>CM068714.1:18028715-19324376 GCA_035079005.1 Fraxinus americana
TTGAATTTAATGCTTTTCTTATATTTGTTCAATTTTAGGATTGATTGTGAACAACTTTGATACTAAGAGATGGAATACATGTTTTAACTAAAGTTATAATGGAGGATATAGATATAATGCTATGTTCAATGAAATCGTTACATATTGTTTGGTTATGCTAAATACTGTATTTTGTACGCAATTTTCATAGAGATATATGAAATTCATACTTAATAATATGTTCGACCCTATCAATTAGAGAGTTTGTCGAATAACTTAGGGACAATGATCACGAAAATGAGTAGATATTGTCAATTACGTTGTTTTATATAATTAAACTAGTGCTTTTTCAATATTCAAATATTCTTTAAGTAGCTTAGTTATAGAATTTAATTTCATTATTAGGTTTTAGTTAAAATAAACAATCAACCAAATTTATGCAACTAATTTTCTTTCAATTAGAGTCAGAAATAAGTGATTTCAAATATAAGAACACAATTCTTGTGAGATCGACACTGTACTCATATTCATTTTTATTATTTGTCTTGACACCGTGCACTTGCGGTTTCAAGGAGACAATCTTTTCGAAACTTCTAATACAAATTTGTTATTTGAAAAGATTTTTTTCACCTTATAGCGCAACAGTTGAAATAAGTTATTGTTCTTCACTCCATCAAAGCAAAGTTAAATGCATATAATGTAGCGCTCCAAGATCTCAATTCCGATCGTCAACCGATTTACAACATTTAACCCTTGTTTGAAAGTGAGTATTTGGAAATCACTTCCCCTCATACTTATTTTATCACCCACTCGACGTTCTCCAAAAAACTATTTTTTCATGTTTATCCCTACTCTTTAAAAAATATATTCTCCAATTTTCAAATAATCACTTCACACAAGCACTTAAGATTCCATAGGGTTGCCAACAAAATTCTAAACTTTAAACTCGATACAAAAACTAGTATTACTAAAAATCTTTGAATTTTTTTTTTTTTTTTTACAATTTGTTATTATGTGTGTGCGTGTGTGAACAATACTTCAAGCAATTCGATTCCAACAAAGGGAATATATTGATAATAGATCTACCTAAAGCTAAAGCATTTCTATTTTAGACTTACATATACTTAAATTGGATGTTGCAACATTATACTTTTCAATATTTTTTTTGAATGTTGCAACATGATAGTCATTTTAAACAAGATAAATAAATCTCTATCTTTTACAAGAACATAGTGTTTTTCTACCGGGTCAAAAATAATGTCTCAATGATTAAATACATCACTAAGCAAACATCCGGTGATCAAGCAAATGGCCAAATGAAAGGACATTAAAAGCACAGCATGAAATGGGAACTCAAAATTAAAAATTAAACACTGTTGTTCACGTTTAAAATTGAATTAATCAATTCTAATCAACTAAATTGAGAATTAGAATGAGGTAATTAGCTGGAATAGGAAAGAGACTGAGAAACGCAAGATTCGACCCTACTACACCTAGAGGGTGGATGATTAGGTGTAAATACGAAATTAACAATTTAATTAACAAGCAACAAGTCACAAGTTAATTATGTCTAGGTGATTAATCAAACAATTCATATTTTCTTATCTTTGAATACCGCAGTAATATCAAAACAGTAAAGAAAGCAGTAAACAACACCAGAATTGTTCACGAAAAAACCCAACGCGGGAAAAACTCTGGGCACTTTGCCAGTCAAAGATCCACTATAAACTGTTGATAAAACTTACAGACTACCAGCAAAGTTGACGACACAAGTTTTCTGATCTCATGTCTGAAGTTTGAAGCAGCCCTTATGGAATGTGCACACCAACACCAATCCTGACTCTTCTTAGTAAAGCAGTCCTCCTAAAATGAGCACACGAACTCCAATCTTGACTCTTTACACAGTTCATCTCTTGTAGGTCTTCCCCAAGAACTTCTCGTTCTTCAAATTCTTCCTTAATCTTCTATGCAGCCAAGTTAACAAAACAATCTTGTAGCAGACCCGAGCGAAGAATCCAATTAAGTGTTTGATTTGATGGCTTTGGTGTTTTCAATGAGTAGAGCGCATATGAATTGAAGGTTTGAACTTTTAATCTTGTGTAGGATGAATTCTCTCTTGAATAGAATGTGTTCAATCTCTTATTCGTAGAAAACGCAGCGCCTCTATTTTTATGTTGGATGAATTAGGTTGAATGAGCCAAGAAAAAGTCTCGAAAATCGAAATTAGGTTTGGCCGAAAAACATCATCGCTCGAGCAAGAAGCATACTTCGCTCAAGCGAAGGGCATGTCGCTCGAGCAACATGTGGGCGAAGGTCGAGCGATGGTGTCTCTGTTTCATCCGCTCGAGCATCACTCCAGCGATCAACTAGCGAAAAATCGACGTGAATCCTTCTTGTTCCAAACATGAAACCTCGAACCCTAAGCTAACATACCAACTATGAAACTTTACAATTCAATCTCTAAACTTTTATAATTGTTCAAGTTGGTCCTTTTGTTCATAGAATCGTCAATACAATATATAAATCTAACAGAGACAATTTTATTAACTTTTTCCTTGAGAATGTGAAAGTACAAAAGTGATAAGTCTCTGAATTCGTGGTTCATCAAGGGGACCATTTGTCTTCATTTATGACTGAATTTGGAAAGATTGGTCACCATAGTCATGTCGTCTATAGTATTTGGATTGCCATCCAACGTCAGCTACATTGTTTTCCTTATTAGGAGTGCCAAATTAGTAAGCTAAAAAGGTTTCTTGGATGACGAGGTCGGCTCCTTGCGGCTTGTTGGGTTTTTTGATACCCAATAAATCCGAGCGATGATGTTAAACCGGTTTATGTTGGATTAGTCTTCATAGGCGGCTCATCGTGATGTTTAAAATAATTGCAGTTATTCACATCAATGTGAATCTCTAATTGGTTAGCCATGAGGTGCTTACATCAGTTATGCCACATGTTATCATGAGTTTGTTCAAAGCAAATGCAATGACGCTGCCTTAGTCAAATCAGTAATCATGATGTCTCTTAATCACGACGGAGATCATCGAGTTGATGAGGGATTGGGACCAAGTTGTTTCTCAGGGTGACATAGAGCTATAATTGTAGGTTTTGTGTAAGGAACTTCAATAGGGGAGAAATTTGTCGTTAATCCTTAATTAAGAATCAATTTTGATTAACTTAATTAAAATTTTGAATGAGGTAATTAGCTGGAATAGGAAAGAGACAATTTTATTAATTTTTACCGTGAGAATGTGAAAGTACAAAAGCGTTAAGTCTCTGAATTCGTGGTCCATCAAGGGCAGCATTTGCCTCCATTTATAATTGAATTTGGAAATGTTGACCGCCATAGTCACGTCGTCTACAATAATCGCATTGCCACCCAACATCAGTTATAATGTTTTTCTTATTAAGTGTACCAAATTATTCAGCTAAGAAGATTTCTTATTGGACGACGAGGTCAGCTCCTTGCAGTTCATCATGATGTTTGAAATAATTGCAGTTATTTTTATTATTGCGGATCTCTAATTGATTGGCCATGAGATGCTTATTTCAACTATGCTACGTGTTCTCATGGGATTGGTTAAAGCAGAAGTGATGATGTCGCCTCAGTCAAATCAGTAATCATGATGTCCCTTAATCAAGGAGGAGCTCATCGAGCTGACAAGGGATTGGGACTGAGCTGTGTCTGGGCGTAACCTAGAGTTGTAATTGTAAATTTTGTGTAAGGAACAATAGGGAGAAAATTTGTCATTTATCCTTAATTAAGAATCCGATATCAATAACTTTAATTAATTAAACTAATTTAAAAAATGGAAATTACCAAAAGCAACAGAATAAGAAATACATAACTGAGAAAATTAAAGATAGAATAAAAAATAACACTTAGTACCCGTCCCTTGATTGAATGTCTGGAGTGAAATCTTTCTTTAACCTTATTCTTCCTTCAATTCCCCAAACTTTTCTTCTAGGTTTTATTTTGACATTTTTCTCTCGCTCTTTTCTCCCTCTTGAGCCTAAAATAATTCTCCAAGATTAGCTGGAAAAACAGTATTCATGGCATTGTGTCTTTGCCGTAGCCATTCCTAATATGCCCTTAAACACAAAAAGAAATTCGGGTCCAGCGCATTTGTTACTACCTCGTAGATCAAATGTGCTGCTTTCTCGCTTTTTTCGCCGCCATTTCAAATCTAATTCAGTTCCACTTCGTCATCCCACGTATCACCTTCGGGCTACCATCCTAAAACATAAAAATAAACTAAAATCAATAATAGTCAAATACAAAACACTCGGAATGCTATCAAAAAAATCTCATTAGAAGGTGTAGATAAGTATATAAAATGCACTAACCAAATACCTCCAAATTTAATCTTTTGATAATCCTTCTGCCAAACAAATCTAAGCTACCAAAAACTACAATTATGTCATGCTTTCAGTTGTCTAAGAATAAAAAAATATGACGAACATAATTTAGGCTGTGCTTAGTTCTGATTTTTTGCAAATTAAAATTACAAAATAGACCGTTACCTTATTCATGAGATCCCCACATGAGAGAGAGGCAGTCAACTATTATGGTTGGAACTCATGGCAACGATGAGATAATGACTAAAAATCAATAAAAATTTAGAAACAGATACAGCCTTAATAAAATACTTTAAATAAAGCTTCATGGAAAAATTTCCATACTTTACCAATGCTTGTTCAACTTCGCGTGTGCACCTAACCCTATCTAGTATCTATTCCACATTTGAATAAGATCAAATATCCAAGTTAACAATCAAGTTCTCGAAAGCCCCAATCGCAAAAGGTCCAATTGTAACTCGATTCACTCATGAATTTTGACCACTCTAATATTCTACTTTAATTCCCGTTGCACTAGTGAAGGTTACCAAAATCCCGAACTCTCTTCAACTTTCCACAACTGGGTTCGAGTGAGCTAAAAATAGAGTGAAAAAGTTAGAGAGCTAGTGATTTGTCATTACTATGTTGATTTCATAATCGTCTCATATCTAGCTCCAAGGTTTTATCAGGTAAATTAAATCGTTAACACAATTTAAATCCCTCATCTTAGACATAGCCGGGATCAGTTTTGCATTTCCTAGTTATGCAACTACAAAACTCAATTCATTACATTTTATTACATAAAAATGTTGATCTCAAAAAATGCGCCAATAAAATTCCAACCACCTTCCCTTCATGTAGGTGTGACGTGCACACTGGAACATCCTATTAGGAGGCAAAGGCTGTCGGTTGAGAAAAATGTTCGAAGACTATTTGCACTTCAACGATCAAGTCCGACTGAAAAGAAAAAGTAGTGCGAGAGATGGGAGAGGGATTTGGCTAGGGTTTGAGAACATACTTTATTGTGAATGAAACTCATGTATATATAAGAAAATGTAAATGAGCCAAGTCGTCTAGTGAAGTGGGCCTGAATCCAAGCCCAATATGCAATTGTTTAATTAAATAGGCTCAATCAATTGAATAGTCTATACGACGTCGGAATATATAGAACTCCGTCTGTCACGTTCATGCCATGTAATTTATAAGCGTAACAATAGTCCCCTAAGTCTGAGTCGTACATTCATGTGCATGTTGGACTTTGAAATATAAGTAGTCAATTAGGCGATGTCTTATTGATTGTCGCAAAAATATGAGTAGCTCCATTAAGTGATGGCTTATGAACTGCCTCGAAAACATGTATCGATCCCAATAGGTGAGGACTTACGAATTGCATCTATAATATAAATTGCTCCAATATATGAGAACTTATGAACTACCTCAAAAATATATGTGCGAGCCTGAATAAGCGAAGGCTTACAAATTGGCTCGAAATATAGATATCGCATATAATTTGTCAAAATTTTGACAGCATCTCATATATAATAATATGGAATAAACAAACCTGCAATATAAAATAATATCTCTCATGCATATATACAAAATAAAAATTGGGATTCAATTGTTCACCAAATAAGGTAAAATGATGATCAGATCAAACTTGCTAGTGTCAAGCAAGTAACATGATGTCTATAAAATGATAATGCAGATAACATAGCATACATACTGTCAGTAGTATACATAGTGTTATGACATGATAGCAATGATGTGACATGCGTACTTGACAGCAATAATATAATGCATATGATATCAGTAATAATATAATGATACTAAAATACTAGAATCACAAAATGAGCCAACATAATCCCGACCATCTCCTTTCCACGTAGATATCACCTGCACACCGAAATACCCGTTAGGGTGCAATGGCCATCGATCGAAAAAAGGTCCGAGGATCGTTTGCACTTCGATGGTCAAGTCAACAGCCTGACGAAAGAGAGAATTAGTACAATAGATGGAAGGGAGAGTGATTTAATTAAGATTAGAATGAATGCACCTTTTGTGAAGTGGGCTCACCTATATGTAGGAGAGAAATGGGTTGACATGAGATAGTGAAATCAGCCCAAATCCAAGTCAAAGATGCAATTGTTTAATTAAAGAAGCGCAATCAATTGAATAGTTGATGCCACGTCGACATATATAGGAACCCCTCCATTTAAGCATGTCACCTAATTTATAGGTGTAACATAAAATAAACAAAAAAGAAAAAGACTTCTTGACTCGTGATATGGGTGATGCTCAAATCCCTAAATGGACACATTCTTCCTTAAGGGCTCGTCTGATGCACATGGGTGATTCCAGTGAACTATATCATATTATACATTTCACATCACGAACACTTATTTACATACTTTTTTCTCTTTTTCTTTTCATTCTTTCTCCTCTAGCTTTTCTTTCAACGAAAATTTAATAGGATGTCATGATTAGTGCAGTACTTTTTATTCGATTTGGTTGGAACAACGTTCACCATTGAAGCATTTCATCAAATATCTTGTAGGCACCTTCAAAAATTAAATATAAATGGTGAATTGTAGGTATTAAAAATTAAAATGCCCAAAATTTTAAAGCATAAAACTAACAATTCATCCACAGTGCAAATGAGGTACCCTGAGTTACTTGTATCAATTCTTAGCAACAATTTAAGCTAAAAGTTGAAAGCACTTCCACACACAATACATGTATCTTTTATGCTATATTAACTAGATTCTAGGCACAACACAATGGCTTCATGACGCTTTGAATTGGTTTTGGGAGGCCTCTCTTTGCTTACGTCAGTTGGCTTTGCACCATTTTTGGTTACCTTCCAAAATTTGACTTTGCCATTCTCATTAGAATATGACTAGACTTTACCATTTGCTTGAACTCAAACTATGAAAATTTCAACTTTCTCATCAACTTTAAAGCAATTTTTGAGTCGCATGATTGCTTGATAGCTACAACATCAATGAATGACACTTTTTTTTTTCCCG
Organism: Fraxinus americana; assembly: GCA_035079005.1. NCBI lineage: Eukaryota > Viridiplantae > Streptophyta > Magnoliopsida > Lamiales > Oleaceae > Fraxinus > Fraxinus americana. The sequence goes on from CM068714.1 coordinate 18,036,056, forward strand.
TTAGGATCAACCTTCCCTTCTCAACATGCTGGTATGTCCTCGGGTTGATGACCACTATATTATCCAGAGCTTTAGGCAATTGCATCACACTCCTTCTTGTAATGCTTGGCCTTGATCTTGATCTTGATCTTGCTGGACAGTTCACCTCATTGATCATCCCTATCATTGTCTACCAGCACAGTGGGGCCCCTGTTTATCAAGCAATCTATACACCTACCGCTCTCACTCCTCTATTCGAGAGTGGGAAATTGAAGCCCGCTGCAAGTTGGGAATTCCCCCACCATGCAACAGAAGTTTTGAGAGAGGTATGACAAAAGTCATCTTCGAATTACTGACGGAAAAATGAATGTGATTTGTTTCCTCTTTTGTGAGTGGTTATTATTGATATTGGTAGTTGTTCCAAAAGAAGTTCGAGTGATTTTCCCCTACTCATTTTGTAAGTGTAGAAATAGGGGTAAATATATTTTTTTTTCTTGTAATTGGTGGGGTCAAAAAATAATCCCACGCGTAAGTCATCCTCATCAATGTTCGCAAGCGCATCATAACCCATTAAGTGACAACAAAAACGTGTTTTCTATCTACGCGCAATACCATAAGTGCATAGGTTGTGCACAGGTAATGGGGAGAACATGAGTGTATATCCCACGTGGATTGGTCTATTTGTTTTTAAGTGATTTTGCCCATGTTGATGGCTATTATTTGGTAAAAACAAAGTTTTGAATAGTGAGTTTTTAGAGAATATCTCTTCTATATAAAAAGTGGCTATCTAACGGAATTTTGTTGGTTTAACGGAAAAACTAACGGAATTTCTTGGTTTAACGGAAAAACTAACGGAATTTGGGCTGAAATAGAGATTAGCTGGCGTATAAAAGGAAGAAAAGAGAGCGAAGAGAGAGAAACTTTGGACCCGTCTCTCTGAATTCCCAATCGGTACTCTGAAACCCTAGAAGCGATCCCTTCGCGAACTCCGTCCGGCGACGAACAGTGGGTAACGCTTGGAATCCGTCTCCGCCCGAAGCTACCTTGAATCCCCTGTTCATCGATTTGAAACGTTTCAAACGCTGGATGCCCAGAAAGCGGCAAGTGGCGACAATCACCCAAATCTCCATATCGTGTTACCACCTCCGGCAACTAGGCTCCCTTCCGCGTGCGAGGGCTCCACCGGACCGAAGCGGAACCGAAGGTTGTGGACCGGCGAATGAAGGGAAACGAACAGCGGCATCAATGGGCCGACCAATCCTATGGTGACACCTCTTCTAACGGATCTCTATCGATTTACTATGGCCTATCGGAAAGCCGAAGCATGAAGAACGCTCTATGTAACTCTCTCCTCCCCCAGAATCAGGTATTTTCTTAATTTCTTTAGCAATTGGATTATTGGTGATAGTAGCTTGAGTCTTGAGATGAAATTGGTCCTTTTCTATGTTCAGTTGAGACGTTTGTGCTTTTTCTTTTAATACTACATTTTGGGTATTGTTGTGTGCGACGGAGAGATTCAACTTGTGATGCTGTTATGGAATTGAAATTGGTGATCGTCATCGGCATTTCTGTTCGACTTCGACAATCGGCGACACCGCAAGTGCACTGTGATAACCATACGTAAGTCCGTGTAACTAGCTGTATTTCTTCAATTATTTGCTCTATTTTTAAAGCGGTAAGGCCTATTTATTTGCTCTATTTTCTTTATTGTAAGCCCCTATTTTCTTTGCTCGAGAATTTATTGTTCTTTTATTGGGAATTTTATGATAATTTCTCTATTTTCGGTTAATTAATCTAGTAGGTTTGAGATTTTCTGGTGAAAGTTGTGATTTGTTGAGAAAAGGGTGCGATTCGTCTTTGAAAATTCGAATCCTTACCTTTGAATTTACGGTGATCTTCCAATAAGAAGCACAAATCCGATAAATCTTCCAAACACCGTTCTGATAAAGGTATTTGTTATTTAACATCATACGATTGGGATTTTTTTCCAATTTTTTTTTCCTAATTTTAACTCGAAGAAATCTTCGTCTCTCAGGCTTCAGGTAGATATGTTTTTTATTATTGTCGTAGATGGAAATAATTGATGGTTAGTAAACATATTTTGCAATGTTCACGAATTACTTGTTGATTTGTGCAAAAAATCTGGGGTGGGTTGGCATTGGTTGACACTTTCGTTCACAATTTATTCCGAATAGGAATACTTTGGCTATTAGGGTTTTGGAAATAAATAATAACCTTGGTTGGAAGATATAAGTCTTTGATCTGTGCTCTAAAAATTTATGAAAAATGGCTATGGTAAAGGAAGGGTTATATTTCTTGAAGATGGTTGAGTAGCAGTCCCCAGCTAGCAGCCATGGCATGATTGTTGGCCTGAGATTCAGCAAACACAGTGCAACCTTTTTTTTTTTTTTTTTGGTAGGTAATCATGACAAACACAGTGCAACTTAAACTGCATTACCTTAAGAATTGAAGATAAAATTTGTATTAACTAGGATTTCTCATGTTGCTCGGGCCATTAGACCAAACACAACTCACTATTTTACACACATCACCGTCTTGAGAACTCCTACGCCTAGCTCATTGGTGTATGATGATAAAGAAGAGGTGGTTCCCTTTTATTTTGACAATGGAAGAACCCCCGAAGACTCTTATGAAAAAAAATCTGTTTGAATGAATCATTATGTAGTTGTTCGGTTGTCCCTAAATGGGAGTTGTAATAAGAAGAAAGGAAAAATTATAACAGCACATTGATGAACATTTTTTTCTATAGTATTAGGCTTTCTGTCTTTCTACCATGAAATTGCATTTTGATATCTCTTTTAGTATGCCATATACAGGTGTTTACGCTTAATTTATACAAGATTCCTTTTCTTAAACTTCATAGAACTTAATAATGTAGATTTCTTTTGTTATTACCCATTCATTTCAAACCCTCACTCAATTGATTTTCCTTTGTAATTATGATTATGATGGTTCAAGAAATGTTTGTAAGAATGTTTAATTAATATTTTTTTAGAAAAGAAGTACGGAGCAAAGATAAAGATCGCAAGCATCGCGATCATTCGGTAAGTTACATCATTGTTTCCCCCCCATGTAATTGCTGAAATCATGTCATCACACTTGTCCATTATTTCTTGAGATTTTTCCCTCTTTTTACTGTCTCATTTATTATTCTTATGTCAGGGTGACTTATCTTACCAAAGCTACTATTGAATAGGCTAATTCAAATATGGTGTCAATAGCATCTCTTGATCTCTGACTTCTTGTAACAAATTTTGCAGGAAACATGGAGATGCATTTGTTAATTAAATCTAAACCACTTTGTGGGATGTTCTTTATTGTTAGATATATTGATCTCCAGTACAAGTTCAAATTTTTTATTGTTACTATTGTATTTATGGTTAGTTATTTATGTACATTTAAAATTAATTTTGTTTTTACGAACCACTTTTTAATATTTATTTTCGAGAAAAATTGAAGAGAAAGTTGAAACAAAGATGAGTAAATCAAATGCAAATATACCCTTGATCCCCTCAACTTATCTTCGCGAGATGCTTCCAGTTTCAAACAATGCTGTGAAATTGAAGTATGTGATACTTGGATACCATTACCTTATTACCCATGGAATGTACCTATTTTGTCCCCTCTCGTGGTTGTCATCGCGACCCAGGATCTCCACATTTTCGCTCCAAGACCTCTACGTTCTTTGGGATCATCTCACATTCAACCTCATATCGGTGATTGTGTGCTCGGCGCTCTTGGTCTTCGTTGTTGTATGTTCCTTACGCGTCCTCGCCCGGTGTACCTTGTGAATTACTCATGTTATAAGCTGACGATGATAGGAAATGCACTAGAGCGATTTTTATAGAGAGGTCAAGGTTGGCAGATTGTTTTACTGAGGAAAGTCTTGAGTTTCAAAGGAAAATTCTTGAGAAATCGGGACTTGGTGAGAAAAGAGGCAGAAGCTGTAATGTTTGGTGCCATTGATGAGCTTCTTGCAAAAACTTCTCTGAAGCCAAAGGACATTGGGATTTTGATTGTGAATTGCAGCCTGTTTAATCCTACTCCTTCTTTATACATATGGTTATTAACTTTTACAAATTGAGGGGAAACATAATTAGTTACAATTTAGGTGGAATGGGTTGTAGTGTTGGTTTGATCTCAATTGATCTTGCTAAAAATCTTTTACAGGTTCATCCCAATACTTATGCTTTGGTAGTCAGTATGGAGAATATTAACTGGACTCTCCAAATTTTTGCTACAATACATTCTCGAGTTTTGGCAACGAATGTACAACTCTTTTTTTATTTTTTTACCAATTTTAAATTTGATATAATGATAGAACTTCAAGATCTTGTGACATGAAATGATCTTGATTTCAATCAGCTTGTAGTGAAGTGGTGTTAATATTGGTCATCAAATGGCCGAGGGGATTGGTCCAAGATTGTACAGTTGCTGCAATTGTAGAAATCATGTTGCGCTTAATGATGATGTCATTTCTAAAGCATTTTAGGTGGGAGCCTACAATTACATAAATATTTTTTTAAATATATCACAACGTCTAATTATTTAACAATTACATAAATATTACATCATTAATTATTTAATTAATCAAAAAAATTACATCTTTATTAATAACAAATTAGTTTTTAAACGAAATTATTAAATATAAACTAAGCAAACGTGCATTGCACGTTGCTTCCACCTAGTGTAGTTAGAAAGTATGGAAAAATTTTGAATTTACGTGTGAAATATTTTTTTGTGTGAAATAAAATGAGTATGTAGAATAAATAGTTTCGAAATAATGATTGTCAATCATGGGGCTTAATTCCTAATGTGATTAAATTATCGGGTAATACACACAATTTTTTTAACAAACTAATTAAATGAAAAGTAATTAGAAATAATGAAAGCAAGCAGAGTAAATTTTTCGTAAAACACTAATTGAGAATGTGCTGGGATTCATGATTTAACTATTGCCCAATTAATTTCGTAAAAAATGCAATTTAATGTATTTTCGAGTTTCCATGGTAGACTTGATTACTCTATTTTAGCTAATTACGTCTCTCGATTGTCAAATTAGCCCATGTTTGGTTTCCATTTTTTCAAAAACTCATTTTTTTTTTTTTTTTCAAAATTTGTTTTCAATCACACTTTTTCAAAAAAAAAAAAAAACAAATTTAATTATTTCCAAACACAATTTCTTACAAAAATGGAATTCAAATAGGGCTGAGTATATTATCCTAGTATATATCTATGTCAATTAATAACTCTTCAATTGTGTCAATTAGCCTATGTTTGTTCCCCTCATTTTTTCAAAAATTCATTTTTTTGTTCAAAATTTGTTTTCAATTACACTTTTTCCAAAAAACTCATTATTTCCAAACAAAATTTCTTACGAAAATGGAATTCAAACAGGGGCTGAGTATATTATCCTAGTCTATCACTATGCCAATTAATAACACTTCAATTGTGTCAATTTCTGTGAGAATAGGTCGAAGGATCACCTATGATCATGGGCGGAGCCAGGATTCAATGAGACGGGGGCTAGTGAGTTAGACCGTGGGCTACTGGGTTGGACAGAAAAAAAAAAGTGCTATAAATTTTCTTTTTTTTTCCTAGTAGAATTTGGCTTGGGCTAAGCCAGCCCACCTCTATCTCCGCTCATGCAACTGATTGATAATATATCTTTATCTCATACAAAAAGAACATAGAGGTTTCATACCGGATATGAAATGTCTAACATCTCGAAGATTAAATACTTCACTAAGCAAAAATTTGGTAATCAAGCAATTTAAAGGACATTAAGCACATAACACAAAATTAAAAAGCGAACATTAAAATTAATTAAGATAATTTTAACTTACATCAAGAATCACAATCGCTTAGAATTTTGGCTAGAAATGAAAAGGTAACAATTATAAGAGATCAAGAAATACATTTCATGATGGAGAAAATAAAAAATAAAATCAAAGAGAGCCCATCCGTTGATTTGGATTTCTGAAGTGATCTTCCTTCAATTCTCCCAGATTTTCTTCTAGGCTCTCTTTAGTTTTGCTCTGGTTCGTTTCTCCCTTTCGAGCTCCAAAATAAGCTAATGATATATTGATATTTATAACCCTTTGTTGTTCCCTAAAAGTTCGAGTATTTGAAGTCCCGAATATGCAAAGTTTGGGTCTTGAAGACCAATTTGCAAAATTTCAAACACATTTGCGCTGGTGATGCAACGAATTTGTGCTTTCCCTGCCTACTTAGATTTTTTTTTTTTTTATTATCTCCATTTGATATCTACTTAGTGGTGTGTGTGGGTGGGGGTGGGGGGGGGGGGGGTGATTTGGATTTCTGGAGTGATCTTCCTTCAATTCTACCAGATTTTCTTCTAGGCTCTCTCTTGAGATTTGGGGAAGAAGAAGATGAAAAATAAATTTTTAAAAATTTCTCTCCTTTTTTTTCTTTTATTTAATTTATTTAATTATTTTATGTGAGAATTCTAAACTCACAATTTCCCCCTTTTTAAATTAATTAAAATTGGTCAAAAGAGATCAAATTTTTATTTTTTTGGTCAATTAACGGTGAAAATGATGGATTCTGTGGATTTGTCCTTATATCGCAACGAAATAGAAGATTTAGAATTGTGAGTAACACAAATGATAAAGTTGATTATTATTAGCAAAAAATGAAAGGTTTAGAATCGCAGTTGCAATTATCTCTTTGCTTGTTTGGTAGGAATTTTTGGGGGAAGAATTGATTTTTGAATAGTGATATGATGGGAAATGTGTGGTTGAAAAATAAGAAAAAATTATTGATGTGATGGAAAATATTATTTTATTGAAAAATGTGTGGTTGAAAATGAGAATTGATTTGAAATCAATTCTCAAATAAAAAACAAACACCCCCTAGATTTGTTGAGTGGATTTAACACCTAAATTAAAGGAATTGGACGATAACGGGTGTTTCGCTAGGTTTAGATCTAGAAGGATTTTCACAATAGAGGCAAATGTCAGGGGAGGGTGCGACAAACATTTTTTTGTAATAAAAGGCAAAATTATGAATATTGAATTTTTTTTTTATTTGAGTGATCTGCTAAAAAGTTATATCATATATTATCGTAATAGTAAGAAATCCTTTAAAATTGATCAAATCCATTGAATCTTATCAATTCTACAAAATTCTATTCAAATTAATAAAATTTACGAGAATTCATAAATCTCAAAAATTCATTGAGAGATAAAGACGCCGACCCAATATACCATATCTCAAGAGAAAAATTCATAAATAAGGTGTATTCTTTACACCAATTCAAAAATCAGGTTTATAGTTTAAAAATTTAAAAATCAGATTTTTTTTAAAATTTTTATTTATGAAATAATAAATTATTAAATCAATTTATTATTAAATATTTAATTCTAATATAATATAATTAACTCATCCCACATGCACCACCCATTACCCATATCGCTCCGGGGACTATTCCGGAGACCATTCCGACCACCACTCATCTTCAGCGACCATTCCAACTACTGCTCCAATTCCAGCAATTATTCTGGTGATTATTCCGGTGACCATTCTGGTCACATATATACAATTTATGGTTGCAGCTCAAAAATTTTGTAGGTCACAATTAATTCGTTGGTCACATATTCCAAAATTAGTTGGTCACAGATCAAGATTTATATGTCACACAGTCACAAATTTTCAAATTAATTGGTCACAGATTTTTTTGATGTCACAAATCAAAAATTTTATACGTCATAGTTTATTTTATTCACAAATCAAAAAAATTGTAGGTTACATTTTATCGATCGGTCACATATTTTCAAGTTGAACCAAATAGTTGGTCACATATACTGAAACACCCCACCCCGATCCGATCCACCATCTATACTTGGTCACAGATGACCAAATAATTAGTCATATACACCAAATAGTGGTCACATACCACCGCTACCAACACTACTGCCACGACTACTAGGCAACTTGCGACCACCCTCACCCGGCCACTGTCGTCGCCATGCCGCCGCTACCACCACCACAACAACACAACCACAGCCACTACCACACAAATGCACCACCATGACCAACAATAGAAACACACCATCATCGCCGCCGAAAACAAGGCCATGACTATCACATTGTCGTCGTCGTCGTCGCTTCAAACACCTGCTGCAACACCACACACCACCTCACAAACACCATCACCACCACACAAAAACCCATCCAAACCCTCCACAACTACCAGATCCACCACACAAACACCATCACCACGACCACCACACAAAACACCATCCAAACCTACAAAATCACCACCACCCGAACTGAGCTTAAAACACCATTCAAACCTACCCACCCACCCCAATGCTTCATCTGCTACGCCTCTCCATTACAGCAACTCGCCAGTGGGTAGACTGTTTCTTCTCAGTGGGTGGACGGTGGACTGCTTCTCCTCTTCATTCAAGCCCACCTAACCATTCAAAGCCACCCACCCCAGTGGGTGGACTGCTTCCTCACTTCATTATAGCAACTCGCCTGAGCGGGTGGACGATGGATCTGCTTCACCTATTCATTACAGCAACGCCGCCTCTTCATTACAGTAGCCTCGCCGATAGGTGCTCGAGCTGCTGCTCGATCATCGCCGTGAGTTCGACAGTGGATTGTCAACGGTGAGCGGTAGTCTTCGACGATGGTGGCGTCAATGCACATGGCAGTGCCACTATTGTTGAGAGAGAAGGAGAAGGGAGAGAAGATAGAGAGAGAAAAGATATGGAAAAATGATTAGGGTTTGGAACGAATTGGGTGAATTTGATTAATTGTAATATTAATATTAATATTAAAATATATAATTATTACCTGATTTATGATTAATTAAAGTCTGCACCTGATTTATGAATAGTAATCTTCTAATACCGGCTCCTGTGTAATTTTCCCATATCTCAACGCTTGTTATGTGAATACTAGAGACATCCATCATGTTTAAAAATATTGCACCAACCTTCACGATTTCTAATTTTGAGTATCACTTACATTTTAACTATTTTATGAGTCATATTTATTCTAACATAATTTTTAGATACCTAAAATGTCCCCTATGAAGAAAAAGATGAAAACTTTCAAGTTAATTGTGATTAATTTGTTCAAAGTAAACTACAAAAATATAAATTAACCCGTCATACATAGAGCTTGTATGAAAAAGTTCAAATCTAAATCATATAAAATTTTCTTATTTTATTTATAAGTTGTGTTAGTTTTCTGTATATACATTTTAGATGGAATATGGTGCGGAAGTGTAATGAAATTTTTGTAATAAGAATTATGTAATAAATAACAATGATATTTGAACAATATGTATTGTATATATTGAATAATAATTAATTGTTATAAAAAATATATACAATGCCTTTATATTTAAAGGTAAAATTATTTCCTACTTCTACTAACAATATGAAACTAATAAAATCATTATCTAATTAAAAATCATATTAAAAACAAGAAATAATAATAAAAAGATAAAATATGTTAGAACTAGAAAATATAAATCACGATTGTAGTAGGAAACTATTAATCACAATTATATACTATATCAATCATCTTCATTTGAATAAAACTCGTCTTCGAGTTTTCTTGAAAAAAAAAATCAATCAATGAGGAGGAAAATACTCAAAAATTTCTGTCAATACTAATATTGAAAAAATTTCAATTTCTTGATGTGCATTCTTTAAAGTCAATTTGTTCCTATCATGCTTGTTATATTTTATTCATGGATAATTTATACATGACATTCCTTTATAGAAGAAGTACGATTCGATTTCTCATCCTTGAGTTCGCTTTCGGCATAGACCACTAGTAATATTTTCAATTCTTCGTACTTTTCATCTTCTGCTATTATGTTTAGTGATACTTTTTTCAACACAAAAGAATCGGTATTCATTTTGGGTTTTGAGTTTTGTGTTTTGAATTCATTTTAGGTTTTGTGTTTTGAGTGTCAATTTTAAGATTTTTGAAAATGCGTTCTTTTTACCATTTTGAAAAATTGTTTTCAAAAATTAGGAAATAGAAAACGTGTTCTCTTCCCTTCCCCAGCCTCTCTCTTTCTCGTGCCTCTTTCTTTTTCTCCTCCTCCTCTCCTTCGCCCTCTTCTTCTCCTTCCCCTCTTTCTTCACTGATGGTTGTTGGTTTGGGTGTTGTGGTTGGATGCGGTGATTGGGTCGTGACGTTGTGATTGTGGTAGTTGGGTCGCGACTTTTGGCTGGGGCGGTGTGGGTAATGGCAAATCGATTTTGGACGTGGTTGGGTTGCGATTTTGGTGGAAATTTTGCGGTGGTTGGGTTGCCGTTTTTGCTGGGCAGTGGTGCTCTTTCTAGTCGCAAATTTGGTGATGGTTAGGTTGCGATTCTGGTGGCAATTTTGCTGTGGTTGGGTTGCCATTTCGGCTGGGCGGTGGTGGTCTTTCTAGTCGCGAATCTGGCAGTGGTTGGGTCGCGATTCTGGCGGTGATTTTGAGGTAGTTGGGTCGTCATTTTGGCTACACGGTGGTGGTCTTTCTGGTCGAGATTTTTGGTGGTGGGTCTCCATTTTGGCTATGGCGGTGGGGGTTTCTGGTGGCGATTTCGGTGATGGTGGTTGGGTCACGTGGTGGGTTTCGGCGGTGCAGTGGTGGTCGCGATAGTGCAGTGGTGGTCGAGTGCGGTGATGGTTGGCTGTGGTTGAAAACAACGAAAGCGTGTTTTGGAAATTTTTGTCAAGTTATAACTGAAAACACCCAAAATGACAAAATTTTCGTTTTGTGTTTTCTTTGTAAATTTTCAACCCGTTTTCAGAAACGCGTTTTCAAAAATAGGATAGAGAACGTTTTTTCACTATTTTGAAAAATCGAAAACAGAAAACGGGTCGAAAATGGCAAAGAGAACAAGCCCTTATTGTCCATATTTTCCTTGTTCTTATGCAATTTTTCGACACTGAAGTTGTATAAAAGGTGGATAAAATTTTTATTCTTAATTTGACAATCTTCAACTTTAACTCATTCGTGATTGAAAAATTTAATTTCTTCCTCTCCTATTGGACACTCTAATCTTCAACTTGTTTATCTTTAGAGTGTAGCTCGATCTTGGGATTTTCAACTGTAATTTCACCAGAGCATTTTTCACATTCACGCTTACTTTCATTGTCAACTTTCATGTATAGGAGATCATCGGGTTTCGAGTTTTCAACTTGCATATGTTTTTTTTCTATTGTAGTATCATTAAAGGTAAAATCTTGATCATCTTGAATTACATCTTTTTTAACCTCGTCATCTGCCTTATGTATCTTTTTATCTTTGTTTACACTATTACTCACAAATCGCTCATCACATGTTATCAAAACAATCTTCTTATCGTACTATATAAACACATACCTATTATCTCGATCTATTAAGTGGCATCTACATCATAGTACAGTGGTTGTCCCCAAAGTACATGAATCATCCATCTCTACCACGTTACATATAATCTCATCATTGTAATACTTTACAACAGAAAGTGAAATTTTACATACCTTCATATTGTGAATTTTTTGCACTTGTAAAACTTAATAACAAGATGTATATTTTTCAGTTTTCAAATTTAAAGCTTTCACCAATACTTTGGATATCAAGTTCTCACTACTCTTATGATTTATTATCACCTTGCATACTTTATTGTTGATTGTGCATCATGTTCTAAATATTTTCTTATACTTTAAATTGGACTCTATATATTATCTCGATAAACTTTCATAGAATCCTTAATAACTTGCGTGTATTCAAACTTAACTAGTACTCGAGGAAACTCTCTAACCACTTGTTGTTGTGTTTTAAGTTTGTTGGAGGAACTAACATTCATAGTAGTTTAAGTCTACAAATTCTTGTCAGCTTGCTTTTTCATGGGCTCGCGATTTCTTTCAAGGCTCAACACAGTCAACATCTGCGTGATGTTGTGAAGGGTTCTTGATGTTCTGATGTTCCTGAGAGAGCATCATCAAATTGAGGTAATTTTCTTACTCTAATACCAATTTTGATGTGGAAGCGTTATGAAATTCTGTAATAAGTATTCTGTAATAAATACGAATGATATTTGAACAATTATGTCTTGCATATATGGAATAATAATTGATTGTTATAAAAAAGAATACAATGTATCTATATTTAAAAGTAAAATTATTTCCTACTTCTATTAACAACAAGAAACTAAAATAAGGAAACTGATAAAATCTCAATTTAATTAGAAATTTTATTCTAATTAATAAAGAAAACAAATCATATTCTAAATAAGAATAAAAAGATAAAATTTATTAGAGTTGGAAACAAAAACTCGAAAAAATAAATCACAATTGTAGTAGAAAGCTACTTACCATAATTATGTACTGAATTAGATTATGGGCCCGTCTGGAGGAAATTTTTAGGGAAATTAAAATCATTTTTCTGACCTTTTTTGTCAGTTTTTGACCCTTTTTGGTTAGCTGGGACCCACCAGTGAGAGTGTTGGTCAAAAAACTCGGCTACAAGTGGATGGGCAACGCTAAAAAAATCCATGGAAATTTCCTCCAGGCTCTATATATCTAGAATTAAATATCAAATGACAATTTGGGATATTTTGTTTTTATTTTGAAATGATTAATATATCATATCAACACAATATTTTATTATAAAACGTGATTATTATTTAACAATATTTTTTGAAAATATATAATATTTTATTGAACTAATTTATGCTTTTTAGCTAAATTTTATTTGAATTGTTAAAAGTATATGTTTATATTTTACATCTTGTTTTAGTTTACAAATATAATTTAATTAATAAGATTGCATGTGTACTTTTATGATTTACATCTTATTTTTGTTTATAAATATGAATTTTATTATAAGTTTGCATTTATTAATATCTGTGTTTACATGATCAATATAATTAATTTAAAAACTTTAATCAATTATTAACAAATTCTTCAACAAATTTTAGGTTTAAATTTCCACTGACTTACATATTGAGAATTGTGTATTCACAAAATTTTTATGTATTAATTTATTATTAAAGGGTACAAATTAAATTACACCTAATTGTGAAAATTTTATCTTTATTCCCAAGAATATTTTAAGTATATCATCCTCATTTACATGATATATGGTTTAAAAAGTGATTCGGAATCTATGTGATACTTTAAACTAATGGGATGTTCTCAACTGAAATTTTGATAAATTTTAAAATATTTTAAATTTTAATAAATTTCGAGGATTTGAATAGATTTTCATAAAATCCATAAGAATCTCATTAAAAATAATGAAATTTCAAAGAGTTCATTATATGTATTTTAAATTTGAAATCCATCCAAATTTCTTAAAATCCATTTATTAATATCTTAATAAATCTACGAGGAAATCTAGATTTTAAAGGATTTCATTTGAAATTCATTAAAATTTTAGTTGAGGATAACTAAATTTTAATGAATTTAATCAATATTCATTAAAATCTCAATTGCGAACACCTTAATTTAATAGAAATTTTAAAATTCATCAAAATCTCAAATGATGACACCCTTGTAGATACACTGAACACTAGTATAATTTTCTAAACGTGGAAAAATGTCTTTGATATAATCATAATAAAATTTAAAACATTTCTTTGATAATGTTTCGTTTCATTAAACCCTTGTTTGGTAGGGATTAAAATTAATTTTTTAGTAAAATTTTGATAGATATTGATGAAATATATGGTTGAAAAGGTGTGAATCTAATTAAGCCCCTGTTTGTCTACCATTTTCCCAAAAATTCTTTTCTGCAGTAAACAATCTCCACCACATATTCACCCAATAAAATATTCTATACATAAATCAATAAAATTACTTTAAATTTTAACCACACATTCTCCAAAAAATACTATTCATTACACCATTTTCCTCCCCATAATGGTAGACAAACAAGCTGTAAATGTGTAGTTAAAATTAATTATAGAATATGATTTGACTTGAAATTTTATTTTAATTCTCACTAAAGGACTAGAAGTTGTTTTCTAGTAGGCCCACAAGAACATAAAGTCAATAAGAAACCTTGGATTACAACTATTATTTGACCTACCATAGTTTGCATTTTCACAAATATACCCTTATTCCAAGCCTAACCTTAAGTTAGATCTATTTCTTAACCTAAACTAATTGTGTTGTACAAAAATACCATCATTCCAACCCTAATCCAACCCAATACCTAAGATAATAAAACCTTGATTTACAACTATTACATGGCCTAACATAGATATGCCTTTTTATAATCGTACTCTTGTTTTCATATCTTGTTCAACTCAATATTCCAGTCAACAATCAAAAGTGTACGAGTATAATAATATTTTACAAAAATACCCTCTTACCAATACTATCCCAACTCAACACCCTAGTCAATAAACCAGAGTTAACCAATAATTCCAACTATAAATAATCCCACAAACTCCTCTTTCACAAACCCTAAAACACACTCAACCTCTCCATACCCTCTTTTCATTGTGAAATCTTTAGTTCTCTACTCCCTTTATGCCCTAAAATATTCCTCCACCTTCTCACCCCCAGCCTCTACCCCAATTGAGTTATTATATTGATCAAATTGAAGTATTTTTTGTGTTTTGAGAAAACTAAAGGCCAAAATTAGGAAAAACAAAGGTCAATAATTTCAATTTGACATCAAGAGTGTGTTTGGTAGGGATTTTAAGGAGAAAAATTGATTTTTGAATAGTGATATGATGGGAAATGTGTGGTTGAAAAAGAAGAAAAAAGTATTGATGTGATGGAAAATATTATTTTATTGAAGAATGTGTGGTTGAAAATGAGAATTGATTTACTGTAGAAAAGGAGAAGTTTTACCAAACAGGCCACAAGAAAGGGAAAGAGTCATCCCCAAAAGTCCTTTGGGCAACTACTACCCTAGAAAATCCAATAACTGGTATGTACGTCTCTCCCTTTCCCCAATACACCCCAAACTACCCATGAATTTTTCATTTTTGCCCATGCTCTCTCTCTCTCTCTCTCTTGGGTGCTCTAGTCCCCCCTCTGTGGAGAGAGAAAGAGCGGCACTTGAAAATTTTGAAATTATTTTTCATACGAGGCTGCATAAATTTTTATCTCTAAAGAATCAAGAACCATATATCAAAAGTTATCCCTCCGAAATATCATTTTTCTAATTGTGTGTGCTTCCCATTGTACCTACATTTGTACTCTTACTGTATGTTTACATATGAAGTAATGCATTGTTGTTAGGATTTGAATACACAGAATAATGACAGGATGGTCCAAGAAAGTTGCCGGGTCTCGTGTAGGAAGCTTCAATACTCAGAAAGTTCAGAAAGCGGAGCCCTGCTTGAAGAATTTCGCTAATATTGAAGAAAACGGTGAAAAGAACACTGACAAGGAACTTAAGTGCCTATTCAATGACCTTCTCGAGGGTTTTCTTAAAGAAGTTTCTGGCGGTTCGAATTTTAAACCATTGTCTCGATTGATTTTTGATGGGCAGGAAGTTGATCTGTTCAAGCTTTTCTTTGTTGTGAGGCAGAGGGGTGGGTATGAGAGTGTGTCGACGAATGGGTCGTGGGGTTTAGCTGCCAAAGAATGTGGGTTCAAATCGAGTATTGGTGTGGCTTTAAAGTTAGTTTATAATAGGTACTTGTATAAATTGGATCAATGGTTAAGGGAAAGTGTTTTAGTTAAGCAAGAGGTGAAGACGGGGGTTAAAGAGAGGGACTTAAGTTTATGTGGGCTTTCTATGGGCTTGAAGTCAGATTTAAAGGTGTTTTTGTTGGGCATCATGGATAAAAAGAAGGAAGATGGGGAGTTTATGAATGCAGAGATCAAAAAAGATTCATTTGGTTTTGAAAATGAAGGTAGTGAAAGCATATTTAAGGATAGAGGCTTTGTGGAATCAAATGGAAGAGTTAAGAAAGGGGAGGAAGTGATTAATGAGAAAGTCGAAGAGAAGTGGATTCTTAACGACAAAGTTAAAGGAGGTGGTATTGAAAATTTTGATGAAAAGAAAGGTGGCGTTGATGGTAGAAAGAGGAAGCGTGAGTGCTACTCGAGCATGCTGAATTGGATAGGTAAGGTTGCAAGGGATCCCTGTAATCCTGAAATCGGGTTGTTGCCTGAAAAGCATAGGTGGAAGTATTATGATAGCGAGCAGTTATGGAAGCAGATTCTCTCGGTTCGTGAGGTGATGCTTTTGAAAAGGAACATTGGTTCAAGTTCTCAACATTCCATTTGGCAGGTGAACATGCTTTTCACTCCTGTCTGTATATGAATGGTAAATACGTAACATGTTCAAAACCCTAGAGAGATTCGGTCATTTATTGCTTTGTTCTATTTAGTTATAGTATTGTTTATCTTACCCGAATCTATTGTCATGCACTCGTGTTGTGTTATGATCTATTCATAATGTGATACCAACAGGATAAATGTTTGCATAACTGCTACTGGACATTGCCGCTATTACCCTTTTGCAATGTGATCTTCTTCAAAAAGATATGCATTCATGGCTGTCTTAATTTACTATGGTGTTTGCTTTGGCTTTGAGGATTTCTGTCCTGTCAAGTTATGTCTTCTTTTGCTTTACTTCGTATTTGATCCAATTGAGAGAGTTTCTTTCTTATTTTCCCAACTTTGGTAGCCATCTTCTATTTTATGCTATTCCATTTAAGTATTGAGTTGCTTCTTGATGTTTAAGATAGAAATAAGAACTTAATCCACTGGTTGTTTATGCTGAACTACCTCATCTTAAACTTGGTCTTTTTTTAGAGTCAAGCTGAACTTATTTATTTAGTTATGTCTTCAATGTACCTCCTCTTTTGTAGGCTAGGTTCATTTGTTCATTAAAGGCTTTATACACAATTCTCATAAATGGGTGATAGCTAGTCTTATACTTAAGATAGTTCATTGTGTTACCATGTTGAACCAAGCTAAAAGCTTAAGCTTTTTAGAGAGGAAAAACTTATTTATTTAAATTTTGTCTTCAACGGTTTATTGGAATTTTGTATTTATTGTAATATTGAATCTTCTGCTCTTTGTTTAAACAGTAAATTGCTTTTATGATTAGTGCTCTACTAGACAGTTTATTTTTTCAAATCGAGCGGGAGAAAAAAGTTGATGGCTATGTTACTACTGATAGTTAATGAACTCGGTTTTCCAGTTTTTATCAACGTAATTTCTAGGTACATTTGAAATGACTAAAATTTAATTGCCACTAAAACAATTTAATTAGCTACCATATTTTGAGTTACAAATTGAACTATAAATGATTAATTGTGCTAGTTTATCATGGTAAAAGTTTCATTCTTGGTCAAGAGTTAACCTTGAGGGATTGTTCAATTGTTCATCCCTTGGGTTTGCACCTCAATGATCACCCGTTCGAGTCTCCTCAGGGCCATTGAGGTGAGTATCCGACCGTAAACTTCAGGGCCCCGTGGGCTTAGTTGAGGTGCGAGCAAGTTGGCCTGGACATCCACGGTTATAAAAAAAATAATAATAATAATTCTTGGTCAAGAGTTTGGCATTGTGTGTGTGAAGTGGAGAAGTCAACATTTGTTTTGAGATATTATATACTTAAGGAAAGGATCCTAGTAGTTGCGGCTTAAATAGGTAGGTGCCTTTTAATTGTAGTGTGAATTTGAATGTTAGATTATGGTAATATCCGATATCAAGTAGACGATGACACTTGATTATTTATGTTCTTGAAATATACCTACAATTATTTCAGGTTAGGTGAACATATTAAATCAGATCGATTATACTAAAACGTGTATATCCTAATAATGATAGTTTGGTTTGACATTGAGCCCCCGTTTGGCACCCATTAATTTCTCATTCTCATTTCCATTCTCATTCTCATTCTTCATTTCAACCACACATTCTCCAAATAAAATAATATTACACACAAATCAAAAACTTTTCATCATTTTTTCACCACAAATTCTCACATCAATCACTATTCTAAAATTTCTATTCTTCTCAAAATTAGATTCAAACACACCCTGAATATCCCCCTTATACTTTAGTTTGAGATCAACAATAAATTATCTAGTAAGGGAGTTCATCCTCTCTCTCTCTCTCTCTCTCAGTTTCAATTCCAGTAAGGAATGAATTACAGCTATGCTGGAGGTAATGCTTAAGGAATATTTATCCTTTTTCTATACAAGCTTTTGCTGATGAATGTGCAAATGGAAAATGCTCAGTGTCTTGATTAATCTATCAATGATTGTAATATTTCTCCACATGCACCAGATTCCAAAATGGCTCTGAGGTGTTTTTTCTTGAACACATGGAGCTAACATTGTGCATGTTCTGTCATAATGTTGGATGCTCATTGGATCCAAGATCTTAGCCTGAATGCTGAACATATAAAAAGAAAAGCTTTATGGTACTATGATTTACTGTGTGTAGGTTTCCTTCAAATTCTTTGAACTTTAGGGTGTAAGTGAATCTTGGTTATCATTCCATGGAATCAAAGCAGCAACTTGCTTCAACAATATGTGACTAGGTGAAAACTGACTATAAAAACAAAATTTATGAGGTATTGGGTTCAGCCTCATGGATTTCTTGAGACCATGCCAGACAATTGAAACACTAGGGAGAAGTATGATAATTTTTCCTTGTAACAGAGTTATTCTATAAACTCTTATAATAAAAATAATTGGCGATGCTATTCTATTATTTATGCATCGGCTGTTTTGATCTTTGCTTCTCTGCATTCGTGGCATGCTATCTTTTTCCAAAAGAACCCATTGTGTTTTCATCTGCAGGAGAAGTATTTAAGTATATTGTCCTTTTTGATCATCCAAAGATTCGAATCTAGGTTTTATAGTGTATGTAGTATCACTTATTGGTCCAACTGTAGTCGGCTTATAGCTTGATAGTTTTTTTGTTTTTTAATGTTAATTATTTATTCAATTCTTGCTACGTGTAATATATATATATATATATATATATATATATATATATCATCTTTCTTCTTTATGATCAAACTTGTCGAAGATATATCCAGGGATCACTGATTCAAACAATTCCTATGACATGCAGAAGAAGCAAAAGATGCATCCGAGTTTGTACGACGATCAAAATGGGTCTGAAAGATTAAGATGCAGTCAGAGGTTCATTTCGTCAATGGATTCTTCTAGCAAGTCATGGGACTGCATTGATTCAGATTCGTCATCTTCAGGTTTTCAGAGTGATGATCATGCTGATAAACAGTCTCTTTCCACAGCAGATTCAATTAGCTACTTGGGCAACTATCTTCGCCGGAAGCGAATTCCAATAGGTCCACTTTTTCAAGCAGGATTACCAGAATTTTGTGGAGAGGCTTACAACAGTGATGCTAAATGGGTAGGTACCAAAGTTTGGCCATTGGAAAAAGGAGAAGTAAAGAAAACTTTAATTGAGAGGGATCGTATTGGAAAGGGCAGACAAGAATCTTGTGGCTGCCAGTTCCCAGGCTCTGTTCAATGTGTGAAGTTCCATGTTGGCGAGAAAAGGATGAGGGTGAAGCTTGAGGCTGGCTCTGCTTTTTATCGATGGAAATTTGATGGCATGGGTGAGGAAGTTGCACTCTCTTGGACAAAAGAAGAAGAAAACAAATTTTACGATATAGTAAAGGTGAAAATTTCATCTTCCTACAAATATTTCTGGGACGAGCTTTTCAAATTTTTTCCTCGGAAAGGCAGGGAATCTTTGGTGAGCTATTACTACAACATTTTTCTTCTCCGGCGCAGAGGTTATCAGAATAGGACTTCTACAAGTAATATTGACAGTGATGATGACGAATCAGGACCACTCCGTAACAGATTTGGACAAATGACTGCTAATTCCATTTTTTGTTCCCCAAAGAAACCTCAAAGATAGGTGCCCGAATAGAGGTTTAGCTTCATGAGTCCGTATAAAACATGTAAACTTCGAAGTTTTTCCAATGGCCCAGTGTTTTCTTTCACTATAATTGACCGACTTCATGATCAGTTGTATCATATGTTGAGGGGATTCAGTCAGTGTGTTGCATGGTAATGGGTATATATTCTGAAGCTGGTGCAACTCTGGTGCTAATCAGCCTGGTGAAGGTGGTTCTTTATGTACTTCTCATCGTGTCACTTACCAGGAATTGCATCAACTGCTGATTTTGTACGTGTCCCCTTTTTCTTATACTTGCATATAGTTTTTGAGAACCAAGGATAATAGTGCTCCTGCGTAGGTTTGATTTTATTCGGCTTTTCATAATGTGCAACATTGGATTAATGGAGTGGCAAAGAAAGATTTATGGAGACGACTCAGAGCAACCAGGAATAAGATTAGTCTATTGTCATTTTGAGGAACAAGGACTGCTGTTGCTGCTATTATTTATTTATTTATTTTCCTTTTTTTATTTTTTTGGAACATGGATTGATGCTTTCGAATGTTGAAAATTTTAGTATTATGAGCTGGTAACTACAGGTCGCATGACAGACAAACCGCAATCTTTTTTATGTATGAGGTTACAAATGCTTTGCTATCTTTAGTACAAAACATAGTTTTTTTAACTTTTTGTTATTGTTGGTCTTGCCCAATTGATATTCATTTTCATGAATAAGGTGGTATCATGCACACCATTGTTGATATTACATTTTTTATCGAGTGTTTTTGACCTATAGGTTTTTTTTATTCAGTTATGACATAGCTAGAATTTTAGTAAGACAACTGCCGAATTTACTTCAAGTCTCAATCTTGTCTGCTCTTATCCAGTTTAGCTAGTGGTGTCAAATGAGCCGAGCGGCTCGTCGGCTCGCCCGCTCGGCTCGTACTGTTCACGCCCACGAGCCGTTCGGGCTCGTAAAAAAACGAGCCCGAGCCCGAGCCCGAGCCCGAGCACGAGCCGAGCGGGCTGGTGGGCTAGACGAGCCGAGCCCGTTCGGCTCGTTACGATTCACGAGCGGCTCGGCGAGCGGCTCGTCTAAGACGAGCCAGCAGGCTCGTCTAAGACGAGCCCAATTATTAAAAATAAATAAAAATAAAAACTGAAATAAAGTGACCAGAATGGTCACTGATTTCAGTGACCGTTCTGGTCACCAAGTGACCAAACGGTCACTGATTTTCTGTGATCGTTTGGTCACTTAATTTTATTTTATTTTTTATTTATATATTTTTTTTCTACTTTTCTCCAATTCTTCTCCTATAAATACCCAACCCATTACACCATTTTTTTCCCACCAAACTTTCATTCTATACTCTCTACTCTACAATTTACAAATCATTATCAACAATATCATTCATTTATTCTATAATTCTCTTCTACATTTTTTTACATTATTATCTTCATTTTACAACTCATTTTATACACTAGCCACTAGTACATAATCTTCATTCACTTCTCATTTCTACATTTCTACATTCTATTTCAACAATTCACAAATGGATCCACGAGCATTTGTTGAAAACTTGTTCGCTATGGAAGGTGAAACACACCTTGAAAATCAATTTGGGAATGAATTTGCCGGTCTCAACCAACTACCAATTCCAGAAGACATTGACGATTTCGACGTTCGTGAAGCCGATCCGATTGATTTGGATGACGTTGATGTTGATCCTAGTGTTCCTATTGATTTGGAACAAGATGAAGAACACTAAATATTTCGATGCAAGAGGGAAGAGAAAGGGGAAGAAGCGAGGCAAAATGTTGGAACCATTTCAAATTGGTTAACAACTGGTCGTGTGATCGATGGACTTCCGAAGCTTGAAAGCGGTATGTAAATACTGTCAACAACGACTGGCATGGCAAAAAAGCATTGGAACCACTTACCTCAACCGTCATTACAAAGCATGTGCGGCCAAACATGGGCTTCTTGAACGTGGACAAACGCAACTACAGTTTGGTACTAGTAGAACCGGTGCTACTACTACGCCACTTTCTACGTGGATGTATTCGGAGGAGGAAGCACGAAAGGGAATGGTGAAGTTCGTTGCCGCGGCGGAGCTGCCACTAGCAATAGTGGACAACGAACATTTCGTAAACTACGTCAAACAATATCTTCAACCAAGGTACGTTGGGGTAAGTCGAAATACTCTTCGTTCTAATACAATTGAATATTTTCTTAATGCAAAACAATTATTGATTGGGGATTTAGAAAAATACGGGGGTGTCATATCTTTAACTTCGGATTTATGGGAATGAATTAATAAGAGAGGTTATATAGCTGCAACTACACACTATATAGGCCCACTTTGGGTTATGCATAAAAAAATTATTGCTTTTAAAATTGTCGAGTATCCTCATAATGCTAACACTATATTTAATGCAATTATGTTAATAATTAAAGAATATAAATGCGAGAGTAAAATTCGTTCTTTTACTTTTGACAATGCTTCTGTAAATAAAGTAGTTATCGATAAATTGCATAGAGTACTTCAACCCGATTTTGGTGGTTATTTATTCCATATTCGATGTGTGTGCCATATTTTTAATTTAATTGTACAAGACGGTTTAAAACATGTGAATGACGAAATTAGTCGAATTAGAATGCACTTATGTATATTACGATTACACCTAGTAGAAAACAAGCATTTGAAGAATTTGTGAACAAGTTGGGAACTCTAATACGAAAACTTTTATTACTGACGTAGGTCATAGGTGGAATTCAACTTATTTATTATTAAAATCCTGTGAAGGTTTTGAACCATTTATTACTGAATTTTATAACAATAGGCATATTAGAGACGACGACGATGATATCTTAAATGAATCTGATTGGAATACAGTTTTTAAAATTAAGAAATTTTTGGAAAGTTTTTATACGTCTACGAATATATTGTCTGGTATTTATTATCCAACTAGTTGCATGGTTCTTGAACGTCTTTATATAACTGCTAGGGCTTTTAATAGATATCAAAATGACCCTGATTTGCATGCGGTTATATATGCTATGGAATTAAAATTTAGAAAATATTGGGAAGAATTACCTATGTTATTTCCTTTAGCATGCGTCATGGACCCCCGATATAATTTATCGGGTACTAAATTTATAATTGACCAAATTTCAAATGCTTTAACTTTTAATATGCCTATTACTTATAAGAATTTGAAACAAACGTTAACTGAGATGTATGAATTATATGCTTCAAGAATAGGTACACAAGTTACTCGTGTACCTACTCCTCCTCCCACTAATATAAACGATGACGACGCTGAAGTAATTAATTTATTAGAAAACATAGACTCAATTAGATATGATTCAACTGCATATGCATATGGTTCCTCTAGTAGTAGTAGTATGTCTTCCACTGCATGTACTTAAACTTCGAGTAGTAATCCAAATGCGTTGCCATCTGAATTAATTGATTACTTTCGTTATACTATGCCTAGTAACAAATCAGTTAAGAAAAGTTCAGAAGATGTAATCAGATTACGGCGAAATAATGAACGTCGATGGCCAATTGTTTCTGCAATTGCAAAAGATCTACTAACACCTCCGGTTAGCACTGTAGCTTCGGAGTCTGCTTTTAGTGCAGGGAAGAGGGTTCTCTCTGATATTCGAAGTCGACTAAAATAAGATATTTTGGAAGCGTTAATGTGCGTGAAGGATTGGGAAGACGCTAATTATCGAATACAACATAAATATGCCGAAATTGCATGTAATCAAGTAAGTGATATTTAATTTCAATACATTCATTACAAAATTTTATTTTCATACATTTATAATTTTTTAAAAAAATTGTACACGTAAAAAATTTTTCGTGTACAATTTTAACTCCGCCTACACGAAATTGAAGTAGCCGGTCCCAAGCCCGGATAAAGGAGGAGGGTTTCTCTTTTTTTTTTTTTTAAATAAATGTATATTTACTATTTTAAAAATTATAAATGTTTTGACTTTTGACGAGCCCCGATAAATGTTTTGAAAAATATATATTTAAAAAAAAATAGACTTGTGGTACTAGTAGCGTTATTTATTATTATTAAAAGAAAAAAAAAATTTAGGCCAGCCGGCGAGCCGAGCCGCTTGTTTTGGGCGAGCTCGGGCACGAGCCGAGCTCGCCCAAAATGGTAACGAGCCGAGCTCAAGCTCGGCTCGTTACCAACGAGCCACGAGCTCGGCTCGTGCGAGCACGAGCCGAGCTCATGAGATAATGGGTCGAGCCGGCTCGGCTCGGCCCATTGACACCACTAAGTTTAGCATATTAAATAAGTTCTCAATGTTGTTTTTCTAGTCCATACTTCCATTTCAATATGTGATTCTTATACCCAATTGTGGTATTTATTGAGGTTGGATAAAACTCTCGAGCCGAACTGGACCGAACCGAATCGAATCGAATCGAGTGGTTCTTCATAAGTTAAATATCCGAACGGGTATTTAAATTGAGAATCGACGGGTTTGGTTCGATTCTTGGTTTTAGATTCAGAACCAAATAAGCGAATAAGAATCGAATTTAAATAATTATTTTAATTTTTTATATTGAATTAATTAATTTTTTCTAAACAAATTAACAAATTAACTGATTTAGTGATTAATGTTTTAATTCTCGAGCCAAGTCCATGCCCAGCCAGCCCAGCCCAACCCGACCCAACCCAATTTTTAAATTCAATTTTTTGATTTAATTTTTTGGTCATATTATTAATTTCATTCTTAGTTCAATATTTAGGTCTTTTTAAGTTTTTATCATTCTCTTTCCAATTTCACACTTTCATTCGGTAATCACTGAGTCAATGACCTCAAATCATTTCATAAATTGAAAACCTACATTTACATGTCAAAATCGAAAACGCCGACTGCCGAGTCCGGCTTCCCCTTTCCAATGCCCATCGAAGCAGCGACCTCCAACCACGATCACCGATCGTTGACCATTATAAATCTGTTAAAAAATTTAATTATGGTACAGAACCAAACGGAACCGAACCCGAACGATTCCATAATTATATTTGGACCCAGCGATTCCATTTATTAAATATCTGAAAATTTTGGTTCGGAACCGAACCGGATCGGATCATGTCCAGCCCTAATATTTATGATATGCCAATAAGTTGATATTGTTCTTTTTATGGTGATAGGGTCAATAGCAAATATTGTAGATCATTGCATGAGTACGATATGTTTTGAGCATATGTAGTAAAATTGTGTAGTAAATACATGTCATAGTGATAGTTTTGCTTTCTTGTTTTTATTTTTGAACTTCTTTTGGATTCAACAAATGGTAGTCGGAGATTTGAATATGCACTAGCCAACATTTGAGGGAGCACTAGGTTGCCACCAATTAGATTGGCGTTGTTTAGTGCTTTTAAGTGTTGACATTGCGGTTTTTACGAAATGTGTGGAGTAACTTGTGGCTTCTACGAAGTGTGGATAATAAATTGGTAGTAAGCCGTTGGTCATAAGAAATGTGTGGATAAAAATACGTTTGTCTAGCTTAAACTATAATTTAAGACATGCCATGCTCTTATAAGACCACTTTTTCATCTTTTCACATGTTAAGTTATTGCGTGTTCGGTAAAGATTAAAATTGGGTTAAAATTGAAAAATTACCTGTTATTGTTGACTTTTATTAGACAAGTGGGAACCAATAACGGTTATAATTTCAATTTCAATTGGATTTTAAGCTTAGTCAAACATGCTCTTAAATTGAGGATAAATTAAAGGAATAATAGTTCACGTGGTCCCAACCAACTTAAAGGACATGTTTGGAGAGATTGGCTTAAAGAAGCATGGTTTGATAAGGTTGCAAGAAATCTCGTTGCTTTAAAAACTTTGCAAAATTGGGTTGTCAACAGCCAAAATAAGTTGAGGGAAAATGACAAAAAACAAGGTGTTTAAAGACCACACTCCAAAAATCAGATATAAAGTATATTTAATAAAAAATCAGGTGACAATTTAATATTTTAATATTAATAATTATATTACAAATTCAACACCCATCAAAACACTCACCCCACCTAATTTCAAACCCTAAATCATTTTAATCTCTCTATCTCTCTTTCTCCTCAACGAGGCGCTGCACGCTGTAGTCTACTGTAGCGACGACGATATGGAGGTGGTTTTGGGGACGGCGACTTGCACGCTGATGTGAACGGCTGTAGCGTCGTGACGTTGCTGCCACGACGCTGCCGTGCGACGCTTCTCTTCACAGCAGCGTCGCGATGCTCCTGTGAACGACAACCTGGTGGGTGGGTGGGTGTGTGCGTGCGTGCGCGGAGTGGAGTTGTGTGTGTGCGTGTGTGCAGTTAGCGGTGGTAGCATTGGTGTTTTTAGTTGGGTTTTTTTGGTTATTGGAGTGGTAGTGATTATTTTTATGTTTTGGTAGTGTTGGTATTTAAGGGTGGGTCCAGGAGTGGTAGTGGTGGTTTCCATGTTTTGGGGGTAGTTTCTGGAGTGTTGGTGCCATGTTGAGGTGGTAGTGGTTGTTTAGTGGTGCGGTTGTTTGTGGTTTGCAAAATGGCGTTTCTGGCGGCGGCAGTGGTAGTGTGGTGGTGGCCGAGTGGGTGGTCACAAGTTACCAGTGGCAATGGCGGTAGTGTTCGTGACAGTGGTGTGTGACCATTATTAGGTGCATGTGACTAATTATTTGGTCAACTGTAATCAAGTATGGGTGGTGGATCGGATCGGGGTGAGGTGTTTCAGTGTATGTGACCAACTATTTGGTTCAACTTGAAAATATGTGACCGACTTTGACCTGTGATCGACAATTTTTTTGATGTATGACCAATGAAATAAACTGTGACGTATAAATTTTTTTATAAAATTTTTAATTTGTGACATTGAAATAATTTGTGACCAATTAATTTGATAAAATGTGACAATTAAATAATTTGTGATGTATCTGTGACCATGAATTGTATAATTGTGATTTTAATATATTTAATTAATTAACAAATACCTGATTTTTGCAATTTTCAAACTTAAGGCCTGAAAATTGATTTAGTGATAGTTAATACCTGATTTATGAACTCTTCCCATAAGTTAAATGATGGACAATAGACGTGTAAAAATGGATGGGCCAGTTCAAATCAGTCCGCCTAGGGAAGGAACTGGCATGGCCTGAACCTGTTTTGGAATGGGCCTGAATGATTAATGGGCCGATCCTTATCCGGCTTGTAGAAAATATATAGGCTCGAGGATCGAGCTGCGAACTGGTCTCCATATTAATTTTTAATCACTAAAAATTACAAAATGAATATGAAATAACCTTATTTTAATTATATAAAAAATTGCAAAATGAAAAATAGACTATGAAAGCCTATTCTAAAGGCTGTGACAGCCTTACATGATTTTTTTTTAAAATTTGTTTTTTTAATATAATTTTTTTTTCAACGGATTTGACGGGTCTATAGACCCGTGAATCGGCTCACGAGAACTACGAGTTGGCTTGCGGGCCATTTTAACCGAGCTGGTTCCGGGTGGGCCATGTTGGTCCCATCGGTTTAACACTACTAATGGGAAGTCAACAATTTTAGGCACAAATGAATAGTTATTTTGCTGCAACTGGAAGACTTTGCATGTATTTACTTCCTTTCACAATCCTTTGTTGAAATTGTTAAGATTTGCATGAAAAAACTATGCAAATTGTCGGGTAAGAATGAGTATTACATAGAGGTGCTTGCTCATAGCCAAACCGTACTAAAAGATAAAAATTCTAAGCGTGCATTCAAAGTTGTCTTTGACGTTTTTCAAAGAGTATATTCGTTTTCAGTGTAGTAAAATTTAGTGATAGATCTTTTATCGTAATTGTTTGTATGAGATATTGCATAATTTTAACAATTTTTATATAGTGAAAATCTCTATCTTTGGTCTTTTTTTCTCTCGCTTTGGAGTTTTAACGTAAATCCTTGAGTTGTTATTCTCCTATATTTTTATCTTTCAGTCTTCTTGATATTTTCTCATGAAGAGGGATGCGGAGGTAAATTTGGAAATTGATCTAGTTCCTAACGCTAGTAGATATTGCACTGAAATGAACAAAGGGGCAAAAATAAATTCATGTCATCAATTTCATATTTAGCAAAGATTTGAATTTGGAAACTTGTTTTTAATTTTTTCATCCAACCTTTTACATTAGAATGATGTTACAATTTTTAAGTGGTCACACTTAATAAGTTCAATTTATTGAATCGCATGATTTTGCATTTTAATGAATATAGTATTTAATGTTATTTAGTTGTCACAAGTAGTTGACACTATTGAAACTAAAGGACATTACCAAATATGAAATATTTATAAACAAAGCCCTTAAAAACATACATATGCACATGTCGAGAGCAATTTTGAACTATATAATCGATTAAGCCTATCTTTTGGCTCATTTTTTATGAACTATTTATAAACATTTCATGTCACTTTTAATTACTCATTTTTATTTATTTACATTACATGTACAAGTTAGAGATGATCATAATGTGAAACGGAATATAACGATAATGTTAATAAAGTATGTCTCATACTTAACATATATTTGACCTTATCAATTTACCTCGTTGACCACATCACCTGTCATTTATAAATGAGAATGATATCATTTTGCACATATAAATTTATTGTTATAATTTAAATAATTTATAAACACTTTCCAATCACACTCTTACTTATCAAATATACTAGGTGCAAGCAACGTGCAATACACGTTTGCGTAGTTTATATTTAATAGTTTTGTTTAAGAATTAATTTGTTATTAATAAAGATGTAATTTTTTTGGTTAATTAAATAATTAATGATGTAATGTTTATGTAATTGATAAATAATTAGATATGTGATTTTGATGTTGTGATGTAAGTTGGTGAGATCGAAGAAAATAAGCAAAAATTGACAAATTTGGAGAAATGGCTAAATTGTAAAGGATCCAAAGTTCGGGGACTAAAATGTAAATACTTAAAAGTTATGCCGAAACTCAAGATCAAGATTTGAGAGTGTTCAGAGTCAATTGGATAAAGGAAGACGTCAATGGAATCAAATTTAGGCAAAAAATGATCACAAATCAATTTCCAACCGAAAAGTTATGCTCTAATGTTTTAGTCTCATATTGAGACCTATTTTTGGCATAGAAAGTGATCGAATTGGAGAATGATGTCTGAATCAAAGTTGTCGCCAGATGAGTTAGCTTTCCAATGTATTTTGAATCGCTTCAATCGGATATCGGAATACAAAGTTATGATAAAAACACTGAAAAAAGGTGCAGCTGCCTGTTTAAAACAAGAAATTCCGTTACATAGTCCGTTAAAACAACAAATTCCGTTAGTTTTTCCGTTAAAAACAAGAAATTCCGTTACATAGCCACTTTTAATATATAGAAGATATTTTTTATTTGCAAATCACAAACTTTTTATATGGTTCTAATGGCGTCCAATCCACCCATTGACATGTCGGCTAGGCTCAACAAGTCATGTTTGGGCTCTATATGTATTTATAGGTCCCAAGGGAGATTGGGTCAACGCTCTACATTCACAAATGGGATGGGCCTACGCGTGCTAACCTCATGGCATATTATATAGTGGAAATTATATCCCATGAAACGAGACACTCAGGCAATGATGAGATGAACGATTTTATTTCACCTTAATTGTTAGAAGCCAATGAGTCAAATTTATACTAGTTCCTAATCTAGGAAAAAAGGAAAAGTTTCCTAATCTAAATAAGGTACATAATCAATATATAATTATACATAATCTATTCCATAATATACGAGATTTCTACACTTCCCCTCAAATCGGATCATAGATGTTAATCATATCCAACTTGCAAATAAGATTCTCAAAAGTAGGTCGAGGCAGTCATTTGGTAAAGATATCTGCAATTTGTTCCTTTGTAGACACATAGATCATGCATATAAGGAGTCTTCAACTTTTTCTTTGATGGTGTGTCTGTCAACTTTTATATGTTTGGTTCGATTATGCTGGACTGGATTTAGATAAATGTTGATACCCGCTTTGTTGTCGCAATATAGTTTGATTGGAAATTTCACCACAGTTTGTAATTCTTCCAGTAGTTTCTTTATCTATAGTCCCTCGCATATTCCTTGTACAACTGCTCTAAATTCAGTTTTAGCACTACTTCTAGCTACCACATTTTGCTTCTTACTTTTTCAAGTTACCAAGTTTTCCCAAACAAATGTGCAATAGCCAGTAGTTGATCTCATATCTTCTATTGATCCAGCTCAATCCGCATCAGTAAAGACTTCTATTTCTTTCCTCTCATTTTTCTTGAAGAAGAGACCCTTTCCCGGGGTACCTGTCACACGTTTTCTATAACGTGAATTATACAGCAAGTGTACGGTGTTAAGTTTTGTAATATAATGGTGAAGTGAAGATTGTCGAACCCACATGGACTGATGTATGATTTCTATTGAATACTATAATTGTGTAGTTTCCACTTTATTTGGACAAGCGCAGGTGTGATGGTGGTGTGATTTTAACTAGTAATTGTAACTTAACGTCAGAGAGTAAACAAGTGCAAAATTCCACGAAGTTATCGAATTATGAAATTCTAGGGAATGATTTCATCGTTCTATCGATAATGTTTTTTAACCTAAACATACTAATTTAATCAGATTTATCTCAATTTATAGGCAAGAACCCTAATGTAATTTTATCCCCTCTCTCGAGTGCCAGTTAAAATCTATTTTTATTATTTAATTCAAATATCTCTATTCCGTATTAAATATGTAAAAATTATAATGCATGTAGTTTTTAAATCAAACAAGCCTAAAAAATCCGTACTTTCTCTCGAAATCTAGGAAATCTAGGTTATTTAGTTTTATGATCACGCCTAAATTTTCCTATCTCGAGTGCCGAAATTCATGCATCAAATCATTCAACTAGTGACCAAATAATTGAAAGCATTAAACATAAACTACATAAATAAATTGATGAAAAAATCCAAAAGAGCTAGATAATTAGAAATTAAAAAATGTCTCAAATCGATTACATCAAACCCTAGATCTAAAGTATTAGTTCATAATGATTACAATTGAAAAAAATGAATTTAATACGAAAAACATGATTAAGGAGAAAAGAGTGTAGAAAAACTATTATTTGCCGCTTGATTTCTTCTCCCGAATTGTGTCAATCGTCTCTTTTTCGATGAATTTCTTCAAGAACTTTGCCCTAATATTTTCTCATTCTAACCGTCAAAAGAACCCCCTTTAGGTCTTCAAAAAGTGTATTTATAGTTTCCCAATGTTGCAAGGCGAATTGGTGTGGGTTG
Organism: Fraxinus americana; assembly: GCA_035079005.1. Taxonomy (NCBI): domain Eukaryota; kingdom Viridiplantae; phylum Streptophyta; class Magnoliopsida; order Lamiales; family Oleaceae; genus Fraxinus; species Fraxinus americana. The sequence goes on from CM068714.1 coordinate 18,067,198, forward strand.
GGCCGAAAATCTTTTAAAAATCTCGTTTTCTTCCTTTACCCGGAAGCCAGCGCCTAGGCGCCGCGATTTATTTTTTTGCTGGCGCCCAGGTACCAACATTTCTGTTTTCTTTTTTAATGGTCGGCGCCTTGGCGCCACCGGCCATTCTGCTCCATTTTCATTATTTGGGCGCCTTGGCTCCCGAATGTGACACTCGGCTCCAAATGCGTTGTTCTTCTCCTCTACTAATCTTTTGGTCTTTTTTCCACTTCATTCATCTCCATGTCATACCTCCTTCCGTGATCATCATTATAGCTTCATTTCAAGCTCCACACCACTCCGTTTTCATCCACTTTGGCCAACTATAAAACAACACGAACACACACATCAAAACGCTCAAAAGTGCTCAAGAACGAACCAAAAAACTACGATTTAAAGGAACATGTTTAATGAGTTAACTGCACTCATCAAACACCCCCAAACTTAGTTCTTTGCTTGTCCTCGAGCAAACATAAAGACAACACAAAACATAGTTAACTACGTACAAAATCACTTAAACTAAATTGTGCTAGATATCTTACCTTCATAGCTCAGGATTGAAAATATAACATCAATTCATGAATCACTTCAAAGTTATAATGCCCCAGCTAAATTTTTACCTATCCAATATAAAATGGATGTGTGTGTGGAAAGTTAAGTGCAACGCTGTACAATAATAAGTTGATCCAATTCTCGACCTTAAAAGTCCAATCTTTCGTTGCCTCACTCGTGGGATTCACACACCCCCAAACTTATTTTCTTTTCTCTTCCCAATGGTGTATTTTAAGTTGAATTTCAATACTAATTTCTTACACTACTCAAATTTGGTTGGGCTTTATTAATTGTAGTTCAACATATCAACAAATGAGGATTCTCCTTATTTTTGACTACTTCAACCTTCAATACTCAACTAAGTTACTCACATCTTGTCAAAGGTCTAATCCTAAAAAATAAGTGTTCGAGGCTTAATCATGATATGTGTTGCGTCTTCTGTCTTATGCACCTACTTTTTTGGCTATATGTATTTTTTATTCACCCTTTGTGCGAACATCTCTCCATTAAACTTTCTAAATGACTCATGTAACGAGTTTTAGGCCGATAACTCCCAAGTTTGATGACTTTAGAGTATCAGGTTTTAACCCTTGCAAGCTTAATCACTTGAGTCATAAAGGCTACGAATAGAAGTTTCACAATGACATTAAGATAGTCGTTTACAATTTTTTTTATAACAATGATTAGTGCAATGCCCCTTATTAAACACTTATTCTCGAGTATTGACATCTAACTTAAAGTTTTCACCTAATTTTCATCTTATTGATATCAGAGAGTTGTAATACCCCGAACTTTACGTTACATATTTTCATGCATCCTATTTATAATGTCATTTGCATCCATTCCCCTAATTGGTTTCTTTTAAAATGGTATATGTGATTATTGAGAGCATCCGATCTTTATATGGTGTTAGCCTTCGACTCCTCGACCTAGTTGATAAATTCTACATTGAGCAATGATAGAGAAGCTAGGTTAATTTAGATGTGGAAGATTGACTTGTTATGCAATTGGAACCTTGAAAGGACGGAATTAGTATCGATAACGGTTATAGTTTTCCATTCGGTTGATCAAGGTCATCATAAACTCTAAATGAGTAATTGACATATTCAGGACATGAAGCACGAAGTAACATGATCACTATATAGTAACATGGGTTTTATATGACGTTATAAATGTTGAGGTGTGAATTGTTGAAATCGGTCGATAATCGAGTGTCAATTGGGTAAGTAATTAAATGAACGGTTGAGGAAGTGATGCTATAAAATATTTTGGGATCTTAGAGAAAGTAAATTGGATTGTAAACACATTCAAATAAGCCAAGGATAATTGATTTTTACCTACAATGATGTGTACAAAATCAGATTGTAACTCCAAGAGACCACCTCATGCTTAGTCACCTCCTACTCGTTGATTTATCCTTGTAATAGTGGATTCCTTCACCCTTAAGCATTAGCAACGTCTACCATTTCTTGAAGACTTCAAATATGTTATATATTATCTTTAAATCTCATACAAACCATCCAAGGATTGGTACAAGATCAGAATGTAACTGGAAGAAGACACATCCTACTTAGCATGTGATGATTTGAGAAGTTAACATCAAATTCCTTCAATCTTAAGTCTTCTAGCACGTCTTCTAAAACCTTGTCACCTTATATTGGATATACATATGTTTTATTAATCACATAAGGATCCAAATATGGGAAAAAAAGAGTCAAGTATGGCTGCAAGAAAACACCTCATGCTTGGACACCTCATGTTTGGGGAGACTTGTCATTTTACCTTCAACATTAAGGCTTCCCCCACGTCTTCCAGCCCCTTGATACTTCATATAGGATATATATATATATATATATATATATATATATATATATATATATATATATATATATATATATATATATATATATATATATATCTTATAATCACATATGGATCTAAATATGATGAGGGAAAAGTCAAATATTGTTGCATGAAGCCACCTCTTGAGGTATATCTTTATTGTTTTTGAGAGTTTTATAATCTCTTGAATTTTTGTACTTAATTGAGATCATGTTGGGGGTGTTTTCACGATTGATGATGTCAAATATAGGGGCAATTAATTATGAGAATCTGAGAGAAAATAACCTAGGTAGAATTGTGGATTGATAGATTTGAAGGGTTTGACCTTTGATTTTAAGTAATCCCTTAGGTATAATTTATATTTGTCGATATGAATGTTTTTATACAAGACTTAGAAGTATAGAAATGGTCTCTAATAGGTTGGAATCTAATTTTTTGAAAGTCTTGTTCAAATGAAACTCAAAACAGTCATGAAGAAAAAAATGTTCGATTTGGTGTTTGTAAAAAGGAATGCCTTCAAAGTTGTAAATCCTTCATTTGTGACTAATCTATGGCATGATTACCTTTACCTACGTGTTATAAAAGTATGGTAAAAATTTGGGAATTTTTGGATAATGTTAAGGGAGTGAAAAAGGATTGGAAAAAGACTTGAACAGTAATGAAAACCTGAAAACAGATTTTGCACACTTCTGTATTTAGCTTAGATTTAACCTTTACATGTCCATTAATTATCTCTTAGGCTGGGAAATGGATTTTAAGGAATGTTAGGTTGTTAAACAACAATGATGACGTTGACGTTCATAATTGGACTCGAGAAATAGTGTGATTTATGGGACTAGTTTGCAATGTAATCGGTAACTTGAATTGTTAATGTCATCTGAAGTATTTTGGCATGAATGGACGTAGTACGGGATTGTGTGTTCATTAAGATTATAAAATTTAGGATTGTGTTTAATATTAAATGGTAATACAAGTAATTTGCTGACTTTAAGTGGGAAAGAGAATTGATTTACACTTCATAGAAAGATCACACACAAAGGCAAAAAGGTAAGTAAAAATCCATTTGCAACTACAATACAAGAACATAGAATTTGTGATACAGTAATGTTGAATATTTATATACTTTTAATAAGGAGCTCATTGTATATCATATGATGTTATGATCATTAAGTGTATGGTTTCATAATACATTGACATCGATTTTGAGTAAGTATGTCATTCACGAGCATTTTCATGTGCATGTACGACATATGTCCACGGTTGAAAATTTAGCATGGACAACATGGTTTCAAATTGAGTTTTCCTCATAAATGTTTTGTTGACCTCTACAGGGCACCGAAGCATATGAGATGTGCTCATGTGATATGTTTTGGCGATGCGGGTGATACTTCCCGTGTGATTGTAAAGGTAGATAGGAGATGGGCCTTTGTTGATAACGGGAGGGTGGACCACTCGACCGTGCCCTCATGATATTATGATTATTGGCGCTGCCAGTGAGAGACTTCTTGGGTGATCATAGGGACAGTTAGGAGATGGGCCTCTAGTGGTCACGAGAGGATGGTCCACTCATCGGTGTCATTGTCATATTGGCCATTTGATTATTGATATTAATATTGTGCAGAGCTCTATCCGGTGCATAGTAGGTGGGTCAAGGGCCCAATGAAATGAAAGATTTCAAAAGAGATTATTTCGAGTAGACTTTGATGAATGTTTAAACATGATGCAACTTTAGCATGACATGATGTCATGTACCATTATTACCCACACTCATGACATGCATGATTTTTGCTCACTAAGCATTAGTTTATGTAGTTCCAGCATTGTAGGTGAGCATGGAACTTCATAGAAAGCGTGGCTAGCTGTGGAGTTCTTACGGGATTTCGAATTTCGATGTACCTGGATGACGACTTGTAGGGTCATTTTGGGGGCTTCAGTTGTATTATATTTTGGGAATCTTGTATTTTGAAACGACATGTAGATATTTTTATAACGTTAGAATAAATGTGGTGGACTATGATTTTATGATCTTTGATTTCGAATATACTTTTGGAGAGGCTTTCATTTAAAAAAAATAGGAGATTTTGATAGAATTTAGTGTATGGTTATCTATATGAATGGAGTGTGACACAGTCTACACAAATTTTAGCACGCATGGAATCCACATCTACATCCATGTCTTCCCACAAAAGTTCGACCATTCAAACATCCTAAATTTGGTTTAGGGATGTGAATTTCATTTATTGGTTGTTTGGGTTTAGCATCTAAGTTCTCTATTCCAACCTATAAACGAGAATCAACCTACTCATGTACAACGTTATACTCAATTCACATGCATCTATGTCACAAAGGTAAGTAAGACTTCAACTCAAGCACACAACTCATAACCGACTCATGTACTCAATTATATGCATCATTGCTAACAATGTTATCCAGCTTACACAAGCATGCAAGAATACAAATTTTTTTTTTAAAAACAAAAATGCACACAAATCACAGAAAAAAAAATTGGCAAGCAATAGATGATTTATAATACCCCCCCAAACTTGAATAATACAGTGTCCTCAATGTGAAAAGGAACAAAAAGAGGGAAGAGTACCGCAAGGACGACACTAGACGTCGTCGTCGTCCGGTGGAGCTGGAGGATAGGAGTGAGGTGGGAACGTTGGTGGTGGGGGAAGTGCAATCCCAGGATATGCAGAGGCTATGGCTGCAAAGCAATCATTCTGATATTAAAATTGACTAAACATGGAACTCTGTAGCTGGCCTATTCGAACGTGCATTCCATCCTGCCAAGGGTTCATGCGCAAGTCCATTCTCTCGAGCTGCTTAAGTATATCTCCTGTAGTGTCACTAGGTTGTAAAGATGGAAGAGTAGGTACAGTTGGCTACGATGGTTGAGATGAACTTGCTTTGTGTCGATGCACCACTAGCTTATCCCGGAGGTCTCGAGTGAGTGGTGACTAAAGGTGGAGGACTTCATCAGAATCTCGCGTGGCGACCCCTGCTTGAGCACAAAGCTCATGTATGAGGGATGGATGTCCTAAATTGTTGGTGCTGGGCCCTGCTATGACGCTTGGGATACTATTCTGAATGACCTTGCCCACATCAATAGAGTGTCCCATCTGAATGGTGTAATTCAATGTAGCGCGTTCTCTTGTCACCTCACTTATGTTGCTACTGGGGAGTAATTTGGCAGATATAAATTGATGCCACATCTTACAATTGGTTGTCAATTCGGCTGCATGAAAATTAGTCACAGTACCTGCATGATGTTTCCATTCAGTGCCTTCTCGAGCTAGTATGTGAATCAAGATGTTAGGGTCGACTCCTTCATCCCGCAATCTGGTGTAGTTATCGCTAGGTATATCCCGTGTGTGGTAGAGTCTGTTGATAGAAACACTGTCAAATTTAACCCAACGACCACGCACAAACACCTTGTAGTTCTCCCGATCCTTGGCATTAGCGTAAAATTCCTTAATTGGAGGTATAGAACAAGACTGTGTAGAAGAATAACTAATCAGTACATACTTAAAAGTGCAGGGATCTAGCTTAGTCCTATGATGTGAATGTATATGGACAAAAGCTGTACACCCAAACACTTTTAGAGGTAACGTTGAGTGAAGACAGGAGTTAGGGAAAATTTTTTGAAGTTTTTGGAGAGGAGATGCGAATGAGAGGATACGATTCGGCATTCTATTTATGAGGTAGGCTGAAGTTAGAATGGAATCTCCCTAAAAGGTTTTAGGCATATTCATGGTGAACATTAGGGTACGGGCAACTTAAAAAATGTGTCTATTTTTACGTTCAGCAATCCCATTTTGTTGAGGAATGTTAACACATGAACTTTGATGAATTATCCCATTCTCTTGGAGATTTTTTTAAGGTAGTGTTGAAATATTCTGTGTCGTTATCCATACACAGAATTTGAATTCGCGTTTGGAATTCAGTTTGAACCATAGAATAAAAATTGAGGAAAACTGAGCAAACATCAGTTTTTTCTTTTAACAGATAGATCTAACAGATTCGAGTATGGTCATCAATGAATGTAACAAACCATTTTGTATGTATACGATTAGGGCTTTGTGAAGGTCTCCATAAGTCACTTGAATCATGGCAAATGGTTTGGAAGGTTTGTATGTGGATATTGGAAACGAGGAACGCTGATGTTTTGCAAGTTCACAAATTTCACAATGAAGATCATCATAAGTGTTATTCGAAAATATAGAGAGAAATATACGTTTTAGATATTAAAAATTGGGGTGACCCATTCTATAATGCCATAAAAATATTTCACTTATGTTAGGGACAAAAGTCGAATCGCAACTGGTAAATTGACGTTGTTTACTCACATCAACCTCTTCAAAGTAGTAGAGTCCCTTACACTCCTTAGCATTGTCAATCGTCATCCTCGATGATAGGTCCTGAAAAACACAGTGAATTGGCTAATGGACAATGAATTGCAAGACAACTTTAGGACATGGAGAATTGATTCAAGTGTTATCAAAATGGAAATTCGAATACTCCCTTTTCCTACAACAGGTGAGAGTGAACCATCTACAATTTTGACTTTGAGGTTGCCGGCACATGGTGAATATGTGGTAAAGAGGTGATAGGCGTCCGTCATGTGATCGGACGCACCAGAGTCAATAATCCAGAGAGCTTTGGATTGTGCGATAGTGTTTAGGGCCTTGAGAAAGCTACATTTGTGGGCTAAGGAACTTGATAGGCTAGGATTGAATACATGGGCAGACCCATTGGGCCCAATTAATTTAGACCAATTTATTGGTCTTCGAGAATTAATGGCCATTCATTCGTTCTAAATTCATTAGGTCCAAAAACGTCTATTAAATGGGCCAAGACACCAGATGGCCCAATTGATTTATTAGGCCTAATTTCACTTGCCAAGTAGCCGAAGACTTCAAGTCCAGGTGACTTTGATTTATTAGGCCCAATATCATCTAAATAGACCACCAATTCATTAATAGCCGGCCCAGTTCCTCCATTCGTCTCTTCGTAGTTCCATTGTCGACTTCATTCGTTGCTCTCTCGTTGAAATTGGGTGTGGCCCAAGGGTAGGTATGGTGCACCGGAGGAGAAGAGCTCAGCCCATGTGGTCTGCCACCATGGGTCGACTGGACGGGGGCAGAATTTGCAAGGTTTGGGTTTCGCTGTGCACCCTTCGCACCTGACAAGTTTTCATAATCATGGGTTGTTTGGAATGAATTGAAGGAATTGTTGGAGTCTCCTGGGGTGGGGCAATTGACCGGTGGGATGTTGTGATCACGATGTTGGCCGAAGATGATAATTCTGATGATTTTACCATTTTCAGGCAGCCCGTTTTCTGAGTTGATTCCGGCCAAAATGTAGGTTTTTTCAACTGAGGGTTTTTTTATGTTGACTCTGCCTACAGTTTCTGTTTCTGTTATCGATGGCGAAGTTTTGAATTACTCTGGCTCTGATACCATATTGGCAAAAAGACACCCAGGGAAGGATGAGATGAATGATTTTATTTCACCTTAATTGTTACAAACCAATTAGTCAAATTTATACTAGTTCCTAATCTAGGAAAAAAAGGAAAAGTCCCCTAATCTAAATAAGGTACATACTCAATATATAATTATACATAATCTATCCCACGAAATTTCTACACCCACCCTATTTTTTAAGATCATTATTCTAAAAACAGGGATGATGTTTTATTATTCATAAATCATATATTTCATATTGAAACATTAACTATTAAATATACAATTTTCATCACAAACCCTGTCAATTTTCCCAAACCCTGAAAATCACTTCTTCTCATCTTTCTCTTTATCTGGCGCCACACCCACCCTTTCATCCGACACCAGAATCACCCCTCATTTGGTGGTGGAAAGGCGATGACGCAGCGATGCATCGCTGCAGGAGCACCGCTACTCATAGCGAGACGACACTGCTATTGCCGAAGCTTCACAGCACCGCCTTGGAGTCCTGCTTGGTGCCTCGTTGCGAACAACGTAGCTATGCGCAACAAGGCGGCGCTACTGCTGCCTAAATCTACATCGCCGCCTCGGTTTCTTTGGGAGTTTTGTTTTTGTTTTTTGATTTGATCTACTGTGGGTGGTTTGTTGATCAATGATTTTCTGATTAGATCTATTTTGGGATGCTTGTTGGTTGCTGCGGTGGTGTGGTGTGTAGTTCTTTTTTTCCTCATAATTTCTGTTAGGTGACCTAAAATTGGCGGTGGTAGTTGTGGCGGGTGGTTTGTGTGTGGAATGGCATGGATGACGCGATCTGGTGGTTGTTTTGCATTGTTTTAGTGGTGGGTTTATGTTATTGTGTTGGTGGTTTTGCATTGTTACAGTGTGTGGTGGTGTTGTGGTTGCTATAGTGATGGATTTACGTGGTCTGGTGGTGGTAATGGTGATGGTGGTTGTCGTGGCAGTGGTCATGACTGGGATGAGATGAGGTGGTGTGGTGGTCTCTGTGACCAATAATTGATCAATTTGTGACAAACAAATAATATGTGATCTATAAATTGTGATTGTGACTCACAATTTATTAAGTTGTGATCGATAAATTAATTGTGACAAATTAATTTGATAATTTGCAATGAATAAATGAGTTGTGACCAATAAAAGTTTGGATTTTGTGATCGATGAATCATTTGTGACATAAAATTTTTAATTTGTGATCGAGAAATAATTTGTGGCTTATAAAACTTTTGATTTGTGTACAAGAAATAAGTTGTGACCAATAATTAATAAGTTGTAACCAAAAATTAATTTGTGACTAATTAATTAGATATTTTGTGAGCATAAAATAAGTTGACTTTTAAAATTTGTAATTTGTGACCAATTAATAATATGTAACATATTAATTCAATAGACTTGTGATTGATTGATGAATAAATTGTGATTTAAAATTTTTTTTATTGCGAGCGAGAAATAATTTGTGACCAATTAATTTATAAGTTGTGATCAATTGTATAGACTTGTGATAAAATATATCTTTAATAAATTAGTTTATAAATAAAATTTAAAAAGAAAAAATCGATTTTTAAAATTTAAAAAACTTTGTTTTTTAAATGTGTCATACTTTATCTCTTATATATGAATTTTTCCGTACTATATATTATTATTACTTTTTCTATTTTTATACATAAGGTGTTGTTATTTATTTTTATACTAGGTGCAAGTAACGTGCAATGCACGTTTGCTTAGTTTATATTTAATATTTTTGTTTAATAATTAATTTGTTATTAATAAAGATGTAATTTTTTTTTGTTAATTAAGGGCGTGTCTGGGCGCGCTGCAAGGAGGAAGAAAAATTGATTATGTTACCTTTTTTTTTCAAACCTACAGTCCTATAGTGAGAGAATTGGTCCAAAATTGCGGCTCCCAACTGCATGAATTGTGTTGCCAACGGCTTGATTTCTACTGAAAAGCAGAAACAGACACCATATAAATAATTAATGATGTAATGTTTATGTAATTGATAAATAATTAGATGTGTGATTTTGATATTGTGATATAGGTTGGTGTGATTGAAGAAAATAAGCAAAAGTAGACAAATTTGGAGAAATGGCTAAATTGTAAGGGATCCAAAATTCAGGGGCTAAAATGTAAATACTTAAAAGTTGTGCCGAATATCACGATGAAGATTTGAGAGTGCTCGGAGTCAATTGGATAAAGGAAGATGTCAAGGGGATCAAATTTAGTCAAAAGATGATCACAAATCAATTTCCAACCGAAAAGTTACGCTCCGGTGTTTTAGTCTCATATTGAGACCTATTTTTGGCATAGGAATTGATCGAATTGGAAAATGATGTCTGAATTAAAGTTGTAGTCAGATGAGTTAGCTTTCCAACACATTTTGCATCGCCTCAATAGGATATCGGAATACAAAGTTATGTTTAAAACAAGAAATTCCGTTACATAATCCGTTATATTGAGACATATTTTTGGCATATAAAGTGGTCGAATTGGAGAATGATGTCTGAACCAAAGTTGTAACCAAATGAGTTAGATTTCCAACGCATTTTGAATTGCCTCAATCAGATATCGGAATACAAAGTTATGATAAAAACACTGAAAGAAGGTGCAACTGTTTGTTTAAAACAAGAAATTCTGTTATATAGTCCGTTATATTGAGACATATTTTTGGCATAGAAAGTGATCGAATTGGATAATGATATCTGAATCAAAATTATAGCTAGATGAGTTAGCTTTCCAACTCATTTTGAATCGCCTCAATCGGCTATCAGAATACAAAGTTATAATAAAAACATTGAAAAAAGGTGCAGCTGCCTGTTTAAAACAAGAAATTTCGTTACATAGTCCGTTATATTGAGACCTATTTTTGGCATAGAAAGTGATCCAATTGGAGAATGATGTCTGAATCAAAGTTGTAGCCAAATGAGTTAGATTTCCAACGCATTTTGAATCCCCTCAATCGGACATCGAAATACAATGTTATGATAACAACACTGAAAGAAGGTGCAGCTGCCTGTTTAAAACAAAACATTTCGTTACATAGTCCGATATATTGAGACATATTTTTGGCATGGAAAGTGATCGAATTGGAGAATGATGTCTGAATCAAAGTTGTAGTCAGATGGGTTAGCTTTCCAACGCATTTTGAATCGCCTCAATCGAACATCAGAATACAAAGTTATGATAAAAACACTAAAAGAAGGTGCAACTGCCTGTTTAAAACAAGAAATTCCGTTACATAATCCATTAAAACAACAAATTCCGTTAGTTTTTCCGTTAAACCAACAAATTCTGTTAAATAGGCACTTTTTATATATAGAAAGATATGTTACTTTAGCATTACTTTTTTGAAAATTCTGTTTTTTTTAAAAATTATATAGGGCTAGCCGATTTGACCTATATTTATTTGTTTTATGGACCAGACCCTTAAAAAAAGGGGTCGGCCCCTGTAATAGATTGGGCTGCATTTGCCTCTATATTGATAGTGTCAGTCCCTTGAAAAGGAAGTTGGCATGAGTCGAACTAAACTTAAGTGTGAACACATAGAGTGGACACCACTACTTCTTAATTTGGACGTTGACTAAAACTTAGCCTATGTTTCACAACAATTATTTGGAAAAAATATTATTTTAAATATTAATTTTTTTAAAAAATGTGTAATTAAAAAAATAGGAAATTTTTTTTTTTTAATTTACATGCATGATATTTTATTGTGTGAATAATGTATGTAAAAAAAGAGTTTTTAAATAATTATTTTTAAACAGGAGCTTAAAAGCATCCATGGTTCTAACATAATGGCATGTATGTTTTTTTGGATGGTCAATGTCATGCACGCTTGGTATGTCAAATATTTAGAAGAGCACAATTTATGTATGGTCTTGTTTGGTATAAATTAAAATTAAAATTTTAACTTAAGTCAAAGTCAACAATTTAATTTTAACTGTATATTTCATATAATTCACAACTTTTCAATCACATATTTTATTAATTTTTATTAAATTTTATTAAATTTTTTATTTTAATCCTCCAAACAGGGGCATAATATTGGTTTTCAACTGACGTTGGACTTTATGCAATTTTTAAAGTCAAAAGAAAACTAATGTTTATTTTAATTCAATAATTATCTCAACATCATCAATGCCACTTTGAATGATTTTAACTTTAGGTTAGAAAGTCTTTGTATACAGTTGCGGATTCAGCACCCGACAAGCACGGGTGATCGCGGAGCTCCCACGTTCAAATTGAAAGTCTTTGGATCGAATCTCTTTCAAACTAATTTATTGTGTAATTTTTTTAGTACTACAATTTTTACCAAAACTAATGGTATGTCAAATATTTAGAAGATCACAATTTATATATAGCCTCGTTTTGTAGAAATTAAAATTTAGATTTTAACTTAAGTTAAAATTAATAATTAATTATAATTGTACATTTCATATAATTCACAACTTTTAAGTCACATATTTTTATCAATTTTTATTAAAATTTATTAAAATTTTTATTTTAATCTTACAAACGCGAGCATAATATTTGTTTTCATCGTCAGTTGGACTTTATGCAATTTTTAAAGTCAAAAACAAACTATTGTTCATTTTAATTCAATAATAAGGTGAGTTTATCTCGTTGAGATTGTACAATGTAATTATCTCAACATCATCAATGCCACTTTGAAAGATTTTAACTTTAGGTTGGAAAGTCTATGTATATAGTGACAGATTGAGCACCCAACGAACACTAATGATCGCGTGTGCTAAATTCGTCAGGAACAATTTTTTTGTTAACAATAAATAAAATTTTTAGGTTATACATCTGGTAATTCATCTTATTTTTAAAACATTTCTTATAGCTCAGTTGGTTAGAGCTTTTACAACCAAATTGGTAATCTTGGGATCAAATCTCTCTCAAATTAATTTCTTGTGCAATTTTGATCAAAACTAATGCAATAGGGAGGAATTCAAACCTATGAGTAGGGCTGTCCATGGGTCGGTTCGGTTCGGTTCTGAAGATACCCGAACAGACCCAAAACTTTCGGGTATTTAATAAATGGACCCGTCGGGTCCAAATATAATTATGGAACCGTTCGGGTTCGGTTCCGTTCGGTTCGGTTCGGGTCGGTTCGGTTCCGTTCGGTTCCGTACTATAATTAAATTTTTTAATATTTTCAACAACACTACATAAATACAATTAATAACATTTCATTCGTAACTTTTACAAATTAACGTAGCCCAATTCAAAAAAATATACAAAACTAGCCGTCCAATAAGATTAATTCAATGCATACAAATACCAAAAAGTAGATATTAATATTACAGCAAAACTACATAAAGTATATTCATTTGCTTCAAATTAAAATGGGCTAATGGATTTTAAAATGATTTGGGCTTAAAAATTAAAATTATGAAATAATCTAATTTATTCAATTAATTTGCTAATTTGTATAGAAAAAAAATAAAATAATTTAATTAATTCAATATAAAAAATAAAAAAATTATTTAGTTTCGGTTCTTGTTCGGTTCTTCGGTTCTTGGTCTAGACCCGAGACCCGACCCAAACCCATCGGTTCTCGATTCGGGTACCCGTTCGGGTATTTAATTTATGAAGAACCGCTCGATTCGGTTCGGTTCGGTTCGGTCCGGTTCGGTTCGGGACTTTTGGACACCCCTACCTATGAGCCATCTTTAAGATTATCAAAAGATTGATCATCATGACACTTGTTGAATTTTGACACTAAATGTAATAGAATAATAAATGTTCAATTTTAACGATTTTAATACAATTGGAAAAATTCGAACACGTACATTTCCTGTGCATTATACAAAATTTGGCCACTATGTCATTTGATGAATATTGTTAATATATATAATAGAATTATATATGTTTAATTTTAGTAAAATAATTATTATATTTAATTTTTAGCATTTTATTGTTGTCGAAGGTCAATGACCGTCGTACTCACTCAAAATCTTGAATCCACCGCTGTTTGTATACATAGAAGATGTCAAGTAGTAAAATATGATAAAAAGCATATACGCAATTTGACGGTACGAAACTTGATTTAGATGTTGTTTGAGAGAGAATTTTTGCAAAATTTGTCAAATCCATTATTAACCATACATTATATATGGTTAATAATCCGATTTTAATATCTACCGAACACGTCCTATATATATAATTTTTCTCTTGAACCAATAGTTTTTTCTTTTTTTATTTGTAGCAGCATGTATAATTTTTCTCTTGAACCAATAATCTTTTTTTTTTTTTTTAAATTTGTAACAACACGTTCTAAAAAATGATTTATTTCCAAAAAAAAAAAAAAAAAATCTCTTTCAAACAAACGTTTAAAAAGTGACACGAATGAAAGAAAAATATGATACTCATGATCTCAATACTAATGTTCATATAAAATTGATATCAAAATTTGAAAATCTCAATTATTTACTTGAGAGAAATATTTACAAGAGCTTGTTTGGTAGAGATCAAAATCGGATTAAAATTGAAAAATTAGTCGTTATTGTTGACTTTTATTAGACGCGTGAGATCCAATAACGACTATATTTTTAATTTTAATTGGATTTTAATTCTTCTCGAACAAGTATGAAAGAATGATGACGTGTCCTCGTTTCCACTTCACACCCTCACACCCTCACTGTGTGTTTCCACGTGTCTTTGATTTCTTCATTTACTATAGTGTATCTAAAGAACGTCCACTAAATAGTTGCATAAAACTGAGAATTTGTTAGATTTTGAGCTCTGTTCTTCTCTGCACCGGGAAATTTGAGGTAATTTTTTTCCAAGCGTTGCTTATTTTCTCTGAAATTGATAATTCCCGTGGCTTAAGTACTTTTTAGTTATGATTTCGCATTTAAAAAATAAAATATTTCATCTTTCGGAGTTGGTGCAACCTCTGTTGTATAATGAATAGGGTTGGGGGTCAATTTCAGGGAGAATCGGTCCCTTGAATTCGACCTCCTCTGTTGTAATGGAGTACATGGGTCAATTTCAAGGGACATTTTCTTGATTTGGGGATTCTTATACTTCAATCTTTATTGAAAGTACAAATAATTTCGAATTTATATTTGTAGCAGAATGGAGTTTGTAATTGAGAAAGTTGATCGATTTGAAGCAAAGGCTACACAAGCCAGCACATTAGCTTCAATTGATTTAATCCTTGGCGGGCTGGACAATGAACATAAGAAGATGTTCAGAGCTTCTTGCTTTGGGCAATTTGTTGGAATGAGACGCATTAAGTTCTCTGGTCAACTTATACACCAGTTGCTGAATAGGCTAGTTAAGTGTGACAAGGAGGATGAGCTATGGTTTTGTTTCAGAGACAAGCCGGCTAGGTTTTCATTGAAAGAATGGGCCCTAATAACTGGCCTAAATTGTGGAACTGGTGCAGACGCCAAGCATATGGAATATGTTAGACGAACAAACAGGTTGTTATATCATTATTTCGAGGGCAAGAGCCACATCACTACAAAGGAGTTGGAAGTTGCATTTGCCAAATGTCAAGACATGAGAGATAAATTCAAACTAGGATTAGTACTTTTTTTGGAGTCTGTGTTATATTGCCCGGATAGGAGAGGATCAATTCAGCTAGCTTCATTGTCAATAGTAGAAGATCTTGATTTGTTTTACAGTTGTCCATGGGGGAAAGAGAGCTTCCGCCGCACTATTGCAACATTCAAGAGAGATTGGAGGGGAAAAAGTAAGGAATTGAAGATCAACCCTAAGCCAAGCCGTTTCAAGTATTCCTTACATGGCTTTCCACTTGCATTGCAGGTAAAACTTTTAACCAATTTAATTGTAATGACTCTTAAATTTGAGAATAATTGTTTTAATCTTGTGAAGGTTTGGGCATACGAGGCAATGCCACATGTAGGACGTCAGTTTGCTTCAAAATTTCAACATAAAGTCCCAAGGATGGTTTGTTGGGACGCAACAATTGCTCCTACATCTTCTGAGATTAATGATGTTCTAAACCAGCGGAAAGTGAGTACCTATTGAATTTATTTATACTATTTGTTTCCATTTTTAAAAATCCTTATCAGATTCTTATTTTTCTAAGATTCTGCAGCTTATTGTTTATTGCATCATAAGGCCAACTGACGAGGAGAATTCTGAACAATATATGAGAGATTTCAGTCCATTTGAAAGCGAATCACGTGATCGGAGATTTGATGAAATTATTGATAATTTGGACAATTACATGCCCCCTTGTTTTAAAACTCCAATAGAGTTAGACGTAGATGGTATGGCGGGGCATTCTGCCTGTGAAGCAAATTTGGGGGATATGGAGGGGTCTGCAACACATGAAACACCTAGATTTTCTCCAAGACATCGATATGCTTGGTCAGATGAGGGGACATCACATATTCACCAGCCTAGAGGTGGCTTTCTCACTCATATAGAGTTCAATCAACGAGTATCACAGATTGAGAAGAGGTTTGCATCTGTAGAGAAACAGATTTCAAAGGAGATTGATAGTGTGCGATCTTATTGTGGAGTTATAGAGAAAAAGATTGACACGGTAATAGAGCTGCTTCAAAATGCTAACATGTCCAGTGGCTCCAGACATCAGAGTAGATATGAACATCACAGTGGTTTTGAGCATCGGGGTGGAAATGAGCATCACAATAGCTTTAAGCATCAGAGTGCATATGAGGATGAAGTTGGCTTTGAGCACGACAGACCATCTACTTCAATGTTTGACAACCCAATGTTAGATGTATATCCATCAGATGTGCAATCACAATACAAACATGTGAAGAGTTTGATTCATCAGCAACAGTCGATGAAAGTAGACTCGACCAGTGTATGTACCCCCAACAGTCTCATGTATTCTAGGGAAGCAGACTTCTTCGACCATGATGGACAAGAGATATGTTGGCCGGAAGGACAAGGTTTACAAAACAAGAAACGGTCAACCTACCTTCTATCTCTACATTCGATTCCATCGAAGCGGAAAAAAATTGAAGAGGGGTATAGCTTTGACCCATTTCAAGTGGTTGATCCATTGAATACCAATGACTTACTATGTTGGCAAGCACAACCAAGGTGACAAGTTTCTAATTGCCTGAGCTTGTTTATGTATAGCAGTCTTAATAGTAAGTTGCTTAAATTTTATTATTTTTATATGAATGCAGCCAAGGAGTTGATTTAAAATTGGTGAAATGCAATAAGAAATTATACGGAGATATACTAACAAGTGATGGGTGGTTAGTTAACAAGGTAAGGAGTTTCCACGTATTGAATAGCGTATGACACATATAATTGGCAAATTTGGAATGTTATTTACAAAGTTTCATATTGATGTGTTAATGTGAAAACCATAGTCCTTAAAAAACAAAAAAAATTATCCAAATGTGAAAATTTGCTACAATTACACACTCTTTCCAAACCTCCGAGTACACTATACAAAATACATACTAGGTGAGTCTACAAATGATCTTCTAGTCCCACACCAAGATAGTCCACAACTATCTCAACCCTGAAATGGAGAAAATATAAGGGGGAAGTCTCCTGTTACATGTGCACAGAAGAGGCTAGCTACCTATTCCTCTTTGGTGTTGGAAACAAATAAACCAACTCTTATAACACAGGACAAACAAAGTAATTCATATTCTGAATGTGACAATATAATTTCAATTCTTATTCTATGTAGGATAATACAAAGTCAATTCCTGACAAATATAAGTGCTTATTCATTGATTTTCTTGATGTTTTTCTTCAATAAGTTTGTGGTAGTCGAGGCCATTACCTCCAGTAATTTGATGTGCAGGAAGTTGGTTTATATTAGCTATTTGGATACATTGGATTGACGGTTGAGGAAAAGTGTTAAAGATAATCAAGAGGAAAATACTAGAAAGGGAATTCAATTTGGCTTTCCATGAACTTGAAATCAGATTTGAACGTGTTTGTAATTTGGATGGTGGAAAAGAAGAAGAAAGACAGTGAATTTGTGAATGTAGAGATTCAAACAAATTCATTTGGTTTCGAAGGTAGCAAACCTGCTTAAGGATGTGGGTTTTGTGGAATCAAATGGAGGTGGTAAAGTGCACATGAAATGTGAATTGTTGAAGCTGGGATGGGGAGGAAGTGGCTAATGAGAAGTTTAATAAGAAGAGGGTTGTTAACATTGAAATAGAGGAGGTAGTATTTTGATTAAAAGAGAAGTGACACTAAGGCAGGCGAAGATGAAGACATGGAAATGGATTTGAGGGTGGTTGGTGAAGATTGCACCCATAGGTCAACTTTTAAGTCTTGATTGTACGAAAATCAGTTTAAACCAACTTATGATCATTTACGAATGAGAAAACACTTCTATATTTCTTGCACGCTGCCTGGATTGGCATTAAAAGCAGCGACTTATTTAAATTGACCCATGAATGAACAAAAATACACCAAACATATTTATGGGTAATAGGTGCTCAGCCTTAGGTGTTTCTTGAGACTCTAGAAGTCAATTGAAACTCAAGGAAAAAGTGTTATTTTTTCTATGTAACTGTGATAGTTATTCAGCTGTCTTATGATATATATATGTTCACAGACACGAAAAAAAAAAAAAAAATCCTTTAATTTATGCATCGACTGTTTTTAACTTGACTCCTCTCTTTCCAGCATACTTTCTTCTCCACAAAATCTACAAAATCTGTTGCTTTCGCAAATTCTTCTATGACCGTACTTAACTAATTGTCCTTTGTATTCAGATCTACGTTTTATTATGGTTTGAAATTTTTTTTTCCTTTGAGATGGCATAAAAAGGAGCTGCACAAAGGCATCGACTTATAGGATTATTACAGCGACAACTTTTTGTTTTCTAATGTTAATTGCATATTCAATTTTGCGAATATATGTGTAAATTGTATCATCTTTCACCATTATGATCGAACTTATGGAAGATATATACATCCAGACATTACTTGATTCGATCAATTTCTATTCTGTGCAGAAGAAGCAAAAAATGTATCCAAGTATGTATAGTGATAAAAATGGGTCTGGAAGATTACGACGCAGCCAGAGGCTCCTTTCTGTGAAGGATTCTTCTAGCAAGGAATGGGAACAAATTGATTTGGAGTCATCATCTTCCGATTCTCGACTTGATGAGGATCATTCTGATACACAGTTTGATTCCGCATCAGATTCTGCTGGCTTATGTAGCAATCATTGTACTCGAATTCCTATAGGTCCACTTTTTCAAGCAGATGTACCAGAATCATGTGGAGAGGCTAACGAAAGTGATTCTAAATGGATAGGTACCTTAATTTGGCCACTGGAGAAAGTAGAAGTAAACCAAACCTTAATTGAGGGGGATTCTGTTGGAAAAGGTAGACAGGAATCCTGTTGCTGCCAGTCTCCAGGCTCTGTTGAATGTGTGAGGTTCCATGTGGGTGAGAAAAGGACGATGGTGAAGCTGGAGTTAGGCTCTGCTTATTATGGATGGAAATTTGATAGCGTGGGTGAGGAAGTTGCACTTTCTTGGACAAAAGAAGATGAAAACAAATTTCAGCATATAGTGAAGTCGAGACCTTCCTCTGTGTATTTCTGGGATGAACTTTTCCACGTCCTTCCTTGCAAAGGCAGGGAATCATTGGTGAGCTACTACTACAATGTTTTTCTTCTTCAGCACAGAGGTTATCAGAATAGGACTTCTATGAGTAATATTGACAGTGAGGATGAGGAATCAGAATTTGGACCACTACGTAAGATCTGGACAAATGGCTGCTGAATCCCCAAATAATTCTCATTTAAGTATCAGATAGGTGCCTGAAAGGTGGTTTAGCTTTGGGAGGCTTTATTAAAACATGTAAATAGTAGAAGTTTTTCAGTTGGAGCAGTGTTTTCTTTCACTGAGACCAACCAAAATCGTGATCCAGTTGCAACTTTACGTTGGAGACTCAGACAGAGTGTTGCATGATTAGGAAATTTAGTCGAAGGTGCAATTTTGGTGCTAATCTGCCTGTCTTGGGTTCTTTTTGTATTTCTCAACACTACACTTGTCCTCGCATTGTGAATATCAACTGATGATTTTGGTATGTGCTAGCATTTCTTATGTAACGCCCCGAGTTCCGTGAACCCGGATTGCCACGTCATATTCTTTTGTAGCCGATTTAACTAACAAGATTTGCGGAAAATAACTAAATTTCAAATTTCGCATTTATGACGGCAAAAAGCCTCGAAAACAACAAAATTCATTTAATTAACTTAAGGAATTTGATTAAATTTCAAATATCGAGTTTTGGAAATACTGAAATAACAAGTACGTTAATAGCGTTCAAATACAAAATTTTTTTAAAATGTAAATAACTGAATTCATTAAATCGTTGCTACATTGCCCATCAAACTCGACCGTCTCCAAAATCTGCAAATATGGTTAAAATAACGGAATGAGTATTTCAAGGAAATACTCAGTAGACTCATCTCCGATAATTAATTTACAGAATAATTGAACACGTAATCATGCAATTCATATCGTGACATCATCATAGGCTCATGTTCTTGAAAATCATAGGCTCTTTAAAAACATAGGGTGTTGGTAGTCTCGTCTCGTGCATTTAAGCACATAAGTTATGCATAATATTCTCATCTTATCTCATAAGAGATTCTCGTCTTCTTCTCAGTGTTCTAAAAGGCGCCAAAATGCGTCGCCTAGGCGCGCCTAGGCGCGATGCGGGGACCAAACGCGTCGAATTGGTGCAATGCGCGGAAAATGCGTTTTTGACATTTTTTGTTCGAAAATTCGCGCATTAGCCCGCATTAGCGCGCCTAGGCACGCCTAAGCGCGCATTTTAGAACAAAATTTTTTTTTTTTTTGTTAAAATTTTTTTTTATATAAAAATATATTTAATGCCTTAAAAATATGAAACGCATTATGTCGTTTATTCTTCGCATTGACACGCCTAAACTTGTGATTCTTGATTCTCGGCCTCGACGCTTCGCTATGCATTACGCATTTTAGAACACTGCTTCTTCTCATGCAATAAAACATATAAGTTATGGCAATCATAATAATATCATATATCTCATATGACATAATTCTCATCTTATGTAATTAAGCATATAAATCACGTAAATTCACATAATACATTCAATTATAATTTAAACTAATTAATGGTGGCGAATCTACCTCAAATTATCTCAAGTTGCGTGAAAAGTGGAACGAGGAGTAATCTCAATCTCCTAATCGTCCGTACGTTTCGTCTAACCAAAATAGAAATTAGGTTTGAATTAGTATTTTGAAACTTTAAAGTTTTAAAGCGATAAATTAAAATTTAGGGACCTAATTGGATATTTATTAGAATTGAATTTGACAAATTTAAGAGCTGAAAATACTATTCTCAAAGTATTTGAGCTAAATGTGAAAAATAGGAACTCTAGGGATTTAATTGGAAACTATTGAAACTGAAAATAAAAGTTTAAGGGCTGAAATTGAACTTTTAGAAGTTAGGGACTAAACTGTAAATCTATTAAAACTGAAAATAAAAATTTAGGGGCTGAAATGATAACTTTTACAAGTTAGGGACTAATCTGTAAATATGTTAAAACTGAAAATAAAACTAGAAGGACTGAAATTAAACATTTTAAGAATTAGGGACTAAATTGAACATTTTCTAAAACTGAAAATAAAATTAAAGAACTGAAATTAAAAATACTTAAAACTTAAAGACTTAAATAACAACTTTAAAAATGTGGGGGCTAGGGGATAAATTTCTAAACTTAAAATATTTAATAAAATAAACATTCCTCTCTCTCTCTCTCTCTCTCTCTCTCTCTCTCTCTCTCGCTCGAGAGAGAGAGAGAGAGAGAGAGAGAGAGAGAGGCGACGGGAAGGGGTTCTGTCCCTTCCGTCAATTCGACCTCCGGCCAGTAGGCCGTCGTTGGCATCACCCTTACGTGGTGGCGTCGGTGCTTTGTGGGAGGGTATGGGGTTTTGGTGTTCAAATTTGGGAGTTAATCCGAGGCTTGGAGGTTCGATTTGAGCTTCTTTGTGGCAATAAAAAGGACGAGCAATAAGGTAAGTCTTTGGGTCTCCCCAGTTCTTGATTTTTGTGGTGATTTAAATGGATTTTGGGTGACAGAGGGCTGTCGATTTTTTTGGTGGGAGTTGAGGTTTCGGTGGTGGCTGTGGTGGTGCCTTCGGGGTGGAGTAGTGGGTTTGATTGTGGGGGTGTTGCAGGTGGTTGTCGAATGGTTGCATTTCGGTGGTTCGATGATTTTGGTAAGGTTGAAGTTTGGGTGACTGGCTATTGGCTGAGGTCTCGTTTTTGGAGCTTGGTGGTTTAGGCAGTGGAGTTGGTGAGCTTGGTGGCGGTTTTGGTGATGAGGTTGATGGAGTTGGAAGCTGCAGCTTGGGTTTTGGTGTTGGTCTCGTGGGTGAGCTTGGTAGTTTTAGGTGGGGCTGTTGGTGGTGTTGCTAGTGATTGTGTTAGGCAGTGTTGGTTGGTAAAGCTGGGGAGGATTTTAGTGGTTATGGATTTCTAGCTTGCTGATGCTAGAAATTGTTCTAGCATCAACGTGAGTTGAGATTGTTGTTGATGTTAGAAATTGATGTTCTACCATCAAACTAGAATTTCCAAAATGAGGGAGAGGGGAGAAATTCTTACCGCAAATGTTGGTCTCGTGAGGTGAGGAGTGGAGGGAAATAAAATAGTAAATTTTAGGGCACAATTCCCTAGGTAACAATTAGGCCAAATAGTTGGGCCTAGCATTTGGGCTGTAGGGTTTTCCAATTGGATTTAGGTGGATTGGACTATTGAAATTGGACTTAATTGAAATAGGCTGAATAAATTGGATTCTACAAAGTAAAATTATGGTACTTATAATTATTCGAAAATGAATACGATTCGAAAATTTAAATTCGTTTATAACGGTTAGACGAACGCGTTTTCACTTTAACGTTAGGGTTTAAAATTTAGCGACACATTTTTCGAGAAAAATAATTTTATAAAATTTAAAATTCTTGGTCGCTACAACTTTACTCCCTTAAAATAATTTCGTTCTCGAAATTTAAACTTACTTGATCTAGAATATCTGGATACTTAGCCAGAATCTCATCCTCTCTTTCCCAGGTAGCTTTATCGCTACCATGTCTACCCCATTGGACTTTGACTAAAGGAACCTCTTTATTTATTAAGACATGGACTTTTCTCTCTACAATGCACATAGGCGTTTTCTCAGAAGACATATTCCTAAATAGTCTAAAAATTTACCACATGACTCGGGTCGTGGATATATTTCCTCAGTAAAGAAACGTGAAAAACATTGTGTACGGTCGAGAGCTCGGGTGATAACGCCAAACGATAAGCCACGTTACCCACTTTCTCTAGGATTTCGAATGGTTCGATGAAACGAGGTCTTAACTTCCCTCTCTTGCATAAGCGAATAGTTCCTTTCATAGGAGCAACTTTCAAAATATTTTCTCTCCAATTTCAAACTCTAAGCCTTTTCTCCTTTGATTGGCATAGCTTTTTAGTCTATCTTGGGCGGTTTTGATTCGTAATCTGATCTTCTCAATAGCCTCAACCGTCTTCTCAATCAATTCTGGACCTAAAATTCTTCTCTCGCCTACTTCATCCCAATAGACTCGTGATCGACAACGTTGTCCATATAATGCCTCATATGGTGCCATACCAATAGTAGCCTGAAAGCTGTTATTGTAGGCAAACTCCACTAATGGAAGATGAGTCTCCTAACTCCCACTCAAGTCTAGTACACAAGCTCTAAGCATATCTTCCAGTGCCTGAATAGTGCGTTCAAACTGTCCATCTGTTTGGGGATGGTAAGCTGTACTAAAATTTAATTTAGTACCCATTGCGACATGTAGACTCTTCCAAAATCTCGAAGTAAATCTCGGATCTCTATCTGAGACAATAGAAGCTGGTACTCCATGAAATCGAACAATCTCTCTAACATACAACTGGGCTAACTGATCCATATTGAGCGTCATTCTGACTGGTAGGAAATGAGCTGACTTCGTAAGTCGATCTACAATAACCCAAGTAGCGTCTGATTTTGGCAATCCTGTCACAAAATCCATGGGAATTTTCTCCCATTTCCATTCTGGTATATCCAAGGGATTTAACAACCCTGATGGTCTCTGATGTTCAGCCTTGACTTGCTGACATGTCATGCATCGAGAGACAAACTTTGCAATGCAACCCTTCATGTTTCTTCACCAAAAAGTATTGCGTAAATCACGATATATCTTCGTCCCTCCTGGATGGCATGCATATAGTGCTGAATGAGCTTCTATCAAAATCTCATTCCTGATATAGTCATCCTTCAGTACACAGAGACGTCCTTTGAACATAAGCGCTTTATCAGAGGCAATCTCGAAACCTATTCTCTTGCCAATCCCAACTTCGGATCTGATCTTTTCCAAGAATTTATCTCCGACTTGAGCTCTTACAATTCGATTTCTCAAGTCTGGTTTAACGGTCAGATTTGCCAATCTATAAGATCCTTGGACTGATGGGGCTCGCACTTCGATTCTTAAATTCTGAAAATCTCGAATCAACTGATCCTGCATCGTTCCCAAAGCTGATAACTGTCCAGCGTTCTTTCTGCTCAAAACGTCTGCAACCTTATTTGCCTCACCTGGGTGGTAAAGAATGGTGCAGTCATAGTTTTTTACCAGTTCTAGCCATCGTCGTTGTCTCATGTTTAGTTCCTTCTGAGTGAAGAAATACTTGAGACTCTTATGATCGGTGTAAATCTCACATTTACTCTCGTACAGATAGTGTCGCCAAATCTTAAGTGCGTGCACAACAGCTGCGAGCTCTAAATCATGTGTCGGGTAATTCTTCTCATGTGGCTTCAACTGTCTTGAAGCATATGTTATCACTTTGCCATTCTGCATCAATACGCAACCTAAATCATGTTTGGATGCATCGCTGTAAATAACGAAACCATCAGACCCATCAGGTATAGTCAGCATTGGTGCTGAGACAAGTATGTTCTTAAGTTTCTGAAAGCTTTGTTCACATGGTTCTGTCCACTGAAACTTAACTCCTTTCCTGGTCAGCTGCGTCATAGGACCTGCTATTTTAGAGAAACCCTCTATGAATCGCCGATAATATCCAGCTAATCCAAGAAAGCTTCTCACATCTCCAACATTCGCAGATGTTGGCCAATTCGTTATAATTTCTATTTTAGAAGGATCAACCTCGATGCCTTTAACTGTAACAATGTGACCTAAGAAACCTATTCTCTCAAGCCAAAATTCACATTTCTTGAATTTGGCGTACAACTTTTCCGCTCTCAGTGTTTCCAACACAATCCTTAAATGTTCTTTATGTTGTGCAGAATTTATGGAATAGATCAGTATGTCATCGATAAAAACAATAACGAACTTATCAAGATACTGACGGAAAACTCTGTTCATCAAATCCATGAATATTGCAGGTGCATTTGTGAGGCCGAAAGGTATCACTACGAACTCATAATGTCCATATCGGATCCAGAACGCTGTCTTTGGTACGTCAACTGGCGAAACCTTTAGTTGATGGTACCTAGATCTCAAATCAATCTTCGAGAAGATTGCTGTACCTTTCAACTGATCGAATAAGTCTTCGATCTTGGGAAGGGGATACTTATTCTTTATCGTCACTTGTTAAGTTCTCGATAGTCGATGCACAGCCTCATGCTTCCATCCTTCTTCTTCACAAATAGAACAGGTGCTTCCCATGGAGATACACTTGGCCTGATGAAACCCTTCTCGAGCAATTCTTTTAATTGCACTTTCAATTCTTGCAACTCCTTCGGCACCATATGGTACGGAGCCTTAGAAACTAGGGCAGCTCCTGGTACTAAATCAATGGAAAATTCCACTTGCCTATCTGGCGGAGTACTGGGTAGATCGTCTGGGAAGACATCACTGTACTCACGTACTACTGGCACGGAATCCTAAGTGATCTCTTCTGCGGGTTTGTCTTGAAAACTAATCAAGTTGCCGTGACAATTGTCCTTGGCTAATAGCTTCTCCGTTTGTAAAGTCGAGATAAGGCGAGGAAGTGCCTTAATCTTCGTTCCATAAAACCTAAATACTTCTTCACCATTCTTGCGAAAAATAACATCTTTTTCGTGGCACATAATTGCAGTACGGTTGGTGCTGAGCCAATCCATGGCCAGAATGATATCGAAGTCTTTCATTAGGATAATATTCAAGTCTGCCTTTAAAACTTGACCATCAAAATCTATTTGTACTGCTTTGACTATCTTAGTGGTATAGATAGTTCCTCCTGACGGTAAACTAACCTCGAGGGTACTACCAGTCACTTCTCCTATTAAGTTCAGTCTTTCTAAACATGCATCAACTATAAACGAATGCATGGCTCCCGAGTCTATTAGTGCATATACGGGGATACTAGAAATAGATAGTATACCTATTATCATATTATCATGCTCAAAATCTAAAACTTTTACAAGACAATACAGAAAAATCTATGGAAAAACTCTCTGCAGTCATTATTGCAGGAGTAAAAACAAAAGAACAAATGGAACCTAAGAAAATTCTAAAATCTTCTTTAGGAATTTTTGAAAAAAATGGGAGAAGTTAATTCTGAAACAGAAAATCCAAAAGGAAAATTTGATATTAACTTTTTAAGTTGATATGGCAAATTTAAGAAAAAATCTTGAAAATATTTACGAAACAAGTAATGAATTAGGATTCTTAAATGTACTTCTTGCATTTGAAGATTTTGAACTTCAAAGAATTGAAAATATTGTTAAAAGTATTAACATTGGAAAACAAGAAACTATTATGACAATTGAATCAAAATATGAAAAATCTAAAGATTCAGAACCAGAACCTTTTGTTGAAAACTTTGATGATAGTGACTCAGAAGAAGTCATAATTCACGAAAGATTTAATACAACAAAAGAACCTGGAATTGTTTTAAGAGAACCTAAGACAGAAACTCCAATCACAGAACCATCTAGTTCAAACCCAGAAGGAGATGGAAAAAGGAAATTAGGAGATCATAATCCTAGAACAATTCCTACTAATGAAGAAATTAGTACAAATTATTGCAATCTGAATTTGTACCTAAAAGAGGAAATCAACAAGTAGCAATCTTAGATTTAGATTGTACACTTGAACCAGAAAAACTTATTGACGCTTGGTACAGCTATATAATGGTTTGCTATGACAGTCAATAAAGAAATAATAAAACATGAATCAAATTCTTGGAATTATGTGCTTCCTAGCACTAGGGGAAATGCAAGAGCTTTCCTTGAAAGATTTGATGATAATGTCAAAAATACTATTTGGAATGATGCTGGTTACAATATTCCAAATTTTGTTAAAAGAATTGTTGAACAGCTTTATAAGCAGTTTACAGGACTAACTTATGAAGTTTTTAAAAGTGAAAGAAGAACAGTTGAAATTGCTGATGCATTAAATCATTTAGAAAAAAATTCTATATGTGATATGTGCTATTTTGAGAATTACGCATGTGAATTTTCAAAATTATAAGTCAAGAAAATCATATTGATCCAAAACTTAAATGTTAAAGTTGAAAACTCAATAGGACTAGCAATTACTTTAACCAGGAATCTTATTGCAGTCAAATGTAAAGAAAATATCTTAGTTAGAGATAGCAGACAAGCTTTAATCAGTAATCCTAGATTATGTTGTGATAAATATCTCAATAAAATCCCAGGACAACATGGTTGTTTACCTTCTAAAAAAGATAAAAGAAAATCTTCTAGAAAGAAAAAGAAATATATTTTTAAAAGATATAAAAAACCATATAAACAAAAGTTTTTTAGGAAAAGAAAAATCTTTAAAAAACAGAAATTTCCCAAAGAAGGGAGAAAAGATAAAAAATTGGATAAAAAGAAATTTTATCCACAAAAGAAAAAGAATTGCAGATGTTGGCTCTGCAATGAATCTGGACATTATGTAAATGAATGCCTAGCAAGACTTGGAAATGAAGAAATAATTAAACTTCTTGAAACTTTCCAAACTCAAGGATTCTATCCAGTAGAAGATTCTAGTGACACAAAATCTCTGTATTACCTAACTACTGACTATGAATATTCCGAGGAAACATCTGAGGATGAGTAATAAAAATATTACAAATCCTAATTCAATCTATTTTCCTATAAAATTAAGTTTTGAAGGATATAGAAAATTTACAGTTCATGCTTTTGTAGATACTGGAGCATTAGTATGTACAACAAGTAAATGGATTATCCCAAAACAATTTTGGGTACAATCTGAAAGAATAATAAATCCAAAAATTGCAGATACATATGAAATAAAAGCTTCTAAAGTTTTAAAATGATTAAATGTTGAGATGAGTAGATTCCACAAATTTGAGATGAGTAGATTCCACAAATCCCAATGGAAAACATTTTACTTTAAAATAACTACTATATACCAACTCGAAACCTGTATAGATTTTATGATTGTTAATAATTTTTGCCAATTATATCATCCTTTTATTGAAGAAATTGAATCTATAAGTTTTACTATTAATAGTAAAAAATTATGGATTCCTAAACAAAGAAAAGCAATTGTAATGAATATTTTTCAAGAAAAATTCTTAAAAAATATTAAAATCAACAATAAAAAAGAAAAATTCAAAAATTTAAGAGGGGAGAATATTACTTCAAAAAGAAACATTCTCATAACACTTGAGGAGCAACAACAATTTAAAATAAATTCTCAAAGAGAAAAAATTTTAAATTTATTAAAAAATTGTTGTTCAGAAAATCATTTGGATCCTCAAAAGAACAAAGGAAGAATGACAGCAAATATCGAATTACTTGAAGAATTCAAAACTTCTATAGTTAGAGCTAAAACTATGGCTTGTAATCCTAAAGATAGAGAAGAATTTTCTAAGCAGATAAAAGAATTACTTGAGATAAAAGTAATTGAACCAAGTATATCGCAATTTTCTTCACCAGCTTTTATGGTAAGAAAAGAAGCAGAAAAAAGACGTGGAAAAGCTAGAATGGTGGTTGACTATTCTCAATTAAAAAAAATCACTAAAGATGATGGATATTTAATTCCAAATATGCAAAGTCTTTTGCAATTAGTAAAAGGGAAGAAAATCTTTTCATCATTTGATTGTAAATTGGTTTTTGGCAAGTGATACTTGACCAAGAAAGCAAACATCTTACAGCTTTTAGTTGTCTACAAGGACATTACCAATGGAAAGTTGTTCCATTTGGATTAAAGCAAGCACCAGGAATATTCCAAATATATATGGATAATATCCTTAAAGAATATAATAAATACTGTTGTGTTTACATTGATGATTTTTTGTGTTTTCTGAAACAGAAGAAGAGCACGAAGAACATGTAATCTCTGTCTTGAGAAAAACAAAAGAGGAAGGAATTGTGTTATCTGAAAAGAAGACACAATTATTTAAAGAAAAAATTGGATTTTTAGGATTAGATATAGCTTATGGCTATAAAACCCTAAAACCACATGTTTTAACTCATATTCAAGATTTTCCAAATGAGATTCAAGATAAAAAACAATTGATGAAATTTTTTGGATGTCTCACTTATGCTGAATATTTTATTAAAGAATGAGCAAAAATGAGAGCACATCTTCAAAAGAAACTCAAAAAAGATTTTAAATGGATTTCGACTAAAGAAGATAATATTTATGTTTAGAAAATAAAAACTAAAGTTAAAACATTACCCGCATTATATCATCCAAAATCTGTAGATAAAATGATTATTGAAACTGATGCATCCCATGAACATCGGGGAGCAGTTTTAAAAGCTTCTGATCAACAAGATCAAAATGAAAAATTATGTTCTTATACTTTAGGAACTTTTCAGGGAGTAGAAAAGAATTATTATATAAATGAAAAAGAAATTTTAGCTATGAAAAAAGCTATTACAAAATTTAGACTATATATCATTTCTGATAAATTTCTTGTTAGCACTGATTCAAGTACATGTCATTCATTTTTAAGACATCAGGTACATCCAGACTACAAGCAAGGAAGACTTGTGAGATGGCAAATGTGGTTTAGCCATTATGATTTTGAAATACAAATCATAAAAGGTAAAGACAACTCTTTAGCAAGTAAAAATGAATACAATTGAAGATCAGATTGATGACCTTGAAATACAGATCAAAATTGAAGAAATGGAGATCTCAACAAGACAACAAAAGTTGCAAATTTTGAAAAAGAAGTTAGCTAGACTTCTCAAATAAAAATTAGCATCAACTTCTGAAAAAATGGAGGAGGATGAAACCTCTGAAAAACAACCCCAAATAGAAGGAATTGAAAGTAGCAAGACTATTGGAAAGAAAAATACAGTCCTGAGGAAGACACTCAATATTGAAAGTAGTAATACTACTGGAAATAATACAGAAGAGCATAGTCAAACTCTGTGCTCTCAAGAGCAAACAAGAATTCAAAACCCAAAAATTGATGTTGATAATAACAAGACTATTGAAAACAATACGGACGAGAATTTGAAATCTCAATGTTCGAAAGAACATACGGGTAATCCAAGCCCACAATCATGGTACGAAAAATGCTTGCAAGAGCAAGGAGGTATTCAAAGCCCAAAGAAACTCAAAGGCATTGAAGCCCAAGAGAAAAATATTCTAATTGTTAGAATTGAAAATTCATCACTGGTAGGTGTTAACAATTTGCCTGCAAGTACAAAATTTTATGTAATCTTTAAAGGTCCAGACATGGGCTTTTATTCACAATGGAAACAAGTTGAATCACTTGTAAAAAACAAGCCCTACAAACACAAAAGTTTTAAAACTTTTCTTGAAGCCCAACAAGCTTTTAACCAATTTTATGAAGCCAAAGGAGTTACACCTTCTTCATATAACCATCTTAATGACAATATCCAGCTCAGACCCAAATATTGCGAAGACAGTAACCCAAGAGCTAGGCCCAGATTGCCAGCCCAACTCTTCAGACCTCCAAATCCCAATCAGAGATTGAGAATGATATCTTTCAAAGATATGATTCAATCTAGTGTTGAGACAGATAATCTTCCAAACAGATTTAAAACTATTGGAAAAATTCCAAAATCACAAGAAGAACCACTTTTTAGTGGAATTACTTTACAGAACTTCCTTCAGTGTGAAGAAGAAGCTAAAACAGTTGGAGATTCTGATCCAAATAAAACATATTTTGGGACAATTGAAAAACAATTTGAACAGTTCATCTTTTGTGAAGGATCTGAACCAACAATAATACAAATAGCTTTTCATTGTGGTTTAATCAAAATGATACTCCTCGGTGAGAAAATGGAAGAAATCAAATTAATTGATGACAAATTATTGAATGCCCGAAGGATTTCAAGAAGTATGTTATTAAAGACCAAGAACTTCACATGGTTCTAAAGATAAACAGTACAATTCCATTATGGAATAGTGAAGGAATTTTGATCAAAGGATATCATCATATCCAAATCAAGACATTACCACAGATCACTTTGAACAAACCAGTTACAACAAAGATTGAATGTGTAAGTGAACAAACTCTCGACGAATGGAGAAGTCTTTCATATCGAAGACTCTTAACTGGTTTAAGAGCCTTCAATAATGAGTCAAAAATCAAGGTGAATTTCTCATCAAATACCATCTTGGTGACAAGTAAGATAGGATCAGTGATCAAAATGGAAGGAATCAAAACTTTGTATAATTTTGAGAAAAAATTCTATAATTTGCCAAATGTCCCTTCAAATTACAAGGGAGAATTGTGTAAAGCATTAAAACAGAGCATTAGAAGAGATCACTTTTGCTAATGGTACGAGACAAAAGAAGATAAGGATTTATCAAAAGAAGAGACAAAGTCTAGTGGAAGCACCATAGAAAGCCATACAAACCAATCAGAATAAAAAGTAAAGATGGCCAGCAAGAGGAATCTGCTTTTTAAAAGAAGATGTGACAAAAGAAAAGCATCTACTTTTAAAAAGAAAAGAAGACAAATTTGTCTAAATCCCTTTATCACTAAAAACTGTGGATAGATGACAAATGGAGGACAGAGATGAAAAAGGAATCTCAAAATTCATCTATAAAAGGATGCATACTCAAAGGAGAAGGGGAGGAGAAATTTTTAAAGAGAACATTTCTTCCTTATCTTTAAAAATTTAATGTACTCATTTCGAGGCTAAACCCTCAAAGACAGTGGATCCATACTGGATCTAAATATTTGTATTTAAATAAAGTTTAAGACAGTTTTTGCTCTTAAACCTTCTTTAATAAAATTCCATGCTTTTCAGTTTCTACATTTGTATATAATCTTTATCTACGGATCTATATGGATTATAGATAACGGAGTACCATTAGGCAGGAGGCCTCGAGGGAAACAAATCCAGACAATCCACCATAGTGAGGAAGAAAGATTATATAGGGCAGAAGCGTAAAAAAGCAACCCCAACTCATCAGTAAGAAGGTTTAGCTTTGCAAAGATCTTACATTTATTTAATACTTGTATGCCAATTGGAATCCATTGTCATGAATAATTTAAATCTTTATACTCCGCACCCAAGCTTCGAAAAATTGGTATCAGAATTTAAATTGTTTTATGTTATGATTGATTTTTACTATTTTGAAGGAACATACACTTGAATACACTGGACAAGGGAAAAGACAAAGGAAGTAAGCTAGCACTCTTCATGCTAGTCCATTCACTACCTGCAGATTTATTCCAAGGGAGCACTTGGTTTTTTCTTAGCCCTTAATTTTTATATATTGTTTGTTATATTTTTAGACATTGCGGACAATGTCTATTATAAGTTTGGGGGTGGAAAAATATTGAGTTTTTATTGGTTTGTGCGCTTGATCGAGTGCAAAAAAAAAAAAATAATAAATAAGAAAGAAATCTATTTTCAACTTATTTTTTGCTTTTGTGTGCTTGTGTGAGTTATATAATTTTGCCTACCATGATGCATATATTTGAAATCATGTATTAGATTATAAATTGTGAAAAGGTTATGCGTTAAGGTTGATTTATGCTTATTCATGTGAAACTTAACATTTTTGCGCCAAGATTATTGTTTTACATCGTGAATAAATATTTGATTCAAAATATGAATAGGTATAAAAAAAAATTTTATTAGTAGAATATAGATGCTAAATCCTAATAATCATTAAATTATACATTCTTAAACCAATTTTAGGATAGTTTGGAGGTGATTGAGCAGTTGTAGGGAGATACTGAGATAGATATGAATTCCATTTATGTTAAATTTTCTGTGAATTGTCTAAGGCCAATAAAATAAAAAATAGGTGAAAATCTTAAGTTATGTTAATTTTTTAGAATAAGTATTTAATAAGGGGTATTGCACTAATCATTGCATGAAAAAGAGAGAATATTGTCTTATTGTGAAACTTCTGTTCGTAGTCCTTATGACTCGAGTGATTAAGTTTGCAGTGACATCTAAAACCTGATACCCTATAGTCACCTGACTTGGGAGTTATTGGCCAAAAACTCGCTATAAGGGTCATTTAAAAAACTTAATAGAGAAAAGTCCGCACATGAGGTGACAAAAAAGAAGAAAAAAAATATTATTACATGCTTTGATTAAACCCCAAATACTTATTTGAGAGAATTAAAACATTTGACAATGGATTATTAACTTTTTTGGATTCTTGGAGGTTGAAGCAATAAAAAATAAGAAGAATCTGCATTTATTGATGTGTTGAACTGCAATTAGTAAGATCTAACCAAACTGGAGAGTGTGAGAAATAATATATAAATTAAACTTTGGCTCACATCATGGGAAAAGAGTAAAAATAATAAGTTTGGTGGTGTGAAACTCACGAGAGGAGAAATGAAAAATTTGACTATTGAAGGTTGGAATTTAAATCACTTCATGAATTTATGATACTTGATATGAATTTTCACACACACAATCATGCGTCTTTTTTGCATTGAATAAGTAAAAATTAATTTTAGCATTGTGATTTTGCAGCAGTTCATAGTTTTAATACATATATTCCAATCTTGAGGCAAAAAGCAAATTATCTAACCATGTGTGTTTAAATTTTTTGGTTAAGTTATGTTACAATTTTGTTTGGGGACAAAGACATGTTCAAGTTTGGGGGTGTTTGATAAGTGTATTTTGTACACTTATCTAGACCATCAAATTAGAGTATTCGTTAGTGATTTGGATGAGTTATAGATTAATTTTGTGTTAATTATATTTGTTAAGTTGAACTCAATGCAAATTGGTGGATTTGAAAGAAAGGAACAAAAAATGTGCGAAAATGAAGGAAATACAAAGTTTGGGGACAAAGTGTAAAAATTAAATATTTGATTCAGAACAAAAAACGATGATTGAAGATCATATAGAATCAATTGAATGCAATCGGAGGTCAAAAGAGTGAAATATAATGGAATTATTTTGACAAATCAATTTCTAGCCGAATAAGTTATGCTTTGAATTTTTAGTTTCAACTTGAGACCTATTTTTCGGGTAGCAAACGTTCGAATTAGAATTTTTTATTATTATTATTATTATTATTATTATTTTTTTTTTTTTAATCTTTATAAGGATTGTAGTCCTTTGAATTAAATTTTCAATGTATTTTGAATCACCTTAATCAAATAACTTCAGAGAAAGTTATAACCAAAATATAGAAAGCTACTCAGGGACGAATCGAAGCGAACCTGCTTGCGCACGGGGTATCCTATTTTCCCCAACCAAGAGCCATTTGGCTCTACGATGCACGCACGGTAGTTATGCCAGTGTGTGAGCGCGTGTCATTTTCACAGATGAATCAACAGTTTTCTTTCGCGATTTAAACTCTTTTGAAACCCAAATTGGACGCGTTTTTGCCCTATTTTCTAGCTCTTATAAATAGAAAATGAATGCTACATATTGAAAAACTTCTCTTGCCTCTTCACACGCAATAGTTTCATCAAATTTATCAAGAACAAGGAATCAGTTACTATATTTTGAGAGAGAAGATTAAACTCTACCGAGGAATTGAAGATCAATTATATCAAAATTTTGAAGAATTTAACATTGGACTTGAAGATCAACATCTTTGAATTATTTCATGATTCGGGTGATATTTTTCTATTATTCTTCTTGTAATTTATATATTAACATTCTAGGCTAGATTCGTTTTTGTATTGGATTAATATGAACCCTATTGTTTATTTTTTTAAATTCATGACTAGTAGTTTAATTTATTTATTGTGTTTCTTGATTAATTTTGCATACCCATTATATGATTGATTGGCCACTAATTAGATAATTGGTTGTTTGTTGTAGTATTGGGAGACTCACAATAAGTTTAGAACGCGTCAAAATTAATATATGTGTAATAGATATTAGGAATAATATTTATCACGTGTGCAATCATATAGATAATCTAAACTTTAATGCATTCTAATAATTCGAATTCGGGTTAGGAATATATTCGGGCCGTGTTTATGATAGATTTAATTTGTCTTCGAAAAGAAAATTATATATCATAATTTTATCGATTGTCAAGAACACATGAACAGAATTAGATTGCAAATTAAGAATTGAAATAGATAGCAATATGCAGATTCGAAATCCAATACTATCATTCATAATTTGATACAAAACACTTTTGCCGCTTTCTTAGATAACTTAGCATAAAATCAAATCAAAATATTTATTTCCTTTACACAATTTGAATTCCATACATAACTAGTAAATTAGAATTAAATTTATTTCCAGTGGGACGATAACTCTTAACTCATCAATTCTATTATTTGTCAACGATCTCATACGCTTGCAGGTTTCGTAGGAACAAATTGTTCCCATTCAAGGTTAAGTTTCTGGATTATCAAAGAAATAAGCTATTCAAAATAATTTTCCTATAATGGATCCACGATGGGCAGTGGCGGGGCCATATATTGAACATAAAAGCAATATATTTTTCTGATTTTGTCCTTCACTTGAAAATGTGGATTTCTATTTAAAATATTTTTGTATAATTGTTTGATCTGAAGTTCAATGAACAGATTAATGCTAATCAATTCTAAATTCAACCATAATAACATAATCAATTTCAATTGACGAATGGAAAAGTCCCTGAATTCCTTTAAATTACAATAGAATGCCAATTCCATAATACGTTATTCACATCCTGTCTTTTGTTGCTTTGTTCTATTTAGTAATAATACTGTTTGTCTACCCCAATCTATTGTTATGCACTCATGTTGTGTTATGGTCTATTCATAATGTGATACCAACGGGATAAATATTTTGATCATTGCTATTAGACATTGCCACAGTTAGCCTTTTGCAATATGATATTCTGCAAAAAGATATGCATTCATGGCTGTCTTACTTTACTATGGTGTTTGCTTTGGCTTCCCTGATTTCTGTCTTGTCAAGTTGTGTCTTCTTTTGGTTTACTTCTTATTTGATAAAATTTAGAGAGTTTCTTTCTTATTTCCCAACTTTGGCATCCATCTTCTATTTTAAGCTATTCCATTGAAGTATTGAGTTGCTTCTTGATTTTTGAGATAGAAATAAGCACTAATTCCACGGTTGTTCATGTTGAACTACCTCATCTTAAACTTGATCTTTTTTCAGAGTCAAGCCAAACTTATCCATTTAGTTATGTCTTCAACACACTTCCTCTTGTCTAGGCTAGGTTCATTTTTCATTAAAGGGTTTATGCACAATTCTCATAAATAGATGATAGCTAGTATTATACTCAAGATAGTTTGTTGTGTTACCATGTTGAACCAGGCTAAAAGCTTAAGCTTTTTAGAGGGGAAAAACTTATTTATTTAAATTTCGTCTTCAACAGTTTATAGGAATTTTTCATTTATTGTTATATTGAATTTTGTGCTCTTTGTTTAAACATTAAATTGCTTTTATGATTAGTGCTCCGCTAGACAATTTATTTTTTCAAATCAAGATAGAGAAAAATTTGATGGAGATATTACTACTGATAATTAAAGAACTAGGTTTTCAAGTTTTTATCAATGTAATTTCAACGTGCATTTGAAATAACTAAAATATAATTGCCACTAAAACAGTTTAATAAGCAACCATATTTTGAGTTACAAATTGAACTACAAATGATTAATTGTGCTAGTTTATCATTGTAAAAGTAATATTGTTAGCCAAGAGTTTGGCATTGTGGATGTGAAGTGGAGAACAGGAGAAGTCAACATTTGTTTTAGATATTATATATTTTTACAAAGAAAGGATCTTAGTAGCCGCAACTTAAATAGGTAGGCGCCTTTTAATTGTAGTGTGAACTTTGATAACGAAGGGATAATTTCTTATTTTTGAATGAATACAATCATATACATATATAGTGCATAGAGTAAATGAGAGCTAATCTAGGCTGAAAATCCGGCTGACCCTTGAACAAAGGGAATTTCATATTAAAGCTGGGTAATTAACAGTACCTACTATTTTTCAATATGGTATTATTGACTACTCACGCCAACACTTCCCCCAAGTTGGAGCATAGATATCATATATGCCCAACTTGTTAAGTGAGTTGTGAAAGACCTTGTTGGAGTCAGCATTCGTCAGTATATCCGCTAATTGATCTTCAGATTTAACAAATGTGTATCGAATTATCTTGGACTCAAGATTTTGCTTGATGAAATGTCGATCCACTTCAACGTGTTTTGTCCTGTCATGATGAACTAGATTATGGGAAATGTCAATGGATGCCTTACTGTCACAAAATAAGTTCATTTCAGATGGGGTGCAAAGCCAATCTCAGTCAGTAATATCCTAAGCCAAAGGAGCCCACAAAGTCCTTTGGCAATGCCTGTGAACTCAGCTTCAGCACTTGATACAGCCAATACCTTTTGTTTTTTGCTTCTCCACGTGACATGATTGCCTCCTATAAATGTGAAGTAGCCTGATGTAGACTTCCTATCAGAGATGCTCCCTGCCTAGTCTACATTGGTATAGCCATTGACATTGAGATAATTGTTCTTGGAGAACATAACTCCTTTCCCTGGAGCAGATTACAAATACTGGAGAAGTCGAATTACTGCATCCATATGCTCTTCACTTGGTGAGTGCATAAATTGACTCGCTATGCTCGCTGCATAAGAAATGTCAAGTGTGGGATAAATAAACTAGTTTGCCAACTAGTTTTTGATATCTCTTCTTAGTAGTAGGTACTTGATCCGGGTATTCTCCAAGCTTAAGATTTTGAGCAATTGGAATATCGGATGGCTTACAATCAAGAAGACCCATGATGAGAACCACGTAGCAACGATCACTACGCAACCCCGTAAAAGATTGACGATCCCAAGAAAGCCCAAAGAATAATCCGGTTTAAAGTTCGAACCAAGAATAATGAACCAAGCAACCAAACAAAACGGAATTGGAATGACCTCTTAATTACAAAACGCGTGATCCACACTAAATATTGAACGCCACAAGATTAACTTGATAAGTTCGCAAATTTCTAAGAAGAACAAGATTGAAAGCACAATTACCTCTCTATTGAATATTAAAATTGTCAAAGGCATTTCACAGTGAATAATGTAAAGTATTTATACTAAACCCTAATTAAGGTGGTTAAAATGGAAATAGACTTCTAAGATTACACATATATCAAATAAAATAGAATCCTAATCAAATAAGGTAATTAAAAAAAGAAAACGGAAATAGACTTCTAAGATTACAAATATATCAAATAAAATAGAATTCTAATCAAATAAGGTAATTTTTTTTAAAAAAAGGAAATTTTGGTTCCCCAAAATAGCCATGCGGCCGTATGGTGTTTTTCTATGCGGTTGCCTGGAACAACTCGAAACCCAATTTTTGCATTCGGTAGACCTCCATGTGGCCGCATGGTGTTTTAAGCCATGTGGTCGCATGGTTATAATTCAAACTCCCCTTTTTCTTATGTAGAATTTAGTGACGTTTTCGGAATGTACCCATGGGTTAAAATCCGACACCCGAGCTGAAAGTTATGCACATTTTCATCCAAGCTACTCGTTCGCTGCTTGAATATAGTTTATCCATTTGGTTTCTTTTTCCGAGCCCAACATGAAACTTGTTCTTTGACTTGTTATGTAGCACCCTGAAAATTTTAGAATAAAATTATTTGTTTTATAAATTTTATTTTATGATTTTTGAAAGTTGAGGGACTAAAATAAAGTATGTTTTAAATTCTTATATTTTAAATGTGCCAAATATTTAACTTTTTATAGAGTGACCAAAAATATATCAACATTTGGCTCATTTTGTAGCTCACATTAAATAACGTAGATTGTGTTCAAGAAAATGTAAGTTCGAATAAGTTAAGCCCAAGTTATTTCAATTCAAAGAAACATATTTAATATGTATTTTTTTATTACTTAATAATGGTCTTTTTAGGATAATTAGAAAAAGAATATAATATTTTATTTCATAATCACGTTTATCTAATATTTTTAAAAGGTTTGATCATATCCAAATTCTTAACCTTTTACACGTGTATTTAGTTTGAAAAATACTATTGTATTAAAAAATTCAAGTACTATGATTGGTTTAATAAAAAATCATTCTTATCAAGTTAGATAAACATAATTTTTATCACAGTTATATTATGACTCAACTACTATATTTTTTCTCTATAAATAGTGTGCCCATATTTCACAATTCACTACACAGAATTTTACACAGCAGTTTTCATATAGAAAGCAGCTGTAAATTCTAAGTATATTTTTATATCAAAAGCTCGTTTCATCAATTGAGGTAAGATACTTTTGTGCAAAGTTGTTTGTTTCCTTATACTTTTATATTTAGTAATTTATGTATGAATTGTCAATGGGTCTTCGGGTTCTTTAGAAAGAGATAACAGATCATTCGGGATATCTAAGATGATCTAGATTGGTGTTTCGCTTGGTCACCGAGATACTCTATAAGAGAAGAGTGGTACGAAGTGTTATTTTATTGCATATAATTGTGTGTGGAAACTGCACGTATCTTGCTGGGTGTTTTTAAAAATACTCTCTTACAATTTTTACAGACTAGTTCGGGTCGATTGGAGCTGTGACGGGATGGTGCAGCAGACTGCCAAAGGATTTCACGCTACGAGAATATTAAGTTTTATCGCTTTCCTTTTAAAATTCATTAGTTGTTTTTTCCAATAACAGTAATTGAGAATATTTAAATTGTTTTCAAAGACACGATTTTATGATTCATATTTAAATTTATGAATATTCTATTTATTTAGAAAATAGAATTTTATAGTTCCGCATTTTAAGTATATGAAAATTATGTTTTGTAACACCTCAAGATATATGAAATTTTAGGGCGTTACGGTTTGGTATCATAGCAAAAGTTTAATTTCCTGTAGACCCATATGCATTTTTTTCCATAACATGCGTTTTGAAAAAAAAAAAAAAATCATTTTAAGGGATGTCATGTTCGATCTATTGTCATAGTTTGGTTGATTTGCATAATTGCAAAATTAAAAGGCTTTGTCAAAAAAACTTAAATTGTCTAAAAAGAGTTTGGGATTTAAGCGGTCCGTTGTGACCCCCTTCCTCATCTGGAAGCCTTTTGATTGCGCGTTATTCAAGTTGATGAGATGAAACACAATATTTCAAACCTTACATACAGTATTATTTTTTTTTAAAAAAAAAAGATATTCTTTTTGGAAATGTCTATTTTGAGAAAATCATATTTTTGAAAGTTACAAAAAAAAAAAAAAGGAGGGGGCAGTATTTAAAAAAAAAAAATTGTAGTAGTTGATGTAAAATTTTAATTATAAAGAATCATTGGCACGTGAAGCTCACCACTCGACCACTCTCCAATTGATCCCAAGGTATGAAAAAAATGTCATTCTTTTAACATGATTATGAGCTTTCTTACTTTATGTTATGTACGATTACGAGTATGTCAAAGTCGAGTATTTAGAACTTTTAAAGTAGTTGATGTAATTTCGAAAACAAAATTTTTTTTAAGAAGGGGAGATTGTAGCATCCCGAAAATTTTAGAATAAAATTATTTGTTTTATAAATTTTATTTTATGATTTTTGAAAGTTGAGGGACTAAAATAAAGTATGTTTTAAATTCTTATATTTTAAATGTGTCAAATATTTAACTTTTTATAGAGTGACCAAAAATATATCAACATTTGGCTCATTTTGTAGCTCGCATTAAATAACGTAGATTGGGCTCAAGAAAATGTAAGTTCGAATAAGTTAAGCTCAAGTTATTTCAATTCAAAGAAACATATTTAATATGTATTTTTTATTACTTAATAATGGTGTTTTTAGGATAATTAGAAAAAGAATATAACATTTTATTTCCTAATCACGTTTATCTAATATTTTTAAAAGGTTTAATCA
Organism: Fraxinus americana; assembly: GCA_035079005.1. Classification (NCBI taxonomy): domain Eukaryota; kingdom Viridiplantae; phylum Streptophyta; class Magnoliopsida; order Lamiales; family Oleaceae; genus Fraxinus; species Fraxinus americana. The sequence continues at coordinate 18,108,341 of CM068714.1, forward strand.
TATCCAAATTATTAACCTGTTACACGTGTTTTTAGTTTGAAAAATACTATTGTATTAAAAAATTCAATTACTATGATTGGTTTAATAAAAATTCATTCTTATCAAGTTAGATAAGCATAATTTTTATCACAGTTATATTATGACTCAACTACTATATTTTTCTCCTATAAATAGTGTGCCCATATTTCACAATTCACTACACAGAATTTTACACAGCAGTTTTCATATAGAAAGCAGCTGTAAATTCTAAGTATATTTTTATATCAAAAGTTCGTTTCATCAATCGAGATAAGATACTTTTGCGCAAAATTGTTTGTTTTCTTATACTTTTATGTTCAGTAATTTATGTATGAATTGTCAATGGGCCTTTGAGTTCTTTAGAAAGAGATAAGTGATCATTCGGGATATCTAAGATGACCTAGATGGGTGTTTCGCTTGATCACCGAGATACTCCATACGAGAAGAGCAGTACGAAGTGTTATTTTATTGCATATAATTGTATGTGGAAACTGCACGTATCTTGCTGGGTGTTTTTAAAAATACTCACTCTTACAATTTTTACAGACTAGTTCGGGTCGATTGGAGTTGTGGCGGAATGGTACAGCGGACTGCCAAAAGATTTTACGCTACGAGAATATTAAGTTTTATCGCTTTCCTTTTAAAATTCATTAGTTGTTTTGTCCAATAACAGTAGTTGAGAATATTTAAATTATTTTGAAGACATGATTTACGATTCAGATTTAAATTTATGTATATTCTATTTATTTAGAAAATAGAATTTTATAGTTTCGCATTTTAAGTATATGAAAATTATGTTTGGTAACACCTCAAAATATATGAAATTTTGGGGCGTTACATGTTAACTTTGACACTTCGTCTACCATAGCTTGAGCAAGCAATCTCATTGCTTCTTTCACCCGCTTTGCCCTCGAACGTGCCATCGGGCCTCCTTCAATAATCAATGGGTCTCAGCCTGAGCTCGGCTTCGTCGGGCTCGACTCCTGGATCATATCATCCCCTCCCTCTTCAAAAGGATTCGACCTCGAATCTGCACCTGCATTCATTAAAGTTGCTGAAACATTATAATCACCTGGAAGGTCCAATTTGTATGCATTGTCGTTGACTTTCTCCAAAATTTGAAATGGACCATCCCATCGTGGTTGCAACTTTGATTTCCTTTGTTCCGGAAAGCATTACTTTCTGAAATGTACCCAAACCCAATCACCCGGTTCGAATGTTATGCTTCTCCGGCCCTTGTTTGCTTGCGATGCAAAGTGTTCATTTTTACCCTCAATTTGCGCCCTTACCTTTTCATGGAGTGACTTCACCAACTCGGCCTTTCTTTTACCATCTAAGACACCTCGTTCATTCACATGCAAATGTATTAAATCAAAAGGTGTTAGTGGATTAAAACCATAAACAATTTCAAATGGTGAAAACGAAGTAGTAGAATGCGTAGCCCTATTATATGCAAACTCTATGAAAGGTTTACACTCCTCCCAACTCTTCAAATTCTTATTGACTACAGTACGTAAGAGTGGTGTCATGGTCCTATTCACTTCCTTGATCTGACCATCGGTCTGTGGATGGCAAGTTGTTGAAAACATAAGTTTAATACCTAACTTCTCCCACAAAACCCGTAAAAAATGACTCAAAGATTTCACATCCCAATCAGATACTATGCTCTTGGATACTCCATGTAAATGCACTATCTCCGTAAAGAATAACTCAGCAATGTTAGTGGCATCATTGGTCTTATGACATGCTACGAAATGTGCAATCTTACTAGACCTATCTACTACCACAAATATCGAATCTCGTCCTTTCTTAGACCTAGGTAAACCCAAAACAAAATCTATCGAAATATCAACCCATGGTTCACTAGGCGTAGGTAACGGTGTGTACAAACCTTGAGGTAAAACCTTAGATTTAGCCCGCTTACAAGTTATGCATCGACTACATACTTTCTCAACATCACTTTTCATTTTAGACCAATAAAAATGTTTCCCCAACATCTCTAAAGTCTTTTAATCCCAAAATGTCCCATCAATCCAACACTATGTGCTTCCCTCACTAATATCTCTTGCATTGAACAATTAGGAACACACAACTTGTTTTCCCGAAACAAATATCCATCTTGTTTAAAAAACTTATCTATAGCCCATTTATTACATGATGCATAAATATCAGATAAATCTAAATCACTAACATACATATCCTTAATGTGTTCAAAACCAAGCAATTTAGAATTGAGAGAAGTTAGTAGCATATACCTTCGAGACAATGCATCCTCCATCACATTTTCCTTACCTTGCTTGTACCGGATGACATAAGGGAATGTCTCCATAAATTTCACCCACCTTGCATGCCTTTTGTTTACCTTGCCTTGGCCTCGCAAATGCTTCAATAATTCATGGTCCGTGTGTATCACAAACTTTTTAGGCCATAGGTAGTGATGCAATGTCTCCAATATAGCTCTTTGTCATAGGTGAGATAATTGAGTGATGCTCCACTTAGTTTTTCGCTGAAATAGGCTATCGGTCTTTTGTCCTGCATTAAAATTGCTCCAATACCTATTCTTGATGCATCACACTCAATCTCGAAAGTCTTATTAAAATTAGGAAGTGCTAAAATCAGTGCTTTACACTACCTACCCTTAATTGTATTGAACGCATGCTCTTGTTCATCACCCCAATGAAATCTCACACTCTTCCTAACAATCTCTGTGAGCGGCGTAGTGATTGTCTTAAAGCCTTTCACAAAGCGCCTATAAAAACTAGCCAAACCATGAAAACTCCTAACTTCAGTTATACTATTAGGTGTTGGCCATTCTTCAATAGTTTTTATTTTTTCTTCATCTACTTTTACCCCATTAGCACCCACTACAAATCCTAAGAAAAAAACCATTTCCATGCAAAATGTACACTTCTTAAATTAACATAAAGTTGTTCCTTCCTCAAAACTACAAGTACACTCCTAAGATGTTTTACATGCTCATTAAGGTCCTTGCTATAAACTAAGATGTCATCAAAATATACAACAATAAATTTACCTATAAAAGCACGCAAAACATGATTCATCAATCGCATGAAAGTGCTCGGTGCATTAGTGAGTCTAAATGACATTACTAACCACTTATACAAGCCATATATAGTTTTAAAAGTAGTTTTCCATTCATCACCTTCCCTCATTCAAATTTGGTGGCATCCGCTTTTAAGATCAATTTTACTAAACGTGCAAGTACCATACAATTCATAACATATCATCTAACCTAGGGATAGGATGACGATACGTTACCATTATGTTGTTAATGGCTCTGCAATCCACACACATCCTCCAAGTTCCATCTTTCTTTGGCACAAGTAGCACTGGAATGACACATGGACTCATGCTCTCCCTCACATATCCCTTGGTCATCAATTCCTCAACTTGCTTCTGAAGTTCCTTTGTCTCTTCGAGGTTACTTCGATAAGCTATCATGTTTGGAATGACAGCTCCATGAACGAAGTCAATCTGATACTCAATGCCTCGAATGAGTGGCAACCTACTGGCATGTCCTCCGAAAATATATCTTCAAATTCCTGCAATAAAAAGATAGCCAAACTAAGGAAGGATGGATTAGGTTCCTCAAGATTGAGGAATGATTCCTTATAAAATAACAAGATAACTTATTGCCTCTCAATTATCGCTCTTTTCAACTCACTCCCCTTTACAAAGAAGTTTACCCTTGACTTTTTCTCTCATACTCACCATCTCACTATTTTCTCTAATTCTTTCACTCTCCTTTCTTCCTCATTTTTCAATTTGATTTGGTCTTCATACACTTGTTCTGGGGTTAATGGCGCAAGGGTAATGGACCTCCCACACTTAACAACACTATAACGATTCTTGTTTCCGTCATGAATAACCTTCCTATCATATTGCTATGGTCTACTCAATAAAATATGTCGCGCATGCAAAGGTACCACATCACACATAATCTCATCCCGATAACTACCAATTGAAAAATTAATCAACACCATCATGTTCACCTTAACTTCCCCACATTCATTTAGCCATTGTAACCTATAGGGTCTAGGGTGCTTTAATACAGTTACTCCCAATTTTTCTGCAAGATTTGTGCCATACACCTTATTGCTAACATGGCATCGTTTATGGAATATGTTTTCTCTTTGCTGCTCCAAGTCATCTGTTTTGATTTGAATGTTGAGAGCTCACCTCGTGACTAGTAACTCTCCAACATCAAATTCCAAGTTGTCTCCTTCACTAACCTCCTCCAATGCTGGCATGCTTTCATAATCATCCTCACTTTCACTCACCACCTCTCCATTGCGCAAGATCATTGTCCTTTTGTTTGGGCATTGAGAAGTAATGGATCATTGTCCTTTTGTTTGGGCATTGAGAAGCAATGGATCATTGTCCTTTTGTTTGGGCATTGAGAAACAATGTGTCCTGTTCCCAAGAACCTGAAACACTTGATATCCCAATTTCTGGCTGGTTGTGGCTCTGCTTTGGAGGCTATTCTGCTAGCACCATCATCTTTTCCCTTTGGTATTTCAGTCATTCCTTTCGACACAGCTCCATCTCCTTTGTTATCCCACCTCGGTTTTCAAGATGAATTAGAACCCGAAGTACCCAATAGTTGCCTAGCTGTCTCCTTCCTCTTCAACTATTTCTCCACCTTCATGGCTATATGCAACATATCTTCGATCTCCACATAGTGCTGCAACTCCACAACATTAGCAATGTCTTTATTCAACCCATTTAAGAAATGGGCCATGGTGGCTTCCCGATCATCTTCCACATTTGCCCTGATCATCAAAATTTACATTTCTTTATGGTAGTCTTCCACATTCTTCAACCCCTGATATAAACCTTGCAATTTCTGATGTAGCTCCCTGTAATAGTGACTAGGCACGAACTGCTTCCACATGATAGTTCTCAACTCATCCCAAGTACTAATTGTTTGCTCCTGATTTCTCTTCCTTGATGTAACCACTTAATTTCTAATGTAGCTCCCTGTAATAGTGACTAGGCACGAACTGTTTCCGCATGATAGTCTTCAACTCATCCCAAGTACTAATTGTTTGCTTTTGATTCCTCCTCCTTGATGTAACCACTTGATCCCACAAAGTTTTGGCGTAGTCAACAAATTCAAGAACTGCTATTTTCACCTTCTTTTCCTCTGAATAATTATGGCACTCAAATATCAACTCTACCTTCTTCTCCCACTCTAGATAAGCCTCTGGATCATTCATTCCTTTAAACGGTGAAATTGACATCTTAATATTGTCCATATTTCCATCTACTTTATCTACAAAATTAATTCTATGCCCTCTTTCCAACCTACCTCCTCTATTTCTCATCCAACCCATATCACCCTCCATCGATGCACCCTCATCCATGTCATTACCATACTCATAATCATCATGCACCTCCATCCTAGGCTCCCGCCTACCCGGTCTCCTTGCATTCGATTGTCCCCTATGAAGATTTTCCAACGATGTATCTAACCTATCAAGCCTTTCACTCACATCCCCAAGCACCCTTTTAAACTGCCTTATTATATCCTCTACCTTGTTCATTTGATTCGGCTACCTGATTGAATTGGAACCCTTTCTATCTAACATCCTAATTCTATAGAATTCCTGCCTCACAAATGATCACTTGTGTATCACTCAATTAATGGCTCTTTCTCTCTATTAATCTCACCACTTTGCCTTTTACTACTCAATGTTTTCGTCCAAGTACTTCAAAGAAAAAGGTAAACTCAACATGTGTTACCGTGGATCCAACTGAGTATGATCATGAATTGAGATAGGAGAAAAGAAAAAAAAGACGAAGAATGACTCAAGAATAAGAGGAAGTAAGGAGTTGTGTAGATAAAAGCAATGAAAAATTCAAAAAAGTAAAATGGAATAAAATTGAACAATTCCCCTCCCACCCCCTTTTTCTGGACTCAAAAATTGAGAATTGAAAACTGTTGGGAATTCCCCAAAATAATAGTAATAATTTTTTTTTTAATTTTCAGATTCTTCTTTTTTTTAACTCGGGAATTCGACTATAAATCCAGTGAAACAAACGAAAATTAATTTGGACTCTTAAATAGCCCAATAAACAACTTTGACTCTTTTTTTTGTACTTTTTGGATCAAAACTCAAAAACTAAGAACTGACTTGAAGAAATCGTAGAACAATAGAAAAAGAAGAAAACAAGACTCAAAACAATAAAAAGATATAACCTTGATTATTTTGGAGCCGTACTCTGATACCAACTAATGAGAACCATGTAGCAACGATCACTACGCAACCCCGCAAAAGATTGGGGATCCCAAGAAAGCCCAAACAATAATCTGGTTTAGAGTTTGAACCAAGAATAATGAACCAATCAACAAAAAAAAAAAGGGAATTTGAATGACATCTTGATTACACAACATATGATCCGCACTCGATGTTAAATGCCACAAGATTAACTTGATAAGTTTGCAAACTTCTAAGAAGAACAAGATTGAAAGCACAATTGTCTCTCTATTGAATATTAAAATTGTCAAAGGTATTTCACAATGAATAATATAAAGTATTTATACTAAAACGAAAATAGACTCCTAAGATTACAAATATATCAAATAAAATAGAATCCTAATCAAATAAAGTAATTTCGAAAAAAAAAATAAAAATTTGGCTCCCAAAAATAGCCATGCGGCCTCATAGTGTTTTTCTATGTGGTCGCATGGAACAACTCGAAACCCAATTTTTGCATTCGGTAGACCTCCATGTGGCCGCATGGTGTTTTTAGCCATGCGGTTGCATGGTTATAATTTAAACTCCCCTTTTTTCTTATATAGAATTTAGTGCTGTTTTCGGAATGTACTCATGGGCCAAAATTCGACACCCGAGCTGAAAGTTATGCACATTTTCATCCACACTACTTGTTCGCTGCTTGTACCAAGTTTATCCATTTGGTTTCTTCTTTCGAGCCCAACATGAAATTTGTTTCTTGACTTGTTAACTTTGACACTTCGTCCACTATAACTTGAGCAAGCATTCACATCTCCTCTTTCACCCGCTTTGCCCTCGAACGTGTCATTGGGCCTCCTTCGATAATCAACGAGTCTCGTCCTGATCTCGACTTCGTCGGGATTGACTCCTGGATCATATCAACCCACTTCAGATAATAAATCTAGTACATATTTTTTTGGGAAAGAAATATACCCTTTATTGATCTGGCTTCTTCAATCCCTAAGAAATATTTTAGATCCCCAAGGTTCTTAATTTCAAATTCATTTGCCAAATTTTCCCGAAGCCTGTTGATCTCTTCCATGTCATTTCCTGTAATAATCATGTCATCCACATAGATTATTAGAGCTATTACCTTTCCTCGTCTATGCTTCAAGAATAAAGTATTGTCTAAGTTGCTTTGTTGAAAACCCCACTTCTTCATAGCCAAGCTAAAACGACCAAACCACGCGCGAGGTGATTGTTTTAGTTCATATAGTGATCGTTGCAATTTACATACAATCCTTGATTTTGAAGAAACACTGTATCCTGTTGGAATATCCATATAAACCTCTTCTTCAAGATCATCATGAAGGAATGCATTCTTTATATCAAATTGGTGTAGTGGCCAGTCTAAATTTGCTGCAAGAAATAATAAAACCCTAACAATGTTTAGCTTTGCCACTGGAGAAAATCTCTTGGTAGTCTATGCCACATGTTTGTCTGTATCCTTTCGCCATAAGTCTTGCCTTATATCTTTCAATGGATCCATTAGCTTTATGTTTGATGCAGAAAACCCACTTACACCCTATTGTCTTCTTTCCTTCTGGTAATGGAACAAGATTCCATGTTTTATTTTTTTGTAGTGCTTCCATTTCTTCCTTTATCGTTTGAGCCCACTTTGAATCTTCTAAAGCCTCTTGTACTTCGTTGAAAACCTGGCATGCAGACAAATTTTATACAAATACCTTGAGAGTTTTCTCTAATTTTTGAGTCAATACGTAGTTTGCAATTGGATACTTCGATCTCATTTCTTCTAAATCTGGTGAATACCCCAAAAAATACAACGTATTGCACATGGATCAAGCTCAGTGCGTTGATTTTTATGGAGATGAACATAGATGACACATCCAAATACTCAAGGAAGAATCATCAAAACATATGGTAGAGAAATGTGACTGGAGAGAGTCTATAATAGAGTTTCAAAATTTAACACTTTTGAAGGCATACGATTCAGTAGATGTACTGTCGTGACCATAGCAGAATCCCAATATCTATTTCGCATATGTGCTCCAATCAATAAAGCACGAGCAGTTTCTAAAATGTGCCTATTTTTTCGTTCGGCCACCCCATTCTGTTATAGTGTTTGAATGTATGAGGTTTCATGAAGAAGACCGTAACTTTGGAACTAAGCTTGAAATTCCTGATTAACATATTCCCCACCATTGTCAGAGCAAAGGATCTTGGATTTTGCTAGAAATTGAGCCTCGATCATCGCATATAAAGACTTAAACACATGGAAGACATCATTTTTGTGTTTCAGCAAATGTAACTAAGTTATTCGAGTACAGTCATCAACAAATGTCATGAACCAACGAATTCCAGCGAAAGTAGTAATTGGAGAGGGTCCCCAAACATCAGAATGTATTAAAGCAATTGAACATCACTTTTATTCAAGCTTATTGGAAAAGATATAGGATGACTTTTAGCTAACATGCAAGTTTCACAATTAAAGTCTGAATGATGTAAAGTTGAAAATAAGCTAGAAATAGATATTTCATATGATTGAAAGATGGATGTCCCAATCGACGATGCTATAGCCATATTTGCCGCTCTTTGACAGTAGTTGAGTGGTGCATGTTATTTGTTTTCCTCGGGCTAAAATCATCCATGTAGTACAACCCCTCTCTCTTAGTACCACGCCCAGCGATCTTTTGTGTGAGAATATCATGAAAGAGACAAAAAGTATGATAGATTAAAGCAACATAGTTTAGTTCTTCAGTGGTTTGGGCTACAGATAATAATTTATTTGAGAGAGATGGAACAAGTAAAGTACTGGATAAAGAGAGAGGGGGGGTGATAAAGCAACGATTCCAGCTCATGTAACAGGGTATGTGACTCTATTAGCATTAGCAACACTACTTCATTTTTGTTGGGTAACCTTGGCAACGTCGTTGATGTCGAAAGTCATGTAATTGGTTGCCCTCGAGTCAACAATCCAACCACCATAATTATCTTGACTGGAACTAAGTAATACAAAGCCACATTTACCTTGGTTATTGGGAGAATTTGACTCATCTAATGGTTCCACTAGTGGGGTAAAAGAAAATAATTGTTTTGCATTTGCCAAAGTAGCTCGTCCCGGTTCGCCATTGGTGTTAGCTTTGCATTCGCGACGTTTTCGTGCCTTAAGTTCATTCCACCACTCTTGGTATCCATTTAACTTAAAACAAGTTTCATGACTATACTTCATGTTTCCATAGTGTGTACAACCTCCATTGGATTGTGTTTTATCCTTATAGGTTGTATTGGCCTTTCCACCACCTGTTGAGGAAGATCCAACCTTGGATATTTGGAGCGTTGTTTGCTTCTAAGGTCTTGTCTTAACTCCTTTAAAGGCCATATCAGTGGCCTATATAAGTTCTGTGTTTGACTTCATAACATATTTTCATATAGCTTCTCTTCGAACATGGGCATAGGCCTGCTCAATTGTAAGGAATGGGCACATTTGGAGCACATCAGCCCTGATTCTATCTAGGTAATCATCCAGACCATCAAGAAAGAGATAGACTCTATCTTCTTGTATAGCCAAGTTATATCTCTTTATATCAGCAGGACATTCCACCGGGTTCGGCCTACGAAAATTGATCTCTCTCCACAAGCCTTGTTGACCATTGTAATATTCTTCAACGGATCCTCAAGCTTGTCTCATTCTAGTCACATGTCTCTTCAAACCATACACTTGAGAAGTGTCTATTCCGTCAAAATAAGTAGTAGCAATTGCATCCCATACCATTTTTACAGTAGGAAAGCGAATAAAAATTTTCGATTAGAGCCGGGTCCATGGAATTAATTGTCCATCACTTCACAATTGCATTCTCGGTTTTCCATTTCCAAAACATTGGGTTTGATGATTCAGGTTGTGGAATGTCTCCATTGATATATCCCAAGTTGTCTTTGCCAGAGATATATATCTCAACATCTTAGGACTATAAACCATAGTTTGATCCATCTAGCTTGATATCGATCGGGGCAGCAGGAGGTTTATAGGTCGGTACTTGATTCTCGGTTTGATTTTGGGATAGGACTTGCATCATTCGAGTCGTTAAATTATCGAAGATGGAAGCAGTAGAGTTCTCATCATGTCTCTGGTCTAACACTTCGTCTGTTGATTCTTCTATAGTTTCTGATTAGTTTTGGTAAGGTCTTTGCTGCAGCAGAAATCATAGGATCTCTGCTCTGATACCATGATAACAAAGGGATAATTTCTTATTTTTGAATGATATATATATATATATAGTGTAGAGAGTAAAATAAGAGAGCTAATCTAGGCTAAGAATTTGGCTGACCCTTAAACAAATGGAATTTCATATTACATCCGGGTAATTAACAGTACCTACTATTTTCCAATATGGTATTAGTGACAACTCATGCCAACAAACTTGAATGTTCGATTTTGGTAATATCTAATATCACGTAGAGGATTGACACATGATTATATATATATATATATTTGAAATATATTCGTACCTATTCTGGTTAGGTAAACCTATTAAATCAGATCAATTATACTAAACCGTATATAGCCAAATAATGATGGTTTCACATTGAATATCCCATTTATACATTAGTTTGAGATCAACAATAAATTATCTAGTAAGGGAGTTTATCTTCAGCCTCTCTCCCTCTCTCTCTCTCCCTGTTTTATTTCTAGAAGTTTCAATTCTAACAAGGAATAAATTACAGCTATGCTGAAAATAATGCTTAATGAATATTTATCCATTTTCTATACAAGCTTTTGTTGATGAATATGCAAATGGAAAATGCTAAGTGTCTCGATTAATCTCTCAATGATTGTAATATTTCTCCATATGCACCAGATTCCAAAAGGGCTATGAGTTTAAGTGCTTTTTCTTGAACGCATGGAGCTAACATTGTGCATGTTCTGTTATAATGTTGGATGCTTGTTGGATCCAAAATCTTAGCCTCAAAACTTTGCAGTACTATGATTTACACCGTGTAAGCACCCTTCAAATTCTTTGAACTGTAGTGTGTAAGTGAATCTTGGTTATCATTCCATGGAAGGTTCTGTCTTAATAGAATCAAAGCAGCAACTTGCTTCCACAATGTGTGACTAGGTGAAAACTGACCACAAAACAAAATTTACGAGGTATTGGGTTCAGCCTCATGGATTTCTTGAGACCATGCCAGACAATTGAAACACCACGGAGACGTGTGTTAATTTTGCCTTGTAACAGGGTTATTATATAAACTCTTATAAGAAAAATAATTGGAGAATGCTATTCTCTTATTTATGTATCGGTAGTTTTGATCTTTGCTTCTCTGCATTCAAGGAATGCTATATTTTTCCAAAAAAATCCGTTGTGTTTTCATCTGCAGGAGAAGTATTTAAATATATTGTCCTTTATGATAATCCAAAGATTCAAATCTAGGTTTTATAGTGTTTGGTAGTATCACTTATTGGTCTAATAGTAGTCAGCTTATAGCTTGATAGTTTTTCGTTTTTTAATGTTAATTATATATTCAGAACTTGCTACGTGTAAAATATACATCTTTCATCTTTATGATCAAACTTGTCGAAGGTATATCCAGGGATCACTGATTCAAAAAATTCCTATGACATGACGAAGAAGCAAAAGATGCATCTGAGATTGTACGATAATCAAAATAGGCATGAAAGATTAAGATGCAGTCAGAGGTTCATTTTGTCAATGGATATTATAGCACATATCACACACTCATGATTCCAGCAATCCTGCACACATCAAGCACTCATGATTCTAGCAATCCCATGTAATTAGACAATTGCACAAGTCAACATTTATTTCTTTCCGTGTAAAGCAAATGCCTATATAGCTATATATTGACATACGAAATCAATGAGAATGCATCACAAAATATTTAGCCAAATCATCTTTTACATGGTATCAGAGCATTCCTTGATCCTGAAATTCCTCTATATCGTTTGACTCCAATGGAATCCTCATCTGAAGTTACCTCTGAAATCTCCTCTCCATATCACCTTCACCCCTCTAATTCTCCCAGCCTCATTCTCATCTCCTGCAATCTCACCGGTGATAACTTTCCCAATGGCAATGCACTCTTCGTCAAGCCCTCAATGCCAAGAACAAACTATGCTTTGTTGATGGCACCCTCAATGCCCCACCCACCACTTCACCCGATTATGCCCAATGGAGCCGCACCAAGGACATGGTCCTCACTTGGATCCTCAACACCATCACTCCTTTTCTATCAAATTCCCTGGACTACCATGATGACCCACGTGCTCTTTGGCTTGACCTCGAGTTTTGTTTTTGCCATGGCAACAATGCTCGCCTCTTTCACCTCAAAAGAGAAATTTCCATATTCCATCAAAACCAATCATCCATACCAAATTATTACAATAGCATCAAATAATTATGGGATGAATTAGCCAATATCCAAACACCAATTGATGCTACCACTTCGGAGAAGAGAGCTGAGGACAAATGGGTGTTCCAATTCCTCTTGGGACTCATCAATTCATTCGTTGCTGTTCGATCCCAAATTCTTGCCACTGATCCTCTCCTACCTCTTAACAAAGTTTTCTCCATCCTCTTGCAAGAAGAACAGCAAAGGATCCTTCATGTCTCACGCACTCCATCGGAAAATGTTGCCCTCACTGCTCGGAGTTCTCACCATGACCGACCACCTCTCAAGTGCACCGAATACGGTAAAGATGGGCATTTGCGCAACCGTTGCTGGCTGATAATCGGCTATCCCCCTGGACGCGAACCCCGCAATCATCGCAAGCCATCACTGCTCGGAAAACCCCCTTCCGCAATAGTTCACCTTACCGAATCTTCCTCTAGTCCAGTGCCTAGCCTCTTGCTGGAGAGCTATCAACAACTCATGAACCTCTTGAAAAACCCATTCCCAAATCCAAATTTCGTTGGTAACTCCCTCTCAACTCTCTCATTTTTTGATCCTCAAATTGATTGGATAATCGATAGTGGCTCCACTGATCATATGAGCCCCTGACGATCCTCCTTCTTGGACCTTCGATTGCCATCCTCAAGCCACACGATTTGGCTACCCACGAGAAACATGGTTCCTATTGAAGGAATAGGCACAGTTCGCCTATATGATTCCCTAACCCTTCATAATGTCCCTCACTTTAATTACAATCTCCTATCTATCCCTCAACTCACTTGCACTAAAACTTATCTTGTTCTTTGCTCATCCACTAAATGTCTTTTTAGGACCTTCAATTAAAGAGGTTGACTGAAGCGGGTGAAGCTTGCAATGGGCACATCCTCAGGCCACAAAAATCTGTTGCATTTTTCGTACACAATCTTGACAATAAGACCCTATGGCATCAACGCGTAGGTCACCCTTCTAGCTTTATTATTCCTACAATTTTGATAGTCCTTCTACTCTTTCTCATTGTGATTTTTGTGCTCGTTCTAAACACACCCGCTTACCATTTCTCAATCATGCTAATAAAAGTACGACTCCTTTTAATCGAATTTATTGTAATATTTGGAGTGGTTACTCCACTACTTCTATCTGTGGCACCCACTATTTCTTGACAATTGTTGATGATTTTTCACGCACTACCTAGATTTATTTAATGCGTTTTAAATCAGAAACTTTTACTCAGTTAATGCATTTTTTCGCCCTTATTAAAAATCAATTTACCTCCAATGTCAAACTTATCCGTATTGATAATGGCCAAGAATTTCTTTCTCAAAATCTCCAAAACTAGTTTCATACCCATGGCATCATTCATGAGCGTACTTGCGTTGAAACTCCTCAACAAAATGGTGATGCAAAGCGTAAACATCGTCACCTCTTGAATGTTGCTCGCAGCCTTCGTTTTCAAGCACATCTACCCCCTACATTTTTTAGGCGAATGCATTCTTTAGGCTGCTTACCTCATCAATAGGACTCCTAGCAAATCTCTTCAAAATCAAAGTCCTTATCAATTACTCAAAAAAACTCCACACAACTACAATCACCTTCGGGTGTTTGGTTGCCTTTGCTATGCTCAAACTCTTACTGCCCACCAAGACAAATTTTCTCCCCGTGCAATCCGCTGCGTCTTTCTTGGTTACCCGAACAACTGAAAAGCATACAAGTTATACAATCTTGACACGCATGCCATTTTTTACTCCCGCGACGTCGCCTTTTATGAAAATCAATTTCCATTCCACAATCATATCCCTTCCCATACACCAAACAACACTATCCTTACTTATCCCAGAACATACTTCCACTTCCCTAAACCTACCTCCAAATTCCACCCCTCTCATTCCCAACCCTCATGACCCTAACCCTTCCGATTCTACACCTCCCGCCCCTCCCACTTCTCGGCCACGCCGCACTATCACTCGATCAGCATAATTTCTTGAATATGTTTGTCCCACCATTTCCACGGAGTCCATTACTACTTCAACCGCTACACAAGCCTCGGGTATTTCTTACCCCTTATCTACTTTTCTTTTATACTCTCATTTTTCTCCTAACCATTTTTCTTTCTTAACTGCACTTACTACCTTTGTTGATCCTATTTGTTATTCAAAAGCTAATCAAAATTCTCATTGGCGTGAAGCCATGACCTCTAAACTTTGTGCCCTAGAAGAAAACTCCACTTGGACATTAGAACCTCTCCCACCTGGTAAAAAACCCATCAGTTGCAAATGGGTCGTTAAAACCAAATTCTGAGCATATGGTGCCGTTGAGCGTCACAAAGCTCGACTCGTGGCAAAAGGCTACACTCAAGTTGAAGGCATTGATTTTCATGGAACTTTTGCCCCCAGTTGCCAAAATGACCACAATCCGCTGTGTTCTTGCAGTTGCCGCCACCAAACATTGGATTATCCACCAAATGGATGTTAACAATGCATTCTTACATGACGACCTTGATGAAGAAGTTTATATGACACAATCACCCAGTTATTGTCTTCAGGGGGAGACACATGTTTGCCGTCTTCGGAAATCTCTCTACGATCTCAAGTAGGCTTCCCGGAACTGGTTTTTTAAACTAACATATGTTATTCTTATTGTAGGTTTTGTCCAATCACAGGCCAATCACTCTCTCTTCACAATCATTACTGCCACCAACATTACCATTGCTCATTTATGTTGACATCTTGGTCGTCGGTAATGATCTTCCTCAGATAAAAAAAATAAGGTTCATGCTCTTCAAGAGCAATTAATATTCTTCAAGAATATAGAAAATTACACGAGGATTTACTCTTCGGGAGTAAATACATAATTTATGTTAGATTTTATTTAATTATACTCTTCGAGAGCAAATAAAATCTAACTAGAATATTTGTAAATAATATTGTGCTAATTCAAGAGCAAGAATATTTTAAAATATGAACATAATAATTAATTGAACGATATTAATCGAACAATAACCAAGAAGAAGAAAAAAATTAAGATAAGATAGTTGAATAAATATATTTTTCTCACCAGATTTTAGAGCATACAAATCTCTCTAAGCAATCATACCAATATAATTAAAACACATATTCCGCTTAAATCGTCGAACACATAAAGACAAGCACCAACAAGTTTTTCCAAATTATATCTCCAGGCTCATGGTTGTGGTATTCAGCCAAATTTGCAACCAATGCCACCATCTCATTCCTATCACTTCAGTTGGCCTCTTGAAAAAAATATATTTTATAATGACTTTGTAATTATTACAAAATAATGATTACTTGGATGCCACTGTATAATGATTATGGAATGTGAAAGAGACATGCATGCAGAAGGAATCTTAAGCAATCGACAATGGAGTAGGAGAGATGGGTTTCACGGGGAACAAAAAAAATAGCCAGCAATTTTGGAGAAACGAGGCTGCCACTTCTACTCTCAAAGGCAGTGAAGATCGGGTGTATGTATATGTATGTATAAAAAAAATTCACATATCACCAAATTAATTTTGGTGTAAGTGATAGATGATTATGCTTTAAAAAAAATTACTACCTTCACTAAAATTTGAAGAATTAAGCGTTCGTGCTAATAACGTGTTATGAAGAGAGAGAGAGAGAGAGAGAGAGAGAGAGAGAGAGAGAAGAGAATCAGAAATGTCAATAGACTTGTGTGTATTATAATGAGAACCAAAACCCTATATTTATAGGGAATGAAAATGGATACATATGGTAATAATATTTAGGGCTGCAAGGGTACAAGTGTCATTCACATTAAATTCTAATTTACTTTCCTTTTATAACAAATATGAGAGTATATTTGTCATTTCACAAGAATTTATTGAGAAAATGAAATAAAATGGAGCCTTCCGCACCTCAAAAGTCGTATGGGAGGATTTTCAGCCAATTTTAAAAGGTAAGGGAGTACTCCACAATAAATCCATAGGATGGAATTGGGGAGATGCTGCGACAAACCTAAAAAAAATGTGTGGTGTCATTTACCGTACATCTAAGCATAACATTATCTCATTTACTGTGAAAGAGAGCAGAAAGAGTTAATGCTTGAGGAAAGCAATATGTTATAACAATTGTGAAGTAAAATTAGTTCACCCTATTATTCAAACGATCGTCCAACTACTATGAATATTGCCTTGTTATTTCTAAGCTAATGCCGGGAAATAAGACATAACTTATTGACTTTGATTGTTAAGTTTAGTACTTCGAGAAAATTGTGGATCAAGATCACAGTTAGAACCTTGCAAGTCAGAAAATTGTGAACATGTTTGGCTGGGTTTAAAGCCTTGAAACAAAAGATGAGAATCTTGTCTAGTTAATAGATGAAAGTGAATAAATCAACAATACCAAAATTATAAGATTATATATTGAAAGATGATGTATTTTCATTTCTGTATTCATTAGAGTTCAAACCCGTAAAACGTATACCTTAAGATCTCAAAATATTTGGAGCACTGAAATTCCATTGACAGCGACGGCTACGTCATACAAGAATAAATGAAAACGTTACACTATTGACACGGTATCCACAGTTCAGTACCGTGTGCAATCGAACTCCATAGTGTTACTAAAACTAAAATCACAATTGGCTAGGCCGCCTCCTTGCATCAGTTCGCGTTCTCTTTACAGGCTTCGCCCACCCAACAGTGCTGCCAATACTACCACTATTCCCCGGTTGAGGAGAAAGGGCAGCCCACCCTTGTTGGGTATTTTGATGGCTAAATCCCACATCCTTCCCGCCTGAGTTCGAGCCGGGACTTCGGATATTTCGAATGAGGCCAGTAGGAGAGACGGGACCTGCTGACGCTTTCCCCAACTTCACAGAAGTCTTCTCTCTATCTTTCCTTTTCTTCTTGCAGATAACAAGGTCTCCTGGATGAGTGAGTGTGCGCGATTCGTCCGGTTGGCTAAGATCCCGACCGCTGCTACTTCCAAGTCTCAACTCCTTTTGAGGCAAAATGCTCCTTAAATTAGTGTCTTCAACAGTATGAACAGACTCTCGACTCTGTGACTTCTGTAGAGGAACTGGATCAGAGTTCACACCCTTCACTAATTTATGGCGCTTGTTCTGACCAGCAAGTACCTGTCTTGATGATGAACCCAAGGCCGGTGTAGATACTGGGCTGAAGAAAGAGACTGAATTTTTGGCTTCTTCAAAATCAGCGTCCGGAAATGCTATCTTCAAGATATCAAAGAAAAGATCGTGCACCTTTCTTGCTTCAGATCTCACCTATCGCATTAAATTAGTTTAGTTCATTTAGCACATCCTGATGGGGGCACGAATATAACCCAGACATACGAGTGAGGCTATCATTTATTGGGGCTTTTAGTTTAACAATGCCCCAAAGCTCATTCAGTTATTTATCATCATAACTGATTTATTGGTTTAGCCTCACCCGAAATAACAAAAAATGTAGGCCGTTCAAGGTTTCATGACCGGTGAAACCTATAAAATGGAAGTTATATGACTATGTTCACCTCTCCGAGTTAAATTAGACAAATTAGCTTGACCCATCGAAAGCTGTCTTCTATGAGAAGGTAGATGAAAATTTAGTTTTGACAAGTGAGCATGTGCATTCCATTTGAAATTTTATAAATAGATCTATCAATCATTCATGGCCTTGAATCACTACAATTTAGTGTTCGAGGTGTGAATCTATTTTGGATAAATTTGATGCTTATGAAAACATATTTTCAGGGCGTTACTTGTCATTGTAAAGGAAAATGTCTCAGAAGCATATTTTAAAATAAATTTTAGTGCAAGCCTAATTTAGAACCAACATGGAGTAAACAATATAAAGAGCAACAAAAATCTGTGAAATGATAGAACTGAAAAGTAGTACCTCATATGACAACCCGTAATATTGCATCCCACACTTCAACATAAGCTGAACATCAGATACAAGCTCCATTACTCCACTGTACTCAGATTTGTCAATGCACCGATTGATCTTTTGTAAGTCCAGAAAGTTATCTCCCATCGCACCCGTGGCACTGGAATTTTCAATTCTTTTCCACAGTTCACTTAGCAGCGGAATTATTTGATGCCCTTCCTTGTCTATTCTCCTTTGGAGCTTGCTAATAACATTCTTGCACTGAAATAAGACAACATTGGTTGAATAAAAATGACCAACAAGATAAAATTGGAATGTGATGGCGATGGTAGGCACGGAACAAAAAATTCGAAGACAGAGTACTCAATGAAAATTTTCATATGCAAGACTTGCCACCATGCGCTATCTATATAAATAAACTCTGTTACACATCATCCCTCTGGTAAAAGATTCCATAAAATAAGACCAAAAAAGCTACTAGTTCAACTAGATGAATTTCCTACATTATTGCAAAATCCAAGATGCCTTTCCAAAATGTACAGAGAACGACTACCTTCAACCATACTCTTTAATATGCTGACCCCTGGATCGATCCCCAAAGGGAAACAAGAAAATAGGAGGAAAAGAAAATACGAATACGAATACGAATACAATAAGCCATGCAACTGCAACCCTGGCCAATATGAGCTTTGTTCTCTTGAATAAGGCAAAGACACAACCACAACCCTGGGGACTAAGAGATTCGTCCACTTTGGCTTCGCAAAAATATTGTTCTTAAAAAATCTCATTATTAATTTTCTCTCCCACCATCTACCATTTCCAAATTGTAAAAATGGACCCAAACTTATCCAAAAACTTTCTGTGTAAGTAATAAGGCCCCATGTTTCATTTCCTATCATGTATCAAGGAGTACAAATCGTGAAGAGAGGAAAATCTTCATACCTTAATACTCTTTACATAAAGCCCAAAGACCAAATTGAAATTAAATTTATCATATATCAATTTATAACAGTTCTCATTTGCTTGGAATAACTTGATAATTAAACCCAATGGAAAACATCAATGTTCTACTTTCAAGCATTAATTGAGAATTTCATTGCAAACTGATTGAAAGCATGTTTTTGGACTTTAACTGCTAAGGTTAACACAAGGCATCAGTCTCATCATATGCCACTAACATAGATCAAAAGAAACTTGTTCAATATAACAAAGTACAGCACAAGCACATGCAACATAGTCAAAACAATACAATTAGTTCCAATGATTTAAACAAATCATGTAGATAGAAAAAGACAACCCATATCGATTCCTCAATTCACAATCAAAAGAGAGATGCAATACGAAAAGCTCATGCAAAGAACAAGTGAAACCAATCTTCATTTGTGAATCCAGTGAACGCAATAGAATAGGAATGGCCTATAGCTGCTTACCTTTCTCTGGATGACCTCAGACATCTTACTGCCACCACTTTTAGCCCCTTTCATGACTTTGCTATCCCAATTTTCTCTTGGGTATTCATCATCATCAATTGAAGGAGAAGAAACACGATTTCCCCTGCCAGATTTTCCTGAAACTTGCAATTGAGCCGAACTTATAAGTTTCCTTGAGGGTAAATTCCGCCTATTTTTGAAGGATGAATCGGTTTTGTCATGTTTTAACAAACTAGATTTTCCATGAACTTTAAGTGCACTGTTATCCCTAGCTTGTGAGTCATATTTGTGATCCATCTGGAATGGCAACTGAGAAGCATCCCCGCAATGAATTGACAACTTCTCGCCATACTTCTCTTCTGATCTATCAGCAGTATGCTGTGGACGAAGCCGAATACTTCGTTTCCGTTTTATTTTAGGCTGCAAAACTTGTTCATCTTCACCTTCATCCCGATCTTGCATCCAACTACCAGATTGCTGGTGGTCAATATGAGAATCCCCAGAAACAGCAATTTCCCCTTCCTCTAATTCATCCGCCTGGCAAATTTGAAAATGAAAGCATCTAAGAAACTCAATAAGTCAAAGTATTTGGTTTGAAGGGAGAGAAGAGGATGTTAAATGAGCCATACCAACTTCTTTGAACGGGAATTAGACCTGCCATCTAAAGCAGAAAGAGATCCAAACTTCTGAGAAGATGCAGAAGAAACTATTTGCACTAATCTTCGACTGTGTGAAGAAGAGCCGGATGAACCACCTTCTCCAAGTATACCATTGTTTCCAGTGATTTCTAAAGCTTTTTGGTATTTATATGCATCAGCAGAAAGAGGACCATCTTCTTCTGACAGATCTTTACTAACTGGAGCTGGTGCCCCAGTAAACTCATCATCTTCAAATTCCCCAACTTCTTCTTGTAGAGAATGTTCAATCCTCCCGGAACTAGATTCAGAAAAATCATCAGTTTCTTCATCCAATTCTGTGTAAATAGGAACTTTCCCCTTTGGCCGCCCTCTTTTTCTTGGCATCTCAGAAGCCACTTCATTGGAATTCATGCTGATACTTCCTCTGAATAAGGTATTCTTTGATGGTTTCTTCGATAAATTAGCAATGGTAGTGTTCACTTCCTTGGAACTAGTACGAAGCCACAGTGGAACCTCATCATATCGAGTCATCTCCTCTGTCCAGTCAAGTTCTTCATCCATTTGATCAAAGAGCTCCAGTTCTTCTTCACTTCGAGCAATCATGCGGTTTACTTCATGAAGTGAGGGAACATCATGTACTGTTTCTTGATATCTCTCTTCATCATGCAGCAGAGTTTCTAAGGTCATGCGTCTCTCTTCGTGTGTAGTCCTCTGATCAAATCGCCCGGCATTTATAACTTCATCAGCCATGTCAATCTTATACTGTTGGATATTATTCCTAATGAGGCTCTCAATGGAACCCATATATCGGTCCTTACCAGCTAGGTCATCATCTGAATCAAATGTACCTCCACTCAAGAATTCGTCCTCTTTCTGATGGCTGGAGATTTTGTCAACTACAGCTTCCATATAAATGACTTTCACTTCCCTAGTCTGCCCAATACGGTGGGCTCGAGCAACAGCCTGTTCCTCATTTTTTGGGTTTGGATCAGGATCATATATGACAACAGTATCAGCAGACTGAAGATTCAAACCTCTCCCAGCAGCACGAATACTGAGCAAGAAGATAAAGCAATCAGTATCAGGACTGTTGAAGTCCAAAATAGCAGATTCACGATCTTCTAAGCTAGTTGTCCCATCAATTCGCCTGTAGACAAGCCGTTGCCACTGTAAATATTCCTCCATTATATCAAGAAGTTTTGTCATTGTACTAAACAGCAGTACTCGATGTCCTGTTCTGTGGAGCTTCATCAGAATCCTATCCAGAACCCACAATTTTCCACACGATCGCACAAGAAAATCCTTTGATAAGTCACTAAAGTAAGGGTAATTGAGCAATGGGTGATTGCAAGCTTTTCTGAGCTCCATACATCTATTATTCAAAGGTTTGTATATTTTAGCCTGATAATTAGGATTTTTTTGAACCCTGCGCTTTTCATCTTCTGGATCAACTCGAAGAGTTCCAGTGGATTTGATCCAGTCATAAATGGCACTCTGTATAGCCGACATTCTGCATTTTAAAACAACTGAAACCTGCAGGCAAAATTGATGTCAGAAACAATCACTGTCACAAGTTATACGGTACAGCTGTACAAGGCATACCTTGGGAGGAAGTGATCCCTCTACATCTTGAACACGCCGTCTAAGCATGAATGGCTCCAGAATTTGGTGAAGTCTATGGATAATGATTACCTTCTTTTCAGTCTCAAGCCAATCATCCTCAGTATTTTGTGCAAGTTCTTTTTGAAATGGCTGCGAGAACCAATCATGAAATGCCTTGCGATTGTCAAAGACTTCCGGGAGCAGTAGGTTTAAAAGTGACCAAAGTTCTTTAAGATCATTCTGCATACAGAGATATAAAGGTGTGATCCATTGACGTCTGGAGACACAAAACATATATATTTAGTTAAAAGTAAATATACGAGTTAAAAATCCTTTTCACTTCTCCAGTGAGGGTATATTAACCAATATAGTTTTCTGATTCAAGGAGATGGCAAATATACTAGACTCGCCTAGACTTGAGTTTTGATCTCCGTTAACAACCATGGCAGCCTGATCACTAGACAATAGAACCAGGAATAACTCTGATCAAAACTATTTAGCGAAACTCTAAATGCTAAGTGTGAAGTCATGAACAGCGTCTTATCATAATCCAACGAATCCCATCCTCAACTGATGTCAATGTAGTGTATTGTTATCAGGTTAGCCATAGAATCTCAAAAGATATCAAGGTGTTGATATAAGAACCAGAATTTATCAGTTTTGGCAGTCGTAGCAGGGTAAAGGATGACTGGTTGCTTAGGGTATTTGAGACACTGGCACTAAAAGGGTGTTTGGCACCCATTAATTTTTTTTAAAATTTTTGTCGTTCTTAATTATAACCACACATTCTCCAAATAAAATAATATTACACACAAATCTAAAACTTTTCATTACTTTTAAACCACACATTCTTCCATCAATCACTATTCCAAAATTTATAATTTCCCAAAAATGGGTGTCAAACACATGCTAAGACTCCGACAAGGATCTCATTTGAGTGAGCTCCAATGCAAAACTTTGTACAAAGATCGTGAGATAGTTAGTTAAATGTCAATGAACATTCAAAAAAAAAACGTAAACTGAGAAAAAGAATTGTTTAAAACCAAAACATTATGCTAAAACTTAAATGTAATATGACATGCAAGGAAAACACTGCACCTAATCCACAAGGTGGTCTCAACAAACCTGCAACGGTGTCCCAGTGAGAAGCAAGCGTCTTTGGCAACGATATCTATCAAGATCACGAGCTAAAACCGATTCTCTATCCTTCATCCGTTGCGCTTCATCAATTATGATATACTTCCAGTCAACTTTTGACAGTTTTGAACGATCATACATAATGAATTCATAGGTTGTCACAAGGACATTAAACTTCAATGCTAACACTTCCTATATAACAGATTAAACAAGTGGGAGTTACAAATATTGAAGGCAATAATATCTATCAAGTTCGAATTTTACATGGCCAGATGCTCATCTTACTTGAGAAAACAATTTTGACCTTTGGTCTTTCGAACCAACATAGAAGATGCAAGAGACAGTTGGAAGCCAATTGTGAAACTCACTCTGGAATAATAGCTCAATTAGAGATGTCAAAGACAAGAAGAGTCCTATAATAAGAATCTAAATGGAAGCGAAAAGTAACCCAACCTTCCAGTTCACCATAACAGCATTAGGAACAATGATAAGATGTGGGCCATAATTTCCTTTGAACTCCATCAAATAAGCAATCAATGACATAACCTGTATGGCCGAAAAACAAAGGCAATCAACAATAATAGTATGTCAACAAACTCTCTGGCAGTCATTGAAACATTTTTACTACAAAATGATGGAGAAAAGACTCCAGCGTTACACTAAAACCATTGAGTAAAAAACGAGAGATTCCTCCTCGTGACATAGAAACACAGTCAAATATTCAAACCACTATTGATCAAAAAACACATCACCTGCACAGTCTTGCCAAGACCCATCTCATCTGCCAAAATTCCATTTAATTTGTTGTTATACAAAGAAAGCATCCACTGTAAACCAACCTAAAGATTCGAATAATAAACAATAAATCAATAACTAGAAGCAATTGACAAAATGAAAAGCAATGCAATGAGATAATGCACATCCAAGAGAGAGCAACATACAAGCTGATAATCTCGTAATGTTCCGGCTCGTAACATTGAGGGCTGCCTTATAACTATTTCATTTACAGCATGTGCGAGGTTGTAATACCTGGAGAAAACCAAGATGTGGAGAATGTCATGTCAAGCATAATCATGTATTGCAAAGAATAGGAAAGTAATTGTTTTTGAATCAATTATCATAAAGCGCCAACAATATACATATGGGATTATAGTGTGCAGACTACTAAGACTAAACACATAATGGTTATTTATAAAATTGCATATCCAATAGGATTCCCGACATCTAAACAATTATGACCACTACCAAACAATTCCTGTAGTGAATATTTGATGCACCGACATGAACACGCGTCTAACATGCAATTTTTCAAAAAAAATACCAACAGGACAAATCACCATGTAAAGGACCACAGCCCTTAGACCACTCACAAATGCAGCTTGCCAAACTTTGGCTGCACTTTGTAAATATTACTAATTTACTATAAATTGTAATATCCTTTCGGTTATAAAAGTTTATTTTAAGTGTAAAAGAAACCATGTAGATTGTAAACATTTATTATGATTATTCATCATCTACAAGTCTATTCCTATCATTTAGGTTTTTCTTACTTAAGCTACTACAGGGGTAGTTTGTATTCAAAGTTTAGTGTTAAGTTTTCTGGTGTTCGCTGCTATGGATCAGAATGCATCACACACCACTAAAGTGGTTGATGACAAAAAAAAGTACTAAACAATGTCTGAATGCGTTGATGGGCAAACTGCCAAGTTATGATGTCATCGATACCATTAATGAAAAGATTAAGATGGTCAAAACAGAGATTCATGAATTACACATTCAACTCGATGAAAGCCGAGCGGCTTGTGCAGTGATGACCGATGTCGTTGCAATCATTCTCAATCTACACGGAGAAATGAAAATATTGAGACTTCAATCATGGATATTTCAAAGTGCGCTAGGCAATAGGCAAGCCCCAGCACAAGAGTACGCACCTAGGCCCCTAAAATCGCACTCTTAGAAAGGGGCACGAGATGCAAAGTCAATAATTCATGTTCGACTTGGAACAATACTTTCTTGTGACTATTATTGAAGATGAGGCACGAGGTGTAGATAACTACCATGTATCTATGTAAAGATGCGAAACTATGTTGGCGGACAAAATATACATATATCCATGCTAATAGAGCCACATAAACAATTGGAATCTTCTCAAGGAGGCAATCAAATCACAGTTTTCCCCCAAAAAATGTAGAATATATGGCCCGATGGCCACTACGAAAACTAAAGCACACATACCCCCATTCAGCACTGTGAAAACCTTTTCATGGCATATGTTGGATGTCAAAAAATGATAAGCTCTTCATGTACATGATAGGGTTTAAATCGTGGGTACGGACTAAACTCCAACGATAAAATGTTGTAAATTTAGCATGGCAATGGGAGCCACCGAATGCTTGATAGACTATCAATTTGAATCTAAAAAAGATGGATCATAAGGAAATAGCCAATCCAATAGAAGAGGAAACAGGTCTTACAAGCCCAACTCAAGTTGGAGACCACTATTCCCACCATAAAGAAAGTCATCAAGGCAA
Source organism: Fraxinus americana (assembly GCA_035079005.1). Taxonomy (NCBI): domain Eukaryota; kingdom Viridiplantae; phylum Streptophyta; class Magnoliopsida; order Lamiales; family Oleaceae; genus Fraxinus; species Fraxinus americana. Next base: position 18,134,189 of record CM068714.1, read on the forward strand.
CTATCAAGTTAGTTATCAGGGCAACCATGAAAACAACTAGAACAAAGGAAGGCGTCAGAAAGTAAATGGTTACTACTAGAAAGGATGGGTGTTTTTTATGTAATGGGGCTCATTGAGTGAAGGATTGCCCGCAAAAACAATTTGTAACTTCTTGCATCAGTTGGGAAATTAGGTAAGAAAGCATCTCAACCATACAATTAAGGACTTCAAGCGAAATGAACTCTCATGCACTCTTCAATGAGAAGGGATCGAGGAGGCGAGGAGCTTAGGAAACAATTGGCAAAATGCTGGACAATAAGATTATCGTGCATGCAAAATCACCATATGGAGCTCCAGTGTTGTTGCAGAAAAAGTCGAGTCCCCCAATGTGATATGACTATCAAGCATTGAACAAAATCACTGTGAAGAACATTTATCGTATTCCACTTGTCGCGGATCGCTTCAACCATTTGAACAAGGCGAAGTATTACATAAAAATTGATCTAAAGCTTGGATACCAGCAAGTTCGAATCAAGGGATGAAGTGAACACTATAGTGGTAACCTAATATTAGGTATTCGAAGTTAAATTTAGCCTTCTGGCTTGACAAATGCTCCAGATACCTTTTGCACTCCATGGGATCCCGGATGGTTTGTGATGGTGTACTTGGACGACATCGTAATATATAGTGATATTGGAAGAACATGTATAGCATGTGAGAAAGATACTTACTTGGCTAAGGGAGAATAAACTTTACGCTAAATCATTTAAATGCTCATTTCCTAGACCTCAATCAACTTTCTAGGACACATTATTTTTTTTTTTTTTTTTATAACCGTAGATGTCCGGGTGAGCTTATGCGCACCTCGACTAATCTCACGGGGCCCTGAAGTTTACGGTCGGGTACTCACCTCAGTGGCATTGAGGGGATTCGAACTAGTGATTATCATGGAGCAAACACTTTCTAGGACACATTATTGAGCAAGGAAAAATTCACATGGATTCAAAGAAGGTTACACATTTCAAAGACTTGCAACCGTCAAGACATGTACATGATGTTCACTCGTTTTTTAAGTTAACCAATTATTATCAAAGATTTGTGAATGGGTATTTAGAGATCTCATTACCACGGACTAAATTAACAAAGAAGGAAAAAGCTTGGATTGATCAACACAATACCAAGTCGCTTTTGAGAAATTAAAAGAGGATATATGGATATATCTGGAATTAGCTGTGCCAACATGATTAAACTGACATATGCATCAGATTTTGCTTTCAAAGGAGTCCAAGGCAAGAAAAGCATCTGGTTACATATGAGTTGGAAGTTGAATAATGCAAAGCCTTGTCACTCAACGTATGAAAAATAAGTTGTTTAGCAGTAGTCCGTTGTAGAGTATGAAGTCACTATTTGCTCGTGTCTCCATCCACTTCGAAGACCAAGAATACTGTTGTTAGTAACTTCATGTTCCAACCAAAACTCTAGAGCAAGCGGGCTCGTTTACAAGAACTTCTTTTGATATTCAACTTTGTGCTAGAGTACGTACTTTTTCAAATGCACTCAATCGACAAACTAACATAACCACTGTACTCAATAACAGCTATTTCAGGGAGAAAAGTTGCTATGAATATAATAGACCAAATATGGGCACTTCCAGAGAAGGACCCTGCAATACAGTATTTGATTGACATTATTAAGCACGGCAAGACTTGTTAGTTCTGGCTGGATAAATCTTTTAAGGATAAAAGGAAACCAACTCTATGTACCAAAGGGCGGAGATTTGAGAAAATACTTAATCACAGAACCATGACACACTTTAGGTAGGACATCCACGAGAGATACACTTATCCCTGGTGCAACGTATGTACTATTGGCACAAATGGGGGATGATATCGCAACCTATGTGAAAACTTACATGGTTTAGTCAGTTGGATAAGGCAGACCATCAGAAAAAGGTAGATTTGCCGGAGCCCATTATCGTCTCAACAAGGCCCTTTAAGAATATATCAATGGACTACATTGTTGAGTTACCAAAGGTTGGAGATCTTGACATTATCATTGTCATGGTAGACCATTCTATCAAAATATGCAACATTTATCTAAGCACCTAACCTAAGTACGTAGTTGCTCAACCATTCTTTAAACATATTGTTAAACATTGGAAAGTGCCTAATGATATGTCAATTATCGAGACACTTGATTCATGGGTAAATTTTAAATCGAATTATTCAAACTTCTTGGTTCAAATGCATAAGTTTTTATTTTCTGAGCATTTCAATTCTATATAGGATAAGTATCATAGGCACTTTATCTCTATTTTGCGGTTAAACTTCTGAATGTGAATCTGCTTTGCTCTAATGTACAAAAGTGTTCTTCCACCAATAAAAGTCCTTTTGAAATTATCAATGGCCAGCAACTATTATTCCCTCATACAGGGTGTGTTTGATGGATATTCTTGAGGAAAGAATATATCTTAATTAGTGATATGATGAGAAATATTTGGTTAAAAAGTAAGAAAATATTATTGATATGATGAAAAATATTATTTTATTGAAAAATGTGTGGTTGAAAATGAATTTTAAAAAAATGTATTTTGAGAGAATGTGTACCAAACAAGGGCACAGTGAATATTGATCAAAATACCAAGTCCCCTCAAGCTAAGAGCTTGTCCCAAGAATGAAAATGCAATATTGAAATTGCTCTGAGCTAGCTTAAGAAAGTACAAATGTGATACAAAAGTATGCCGATCAAAAACGCATTTTCCTAGAATTCAACTTGGAAGATCCAGTGATAATTAAATTTTCCAATTAGAAATCATAAGCCTCAAGAGGAAAGATCTCATATTGATGCCAAAATATATTGGGCTATTACCCTTTATGAAGTGGATTGAGAAAGTCACATACAGAATAGAACTCCCTTCATGGTGCAAAACCCACACCATGTCCTCAATGTCAGTGTACTTAAATTATATTTTACAGATAAGGACAATACATCTAGATTTAAGCTAAAGGAACCTGAGTTCGAATTGTAGAAAGCAGGGAAAAAGGTTGTTGAAACTATTCTTGACTATCAAGTTATCGGGGTTTCCAAGAAAGACCATTCAGAGTACTTGATGAAATGGAGATAATGCAACATCGAGGTGAATACTTGGAAAAGAATTAAAGACCTTGAAACCTTTCAAACCACTAATTGATCATACATTGAAGGTGTCGAGGACGTCATCAAATAAAACGGGAGAATGTTAAGGACCACAGTTATGATTAGCCCCTTGAATACTCGCAACTCTAGTTTGCTCGAATTTGTCCGAACTTTGTAAGCCCCTATTTGGTGGGAATTAAAATCAGATTTTTAATAAATTTTGATAAAAATTGATGAAATGTATGTTTGAAAAGTTGGGGGCCCCCACAAAATATTTGGTTAAAATTAATTGTTGACTTTAACTTAAATTAAAATCACTACCAAACAAGGGCTAAATATTACTTTATAGTGTAATTTTCTTTCATTTGTAAAAGTTTATTTCAATTATTAAACCTTGCTATTTGTAAATTTTTATTATGAATCCTCAACTTTTAAATGTCCATTTCTGTCACTTAAGTTTTCTTACTTAAGCTATTATAAGAAGCAGTTGGTATTCGAAGTCAAGTGTCATGGTGTTTGTTCCTTCCACCAACAAACTATTTTCAATGCATTCAAGTCTTCAATTAAAAAGCTTTCTTTGTGACCCAAGAATATGCGAAATGTACTACTGCCGCACAGTGCCCTATTTTGTGCTATAAGGAAAAGCGCCCAGTCATACGTTGACACGTTGATTAAATTCATTAAAATTCTTCAATTATATTATACCTTTAGTTTTATACTTAGTATTACTTTTTCTTGTTAGAAATCTTTTAAATAAGAGTACATATTTGTTATATTATAATTATTTTGAGTTAAAATTGTATATTACTGCTTCCAAAGAAAGAAAAATAAATATGGTAAAGTATCCAATAAGTGTCAGTATCTAACACGACACGACACATGTCGAGCAAACACAACACCCTGGTTTAAGTATCTGTGCAACACAGCCTATATGTAAATCATGATATGTTAAGAACAAATAAACTTACTTGTTAACAGATGCACTATCTTTTGGTGCATTCATTTCAGAGAATCTGTTCCGTATCATTACTTCCTCTCTAGCGCAGGCCGCAGCAGCTCTTACTTCTTCTTCAGAGAGGCCCTAACGTCCAGGGAAAGAGATTAATGACAATATTCAAAGACGAGGCTAATGCATAACAAATGTAATGACGTTCACTGGAGCACCAACTACATGAAACTAAGGACGGAAGAAGGTAAAAGAAAAATAGTGGATTGCTAAATTGATCCCTCCAGCCCAATGTGTCTCCCCTTATTCTTCGCTCTAATCAATACCATCCATGAATTAACATTTTAATACCAATATTTACTTTATAAAGCAATCATCATGACTTGACCACAAAAAGAAATAATAAACGTTTTGGAATTTCACTGCTGTTATTTGCCAACATTCTAGGAGGAAAATACAATTAATGTGACTACAAATTGGCCAATGTTCAACAAGCAACAAGCATGGCAGTGTCAAGATTGATTTACCATTACAAAAAAAGAAAATTACGTAGAATGTTCATAATGATTAACTGTTTCAAAGCATCTTCAAGGTTCACGTCAAAGAAGGTGGATTAGTATTACTTGAAAGTGGTTAGGGGTAAGAAAATCATTCAATGAGATGTACATCTCAGGTGGTGAGAATACCTAAAGATGCTCTTTGCACATATTAGGAGGCACTTTTGCCTAGGACATTTACTGTTCAGGAAATACATCCAGCGATATATAAACAAAGAAATTTTTTTCCCTTATTATCAAGAAAACCTAGATCTTCTCTCTCTTTTTGCAAATTGAGAGCGTAATACAATCTGGCTTTCTAACTCAATTAGCTTAACTGGTGATAGTAACTAATATCACACAAGATTTCCAACAAAAAATATATATACTGGTTCCTTTTTTTTTTGATAAGTATATATACTGGTTCCTACTGACAAAACTATTAGAAATGCACTAAATGATCAACCCCTCCACACCTAGATCATATTTCTCGCCTTTCAAAAGGCATTTGAAAGCATTGGTGCTTTGGTGTATGTTGTATGGAGAGAAAGAGAGAGTACCTGTGCACGTGCAGCAACAGCTGCGGCATTGGCAGCCTCCTCAACCTCCTGTTGATTTTTAGCAGCTGTTATTTTACTTCCCAGTTTGTGAAGATATTCTTCAGTTTGGGTTAAAAATGATGAGAGAACAGCATATCTTTCCGCAGCTTCCCCGGGTATATTAGTTTGTTGTTCCAGCAACATCTCCCTGTATCTCTCTACATCATTATTCTTCAATGCTTCCATCCTTTTATTACGACCATCATCCTTCCTCTTTGAGAACTCCCTCAATATCCTTTCATGATACTTGTGGACCCCCCTATTCCGAGCAGTTCGAGCATCACGGATGGCCCAATGAGCCTCAAGAAGCTTCTTGCGCCACTGGAATATGGATTTCAGTTGCTTTTCTCTTGTTGCTCTCTGATTGGCCTGCGATTGTCTGTTAATCTCCTGTCGTTGACGCTCACATAGCCGAACAAATTTCCGATATGGTCTTTCAGGCATTGCCATAATTTCTAGTTGCTGTTGCTCAATCGCGCCCCTCAAGCGCGCCTGACGCTCTGCGAGCTGGAGTTTTTTTGATTCGATTTGTAGCCGTATGACAAGATCTGGTCTAATCCTCTTCCTCTCCAAGTTTACAGCTAATATTTTATCAATCTTCTCTATTTTTTCTGCCCTTTTCCTTTTCCAAATTTCTTCTTCCTCAAAAAGATCCTTAACATCGTATGACAGGGTTAAATTATTACTGTTATTCATCATAGATGATTCAAAAGTGTCGTGTTTCCTGGTGAAGACAGGGAAATCAAATAACGGCCCATGATACTTTCTTGTTGAACCTGCATCCTTAGGCTGAGTCATGTTACCTGCTTGAACAGGTTTCTTAACTTGAATTGCATCAGAAACAGCAGTATGTGTGGCCACTTCTTTACCCTTATCCGCAGATAAGTCAATCGTGACAGGCGTTTTTTGAATACCTGGTTCAGCCTCCTGATCAGATTTCCCCAAACGTTCTACAGTTTGCTGCTCTTCTTTTCCAGGAGCAACCTCTATCCCCAGTTCCTTTGTTGCAACTGGGATGCCACGCACATTAACTGTTGAAACAGCTAGCTTATCACCCGCTGAAACTTCCTCCTTTGAATCATATAGTCCACCAGATGATGTTACAACCTGAGGCCCCTTCTCACTTGATTCCACATGCCGTGCATGCCCATCTAAATTTTCTCCAGCTGATCTATCCTTATTAACAGTTCCAGGAGGATGAAACATCTGTTGGATCTGCAGCTCAAGTGGTGGCGGAGCAACAGCTTGGAGCAACTCACGTGGCAGAGTTCCATCTCCTTTCTGAAGTAGGCCAGAGAAGAAATGGGTTGTGAAAGCAGAAATGTTTTTCAGAAAATTACCAAAAAGAAAGGTAACAAAAACAACTGTTGAATACTTGGAACAAGGCAATCAGAAGATTGAAAATTTGTAAACATTTAGGCAAGATGAGCAAACCTTCAGCCTCCTAAATGCAAGTATTTGTGCTTTAAGAACATGAAGTTGCTGCTTAGTAAAACCAATATGCTGCTGGCACATCTGAGGTCCACCCTGATATGTAGATGAATTTACAACACCCCCATCATTAGACGAAGTTGCACAATGCGAAGGAGATTGATTAAGTTGCCTGGCATGCTGCCCTTGAAGAACTTCCAGGCCAGACGCCGAATTTTTTGCTGGCAAAGAAATGTCCACTACCTGACTCAAATTTACAGACGACTGAATTGGATTTGTAGGGGACCTTGGGTTGCCAAGAAGAGCAGGATGTCTTGGGGGTAACTGGTTATCTCTACCATGCACAGAAAACTGTTGTACAGGATTATTACCAGAACTGTTAACGATAGTTGCATTCGAGGTTACACCAGGAGGATCACTACCAACTGTCTGCCTAGCATTAGAATAGCCAAATCTCCCTGAGACATCACCTGAGGAGTTCCCACGGGGAGAACTTTCATTTGCAACTTTGGTTGTTGGAACCTGCCGTTTTGGCACAGTTGCAGACTGTGCACCAGCATTGCTTTCATTTGCTTTTTGTTGAGCAGCCATCTGGGCCTGCATGAGCGGAATAAGCTGTGCCAACATATTTGCACTTGCAGGATTTGACAGGTCAATATTCCGCTCAAGTGCCAAAGCCTGCATGGCCTGCACCTGAGCAGAAATCGGGTTGTTTGTCATATTCATGATATTTTGCTGGGATTGTGGCCCACCCTGCATAGATGCTGCTGGGACTACTTTACCAAGTAACGTTGGTTGGTTGTCGGGCTTTGGTTCAGTTCTCTGACCAGATATGGGCTGCTTAACAGTATCTGCTTTCTCAACCTGGCCAGACTGCTCAGATGATATCTTGGAGGAGGATGGCTGGGAATGATTAGCTGCATGGAGAGACATGAGCTCTTGCATTTTTATATTAGCCATCCGTATATCTTGATCTTTTCCAAGAGCACCAAACATTCCCGGTTTCATTTGGTGATGAGATTGCAATCCTGCTGTTGGTTTCTGTTGGGCGGCCTGGAAAGCATATTGCAGGTAAGCCTGTTGAATGGGATTCAACATTTGTTGCTCAAAGCCTTGACTCCTATTGAGAGCCTGCTCTGGAATGTTAAGAGAAACATGGTGTTGGCCTGAATCAGTGAACTTCCTAGACTGTTGAGGTATCTGCATGGACCCAGATGCTGAGGCAAAATTGGCCCCTCCATGGACATTGCCAGCTTGGTGAGCTAAAAGGGCCTCTTTTCCCTCAGATCTCCTCAAAAACTGTTGTTGCAATGGCTGCAAGTGATATTCAGAAAGAGAGGAGTAAGAACTAAATATATGCAGCTATGTTCATCAAAAAAATCAAAATTCCATAAATTGCAATTCAAGAAAATTACCAGAGAATATTCTGTCCGAGTATCCAATCAGTTTTTAAAAAGAACTAATACAAATGAGTTCAGTAAATTAGTTTCAGTAATGTTTCCAGGTTGTACCGATAAAGGAGAAAATAGTATCGAGACATGTACAGACAGAAAGCATATTCGAATCACACTATCATCTATAGGTGGCATAAAATCTTAAAAGCTAGGTCTCTAAACTTAGATATGGCCAATTAGTTCCTAGAGCGCATAAACTGATCAAGTTATAAACAAATAATGCTGGAACATGAAGACGCATATTATTATGGCCAAAGACAGCTTGAACAACAAACAGAGCCCAAATTCTACACCTTTATTTGCATGAATTCTCAGCAGCCAATATTGCTCCTTGAAGTACACTGTTACCCCGTTTAACCTTTTTTTTTTAATCAAAACATGAAAAAAAAAGTTTAAACTAACTCCAATAGTGAGAACATTTGATCAGTTAGACTTGAACTATAACAGTATGAAATATTCAGTTGATACTAATTACAGTGAATGAAATATTCAAATGTCTACTCAACAGACAAAAAATTAGGAATTCGGACAGAGCTATCTTCTAAATTAAAAGGTTCAAGACCCCATTGACACATAAGTGTTGGAGAAGATATAGAAACAGCAAACACTATGTGGCTTGACATTCATGAAAATGACTTGGTGGAAGAAAATTAGTTTTGCAGAATGAATTTAGACATAATTGGTATCTAACCAACACGTGTTATTAATCTTCCCATTACCTGCAACAGCTGCACAAGGTTAAGGAGATAAGGGCTTAAACCAACCATGTTCATAGCTAGAAATTAAAATATCATAGCAGTTAAAAGCAGAAGGAAAAACTTCAGTGAAATACAAATAATACTTTAATGAGAATGTTTGAAATGCAATCACAGACAAAGAGCACATGCAAGACATCATTAGGGTGGCTTCGGCATGTGGAGCACTTGCTTATCCCCTTTCGCATTTCAGGGACAAATTAATAAACGTCCAGATGCTCTTAATTCAATATTAAAGCTTCATCTGCTTTACATTGTTCCATGTGTAATTTGTCCTTAACGCGCTTATTCCCCAGGTGTCTAACTTTAATAACTTGTCAAATGAATTGATAGACCTCCAATTAGATTCACTTATGCAAGGAGAAAGAAAGGGAAAGAGACAACCAACGGTGGGGCAGCATAGCAGGAGATTAAGTACAATTTTAGTTAGTTAGCAGGGGTATATTGGAGAATAGAGTGAGAGAGGTAGTATTATTATGATAAATGTGAGAAGGGGGGCACAGGGGAGCATTCCATTTTTCACATGTTTAGTTAGGGGGAGAGATCCGGGCCTCTCAAATTGCTCTGGACTTGTTCATTCACATTCTGTTTGTTTTCCATCGAACTCATATTCAATAACAAGTGTTTGCAGTTTACAGCATATACATCCTTCCATATTACAATATCATATCCTAATTACTATCACAAATCACTCCTATTGTCTAACATCGCATTGTTCAATTGATCCAGTAGTTGTAACAGTAACAGCAGCAACCTCAGCAGCAGCAGGGATCCTATCATGAGTTCTCAAACATGACAAGTTTCAAGACATCATATAAGCAACAGTTTGGAAGGAAGAATGATGTATGGGACGTCCAATCACAACTGCAAATCATACAAGATAAAGAAAATAAATCTATTACACAAAGTCCGACAAAGACAGTTGTCAGGAAGTTGCAATATCTTTAAAATTAAAACAGCAGAAGGAATTATCCATGAGAAAGTTCTAAGATACTGAATAGCTCTACATATTCCAATATTATATCCTTGAGCACAATCGTCATTGAAGCTCAACATGTATGACACACACACTTGAAGTAGCACTTTGCAACCGCAAGCTTGTACATACAAATGATAAAGCAATCAGCTCCAGTCAAATGTCTGACCAGAAGGTACAAAATAATGATGTATTGAGGACAGGTGGTGGCTGGACAGTTTGACAAATGACCAAGTGCTTTTCAACCTTCCCCTAGGTAATAACAGCTCAGATATCATATTCCAGAGCTACCAACAATCTTTAACTCCTAAAATAACTGAATTTGACTTGAATGCAAGCGTGCTAACATTAACAGAAATGTCCCATCACTCAACAACTGCTGATGCTCAGAAGTAGATGCATGCATCGCATAAAAAACATAAAAAAGAAATGATAAGTCTCATACATGAAAACACAAAATCTTGAGATATAGTTGCATATTCAATGCTATTTTGTCATAGATCAATTCATGCATACCTAGTTTTAGTTCTAGGTAAAACTACACTTCTCAATGTTCTCAGTTGTCAAAGAAAAAGCAAACTATCTGAAAGGCTCAATTTTGACAGGTACCTATATGTAATAGACGACACAACTCTGAGCAGACCCCAAGCAAAAACCTAGCTAAGTCCAAATCCTAACATAATCAATTATAAAGCTCAGAGCCACTCCAATTGGCTAAAATACAAGCAATATTTTCAAAGGGGGATTGTATTTTTAACTCCGGAAACTAAGATGAAACATATATAATTGTGAAGGCAATTTGCAAATAAAGAAACAAATCTCAAATTTCCTTCAAATACATTCGCAAATCAGCTAATTTCATGTAAATAAAAAATTCTGTAGATCAAGGAAAAAACACGAAGTGCGTACAACACATCCACTCATTCATATCAAACCTAACCTGTCTTTGCTGTTGTTGCTGCTGCTGCTGCTGCTGCTGCTGCTGATCAAATGCTAGGTGCGAAGCCGACACAGCTGAGGAGGAAGAGGACGGCGAAGCGGAGGCAGATGCCACCATGTTCCGCCCATGCCCTCCTCCCCCACCTCCTTGCTGCCCCCCAGCCCCGGACTGCATGCAAGAAACTCAACCTCCAAAAAATCCCAAAAAAACACCCACCTCAAAATTCATCAACACTTGAATTCCCAAAAAATCAAAACCCTTGAATCCGGATCGGTATTCACTCCGTCGTCATGTCCCACAAATATATGAGTTACACATTTTCTACACATATACACATATATCTGATTGTTAAAACTTCTATTTTTGGCAAAATGAAAAACCGAAAATTGTGGATGAGAAAAGGTGGAATTTTGGTGTGATAAACTTGAGACAGAGACAGATCGACCTACGGCCGGCGAATCCCCGAATTCGACGGATGTTTCCCTGACTAAAATTTCGTCCTATGTAATTTGGCAATTTTTTTTTTTTTGCCATATGTTAAATGGAGGGTTAATTTTACAAATGGTCACTCAAGTTACGTCAAAATATCAAAACGGTTACTGAAGTTACAAAATTTCACTAACGGTCACTCAAGTATCAGCCGGTTTCAAGAATGGTCACTGAAGGACCAAATGAGTTGAAACTTGAACCATGAGGACCTACATCGCAAATTTGAACAAGAGCCATTTTTGTCCATTTTTCCGACGAGTTTGCAACCAAATTCTGGCGTCGTCCGTCCTTCTAAGCCGCCGGAAACTAGTACCGGCCGAAAGCACTCATCTTCCTCTCCAATTAGCATCCAACCTCTCCTAATTTCATCAACCTATGTAATCGGAATCGATGCTCAAAGTTTACTGCCCATAAATTTGAAAATCGCCAAATAAGTTGAGCTCCGATCGGAATTGGCCATGGCCCATACCTGGGCAAGCTGCTCCAGGTGAAGACGACCATGTCCATGGTGGTTCGCGATCGGGGATTGGTCGGAAGGCTCTAGAATTTTGGGTTTTAGCTCACGGTGTCGCGAAGTTCGCGACTGGCGAGGAACTTGCTGCACAATTACAATTTCCTGATTTTTTTGTGTCAAATTGAAGCCATGGACGTGGTCGTCTTCACCTGGAGAAGCTTGCCCAGGTATGGGTCATGGCCAATTTCGACCGGAGCTCGACTTATTTGGCGATTTTCAGATTTATGGGCAGTGAACTTTGAGCATCGATTCCGACTACATAGGTTGATGAAATTAGGAGAGGTTGGATGGTAATTGAAGATGAAGATGAGTGCTTTCGGCCGGTACTAATTTCCGGCGGCTTAGGAGGACGGACGGCGCTGGAATTTGGTTGCAAAGTCGTCGGAAAAATGGACAAAAATGGCTCTTATTCAAATTTGCGATGTAAGTCCTCATGGTTCAAGCTTCAACTCATTTGGTCCTTCAGTGACCATTCTTGAAATCGGCTGATACTTGAGTGACCGTTAGTGCAATTTTGTAACTTCAGTGACCGTTTTGGTATTTTGATGTAACTTGAGTGACCATTTGTGAAATTAACCCGTTAAATAGATATAGCCATATATGTGGTATTGGAATTATACGGCGTCGCATTGGGGTGTCTAACTACGGTTAATGAGCATAAGTTTGGAAAATTCTGGGATACGATTGTCCTTGGAAAGTTGATATTTACGAAATTGCCTCAATTTATTGAGATCAAATGGACGACTATGATTTTTTCGTGGTAGACACGAGCAACTCTTATTTGTCAAACGTGATTATATAGGTGAATTAAAGTATCTATTTATGCGTATACTCGCGATTTTTGTTTGGCATTTTAATAATTGTTGAATTAACTCTATTAACATTATCTACCTTGTTCATCTTTTATTGATAAAAAACAACTCTTCAGACCATTTCACAACTTTACATTGTTCCTTTGTGTTTCTATAACAAAGAAAATGAAAGAGCAACTGTTTTTTTTTTTTTAATTATGTATAGGTTCAAAATTGAAAGCTTTTTACCATCACCAGGGTTGCGACTAGGGTTTGGGGGTTAATGGTGGTGCCAATTTCAAAAATCAAATTTAAGAGTTATTTATACAAAAATCAGGTCATAATTTATTTTTAATATTATCAAATTAATAATATGCCACCCCCACTCCAACCACCCCACAAACCCTAATTAATTTTCAAAAAGTATCCTATTATTGCTTCAATTTATAGTCGGTCTCTTCCTCCTTAGCACCTCCGTCGACAAAAGGCGCAGTACCGGTGCCTAGTGTCATTGCTTCGTGCGCAACCACCGCAGACGAAGCAACGACAATGCGACAATCTTGGGCAGTTGCGATCTTCTTTGATCCCATTGTCGCTTCGTGCTCAGCGACTATCTACTTTATTTGTCCCTTTCGCTTATGTTTTCTCTTCATCTTTTGGTGTGGTGTTGATGGTTAGGCGTTGTAGATGTGAAAAAAATTGTTGATTTTGATAAAGTGTTTGTGGCAGTTGTTTATACAGATGGTGGTAGTAGTGTGGTCGTGGGGGTGGTGGTGGTGGTTGCGCTCTTTAGTGTGTTGTTGATTTTAGGAGGTGGTGGATGTGAGCATGAGCGGACGCAGGGGGTGTGGCCTAAGGGGTCACGTAACCCCCCAACTTTGCTCCCTCCTTTTTTTTACCATTAAATTTTCTTATGTTTTTGTTTCAATTTTTGAAGTCATTATGGGATGTAAAACGAAATCGAAATATTGCATTCTTAATACCATTTCGAAGTGCTCACGGTCTAATTTTCTACGTCGTTAATGGCATACGAAATGATCATCGTAGCAAATGTACGACTTGTCAAAGTAGGTCGTTCAAAATTAGTATTTCGAAAATTTCAATAACATGCTAATTTTAAAAATTTTCTGACAATCGTACGTTAATCGAATCTACAAATTGTTTTTATCATCTCAAAACTTATTTCGATAACTATATTATAGGTATATCGAATAGCTCAAACAGATATTGAAAATAGTTAAAGATACGTTAAACGTGAGTCTTAAATAAAGGAGTCTAACTCGCATTTTCTTTTAAAAAATTTAATTATTTCATTAACATTTATTATTTTTACAATACAAATTTCTCAATGTAATTTTCATTATTTTATTAGGAAATTTTATATGGAGTATGACATCAAAATTTTTTGAAATTTTACACCCAAAAAAATCATATCCCAAGTAAATTTTTTGATGCAAAATTATATGAGGTGTGATTTTTTTGGACGTAAATTTTCGATTGTAAAATTTCTCTCAACTTCTTTGAAAGTTCGATTATGCCTTCTAACTTTAAATTTCTGCACCCATCCTTAGATGTGAGCAACGACATTTGTTGCTGTAAGCCCCACTACTACTTGTAAAATTTGTTTTTTTTTTTTTGCTTACGTTGTTTGTAAAATTTATTTTTGACTCGTGTAGATCTAGGGTTTAGATATTGGTTGATTTGGTGACTTGAATTTGTATCTAGAGTTTTGGTTATTGGTGGTGGTCGTAGGTGAGTGGTGAAGTTGTCAGTGGTGGTGGGGTGCGGTGAGATTAATAGTGTTTGTAACCAATTTATTTGGGTTGTTGTGTCCAATAAATAATATGTAGCATAAAAAATATGAATTGCGACTAAATTTATAATCGCGACTCATAATTTCTTAAGATATGACCAATTAATTTAATAATTTGTAATTGATAAATAATTTGTGACCAATTAATTTTCTAATTTGTGACCGTGAAATAAATTATGACTTATAAAATTCGTGACCATAAATTATGTAGTATATGACTTTAATATATTTAATTAATAATATTTTTTAATTATCTACTTATTAATATATTTTAGTTATGATCTGATTTTTGAAAGTTTAAAAGAATTTTTTTATTTTAAAATTGTATCTATTAGTTAACTTAAATATGTAATCCTCCCTTTTTAAAAGATAAATTACTTAAAAATTCATTGAACTGTAAATAAATTCATTGAATTATAATTTTTTGGTCGATTCTAAGTTCAATCTTATCCAAAATAATTTTTTTTTTCTCGAGTTTAATATACATGATTAATTATGAGCTACCAAATGAGTCCAATATTGTTACGATAATATGGTTTAATTTAAAAATTAATATTACACATCAAGTAGTTATTTTAGTAAGTTATAACTTAAATTTGGTTTATCCTGATAATTTTTTTTTCCACCAACAGAATAATTCTACTAAACATAATGTTACCCTAGTCTCTCGAGTTGTCAAGATAATTTTTTTGTTATTATCCCTCCTTCTCCCTCCTTTTCTTAAAAGAGGCAATTCCTCATTCACTGTTCATTTTTGTCACATGAGTTTTCACACTTGCATGTTTCCAATCCGATTTTGCTACAGTACGTAGCCATCTTTGTTGACTATTGCAGTTGAAATTATATAAATATCTTCTACATATCTCGTCTAAGAAATATCTTCCAATTCATTCTTATCTCTCAATTTTCTCTCTTAGTGGCATCATGAAGTTCCTCAAGTAAAGTTCAATTCTCATTCAGTTCTCATATTTTCTGTGTACAAAACGTTTACAATCGTTCATATATTATGTATGTTTGCCACGATTTGAGTTTCAAGTAATATACTGCATTGAATTTCTAAGGATATTGGTTTTTAGCTGATTTGATGAGTGTTCTACTATATTGGGGTTCTGGGTCTATTGACTTTTGGGTAATGAGTTGTTGGAAATGCGATCTGAACATTTCCCTATGTAAGTGGTGAAGATTTAATGGATGTAAGATAAAAGCTTTAGACGAGCAAGAGACTTTCTCTTATTTAGCATGATTTTGATTCACTACATTCAGAAAGGGGATGGAGCGGGCACAATTATTTATGCTATGTTACATACTAGAATTGGTTTAGTTTTTTAAAAAAATTGTAAGTTTACGAAAAAAAACCTCCGAATAGTGCTCCGCACATTACGGAGCAATTTTTTTTTAAAACACGGCCATTAAAAATATTATTTTTCCCTACTTTCATCATCTTTGGTATTTGATAAAAAAATTTATTTCCAACAGATAAACTTTTCAACACATACACGAAAATTAGAATTCCCCGCACGCTAAATTTACGGATTCTTTAACCATTCATATGTAGATCTTTTTATTATTCTTCATTTACTTCAATTTACTTCACAGACTTCGATTTTTATTTTTATTATGATTTTCTTTAGTTTGTCATAATTTTAGTGATTCTTGATTCTGTCAATATTGAATTTGTTTTCAATTTTTTTACGTTGTAAGATATCATTCTCAAAGTAAAAATATTAAAAGTTGCAACATCAATTCAATTGTGCTATCTTCAAGTATGATATTTTTGTTCTTCTTTTTTAAATTTTGTAGAGTTTAATTTTTAGTTAGTCTTTGTATTTTTTTTCCAACGTTTATATTATAGTATTTATCATTCAACTATTATTGACAAATTGTGACTCTAATTTGTATTTGTTGACCTATGATTTAATATAGCTCCACTTGTTTTGATTATTACAAACACTGCACTTATGTTTCTAACAAATTTTGTTTCTTGAGTTTTTCATGGATATTTCTTCTTAAGCATTCAAAGAGCCAAATCGTCATCCATTGAAGAACAAGCAATCAAATGAGACTCAAAGAGAACAAGAACAAGAACTTTGAAAATTAAAGTTTGGAAGTAATTTATTGGAATTTAAATGTAAATGTATTAACACTTCGATTCTTAGTAAATGCATAAAGCTCAAATTATTTTTATAATTTATTACTTGCATAAAAATGATTTTAACTCAAAGTACGAAATAGATTTTGAAAATAAAATTTTTTTTTAAAAAAAGTCAACTTTCGGTCAACCAAAATTGTTGATTTTTTGGTCAACCGAAATTGTTTGATTCTCAACCAAAATTGTTTTAAGAATTTAGGTCAACCGAAATTTCAATTTGCAATGGTCATATTTTTTCAACGGCTTTATTTCAATTTCGGCCGACCGAAAGAGCTCAGCCGAAATTGCCTGCAACTTCCTATTTTGCTTTATAAATAGTCATCTCTTTTACATTCAATTTTCACCCACTTACGAGAAATTTTAAGAGCTTACTTATTGAGAATCATTGAGATTACTTGAGTCAAAATTCTATTTCATTTATTACAAAAGAGTTTCTTGATTGATTCAACTTATTTTCATTCATCTTATCAAGAAATTTTTTTAGCAAAAAACTTTTCATAAACTTCATTTATTCTTCATTCTTGATAAAAAATTTTCTTTGCCAACACTTTGATTTAAAGTGTAAATCTCTCTTCATACTTAACTTGTATTATTTGTTAAGAGAGATCAGTGGTTTGAAAATTTTGATACAAAAACTCAAACTACTTCATTATCAATTAATCCATCAAAGTTTTCTTCATAGACACTTGAGCTTTATTGCTTGCTATTTATTGAAGTGTTATCCTAACTCTCTAAATACTTGACTTGATTATATCATTTGTTAAGAGAGTTCTTTCAATTGTAAAATTATCATTGATACTTTGGCAGTTTCGAGAGCGTTGTGAAAACTCGATTGTGTTAAGGATAAGTGCTCCTTGTTGAAAGTCACTTAAGAATAGGTGTTCCTTGTTGTAAGTCACTTAAGGATAAGTGCTCCTTATTGTAAGTCACTTAAGGATCGGTACTCCTTGTTTATAAGTTATCATTATAGTGCATTTGGCATTACTCGTGACGAAGACCTTGGTAATGGGGACGTAGAACACATTGTGTATCGAACCCCATTAAATTAGTTTGTTATCTTTACATTATCGCACTTTACTTTACATTGCAATTTATATTGTGCTATATTCTTACTTGAATTAAGTTATCGATCTTGCATATTTAATTCTAATATTATATTTTACATTTATATCTTGTGTATTGTATCATTTTGAGACTAAGTGTCGAAAAAGTTTCAAAAACCAATTCACCCCCCTCTTGATTAATTATTTTTGGGTAATCAGTATTTACTTTTCTCTTGTATACAGTGTCCAATTGTTTTTTCCGGTGGTTGTAATTTACTACAGTAGTGCACTCTATCTTGGGTAAGTTTCTCCAACTAAACTATTCAGGTTTTTGTTTATAGGTTTATGTAGTATTTTGGTTATTTATTTATAATAACTTGTAAATTTGTAATAAATTGATGGTGCTCAAACTTTCTTTGTGCATACTACTTTTTTTCTTTTAAAGTATATTTTCAGTCATTGTTCACAAATTTTGATATTTTAAATTTTAGTTTTATTCTATGTATGTTTTAACATATGTAAGATTATTTCTTTCTAAAACTATTGCTTTCTACAATTACAGTTAGAGTTCAACTATTCTACAAAAAATGTTAGTGTTATGATGGATATTTTTGTACCATCTGGTGATGGAGAAGTTGATTCAACTATTCTACAATTTTATTTTACTTGAAAGTATAAATATGTTAATAACCTTCTTTAATTCTTTTAGTTAATGTTGGTTACCTTGGACTCCAACTATTCAATATGGATACTTCGAGTGGTTATCTTAATTTTGAAACAATATTTCATTGTCAACAAGAAAATCAAAGGAATAGGTATCGACGAAATCGACTTCGAAGTGGCTACAGTGATCGTCGTAGGAGGATAGGTGATCCTATATCATTTTGACATAATAATTCGAATGATGTACAAATGCAACAATCTATAATGCATCATTGTCTATGATAAAGTTGTTGGGTTTAATATATAAGCAAGCTTCATTTGGTTAGGAATTTATTTTTGAAAATTGATATGCAATTTTTGAAGTGAATACAATTTTCAGTAATAACATCATTTTATTCAATTCCTCCTCCTAAGCATCCCCCCATTTCAAATAAAGGGTGGGGGCAGGAATGACCAGTTAAGGGTTAGGTAAGTAAATGAATACTTTTTAACTTTTATCCTTTTCCAATTGAGAACATACAAAAAAGGAAAATATATTTTTAACTAGTGTTATGTTTCTCATAGATGCATGAGTAGTGACTTGGTAACAACCTCTTATCACACCTTATGGGTTCGATATTTGGCATGCATCACAAAAAAAATGTTGAAGCCGACTCAAGGGAAAGCTTGAGATAGAGAGCGTGTTGGAATCAAGAGGCATATATTATACTTCTCTGAATTATGGAGGAGCTGGAAGACGAGTGGGTCTTGCAGAGCCTCATGCTTTTCGTATTAACAATCGAAAGCCTGCCAATAGGAAAGCAAGCAAAGCATTGAACTATACAAATGTGTGTGAAAATTTTGTAATATAATATCGCATCAATCGTTAACATTCAAGACGCTAACATTACCTTCAAAATAACACAACTCGTGCATTGCACGGGCCAAAAACTAATATCTTTTAGAATGTATCAAGTCTTCGATTAAAATATAAATATATTATTTATTTAAATATGTAAGTATTTTTACTGTTGTTATAAAATTACGTTTGAGGACCTCGTAATAATGAGTCATCCAACTTTAAAATTCTTTGAGTCGATCGTATTGATTGTTTCTTCTTTCAGGCTCCAATTTTAGAGTTTGACACCAATATATGCTAAAGGATAAATGAGAAAGATAATTTTGGACTAAAATGTCACATGTTAAGCTTGATAGATTTTAACCAAATTTTGAATTAAAAACCACAACCACAACCACAATCACAACCACAATCACAATCGTCTTCTACATAGTAATCGAGCCCTCAGCTTAATTACTCCCTATTTCCTAAGACGTCTATGCAATTGTTTTCAATATTAGAATCTCGACATCTGATTCCTACCTTGATATTCTCTAAATTTTAAACACTAATTTTTTTTGCGTTTATCGGATTTAATAGTATTTTTTTAATTTTAGAGATTTACCGCAATTTTTTAGAGATTTACCCACAATTTTTCTTTGAAAATAATTTTTTTGCATTTATTTTAGATATTTACCTCAATTTTTTTTTCTTTTTAATATAACTAGTATGTAACACGTGATTTTGTAACCGTTCATCCTAAAACTATATATTATATAGAAGATGAAAAAACACCACTAATTAATCAGAGATTAATTGCGTACAATGAACCAAAGAAAAAAGTACACACCCCTACCTGACGATCATTATTTTCAAACTTTTTTTAATATTGTATGTCTGTTTCAGTGGACCCTATATGCATCAATCCCATTACAAATTCTTCAATCATCTTCCTCCTATGCTCAAAATTTGATGATCCAACATAAGTTTTGAAATATATTGTTTATGTTGTTCTTGAAAAAATTGATATTTACAATGCTCTCTCCATTTATTTTGGTCAAAATTGGATAAATATGGATGAGTGTGATTTGTGTGTGCAATATAAACTTTCTATCTATTTATATATTTGAGTTTTATTGGCATTTAATTAACTGTTGAATTAACTTTACCAAAGTCAGAGAATTTTCAAGAGACTCTTTAAACATGAGATATTCTCTATTTTAAAGAGTTAACCATTAAAATTATGCTTCAATAGACCTTTTAAACTAACATTTTAGAATAGAGAGTAAGTTTCACTCTCTATAATTAAATGCATCAAAAGTATTTCAATTTTCAGTGTGGTAAAATAATATAATAACTTGGAAGGGAGCTAATGAAAATAAAAGATTGAGAAAAACAAATATGTTTCGAAGTATGGTTCTCTAGTGAAAGTTTAGGACTTTTGATGACTAATCCAATTAGATGTGTTTCATGTATTCTAGGTGTTTGTCATTTTTTATTAGAGTAATGCTATTTAGATGTACTGGGGTTGCAACCCTAGTTTAGGTGACGTTAATGTGACATTAAATGATAAGTGAAATTAAATTATTCATTTAATTTTCCTTTTTATTTAGCCTATCATCTAGTGTCACCTATACTCGTGTTGTAAACTCAGTATATATATATATACACACACACACACACACACACACACACACACACACATACGGGAGACTAAACTTAAATAATTCTCTTCTTGTCTAATAGTTTAAGTTTTAGATGAAGTGATCCTACTCAAATGATTTTCGCAACCCACGTTTACCTTTATTAGATACAGAGAAGTAGCTGGAAAACGGCTGAAGCAACTGAAGCGGTTGAAACCTGAAGATGAAACTAATAATTAGTTAGGTAGTTATGGTAGTTGGTCCACATGTCATTTTTGTATTGGTCCTTGTAATCAACTTGTTAGATACATTTGTATTTATATTCCATTGTAAAGCTCATTTAAGTATGAAATAAAATTTCATTTCTTTTACTATATTGGTGCCGTGAAGCTCAGCTATGATCTGATGCTTAAAGACGTATTATTTGTACCTCAATTCAAGTTCAATTTGTTGTCTATTAGTTCTTTGACCAGGGACTCATCTATGATTGTAAAATTTCTCACTAATTCTTGCATCATTTAGGATCTACCCAGTTTGAGAATGATTGGCAAGGGTAGAAGAATTGCTGATCTTTATATTTTGGAGGCTGATACTTCAGTTGTTGGTAATTGTGATATTGATCATAAAACATTTGAGACTAAACAATGTAACCTCTCATATATGGCACTACAGACTTGGACATTTACCTTTCCAAAAATTAGAGACACTAAAGGATCAATTGCAATTGTTGTCTTGTAGTTTCAATAAACTAGTTGATGCGAACCCCGTAGCAGCGGTGAGTATGAAACCTACAACGAGATTGATGCGGAACCCAAGAACGCCAATTAATAACCCGATTTTGGATTTGAACCCAATGAAGTGAACCGAAAAATCCAACGATAACGTAGATGCATTGAACCCCTTGATTACACCAAGAAGAACCCATGATCCGATGTTTGAATACCACAAGAATTAGATCTTGATAAGTTCGATTTGTTGTTCAATTAAAAAACAAGGGAAAACAATAGCTTCTCAAATAATAAAATATCAAAAGTGCCTTACAATGAATTTTTTTTTGGTATTTATACTAGACTCCTAAAACGAGGTAAAAACGTGCATAATGTC
This sequence comes from Fraxinus americana, assembly GCA_035079005.1. Classification (NCBI taxonomy): domain Eukaryota; kingdom Viridiplantae; phylum Streptophyta; class Magnoliopsida; order Lamiales; family Oleaceae; genus Fraxinus; species Fraxinus americana. The sequence continues at coordinate 18,155,966 of CM068714.1, forward strand.
ATAAATAAGGTAGGAGATTGACTAAACATAGAATTATATCAATTATGGAAAATATGCGAAAAATGCAATTTTTTGCCAAATTTTATGCCTATGCGGTCGCATAGGCGGTAGGCCAGGCCTTCAGGCCCCTTTTGGGTTTGGTTAATATGCATGTGACCGCATGCATGGTTTCACGATGTGGTCAAACATTTGGCCTCCGTCTTCAGCTGGTTTAATCAAGTTCATCCATCCCGATTTCGACCTCGGCCCCATCATGGAACTTGCTCCATTCTTCGTCACGATCGCCATATAATCAACCATAGCTTGAACAAGCAATGCCATTGCTTTTTTCACTCGTTTTACCCTCGATTGAGTCATCGGTCCTTCTTCAACTATCAATAGATCTTTTCGCGGACTTGTCATTATTTCAACGGCAACTCGGATCATATCATCCCCTCCCTTTTCAAAAGGATTCATCCTCGAATTTGTACCTGTATCAAACAGAGATAGATTAGCAACATTAAATGCAGCTGAAACATTATTCTAACCTGGAAGATCCACTTTGTAGGCATTATCGTTGATCTTCTCGACAACTTGGAATGGACCATCTCCATGCAGTTGCAACTTTGACTTCATCTGATCTGAAAAATGCTCCTTCTTAAAATGCACCCAAACCAAATCTCACTGGGTTCAAATGTTACGCGTCTTCTTCCTTTGTTTACTCTCGTTGCAACGAGCTTATTCTTCTCTTCAATTTGCACCCTGACCTTCTTGTGTAGTGATTTCACCAATTCAGCCTTTACAGGCAATGGCAACAAATCCAAAGGTGTTAGTGGATTAAACCCATAAACAACTTCAAACGGCGAAAAAGAAGTAGTAGAGTGTACAGCTCTATTATAAGCAAATTCAATAAAAGGTAAACATTCCTCCCAACTTTTCAAATTCTTATTTATTACCGTACGAAGCAATTGAGTAATGGTTTTATTAACTACTTCAGTTTGACCATCGGTTTGTGGGTGACAAGTCGTAGAAAACAACAACTTAGTACCTAACTTATTCCACAGAACACGTTAAAAATGGCACAAAAACTTAGCATCTCAATCTGACACTATGCTCTTAGGGACCCCATGCAGACCCTCTTTAACGAACAAATCTGCAATATTGGTCGCATCATCGATTCCGTGACATGGTATAACGTGCGTCATTTTACTAAACCTGTCCACGACAACAAATATTGCATCGTGACCATTTTTTATCCTAGGTAAACCCAACACAAAATCCATTGAAATATCCACCCAATGTTCACTAGGCAAAGGAGTATACAAATCATGAGGTAAAAACTTAGACTTAGCCTTTTTACAGGTTATGCATCTCCCGCAAACTCGTTTTACACCACTTCTCATTTTAGGCCAATAAAAATGTTCCCCTACCATGTCTAAAGTCTTTTATACCCCAAAATGATCCATTAAACCCCCACCGTGTGCTTCCCTTACCAACAATTCACGGATAAAACAGTTTGGAATACACAATTTAATGTGTTCAAAGCTAAGTAATCGTGCACTTTAGGAATTTAAAAGCACATACCTTCGAGACAACGCATCCACAACCACATTTTCCTTACCTTGTTTGTACCGGATGACGTAGGGAAATGACTCTATAAATTTCATCCACCTCGCGTGTCTTTTTGTTTAACTTACCTTTACCCCGCAAGTGCTTCAACGACTTAGGTGTGTATCACGAACACCTTAGGCCACAAGTATTGCTGACAAGTCTCCAATGCCCGAACAAGTGAGTACAACTCCTTGTCATATGTAGGATAGTTCAAAGCAGCCCCATTCACCTTTTCACTGAAACAAGCTATAGGCCTACGATCCTGCATCAAAACTACTCCAATACATATTCCTGAGGCATCACACTCAATCTCGAATGTTTTGTCAAAGTTAGGTAATGCCAAAATATGTGTCTTACATAATCCGTCCTTAATAGTATTAAATGCATGTTCTTGTGCATCACCCCCAATGAAAATCTACGCTCTTCTTAACAATTCAATGAGCGGAGTGGTGATTGTGATAAAATCCTTTACGAACCGCCTATAAAAACTAGCCAATCCAAGGAAACTCCTAACTTTCGTTATGCTTTTAGGTGTTAACCATTCTTTAATAGCTTTAATTTTCTCATCATCTACTTCAACCCCATTAGCACCACCACAAATTCTAGAAAGACAACATTTTCCATGCAAAATGTACATTTCTTAAAATTAGCATACAATTGTTCTTTCCTTAGCACTACAAGCACACAATTTAAATGTTCCAAATGGTCATCTAAGGTTTTACTATAGATTAAGATGTCATCGAAATAGACCACAACAAATTTACCTATGAAAGCACGCAAAACATGATTCATCAATCGCATGAAAGTGCTCGGTGAATTAGTGAGACCAAATGGCATAAACAACCGCTCATACAAGCCATATTTAGTTTTAAATACCAATTTCCACTCATCACCCTCCCCGCATACGAATTTGATGGTACCCACTCTTAAGATCAATCTTACTAAAAATACAAGCACCAGGCAATTCATCTAACATATTATCTAATCTAGGTATATGGTAACGATACTTTACCGTTATGTTGTTAATAGCCCTATAGTCCACACACATCCTCCGCATTCCATCCTTCTTTGGCACCAATAGGACATGTACAACACATGGGCTCATGCTCTCCCTCACATAACCTTTACTCATCAACTCCTCCACTTGCCTTTGAAGCTCTTTCTTTCCTCGGGATTGCTTCGGTAGGCTGGTCTATTTGGAATAACAGCTCTAGGAATGAAGTTAATTTGGTGCTCGATGCCTCGAATTGGGAGTAATCCACTTGGCATGTCCTCCGGAAACACGTCTTCGAAATCCTGCAACAAAGACTTAACCAAACTAGGGAGGGGTGTATAAGATTTCTCAAAGTTGATGAGTGATTCCTTGTATACCAACAACAACATTTGTCTTTTACCAGCTATAGCCTTTTTCAATTCACTCCCCTTTGTAAAGAAGTTCACTTTCGGATTTCTCTCCTTTCAACTGGCTCTTTTTATCTCATCTCAAGTGTCTTCTCTCTCATTTTTTTCACTCCCGGCCACCTCACCAGTTTTTCTCTTACTCACTAGCTCACTGTTTTCTCTCCTCTTTCTAGACTCTCTTGCTCTTCTCTCTTCCTCATTTCTCAATTTAATCTAGTCTTCATAAACTTGTGCCGGTGTTAATGGCACCAAAGTAATAGACATTCCCTCCTTGACAAAGCTATACCGGTTCCTATATCCATAATGTGTAACTTTTCTATCGTCCTGCCATGGTCTTCCCAACAAAATATGGCCCGCATGCATAGGCACCACATCGCATACCACCTTGTCACTATAACTCCCAATCGAGAAGTCAATCATCACTCATTTATTCACCCTAACTTCTCCACTTTCATTTAACCATTGTAATTTATAAGGTCTAGGGTGCTTAAATAATACTAACCCCAATTTCTCAACTAAGGTCGTGCTAGCTATATTTGTACAACTCTCACCAAGTGTGAAATATGTTTTCCCGCTGTTGCTCAGTATCATCTGCCTTGACTTGAGTGTTAAGAGCTCTCATTGTGACCAATAGTTCCCCAATGGCAAATTCTACTTTCTCTTCTTCATCAACATCCTCCAGTGCCGGCATATCGACATATTCCCCTTCACTCTCACTCACCACCTCTCCGTTATCCCGTAAAATCATTACTCTTTTGTTAGGACACTGAGAAGCAATGTGCCACATTCCCAAACACCGAAAACATTTTATGTCACTCTCCTTACTTGCTGTGAGTCCATTTTAGGTATGGTTCGCACTTTCTTCCTTTTCCCTCTACATTTCAGTCCTTCCTTTAGTTACTGCTTCATTCGCCTTATTACCTTCCTATCGCGACTTCCAATTTGGGTTAGAAGACGACATGTTCACCGGCTGCCTTGCAGTTCCCTTCATCTTCAACTCTCTTTCCACTTTCATGGCTACATGCAACATATCTTCCAACTCCACATAATGCAATTGTCGTCTTGTAGTTTCAATAAACAGGTTGATACGAACCCTGTAGTAGCAGTGACTACGAAACCCACAACGAGATTGATGCAGAACCCAAGAACGATAATTAATAACTCGGTTTTGGATTTGAACCCAACGAAGTGAACCAAAAAATTCAACGATAACGTAGATGCATTGAACCCCTTGATTACACCATAAAGAAGCCATGATCCGACGTTTGAATGCCATAAGAATTAGATCTTGACAAGTTCGATTTGTTGCTCAAATGAAAAACAAGAGAAAGCAATAGCCTCTCAAATAATAAAATGTCAAAAGTGCCTTACAATGAATTTTTTTTGGTATTTATACTAGACTCCTAAAACTAGGTAAAAACGTGCATAATGTCATAAATAAGGTAGGAGATTGACTAAACATATAATTCTATCAATTATGAAAAATATGCGAAAAATGAAACTTTTTGCCAAATTTTATGCCTATACGGTCGCATAGGCTTATCCTATGCGGTCCAAAGGTGATGATTTCACACTTATTGAAACTCAATTTCACAAGTTAATCAAGAAGTTCAGATATGATAATGTACCAGAACTGAAACTTGATGATTTCTTTGCATCCAAAGGTGTCATTCATCAATTCTTCTGTGTTGAATGACTTGAACAAAACTCTATTGTTGAAAACATCAACATCTTTTTAGTGTGGCTAGAGCACCATTTTCCAATCCCATTTACCTATTAAATTATGGAGAGATTGTGTACTTACAGCTACATTTCTAATCAATCGAACACCTTCACCTATCCTTCATAACAACACTCCATTTTCACATCTTTACAATTCAGTTGTTGATTACAAATCTCTTAGAGTCTTTGGATGATTGTGTTTTGCTTTTACATTAGTCTCTCATCGTTCAAAATTCCATCCAAGAGCCAAACCTTGTGTGTTCATTGGATATCCACTTGGAGTAAAATGCTATAAACTATAAACATTCAATCAAAGACTTTCCTCATTTCCAGATATGTCGTTTTTCCCAAACAACTTTTTCCATTTCATTCTATTCCTCAATCAAATGACTCAATTGAGCCATTTCCTGATGTTGTACTACCCATACCAGTCCAAGACATTGAACCTATTCCCAAACCATCAAATAATGCACATCACACCCCTACTGATAATCAAAACAACAATGCTGATCATCGGCCTTTTGATTCTTCCTTACAACCCGATTCTACCTCATCATTACAACTTAGAAAAACAAGTAGAACCATCAAACCACTCTCATATCTTAGAGATTTTCATTGTAATTTGCTGGCCAATCATGTTCCATTACCTAAAAATAACAATCTTTATCCATTGCACAAATACCTCTCATACAAAGCCTTTTCTACTGGACATGACAAATATCTTTTGAATGTATCCTCGAATTTTGAGCCTCAATTCTATCATGAGGCAGTCAAATATAGCCATTGGAGAGAAGCTATGACCATAGAATTAAAAGCTTTGGAGGATAATAAGACTTGGTCAGTGATCAACTTGCCTGGATGGAAATATTTTATAGGATGTAAATGGATGTATAAAATAAAGTTGGATAAACACGTTTTTTCATCACAATTATACTATGACTCAACTACTTTTTTTTCTATAAATAGTTTGCCATGTCTCACAATTCACTACCACAGAATTTCACAAAGCAGTTTTTATATAAAGTAGCCGTAAATTCTAAGTATATTTTTATTATCAAAAACCCGTTTGATCAATCAAGATAAGATATTTTTTGTATAAGTTGTTTGTTTCTTTATGCTCTTATGTTCAGTAATTTATGCATGAATTGCTAATGGACCTTCGGGTTCGACCTAACGGAATGTGAATTCTTTTGGGTTCTTTATAATGAAATGTGAAATCCTTCGAGAATTCAAAATGAGAAATGATATGTATCTCGCCTGGTCACTGATATACTCCATAAAGAGAAATGTGATATGAATTGTCTATGTTATTGTTATATAATTACGTATGAAAACTGCATCTATCTTATTGGGTGTTTTCAAAATACTCACTCCTACAAATTTTTGCAGGCTAGATCGGGTCGATGGAGCTGTGGCGGGATGGTACAGCGGACTGCCAAGGGATTTTGACATACGAAAATAATAAGTTTTAATGCCTTTAAATTCATTAGTTTGTTTTGTTTAATAACATTATTATCGAGTTTATTAGTTGAGAATGTTTAAGTTTTTTAAAGACACGATTTATTAATTCAAATTCAAATTTATGGATGTTCTAATATTTTGTTATTAAAAAATTTTATCGTTCCGCATCTTAAGTAAATAAAGGTAAATGAAATTATTTTTTGGTAACACCTCAAGATGTATGAAATTTTGGGACGTTATAGCTTGGTATCAGAGCCAAGTTTTACTTTCTTGCAGACTTTACAAAAAAAAAAAATCGTGAACGGTGACAAATTTTTTTTTCTTTAATTTTGAATGATAGATGTTGGTTTAAATAAATTTTGAATAATAGTGGTATAGAATTTAAATTGTTATGGTTTAATGCTCATAGTTTAAGTTTCACGTGTGATAAATTTTTATGCGTTTAGCTTTAGCCTTTAGTGATGTTTAAAAAAAAAATTTATTACCAACCTAAAAATTCACATTTTAAGAGATTTTATATTCGACTTATTGTTAGAGTTTTGTTGATTTGCGTAATTGCAAAATTGAAAGATTTTGTCAAAAAGACCTAAACTGTCTAAGAAGAAATTGAGATTTAAGATGTCCGTTGTGACTCATACTCATATGGGGAAGCCTTTTGATTGCACATTATTCAAATTAATGAGATGAAATACAATATTTCAAACTTTTTCAAAAAAAAATTATTTATTATTTATTTTTATTTTTTTTGAAACTTCATTTATGAGAAAATCATATTTTTGGAGATTACAAAAAATGCAGCATTTTCATAAATATTAGGAGCTTACGGATAATGTGAAAGTTAAAGTCTTAAACATGTAATAAGATGAAGAATCATTGACACGTAGCTCTCACTGTTCGACACTCTCCAATCGATCCTAAGGTATGAAACGAAATGTTGTTCTTTTATCATGATTATGAGTTTTCTTGATTTATGTTATGATATATTGTAATTATGTCAAGAATTAAGTATTTATAACTTTTCAAGTAGTTGATGTACTTTCGAGAACGAAATTTTTTAAGGGAAATTATAACACCCCAAAAATTTTAGAATAAAAATTTACTTGTTCTATATATTGTATTTTATTATTTTGAAAGTTGAGGGATTAAAGTGAAATATGTTTTAAATTCTTTTGTTTTTGGGTCAAATATTTGAATTTTGATAGAGTAATGATAAGTATATCAATATTGTACTCGTTAGATAGCTCATATTTAATCATGAAACAAAACATAGTGTGGCAGAAGTTATCATGTGATTAAGTTTCGGGTTTTACCGATTTTAATGCAAAAAAATCAAATTTTTATCCAAAATTTCGAATTCTTGTAACTTCTTCATTTTAAGTCCAAAATTTGAGTTCTTTATATGGCTGGAAAGCCTATGAGAAGATCTTTCTAACCATACTAATCTTACTACATAAAGAAGAATGAGTAGATGATAGTAAATATTTAAAATTTCTGCAATTTTATCTAGGGGTTTCGTTTTTCTCCAAATTTATAAAACCAAAAATTTCCAAACTTTGAAGATATGATCTACATCATATAAGGAATATGCTGTAAAAATTTCACGAATTTATGTTTCATATTTCATGACATGCCATTAACAATGCTTCAAGTTTCAACAAAAATGGCATACATGCATTTTTCAACATAATAATTCCATTTACAGCAAGATAGTATGCAAGGAAACAAATTTTACGGCTCTGATACCAATGTAAGAATTCGCAGCATTCTTTAACATAAATTTCGGGTCAAGAAACTTACTTGAAATGATGAATTCCAAGATCTTTTGATGGTAGAATCACATTGCATTCCAAAGCTCTAACATCTGCATTTCTTGTTCTCCAATGGTCTCAATCCCGATTATAATGGAAGATGATTATTATCTACAATTTAAGTGTCAATTTTAGATTTCATGTCCAAAATATGGTTCTAAGGACTTTCCAATTTTGGTGTAAATTTCCATACAAAATTTTCCTTCATTTTTCATGCCATATTTTCCCTCTTTTTCCAATGTATAATCATTGGAGGTTGTATGAGAGTTAAAGATGGTTATATGGAGTTGAATGTTTGAACTTTTAATTCAAACCACTCTCTCCAACTCTTTTAATAACTTGTGGGTCGAGTTATCCCACATGAGCGACCCACGACCCGTATTTTTCTAACAGTAATGAATAAGATTTTAGCTCATTTTCTTGCATTAATATTGTTGAGAGCTATCTAATCCAGATACCATAAATGCAAGTGCATCTATGACAAAATCTGGAACCATGAAGATTTTAACATTACATCAAATTTAGTGTGTGCCTATGTCTTTCTGCTGGAAATGAACCTGTTTTGTTGTCACAACATAGACCTTTGAGCTTGCAAATTTCTGATTATCAGGAACACCAGGATAAAATCTGCAGGATAGCCATACTTTTTTTTTGGTAGAAGGAGGGCGGTACCTCTGAAATTTTATTAATATATCCTCACTTGTGGCGGATGAATACCGTGATTACAAATGAAAATAGCCATACTTCTCAATGTTTAGAAGAATGTTTTACAAGTCAACAGTATCTGAAACCTCGGTCATGACATGAAGCACGAGTTTCGAAGTTTCATACTGAGATTGCGTATAGTGCAAAACATAATTATAGGCAGAAGATTTGGCTAGTACCATGAGATACAATATCATCTCTGTCGCAAATATTATTGTTAACTAATAATATCAGGTGATCGAAGACATTATGCTAGTTGCTTACAATAAATGAAGCACTATATCATCTTAAAATGCTAGTGTACACATGGAATATCCCTGAATTCCAAAGGCAAACTCCTTTGCCTAAGATTTTCAAATTTATAATTTCTATTTTTTTTTATGTTTGCCTTGTTCCTCATGTAGCCTCAGAGTCGGCGTGGAATAACACCGAAAGAGGCAGTTGAACTGAAATCACTAGGTTAGGTGAAAATGCCAAGTGTGGAACTCAAGTATTAAAATGTAATGGTTGAGCTGAAATTATCAACCAAAACTCGTAAAATTCAACAACTCAGATAGATTCAAATTGAAATTCTCAACATCCAACACTTCAATTGAAAATTTAAAATGCAATTACAGAATCAAAGAACAAAATAAACAGAAAAACCAGAAATGAGGAGAGATGGAGAGTTTAGAGACGAGATCCTCCAAAATGATTATTCACACTCTTTCCCTCCCTCACCCGACGTTATAACACAACAAAAATTGACTTTTTTGGGACAAATTTTTATAAAACGCACTTTAAAACTCCATATAAAATGATGTCGTGCAGAATTTGAAATTCAGTTAGCCGTTGAAGTTCCTTCTTCATTTATCTTCATTGCTTTGGTGCTTTGTGTCCTTTCCTTCCCCAGTTCAACCGATCTTCCCCCTTTGTGCCTCCATCATGACTTCCCTACCCTTTTGAAATACCTTGTCCCCAAGGTTGAAAAGCTGGCAGTGTTACATATGCAACTTATTTCTCCCCAATTTTTTTCTTACGTAACGATATATGAAAGATCGGATGGATCTGAGTTGTAGAAGGTAATTTCAGTTTGTAAGCTACTTTCCCCAATCTCTAAATCACTTTATAAGGTTCATAGTACTTCGCAGAAAGCTTCTCGTTATTATTATTGATAAAAATGAGAGAATTTTACTCACAATTATGTAATTACTGCTTTTGTAGGTAAAAATCATCCAAATGAAATAGAACAATACAAAAGGAGAAAATTGGACTAAAATTGTGCAAAATTGTGAATTTGGGGACGAAAGTGAACAAAACATAAAGTTGAAGGATCTTGGATGAAATTTATGGAGGGCATAATCGAAATGAAAATCAAAATTTGGGGACCAAATTATATGATATCAAAGTTGAGGGACCTAACGTGCAATTATCTTAGGGACTTGGTCTGCAATTTTGAAAAATTGCATGGTTTTTTTTTTGCAGCGGTTTTTCTTTTCCTCTTCATTTTTGTTTCTTGTTTCATTTTCTTTCTCTCTTCATTTTCTCTTCCTTTTCTTGGTACTTTGAAGACAAAATCAAGAGCAAAACAAGGAGAATAAATCAAAGAAGTGGTGGAGAAGAGTTGGGGAAATCAAGATTCAAGCAAATCCAACCAAAAAGGGTTTTATCTTTAATCTTGTATTTTCTTTATTATTTTCTATCATTTGTATTGTATTTAAAATATTCTCATTTGTTATCATTTATATAACATGAGCTAAATTTTACTGTTGGGATTTATGGTTAAAACTTAACCTAGCTTGGATTAATTTCAATATTAGCTTTTTAATGTTTAAAATGCTTATTTTCATTTGTATTTATTATTGTGTTGAATGTCTTTCATTTATTTGGCCATTAAATGATTGAGTTTAGTGAATTGTACATCGTTCGAAAGAAGATTGTACATTTTAGACCAAATAGTAAATATTATAGGTTTGATAAGGGGATAGAGATATACTTCTAACCTTAGGTGACCCATTGAACTATTTTCACAAAGATTTAATGCAATTGTTTAGTTTTAATCGACATAGAGATATAGTAGGTAACCAATCAATTATGGTTAATTTCGCTCGAGATAGGTAATTAACTAAACTTGGAAAATCGGGTTTAACATAGTAAATTGGTAATTTATTAATTGGTTTGTGGAGAAATTAATTAGGTGACGGTTAAGCGAAACCATGAATCCCTACTACGTTTTCCTCCAAAATTTTTGAGTGTTTACGTTTTCTTATTTTGTAGATTTTTATTTAATTTTTCATATTTTTCAAAATCAAATTTTATTATGTGTTTGTTCTTATTGTTAAAATTAAATTGGCTAAGGTTGTGTAATTAAAAGTAAACATTCCTCGAGGGATCGACAATCCGGATTCAAAAAGTTCACTTTATTACTTGAACGCGACCTGTGCACTTGCGATATATAATTTTAGCAAACAAGTTTTTGGCGCCGTTGTCGAGGACTGTTTTATTTTAATTATCATCTTAGTTGATTCTAATTTTTACAATTTTTTAGTTTTCATTCTTTTTTATAGTTTTTATATCTTTATTGTGAAGTTGACTTCTTAATTTTTATTTCCTTAGGTCTTCGGTAGTGTATATTTCCTTAGGTCTTCGATAGTGTATGCTTCGTTCGAAAAGTTTTGATCTTTTCGAACTTGATCTGAATATTGAACGGACTTTCCGAAGAAGACGAAGAGAATAAAGGAAATTAAGAAGGCAATGATTAATTGAGATTACCCAAGTAGAAAATGTGGAACCCAATGCTCAACCAAAAAATATTCTACGAGGTGGCATTCCACCGGGTTTTGGTAATCAAGCGGGTAGGGCTCAAGAGCCCACTGTAAATGAGGAAGATATGCTATTGGGGTACTTCATGAACCCACATGTGGTAAAGAATGAATCAAGTATTGTCTATCTTTTATATGGGCATCCAAATTTTCAACTTCGACTAGATGTCATTAGTTTGTTTTTCAATACTATTTCATTTTATAGGAGGACAGATGAGAACCCATACTCTCATATTACACGATTCGTGGAAAATGTTGGTAATTTTAAATATGAAGGTATGAGTGTGGATGCGATCCAACAAGGAAAAAATGTGGAAACCAATGCTCAACAAGAAAATAATCTACGAGGTGGCATTCCACTGAGTTTTGGTAACCAATCGGATAGGGCTCAAGTGCCCATTGTAAATGAGGAAGATATACTATTTGGGGACTTTATGAACCCACATGTGGTAGAGAATGAATCAAGTATTGTCGACCTTTCATATGGGCATCCAAATTTTCAACTTTGACAGGACGTCATCAGTTTGTTTTCCAATACCATTTCATTTTATGGGAGGACAGATGAGAACTCACACTCTCATATTGCACGATTCATGGAGAATATTGGTAATTTTAAATATGAAGGTGTGAGTGTGGGGCGATCCAAATGGGATTATTTGTCCTTACATTGAAGGATAAGGCAAGGAAATGGCTCGAAATTTACCACCTGTCTGGCCATAGTTTGTTGTGCATAAGGGTGTAATTTCAAGAACACCCAAACTCCCATTTGAAATTCCCTTTTACTCTTGTTCTTATCTGCATAAAACTTTATCCTAGCACAGACCTGAGCTAGATTCTCCTTCAGAATTCTGTCCATCTCATGGATTTCCTGCAATACTTCTTCCATGAAAGTATTGGAGATCTGTTGGTAGGGCCCTAGGTCCAGTTGAGGGGGTTTGATTCCATATAAAATGTCAAAAGGTGTCATCTTAATGGCAGTGTACAGGGTGGTGTTATACGACCATTCAGCCAAGCTGAGCTATTTACTCCATTGTCTAGGTTGCTTGTGTACCATGCACTGCAGATACATTTCTAGGCACTGATTTAACCTTTCAGTTTGTCCATCAGTTTATGGGTGATATGCTGAATTTAGCTGTAATCCAACTCTCAAGTATTTAAACAACTCCTGTCAAAATTCACTTGTGAACACTTTATCCTTTTCAGTGATAATACTTTGAGGCAAACCATGCAACTTATGGATGCTATCCAAGAATAATTTGGCAACAGTTGGGGCTGAGAATGCGGGGTATAACGATAGAAAATGTTCATACTTGGTGAATTAGTCCACTACCACCAAGATTACATTCTTACTTCTCGAGGTAGGCAAACCTTCGATAGAGTCCATGGTGTTATACGACCATTCAGCCAAGCTGAGCTATTTACTCCATTGTCTAGGTTGCTTGGTAAAGGCTGCAATAATCTTGGGTAGACTACATGTTCACCTTTGCATCTTTGGTAGGTGTCACATTCCAATACTTCATTTTTGATGTCCTTGCTCATCCCTGGCAAAAAAAAAAATGTTATTTATCCATATGAATACTTGCATGTACCCAGAGTGTCCCCCTTCTTGTAAGGAATGTATGGCAGCTATCAACTTCTTCCTAATGTCACCACCTGAGCCAATGTAAACTCTTGTTTTATACTTAAGAAGACCATTCAAGTAGTGGCAGTCCGGTTCTTAGTTGCTATTAAGCAGCAATGCGGTAATTTTAGCCTCAGTCGCACTATCTCTTTGATATCTGGTCATCACCTCCCATATCCACACTGGTGTGACTTCAGAGATTGCCATGCATTCTGAATTTTTTCCTCCCTTCTAGATAGAGCATCTGCCACCTAATTTTGCCACCCCTTGTTTGTATTGAATTTCATAGCTAAGCCCCAATAACTTGGATAACTATTTATGTTGTAATGGGGTAGTAACTCTTTACTCCAGTATGTACTTAAGTAATTGGTGGTCTACTTTAATTATGAAGTGGTGGCCTTCAAGGTAATGTCTCCACTTACTCACTACTCTAACCAATGCTAGTAGCTCATTTTCATAGATGGATAGGCCTAACTTCTTGTTGTTATGCCCTTACTTAGATATGCTAATGGCCTTCTATTCTGCATCAGGATAGCCCAAATCCCTCCATAACATGCATCAGTTTCAATTATGAAAGGTAAGGAAAATCTGGTGATGCTAAAACTAGTGTGGTAATCATAGCCCTTTTATATTCCTAAAAAATCAAATGAGCTGCCTCACTCCTATTAAAGTTGTCTTTCTTCAGTAATTCAGTCAAGGGTTTTGACATGGCCTCATAGCCCTTTACAAACCTCCTATAGTAACCACTTAGGAACAGAAATCCCCTTAACTATTTGATGTTATTTGGTTTATGCCACTTCCACATAGCTGCAGTCAGCTACTACTCCTTTTGTAGAGATGATGTGTCCCAAGTACTCTATTTTGGACTACCCTAAGGAACATTTACTCTCTTTAGCAAGAAGTTGGTGGTATTTGAAGAGCTCTAGTACCACAATAACATGTTCGCAATGTGATTTCAAGTCTTAGCTATAAACGAGTATATCATCAAAGAATACCAAAATAAATTTCCAGATGTACTGTTTAAATACTTCATTCATCAGGCATTGGAAAGTTGCAAGAGCATTGGTAAGCCCAAATGGCACTACCCTAAATTCTTACAGGCCTTCATGTGTTTTAAAGGTTGTTTATGGGTGTCTTCTCCGTCACTCTAATTTGGTGGTATCCAGCCCTTAAAACGATTTTTGTAAACCATCTTGCTCCATTTAGTTCATCCAGTAACTCATTTATGATTGGCACAGGATATTTATCCTTAATGGTGAGACTATTCAGCTATCTATAGTCTACGTAAAACCTCTATGTGCCATCCTTCTTTTTACTAGCAGGATAATGGAGGCATAGGGGCTATTGCTGGCCATTATGATTCCATTTTCCTTCATTTCCTTCACCATCCTTTCAATCTCCTCTATATGAACATAAGAACACCTTTATAGCTTGATTTTAAATGGTTGTGCACCCTCCTTCAATGGTATATGACGATCATTAGACCGCATAGGCGACAATCCTTTGGGTTCTAGGAAAACCATAGGAAATTGATTTACCACTGCCTTAAGTTCAATTGGCATGGGTTTTTATTCTCTCTCAGCAATGGCAGCGATTTGAGCCACTATACCATAAGGTTGCTTCTTGAATTCATCTTCTTCCCAGTACCAATCATCATCTGGAATTCTTCTCCGAAAGCTTCAATTTGAAGTTTAATTTATGTACCCTCATGATTGAAGGTTATACTTCATTTAACAAAATCAAACAAACACGAGGCTAAATCAGCTTAGCCAGTCCGCTCCAAGTACCATATCACTCCCTCCCAATTTAAGCACACTTAGCTGAAATTGAAATTCCAGATCCTGCATGCTCCAGACCAGTGGATTACACACAGCTTTACTGACAAATTTTCCTTCATTTTCCAAAGTTACTGAATTGGGTTTTGCTTGCTACATCTTATAGTTGATGGACTGAGCCAATTGTTTGTCTACGAAACTGTGGGTGCTCCAACTATCAATTAATATAGGCATCTTCCTTATTTCAATCATCATAGGGAGTCGGATTATCTTAACCACATGCTACCTACTAATGCATAGATGGACATCTGCATCACTTTGTCCACCACCTCCTTACCCATTTGTTCTTCCACCTTATCAAGTGGTTCATCCGCCTCCCCATCATCTTCATCGTCCACTAGTATAAAATTGAGCATCTTATTCTTGCATACGTGTCCTTTAATATACTTTTCATCACATTTGCAACACAAAGCCAGCTCCCTTTTAGTCTGAAAATACATAGGGGTGATAACTTTAAATTTAAAAGGGCTGTTGGAGTTTTTGGAAGGAGGTTCTCAATAGGTGTTGGGTTTATTTGTGACTTCATTTAGCTTGGGGTTAGGATTTGGATTGGTCCATTTAGAGTAGGAGTGTGGTTTGAAGGTTTCGATTATTTGTTTAAGGCTGATATGGTATTCTCCTATAAGAGAGTGATCTCGATAGCTTTGGCAAGGGTGAAGAGTTGAATCATTTTCACCATGGATTTGATATCATCTTTTAGACCACTGATGAAAATTGAAATATAATATGACTCGGGTGGGTGGGGGCAAGGGTACCATTACCTTGGATTTCAGCTCCTCAAATTGTTCCTGATATTCCATGATAGACCCCTTCTGCTTTAATTTACTGAATACTTCTACTACTTCAACTGTATTCTCAGCAAATCTCCTTCACAAACGCATCCTAATTAGCAGTTGGGTGGCTGGAGATGAAGCCATGAAACCAAATGTCAGCCTTCCCACATGTTTCTCCTTGTAATCAAACTTATTATTAGCCAGCTTAGCTAACATGGCTTGCAGACTTTGGTCATTGGTTTTAAAAACCATTCCCAAATCCGCTATTTCCTTATCCAACCTCTTAAGGTGTTCTCTGTTCGATTTTCTCCAGGTTTCCTCCATTCTCAGATGCGTTGCTGCTCTGATATCAATTTGTAATGGTTGAGCTGAAATTCTCAACCAAAACTCGTAAAATTCAACGACTCAGACATATTCCAATTGAAATTCTCAACACCCAGCACTTCAATTGAAAATTCAAAATGCAAGTACAGAACTTAATTTAGGCGGGATCTTACCCTTCTAGAGACTCGCCCATTATGCCTCTAAATCACCAGACCAGAAGGCCATTCTCACTTTTTTGAACAAAATATTTACAAAGAACAAAATGAACAGAAAAATGGAAATGAGGGGGGAGAGAGAGAGAGAGAGAGACGAGATCCTCCAAAATGATTATTCACTCTCTTTCCCTCCCTCACCTGATGTTATAACAAAAAAGAAATTGACTTTTTTGGGAACATGTTTTTATAAAACACACTTAACCTATTACAATTAAAACTCAATATAAAACGTTGCCGTGCAGAATTTGAAATTCAGTTAGCCGTTGAAGTTCCTTCTTCATTCCTCTTCCTTGCTCTAGCGCTACTCTATCCTTTCCTTCCCCAGTTCAACTGATCTTCCCCTTTTGTGCCTCTATCATGACATAAAATTAGCTTTAATTGTAAGAACTGCAGATTCACCTACTCAACTTACTGGTTAGATTGGTATTGCTTTCATATGGTAGGAGTCATTAGTTCAAATCCAATAATAGGTAGAACTTACTACTTACTAAAGTAGGCTCTCGAAGTGGGAAATGTAGGAAAAAAAATACCATAATGACCCTTACTCTAAAGTACAAGAAAAATCACCTGTTTGCCCCAATCCAAGTTGGCAAATCATTGTCCATCCATTCATCCCTGATCTTTCCAAAAAGATATATTAGAACATCTCTATTCTCACCAACTCTTCCATGATTACTGGTTTTATTTTAAACCAGTTCTCCAAAATATCCTCAATGGTGAGTCCCTTTACGACCTTGGATGGAAACCACGAAATCCAAGGTCAGGCATTATCCAAAAGCACAAAAGATGACATGAGACATCGGTGGTGTTTCGGCTTCCACATGTTCCACTAGGAGAAAAGTTTTGTGTTAGTTACCCACCAAAGACTTCTGGATAGAAGGGATTCTCGTCTCCAATAGCAACCTCACAAGTAATGAATTCTCACATCCAGTTTCTACTACAGAACGAAGCTGTAACCATTTAACAAATTTGTCATTTTCAATTTTCAAAGAGTTATACATTGAAGCAAGTATTGTATCCAATTTTTTTTTTGCCAAAACTAAGAATGCTCAATAATAATGATAAATTGCTAAGTCAACCCACAATTTAACTTATTCTTCATACAAAAGATAAATTTAAACAATCAAGAAAAGAAATCTGAAAAAGTGAACCTTTCTAACTTCAAGATGTATTTAATTTCAAGATAACTCAAGCATCAAATTTTAAATCCTTGAACAGAAATTTCCAATCTCAAGAACTTTTGACGCTTTTTTGTTTTTTTTCTAAATCGCGAAATTCTAAACTATCCCTTTTAAACTTCAATTGTTATTAATTCTCACCATCATAAATTTCAATTTTTCTTCTGCTTTTTTCTCCATGTCAACATTCCGAGGTTTTCTATTCTACAAATGAATAGCACTGAAGTTACAAATTTTTTCTCCTCACAATTAATCATCAATTACGGGCAAAAATATTTAAAAAATTAACAAGAAGTTCAAAGAAGATAATCAAATATATGAACAAATTAGTACTATGTGCATCTGATCAACAATCCAATCCTCTAACGATGAATCCATGATGTCGAATAGACTCCCCCATCTTACTGTTGGAATTTGATTTGATTTAGAGAATGAAAATTTAGTTAAATATACAACTTTAAAAAATTACTTTGTGTCAACTTCGGAAAAATATTTGGACTTAATCGAAAGTCAAATTATAAATATTGTTAGCCCAAGAATAACTAATCAAGAGGGGGGTGAATTGGTTTTTAAAACTTTTTCGACACTTAATCTCAAAACAATACAATACACAAGATATAAATGCAAAGTATAATATTAGAATTAAATATGCAAGTTCAATAACTTAATCAAGTATGGATATAGCACAATATAAATGACAATGTAAAGTAAAGTGTAATAATGTAAAGATAACAAAAGAATATAATGAGGTTCGATACATAATGTGTTCTACGTCCCCATTACCAAACTCTCTATCACGAGCAAGGCCAAATACACTACAATAGTAACTTACAAACAAGGAGTACTGATCCTTAAATGACTTACAACAAGGAGCACTTATCCTTAGGTGACTTACAACAAAGAGCATCTATCCTTAAATGACTTAAAATAAGTACCACTTATCCTTATGTGACTTACAACAAGGAGCACATAGCCTCACAATCGAGTTTTCACATGGCTCTCGAAACCGTCAAAATGTAAGTTATAATTTTACAATTGAAGCAACTCTCTTAACCAATGATATAATCAAGTTAAGTATTAGAGAGTTAAGTAAACACTTCAATAGATAGCAAATAATAAAATTCAAGTGTTTGTATTGTAAACTTTGATGAATAATGAATAATGAAATAGTTTATATCTTTGTATCAAAGTTTTCAACCTATGATCTCTCTTAACAAATAATACATGTTAAGTATGAAGAGAGATTTACACTTCAATATAAGTATTGGCAAAGAAAACTTCTATCAAGAATGAAAAATAGATGAGATTGAGAAATTTTCTTTGCAAAAGGAATTCTTGATGAGATAGATGAAAATTAGTTTGATTAATCAAAAAATTATTTATAATAAATGAAATAGCTTGTATCTTTGTATCAAAGTTTTCAAACCAATAATCTCTTCTAACAAATATTACAAGTTGAATATGAAGAGAGATTTACACTTAAAGCGTTGGCAAAGAAAACTTTTCTCAAGATGAAGAGTAGATGAAGTTGTGAAAGATTTTTTGCAAAATAAAATTCTTGATAAGGTGAATGAAATATGTTGAATTAATCAAGAAATTCTTTTGTAATAAATGAAATAGAATTTAGACTCAAGTAATCTCAATGACTTTCAATAAATAAGTTCTTTAAAAATCTCTTGTAAGTGGATTCAAATTGAATGCAAAAGGAAAGGATATTTATAGAGCAAAGAGGGACTCTCAGTTACTTTTGGTTGAGTAAATTCAATCGATCGAAAGTGTGATATAACCATTGAAAAATCAATCCGTTAGAATTTCAGTTGACTAGTATAGCATTTTCGGTCGACCGAAAATTTGAATTTTCGATTGACCGAAAATTGACTTTTTTTTTAAAATTTTCATTTTCAAAATCTATTTCATATTATGAAAGAAAAACACTTTTATGCAAGTGATGAATTATGAAAATAATTTGAGCTTTATGCACTTGTTAAGAATTGAAGAGTTAATACATTTACATTAAAATTTCAAAAAACTACTTCTAAGCTTTAATCTTCAAAGTTCTTGTTCTCTTCGAGTCTTATTTGATTGCTTATTCTTCAACGGATGACTATTTGACTCTTTGAATACTTAAGAGTTGAAAAACTCAAGAAACAAAACTTGTTAGAAATATAAGTATGTTGTTTGTTATAATAAAAAAAAGTGGAGTTATATTAAATCATAGGTCAACAAATATAAATAGACTAACTTATTCTACTCGTCGAGTAGATCGTTGTAGTTTATTTGGAATCTCAAAATCAATTCCGGAAGAATGAGAAATTTTGTTACAATGTTGGAAAGAAAATAGGAAAAACTGACCGAATATTTACCTAACTCTATTGCTTGCCTAGAGATAGAGCGAGCTCGGGCGATGAGACTGTCGCCTGAGCGACAGGCTAGCAACAAGAAATGTTCTGTTGAATAGGTGTCAATGTCGCTCGAGCGAGAATCCAACAATAGGCTAGCGACAGCAAAGGATGCTTCACTTTGTGAAGGTTGTTGAGCTTGGGGCATGACACTTCACTCACAACCTCTCATCTTCTATAAATAATACCATTTGGACGTCTATTATGCATCCCATATCATTTTGCATTGAGTATTACATCAAAACTCTTGCAAAAACTTATCAAAAGAAAAAAAAAATCATTCCAAAAACATTTTCTTGTAAAGAGAATAACTCATTCAAGTTCGTTGTTGCCTTATAGTTTGAAGTGCTTCTACTATAATGAAGTAATCCATTATCTCTTGAGAGACAATTGCCATTACTCCGTTAACACCGTTGTGGGGCAAATTTATCTTAAGGAAATAGTATTTTCACTTGCCTCGGATCATTTCATCCATTTCTTCTTCTTCATTTTTACTAATTGTTACTTTGTTTAACTTCGTTTCTGCGCTGTTAAATTTAGCCTTTTTGTTATCCACTTTCAAAACAAACTTTACTATATCACCAATAATCTTAAGACAAAATTCTATGTTCATTGCTTATTGGATTATACCCCATTCTCTTCATTTTTGGAATAGATATTTGTGCTATTTTGTTCTTGAATTATATTTGTGTTAAAATTCTGTTTACATAATAGAAATGAATACCGTTGAGATTATTTCAAGTCAAAACAATAAATGGAACAAAGAATGTGGTTCCACCTATGGCTATACCACTTTAAACTACTCCAATCCCACATGGAGAAAAATTGGAGAAATTTGGAGGAGTGGACTTAAAAGATGGCAAAAAAAAAAAAAAATGTTGTTTTATCTCACTACTTTGAAGTTGGCGAAATTCTTAATCAGAAACACTCCAACGGTACAAGAAGAAAAAAATAATCGTGAATTGATTATTGCATTAAATGCATGGAAATAATTGAATTTCCTATGCAAAAACTACATCCTAAATGGATTGGACAATACACTTTATAAAGTGTGTAGTGCTATGAAGTCGGCCAAGGAACTATGGGATTCTTTGGAGAAAAAATACAAAACGAATGATGCTAACACAAAGAAATTTTTAATTGGAAAGTTCCTTGATTACAAGATGATATACTCCAAAATTGTCAGTAGTCAAGTGCAAGAACTATAAGTTCTACTTCATGACATTCATGCGGAAAAGATGGAATTGAGTGAACCCTTCAATTGAGAAACTCACTTCTTTGTGAGAGATTTCAAGAACTATTTTAAGCACAAACGCAATGAGATGAACTTGAAAGAATTGATAGTCCGTTAAAGGATTGAAGAAAACAATAGAAAAATCGAAAAAAAGTATATTGTTCAACTTGGAACAAATTTTGTTGAAACTAGTTCGAAGGTTATCAACAAGAAGCGTAAGATCTCCGGTGATGCACCAAGAAAAGATAACTCCAAAAATGTCAAAAAGTTTAAAGGTAACTATTACAATTTTGAAAAATTCGGACATCGTTATAATGAATGTCAAAAGCTTAAGAAGAACGCACAAACAAGTGTGGTTGAAAGAGACACCTTTCTGAAGGGATACAAGAGATGAATTGTAATGCCCCGACCCGCATGGATCAAAACGTCACTAGATTAACTGTACTTTAACTGTAAACTCGATAATTAACTATACTTTTAGCGGAAAGCATAAAGATTTAATTTAAGAATTTGTTTCAAGAATTATTTAATTCTTAATCATAATTTCATATTAAGGAATCATCTAATAATTTCTTAGAAATAAAGTCACTTTTGGACAGTAGCAAAAATAGTAAAATGATACTAAAATTTAAACAAAGTCCATGCAAATTCTACTATTTATATTAGAAATGGCTTGCAAAAAAAAACTAGGTAAACAATTTTTTTTTTAATAAAACAACATAATTCAATACTAGAAACGTATTAAAAAACAAATATCTTTATAATGTTTTTGTTAGAAAAATACAAGTCGTGGGCCGCCCATGTGGGATGACCCGACCCACAAGTTATTAAAATGGTTGGAGGGAGTAGTTTGAATTTGAAGTTCAAACATGCAACTCCATATAACCACCATTAACTCTCATACGACCTCCAATGATTATGCATTGAAAAAAGAGGGAAAAAATGGCATGAAAAATGAAGGAAAAATTCGTATGGAAATTTACACCAAAATTGGAAAGTCCTTAGAACGATATTTTGGACATGAAATTTCAAACAATTGACACTTAGATTGTGGATAATAATTCTCTCTATTGCGATCGGGATTGGAAACATTGGAGAATAAGAAATACAGATTTTGGAGTTTTGGAATGCAAGGTGATTCAACCATTAAAAGATCTTGGAATTCATCATTTCAAGTAAGTTTCTTAACCCGAAATTCATGTTAAAGAATGTTTCGAATTCTTACATTGGTATTAGAGTTGTAAAAGTTGTTTCCCTTGCATAATATCTTGCTGTAAATGGAATTATTATGTTGAAAATACATGTATGCCATTTTTGTTGAAACTTGAAGCATTGTTAATGGCATATCATGAAATATGCAACATAAATTCATGAAATTTTTACAGCATATTCCTTATATGATGTAGATCATATCTGTAATGTTTGGAAATTTTTAGTTTTATAAATTTGGAGAAAAACGAAACTCTAGATAAAATTGCAGAAACTTTAAATATTTACTACCATCTGCTCGTTCATCTTCATGTAGTAAGATTAGTATGGTTAGAAAGATCTTCTCATAAGCTTTCCATCCATATAAAGTTAATTTTTGAACTTAAAATGAAGAAGTTACGAGAATTCGAAGTTTTGGATGAAAATTTGATTTTTTGCATTAAAATAGGTAAAACCTGAAACTTAATCACAAGATAACTTCTTCCACATTGTGTTTCATGATAACCTTGGTATGGTTTGATAGATCTTCTCGATACCTACCAATGATATAAAGAACATAATTTTTGGTATTAAATTGAAGAAGTTATGGCTTTCTGAAGTTTTGATAGGAATCTGAAAAAAAAAAACTACAATTTTTCTTTGACGATGAACGGTAACTCGCAAAAAAAATGGCAGAAACCTGAACTGTTGCTGTGGAGGTGAATGATTTCAAATTCAATTTTGATAGAATTGCATAGTGGTCCCTTAAATATTCCAAATGTAATTTCAAAAATTGCATGTTGGTCCCCACACTTTTGAATGTTGATTATTCTAAATTTTGAAAATTGAATGTTGCATATTGGTCTCAAAATTATTTTTTGGAAGTTGATTATTCTAAAAACAATTTTGAAAATTGCAACTGGATCCTTGAAATATTTTTGATTTTTATGTGCAATTAAAATTAATTTTCAGAAAATCAATAATATTTTTTTATTTTATTATTGAAGTAAATTCAAAAAAAGTATTAAAAATATCTTTTTGGACTTAATTAAATTCTGAAAATTTTATAAAAATTAAGAACATTTGTTAAGTGGTATTTTCCTGGTGGGAGTTATTATTATTATTATTTGAAGTATTTCATTTTTTTTTGAAATGAGAAATACTTCGAAAGTATTTAAAATACCACGTTTTATATACATTCATGAGTTGTGTGGGTTTTGATTAGGTTTTGTGATCCATCTGACTTATTTTCCATTTTGTGCTTGATTAGATTTGAGTGATTATATATACATTTTTAGCATCTTTAGAGGGAATGCTAGAAAAGTATGAGTTATAGAACTTGTTAAAATGTTCCATACTTATCAATATAAGTAAATGGATTTGGAACGTGATCTAATGTGGAACACGTGAATATTTTAGGACATAAGTTTTTGGTGATAATCAGAATATGAGAATTCTGATGTCACTTCCCAATTGCTGGGACTGTGTTACAACAGAGATTTAAATGGGATTGAGGATTTGTAAAATAAAACTTAAATTATGTTAATTTTATTTTTGGATTATAATTGAAGTTATCTTCTAGAAGAATTAATTTGTTATATCATGATAAATGTCATAATTGGATAAATGTGCATATTTATGCTTTTATTTCATATTATGAAATTATCTAATTGAATACATGATATCGTTAATTCGTGTATTGTTATAAATGCGAAGGTCAGTAGAATTAGTAAGATTCTTACTTAAACCTATTAACTGTCAGTTGAGTGATAGTTCGGTGATTGGAAGATTTAGAGAAAATTTTAATGGAGAACTATTTGATTCACCAACTGAGTGGGAGTTCTCAAGTTGGAAGAATTAATGTAATTCTCACTTAGAACCAATGAAATTTTACATTATGAAATTAAGTTTGTGATAGTGAGACAATAGGATTGTGGACGATGATTAGGAACATAGTGAACTTTCGACTCTGTACCTAACGTTGAACTATCGTATACGTTAATTTGCATTGATGCAAAATTGAATGGGCATTGATTGAGAATAAAGTGTTTCTAAAAATTGAAGATCATGTCATAAAAATCTATAGTAGTTAACCTTAATAAAGGTGATAAGCTAAATGCAATAAAATTTGGCATGATAAGATTTTGAGTGTATTAGAAGGACATGATATTTAGAGAGCATCAATCACACAATAGAAGACCTTATGTAGGTCATACTACTTTAGAGAATAAAGATCGAAACTTTGTTAAGTACGAGAAAAGATAGATTCTTGTGCTTGAACATTTGAATTGTTAAGTTCTGTTATAAATTATCTTTTTTTTTTATAATATGATTTGGCTAAGATGGTTAGCATAAAGTTGACAATTTTTTTGTTGGTCACATTTTTTTAGATGAGTAGTAAGTTCAAACTAGTCTCTTTTTAATAGATGAAAATTTTGAATGTCACTGTGGCTTACAAATTAAAGTGTCAATTTTTTCTATTGAAACTATCCGCTATGTAAGTTAAAAGACATGTGACTTGATGTTGCAAGTCTCGAGGATACACTTGTGTAGCAATGTTCTAGTTTGTATAAGACTTGGATCTTAAACATTAAATGAGCTAGAACAAATGCGAGATAGATGGAGAGACTAGAAAAGGGACCAAGAAGAACATATCAAATAGTAGATTTTGTAGAGGATCAATGTTATAAAGGTTCAAGTGCTTCAACTATACGGTTTGAATCTCTTAGCTCGAAAGTGGTTAAGTTAAAGGATATTGCACTTGAATATATTCCTCTTAGTGTTATTTACGTGTCAACACTATACATATTGGATCTTATCTTGTGTGGATAGTAGATTCAAATGTTAGAAACCCACTTTATATGAGATGAAGAAATATCTTACTCTATTGTCAAGTCTTTGACTTGATACAAAATAGATATATACAAATGATGAAGATAGAGTTGAAGTTTATATGACTGATACTACAACTTAGTGTTGCAAAGTGGAGAAACTGACCTTCTATTTGATATTAAGATAGTATCCAAAACTCCACTAAACTTGATCTCAGTTGTTCTTCTAAGGGTGGTCTCCAACTTAAACTTATATGTGGTAGTTCTATTCATACTCATAGTGGTGTTGTTTAATTATGATTCAGGATATTTGTGCAATAGTTTGAGGTTTTGAGTTGAGAAAACCATTCAAAGCTGTAAGAGCTAAACTTTCATTGAGTAAATCCATTCGAACTTCTTGAGAGATAGAGATGGATTTTTATATTTTCATTACATTTATAAATTGATTCATACATTTCAGTTGTGCTTCTGATTTTCTTAAGTTGAAAATATTGTATTGATTTAGACTTCTCTGAAGTGGAATAGAAAATCAGATTATGAAAGTGAACATTTTGAGAACTAACAACGTGAATCTCTATCACAAAATATCAATGATCTATGTAATGAAATAAATTCTTATTTGATTGACTATTTCTTAATCTCAATAATTATATGGTGTATTGGGTCGAAGGATGTAATATTACTGAATATGATGGTGTTTGAGCTATGTAGTCCAATTTAAGTATTTGCTTTTGGAAAAAGTGTTGGTAAACTACAATGTATCAGTTAACAGGGTTCTTTCTAGATTAATACTTTCAGAATTGTATAAGCTTTGGACATGAGGACAACCGAATATGGGTTATCTTAAACTCATAATCGATTATGTAAGTTTTTGATAATGAGTTTGGGAACATGAGTCTATTAAGAACGAGATGAATCTCTAAGATACGCATAACAATCCAAAAATGTATTTACGTGAGATTTTGAATGGATATTGGATATGTGACATTTGACATTTCTTTCTTAGTAAGAGGGATAATTTTGGAGAATATTATTGAAATTGATATTATATATATTGATGAATCAGTTTTTTGGATATTTAAGAGTTGATTTAAACTTCAGATTCAAATGGGAGTAATCTGTTTTCGAGTGGGAGCTATCTATTCGAGTGGAAGCTATCAAAGAATTATCCAAGTTCAATGGTTCTTAGTTCTGAGTGAGAGTTAAAAGCTATTCAATTTCAATGATTTATGGTTTAGAAAACCAGTGGAGAAATTTGAGGAAAGTGATGGGAGTATATATGGAGTACATAATTCCAATATAATTTGAGATGTGATGAAAGTTCTAATTGAACATTATGTTTATTGAGAACATTCGGGTTTTTAAAAAAAAAAATTAGTATAATACTAATAAGTTTATGATAGATAAAGCTCATTTTTAAGGGAAAGATTATACTCAATATGAGTATATTGAGTTTGATAAGCATTTTTCTTAGTAGTGAGATTCACTTCTATACGTTGATACTAGCCATGATAGTGTGTTTAAGTGTAGATTACACCAAATAGACTTATAGACTGTATTTTCATTCTCAATTGAGAATTGATTGAAGAGATCTATATGAATCGATTTGTAGGTTTCATGTTGAAGGTTTTTATAGTATTGTGGTAACTGTATAGTTATATTTGTAGCCTAATACAATCATCTTAACACTTGTATCTGAGTTTTAGCAGGGTTTAAATCTCTTACAAAATTTCATCATGTGGATGAAGTTTCCTGTATTTATGTAAAAGTCTGATGGTATGCTGTAATTCTAATTTTGATTTTGATGTTGATGTCTTGATGACACTATATTGGCTAAGCATGAGAAGGAGTGTATTGAGACCATTTTGAAATGGTTGTCCTTAGTTTTTGAAACGAATGACATGAGTTTAGCAAATTGTATATTTTGTGTTAAAAAGGTTATTCTAGTTTTTTTTCTATCACAAGAGTTATATACCATAAAGATTTTAGAATTTTTTTAACTGTGAAATTTGTTACGTTGTTGATGTTTCTAGGTCGAAAGGTAACCATATGAGTCTTCATGTATTCCAATGACTCCATAAGTGTACAAACAAATGTCTAGAGAACCATATCTAGTACGATTAGGAGTTACAAGTATGCTGTAATGTATACTTGCCCGAAAATTTGTCATGCAATAGATTTAGTCAGAAGGTATTGATGTTGTCCTTAAAAAGGATATTGTGATACCCGAAGAGTGTTCTGTCAGTTATTCTATTTGTTGTAGAATGAATAACTTGTGATGAAATATATATCCAAATATCGACTAAGGATGACAGTTAGTCAAGCACAAATAGTTATTAAACTTGTGCAATCTTACTACATAGAGTAGCAAGAATCATATCTTGTAGTATATAACTTGACGCTGAAGAAATTGTTTGGTATAGATGTATTGAGCATCTAATGATACTAATTGTGAATACGAGATCCATGATAGTTATGTAATTATCTCATGTGATGAGGATCTCAAATATCATGATGTAACCAAACACTCGATTGTGTTTCTGTGAGAGATATTAACAAAGAAAGTGTCTTTGCAATATATCTACGTAAATGATGGTCTGTAATTATCATACTCTAAAGATGTTTAGAGATGTACTTGTCGGTAATGTCGAATATCTAAAATTACGTAGAATATGATACTTAGTGTATCAGAAAACTCTTGATTGATTTTTATGTACCCATAGATGAACAATTTTGAGTTCATGTGTAATCTATTGTTGAGATTACGAGATAATATTTTGCATGCACATATAAAGTATGTCAAACAGGTTGAAATTGGTTCACTCACATGAACAATCGCCTCAGATACTTTAGGGTGTGTTGAGATGAGATAAAGTGATCATATTGTGTACGTGATCATGTCGCCTTGATAAGATATCAAGATGAGATTACAACAAGTAATCGAAATGGATTTTGTTATCCATTAAACATGTTTAGTAGCCGATCCAGTTCTCAATTTGAGATTGCTTGGACGAATGAATATAAGGAAAACTCAAGTTAGGTGTCGGGGAATACCTGAACTAGGATCTGTGCGGTATTATTTGTTTATAAAGGGTATGGTATAAGCCCTAAGAATGGGAGAAAATATCGTAGCGCGTGTTTCATACCCGTGTGCTTTTACGACCAATAATGGGTAAATGAGTGAATGAATCTCTGTTTCCTCATTGTGTGAGACCTTGAGGTTTATATAACATCATATATACCCTTATGACTTTTAACGATTTTTGAGATTTTATTTTGATGTTGCTACTTTAGCATGTTGCCAATAACTATGATTGATTCGATTTGATGCGACATGTCTAAGAAAGCAACTGATTTAAAGTTGAAGGATTCAAGTAGGAAAGGAAAACTATTTTGACCAATATTTATATTTGTATTCACCGGCTGGACAATTGTATTTAACCATTTAGGGTATAGAACATAATTTGAATACAATGATATGATGTGGGGTTCAAGTATGTTCCATAAATATTCGAGGGATCGGAAATACTTGAATTAATGTTGGAAAATGAGTTTGGGGTATAGCGAGATGTAATGTTCCTCTAGCTGAGCTACTATATATCCATAACAGGTTTATAGTACTGTGAGCTCTAACATTACTCCCTGGTTGCACGATCTATTTGTCGTGTGAATTTTTTGTGAGATAGATCTTGAGAAAGATCTAATACGTGACATTCGTTGTCCCTTGTGGTTTCGATCAAGCACATCATGTACGAGTGGGAGATGTTAGAAAAATACGGGTCGTGGGTTGCCCATGTGGGATGACCCGACCCACAAGTTATTAAAAGGGTTGGAGGGAATGGTTTGAATTTGAAGTTCAAACATGCAACTCCATATAGCCACCCTTAACTCCCACACAACCTCAAATGATTATGCATTGGAAAAAGAGGGAAAAAGATAGCATGAAAAATGAAGGGAAAATTCGTATGGAAATTTACACCAAAATTAGAAAGTCCTTAGAACTATATTTTGGACATGAAATCTCACAAAAATTGACACTTAAATTGTGGATAATAATCCTCTTCCATTGTGATTGGGATTGGGACCATTGGAAAACAAGAAATGTAGATTTTGGAGCTTTGGAATGCAAGGTTATTCAACCATCAAAAGATTTTAGAATTCATCATTTCAAATAAGTTTCTTGACCTGAAATTCAAGTTAAAGAATTCTGCGAATTCTTATAGTTTTCCATGCACGTATCCCTTATTAACGTGAAATTCTAGGTAGAAAATAAAAGTAAATGTTGTTTTGCTTTCTATCTCAACAGCAATTGTCAATAATAATTTCGTTTGCATAACTATCGACTCCAAAACTTCATGAAATTTTATAGTAAAGTAGGAAACTCTTTATAATATAATATATCCAAATATAAGCTTCCATTGGTTAAAATGTGGTATTAAAATATTTTTCAAAACCCCGGCAATGACACGGTTTGGAAGGTAACACATCACAATTTACTTAAAGTAACATATAAAATTCTACAGACTCGGATTGACATGATTTCAACTTTATTCAGTAGCTAATCCATGAGGCTATCAAACCCCACTAGTTTTGTACAAAAATTCCAAGTAACAATTGAGTTACAATTTTTTTTTAAAGTCAAGGCATTAGTTGAAATTTTAAACAAATAACAACATTAAATCGCTAACACTTTTTTTTAATCGAATTAAAAACATTAAGTCACGGGCTTCTCCATCGCGTGCTGCATTATCCTTTACCATCATCGACGCCCTAAGAAAAACAAATCAACCTGTAGGAAGGGAATTAGTCCATGAGTTTGAGATTCAATAGATATCATTGGTGCATTTCGTTATCAAATTAGAAAATTCGAACCCTAGATTCATACTGTCTCACGTAGAGGGATTTTTGGCAAAATCCGATTTCTATAGATTTATCATAATATGAAGAGCCGAAGAATAATCATTCAAACTAGGGGTGGGCGCGGGTCGGTTCGGTTCGGTTCGGTTCGGT
Organism: Fraxinus americana; assembly: GCA_035079005.1. Lineage (NCBI taxonomy): Eukaryota > Viridiplantae > Streptophyta > Magnoliopsida > Lamiales > Oleaceae > Fraxinus > Fraxinus americana. The sequence goes on from CM068714.1 coordinate 18,186,062, forward strand.
TTTTTTCGGTTCCAGAAATTTTCGGGTATTTAGTAAATGGAACCGTCGGTTCCAAATATAATTTTGGAACCATTCGGTTTCGGTTCGGTTCGGTTCGGTTCGGTTCTATTCGGTTCCGTTCGGTTCCGTACTATAATTAAATTTTTTAACATTTAAAATAATACTACATAAATATACCTTAAAGTGGATACCAATATTAATAACAAAAAGTAGATACAAATACCAAATTCAATCTTAACTTTTACAAATTAACGTAATCTAATTTAATAACATATAAATAATAAGTTGTCAAATACAAATACCAAAAAGTAAATATTACTAATAAAACTTCGATATTCATATCAATAATTCATTTGCTTCAAACCTTCAAATCTACATAAAAGTGAAATATAAATTAGAAGTCACAAATATAAAATATTTTAAAGTATTGATAATACTTACCAACTATTTAATGTAATTATTAGTTGGTTGACTTTCCATACTAACTATTAAGAAACTATATAAGAAAAAATTGAAAAAAACACAACTAACAAACATAAATAAACTCTAAATTGTTCAACTAATAAGATTTAATAAGAAAAAAATTATTAATTTGTTTAGAAAAAATAAAAGAAATTAATTTATCCAATATAACAAAAAAAAGTTCGGTTCTTATTCGGTTCTTCGGTTCTTGGTCGAGAATCGAGAACCGAACCAAACCATTCGGTTCTCGATTCGGATACCCGTTCGGGTATTTCATTTTAAAAAACCCGCTCGGTTCGGTTCGATTCGGTTCGGTTCCGGTTCGGTTCGGTTCGGTTCGGACATTTTGCCCAGCCCTAATTCAAACTATAGTCGTGCCGAAGCACCGTACCCGGAGGTACCAATTCATTCAAACTTTTCACGAAAAATCATAATTTGAAAATGAAATAACCATTTGCATCTCTATCTACCTTCGTTTGACGCTTTTGAATCGATGAAGTTGGACTATTGCTTCCTAAATGCAACCAATGCCTTTAAACAAACTGCTTCACTTTTCTTTTCCTTACTTGAATTTTTTTTTTTTTTGTTCAAAGTGTATACATTTCTATGTATAAATTTCACATATATTAGAAAGTATGAATAGTTTGGAAATGAAAGGTAAGAAAACGGTTGCATTCATCACTTGCAAATTAAAGAGAATTTAAAATGGGTTAATTAGTTAATTGTAGTTTCATTCCTTATGTTATACGCGTGTGAGTGTGTACAAATGTTAAATGTATATGAATATAATTTGAGGCTTAATGCAACATTTCAGCTTACCAATTATGAGATTTAATGTCATAACTATTCAACCAAACTATGAAAACGTGTGTGAGTATGATTTGAGGGAAATGAAATGAATTGTGTTTTTAAATTTAAATTCTCACTCTTGGTCCCTAAACTTTATTAAGTTAACAAAGTAAGGGGACAACATAAATCTCCAATTAGAACTTAATAGACTATCTTTTACCTATACTTTGGTCATTTTGAAAAATAACGCCTATGCAAAATCTAAACTTAAAAATATTTACTATCCATAAAATAAATTTTCACCATCTGATCCAATCTTTGGGAAGCACTAAATTACATCCTAATTTATTTAAAAATTTTATATTTTAAAGAAAACACGCATGGCTACTTATGAACTTTCATGAGATTAAAATTATTTAAAACATATCAAACTAGTATTGGGGTTTTAAATAACTTATGGCTTGTGAAACACATCATGTATGATAGAATGTTCCGGTGGTAGAGCTAACCGATGCGCTACGCTACCAATCTTCTCAAGAATTTCAAAAGGTCCTATATAACACGGTCTCAACTTGCCTTTCTTACCAAACCTTAGTACACCCTTCATAGGTGCCATGTTCAAGAAGACCTTTCACCAACTTGAAACTCCAAGTCTTTTCTTCTAGTATCTGCATAGCTCTTTTGTTTATCTTACACTGCCTTTATCCTAGTACAGATCTTATCAATGGCCTCAACTGTCCTTTCAATGATCTCGGGTCTCAAAACTCTATTTATTCCGAATTCTTCCCAATGAATAGGTGTTCTATATCTTCTACCATAAAGAGATTCATATGGTGCCATTCCAATAGTTGCCTGAAAACTGTTATTATATACAAATTCCACCAAAGGTAGATACGATTCCCAATTGTCTCCTAGATCTAGAACACAAGCTCTTAGCATGTCTTTCAAAGTTTGAATGATCCTTTCAGATTGACCATCAAATTGAGGATGATACGCTGTACTGAAGTTTAATTTTGTTCCCATAGTATCTTGTAAGCTTTTCCAAAACTTAGATGTAAATCTCGGATCTCCATTAGACACAATAGAGATAGGGATACCATGCAATCTTAAAATTACTCTAATGTATAACTAACTAGCTGATCTAGGCTAAATGTCATTTTCACTGGAAGAAATGGAGCTGACTCTGTTAGACGATCCACTATTACCTATATAGCATTATGTCATCTTGTTGACTTCTGAAACCCTATCACAAAGTCCTTTATGATATTCTCTCACTTTCATTCAGGTATCTCAAATGGATTTTCGTACGACCAAGATGTGCGGTGTGCGGGGTGAAATGAGACTCTTCCAATATCTCCTTCCTCAAAACTTCATCCTTAGGCACACAAATTCTTTCTTTAAACATCAGTGCCCAATTCGAAGCTATTCTAAAATCCTTTCTCCTATCAGTACCAAGTCTTTCCTGATCTTCTAAAAAAATGGATCTTTACTATGTGCTTCTATGATCCGATCTTTGAGAGTAGGTCGAACCTCCAAAGTTGCTAAACGAGCGGTGACTTGCTTTGGTGTGGTAACCACTTCGATTAGTAAATTTTCGAAGTCTTTGATCAACTCCATCTAAGTAGTAGGTAATGATGCTAATTGTCCTATCGACTTTCTACTTAGAACATCGAAACAACATTAGCCTTACCCAGATGGTAATGAATAGTGCAATCATAATCCTTTACTAGCTCCAATCATCGTCTTTGTCTCATATTCAATTCCTTCTGTGTGAAGAAATATTTGAGACTCTTATGAACCGTATAAATGTCACACTTTCCTCCATATAAGTAATAGCGCCATATCTTTAATGTATTAACTACCGTCACAAGTTCTAGATCGATTGCATTGATGCATAGGCAATTACTTTTCCATGCTGCGGCAGTACGCAACCCAACCCTTGTTTGGATGCATCACCATATATGACAAATCCTTCTGAACCTTCGAGTATTGTTAACACGGGTATTGTAATCAATCGCTGATATAACTCCTGAAAGCACTGCTTACACTTATCTGTCTATTGAAACTTTACTTATTTCCTTGTCAATTGTATCATTGGTCCAGAAAACTTCAAACTTCTGTCGGTGTATTCCAGTTAGTTACTGTATCCACTTTTACTGGATCCACTTCAATTCCTTGGGTAGTAACTACATCATAGAGGAATCCAACTCGTTCAAGCCAAAATTTGCACTTTTTAAATTTGGTGTATAATTTTTCCTTAAGCAGTATTTCTAACACTATTTTAAGAGGTTCCTCAAGTTGATCTTTACTCTTGGCGTATATCAAAATATCATCAATGAAGACTATGAAAACTTGATCCAAATATTGATGAAATAAACGATTCATTAAATCCATGAATACTTCTAGAGTATTTGTCAACCCGAACAGCATAACTGTGAACTCGTAATGTCCATAACGAGTTCTGAAGGCCGTTTTGGGTATATCACTCGCCTTAACCTTCAATTGATGATATCCAGATCGTAAATCGATCTTGAAAAATACCTTAGCCCCTTTTAGTTGATCAAACAAATCATCGATTCTTGGGAGAGGATACTTATTCTTGATGGTCAAATGGTTCAACTCCCAATAGTCAATACACATCCTCATATTTCTATCTTTCTTCTTTACGAACAAGACTATAGCACCCCATGGTGATACACTTGGTCGAATAAAGCCAATGTCTAACAATTCTTGTAACTAAATTTTTAACTCCTGAAGTTCTTTTGGAGTGATTCTGCATGGAGCTTAAGATACTGGTGCCGCTCCGGGAAGAGTACCAGGTAGATATTCTGAAAACTACATCCTCAATCTTTATCGTCACCTATTTTTCTCATGAGATGATAACTAAAAACCATTGACATGTTCTTTTCTCAACATTTTCCCAACTTGCAAGGCCGATACCAGTTGGAGATGGGGTTTGGTCTCTATTCGAGGAAAAAGAAAATTGTTCTTCTCCTAGTTTCTGAAAACACACTTCCATTTTCCTACAATGGATGGTTCCATGTTTACATCCTAAACAATCCATGCCCAAAATCACATCAAAATCTTTCATCTCTATCATATACAAATTTGCTTCTAATGTTTTTCTCCAATTTCAAGATTCACCGACTTAGCTAACTGATCTATGTTCAATGTGCTACTTGAGGGAATGCAAACTTCTAGTGTACTCTATAACTTATCACAAGTAATACTAGATTTAGTAATGAAGGACGTTGATACAAAAGAATGAGTAGCTCTTGAATCAAATAGTACATAAACAAGCGTATTAGCTATCAGTATTATACGTGTTATTACGTTTGAGTTCCTTCTGTATCCTTCTGAGTCAATGTGAAAACTTGTGTTTTTCTCTTTTTGTTCTGATCACTGTTATCATCTTTTTTCTAAGTAAATATGAGACAATCTTTAGCAATATGTCCTGACTTACCACACCGAAAATAGGCATTCTTCCCATACCAGTATTTACCACGATGAGGTTTATCACACTTAAGGCACGGCGCTACTGCGGCTACTATGGCCTTACTAGCACTAGATCTGATATTAGCTTTCTTATTTCACCATTTACCTTTTCCTTTGTCTTGACCATTCTACTTTTCCTTCCTAATTTTCCCTTTATCCTGTTGGTTGAACAATTGACCGTGTTGCTCTGCATTAGCCTTTTGATACCAAATAGTGTGGCTCATTCTAGCATCTCACGATATGACGTAAAATGATGTGACATAAGAATCATGCTTTGGTCTAAGTTTAACCCTTGCTCAAACATTTGAGTCTTCTTAATTTCTATGTCGACTAGGTATGGAGCATACCTTAAGAGTTGGTCGAACTTTCGCTCGTAATCAGTCAAGGACATATTATCCTGTTTGAGTTGAAGGAATTCGCTCTCTTTGAAATCTCTTAGAGACTGAGGAAAATACTTGTCCATCACTTCCTCCTTGAATTGTTCCTAAGTTAACGCCAACTGCTTCTCTTGGGTTCTAGTTCGGGGCATCGAATCCTACCAGTAACTTGCAGCACTGGTAAACATAAACTCTGCACACTGGACCTTGTGGACGTCAATGCTGTCTATGTGTCGAAAAATTCATTTTAACTTACGAAGTCATTCCTTAACTACTAGCGGACCAGATGCTCCATCAAAGGTAAGGGGCTTATGCTTTCGAAATAACTCAACCACCGATCCATGAGTCGGGAAAGTAATATGAGCTGATGGTATAGGTAGAGCTTGATTCTGATTCAGCCTGCCAAGATCTTGTACTGCTTGCAAGAGTTCCCTTATCATGTTGTTCTGGTTTACTCGAGACATTTTCCTTGAAGTAAGAAATAATTTCTTTTATTAAATTTGTATACCAATATCAGAATACTTGGAACGAAAGGGCAAAGTGAAATGTTTTACAACTTGATCACATGATTTGTTTTTCGTTGACTACATCTTGAAATTAAAAAAAAAACAATTCAATAAATTTTATTACATATATAATAATAAAAAAAAAAGATTCAATAAATTATATATATATATATATTGAATAATCGAGTAATCGCCATAATCTATATCATTTCACTCTTGGTCTTCTTCTGGGTCATCTTCTGGATCTTCCTCTTCATCTTCGTTAGTATTTCCCATAGTTTGTTGTGCAACTTCGTCATTTGAAGTCATTGTCGATTCGGATCCCGAGTGAGAGACAACATCACCAATCATAATATCCCAAGTATGGATATAGGTATTGCAAAAATCCTCAAAGTCAAGTTCCTTGGGTTCACTTTCCAAAATTTGAGATAGCATATTTTCTTGTATAAGCTTTTCGATACGTTTCTCACGAGATGCAAGACTTTCTAGCAAATGACCTATTGCTTGTTGGTCACTAATCCTATAACCCGCATTCTTTGCTTTTAGCCAATGTTGGTACACGCTTCATATGTGATTGTCAAGGTCTAAAGATTCATCTACCTCAAAAGCTAGGTAAGCTCTAATATCTATCTCTTGTTGGCTAACACGATTCATTCTCCTCGCATTTTGTCTTCCCCTAGCCATCTGTCATCCACATTTTAATTTTTGGCCCAATGCATCTCTTTTAAATAACTAATTGTTTTTCTTTAAAAGAACATTTATTTTTACATAAAAGATGTACATAAAGTAAAATGTAGAATGTATCGCAACATGAAAAACGTAACTATAGAATCATATCCATTCATAGAAAGATTTAGATATTTATTTAGTTAAACATACATGGGCCCAATGCATCTCTTTTAAATAACTAATTGTTTTTCTTTAAAAGAACATTTATTTTTACATAAAAGACGTACATAAAGTAAAATGTAGAATGTATCGCAACATGAAAAAGTAACTATAGAATCATATCCATTCATAGAAAGATTTAGATATTTATTTAGTTAAACATACACGGGTCGTAGGATGAGATCGACTAATGGATGCAAGGTGCCATGGAGTGCCTTAAATATTTCATTTTCTCATTTTAAATGTCCTACTTTGTACTTAAGGTTTTTTTTAACAAAATACGCTAAGTCTACATAATCGACTAAACTCATGCTCTGATACTATGCTGTAACGTCCCGACCCGCATGGATCATATTAACTCTACTTTAGCCGTAAACTCGATAATTAACTATATTTTTAGTGAAAAGCATAAAGATTTCATTTAATAAATTGTTTCAAGGATTATTTAATTCTTAATCATCATTTCATATTAAGGAATCGTCTAACAATTTCATAGAAATATAGTCACTTTTGGGGAGTAGCAAAAATAGTAAAATGATACTAAAATTTGAACAAAGTCTGTGCAAATTCTACTGTTTACATGAACAAAGGCATGCACAAAAAAAAAAAACTAGGGAAACAATTTTTTTTTTAAATAACAACATTATTCAATAATAGAAACATATTTTAAAAAAAATATCTTTATAATGTTTCCTTGCCCGTGTCCTTTATTGACGTGAAATTCTAGGCAAAAAATAAAAGTAAATGTTTTTGTTTTGCTTTCTATCTCAAATAGAAATTGTCAATAATAATTTTGTTTGCATAGCTATCGACTCCGAAACTTCATGAAATTTTATAGTAAAGTAGGAAACTCTTTATAATATAAAATATCCAAAAAAACATTTTCCGTCGATTAAAATGAGGTAATAAAATATTTTACAAAATCCCCGCAGGGACACGGCTTGGAAGGTAACACAGCACAATTTACTTAAAGTGACATACAAAATTCTACAGATATCGGATTGACATTATTTCAAATTTATTCAGTAGCTAATCCATGAGACTATCAAACCCCATTGGTTTTGTCCAAAAATTCCAAGTAACCATTGAGTTACAATTTTTTTAAAGTAGAGGCATTAGCTGAAATTTTAAACAAACAACATTAAATCGATAACACTTTTTGTTTTTATAATCGAATTAAAAACATTAAGTCACCGGCTTCTCCATAGCATGTTGTATCATCCTTTACCATCATCCACGCCCTAAGAAAAGCAAATCAATATGTAGGAAGGGAATTAATCCATGAGTTTGAGACTCAATAGATATCATCGGTGCATTTCGTTATCAAATTAGAAAATTCAAACTGTAGATTTATACTGTCGCACGTAGAGGGATTTCCAGAAAAATCTGATTTCTATAGATTTATCATAATACGAAAAGTCAGAGAATAATCATTCAAACTATAGTAGTACCGAAGTACGGTACTCAGAGGTACCAATTCATTCAAACTTTTTACAAAAAATCATAATTTGAAAATGAAATAACCACTTGCATCTCTACCTACCTTCATTTGACGCTTTTGAATCGATGAAGTTGGACGTAAATATTGTTTCCTAAATGTAACAAATGCCTTTAAACAATTTGCTTCACTTTTCTTTCCCTTACTTGAAATTTATTTTTGTTCCAAGTGTATACATTTCTATGTATAAATTTCACATATATTTGAAAGTGTGAATAGTTTGAAAATGAACGGTTGCATTTATCACTTGCCAATTAAAGAGAATTTAAAATGGGTTAATTAGTTAATTGTAGTTTCATTCCTTATGTTATACGTGTATGAGTGTGTACAAATGTTAAATGTATATGAATATAATTTGAGGTTTAATGCAACATTTCAGCTTACCAATTATGAGACTTAATGTCTTAATTACTCAACCAAACTATGAAAACGTGTGTGAGTATGATTTGAGAAAAATGAAATGAATTGGGTTTTTAAATTTAAATTCTCACTCTTGGTTCCTAAACTTTATTAAGTTAACAAAGTAAGGGGACAACATAAATCCTCAATTTGAACTTAATAGACTATATTTTACATATACTTCGGCCATTTTGAAAATAACGCGTACGCAAAATCTAATTTTAAAAATATTTACTATCCATAGAATAAATTTTCACCGTCAGGTCCAATCTTTGGGAAGCACTAAATTACATCCTACTTTATTTAAAAATTTTATATTTTAAAGAAAACACGCATGGCTACTTATGAACTTCCTTGAGCTTTCTCCCTACACAAATATTATATACTAAAAGTGCTTATATGAAAATATTTATTAAATGTATATAAAATATGTTTGGGTAGAACCGAAATCGATGGTTAGGGGTTTGTTCCAGTATTTACAAGGACCCTAATTGTTCCATTTACGAAATACCCGAAGTATAACGGGTGATTCTGGGTATTGAAATATCCGGACCAACCCACCCGATGCCCATACCTATTTAGGGATAATGCAATTCTTTCAGCAAGTATTAAATTAAACAAGAAAGGATATGGTCACTGTCTAGTCGTGCTTTTGTGTGAAGAAAAGCTAAAGAGGGCATTTCCGATATGAAAGATTCATTTTGTTCAACAATTGCAGCTGCTTCCTTGATTTAATAATTGTGGTTGCTTCCTTTTGACACTATATAACAATCAAAAAAATGCTAAAAATTCACAAAGAAGTGCAATCAGACAAGGGCATAACAATAAACATACATTTCACGAGTCTTTATTCCTTAGTCATATCTTGTCCTATCAAGTCCAAATTGTCAAACGTCTAATCAAAATCAATACCCAATTACTTGGTTTATATTAAACCCACATTTGACTCCCATTAAAATAAAATAATTTATTTTCATACTTTTCAATTACACATTCATACAAATAAAATATTTTGTACGTAAACATAAAACATTTTCCTACTTTTTAACCATGTATTCTTCAAAAAATCACTATTCAAAATATCATTTTTACATAATAATGCAAAAATATTTTGCACGTAAATCAAAATTTTTTTCCTATTTTTTAATCACACATTCTCTCTAAAAAATCACTATTTAAAACATTATTTTTACACAATAATAACCATCTAACATGGGCTAAATATTCTAGTAATGACCATGCATATAAGTAAAGTGCACATCTAAAATGTTCAATGAAACCTATGTCGTGTTTGTGTGAGTGTTAGAGTTCGAGACCTACTAAAGTGTTCATTGTATCGCTCTTGTGACAAATCTTGCATACAATTTTGATCATACATTTTGACATTAATTTTAATCATACACTTTTAACTATTATTCATTATAATTTGCAAATTTTGTGGGATCCACTGCTATTTCTATTTATAAACTATTTACAAATTTGCCAAATAGAGTGTTAGCTTTGCCATATCTTGAAACTTGAAGTCACATGTTTCATCATACTCAAGACTAGTTGTTGACGTTGTTCCAAACTTGAGTGTTTAACGTGCTAATGCATTGTCCCGACTTTAACGTGCTAATGTCTGTCACGAATTTTTTCGAGAAAATTACACATAATTATGTTTACTAGAGCTATCACTTGATCATCGACTACTCTTAATGAAATGACAGTATAAATTGTCGAGTCCTACATTCATAACATATTATCGTATTTGGTTGCATGTGATCTACTGAGTGTTTTAATACTTATTCCTATTTTATACTTATTTAAAGGTTAGTTCGGACAAGTTCTAAGTGCTGTGAAATGGTGAAGCGACGTGCGAATAAGACTATTCTTGAAAATCTAATGAACTTAACTTTATGAGCTTGTAACTAATGAATTTTAGTGAGTTTCCATTAGGTGATTATGCATGACTTGAATATATGAATACTATCTTCTTAAGCTTAATTAACCCAAATTTTAGTATTAAAAATTAAATTTATAAACACTAAAAAAAAAAAGCCTTTTGCAACGATCAACAAACGTTGCCGAAGACCTTTCACAACATTTGGATGTATGTTGCAAATTCGATATTGTCAAGAATAAAAGGATACGACAACATTTTTTGAAAGTTGCCAATAACCCTTTTGCAACGTTTTTTAAATGTTGCCAATAACATTTTTGCAACTTTTTAAAATGTTGCAAATAACCTTTTTGCAACTTTTTTGAACGTTGCCAATAACCTTTTTCGCAGCATTTTTTTAATGTTGCGAATAACCTTTTCGCAGCAATTTTTGAACGTTGCCCTAGGTCATTTTATAATTTTTTGAAAATTTTTGCATAATTAATTTAGTTTTAGAATAATATTTATTTATTTAATTTCCAACAAACCTATAATAATTACAAAACAAAATAGTACATGTTAGTCATATGTAATCAGATTTTACATAGTTCTAATAAACAAAAATGGTGAATATGATTCAATACAATATACCGAATTGTAGAGTTAATCTAAATAATGCTAACATCATTAGCCTACTCAAAAAGTTATATAGCAATTACAATTGACCAACAAAATATTACAAAATATTCTATCCATATCTAAGTTTGCTTCTGCGACCAACAATTTAGCTATCACAAAAATAATCTAACTCCCTACATTTCACAAAAATAATAAGCGTATAATTAGCATGCAAATCAAAAGTATTTATGCTTCAAAAATACAACTTTTTTTATACAATTCTAGTTAAACATTTGCTAATCACCAGATTATATCCTGAGTGATACTTCATATTTATCTAATGGATTCATCCATTTATAATTGCAAAACACACCTTACCGCATATATTTAATTTTAATCTATGTTCTCTTCCGGATACCAAATAGTTTACTTATAAGAATACCATCGTTTGCCTTGGTTTCGAGAGGCCCATCATAATTGGGAATTCAAGAACCTGTTATATCTTTATACCAAATTAAGAATTCAAAGTACTTCCATCCAATCAGGCCTATATGTTTCTGATGAAGTGCATAAGGAGTTAGAATTTATGATAAAGTGTGATCGCAAGGCAAAATAATGATTTCATGATAACTTTGGGTTTGTCCGTTTTTGGCGAATTAATAGTCTAATTTGAGTGGAAACGGGCCAAGGATCACAACTCATGGCCTTTGGCCATGTCGAACGTCGGATTTCGGACAGATTCCATCGTTTAGGCTCTTGATTACGTATTTTTGCCGTTTATGGTAATTTTTATTTTGGTAATATCTCATTGTTGCCGAATTTTATATCCCGCAAGTGTACGGATCGTGACAAGTAATAAAGTGGACCTAAGAGTCCGGATTATCGTTCCCACGAGGACTATACTTTAGTCTCAATCTATTATTTCTAACTTTTATTTGATATAAATAAACAAGAACAATGATTGGTTATGAATTTTTGAATTGAAATACTTGAAATCAAATTGAATGCAGAAGCGATTGATTGGAAATTCAAAGGATAACGGATATTAGGGCGGAACAATTTCACATATTTATCACATTTACTCCTTAAATCAAGATTCATACAATCTAAGGTAGTGATCGGTCGAATTCTTCTATTGTATTCAATTTCCCCTCTCGAGTTCTCATTGAGCCTATTTAACTAATTCAATTCCATATCTCTATGCAAATTGACATTTAGTTAAACGAAACATCGGTTCTAAGAATTCAATTATGACCGCAGCAATTAACATAGGTATCTCTACACGTTATGCCAATTTATCGGAATTTACTACTTGGTCTAAACAACAATCCGCATCTCTACGTAATTATTGTTCACGAAATCATTTAATTATTGATCAAGTAATTAAATGCATTGAGAACATAGCAAAATCGACACATATGCATTGAGAACATAGCAAAATCAACACATCAAATAAAAGCACAAGAATCTCAATTTAAAGAAATAAAGGATCCCAATTGGTTACATTGTTCGCCCTAAATTAGATTTAACTACTCATGGAAATGAAAGAAAAATACAAAGTTATTATAGAGTACATCACCGGGTTTAGAAGAATAATGTAGAAAAAGAATCCAATCTTGCACCAAGATCTTCTTCCAACTCCCATTGATGCTTCAAAACGTGGTTTGCGCGATGTTTTCCTCCTTTGAATTCCGCCTTTGAATCTCCAATTGTATATACTTTCCCTCCCAATGAGTAGAATAAATCCTTTTGATGTGTTCTTCCTTGAATTCATTCCCAAATCTTCAAAGTTCCATGTGTTTGTGTTGTTTGGAACTAAGGTGGGAACTCCCCCTTTTTCCCAAGCCTCCTTAGGTCTATTTATACTTTCATATCCGTTCTTGACCAATTTGGAGTCTTTTTGTGGAGTTTTCGCGGCCCAAACAATAAAAACCTAGAATCTGTGGCGGCGCGCAGCGCTTGAGCGCTATGGGACAGCACTTGAGCACTGAAAATCTGTTAAAAATCTATTTTCTGGCTAGTGCAGCGCTTGAGCGCTGAGTGTATAGCGCTCGGGCGCCAAGTTTCTGTCCACTTTGCGTCTGTTTCAGTAATTCTATCATAACTTTTCCTTCCGATGTCCGATTGAGATGATTCAAGTTGCGTTAGAAAGATAACTCGAAGGACTACAACTTTGATAGAAATAGCTCTTCTTCAATTCGAATTTAATCTAGGCCAAAAATGTGTCTCAATCTCCAACTAAAATATAGACATCTTTGTGCGGTTGGAAATTGATTTGTTTTCACTCCTTTTGATCTTTCGTTGCATCCATTTGACCTCTAGCATTCTTGAATCCTCATCGTGAGCTTCGACACAACTTTTGTGTATTTTCACTTTAACCCTCAAGCTTTGGATCTTTCCATTTTTTCGCCAATTTTTGCATTCTTTTCTCCAATTCTTCATCATCCATCGAGTTTCACCTAATAACACATTATATCATAAATTAGGCTATAATCTCATTAAAAGAACCACCAAATGTCATAATTTGGAGCCCGAATAAGTGTATAAAATACACTTATCACTCATTCAATAAAATTCGGATTTTGATTCTGTTTTGTTGGAGGACTAATAAAATTCGGATTTTTATTCGGATTTTTGCCGTTTATGGTAATTTTTATTTTTATTAGGAGTTTCCATTTAAGTTAGAATCTCGAATTTTTCCATTTATGGAAAAATATCGTTCTTTTATTTTTATTATTTATTTTCCGAAATTTGCTAGAGTTTTGCTATTTAAACCATTGTAAGCCCTTCGAGGCAGACATTATTGAATTGAATAAAAACTTTCATGAGTTTATCTCATATTTGTGAGGTTATTCATCTTTCCTATAATCTTTCACTACGTCAGTTCGTATCAGAGCCAAAATCGTTCATTTACCATGCCGCCAAGGAGACGTCCAGAAGCTCGTGAAGTCCCAGTAGAAGAGGTACATAGACGTGATGAAATCACACAGCTGTATCAACAAGTGGAGTTGCTGACTCAGCAATTTGATGCACTCATGCTGCAACATCATGCGCCGGTGGCCCCGCCGGTTGAGGATTCTGATGATGAGAATCCGTTTGTACAACCTGAGCATCCAATAGATCTGCCAGTTCGACGGAAGGGGGGTGGTCAGGATGAGAACAGGCGTTGGGAATCAGGATTCAAGGTTGATATTCCTGAGTTCCATGGTGGATTAAGTCCCGAAGAGTTCTTGGATTGGGTGACTGCAGTGGAGGAGATCTTGGAATTTAAGGAAGTTCCTACTGATAAATGTGTGCCTCTCGTTGCGACGAGGTTTCATGGACGAGCAGCAGCGTGGTGGCAACAAACTAAAGTGACGTGATCCAGGTTAGGGAAGTCTAAGTTTATATCGTGGGATAAATTGAAGAAGCATATGAAGAAACAGTTTATGCCCTACAACTATGTTCGGACCATGTACCAGCAACTGCAGAATCTGCGTCAAGGAGTCAAAACGGTTAGTGACTATACAACGAAATTTTATATGTTGATTACGAGGAATGAGGTGATGGAGACAAAGGAGCAGTTGGTGTCACGATATGTGGGTGGTCTGCATCCCCAAATACAAGACACTCTGAATATGTTTGATCCTGTAACAGTTTTTGAGGCATATCAGAGGGCATTACAGACAGAGAAACAGCAGGCCAGGAGAAATACAGTTCCTTTTTCTACAGGCAGTTCTTCCAATAATTTACAGCAGCAGACGACACGTCCTGGTAATCCTACTCAACCTGGCCCTCCTAGACCTAACCCTGTTCAACAGTCAGTGCATACTGAAGGTGGTATTCGTTGTTTTGCATGTGGTGGTACAGGTCATAGACAATCTGAATGTCCCAAGAATCCGCATAGAGGACTCTTTGTTGATGAGAGGTATGACGATTATGAAGGTCCACCTGTATTTGACAATGATGACACCGAGGAAGTCGGGAAGGAGGAAGAGTTTGTAGTTGGTGATGTCGATCAAGCGTTGGTGGTGAGGCGGAGCTTTCTGACTCCCTTAGAGAATAACACTGACTGGCTGCGTAATAATATCTTTCAGTCGACGTGTACTGTTGGGGGTAAGATATGTAGATTTGTTATTGATTCTGGTAGTTGTGAAAATGTGGTGGCTGAAGAGGTCGTTAAGAAGCTGGGTTTGCAGACTGAGAAGCATCCCAAACCGTATAAATTAGCTTGGCTGAAGAGGGGTAACGATGTAGAGGTGTCTCAGCGTGCTCGAATCAGTTTCTCCGTTGGGCCTACCTACAAAGATCATGTATTATGTGATGTCGTAGAGATGGTTGCGTGCCACTTGCTGTTAGGGAGACCATGGCAGTTTGACCGCCATTCGCTGCATGCTGGGTATACCAACACGTACAGCTTTCTGTTTGGGGGTAAAAAGATTGTGTTACTACCGGATAAGGGTTCAGTGAAAACAGTTGGACACAGTGCCAATTTACTGACCAGAGCAAAGTTTGAAACAGAAATGGAGGAGTCTGGGGTCGTGTATGTGCTGGTGGAAAAGTCAATTGACAGCGAGCAAGAGGTTCCTTGTAGGGTTCAGCCATTGCTAAAGGAGTTTCATGAGGTCTTCCCAGGAGAGCTTCCAGATGGGTTGCCACCACTGCGGGATATTCAGCATCAGATTGACTTGGTGCCTGATACTTCTCTGCCTAACCGGGCGCATTACAGGATGAGCCCCACTGAACATTAAGAGTTGCGTAGACAAGTAAAGGAGCTTCTGGCGAAAGGGCACATCAGGGAGAGTCTTAGTCCTTGTGCTGTTCCTGCTCTCCTTACGCCGAAGAAGGATGGGACGTGGCGTATGTGCGTGGATAGTAGGGATATCAATAAGATTACGGTGCGTTACCGTTTTCCTATTCCTCGCCTGGATGATCTGTTAGACCAGCTTACTGGTGCCTGCGTGTTCAGCAAGCTTGACTTGAAGAGTGGGTACCATCAGATTCGGATCAGACCTGGAGATGAGTGGAAAACAGCATTTAAGACGAGAGAAGGGTTGTACAAATGGTTGGTCATGCCTTTTGGCTTGTCAAATGCACCTAGTACATTTATGCGGATCATGAATCAAGCTCTTCGTCCATTCATCGGTAAATTTGTTGTCGTCTACTTTGATGATATTCTGGTTTATAGTGCTACCGATGATGATCATGTCCAGCACCTTCGAGAAGTTCTTTCAGTTCTTCACAGGGATCACTTTTATGCTGCAGTGCAAAAGTGTTCGTTCTTGACTGATCGTGTTGTATTCCTTGGTTATGTGGTGTCAAAGGAGGGGTTAGCAGTTGATACATCCAAAGTGGAGGCAATAAGCCAGTGGCCACAACCTAAAACTGTTACAGAAGTGCGCAGCTTTCATGGCCTTGCTTCATTTTATCGCAGGTTTATACCATATTTTAGCAGTATCATGGCACCTATTATAGATTGTATGAAGGATGGAAAGTTTCGATGGACCCTCGAAGCAGAGGCATCTCTTCAGTTGATTAAGCAGAAGTTGACTACTGCTCCAGTTTTGGTGTTGCCTAATTTTACCCAGCCGTTTGAGCTACATTGTGATGCCTCGAAGGTGGGTATTGGTGGTGTGCTAAGTCAAAACAACCACCCCGTTGCATAGTTCAGTGAGAAGCTTTCTGGTCCGAAGTCTCGGTACAGTACTTATGATGTGGAGTTCTATGCAATAGTCCAAGCAGTTCGACATTAGCATCACTATCTGTTCCAGAAGGAGTTTATTTTGTATACCGATCATGATGCCCTCAAGCACCTTAGTACTCAAGATAAAGTATCTGCTAGACATGCCTCTTGGATTCCTTACTTGCAGCAGTTTACTTTTATGATTAAGCACAAAGGAGGTGCCTTTAACAAGGTGGCAGATGCGTTGAGTAGGCACCAAACTCTTCTGACAGAAATGCGAGTGGAGGTTCCCAGTTTTGATGGTCTTTGTGACTTATATACTACTGATCCATATTTCTCCCATGTTATTCGGAAGTTGCAGGAAGGTGTACAGTCGGAGTTTGCATGGGTTGATGGTTTTCTTTTTCATGGCAACCAGTTATGTATTCCAAAAGGCAGTTTGAGGTTGAAGATTGTTCAAGAATTGCACAATGAGGGCCACGTGGGTCATGACAGAACATTGCAGCTTGTTGCTGCTTTTTACTTTTGGCCATCTTTGCGCAAGGACGTCGGTAAGTTTGTGGAGCGTTGTCAGACTTGTCATTTGGCCAAAGGCAAGGCGACAAATGCTGGCTTGTATATGCCCCTTCCTATCCCAACCCAGCCTTAGATAGACGTTAGCATGGATTTCGTTGTGGGGCTTCCCAGGACTCAGCGTGGTTTTGACTCTATCTTTGTAGTGGTTGATCGGTTCTCAAAGATTGTTCACTTCATCCCCTACAAGAAAACTACGGATGCTGTCAATGTGGCTTTACTGTACTTTCGTGAGGTATATCGCTTGCATGGACTACCTACATCTATTGTGTCTGATCGGGATACTCGTTTCCTCAGTTACTTCTGGCACAGTTTGTGGCGCTCGGTCAATACAAAGTTGGACTTCAGCAGTGTATATCACCCTCAGACAGATGGACAGACAGAGGTTGTTAATCGCTCATTGGGTGATTTACTACGTTGTTTGGTTAGTGATCACATCAAGTCTTGAGATCAGAAGTTTTGTCAAGCAGAATTTGCTCATAATCATGCTGCCAACCGGAGTATAGGTTTTAGTCCATTTTAGGTAGTGTATGGTCTCGTTCCTCGTGGTCCCCTTGATTGGCCCTAGTTTCAACTTCTGTTAAAATGCATGGTAAGGCTGAGGATTTTGTTCAACAGTTACAGCAAATTCACTCACAGGCTCATGATCAGTTGCAGGCTGCTGTTAATAAATATAAGCATGATGCGGATCTTAAGCGTCGACATGTTGAATTTGAGGTGGGTGACTTTGTTTGGGCAGTGTTAACAAAAGATCGTATCCCCGCTCATGAATACAACAAGCTTACTGCCAGAAGATTGGTCCATTGGAGGTCATTGAGAAGAATAATCCAAATGCTTATCGTTTAAAGCTGCCAGTCATATTCGCACATCCGACGTGTTTAATGTCAAGCATCTGGTGCCATTTCGTGGTGATAATTCTGATGATGATGAGATTTCTTCCCTATCAAATTCGAGGGCGAATTTTTCTCACCCTGGGGAGAATGATGAAGTGCATAAGGATCATGTAGCGCCCCGAGTTCTGTTAACCCGGATTGCCACGTCATCGTCTTTTGCCCTAATTTTGTAAATCAATTTTACGGAAATAACCTAATTTTTAAAAATCACATTTGCAATTTAAAACTTCGTCGGCAAGAAAAATACGTAGGACAATTGTTCAAAATTTAAATATCATGTTTTGGAATAGCGGAAACGAAAAATACGTTAACAATGTTTCAATACATAAATTCGGAAACTTAATAAATTCGATAATCAAATTTTATGCCACCACTGCCGGATCAATCTCGATCGCCTCCGAAGTCTGCAAATATTGTTAAAAATAGCAGAATGAGTATTTCGAAGAAATACTCAGTAGACTCATCGCCGATAATTAATTTACAGAATAATTGAAAAACACACTCATGCAATATACAACGTGATATCATCTTCGGTTCATTTTCTTGAAAATCATAGGCTCTTTTAAAACATGGGCTGTGGGTAGTCTTTCTTTCTTGTACGGATGAAGCAAATAAGTTATGCATAACATTCTTTTCTTATCTCATAAGAGATTCTTTCTTTCTTTCTTTCTCATGCAATTAAGCATATAAGTTATGACAAGCATAACAATATCATATATCGCATATGACACATTCTCATCCTATGTATAAAGCATATAAATCACGTAATTCACATAAAGCATGCAATTATAATTTAAACTAATTAATGGTGGCGAGTCTACCTCAATTGTTTCGAGTTGCGTGAAAAGTGGAGCGGGAAAAATAACTTCAAGCTCCTAATTGCTCGTACGTATCATCTAGCCAAAAATAGGAAATAAGTTTGAATTAGTATTTCGAACTTTAAAGTTTTAAAGTGTTGAAATTAAGTTTAAGGGTTTAATTGAAAATTATTGGAATTGAAATAAATGACTTAAAATGATAAAGTAAAGTTTAGGGGCTAAATTAGAAATTTATTAAATCTGAAAATAAAACTTTAAGGGCTAAAATAATAACTTCCATAAATTTAGGGACTAAATTGTAATTATAATAAAGTTGAAATAAAACTTAAAAGCTAAATTAAATAACTTATATAAGTTTAAGAACTAAACTGTAAATAAAATAAAGTTGAATATAAAACTTAAATGACTGAAATAATAACTTATATAAACTAGGGACTAAACTGTAGATATAATAAAGCTGAAAATAAAACTTAAAAGCTGAATTAATAACTTTTATAAACTAGGGGCTAACTTGAATGACTTTTAAACTGAAATTAACAAAGTAAAAATCAAAGTATTTAAAACCTAGGGACTAAAATAATATAACTTAAAACTTGAGGCTAAAATTTATCAATTGAAATAAATATATACATAAACTAATCTAACTAAACTTAAAACCAAAACAAAAACAATTAAAACAAACAAAACAAAAAAAAAATGATTCGACATCTCTCTCTCGTCCAGAGAGAGAGACGGCGACGGGGGCGCCCCTTTCCTCGAATCTCGCCACCACCGGCCGGCGGTGGTGGCGCCGATCATAGGGGGTGGTGAGTGGGGGTTTATTTTGAGCTTTGGGCGCGAAAAAATGGAGGTATTGGATTCGAGGCTTGCGGGTTCGGTTGAGGTATGTTCTTGGGTTTCCTTCTTTTATTTCCTTCTTGGTTTGAGGGATGGTGGAGTTGGCTGTGGTGTTGGGTTGGTGGTGATGTTGGTCTCGGATTTGGGCGTGTTCTCGGTTGGGGCTCGACCTTTGGGTGTTTGAAGTCTCGGGTTTGGCGATGTTTTCGGGTATCTTGATTTCTTTCTTTGATTTGAAAGGGTGGTTTGGTGTTTTCTTGGTGGCGGTTTGAGGTGCAGGAGTGGCGGGTTTCGATGCTTTGCCACAGGTGGTTCGAATGGTGTTGTGTTGGGCAGCTAGTGATTCGAGTTGGGTTTTCGACTGGTGGTTTTGCTCTCGGTTTGGAGTTGATGTTGGGTTGGGTGGCTGGAACGTGGTGCTGCAGTGTTGTTGGTGGTGTGCTTGTGTGGTGGTGTGCTCGTGAGTTGGAGGTGGTGGTGTCGAGGTTGCAGCTCGTGTGAGTGAAGATTGGGTGAAGCAATGGGTGTTTGCAGCTGGGTTTAGGCAATGGCAGTTTGGGCAGAGGTGGTGTTGGACGTTTTCTGCTGGAGCTTAAAAATGGTGGTTCTGGGTTTGGTTGGCTACTGTGTGGTGTTGTGGATTGGATTCCAGTGTCGTGAGTGGGTTTTGGCTATGGTTACACTGTTGGTGCTAGAAATGGATTTTCTAGCATCAATGGTGTTTCACCTGGGAATAGAGAGAATGTTGGAGAGATAGACAATTTTCTTACCAAATGGATTTAGTTGGCTGCGTGAATGTTTGGAAATGGAGGAGAGAAATGGATGAGGTGATGGTGAATAAGATAGGAAATGTTAGGGCACAAATCCCTATGTGCCACTTGGGCCAATTGGGTTGTAAGGAATCCTAAATGGATTGGGCCTAAACATCAATGTTTGGGCCGACATAATTGGACTTAATTGTAATGGACTAAAATAAATTGGGCTAAAAGAATTAAAATTAAATCGGGCTTATGATTGGACCATAAATGTTAAATTTTAACAATTGGGCTTGAATTTAATAAAAATTGGATATAAATATAAATAATTCGAAATTGATAATAAAATAATTATTCGGGATTGGATTCAATCGAATAAATTTGAATTCGTTTTTATAACGGCTAGACGAACGCGTTTCTCTAGAAAATTAAGGTTACGTTTAGCGACACGTTTTTCGAAAAAATTAATTTATATAATTTAAAAGTTCGCGGTCGCTACAACCTTACCCCCTTAAAATAATTTCGTCCTCGAAATTTAAACTTACTTAATCTAATATATTTGGATACTTAGCCATCTCTTCCTCTTTCTCTCAGGTAGCTTCATCGCTATCCTGTCTACCCCATTGGACTTTGACTAAAGGAATCTCTTTGTTTCTTAAGACATGGACTTTTCTTTCTATAATGCACATAGGTGTCTCCTCATATGACAGATTCCTCTGAATCGAAATAGTCTGAAAATTTACCACGTGACTTGGGTCGTGGATATATTTTCTCAATAGGGAAACGTGAAAAACGTTGTGTACGGCCGATAGCTCGGGCGGCAACGCCAAACAATAAGCCACGTTACCCACTTTCTCTAATATCTCGAATGGTCCGATAAAACGAGGTCTTAACTTCCCTCTCTTGCCAAAACGGATAGTTCCTTTCATAGGAGCTACTTTCAAAAATACTTTCTCTCCAATTTCAAATTCTAAGTTTTTTCTCCTTTGATCGGCATAGCTTTTCTGTCTATCTTGAGCGGCTTTGATCCGTAGTCTGATCTTATCAATAGCCTCAACTGTCCTTTCAATCAATTCTGGACCTAAAATTCTTCTCTCGCCTACTTCATCCCAATAGACTGGTGATCGACATCGTCGTCCATAAAGTGCCTCATATGGTGCCATTCCAATAGTAGCCTGGAAACTATTATTGTAGGCAAACTCCACTAGTGGAAGATGATTCTCCCAATTACCACTCAAGTCTAGTACACAAGCTCTAAGCATATCTTCTAGTGTCTGAATAGTGCGTTTAGACTGTCCATCGGTCTGGGGATGGTAAGCAGTACTAAAATTTAATTTAGTACCCATCGCTACTTGTAAACTCTTCCAGAATCTTGATGTAAATCTCGGGTCTCTATCTGATACAATGAAGCTGGTACTCCATGAAGTCGAACAATCTCTCTAACATACAACTGGGATAACTGATCCACATTGAGAGTCATTCTGATTGGTAGGAAATGAGCTGACTTCGTAAGTCGATCTACAACCCAAATAGCGTCATGTCCTTTCACTGATTTCGGTAACCCTGTTACGAAATCCATGGAAATTTTCTCCCATTTCCATTCTGGTATATCCAAAGGATTTAATAATCCTGATGGTCTCTGGTGTTCAGCCTTAACTTGCTGACACGTCATGCATCGAGAGACAAACTTTGCAATACAACCCTTCATGTTTCTCCACCAAAAGGTATTGCGCAAATCACGATACATCTTTGTCCCTCCTGGGTGGCATGCATATGGTGCTGAATGAGCTTCTGTCAAAATCTCATTCTGGATATGTTCATCCTTTGGTACACAGAGACGTCCTCTGAATATAAGTGCCTTATCAGAGGCAATCTCGAAACCTATTCTCTTTCCAGTTCCAACTTTGGATCTGATCTTTTCCAAGAATTTATCTCCAGTTTGAGCTGTTATAATCCGACCTCTCAAGTCTGGTTTAACGCTCAGATTTGCCAATCTAGAAGATCTTTGGACTGATGGGGTTCGCACTTCGATTCTTAGATTTCTCAAATCTCGAATCAACTGATCTTGCGTCGTTCCCAAAGTTGATAACTGTCCGGCGTCCTTTCTGCTCAAAGCGTCGGCAACCTTATTTGCTTTACCTGGGTGGTAAAGAATGGTGCAGTCATAGTCTTTTACCAGCTCTAGCCATCGTCGTTGTCTCATGTTCAGTTCCTTCTGAGTGAAGAAATACTTGAGACTCTTGTGATCGGTGTAAATCTCACATTTACTCCCGTACAGATAGTGTCTCCAAATCTTAAGAGCGTGCACAACAGCTGCGAGCTCTAAATCATGTGTCGGGTAATTCTTCTCATATGGCTTCAGCTGTCTTGAAGCATATGCTATCACTTTGCCATTCTGCATCAAAACACAACCTAAACCATGTTTGGATGCATCGCTGTAAATAACGAAACCTTCAGATCCATCTGGTATAGTCAGCACTGGTGCTGAGACAAGTCTGTCCTTAAGTTTCTGAAAGCTTTGTTCACATTGTTCTGTCCACTGAAACTTAACTCCCTTTCTGGTCAACTGAGTCATAGAACCTGCTATTTTAGAGAAACCCTCTATGAATCGCCGATAATATCCAGCTAATCCAAGAAAGCTTCTCACATCTCCAACATTTGCAGGTGTTGGCCAATTCGTTACAGTTTCAACTTTAGAAGGATCAACCTCGATACCTTTAGCTGTAACAATGTGACCTAAGAAACCTACTCTCTCCAGCCAAAATTCACATTTCTTGAACTTGGCGTACAACTTTTCTGCTCTCAGCGTTTCCAACACAATCCTCAAGTGTTCTTCATGTTGTGCGGAATTCCTGGAGTAGATCAGTATATCATCGATAAAAACAATAACGAATTTATCAAGATACTGATGGAAAACTCGGTTCATCAAGTCCATAAAAATTGCAGGCTCGTTCGTAAGACCGAACGGCATCACTGTGAACTCATAATGTCCATATCGTGTCCTAAACGCTGTCTTTGGTACGTCAGCTGGCGAAACCTTTAGCGATGGTACCAAGATCTCAAATCAATCTTCGAGAAGATTGCAGTACCTTTCAACTGATCGAATAAGTCTTCGATTCTGGGTAGGGGGTACTTATTCCTTATCGTCAACTTGTCAAGTTCTCGATAGTCGATACACATCCTCATGCTTTCGTCCTTCTTCTTTACAGACAGCATAGGTGCTCCCCACGGAGATACACTTGGCCTGATAAAACCCTTCTCTAGCAATTCCTCTAATTGCACCTTCAGTTCTTGCAACTCCTTTGGTGCCATGCGGTAGGAGCTTTAGAAACAGGGGCAGCTCCTGGTACCAAATCGATGGAAAATTCCACTTGCCTATCCGGCGGAGTGCCGGGTAGATCGTTTGGAAAAACATCACCATATTCACATACTACTGGTACTGAATCCAGAGTAATCTCATCTACGGGTTTGTCTTGAAGACTAACCAAATAGCCATGACAACTATCCTTGGCTAATAGCTTCTCTGCTTGTAAAGCCGAAATCAGGCGAGGAAGTGCCTTAATCCTCGTCCCATAAAATCTAAATACTTCTTTACCATCTTTACGAAAAATAACCTCCTTCTCGTGGCACATAATTGAGGCACGGTTGGTGCTGAGCCAATCCATACCTAGAATAATATCGAAATCTTTCATTCGGATAATATTCAGGTCTGCCTCCAAAACTTGACCATCAAAATCTATTTGTACTGCCTTGACTATCTTATTAGTATCGATTGTTTCTCCTGACGGCAAACTAACTTCAAGGGTACTACCAGTCTCTATGCCTATTAGGTTCAGTCTTTCTAAGCATGCCTCCGATATAAATGAATGTGTGGCTCCCGAGTCTATCAGAACATATACAGGTATCCCAGAAATAGATAGTATACCTGATATCATATTATCATGCTCAACATGGGAAGGAAAATACGATATGGAAAGCAATTTAGACATGTACAAGAATACCAGTTTAACTAGTATACCTGCGATCACGTCGGAATCCTCTGCGGCATCCATAGCGAACACTCTGGCTGTCCCCTTCCGGTTCTGGCTTGGGTTCGTCTTCTAATTGGAACCCTGGGCGGGCTGAGCACGACAGTCTGTTACAAAGTGACCTGACTGTCCACACTTATAGCAGACTCCCTTCCCAAACAGGCATTCTCCTTTGTGTATTCTCTGGCACTTAGGGCAGGGAGAAATGATATTGGGCATCTGTCTCCCTGTTGGCCCTGGATTGGGCCTCTTGACGAACGGTTGGTTCTCGTTCGGTTACGGTTCGGAGTTTGGTTGCGGCTCGGACCTTGCCATTTTCTCTTGCCCAGGTTTCTCTGCTCATACTGAGGTCTCTGGCTTACCGTCCTCCCACCGGCATAGGCTACTGCTTGAGCCTTTTTTACTACTTCCCGGTAGGTTGGCAGCTCATGTGAACTGACAATTTGTCGGACATCGGAGCGTAGACCTCTCTCAAATCTGCGGGCCTTTTTGAACTCCGTCTCCACCAGATGTGGAGCATAACGTGATAGCTCTTCAAACCTCCTTTCATACTCGACTATATCCATATCTCCTTGCACTAGTCGCAGAAATTCGGTCTCCTTGTGATCTCGAAGAGTTTGTGGGAAAAACTTATCCCTGATCTCTTCCTTGAAATCATCCCAAGTTAGGGCTGCCTGTTGTTCCTCGTTTCTCGTGCGGGATGCAGATTCCCACCAAAATCCGGCTCTTCCAATCAACATGAACTCGGCACAACCCACTTTCTTGAATTCCGGGCAGGCTATGTGCTTAAAAATTTTTTCAATGGCCTGGAGCCATTCTTCCACTGCCAGTGGCCCATTTCCGCAGTCAAACGTAGGCAGGCTGTACCTTCTAAATTGTTCAATCATAGGTACAATAGGGTTAGGGTTTACTGGCTGTGGAATTTGTCTCATTTCCTGCACCGCTTTGAGTAGTTCTCTGATAACATCGGCTTGGTTCGGTGGTGCCATAACCTTCATAAATTTAAAGGCAGTTTGTAATAGTTGACTAGGAGTACTAACAACGCGAACAATAAAGATATCTCGTAAGACAGAAATTAAGTTTCAAATTTCATTTCATTCATAATTCAACTTCTTTTCATGTAGGTACATCGGGTGGCGTGTATGCCAACATTTGATTAAGTCAAAATGTTAACCCTACTCTAACTCCTATCATCTATTCTCCTTCGGTCACGCATGATTCGGCGTCCGAGAATTCTCCCAACGCTGGATCAGCGTCTTCCTCTGGTTCTTCTTCTTCGGGGTCTTCTTCGGGATCTTCTTCCTCTTCTGGGTCTTCCTCGGGATCTTCTTCTTCTTCTGGGTCTTCCTCGGGATCTTCTTCTTCTTCTGGGTCTTCCTCGGGATTGCCCTCGGGTGCTAACTCATCTTCTTGCACCTGTTCAGGCTCGAGCATTGGCTCAGGTTCTGGCTCCCCTTCAGGTACAACCCCAAGGCGGTGCTCAAAATACATGGGCCAATATGCCACAAATCTCACGCAGAATGTATCATATCCCATATCCACATTAGGTGACGTAAGAGCATCCATGTATATGCTACGAGCTACTTCCGCATAGTCGCCTCGGAAAGTCGAGAGTAGGTGATGAATCGACTGGCGATTACAGGTCACGTAGCCATGCTGTATGGCCCGCTCCCGTACGACATTCAACTGCTCTATGTGTTGGGCAATTGTCCAATCAAGTCTAGGCCTGAAGCGGTCGTAATCTCTAGCAGCTTGTTCTACGTCACTGGGTGCATATCTACGAATGGGTGCCATGTCCTAAACCAATTATGCAAAGTCCAATTAAGTGTGGTTATTCATCTCTTCTTAGTTAAAATTTACGAGGACGTAAAAATTTAGAAAATTATTTCCAATTATGTTCAAACTCATCTTTCTTTCTTTCTTTTCTTTCTTTCTTTCTAATTCGGATACACTTCTTTATCTTTCTTCTAAGTCTCGTAAATCGTAAAACAGTATCCGAAATAACATAACAGTAAACTTCAATAACTTCTTAACCTTCGGAGTCGACGGATTGAATGGTGGCAGTGGCAACTTCCAGTAATAACAAAATATTCTCTTAAAAAAAATTCTCTTTGAAAATTTTCTCTTTTTT
This sequence comes from Fraxinus americana, assembly GCA_035079005.1. Classification (NCBI taxonomy): domain Eukaryota; kingdom Viridiplantae; phylum Streptophyta; class Magnoliopsida; order Lamiales; family Oleaceae; genus Fraxinus; species Fraxinus americana. The sequence goes on from CM068714.1 coordinate 18,212,652, forward strand.
TTTTTTTTTTAAAATTTGCCGCCTACGTAAACGCAGATCGGCTCGATACTGTCGTAGCGCCCGAGTTCTGTTAACCCGGATTGCCACGTCATCGTCTTTTGCCCTAATTTTGTAAATCAATTTTGCGGAAATAACCTAATTTTTAAAAATCACATTTGCAATTTAAAATTTCGTCGGCAAGAAAAATACGTAGGACAATTGTTTAAAATTTAAATATCATGTTTTGGAATAGCGGAAACGAAAAATACGTTAACAATGTTTCAATACATAAATTCGGAAACTTAATAAATTCGATAATCAAATTTTATGCCACCACTGCCGGATCAATCTCGATCGCCTCCGAAGTCTGCAAATATTGTTAAAAATAGCAGAATGAGTATTTCGAAGAAATACTCAGTAGACTCATCGCCGATAATTAATTTACAGAATAATTGAAAAACACACTCATGCAATATACAACGTGATATCATATTCGGTTCATTTTCTTGAAAATCATAGGCTCTTTTAAAACATGGGCTGTGGGTAGTCTTTCTTTCTTGTGCGGATGAAGCACATAAGTTATGCATAACATTCTTTTCTTATCTCATAAGAGATTCTTTCTTTCTTTCTTTCTCATGCAATTAAGCATATAAGTTATGGCAAGCATAACAATATCATATATCGCATATGACACATTCTCATCCTATGCATAAAGCATATAAATCACGTAATTCACATAAAGCATGCAATTATAATTTAAACTAATTAATGGTGGGGAGTCTACCTCAATTGTTTCGAGTTGCGTGAAAAGTGGAGCGAGAAAAATAACTTCAAGCTCCTAATTGCTCGTACGTATCGTCTAGCCAACAATAGGAAATAAGTTTGAATTAGTATTTCGAACTTTAAAGTTTTAAAGTGTTGAAATTAAGTTTAAGGGTTTAATTGAAAATTATTGGAATTGAAATAAATGACTTAAAATGATAAAGTAAAGTTTAGGGGCTAAATTAGAAATTTATTAAATCTGAAAATAAAACTTTAAGGGCTAAAATAATAACTTCCATAAATTTAGGGACTAAATTGTAATTATAATAAAGCTGAAATAAAACTTAAAAGCTAAATTAAATAACTTATATAAGTTTAAGAACTAAACTGTAAATAAAATAAAGCTGAATATAAAACTTAAATGACTGAAATAATAACTTATATAAACTAGGGACTAAACTGTAGATATAATAAAGCTGAAAATAAAACTTAAAAGCTGAATTAATAAATTTTATAAACTAGGGGCTAACTTGAATGACTTTTAAACTGAAATTAACAAAGTAAAAATCAAAGTATTTAAAACCTAGGGACTAAAATAATATAACTTAAAACTTGAGGCTAAAATTTATCAATTGAAATAAATATATACATAAACTAATCTAACTAAACTTAAAACCAAAACAAAAACAATTAAAACAAACAAAAAAAAAAAAAAAAAAAAAATGATTCGACATCTCTCTCTCGTCCAAAGAGAGAGACGGCGACGGGGGGGAATTTCCTCGAATCTCGCCACCACCGGCCGGCGGTGGTGGCGCCGATCATAGGGGGTGGTGAGTGGGGGTTTATTTTGAGCTTTGGGCGCGAAAAAATGGAGGTATTGGATTCGAGGCTTGTGGGTTCGGTTGAGGTATGTTCTTGGGTTTCCTTCTTTTATTTCCTTCTTGGTTTGAGGGATGGTGGAGTTGGCTGTGGTGTTGGGTTGGTGGTGATGTTGGTCTCGGATTTGGGCGTGTTCTCGGTTGGGGCTCGACCTTTGGGTGTTTGAAGTCTCGGGTTTGGCGATGTTTTCGGGTATCTTGATTTCTTTCTTTGATTTGAAAGGGTGGTTTGGTGTTTTCTTGGTGGCGGTTTGAGGTGCAGGAGTGGCGGGTTTCGATGCTTTACCACAGGTGGTTCGAATGGTGTTATGTTGGGCAGCTAGTGATTCGAGTTGGGTTTTCGACTGGTGGTTTTGCTCTCGGTTTGGAGTTGATGTTGGGTTGGGTGGCTGGAACGTGGTGCTGCAGTGTTGTTGGTGATGTTGTGGTTAAGGTGGTGTGCTTGTGTGGTGGTGTGCTCGTGAGTTGGAGGTGGTGGTGTCGAGGTTGCAGCTCGTGTGAGTGAAGATTGGGTGAAGCAATGGGTGTTTGCAGCTGGGTTTAGGCAATGGCAGTTTGGGCAGAGGTGGTGTTGGACGTTTTCTGCTGGAGCTTAGAAATGGTGGTTCTGGGTTTGGTTGGCTACTGTGTGGTGTTGTGGATTGGATTCCAGTGTCGTGAGTGGGTTTTGGCTATGGTTACACTGTTGGTGCTAGAAATGGATTTTCTAGCATCAATTGTGTTTCACCTGGGAATAGAGAGAATGTTGGAGAGATAAACAATTTTCTTACCAAATGGATTTAGTTGGCTGCGTGAATGTTTGGAAATGGAGGAGAGAAATGGATGAGGTGATGGTGAATAAAATAGGAAATATTAGGGCACAAATCCCTATGTGCCACTTGGGCCAATTGGGTTGTAAGGAATCCTAAATGGATTGGGCCTAAACATCAATGTTTGGGTCGACATAATTGGACTTAATTGTAATGGACTAAAATAAATTGGGCTAAAAGAATTAAAATTAAATCGGGCTTATGATTGGACCATAAATGTTAAATTTTAACAATTGGGCTTGAATTTAATAAAAATTGGATATAAATATAAATAATTCGAAATTGATAATAAAATTATTATTCGGGATTGGATTCAATCGAATAAATTTGAATTCGTTTTTATAACGGCTAGACGAACGCGTTTCTCTAGAAAATTAGGGTTACGTTTAGCGACACGTTTTTCGAAAAAATTAATTTATATAATTTAAAAGTTCGCGGTCGCTACAGATCACAACTCATGGCCTTCGACCATGACGTATGTCGGATTTCGGACAGATTCCATCGTTTAGGCTCTCGATTAGATGTTTTTGCCGTTTATGGTAATTTTTATTTTGGTAATATCTTATTCAATAAAATTCAGATTTTGATTCCGTTTGTTGGAGGACGATCCTGAATATTAGGAGTTTCCATTTAAGTTAGAATCTCGAATTTTTTCATTTATGGAAAAATATCTTTTTTTTATTTTTTTTATTTATTTTCCGAAATTTGCTAGGGTTTTACTATTTAAACCATTGTAAGCCCTTTGAGGCAGACATTATTGAATTGAATAAAAACTTTCGTGAGTTTATCTCATATTTGTGAGGTTGTTCATCTTTCCTATAATCTTCCGCTACGTCAGTTTCTCTATTCTATAACTAGCTATGCATGTCCATTGAAATGACGACATGGGCAAATTAGCTCATGTATGAACTTGTTGTAGTAATAACCAGTTTGAAAATATTAACTACCACCAAAGCAATTCGATCTTCCCTAGTAAGAAATCAATCAGGCTCCTTATCATAAATGCTAATAAGAAATCAATCTGGTGCCTAAAAAAAATGCAAATATTGCCAACTCATTGATAGCCAACTTCATTATTTATAGTAATATTGTCAAAGTGCTAGCTAAAGAACGTCAACAATTACTAGCTCTCAGCCACAACTTACTTCTACACTTCATATTGTTGCTCATAAACATAAAAAATGAGAAAATGCAATTCCCTGAAATGGAAATGGATTCATACATAGTTCTAAAAAATTCAAGAAACACACATTCATCAAAGAAGTCTAATACTACTCTTTGGCCAAGCAACAGTACTTCACATGGCTTCACGAAGAGTTCGAAATTCATATGTAGGTACAGATAAGGTCAATTGACCTATATACACTTCCTCAACTCAAACCTTCCAACAATTTCTTCCGAGTGGCAAGTGATGCACCTTTGCACCTAGGTCTGTTGTTGCAATTCTCCCTTCTGCTACAACTACTTCATCCTTCAACATGTATCAATGCAGTACTTGACACCTAACATTTTCCATATGTGTAATACCTCCTTGGACACCACTTCCCTGGAGTGACTATAAATTCATAGTAAATAGAAAATATTTTTTTTTATTAGTATACTCCAATCTAAATTTATATTGAATAAACTTTTAATAATGTAGGATACAAAAACTTGAGGAGTAAAAAGATTTGAATTCTCATCCTCCATATTCTGAAAAATGATACAAAGATTATAAAAATTATTCTACATATACTTGGCTATATTAAGTTATATTATCGCAATATAAATAATGGTCAAAAGTTCTAACATGTTGACTTAACTTGAGAAGTGGTTCAACCTTTTCTTCTAGTGCTTCCACCATTTCCGAATGAGTTTGTAATTGGCTTTCAAGTTCTTTAACTCTCTCATTACTTTGAATTTATTCATCTACTTTTGATGGTACAACTCTAAATCCAAGTCCCCTAACTCTTCCATGACGTTCAGGACCTAAAACTCGAGCAACAGCATCATCGCGGATGGAATCTTCAAATAATGTATTAGAAATTGATTGAGCACAATCTTCAATCCTTTTATGCACTTATGGAACTCAAATTTTATACTAACAAGTGATATAATACAACTTATTATTCTGACTATGAAAGTTGAAATAATACACATACCAAAGTCTCAGCAACTGCTTCATTTTTTGGTTTTTCATCCTTCTTAAGATGTTCATGAGTCCATACTCTAGTTGTTAACCCTTTTATATCTGGATTTTTTTTGTCTTTGCAATGCAAATCTAGTAATTAAGTGTATTGGTATGGGACATTTCAAGTGAGAAGATTAAATATGTTTGTAATTGTACCATTTCATGAGTCATACGTGGATAACCCTTTCAACCCGTAGTGTGGAGAAGCTTCTAATTAGTTCTCAAAATGCTAAACTTGTCACTTTTTTCCTTCCATGCTTCAACCATAGTAAACATGTGTTTTCACGACAAATAGGACATGCAATTTTTCCCTTGACGGTCCATCCATGTATATTTTCATATGCAGGAAAGTCATGTACTGTTCACATCAAAATAACTTTTAAATTAAATATAGACTTTGTGACTACATCATACATCTCAACTCCATCACTCCAAAACAACATTAAGTCATCTACAAATGGTGCCAAATAAACATCTATGTCATTACCTGGCCGTTTTGGTCTCGGGATCAATAAACTCAGCATCAAACTTTCATTTGACATGCATAATGAGAGAGACAAGTTATATATAGTTAAAATTATTGGCCAACAACTATATTTAAATCTAAAATCTTTGAAAGGATTAAATCCAATAGTAGCAAGACCTAATCTAATATTTCGATAATCTAATACAAAATACTGGATGCCTAATTTTACTGTCGGAACTTTTTATTACTTGATAACCATCTCAATTGTGTTGCCATCTCTTCTATTCTAAACACCCTCTTAAATCTTGGTATTATAGGAAAATAACGCAACACTTTTACTGGAGTTTTTTCTGAATTTTTTAGTCCGTTGGTTAACTTTTCATCTTGAGCAACCATATTTTAGGCATAACTCAGCTTGTTCGAGCTCATTTCTATATAATACAACAATCATTCATGCAAGCATGTATCTTCTCATATCCAAGATCAAATGTATTGACACGTTTTTTCATCTCATAAAATGAGTTTGAAAGTGTATTATTCTCTGGCAACATGTCTCCAACAAGATTTATGAGTTTGTCAAAATCACTGTCAGATAAACCACATGAAACTTTATGCTTAAATGAGCAGACATCTTTGTGAATGCCCTACAACCAGGATATAAATGCGTTTCAGCATCATCAACTAAACTTTCAATCTCTTTCACTCTTTCATCAGGAGGGTTTTCAAGATCCACTTCATGTTGTGCATAGAAATCCTTAAATATCTTATGTGACTCAGACATTTCTACATCGAGCAAATTTGCTTCACTTGGTTATTCTCCATGAAATACCGAGACGTTGTATTAGGATCCATACCCTTAATAACCAAGTGTTCATAGACTGTATCATAATGGTGATGCATTAGATTCCTACACCTAACAAAAGGGCATAATGATTTCAACAAAATTATGGGCTCCATCTTTATATTGTTTTGAAAATCTACAAGTTAAACTTTATGATCATTATACATTACATTTTTTTCGATTGATATCTAGATTTGCAATATATAATTTTAGATGAAAACTTTGACAAGTATAGTCACTCTTTGTCCATTGTATGCAAAGATACTATTCAACACTAAACAAGACAAAGATACATTAGATAAAAAGATAAGTAAACGCTATAAGGAGCCCATCAACTTATATTAACTTTATTTATTGAAAATTCACATCAAACATGCACTTAGAAATATGCACTTAGAAATATATATATATATACTATCACATAGCTAATCTCCATAGAGATTTCCCTTTCCAGCTAGACTTTTCAAATTGAATGACCTACGTATATTATCATAATGTAGAATCACATCTTCAATCTACATAGTAAGTTCCGTTTAATTTTTAGAACATTTATTTTTCATTATCAAAAATAAGAATCGGGCCACTTGCACAACAATTTCTCCATTTCAAGGAAAAAGAAGGAGCTAGCTTTTACATGTAAGTTCAAGTGTAGCTTTCTAACCAAAAGTCCAACCAATACGCTCAACTATCAACAAGATCTTAGGAAGTAGAGGCAGTGCCCTAAACCACCAATATACAAATAGAAATAAAATCATTCGCAAACCCCTTTTTACACAAATAAATCAGATACTGCCCACCTTTCAAGTTTGGTGAGAATTTGATGCCGGGTGATGAACACGTCTTCCTTGTAAAAACCAGTATGTGGAGAGACGACACAAACAAGTGGACGACAATCAGCACTGGCTACCCACGGACGATCAATGACCAGCGTCGGCAACTGAAAACTGAAATTTGGTGTTGGCGATTTGAGGGGAAAGCTATAGAGAATGAAGGATTGGGTTTTATGGCTTTTGTCGTGATTTTGTTCCTCTTGGTTTTCATTTTTTTTAATATAAGCGGGTCGGGTGAGGTCGGGTTAGGCGGGTTATGAATTGGGTATTTTATAGGTTGTTGGGTTGGAATGTGATGGACTCTTTTAAATGGGCCAAAAAATTGTATACAGTCATTTTTTGCAACATTTGATAAACGTTGCAAAAAGTTAGCTTATTTAACCTTATTAGAAATGTTCACCAAACGTTGCGAAAAGTCTATATTAACAACATTTAACAAATGTTGCGAAAAGTTCGTCTACACAATCATATTAACAACGTTTAGTAAACGTTGCGATAAGTTTACATTTTCGCAACGTTTATAAAACGTTGCAAAAATATAAACCTTTCGCAACAATATAATCTAAGTATTAGCAACAGTCGGTAAACGTTGCTATAGAATGATTTTTTAGCAATACCTGCTAAACATTACAATAAATAAAACTTTTGACAACACTCAATAAACGTTGTAAAAGACGACATTAGCAACATTCATTTAAAAAATGTTGCCAATCTCAATTATGTTAACCAATTGCAACATTCACTTATTAGAATATTGCGATAAACTCCTTTAACAACACTTAAGTACTGAATGTTGCCTTTTATGTGTTGTTTTATTGTAGTGAAAGTCTCGTCATATTTTACTTTCCAGATGGTTTTGTCACAAATATAAATAGATAAAGTTACTAAAAATTGAGTTGTTTGCTTAATTTTTTTTATTACAATAAATATATTAAACTTTAATCTTTGAAATTTGAGGCATTATAGCTATGGTATAAGAGCACGGGTCTACTTTTTCGTAGACTCGTTAAATTATTCTCTTCTTTCCTTGATTATGTGTTAAACTTAAATACTTTTTTTAAGCATGTTATAATGACTAAAAATTATTTCTTTATAAGTCGCAAAATTTGACCTTGTACTATTCAATTATAACATCGATTTTATTTTAAAAAATTCTTTTATGATAACTGTACAAAAATCTAAAAAAAAAAAAAGGATTTTGATGCTAAATGTTGAGAGTTGGTGTTTATTTTAAAAGTTTAATGTACAACAGTAAACAAAACATGGGCATATACATCAAATTGGTGTAATAATATATTTTTTTAATTAAATAATTTTAAAATAAATTAATTTTTGAGAAATAAATAATAAGGAAATAAAGAAAATACTATTTAATCATTGGAGATGCACCTCAAATTGGTGCAAATCATTGGACATGTCCTAAATTTTGAAAAACTTTGTTTTATTTGGAAAAATTTAGTTGCTCTTAGTTATTCATTAAAAAAAAAGTTAATTAATCATTTTTTATTAAAGCTGTACTGTTCAATGTTTAAAAAAAATTATTAATCCACATGAAAAGTGAACAGGAAAAAAAAAAGTTACTGTTCACATGAGCAGTAAACAGAGAAATAAAAAAATATTTTCTGGATGGTCCCTAATCTATTTTGGTACTTCAATTTCGAAAATTGCGGGTTTACCTCGAGCTAATCTGGGATTTTCTTCCCAACTTTTGAAATTTTATGATTAATCGTGTAGCTATGCTAGTTAGAAAAAAAATCAAATAGAAAAAAGGTACTATATATAAAAAAGTTTAGAAAATAATTTAGAATATATTATAAACCAAAATAGTGAAATATTAAAAATGAAATTTTATAATACAAGTGAAACAGATATTGGTCACAACTTAGAGAAAATTAGAAAATAGAATTAAAACTTTAGAAAAAGAAAAGTAAATAGATACCAAACAAGATTTAGATAATCTAATAAATAAGCTAGAAAAATTAGATCTAGAAAAAGTCAAAGAATCTAGTAAATTTAAGAATACTAGGTTGATTTATACGTAATCGATAAATGAAAGCAAATTGTAACTAATAGTAGTAGACTAGTGGGTAATTCTTTACTAAGGACATTAAGTAGAAAAATGGCATTTGAAACAAGATTAAAACTTTTAATAAATATAGAAGAACGGATAGAAATGCTTAAACAAAATAAATTAAAACTAGTAAAAACTTTAGACATATATAAAAAGAGAAATATTTTTAGTAAATCTGCAACATATCAACATTATGATGAAAGATATGTTTCTTGTACACATGAAGATCAATACATATCCCTAGATTTAATAGAAAAAGAATCTTATAAAGAAATTGTTAAAAAAAAAATTTCAACAAACTCATTTAGGATTAATAACAATATAAGTAAAATGATTTCACAAAGAGAATTTAGGAGCTAAAGTATTAGTATGTTTATGATAGTGAATTTACATACATAGAACAGTAACTATTAGAAAAGAATATTAAAAGCGGAATAGTATACTTTACACCAGATTATTTAATTGAAACAATTTTTTTTTTATAAAGATATTAAAATTGGAATAAAAAGTAAAGGATACCAAATGTAAAGAAATGAAGACAATTTGTTACTTTGTATAGGATTTATAGGAAGACTTAGTAAAAATAATCAAATAATTACCTTATTAAGACAAAAAGGAATAAAAGCTCTTCCAGCAAAGAAATTCTCTTAAGAAACAAATACTGGATTAGATTGGAACAAAGAAAATTTTTAGAAAATTTGATATTAGTACAAGAAGATAATATCATGTAAAAAAATAGTAATGGAAAGATTTAGATCCAGAACACTGTACACAAAAACTAAAATATGAAATAAGAGGTAATCAAATGGACAGTAGAAAATGGGATTCGAATAAAGACTTTTTGATTATTATAAGATTAAATTTTAAGAAATGCAGTATAGTTTAATTAGACTAATTAGTGAATTAATCAAAGACGAATTTGTTATAGGTATAAAATTCTTACTAAGTAGAAATGGAAGTTTAACCATTACTCATGATGTTATAGTTTTAGGAAAAGACGCTTCTATTATTAATATGATAGATTCATCAGAGTTACGAGTGAAGCGTGGTGGACGCCTACTTTTAAATACGAAAACAGAACCAAAAAGTTTAGATAATTTTGACGAAAATCTAGATAGTCTAGAAAGTCTAGAATGCTTAAAACATTTATTTCTAGAAACCTTAAAGACTGATTTCATATCAAGAAACAAAGAATTAATAATTTTTAATAAAACATCATCTAAAATAAATAGTATAAATAGAATTTTAGAATTTGCAGAAAAGATTCAAATAATAGGAAAATACCCTATAAAAACATTGATATAAAAATAAGATAGAAGCTAAATTAAAAATCATAAACTAAAGTATAAAAAGAAGAACAATAGAAATTAAACATAAACATCAAGACATATAAGACTTTAATATACAAATTAAAGAGTTATTCAAATTCAAAGTAATAAGACCATGTAGCAGTCAACATAGATCAACAGCTTTTATGGTTAGAAGTCATAATGAAATTTTTTTTAAAAAAAAAGGCAAGAATAAGTATAAAATACAAAAGATTAAATGATAATATTATCTAAGATGGATATAAAATACAAGACAAAGACGTGTTAATAAATAAAATATAAAATAGTAAAATATTTTCAAAGTTTGATTGTAAATCTAGATTTAGCAAATAAAAATTTCAACAGATTCTATTCTTTGGACAACTTTTGCTATACTACTAGAATATTTTGAATAGTCAATCATGCCTTTTGAATTAAAAAAGTACCCGCCATGTCTCAAAGAAAGATGGATTATATATTTAGTTCTTTTTCATTTGTCTGTGTATATATAGATAATATTTTAGTACATACAAAAAATCAGTTTGAACATATGAAACATTTAGAGACAGTTTTTTAAATAAATTTATAGAAAATGGTTTAATTATAAGTATAAAGAAAATGCAAATAAATAAACAAAAAATTGAATTCTTATAAATTATTTTAGAAGAAGGAAAAATCCAACTACAACAGCACATAGTACAGACAATTTTACATTAGAAAAAAAATAAAAAATTACAAGTCTTTTTAGGAATTTTGAATTATGCTAGACATTTTATTAAAAAACTTAGGAATGAAAGTAAGATCATTGTATAGTAAATTGTCTAGAAAAAGACAAAAATATTTTAATCATATAGATCTAGTTAAAAAGACAAAATACAAAGTTAAAAATTTACCACTATTAGAATTACCTTTAGATAGTGAATATAAAATAATAGAAATAGATGGATATGAACTAGGATTGGAAGACATTTTATATTTTAAACCAAATAAATATAGTGATAAAAAGGAAGAAAAGATTTGTATAAATTCTAATGAAAAGTATAAGATAAAAGGAAAATAGTGGATCGGTTTAAATTATAAAATAATGACTATTATACATGGTATGGAAAACTTTAAATTATTTTTAAATACTAAATTTACTATTAAAATAGACTGTGAAGCCATATTAAAATTTATTAATAAATACAAATTTTGGTAAAATAAGACATAAAATATGGTTAAAGCTATATGAAATATTAAATAGTTATAAAATCAATATAGAACACATAAATGGAAAAAAGAATTAACAGGTAATCTAAGTAGACATATAATTATTTTCCTAGCAAATTATTTTCATATTGCAGATGGATTAGAGGATTATGAACTTTGAAAATGTCTCTCTTAGAGTGGCCCCACAAGGATTTAATTTTCGATTTAGAAGAAATAATTTAAAAAGACTTCCAGAAAAGGAGCGTTATTTACTAAATAATCTCTAGATGGCACGTGACTCTAAATAGAAATTAGTCAGCATTAATGGTTTGGCTAATCATTTTAGACAGATTCATAATCAACTAGAAAGTCGATAATTTAGTTTCTTTCCAGTAATTAAAGGTAGAAAGCCCGTCATATATAATTATTGGCCAGAAATATAACATGTAGAAAGATTTCCAGAACTTTTATTGATGAGGGAGGCTAATGTGGAGGAACATACGATTGCATATTTGGAGCGCTTGGATTGTCGGCGCTCAAAGATAGTGGCATAATTTTTGCATTCGGTGTCCGTTTTGGACCCATAACCTCATTTCGGAAAGCTCGCGACGATTTGGATTGAACTCATCGCTTTTCCGCGACGTATGATGGATTTTGGGCGTTTGACGTCGTCTTCCTAGTCAAAACAGTATTTTAAGTTTTGTAATTCGTTAATTTTAATGTTTATTTGTTTTACTTTGTAGCCCAGCCCATTTAGGGACTGTTGGCCCAGTAGATTAACCGTTTTCTTTCATATTTAAAACTCTCCAAACGTTTGTAGTTTTTTGGTTGTTCAAGAAATAAGAAAAAGACGTGAGTTTTTTAGAGAGCAATCCATTTTCACCTTATTATTGTTTTGGTTTGTAGTTTCGAACTACATCATTTATTTAAAAGATTCTATACTTTAAATGAAACTTTGAATTTTTGTAGAAAAATGACAAGAATTAACTTTCATATATCTGATAGAGTTAGACAAACCATGCAAATCTCTACTTCTCAATCATCATCTTCACCTATACAGCTTTGTGGTAGTTGCAAAACTATCACCAAGGTCGTTAAAGATTTAAATCGTAAAAAGCATATGTTAGAAGAAAGATTAGAACTTTTAGAAGACCAAATTTCTTTATCTCAACGGACCATTACTAAATATCAAAATGAAATTATTCAATTACACAAAAAATTAGAAAGACTTGATTCTAGAAGTATTGCTGAAAAGTCCATTTCCATAGATCCTACTGCTTCTACTAGTAAAAATTACTCACAACAAATAGAAAAAGTTGTTGAACTAATGGATTTAATAGCTGCAAAGCAAGAAAAGACTTTATATGAATTAGAAAGTAAAATTAAAACTTTAGAAAAAGAAGAGTCAATAGATACTAAACAAGATTTAAATATTTTAATAAATGAGCTAGAAAATTAGATCTGGGACAAGTCAAAGAATCTAGCAAATTTGAGAAGACTAAATGGATTTATACGTAATGGATAAAGGAAAGCAAATCGTAGCTAGCAGTAGCAGACTAGTAGGTAATCCTTTACTAAGGACATTAAGTAGAAAAATGGAATCCGAAACAAGATTAGAATCTTTAATAAATATAGAAGAACAGATAGAAACTTTTAGACTAAAATAAATTAAAACTAATAAAAGCTTTAGACATATATAAAAAGGAAAATATTTTTAGCAAATCCTTAATATGTCAACATTATGATTAAATATATGTTTCTTGTACGCATAAAGATCAATTTATATTCCTAGATTTAATAGAAAAAGAATCTTATAAATAAATTGTTAAATGGTCATCATGTATCTATTGAAGCTACTACATTTTTATCATTTTATTTATTTACACTTCTACGGATATTCTAAGACTTTTGGTTGGGTTTATTCTAAATATGTGACAAATTATTTCTTCTTAATTTTCTGTTTCTAAAAAATTATTTTATGTGTAATTATCTATATAGGTTGTTTTCCCCTTGTTTCTAAATTTCTAATCCTATATTTTATTTCTCCTAATATTTCATAATTTTATATATTATATTATTAGAATTTATTATCCTATCTTCTAATCTTTCTATGATTTCACTATAATCTTTAGCTTTATTATGAGCCTCTTCTTTAATTCCTAAACAATTATTACATTGAATTTTTAAACAATTTTTACATTGATTTCTATTTTTATGTCATGGGTATATTTCACATATTTTACCATTTTCCATCATTGATCCTTGTCATTTAATCCATTCATGGATACGTTCTTGTTCTATATTCATCATTTTTATGTGGAGAATTGAAAATTTTAGTTCTTCTAAACCACTATAATGTCTTTCAAACTGCTTATTATTTTTAAATTGTCTAATTCTTCATCTTTGTAAATACTATATACTAAACTACAAGATTCACTATCAAATAATTCTATAATATTACACTATATTTCTTTAATTATCATAGATTCAGTTATATTTTCTCTACTTTTATTTTTAATGGGGCATTTATTAGTGAAATGTCTAGGATCTCCGCAAATATAAGATTTACAATTTTTTTATTTCTTGGCTTTTTAGCATATCTATTATAATTGGATCTTTTATTTTTATAATATGGCATACTTGGTCTAATATTATGCATTTTTCTATTGTGGTATTGTCTTGTATATTTCTTATGTTTTTTATACAACTTTTTCTTTCGTCTTCTATAATCATGGGTTTGTGGTGTATACAAATCTGAACAAAAAGAATAATTTAATTTCTTTATTTATTTTCTAGATACTTTTTCTATATAGTATTCTTTCAGTAGCACTAATATTTACTTCTCTTGTTGGTGTTGTTTCTACATTCTTTCTAATCTTATCATTCCATGGTGTTAGTATCTTTCGATATAATTTGTCAAGTATAGGTACATCTAATGCTAATAGTGTCACACTCACTAATCTTTCAAAATCTAATAAACGATTGTATGTACTTCATATTATTAATACTTATTTTTCTAATTCTTCTAAGGCTCTATTTTGTTCTTAAGTGTTGTCTTTACTTGGGTCAAATCCTATAATTATTTCTCTAATAAAGTTTGTAAAATTTCTAGGATTGTCTCCTCTGACCATTCTTAATCTAATTCTTCTGGTTTTAGTCTTTTAGCTGTGACATATATGTCTAATGCTATCTTTCCTAAATAAGTTTCTAAATAAGCTACTCTATTTCTACAGTAATCTGTATAGGTACACTAATATGCTCTAATTACAGAATTTTCTCATTTGATTATATTATTAGGTCTGTCTTGAGGTTTACAATTATTTAATTTTTAAAATTAATCATCTATCACTAGCTGTTGGTAAACTACATCCTTCTTCTGACTCTCTTTTTCTTGAACTTTTATATGTTTTTATCTTCCCATTCATATACTTTTGCAGAGGGAAAATGATACTTTCTCCATATGCCGTATTCTATATTCATGGGTTCTGTTCTTCTTTTTGTTTTTTCAAATTCTTGGTCTGTTTCTAATTTCGTTCTTTTATTACCTTCGCTGCTTTCTTCCTCTTGGTTTTCATATTTGTTTGATCTTTTTCTAACAACATTCTAATTTCTATTTCTCTATATTTTCTTACATTTTTCATGTCTATATATCCAAATTCTTTTTCCTCATCTTCCCTTTGGTCTACTTCACTATCTTCGTCTAATGCATTAATTTCATCATCGCTTTCATAGTCTTCTATTTCAAAGTATCTACATTCCCCATCATTTTCTTCTTCTTTATGCTTGATAATTATAATTTTCAAATTTAATACTTATGAGTTCAATTACTATTTTTGTACATAATATTATCTTCTCGTACCAATATCGGATTTTCTAAAAAGTTTCCTAGGTTCCAATCTAATCCTACATTTGTTTCTGAAGAGAATTTTTTGCTAGGATGGCTTTTATGCACTTTTGTCCTAATAAGGAAATTACTTGATTATTTTATAATTTATAATTGGTAGTACTATTTTCACTAAATCTTCCTATAAATCCTATTCAAATTAAAAAAAATGTGTTCATCTCTTTTTATTTGATATACTTTACTTTTTATTCCTAGTTTAATGTCTTTATAAATTTTTTTTTATTTTAGTTAAATAATATGTCGTAAAGTATACTATTCTGACTTTATTATTCATGTCTAATTTTATGTTCCTAATAGTCCTTGTTCTATGTATGTAAATCTACTATCATATAAACATATTAATACTTTGATTCCAAAATTTTCTTTGTGAAGTCATTTTACTCCTACTATTGTAAATCCTAAATGATTTTGTTGAAGATTTTTATTAACAATTTTTCTATAAGATTCTTTTTCTATTAAATCTAGGAATATAAATTGATTTTCTTGTGTACAAGAAACATATCTTTCACCATAATGTTAATATATTAAGGTTTTGCTAAAAATATTTCCCTTTTTATATATGTTTGAAACTTTTACTAGTTTTAATTTATTTTGTCTAAAAGTCTCTATCCGTTCTTCTATATTTATTAAGGATTCTAACCTTGTTTCGGATTCCATTTTTCTACTTAATGTTCTTAGTAAAGGATTACCCACTAGTCTACTATTACTAGCTACAATTTGTTTTCTTTTATCCATTACGTATAAATCTACTTAATCTTCTTAAATTTACTAGATTCTTTGACTTTTCCTATATTTAATTTTTCTAACTTATTTATTAAATTATCTAAATCTTGTTTAGTATCTATTGACTTTTCTTTTTCTAATATTTTAATTCTACTTTCTAATATCTCTAACTTTGGACCAATATTTGTTTCACCTGTGTTATAAAATTTTCTTTTTAATATTTCACTAGATTGGTTTTTAATATATTCTAAGTTATTTTCTAAACTTTTTATATTTATATTTATACTTTCTAAAAGTTTCTACCTTTTGATTTGTATTTGTTTCTTTCTAAATTTTCTCCTAAATTTACGAGTAAACCGACAATACTATTTGAAAGTCTATCTTCATAATGTAAAGGATGTTTAAATTTGTTATCAAAGTTACAAACTAAAGAAGCTGTATCTAAACTATCTTTCTTTTAAAATTTCCTAGAAGTTCTAAATCTAAGTAATCTATTTTTTTCATAAACTAAATGTTTTAGAATAAGAAAAAGCTCTGATACCAATTTAGAAGGGGTTTTACTAAGAATTATCTAAGAGAAAATCTTTGTCTTTCTTTTTATTATATTGCTATTATTTTTATCTTTTCTTTCAATTTTTATTTCTTTCTTGTCTTTTCTTACAATCTTCAGGATCTTCTATCAAGAAGCTCCAACACTAAAAAATAGAACACTCATTGAATTGCCTCTTGATCAGTAAAAAAAGGCCACCTCTATTTCTATCTAATGGGAATAATATATGACTTTTTATAACAACAAATCTACCAATTTCTTGATTTTATAAGCAAGTATTAATAAATTCATAGAAATGTTCTAATGAACAACAAAGTAAAGTAGATGAAGTATATTTATCTAATGGCATAAAATATAAAAACTTGAAACAATATATTTATAATGGCCTTAGAGTACTTTACTATTCAACAAATTATTTTCTTTATAGTTTTTTTTTTAATCTCTTTTAGCTTTTTTCTTGACCTTCGAAGAAAGGTTTAAAACTGTAACAAAAAAAGATTTTCATCATATTTAAAAGGTTTAAACAAACTCCCTTAATTGGGATACAATACAGCCAACATAACTCAGTTGATTACTTTATCTATTGGTCATGTAATCCAAATTAAAGAGGCTACGAAAACGTTAGAAATACATTTGAAAAAGGAATAAAGCATTATAATATTAGTTCTGAATAAATTAATTGCTTACTTGGTGTTTCTACTTTTAGGCCTTGCCCTAAAATAAATAAAGCAAAAGAGAATATAAAGAAAAAGAAAGTATGAAAGAACTCACTTTAATGTGAAGTCTTTGAATTTATAAGGATTAAGAGAGATTTTTTAAGTACAAATGTTATATGGCGTGCTTCGTATTTTTTGGTGTGTATTTCATCGTATGTGATATTGATATTTATAGACGCTGGTTCATCACATCTATTTTTTAGAAAAAAAAAAATCAAAATTGCATATGTTTACAGATGTGTGATTTACAATTAAAAGTACATCTACAACTTTACAAGTGTGTGGCTTAAATTAAAAGTCAAAAGATCATTTTTCAAAAGTCTGATTGTACATTCTTCTTTTATAGATTCCTTCTCTAATAATCATTCTTTAGCATTGTTCATTGCCCTTCTTTTCATGGTCCGCTTTTAATAATTGTCTTTGAATTATTGCTTTTTTCATCTTTGCTCCATTATTGTTCTGAATTCTAATGTAATTAGATATGAGCGATTGATAAGAGAAGAAAAACAGATGAAAAACTCTAGTAAATGAACTTCTTATAGAGACCCAAACTTTGATGTTCATTCTGTTAATGACGAATATTATGATCAGACAGAAGTATGTCTGGCCAAATTGGTTAAGGGAGATGCATATGACTGTCCTATAATGGTTAAATTTAGAATATCGGGTAAGGATGAGCCTATAAAAAATGAAAATAGAAAGGCTAGGGTGTTCTCATTTGACGTGACCAAAGCTGACCTTATATTTGATAATTATATAACAATAAGCAGATAAAGTTGAGTGACAAACATAAATTGCTAGACCCTGAACAAGTTAAGGGTAAAAAATATTATAAATGGCACAATGCTGACTAATAATTGCTTGGTCTTTCGTCATGTGTTACAGGATGCCATCGAGTCAGGGTGAATCACGTTTGAAGCTAAGAAGAAAATGGCAATGGATGAAAATCCTTTTCTACAACCACTTGGGGTGAATATGGTGACGACTGGTTTCAAAAATACGTTGACAAAATTCAAGTTGGTTGTAGATGACAGAGAAGAAGATTCTGAGCCACATCCCAGTGTTTTTGAACGTATCAAATAGAAGGAGCCTAGAGAGGATGGAAACATCCTGTGTACGAGATGTAAGGGAAAAGTAAATGCAAACATAGAAAGACCGGGAATGTGGCGACATCACCATCGTCTTGATATTGTCCCAAGTATCCAGCCTGATAGAGGACGGGGTACATCATTCTATAGAGGACCGCCTTTTAAGAGGTAGTTCAGGCCGATAAACGATGGGAGGACATTCAGGCGGCAACCTTGCCAACCAAATGTATGGCATTCATTCCAGTATAATGTAAGAAAGGTGATACCTTTCAATGAGATGACCAGAACCCAACAAAGGCATTTTTAACGGAATTATGGACGAATGATTAGGCAACAACAGGGGTTACCACGTCCTAAGGAACCTAAATTGCTTGAGGTGGCCAACCAAAATGTTCTTGAAGATAGTAAAGAGGTCGGTATGGACGAATCAATGGAAGAGTTACCAGAGAGTTCTTCCAGGAGATCAAAGTTTGAACGAGGAAAGAAAGATGAAGAAGATCCAGAGCAACCCCTCACCATCCAATTTGGTACCTTTCCTCCTGTAATGGCTAATAATTATTTACTAGCCAATGAATTCAAAAATAAAGAAAATGAAGAGGAAGAAATGGAAGGTAATGAGGAAGAAGCATGTGTGCTGGAATGTGAAGAAGGTTAAACGTCCCATGAGGTATATAATGAAGAAGAGACGATGGCATGACTGACATTGAAGAGGAAATTGATTTGGAAGTAGAAAGAAGAAAGAGGGAAGTGTCGTGCAATACTTTGTTAAAGCAACTACATCGGGAAGGTGTTCACGAGGTGGATTTGTTGGGAGAACCATCTAGGCGTTCTTTCAACTACTATGTGTTGTACGAGATACCCAAGAGAAAGAAGAGAGTACCTCGCTCTGAGAAATATGGGTCACCTCCAAGAATACTGCCTCCTCCTACAAGTTAGATAACCAACGAAGAAGCACTAGAGGAAAATAAGGAGGAAATCCAAGAAACAGAAATTCAGTGCGAAATATTGACTTATCACAAAGAGATAATTCAACATAAGACAAACAGGAAGTGAAAATAGATGCAACTGAAAAGGTCATCTTTAAGAGACCAACCATGAAATTGACTAAACATTTAAGGCCATTGTATGTAAAGGCCTTAGTCAATGGTATACATGTGGCAAAGGTGCTCATTGATAATTGAACAACCATAAATACCATTCCGTCCAGGATGATAAGGAAATTTGCAAAAACAGAAAGCAATATGATCCCAACAGAAGTTATTCTTACAAGTTTTAATGGAGGAGCAACTTCAGCTAAAGGGGTAATGCTACTAGACATAACCATGGGAACAACTACTAGGACCACAGTCTTCTTTGTGATAGATGATCCTACTAGTTACAATGTGCTACTAGGAAGAGATTGGATTCATGAAAGTTGTTGCATACCTTCATCGCTCCACCAATACCTGGTTTTCTGAATTGATAAGGAGGAAGCAGAAGTGGTACAAGCAGACCATAGACCTTTGTCACAGAAGAAAACTCAGTAGAAAAGTTAATGTACGAAAGAAATTATGAACCTGTCAGGGAGGTTCAAGATGGAAAAGAAACTCAAATTGTCGCACAGAGTGAAAAGCCATTTTCAGTGGATGCACTTACTGAAATGTTCAATCAAATGAGGCCAAACATAGTGGCCCTGGAAGAGCTAGTAATTGGCAAAAAGATAATCAAGGAACTCTAATGAGTTGTCAGCAACAAGAACATATGGTCGATATTTAGGCCTTCAAAGCTAAATTAATGGCTTTCAATAAGGAATGTTAAGAGAAGACGAAAGAAGAATCAACATTAAAGATGTTGAGAAACAAAATAGCAGTGTTTGAGTTGGAGCGGAATATTGGTCGAGAAGTCAACAAAGTGGATTGTTTAGAAGAGGAAGTGCCTACCGGAAATCTAGACGATGAAGTAATGAGAATTGTAAAATCAGGGCATGCTCAAGAACAAGATCCTTTGATAAAGGTGAATATTGGCGACGAAGGGGAAGATCGCCCAATATTTATCAGCCAGATACTTAGCCAAGAGGTAAGTAATAAATAAATCACTCTATTAAAGGAATTTAATGATTGTTTTGCTTGGGAGTATGAACACATGCATGGTTTAGATAAGAATTTGGTAGAATATAGGTTATCGACTAAGCCAAATTTTAAACCTCATAAACAAACTCCTAGGCGTTTTGCCTCAATGTACTTCCTGAAATAAAGAAAGAAATAGAGTAATTGTTAAAAGTAGGTTTTATTAGGACGGCCAGATATGTTGAATGGTTATCTAATATCGTGCCAGTGTTAAAAAAATGGTACATTAAGAGTGTGCATAGATTTTAAAAATTTAAATTTAGCAACACCTAAAGATGAATATACATGCCTATGGTGGATTCGTTAGTAGATTCAACTGCCGGACACGTAATGTATTCCTTTATGGATGGATATTCAAGATACAACCAAATCTACATAGTTGAAGAAGATGTACACAAAACTGCCTTTAGATGTCTTGGGGCTTTAGGATGCTTTGAATGGGTAGTTATGCCTTTCGGCTTGAAAAATGTAGGGGCAACGTATCAAAGGTTAATGAATTTGATTTTTCACGACATGATATGCAAGTTCTTTGAAGTGTATGTAGATGATATAGTGGTCAAATCTATTAAAAAGGAAGACCATTTTGAATAGTTAAAACGTTCATTTGAGCGAATGAAGTAGTACAAATTAAAATTGAATAATTTGAAGTGTGCATTCAGTGTTAATGCAGGGAATTTTCTTGGTTTTCTAGTTCACGAAAGAGGAATTGAACTCGATAAAAATAAAGCGAATGCCATTTTAGAGGCCAAACCACCTAGTAACAAGAAAGAACTGCAAAGGTTTCTAGGCCAGGTAAATTTTTTAAGACGATTTATCTCTGATTGTATAGGGCGAAAGCTTTTTCGCCTCTTTTGAAATTGAAAATCAGGACGAATTCGTTTGGAAGGAAGACCATCAAAAGGCTTTTGATAGCCTGAAGACCTATTTATCAAGTCCACCAGTGTTGGTGTCACCTACCTAGGGACGGCCAATGAAGGTATACATATAGGCTGAACAAGAATCGATAGCTGGAATGGTCGCGCAAGAAAACCAATTTGGTGAAGAATGGCAATTTACTATTTGAGTAGACAGTTAACAAAGTGTGAATGTAATAACTTTGCCATTGAAAAGTTGTGTTTTGATTTATATTTCACATGTACAAAACTAAGAGCTTATCTACAGCCTGTGACTGTTTATTTAATTTTTAAAGTAAATTTAGTGAAGTATATGTTTTCTCGCCCTATTTTACGTCAAATGATAGGCCTTTGGACTTTGGCATTATCGAAATTCGAGATACAATATATACCCCAAATGGCAATCAAAAATCAAGCATTGGCTAATTTTCTAGCCGATCATCCATGTCTTGACATGCCTAAAGAAACTGAATTGGAGATTGATTCATTTGAAATAAAACCTTAAGTTTTATACTTTGACGGATCAAAAACTTCTAGAGGAGCGGGGGTAGAAATAGTTTTAATAAATCCTTTAGAGGATTGTTATAAATTTGCTTTCATTTTGGATAGAATGTGTACTAATAATCAAGCCGAATACGAAGTATTGATCGTAGGCTTAGAGCTGTTAGTAGAAATGGGAATAAAGAATGTAATTATTAGGGGCGATTTCCAATTAGTAATTTACCAATTGACTGGTGATTTTAAGTACCAAAGTGATTCTGTCATAAGTCAATATGAAATCATCCAAGAGTTATTGGAAGAATTTGACCAAGTGGAGATTCAATACGTTAATAGGATGTATAATGATTTACCAAACGAATTAGCCCAAATGGCTTCGGGGTATTCAAATGTGCTAAATTTGGAATCTACTTGTGAATATGGAGTAATATTGCTCATAGTACAAAGGAGGACGAGAATGATTGAGATTTATTGCATACAAAATGGAGATGCCTTAGAGGGATGAAATAAAAAGGGTCTTGAAAGAACCTGACAAAGAGAGTAGTAGGAAAATGAAGTTACACTCACTGAATTATGTATTGATAGATGAGGAGCTATTCAAGAAACGCTTAGATAGTATACTATTAAAATGTGTGAGTTTGCAAGAGGCCAAAACGATCATAGCTGAAGTACATGAAGGAATATGTGGAGCCCGTCAAGCTAGCCAAAGGATGAGATAGTTGATTGTTAGGAGTGGTTACTTTTGGCCCAAAATGGGAGAATCGTGTGTTCAGTATGCAAAGAGTTATTTAGCATGCCAGAAGCATAGTTCGATACAAAGAGCGCCAACAAGAGAAATGACGTTCATTATTAAACATTGGCCGTTCAAAGGTTGGATAATAGACTTGATAGGGAAGATCTATCCCCCATCGTCCAAATAACATACATTTATAATAGTTGCAATAGATTTATTCACTAAATGGGTAAAAGCAATACCTTTAAAAGAGATCTCTCCGAAAAGTGTCATAGACTTCATTCGCGACCATATTATTTATAGATTTGGGATTCCACAAACTTTAATGGTAGATCACGAAACTTTTTGAATGGAGATCAAGTGAAGGAATTTTTGAGCGAATTTGAAGTTAAGTTAGTAAACTCCACACCTTATTGCACTCAATCCAATAGACAGACAGAATCTTCTAATAAGATTCTAAAAAATATCATAAGAAAAACTATAATTGAAAATGCTAGAAATTGCCATAAATGTTTAAATAAAGCCTTATGGGCTTACATGACGTCACCACGTTCAAGTACCAAAGTAACTCATTTTCAACTTACTTATGAACAAGAGGCTGTGTTGCCTACGGAAATCAACGTGCAGCCGATCAAAGTAGGCTTACAAAATGACTTAGGCGATAGCGAGTACGCATAATCACTAGCCCAAAATTTATTGGAACTAGACGAGTTAAAGTTGGACGTCCTAAATAGATTGCAGGTTCAAAAACAAAGAATGACTAAATTCTATAATAAAAAATTTATAGCCAAATCTTTTAGCTTGGGCGAGTTGGTTTGGAAAATAATACTCCCTTTGGATAGCAAAAATCCAAAGTATGGTAAATGGTCACCCAATTGGGAAGGACCATATAAAGTTAAAAATGTATTGCCTAATGGAGCCTACCATTTAGAATATCTAGATGGTACGAAATATATGAGGTTTATCAACGGTAAATATATTAAGAAATATGTTACTTCCATATGGAAAAGTGAACAAATAGATGCATAAATAAATAACAGTATTGTTGAGCGATTGTGACGAAATAATATAAGAAAAAAGTACGTTCGAATAAACTCTTTTAATATCAAATATTCTTTACAAACCAAAAAGTGCAAAAATACAAATAAGCCACAACTAGAAGCAGGCTATTATGGTTCTTCCATCAATTACAAGGAAAAGGGTGAATCGGTCTTTAGTCGCCTTCCTAAATGCATTGCTACAATGACAGGCAAGTGATCTGAGAAGCACTCTCAACAAGCAATTGCCTCCCATCAAGAACTCTCTCTGGAGATCATAAATGGAAAAGGCGCTGAGAAGACCTTTGACCAACGAATATTTCTTATATCTCCCATACCAAAGATAATATCAAGACAGACGGTGAAATGGAGAACAGATCAAATGATCCATTTCTGTTAAAGGAGGAAATAGTTGATCAATTATCTGAATGCCAAACGATGGCAACTAAGCTAATTTTGTGGAAAGTGATGATGAAGATGACAAATGTGTAACACAATACGCATTTATAGAGGTGTGAATGTGAAAAGCCAGAATGCGAATGGACACACACATGCATGGTAATCGAAATTGAAGGCCCAAGTTCTGGGGAGAAAAGTTAGAACACCAAAGGTTTAATTCCGTTTCACAAGGAGAAATGTGCATGAATATGGTACAAGGTCAATAATTAAATTCTTGGGGCGTATTGACGACTAAAAGAAAAACTTCAATTTTATTATTTGCCATCATACAAGTCAACAAAATGGTCATTCCATTAATAAATTTAATTGTCATTACAGTATAACCACTAATGGCTACCCATAAAAAAAAATATGTGAGACGTAATCGTCCTACAAAACGTCCAAAATATAATTTACAGTTTGCCCCAAGCAGAGCGCATCTGTTCCCTAAGTTTCCCCATTCATCGCTCTGTTCGGAAGAAGCAGTTACCAACTCCTCGTTAACTTCCACCTTTGTGTAACGCTCGACCAAAGACTTTGTTCACTCAACTTATTTGGAAGCATTACGCTTTTTGACAGCTAATCTAGCCTTGCAGTTGTCCATCTTCACTTGGAGTTCCTTCATCTCTGCAGCCAGATTTATCAACAGGGAATCCTCAACCATAACTTTGGAAAAGATTTCGTTCAAATCGACTGTGGCCTTCTCAGTCTCTTAAAGCAAAGACTCCTTTTCGATTACAGCATGGAAATACTGAGTCTTCTTGGCTCTTAACTCGACCTTCCTGGCTAGCAAAGAGTTTATCTCGGAGTGGATAATCTTCAAAGTCAGCTTAAAGTCAAATGAAATTTTAAGTGAAGGAAGTTCAAATGCTTGAGCCATTTTCACACTCAAAAGCTCGAACTTATCCCTTTGTCTATCAGCACTGGCTTTGTTGATATCCATATCCATGAAGGAAACATATTCAAGCACTGATTGCTTAAGAACATTCATATTTTTTTTCAAGATTGTAACAGATGAAGCAGGAGGACGACTGGCTGAAGAAGGGCGATATGTTTTTACTTGTTTCCAAGAAGTGAACAAGTCTTGGATGGAGCGCAAGATGGCATTAGTGTCTTGTAAAGAAAAATGCAAGCATTTAGCATTATCATTACAGTAAATGAAGTGAAGAGGAAAGATAAAACAAAGGCTACCTCATCAGCAGCTTTGGGAAGTTGAGGCACATCACTGGTAGACTCGGCCAATTGTGGAGACTTCTTCGTGTCTAGACGAACAAACTCTGTCACAACGAACAGATCCATTGGAACCTCTGCAAAATTCCAGTAGCAATGAGTTGAAGGCCAATAGTACAAGCAAGAAAAAAGATCATAAGATATG
This sequence comes from Fraxinus americana, assembly GCA_035079005.1. Taxonomy (NCBI): domain Eukaryota; kingdom Viridiplantae; phylum Streptophyta; class Magnoliopsida; order Lamiales; family Oleaceae; genus Fraxinus; species Fraxinus americana. Next base: position 18,238,013 of record CM068714.1, read on the forward strand.
AATTACCTTCCAGTTCAACACGTGGGTGGTCAACGCCCTGAGAAGGTGGCAGTCCTCCAGTTATCTGTGCATGAGAAGACTCTGGCACTATGGCTTTCTCTTTAGGCAAAGCCTCTGCATCAGACAACTTGGATGAAGTAGTTTCAGAAGAAGGCGATGAAGCAGGGGCTGCTAAAATAAGAGTCTTCGAAGGAGAAGTTGAGCCCTTCTGGAAAAATTCAGGTAAAGCATTAACCTATGAAGGATTGTTTTGGATGAATAAACAAGCTCAATTACCTTTCTCCTAACGATGAGAGGATCATCATCATCATCACCATCATCATCACCATGCAAAATTGGCGAAGCTAAAGCTGGCCTTTTGCAGCTAGAAGTACCTTTAGCTGTACCATCTTAAGCAGGAGGGGAAGTAGATGAAGGAGCAATATGTTTAGCGCGAGCAGGCGAGTGAGATTCCTGATGGACACAGAAGTGGAAAGAATATGAGAAGTGGAAGAAGTTACTGGTCGTTCTAGTAGGTGGAAGACACAGTTAGCGTCAGAAGTGAATAGCCTACGCTTTACAGATGGCCAAAATTGTTCGAAAAGAGGATGAACGGCAAAAGTAGAGTTGAAAGGGGCTAATGAGAAGTCGGTTGCCAAAAGAGTATTACGGGCATCAATAGCTTGTGCCTCTGTTTTATTAATAGTATGGAAACGATCAATCAACCTTTTGAAAAAGCAAGGAGGAACCAGCCACATCTGACCAAAACCAAGCTGACGAGCAAAAAATTGGGGAGCATATATCTTGACCCCAACCTTGGCATTTGTTCCAGTTAAGATATCATGGAACAGTTCTCTCCCAATCAAGAATTGAGCCCAAATGGGCAAGTATGTGCTCACTTCATTCATGGTGGAAGGAGGTCGCACATAAATAGGAATTTGGTGAGTAGAAAAAAAAAGGAAGGGATTGAATCCAAATTATAAAAGAATGAAAAAACATCCCTACTAGACATAGTTACAGGGCTCAATTGGTTGATGGTCAGTCTATAGCAACTAAATGATCGAGGAGGAGATGGTGGAGCACCAAGCTGGGGGAAGTATGCTCTCAACCACAATTGAGCGAGCCAAAGAGGCCCACTGCCAGTGGGAGATGCACTATTCCTCAATTGAAAATTGAAGGAAGTCATGCCTCTATAAATGCGGCTAAAAATAATGAACAGTGATTCAAAGGCCTACCATGCTCTAATTTATGCTCTATGGGTAGATAACTCATAGAAGGTTTCATACTGGGCACACAAAGGACGTATTTACAAAGCCAAACCTGAAGAAAGGCCATACGCTCAGTAAGTCCTTGCATACCCAAATATGACTCAGTAAGCTTTTTGTCAAATTTTGGGGCAGTGCTGGTAACCAAAATGTCAGACAAAATGGTGTCCCCCAAGGGCGGAAGGTTTACTAAGGCTCCAACGTCCCTTACAATAATAGACATTGGGCCAAGAGGGAAAACAAAAATATTGTACTCAGACGACCAAAAACTTAGTGCAATAGGAAAAAGCACTGGGTCATAAATTGAGGGATCGAGAGCAATTTCTAACAAATCAGAAATCCTAGCACGATCAAAAATTGCTTTGGTAGGGCCATGATTTACCGTACGTTCATGTCACATACGAAAAGTAGTGTCAGTTTTAGGCCAGATACGAATACCTTTTTCGCGAATCGGCTTCCGCGGTAGAGAGTTCAGAAAATGATGGTCTTGAGTGCAAGGGAATAACTGACCCACTGTCGCTTGTCCGACAGATTCAGCATCATTAAACAACGGACCCAGATAAAATTCATGGAGGTTAGAGTTGGCTGGTGAAAGAAAAGTTGAATTTATGTACGGCTTGGTAAGGAGGTTTTGGAAGTCTTCGAAGCTAAGAAAGTTGTTAGAAGGACTTTGTGGAGTCGCCATTTGCTGCAAAGTACAATTTTCGTAAGGGATTGTGAGAAGCGTAATAGGGAAATAAGAAGATAAACAGTGATTTCTATAGAGAAAGATAAGCGCGCGATGCAAAGACATAGGTATAATGGCGTGATGAAGTGGCGTGTCCTTTGGTTTATAGGGGTTAGTGGTGTTACACTTTTCAGGACGTAGAGGGTTACCGCCAAATGAAAATAATGATTGGGATTATCGCCTTTTTCAAGAATGCAACCATTGGCAGAAAATACAAAGGAAGAATATGACATAAGATTAATACTTGATATTAATTTTACCATATTGGGAGGTAATTGTTGACATACAAAAATGAGGCCCAATTAAATGGTCCAAGAAATAGGGCCTAGTTAGAGAATTTAAGGAATAGGCACAAATGAGACCATTGTAAAATATAGTGGAGGCTCATAAACGGAGGACTATCATCGCTCAAGCCTACAGGACGCCTAGAATCTGAGCGAATGAAGTACCTTATTGTTGCTCAGAGCTACAGTCATATCCTCGCCCAAGCCTTCGAGACGCCCAAGATTTGGGCGAACATAGCGTCCCTGTTGTTATTTAAAGCGGTGGTTATTGAAGCAGTTATTGAGTAATCTTATCACATTCCATGATCCAAGAATCTCGGTTGCAAGCAGTTAATGAGAGTAGTGGCAACAGTTTAAAAACGACAGTTCCTTGACACGTCAGCCATTATGAAGCAAGTGAGTAGTTATAGAGCGATAACAGTTTCCAAACGGTTTCACAAGGAAAACTGGCGAAAGAGTATAAAAAAAAAACAAAAGAAGACGTAGAAGGAAAGATCCCGAATCAATCACTCTCAAACAGAGAATATGTAATTTCATTTCTTTTAATTCTTATTATCAAACTTTTAAATTACTTTGTGTGATTGTGCCCCTTGGAGGCGTTTTGCTTCTTCCCAATTGTAATTTTCATAAATAAAGCACCCCTCGTTGGGATTTCGTCTCGAAATGTTTGTTCCTTACACAATCGTCTAAACCATCTTTTAATTGTTAGCGATGCTCGATAATCTGCGCGAAACATGTGCGATTTTGGAATTTAAAACCACTAAAATGGGGCATGAGCCTACCAAACCACGATGTTTGGTGTCCCTAGGGCCACCTCAGAATGAGAAGATAAACTAGACTTTGTATAGTAACTAATAGCTATTGTATAATGAAACTTGCTTGGTTGATCAAGAAGATGATAGAGAAGTTAGAACATGCTAAGTTCACATTGGAATTCTCATTCTCCTGTGAACCCTGAAGGTAGATGCTAAGCATTTATCGGCTTTCGAAATGGAAACGTAAGAGGTAGAGCCAAAGGAAGATTTGTCTTATAAATAATTTCCAATAGCTATTCTTGAAAGGAAAGTGCATGTTTTAAGAAATAAAAAATAGCAATTATTAGGATTCGTTGGCAAAACTAGGAAGTGGAAAAATCTACTTGGTAAAGAGGAGAAGATATGATAGCCAAGCATCCACGACTCTTTACTTTGTTAAAGTAATTTCGAGGATCCAATTATTTTAGGGAAAGGGGGGTAACACTTTGATTTTTGTTTTGTTTTGATGCTTAATATTATCAATTTACTCATTAGACATTAAGATATAAATTTTAGTCCATGTATGGCATATCGAAGCCCAATCTAATGTCTCAAGGCTATGCAGTATTTTATTAAAATTAAATTAATTTTATTGTTGTTTTGGCCTTTCAAACAATTTTATATCTCTCTATATATAAAAAGTGCCTATTTAACAGAATTTGTTGATTTAACGGAAAAACTAACGGAATTTGTTGTTTTAACGGATTATGTAACGGAATTTCTTGTTTTAAACAGGCAGCTGCACCTTCCTTCAGTTTTTTTATCATAACTTTGTATTCCGATATTCGATTGAGGCGATTCAAAATGCATTGGAAAGCTAACCCATCTGGCTACAACTTTGATTCAGACATCATTCTACAATTCGATCATTTTCCATGCCAAAAATATGTCTCAATATAACGGACTATGTAACGGAATTTTTTGTTTTAAACAGGCAGTTGCACCTTCCTTCAGTGTTTTTATCATAACTTTGTATTTCGATATCCGATTGAGGCTATTCAAAATGCGTTGGAAAGCTAAATCATCTGGCTACAACTTTGATTCAGACATCATTCTCCAATTAGATCACTTTCAATACCAGAAATAGGTCTTAATATAACAGACTATGTAACGAAATTTCTTGTTTTAAACAGGCAGCTGCACCTTCTTTCAATGTTTTTATTATAACTTTGTATTCTGATATCCGATTGAGGCAATTCAAAATGAGTTGGAAAGCTAACTCATCTGGCTACAATTTTGATTCAGACATAATTCTCCAATTCGATCACTTTCTATGCCAAAAATATGTCTCAATATAACGGATTATGTAACAGAATTTCTTGTTTTAAACAGGTAGCTACACCTTCATTCAGTGTTTTTATCATAACTTTGTATTTCGATATCCGATTGAGGCAATTCAAAATGAGTTGGAAATCTTACTCATTTGGTTACAACTTTGGTTCAGACATCATTCTCCAATTCGACCAATTTATATGCCAAAAATAGGTCTCAATATAACGGACTATGTAACGGAATTTCTTGTTTCAAACAGGCAGCTGCACCTTCCTTCAGTATTTTTATCATAACTTTGTATTCTGATATCCTATTGAGGCGATGTAAAATGCATTGGAAAGCTAACTCATCTGGCTACAACTTTAATTTAGACATCATTCTCCAATTCGATCACTTCCTATGCCTAAAATAGGTCTCAATATGAGACTAAAACACCGGAGCATAACTTTTCGGTTGGAAATTGATTTGTGATCATCTTTTGACTAAATCTGATCCCCTTGACATCTTCCTTTATCCAAATAACTCCGAGCACTCTCAAATCTTCATCGTGAGATTCAGCACAACTTTTAAGTATTTACATTTTAGCCCCCGAATTTTGGATCCTTTACAATTTAGTCATTTCTCCAAATTTGTCTACTATTGCTTATTTTCTTCAATCTCACCAACTTACATTACAATATCAAAATCACACATCTAATTATTTATCAATTACATAAACATTATATCATTAATTATTTATAGGGTGTCTGTTTCTGCTTTTCAGCAGAAATCAAGCCGTTGGCAACTCAATTCATGTCGTTGGGAGCTGCAATTTTGGACCAATTCTCTCACTGTAGGGATGTAGGTTTGAAAGAAAACGGTAACATAATCAATTTTCCTTCCTCCTTGCAGCGCGCCCAGACACGCCCTTAATTAAAAAAAAAATTACATCTTTATTAATAATAAATTAATTATTAAACAAAAATATTAAATATAAACTAAGCAAACGTGCATTGCACGTTGATTGCACCTAGTAATAAATAAAAGAAAAAAGAAAAGTTCAAAACCATCAGATTTTAGAATTGATTGAAAATCAAATTTAGAAAATAAGACAAAATTGAATTTATGCGACTGTCCCCACTTCCCAAGGCTCACCCACGTCTCCATAACTTCCTCCCTATTCCTCTTTCTCTATTTATCCCCTGTTTTTCTAACTCACCCACACATTCTCACGTATTTCTTTCTGCACTATCCTACCTTTCCCGTAATTTAACAAATTTATTTTCGAATCAATTACATAGAGATTAATGCTATTTGTTTGATGTACAAATAGACGACATAAAATAGAGAAAAAGATTAAAATAATTAAGTTTCTTTTCTTTTTCGTTTCTCTTTTTTTTCCTATTTCTCTCTCTTTCATGTCTTCTACATGTACACAATAAATATACAAATAACATTACTCTTATATAAAATCATACATCAAATTCTCCTAACTCCCCATAAAACATTCGTGTTCAATGGGTGCCTCTAAGAAATGTGACTATGGTGTAGAGACACATGCCAACATTAAACAAAGATAACATTTCAAATCTTACTCTCATAAATAATTTCAATTAGACTCGTGCATTCGCTCAAGATGAAATAAATAAGTAGTTCATTCTGTAATAACTTAACACTTTATATGGGATGATTCACAGCAAGTTAATTTTTATTAATAAAATTTATTTTCTGAAAAGAAAATCATAAGAAAGAGTCACTATCAATTGAATAAGCATATAAAAAAGAATGAGGTCTAGCGTCTCCACATACCATTGAGACATGAGATGAACTTGAAGTAAATGTTAAGCAGTGTTGTACAAACTTTTAACATGATATAAAAACAAATAACTAACCATCCTTGAAGTTACATCTTTGCTCATTTATTAAAAATTATGTTACTTCTCAGGTTTTTGATAAAAATAAGAATGACGATTCATGATAGAAAGAGATAAGTTAAATAAATAAATTTCTAGTACAAGTTTATGATATTTTGTCCATGAATAATGTTATATGTACATGAAGATACATTAAATGATAAAATTAATAAAGTATGTCATATCACACGTTTAATTAGCATTTTCAATTATCATTTACCCTACGTTATTGGCCACAACACATAAAGATGATCTCCAATTTTTACATACATCATATTCATTGCCCATATAGATTGGCATGAAATAAGGCTCGAATTCCAAATCAGGTAAGGCTATTGTTCTATCCGAAAGTATGTGGCAGTAGAGTTGACTTTCTTATTTTTCTTGCAGGAAAATCATGGCAGCAGAATGGTTGACTTTTATCTTGCATTGAACATACTATGAAAGTGATATATAGTAATAATTTTTGGGCATGCAAAAGGATAAAGCTTGAATTTTTTAATTGAATTTTGGCTCACGCAATGTAATCTATTGACATGAATTGTTGGTGGGTTGTTCACCGAACTGTAACAAGCTACAAGATCCAATCCAAAACCCATGAGTTCATGAAAAGTTATAAACAATTTCTTTGCTTTATTTTCTGCATTTTTTGATCGTATGATTCATTTATTAATATATTTTCAAGAAAACTATAAGCAAATTCTTGGCTTTATTTTCTGCATTTTTTGAGTTTATCCCGAAACCCACGATTCATTTATGAAATGATTTTCAAGAAAAACTATAAGCAAAATCTTCGCTTTAGATTGTGAATTTTTCTTGAGTTCAATGGAATGGAATCTCATTTTCTGTTTTCTCTCAACTAATCTCATTTATTTCTCTTCATTGAATGCATGAATTTAAAGAGTTCAGCTATTTTTGCTGCAGAAATTAGTTGGAATTTGGAAATATAAGGAGAGAGAGGGGTGGGGGGGGGGGGGGGGGTTTGCTTGGGCGATTGAAGAACTCACTGTAAATGTTTTTTTTTTTTTTACAGACTGGGTTTCCCTTTGGGTCTTTTGTTTTATCTTGAATTTCAATTCCAACTGCCTCTGGTATGCATTTATGGCATTTCTAGAGAGAGACAGAGAGGGTGAAATTCAAGGACCAGACTGGCCTCAGTAATTGCTTATTTAATTCTTCTGATCTATAAATTCCACCCCAAAGTTCATTTTTTCTTCATCACAAACTGATGTTTTCTCTACCATTTTAGCATATCCTTCCAAATTTATCACAATCCTGAAAAAAAATCCATCAAACCAATAAAAACCCACAATTGTTTATGCAAAAATCAGTAAAGAGTTTCAAGTTTTTGAGTTTGATTCATTGGATTTGTTAGTATTTTTTGTTGTTCCTTGAGAGATGGATCTATATGTAGCATTGCTGTGTTTCACTGCTGTCACTTGTTATCTACTATGGTTTACCTTCATTTCCAAGTCATTGAAAGGCCCACGTGTTTGGCCCGTGTTGGGCAGCTTGCCAGGCCTTATCGAGAACTCCGACCAGATGCACGAGTGGATAGCCGATAACCTCCGAGCATGCGGAGGCACGTACCAGACATGTATATGCGCAATACCCTTATTGGCCCGGAAGCAAGGCCTTGTGACCGTCACTTGCGATCCTAAGAATTTAGAGCACATTTTGAAAACCCGGTTTGATAATTATCCGAAAGGTCCAACTTGGCAAGCTGTTTTTCATGATTTACTAGGCCAGGGGATTTTCAATTCGGATGGCGAGACATGGCTTGTTCAAAGAAAGACGGCAGCCCTTGAGTTTACCACGCGGACCTTACGTCAAGCTATGGGTCGGTGGGTGAACCACGCCATAAAGAATCGGTTTTGTCGGATTCTCGAGACAGCTCAACTTGAAGCCAAGCCGGTTGATTTGCAAGATCTATTGCTTCGGCTCACTTTTGATAACATATGTGGCTTGGCTTTTGGGAAGGATCCAGAAACTCTTGCGCTAGAGATGCCAGATAATAGCTTTGCCTCGGCATTTGACCGAGCCACAGAGGCATCGCTGCAGCGCTTCATTTTTCCTGAAGTTATATGGAAACTGAAGAAATGGCTTCGGCTCGGAATGGAAGTCAGCTTGAGCCAAAGTCTCGTTCACGTGGACGAGTATTTGTCCGACATCATCAAGACACGTAAGCTCGAGCTGATGCATAAGCAAAAAGATGCTAATGCACATGATGACTTGCTATCAAGATTCATGAAGAAAAAAGAATCCTACTCGGACAAATTCTTGCAACATGTGGCACTCAATTTCATCCTAGCTGGACGCGACACGTCATCGGTTGCACTGACCTGGTTCTTCTGGTTGGTCATGCAAAACCCAAGAGTTGAAGAGAAAATTATATTCGAAATATGCACCGTTCTGAGTGAGACACGTGGAATCAACATGGATTCTTGGGTTGACGAGCCTTTAGTGTATGAAGAAGTTGACCGTTTGGTATACCTAAAAGCAGCATTATCCGAAACACTCCGATTGTACCCTTCGGTACCCGAGGACTCCAAGCATGTAGTGGCAGATGACACGTTGCCAGATGGTACATTCGTCCCGACTGGGTCATCGGTTACATATTCGATATATTCGGCCGGGCGAATGAAGTCCAGTTGGGGTGAGGACTGCCTAGAGTTCAAGCCAGAAAGATGGTTATCCCCTGATGGCAAGAAGTTCACTATGCATGACTCTTACAAGTTTGTCTCCTTCAATGCTGGTCCAAGAATATGTTTAGGAAAGGACTTGGCTTACTTACAAATGAAGTCCATAGCAGCAGCTGTGCTTCTCCGCCACCGGCTGACAGTGGTGGCAGGCCACAAGGTGGAGCAAAAGATGTCATTGACATTATTCATGAAGTATGGCCTCAAAGTGAATGTGCATCCAAGGGATTTAACGTCAATAGCATCAAGTATTATGAAAGAAGCAGAAGTTGTCACTAATAATGAAAAATGTCATACAGGTGGCGACACCGTTGGCATTCACCGTGGGATTGGTGTTGATATGGTGGTTGGAGTAATCTAAAGTGGTGGTTGATGTATTTCTACTTTCTGACATGGAAATTTATGGGGCGGAAAGGTCACATGGATTCTTGATGGATCTTCAATAATTTAAGCTACTTATTCATGGTTTGGAGGTACAATCATTCAATGCGACGAATGAGAAGGTGAGAAATGTCGAAAACAAGAGTGGTTTTTTAATGCCGCCTCCTTTTTTTTTTTTTTTTGTGGAGTCAATACCTCTTGTTTTCCTTTTGTCACATATTCTTTTCAGAAATTCTTGTTTGTTATATTTTACTTTCTGATGATATATGAATTCTTTATATTTCTTATTTATTAGTGCTTAATTTAAATTATTTGTGCCTTAATTCGCTACGACATTTTAGTGTAGAAAAGAAATCGCTTAGGACACTGTGTCTATCCAACTCGCTCCAAAGGAACTCACCAAGCAAACATAGCTGTTATAAAAACTAATATGTCGCTATGAGACTAATTAAATCTACATATAACGTTCGATAGAAAGAGTAAATATGACTAACATATCTTGATGAATTATTGTTGCTATGGCTCTTCTTACATTAAAATCAAAATTTTAGTAGATTTTAATAAAAGTTAATGAAATATATGATTGAAAAGTTATAAATCTTATAAAATGTGTTATTAAAATTAATTATTAACTTTAATTTAAATTAAAATCTGAATTACCTTATCAAATAGAGATTAATAGGGGTTTAATCTCTATTTGATTTAGCTAAAAATTTAAGTCAAAATCAACTATTAATTTTAATTAAATTTCATGAGACCTAGAATCAAGGGCGGATGTAGGGAGGACTGGCCAAGCTACAACTCGATCCAATCACCTAGCCCATTTCAATTTATTTATTTTTTATTCGATCCCAAGTCTGCCCCCAACTAACTTTAATCATCACCACACTATTCAATCAATTTTTTTCTTTTGTTAAAATCTACTAAAATCTCATTTTTAACTAAACCAAACATGGGCTAAATCTTCACGTGATGATGGAGAAGCAGAAATCATTCATACAAATGTTTATTATTATTTTATTAACTAGTCACATCTTATAAGCAGAATGTATTTATGATTTGTAATAATACTGAAGTACTACTTGCAACTACATAATTGTTTGGCAGCTACTAATAGTATCGCCTACTGAAAATTGTAATTTTACTAGCATTACCTATTTATTTTTTTCTATTGTTGAAGGGCAGCACTCCAGAATCTATTAATTGGCATTGACAATAAGGCACTGAGATTTTCCATAGAAAATGGAAAACAAATTCCACTTCCCTCCAATTTGTGTTTGAAAGGGTAAAAATTGCCAAGAAAATTTTTTCCCCCCACCCCACTTGTAGCACCCCGAAAATTTTAGAATAAAATTTTGTATTCAATTTTGTGATTTTGAAAGTTGAAGAACTAAAAATAAAGTATTAAATTCTTATGTATTGGGTCAAATATTTGGTTTTTGATAGAGTTACGAAAAGTATATCAATATGGGTCTCGTTGGATAGTTCATTTTTAATCATGAAAATAGGCTCGAAAAAAGTAATTCGGATAAGTAGGTCTCAAGATATTAAAGTTTGAAGAAATTTGTAATTTATTTATATTTTTAAAATAAAATTGAAATTGAATGAGGATTGTTACGTGTAGAGAATGGATGTGAAAATAATATTTTATTAGAATTTATATTTAAAGTCAAAGTTGTCATTATCACCTTTTGAGATTGAAATCTTTTCTTTTTTTTTTTGTGATGGACAAGTGTCATCTTGTGATTTATCTATAGAGAATTCAATTTTTATCAAACTAGATAGACACGAGTTTTATCACAATTCTACTATGACTCAACTACTGTTTTTCCCTATAAATAGTGTGCTCATATTTCACAATTCACCACACAGAATTTTACACAGCAATTTTCATATAGAAAGCAGCTGTAAATTCTAAGTATATTTTTTATATCAAAAGCTCGTTTCATCAATCAAGGTAAGATACTTTTGTGCAAGTTGTTTTGTTTCCTTACGTTTTTATGTTCAGTAATATATGCATGAATTGTCAATGGACCTTCGAGCTCGACCTAATGAGAAATGAAAAGACATAAGTATCTCGTTTGATCACCGATATACTCCTAAATGAGAAATGAGGAATGTAGTATGAATTGTCTATGTTATTATTATATAATTGCATATGGGAACTGCACGTATCTTACTACATGTTTTCAAAATACTCACCCTTACAATTTTTACAGACTAATTCGGGTCAATTGGATGGATGGTGATGCGGACTGCCAAAAGATTTCACTCTACGAGAATATTAAATTTTACCGCTTTTTAAATTTATTAGTTGTTTGAGAATGCTTAAGTTGTTTTAAAGACATAATTTATGATTCTAATTTAAATTTATGAATATTTGTTTATTTAGAAAAATAAAATTTTAATGTTCCGCATTTTAAGTACATAAAATTATATTTTGTAACACCTCAAGATGTATGAAATTTTGAGACGTTACACCTCTCACGTGTCTATTTTCCTCAAAATTGATGAAAAACTTTTCCCACCATTTTGGTGGAAAAAGCTTTTCTACGTGCTGTTGCCTTTTTTTTTTGTAATGAAAACAAATTTTATAACCAGTTGTAAAAACAAATTTCACTTTAATAGACAATTTTTATGTAAAATAAAGCCAAACGAATACTAAATTTTGATGAAAAAAATGATTTTTTTAGGAAAAAAATTTTTTGCTTTTTTTTTTCTTTTTGGCAATGAAAACAAATTTTATAACCAATTGTGAAAAAAATTATCATTTTAATGAACAATTTCCACGTAAAACAAAGCCAAATGAAAGCAAAAAGATCCAAAATTTAAAATTTTTTCAGGTGGAAAATTATACCAATCAAACGTACTTAATTAACAATTCCTTGCAAAACAATTTCTAGACAATTACTTTCTCTGAAATTCATTTTCTTTCCACCCATTTTCCACCCTTGCAATCAAACGGAATATCTTATAAGCGTTTCAATTAATTTTTACTTCACAGAATACTACAAATCCGAAACCTATTCATTGACATTAGCAATCTAGAGATGTAAAAAGGATTGTGCGGGTCCCCTATGCCAAGGGCTCGGGTACCGGGCCCGCCTGAGCAGACAGCCAAATGGAATCACACCACAACTTATGTATCTATCTATTGAATCACAACAAAAAATGCAAGGAAAGCAGAAATCATATTTTCTGCAGTACAAAATGTAAAGGTCCACACAAGTTTTGTTGATAGTTCAAGCAGTGAAACACCTCGTGAATTAAAGAAAACACTAGCAGGAACATTCTTTTTTAAAATTTAATAGATTTAACTGTCCCGGCATAAACTTGAGTAGGAAGCATTAAAGTAACCTGAGGGACGTTCCCTTATCTGAGAGTCATCAAGAGCAGCAGTCGAAGTGATTCAACATGGTGTAGAAGTACAAAAATGTTTGCATTTATTCTTACTCGGGTCCTCCTTTCCATTCCCATAGTTATTCATTGACCATTGTTATTAGGTACCTTACGTCTTTTTGCTGTATCTCGTAGCTATCTAGCAGATCTTTCTATAGTTTCATGGCAATCTAGTCCAGAACTTTCTCTCCTGTGGAGAAGAAGTTCCACACCAATGTGCCTATAATGTACAGTACAACAGCCACTTTGAACACATCATCCCATGAACCTGAAAAAATGTAATTCAAGAATCAATAGAATTGAGAAACGGGAGTCACTTTTGATTACAACGCAGAAAACAAGAATGCACAAAAATGAAGCATGCGCTTTGATTTTACCCTTTTGGAGTATGTATCCAGTGGCAGCGGTACCAAATACACCAGCCAGCACGCCGGCTGTATTAGATAACCCCAACAGTACTCCCTGCAATATAGAAGTATTATTTCAACTTAGAAGGGTAAAGAGCATTTTTTTCAACTTGGAAGGGTGAAGAGCAAACACAGTATGCTGTTTCAAGCATGATAAGTTGGAAACAGTCGGCTACTTATTGGAAGAGACAACCAAAAACTGAAAAATCTACGAAATCCCTAGTGATACAATTTATGAAACCAAAATTGACATGGTAGGCAAAAGACAAATTAGGGACCAGAGACGTTATTTATATTTTCTCATATAGGAAAACTCAACTGTGTCTTGTAAGCCCCTGTTTGACAGCCTTTTTAAAGAGTTTTTGGAGTTTTGAATAGTTATTTTTTGGACAATTTGTGGTTAAAAAGTACGGAAAATTTTTGGATTTACATGCAAAATATTTTATTGTGTGAATGTGTGGTTGAAAATGAGTACGAGAAAAAATGAGTTTTGAAAAAAAAATAATTCTAGTTGTACATCAAAAAATGTACATAAGGGTGTACACCCACCTCACATGGGGTGGGATCCACTTGTGTAAAATATTTTTTTATTCAAGTGGGCTCCCACCCTCATGTGAGGGGGATGTACACCTCGATGTACATGATGATGTACTACTAGCAAAATCATTGAAAAAAAAGGGTGTCAAACAGGGGCTAAGTTTAACTCTTTAAATAAAGTATGAGATCTCTTTTCTGCTGAGATGGATACAGATTGAAACCAGGGGCGGAAATTCTATATATTATAGACCTATTTTCTAGCATGGAAAATGAGAAATAACTCACAGCATAACGAGGCCCAATATCTTGGTGATTGGAGTACAGTCCAGACTGTGAGAATGCATCGGATCCCTTTGGAAGAAGCGCACACAACTTATATTTAGTTATGCGATTCAAAGATAATAGTCAAATTATGTGACCAAAACAGCTCAAACCTGACTGCATGCCATGCATAACACAGCTAAAGCAGGTGTTTTCACATGCTTAAGCTGTGTTAGAAAGAAGGCGGGTCCTAAAAACCCTATTGACTGCATTATCTGTAACAGTAACAGTGGAGAATCATAATGAGAACGGGGAAATGATATACAAATATTTGACCATGAAATATCAAACATAATACTGTCTACCTAAGTTTTATTTTTGAAAAAAAAAAAAATCAGGCGGGGAGAGGCTAGTGAATATATTGATAGCACGAGTTAAAACCATTAAATGCTGGCTTGCTAATTCAGAAATTCTAGAAAATTTAAATGCTTGCCTTACGAACTGATGTAATCGAAAGACCTTTGCTGACAAGGGTGTCTGCAATCCAACCACCTATATTAGCGAACACGGCCATGGTAAGCCATGGAAGCACACACAGCAGTCCGGATTCAGTGAGGTTGAACTTCAACACCTAATCATCACAATAAATGAAAAATAATTAGTTTTCTTGTTCGATTAGCTTAGTTTTTGAATCCAGAATTTCATCCACTGGAACATTTCCACCATTATGTCTCTTGATATCATGTAATTTGGACTTTGGAGCTCTAATAGAAAAAAACTAGTTCAATGTATACCCCTAGAAGAGATAACAAGTGAAGATGCTGGAGAAGTTGATCAACATATAAATTTTAGCATACGGCATATAAATGAGGGAACCTTCTGTAACAAAGATTTTGTGCTCAAATTTGACAAATGGAAACTCCATGGTAGTTATGAAATATAATAAGATAGAAAGGTAACAAAAAATAACTTCTTGGTTCTAATTCTGAAGTCCAGAATGTCCACATTGACATAAAATTTAGGAATGCGAGAAAAGAACGGTCCAAAGATCCTTTTATGGAACCTCTCACTTTGCTAAAGTAGTCATATAATGCACTCCCTTGTTGTCATGTTTTCTCTTTAGTTGTACTGAAAGCTTGACTTTGTAGACAGTCACCATTGGGTATGCACTGGATAATTGGCTCATAATTTAACAGGGAGAAATTTGACACAAGGAATTGAATAATCTCGTAGTTAGTCTTAACAGACAATGACAAAAAAAGTATTTCCCCCCACTAGAACATTAATGATGCTAGTTAAATATTATTTACTTCAGCATTTAGACTACCAGTGTTATAATATCAAAACGGACAAAAAAGTTCACCAAAACAGATTATCTCTACCAGTTGCAGATCATTCAATAGCTCAGCATACCTGGTTATAGTAAGTAGGCATCCATGTCAATAGAATAAATGTACCCCAATTATGACAGAAATGGGAGACGATGAGAGCCCAGACAGGTGCCTTGGATAAAATTCTTTTCCATGGAATTTCAGAGACCGGTTCCTTTGGTATGCTGCCTCCCAATATCAGTTTCTTTTCCTCTGCACTCAGTTCTGGATCTTTTTCTGGTGAACTGTGTGCCTACAAATAAAAATTTAGGATTTCAAAAGTATTTTGTTACACTTCCAATCCTATATGAACATATAGACTTCTTAAACTGTGTTCAACATTAAGGAGAGACGAATTATTTCAGGATTATTTATAGGTTCCGCCGACTGTTCAACGATTCACGTATTCTAACCATTTAGAATGATTGGGAGCGCATGGTAGGTAATGTGCTGAATACATTAAAAACCTCCCCTCTAATATTAGCTCAAGAATTTTAATGATTTGGTCATTTAGTATAGCAGAAAAATATGATAAAAACCTCATTTTCTGGTTTTGGAAACAGAAGTGCTTCTTATCATGTAAACTAACCAACAAAAGAAGGCACTTACATTCTTCAACCACAGTGCAAACCAGATGCTTCCAAGGGAACCAAAAGCATAGAAAACAGATGGCCACCCGAATTTGTGGATCAATACAGGAGATACAGCCAAACCAGTCACTGAACCAAGATACATACCGCTGTATACTAGAGCAAGTGATCTGCTTCTCTCAGAGACAGGAATCCATTTAGATAACATATTATTCATAGCAGGCATAGCAACTCCCTAATTACAAAATAAACCTCATTAGAATGAAAAGCATGCACACACACAAGGATGCTTATATACTTGCATCATTATGTCCCTGTTTGACAACCATTATTGGGGGAAAATAGAGTTTTGAACAGTGATTTTTACGAGAATGTGTGGTTAAAACAGGGGCTATATTTAAACACAATACATAAAATGAGGAATTTACAGGTTGAAATTGAAATCTATACGTAAAATCGTAATTTTAACACCTCAAAATATATGTACTATGGCATGCGAGTAAAATGCACTTAGCAAGAATTACATTCAATCAGACTACATTTGTACTTGATATACTACAAGAGCATAGATGAAGTAGTCCAAGACTGAACAATAAGAAATGTGCAGGACAGTTTCACGTCGCAATCAGGTATGATATCAATCAGACGAAGTCAGATGGATATAATGAAATGGTGGGAATTTAATCAGAGCTTTTAAGAAGAAGAAAGAGATACGTAGTAAAATCAATCCATTAAAACTCCTTTCTTTAAAGGTCAATAATGCTTTCAAAACTGGAATTAAGTACAAATAAGTACTCGATTCTATGCTCACAAAGAATATCAAACATTAAGTAGAGAATCTTCAATAAAACCATAGGGAAGCATAAACACAGCCAACCTCGCCTATTCCCATTAAGGCACGCATGACAAGTAAGAACGGAAGCCCGATTCTGGCTGCAATGGGCGTCAAAACTGTTGCAACAGACCACCAAACAACTCCAAAACCAAGTACTAGCTTCCCACCAATTTTATCTGCCCATATGCCTCCAACAATCTACTTGACAGGAAAACACAAGCAAACTTGGTACAAGATGAATAATTGTCATAAAGTGACTCAACTGACAACTAAAGTCAACTTGTAATTACAAAAAGCATATAAATCAGATGCACAAAGACATGACAAAGCTAACAGGTTAATCCAGGGGAAGAGTGTAACCAACAAAAAAAAACATGAAAATTATAATACTGAGGGCTGCTTGAGATAATGAAAGAATAAAATCAATGTGCAGAACTGTACTGAATTATCCATCCACGTAAAAGTTTCAGGTTTCTAGGATAACCAAAAACAACAAACATAGCCTCAGATTTGGCTACATAAATCCTGCTTTGCACTCTGTTTGATTTATAGATATATCTACTAAAGAGTTCAATGAAATGAAATTTTAAGCAACCACATTAGGCCATGTAAACTTTGGTCTGCCTCTGTCTTCTCCATGAAATTTTAAGCAACCACATCTGGCCTTTGCATCAACTAGATATTAAGAATACTTTTCTTCATGGTGATCTTCAGGAGGAGGTGTATATGGAGCAACCTCCTGGTTTTGTTGCTCAGGGGGAGTCTGAGCGAGTTTGTCGTCTTCGAAAATCTCTGTATGGTTTGAAACAGAGTCCTCGTGCTTGGTTTGGAAAATTTAGTCAGGCCGTTGAAGAGTTTGGTATGATGAAAAGCAAGTCTGACCATTCTGTGTTCTACAAACAAACGGTAGCTGGTATTATTCTTTTAGTTGTGTATGTGGATGACATTGTCATTACTGGAAGTGATACTACAGGAATTTCATCTCTTAAGTCTTTCCTTCACACTCAATTTCACACGAAGGACTTGGGAATGTTAAAGTATTTCTTGGGTGTTGAAGTCACAAGGAGTAAAAAGGGTATCTTTTTATCTCAGAGAAAATACGTCCTTGACTTATTAACTGAGACAGGAAAATTGGGGGTGAAGCCTTGTAGTGCTCCAATGAATCCAAACATGCACTTTACAGGAGATGGAGAACAAATTGAAGATCCTGAGAGGTATAGAAGGTTGGTTAGAAAGTTGAATTATCTTACGGTGACTCGCCCAGACATTGCATATTCTGTCAGTGTTGTTAGTCAGTTTATGTCATCACCAACAGTTCATCATTGGGCGGCGCTAGAACAGATTTTGTGCTACTTGAAAGGAGCACCCGGGCGAAGTATCTTGTATGCAAATCATGGGCACAATCGTATTGAATGCTTTTCAGATGCAGACTGGGCAAGTTCCAAAGTGGATAGAAGATCCACATCAGGTTATTGTGTTTTTGTTGGAGGAAATTTGGTCTCATGGAGGAGTAAGAAGCAGAACGTTGTGTCCAGATCGAGTGCAGAGGCAGAGTATAGGGCTATGTCACAGTCTGTATGTGAGATAGTGTGGATATATCAGCTCTTGACTGAAATAGGTCTTAACATTTCAGTACCAGCAAAATTGTGGTGTGATAACCAAGCTGCCCTTCATATTGCATCTAATCCTGTGTTTCATGAGCGAACTAAGCATATTGAAATTGATTGTCATTTTATTCGCGAGAAAATTCAGCAAGGATTGATTTCTACAGGATATGTGAAGACTGGAGAACAATTAGGGGATATCTTCACGAAAGCTCTAAATGGGGTTCGGGTTGATTATTTTTGTAACAAGTTGGGCATAATTAATATCTATGCTCCAACTTGAGGGGGAGTGTTATAGATTGTAATCAATTAATTACCTTATTCTAGGATCCTAATTTATACACTTTCCTAAGATAGAGTCCTAGACTTTGTATATATATGTGTATCACCGTTTCCAATTGTAATGAGAAAGAATATTCTTCACGATATTATTTTACAATTTTAAAAGTCAACAATTTATAATGTCAAAAATTGGAATTGTCTCTGCCAAGTTTTATAATTTATTGTAAGTAGCGTGAGTTATTGTTTTATTTAAGATAATATTAATTTGATATTTAATTCTAAATTTGTTTGATTCAATAATTCAAGTTACACTTATCTATTTTAAGTGATTTAAATATGTTAGAAAACTTAAAAGGCATTCACGATAAATATATTACAGACGAAGTATAAATGTTGAAAGCCGTAATTTGTTGTTTTGCTTTAATATTGTAGTTGTTTGCTTTAATTGAATCATTTTTTAGAAAACAAAATAATAATAATAAATTGTAAGACATATCCCTATACCCTTATCCAAAATTCGGATTTTTTTTTAACCGTATCTCCGTATCTTCATTTTTAAAATGAGAATGATCCGACTCCTGGATATGTACCCATATCCAACACCCACACCCGAGTTCGAGCAACATAGCCTTTAAAAGTATTTAAGTGCTCTGCATACATCCATGTGTACCAATAAAAAAGAGGAAAACTAGAGTCTACCAAATGCATTCTCCTAGGGTATTCTTCCAACCAAAAAGGGTACAAATGCTATTATCTTATCACCAAACGGTTTTATAATTCAATAGATGTTACTTTCTTTGAAACATCCATATTATTCCAAAACTGCTATTCAGTGGAAGAATTCAGCTAAAGAATACCAACTTTGGGACAACACACCTATAGGGGGATCCTCTCTCTCCTAATATTCCAACAAATCCCACATCTCAGGTACCAATCCTAGCAATCGCTCCAAATTCCTATCACAAATGACCCTCAAACAGAGCCACAAAATCATCCAAACAGTCCTCCAAATGACCCCATTGAAATCCCAACACCTTTGCCAGAGCCCTCACATTGCACCAATCCTAAACCGTGAAATTCGTATATGTTCTAGGAGAAGAAAAAATCAAGAGGAAATGAAGAACTGAACACAACTTGAGCAAGTCCAGGAATCCATTCCAATATCAAGACTTCCCAAAAATTCTCGAAGCAATATCTCTAGTGATATCATGCACTAAACACCCTATTCATAATTTTATCTCATATAAAGTCTTGAAGTTACGGGCATAAGTAAGCAATCTTTAGCAGATACAGGTTCCCAACCTATACATGAAATCGTCAAAGTACATTAATGGAAGGTAGCAATTCTAGAAGAGATCCGTGACTTAAAAAGAACAAACCCGGGAACTCACGAAATTGCCAATAGGAAAACAAGTTGTTTAGTGTAAGTAGATCTTTACTGTCAAGCACAAAGCAGATGTAAGTGTGGACAGATTTAAAGCTCGTCTTGTGGCGAAGGGATTCACCCAAGCATATGGGATTGACTACCAGAAAACGTTTGCCCCTGCTGGAAAACTAAATACAGTACGTGTTCCATTTTTTGCATCAAATTTAGATTGGCACCTTTACCAATTAGATGTCAAAATCACATTCCTCAATGGCAATCTTGAGGAAGAAGTGTACATGGGCATCCCTCCTGGTTTTAAGTCTCATGCTACAGCTAACACGGTTTGCAAACTGAAGAAATCCTTGTATGGATTAAAGTCATCCCCACATGCTTGGTTCGATCGATTCTCTAAAGTTCTAAAAATTGTGGTCACACTCAATGCCAAGCATTCTTCCATAGATGAAATATCTGTTTTGAATTTTGTATGTAGATGACATTGTTTTGATAGGAAACTTTGCTAAAGAAATTATTAAACTCAAGGAACTTCTAGCTAAGGAATTCGAGATCAAAGACCTTGGAAATCTCAAATATTTCCTAGGAATAGAAGTGACAAACTTTTGACCGAATTATTTTCCCTTTAGGGATTCTTCACATTATAAAGGAAAAATATAACCTTATACAACTATGGTATCTATCTAAATATGGTAATTGACTAATTGTAATCAACCTAAATATACAATTATATATAGTTATGTTAAATCATAATCTTCTTCAATCTGCGTAATTTTTGTTAATCTCCATGATCTCGGTCGATCCCATTGACATCCCTCTCAAATTAATGCTGGATAATCAATAAACATCAATTTGATAATTGATGTACAAAATAATTCAAAGGCCGAGCTCCAATAGTTCTTGAAAGACACCAACAACAAAACCCCTAAACAGATTGCTTGAAAGATTTATATATTCTTGAGTGAACTCAAACTCCAAAAATCAAAGATAGATTAGTAATTTTGTTCTTGCTTAGATCCAAAAATCTTTTTTTTTTATGGTATTATCAAGAATTACACCCATACAAGTCCAAATCAGAAGCTTCTAGTTTGACAACATATTCTCCTTTGGCATCACAAAACACCCATTTCCATAAACAAAAAGAGCCAGAAAAATCATATCCTATGGTGGGCCCATAACCAAGACAGCCCCCCACAAAAAAATCAAAAGGCCCAACTCCAAGTAAAAACTAGTCAGTTCTACAAAATCAGCTTTCTTCCACTTCTTGTATCTTTGACTTCAGAAAACCAGCTTTGAGAACATGTCCCCTTCTAGAATGCTCAATTCCTGATCTTGTACATGAAACTAAGATAAAATCCCTTTTTTGCTTAGTTGGTGAAGCTTTTGACATACTCCAAAATATGATTCCTGAGAAAGAATCAAAGTTCGACAAAAAATGGACGATGCTAACAGATGGTTCCAAAAACACTGAATGCTCACACTACACTTGATGCACCTAAGAGTCATACACGTTGACAAAAATTCTGTCAAACATGAACGACAACAAGAGTCACACGTTGATGAAAATTCTGTCAACCATGGACCACCCAAGAAACTCACACCTCAAAGCTAAGTTATGACCAAAGAAAATCGAGGATTCAGTATAAATCCACCAGGCTCTGATACCATGATAAACTTTTGTCCGAATGATTTTCCCTTGAGGGATTCCTTACATTATATAGGAAAAATATTAGCTTACACAACTATGGTATCCATCGAAATAGGGTAACTCACTAATTGTAGTCAACCTAAATATACAATTATATATAGTTATGTTAAATCATAATCTTTTTCAATCTTCGTAATCTTCGTTAATCTCCATGAGCTCGGTCAATCTCATTGACAAGAAGTAGCCAGATCAAAGAAAGGTATTTTTGTCTCTCAATGCAAATATGTCTTGGATCCTCTTAAAGAAACTGGAATTTTGGGGTGTCAGCCTTCTGAAATTCCTATAGACACAGCAGCAAAACTTAGAATTAAGGCACTGTACCTATACACAAAGGTCGTTATCAAAGACTAGTGGGAAAACTCATTTATTTGTCTCACGCCCGACCTGATATTGGTTTCTCTGTAAGTATTGTAAGTCAGTTTATGAATAGTCCTACTGAGGAGCACATGGAAGCTGTCTATTGTATACTTAGGTACCTAAGATGACACCTAGGAAAGGATTATATTTCAGGAAAAACTCCAACTGGAACATTGTAGTATTCACAGATGTAGATTAGCAAGGTTCTATATTGGACCGATGTTCTACAACAGGGTATTACACCTTCATTTGGGAAGATCTTGTAACTTGGCATAGTAAAAAACAGTCAGTGGTTGTCCGAAGCAGTGTTGAATCTGAGTTTAGAGCAATGACTCATGGAATTTGTAAGGGAATTTGGTTAAGATGACTTCTCAAATAACTATGTATTACAACTAGACAAATTAGCATGTTCTGCGACAATCAAGCTACAATCAAAATTGTTAGTTCATCGCGATAGAACAAAACACGAGGAGATTGATCACCATTTTGTTAAAGAAAAATTAGACAGTGAAATTGTGAATCTGCTGTATACTCCAACTCATCTTCAGATTGCCGATGTCCTCACCAAGGCCCTATGAAGAATTGAGTCACAAGCTGGGAATGATTAATATCTATCTCCCTGCTTGAGGGAGAGTGTAGAATTTCTAGGATTTAGTTCTCGGAAATTAAGAAGTAATTGATGAGTTTTTATTCCAACTGTAAATACTTTGATTTAAGTAAGCTATTACCTGTTATTTATGAATTAGTTTCCTTCTTTATTGTAACCAATTTAGGAATATATTTTTCGTGTATCCCGTGATTAGTGGAAGTGATTTCTGTCTTCACCACTACATCTACTGCTTGTATTATTCTTTTTGATTAACGAGAATTATTCAGTTTCTTTCAGAATTCTTCAAATATGTTACTGGGATTGCATTGCTTGAATATGTGCTTCAATTGGTCTATGAAATGTATGCCCCTATCATATAAGTTGCATTCCCTTAAATTCTAGGAGTCATCATTTAAAGATATTTTCATATGGCACTTGTACCAGTATATATTCCAAAGTTCTCTCGAATAGTAAATATATCCATAACAAGTATAACATTGGAGATTAAAGTGGAATTCATACAAAAGCTATATAGGATATAGTTGAACAGAAGCTACATGCTTCTTAACAACTATGAATTTCTGTCCATTAAATAATTAGCATTAGATAAAAGATTTTACCGCCAGAGGCTTTGTCAAAGGATGCGTTAAGATGGGAATAAAATTATTCCTTTTCAAATGCTGCAATATAATGAGTAAAACCTGTGTTAGCAGATAACCCCAGAAGAATGAAGACTGAATTAGACCAACGGTAGCACTATTCCAGTTGAATTCCTTGGACATCGGAAGTATTGCTATGCTCATGTTCACCTACAAGCATAGATATGGACAAGTTAGAACCTATAATGCACCGACACGGACACGTTACTTTTCAAAAAAGTACCGACACGACACGACACAACACATCATCGACACGTTGATTACATTCTTTAAAAATTCTTCATTTATATAATATAAATTTAATTTTATACTTGTTATTAATTTTTCTTGTTAAAATCTTTTAAATATAATTTTTTAATCAAGCTGGAACGAGCAACTGACAATTGACTGCTGAATTTAAAGTAATCTTTTCGACGAGGATTATATCTATTAAAGTATAAATCTTCATAGAAACACATCAAGATTGATAAGCAAAATTAAACTTACACGGTCCATATTGCACAACAGAAATGAAGCAAAACAAAGCATCACTATCACCCATCGTTTTGGAAGCTGCTTCCACCAAGGTTGTGATTGCTCATTTCCTTCAAGTAAAACAGCTTCACTTGCCATCTCAGACGATCTAACCGACTCCGACTTAGTTCCTGTTATGTCATGCTCTTCAGATTTGAAGTCAGCTCTGGTCCTTGTTACTATTGTATGCTTGGACGAAAGGAGTTGCCTATCAATGAAGCCAAGTTTATCTAACTTCCTTGGTTGTATACTATTGTCATTGAAGCATGATGAAAAAGGGCTGTATTTACATATTCCTCTCATTCTTTGCCCATGATTGATGAAAATAAAGTTCTCATTCAATTGCTGGGACTCTGAGGGGAAAGCTTCAACATGAGATGGCGGTTTTGATCTCAAAAATTTACTGTTTGACCAACCACCAGTGTGAAGAGATGAGTTATATGTGTATCCACATAATCCCCTTGGAAGATATAGCTTGCTGCAAAACATTTTCTTATTTACACATTGTGCAGCAGAAACACCCAACAGATCTCCTCTTTTACTTGTTGTAGCAGCTTCTCCATGACGTACTCTTCCTGTCAACATAAGCAAATATGAGATGCACATATTGTTGCAGCCTTAAAAGAGTGCAAGTTATGAAAAATGAAAGGATCAAATGCTTGAATTAGTCTCCTAAAATTTTGCAACATTCCGGACTTTCTAATGACCTATTAAGATTGCATTGAGTGGAACCATTGTACTCATTAATTGTCAAGCCGTCCTTTTGCATTCAATGGATGGTTTTGGATGTTCAAGATTTTCAGAAAAGCGAGAGAGAGAGAGAGAGAGAGAGAGAGAAACAAGAAAAGATAAAGAATCTCTAATCTTTCATGGAAATAACATTTTCACGAGAAAAGCAAGCACACGGTGAAGTGTGCACTCCAATTTAGTTGTAATATAGGTTAAAGAACCGATCAGATCATCATAAAGCATTAAGCATGAATTTACATGTATATTTTTATAGCCATAATTCTAAATTTCTCTTGAAGCAAATGTAACCAAGTTCCTTTAAAGTCACTAAAAAACAAGAGAATATTTTTTTCCCGATTCCGGAAATAACTGATAATCTGGATTGACATTCTTGCATTATTAAACTAAAATTACATATAATCTAAAAG
This sequence comes from Fraxinus americana, assembly GCA_035079005.1. Lineage (NCBI taxonomy): Eukaryota > Viridiplantae > Streptophyta > Magnoliopsida > Lamiales > Oleaceae > Fraxinus > Fraxinus americana. The sequence goes on from CM068714.1 coordinate 18,262,952, forward strand.
AACATTGCCCAGAATTTTGTGGCTTACCAGCTTCAATCTTGAACAGACCCAAAAGTACACAAAACTAGGAACAAAAGCCACGACCACAACAAAAATAATTTTAAAGTTACAGGTGCATTATCGAAAGAGAAATGGAGAAAAGAATATTTAACCCACTTACCCAAAGACATTTCCTAATACGTATGCTAAGATATGAAAAAATTTAGACAATCAGAGCATTCCATAAGTTATAATTATGCAAGGTGGAGAGCGACGTATGAACTCTGAAACCTTATACTGCAGTGCTAAATGTTAACTTCAAATTCCTTACCAAAAACACCCCAGGCCTTCAAGGAGAGAGAGAGAGGGAAAAAAAAGTACATAAAATTTTTGCATTATCTAACAAAATAGTCAGCACTAATTTTTTACTTCAGAAAGTGTAGAAGAAATGCTGTATAAATTAATGTGCCAAATTTACAAAAATTATAAAATCACTTTCAACTGCTTATCATCAGAGACAAAAACTGAAGCTCAACTTCTTGTACAATAACATCCAAGTTCTGATCTAGATAACCAAAATTGACAATTACATGCATGCTCCGCCCCCAACATGTACAATATAAACAGTTCAAACAACCACCCGCCCTGTAAATTCAAATGAATAGTATCATAATAGTTGGTATATATTTACCGGGACCGATGAAAGATTCGAAATTCCGGTGCCAAACGACTGCGCCGACTGCCATTGTCACCGGAAATTCCGAGGCAGCACTCTATAATTGATTTACTCCAGCTCTACAAAAGAAAATTTATACTAGGAAGAATTTGCATCCCTTCAATTTTCTCTCACTAGAGAGTGGTGTTTCTCTTTCTAAACTGGATAATAACAGTAGAGTGTTGTTCTTCATACGAAATTCAGCTGATACTAATATTTTTATTTTCATTTTTTTGTATGAAAAGCGGGAAATTGTAAATAGGGGGTTGAGAGATTGACACGTCCATATAATCTCGTGAGGAGTTATAAGTACAATATTAGCCCTAAATCCTTGTTTAATTTAGGCCTTGTATGGGAGGGATTAAAATCGGATTAAAATTGAAAATATAGCCGTTATTGTTGACTTTTATTAGACGAGTGGGACCCAATAACGGCCATATTTTCAATTTTAATTGGCTTTTAATCCCTCCCGAACGGGGCCTTACAGTCAAAATTTTAAGAGGACGCAGAATGAAACTGTGCCCGTGTTTGTATACCATTATTTCAAAAAAAAATTGTTAAAGTAAAGATTCTCTATCACACATTCATCCAATAAAATATTCTAGACACAAATCAATAAATTTACTTTACTTTTCAACCACACATTCTCCAAAATAAATTATTCATTAAACTATTTTTCATCCAATAATGGGAGATAAACACAACCCGTGGAGTCTAAACGAGGGTAGTTTTGTAAATTGGGCAGAATACGGTGGGCCGTCATTTTACGAAAAAGCCCCTAACCGGATTGCAGGAGAGGACGCAAAAGGTCTCCCAAAAGTGGAACAAGTGATACGTTCCTTTCATGGGTCTGAATAATTCCAACTGTTGGATTGAAGTCTAACGTGGCGTCCAATGAGACACGTTGACATCTGCAACATGATATGGGCCCACTATTTGTTTATACCCTTGTTTGGCCCTTTAAAATGAGATTTTTTGAAAATAATGTATTTTTAAAAAAAAAGAAGAGTTTTTTATTTACGTGTAATATTATTTTACTGGTTAATGTATAGTTAAAAAAAAATGTATTAAAATTTTAATGGAGACCAAGTAAGGGCTAATTTGGTTGCTTTTTCTAAAAAATATTAATAGGAAATTGTTTGAAATTGAGGTCTTCTAGAAAACATTTTTTTTTTCAAACTCAATTACAACTAAATACTAATCTAATAAAATAAGTTTACACATAAATTCAATTTTTTTTTTAATTTTACTTTTTTTAATGGCACATTCTTGAAAAAATCGTTATTATGAAATTTATTTTTACCAAAATAAAAAATAAAAAATGGGGCTCAAACATCTTAGAAATGTGATTTTATCTAAACATGGATCTCTTCTAGATACTAGAAATGGGATTTTTGTTTTTCAAACAGAAAAAAAAATGTATTAGATAGATGATAGAAGTGCAAAAGGTAAAGAATTTGTACCGAATTTTTCAAAATTTTGGAAATGAAGCTCCAATTTCTTTTAGTTAAAAATCAAATTTTTAGTAGATTTTGAAAAAACAATAATAAAATATGAAGTTAAAAAACTAAGGTCTCATAAAATATATTGTTAAGTGCTTGTTTGAGGCCGATTTTTTTGTTCATAATGCACTTTTGAATAGTATTTTGTTAGAAAATATGTGATTGAAAAATAAGAAAAAGTTTTATAGTTATGTCTAATTTATTATATTGAAGAATATGTGATTGAAAATAAGATAGAGAAGAATGTATTTTAGAAATAATGGATACCAAACAAAGGCTAATATCAAGGGTGGAGTTAGCCCATTAAATTTTTTTTTCTTTAAATTTTTTTCTCTGTGTGAATTTTTTTAGGGGCACATACACAAATACCCTATATTTAGAATAGTTTTGATAAAGAAATGATAAAATTGGATTAAATAGTAAAGAATTAAAATTGAACCTAAAATATACGCTCAAACCTAAAGCACGACACGACTTGTCAAAAATCAGCCTCCAATCTCAAAAATTGAAAGGAAAAGAGGAATTTTTTCACAAATCAAGCATAAACAAGATAAAGTTTGCTTCAACATTCATTCTTCAAAATTTTCTTCCCCAAATCTGGAAATACACAAACAAAATTACAGGTTTTTTATGTTTTGAACTCTTTCTTTAAATAGGTTTGGTTAGAACCTTATAATGTAAATAATTGATATTTATGAAGTTTCTTTTTTGATTATTTTGCTATTGTGATTGGACAAATGTTTGAAAATAACATTGTTCAATTTGAGAGGAAATGAATTATGTTAAAACACATGAAAAATTAGCTTTAAATCAATTAAAATGATGCATGCAATGTGTTTGACAAAAGCTAAATGTGAAAAAGTGATATTATGTTACTTTTCTCAAAAACGTCATATTATCTCATTGAAGCAATTAACTAGATGTATACGCCTTCGATTTTGGAAATTTTAACATACGAATTCAAATCTTGTTTTATATTAATATATATGAAAAAGAAATCTTTGAATCAATTAAACTGATACATGCAATGTGTTTGCTCAAAAGGAAAATATGAAAAAGTGACATTCTATTACTTTTCTAAAAAAAAAGTCATAATGTCTTATTGGACCAATTAACTACATGCATGCGTATGCGTTTTTGGAAATTTGAACATATAAATTCAAACCTAGTTTTATGTTAATACACATGAAAAAAGAAAATTCTGAATCAATTAGATTGATGTATGCATGCAAAGTGTGTGCTCAAAAGGAAAATATGTTCTCTTTACCGTTTTCAATCCGTTTTCTCTTTACCGTTTTCAAGCTGTTTTCTGTTTTCGATTTTTCAAAACTCTTTCCTATTTTCTAAAACGCGTTTTGGAAAACGAAAAAAAAAAATACACTAAAAACTGAAAACGTCCAAAACCACGTTTTCATTGTTTTGAAGCCAAAACACGGGAAATGGCTTCTCTGAACTTACCCTATCTCTCTCTCCCCTCTCCCACAACATAGGTCCTCTGATTTTCCTTTTCCAATCTCACAAACCCATTCCAAACTCACAAAGCCACAATCCAATTGAACTCCCGTTGCTAAATCTGTGGGTTTTCTGCACCGATTTCTGGTCAATGGCATTTTTGTGAAAAAAAAAGAGAGGATAAATGCAGCTGATGCGGCTTCCAAAGGATTCATGACGCCGTTTGATTTGAGGCTGAGGAGAGGTGATGTCGCGACTTTGAATGATAAGAATGGGGTTTTGGAAGTGCGAAGGAAGAAGTTGAGGCTGTTGATGAGTGATTGAAGTTTTTCCAATAAGTCTTTAAACACCCTTTTGTTAGATTGTTACTGTTTTTAGTAAACATTTTATGGTGATTATAAGATAATGGCTGTTATTTATTTTTCTTTGTTTAGGGAAAGTTGTCTGTAATTTTGCACATGATAGATAATAGATTACTAACCCTTAAATTGCCAATAATGTGATACATGGTACTCTTGAACTATTAGACATAAAAGTTAGAATGATTGGCATGGAGCAGAATTAAGATATAATAGGAATCAAGGATATGTCGAGATTTGACAAAAAAAAAATTCCTATAAATTTTTTTTCAAGGAAATTAATCTCAAATTTGCCAAACTACCTTGAATGATGTTTTTGATTAATTTTTGAAAAACCAGCAAACAGATGAATTGAAAACTCAGCAACACAGTCATCCATGGAGAAAGAGGAACTCTGTATTAGTTAGGAATTAATTGTATTTTTTGTTATGTATATGCATTGTGTATATATGTTCTTTTAGAATAGCCTAAAACATTTTATATATTCACCGGTCCTTTGTACAGTTTTTCGCCGTATGTAAAATTAAATACATTTTACTTCATTCTTCTCTAAATCATCAAGCCAATTATTCTCATAATTTGATCTTCATATTCTTGAAAATTGGAAATTGCAGTGGTGAAGTGTATATACGATTTAGACTTTCGATGTTGGTTCTAATTCAAAACTTATATGTTATTTTCAACTATATTAACATTAAACTATTAAAATTTCTTGAATAAAATACGATTAAAAAATTTTCTCAAAATTTTAAAGTAAACGCGTTTTCTGAAGTTGTGTTTTCAAAAACCGTTTTCCAAAATGACAAGAAGAACGCATTTTCAACAATTTCAAAACAGACACTCAAAACACAAAATACAAAACGAATTCAAAACTCAAAACAGAAAATTGAAACACAAAGAGAATGACCCCTAACATTTTGTCACTTTTCTCAAAAAAGTCACAATATCTTATTGGAGTAATTAACTACATACATGCGTATGCCTTTTTAAAAATTTGAATATACAAATTCCATCAAGTTTTTTAACTCAAAATTCTAACTCTGCCACTTCTCATTTCCTCATTGTGATAGAAAATCGACATCTCCTTGTTGACTTTATTGTAGAGAATGATTTTAGTCTCCAATTTTGGAAAATCAAACACTCCCTATTCTTAATATATAATTATTGTACTTAATAAGTTACATATTTCGATATTTAAATTGATTGGTCATTCACATCTAAAAAAATATGTTATAAAAGACGATGAAAAATCAATAAATGTTTATTGAAAAAAAAGCAAAATAGAGAGTCAAAGTTTGGGATTTAGGCACATATTCACTAACTCTTCCTACTAGGATTTAGGCACTGTTTGGGATTTATTTGGTAGCCCAACTTCGAATTGTTAAATCAAAAGTTGTTTTATAGCGTCTAGCAACAGAATTTTTAGCCAAACCAAACAGGGAATAAATCTCGTTTCTCACTAGTCAAAGCTTTTTCTATCCTCACTTTTTTTATATTATTCATGTAAATTCTGATGCCGGAATATAGTAATCTGATTAAGAACAAGAATATGAACTAGAAAAAGCGGATCGAATGGAAGAATTAAGGGCAAGAGTAGTACTGGCATGTATCGCATAATATAATCATTCTATTGTACCTCTTTCAGTATGTATTAGGATATACAATGTCTGAATGAAAACGTGTGCAACTGATAATTCTCCTTCATCAATTTTCTCTTTGTTATGTTGCTGAATCTGTTGAGCTGCTAATCTAGCGGCTTCTACCATAATTGGTCTAGCAACATTTTGTGCAACTGTCAATCTAAATTGTTTGGTCCCCCATAGTGATTTATTATTTTTGGTTGTGTTCTTCGTGTCATTGTTTGAAAGTACGTTCAATTTCAGAGTCGAATGGTTCGAAATTGTTGCCTTGTGAACATGACATACAACGAACACCTTTTTCCTATATGAAACAAATAAAAACAAACCAAACAATAGCTAGAAAAATTAAACAAGGAGTATTGTGGTATTGTTCCAACAAGAACTATCTATTTAATGATTAATATAACTATTCATAACTCTGATTTGAATAAAGTAAAGTTGATGGCTGTTTTTCATTATACCTAATATTAACTAAGGAAAATAAAAGCAAATAAATGAATATGTTTTCTTTGAATAGAAGGTAAACTATTCAATATCAAAGCGTGACAACTCACAATTTTCACGATAATTATCACCTTTAGGACTTGTCTAGTGGAGCTTTTTCTCCTCAATTATTAGCACTTTTTTGACCGTTTAAATGTCAGTGGGACCCAATGTGAGAGCAAAAGTCAACAAAGATGGCTGGTTTTGATTTGCAACGGTCCATAAATTGATTTTTCTCCTTGAAAAGCTGCTCCAGACAAGTCATTAATCTCATTTCTCAAGCTCAATTCCGAAAGTTGTACTCAGTTGTATCGCATAAGTATTCAATTAAAGATCACAAAAGATAGTAAAAGTGTATCTCTACCTTGTATCCAATTATTGAATTTTACCAAGTGGTTAACTCACATCTCGATTCGTTATAATCCACGAATCATAAATTAGTGATCAAATAATTCAAGCATTAAAAAAAGAAGTATCATCAATATATAAACAATTAACTACACAAATCTTGAGAATTAAAGTTAAATATTCAAATCTAGGTTATATCGTTTGCTCCACGTAATTATTTAGTTGAACACCATAGTGAAAGAAAAAATATGGAATTGGAATACATCACTAAATTTAAAGGAAAAATGAGAGAAGATGAACTTCTATCACCAAGAATTCACCTTCTTCACATCAATTACTTAAAACCCTAGCTTTCTCCTCTATCCACTTGTATCTTTTCCCTTTTCCCTCTATTGTATCCCTCTTTATTTGACCTAAAATAGGTCTTTATATAGTGCATATATGGCCTTCAAATTCGTGCCCTCCAAAGGACCAAATTAGCCCAAATTTAAAAATAAAATTAAAGAAAATAATTCAGCTCGGACGTGGTAAGCAAACCATGACAAAATCCCTTTTTTCTACCAACTGTGGCATAGAGATGGACCTCTTGACGGCGGGTGGACCGCGGTCACCTCTGCAGCTTCTATCTTCTTGTATTTTCGTCCTTACAATTTTTTTACAGTTGTAGTCCAAATCTTCAAAATCGATCTCCTAGCCTTCAAAAGCATCCGCTTTGGTCTCCAAACCACCATAATCATCTAAAATTCATCCCCTCAAATTTCGAAGAATGCAAACCAATCCCCAAACTTTCAATAAGTTGAATTTAACTCTCAAACGTTGTAATTTTCCTCCAATTGCTCTCTTAATGCTTTTCGTTGATTTCTTGCAATCCGATCAAATAAACTCCCATTAAACTCAAAATCGTCACTTTTACTCCAATTACCTTCAAGTATAAGTTTTACATACGATGACAATATTTATGCTAAATTAAGTTGTAATTCACTTATTTTGAAAATATAAATCAAGTTATGAGTACAGATAAGCGTGCAAATTACATATAAGTTGGTAATTAGTGGAATTAACTAGTGATTTTAGTTAATGCCCTAATCTACAAAGGAAACTTTCATATTGTATTTCATTGTGTTAGAAGGACAAGAAAAGGAGAGTCACATTAGGACTTTTAGTTGATCCTCAAATTATTATATATGGGATGAACTGAGAAGAAAATTAGTGTGTGCAAGAAGCCAAATGCAACTCTAAAAAGAGATAAAACCGAGAGCAATAATAGGAAAATTCGTACAGGGCTCAGACTTATTTCGAGACGAGCCATTGGCCGAGCTGAGCTCACTTTTTTCCGCAAGTCAACTTGTTCTTTGGCTTACTTTATTAATTTCGTTAAAAATTTCCTTTATCTCGACTTATTTTGTTATTTTTTTTTAAAAAAAAAGTCAGCTCATGGGCGACCTAACTTGCCACATGAGGCCCATGAACCAAAAGGAGGAATTGACCCTAGAATTTAGACATGCATGAGATGAGTTGACCCTAGTTGGCCGACCCCCTTTTTTTATATTGGAGGCTCACATTTAAAAATCTCACACACTCGTATATTTTCTTCCCCAACTGACTTGATCGTCGGAGTGCGTGCGGCCAAATTCATCCCACCGGAGGAAGCCACGTGTAACTAACGGTTTGTGCAACTGTGCAGGAACAAGGCTTGCGTGGACGTGATAAGTTTTGTAATCTATTGACCACGTTAGAGATACATTTTTTGGGGTCAACTGTACATATTATGGAATGTAATATCCTTCTAACTGAAATTGATTTCCTATGAAATGTAACAATTTGGAATAAAAAATTTATACAGTCCACATTCTCCATTAGTAGCTGAATCCTAGATGCAAACTCTAGAATTGTTGGATATGCAGCAGAAGACTATTTCAGTCGTTGAGATATATTGAAATCTACCTTATCTGAGAAAACTCTAGCATCCGATTTAAGTTCTTAGGATTATTGCTGTAAATTCTGGAATTTCCCAATTTTGTAAAACTTATGAATCAATGAGCTTGTAAATGATTTAATTACAAGTTTTTCTTCCCCAATTTGAAATGCATAGACAAAGAGGATATTTTCTACAATGTTCTTGCTCCTTTCGATATTTTTAGAATTGATTGCTTTTATGGAGATATAATTAATTACCAAAATGAGTATTTGGATTTGAATTTCCGCTACATGTTGATTTTGGGAGTAAATATCCAGTGTCATAAAATCTTTCTAATTAATTATCTTTCACTATAAGTATAATCTATTAGTTTAATATTTGATTGGCAAAGTGAAATTTTATAAATAAATATCTTGGTACTTTATTGATGTGTATAAGACAAACTCGTGTGTATAGTGCATGAGAAGAGTGATACAAATATTATAAGAAATTAACAAAATTATACAACAATAATGCATTTTAAAAAAATGTTTAATATTTTTGGTCACATATTTATTTAATGCAACATAAACTTACTGAGTTATGTCGGAATATGAGACAAACGTTTCTTAATGCTCCCTATTTTTCAAAACTCACTTTCAACCACACATCTTTCCATAAAATAATTTACAATTAAACTCAAAATTTTTTCCTATTTTTCAACAACACATTTTTCAAAAAAAGAGAGGAAAAAAGTAGGGCTCAAACAGGACCTAAATCAACGACTTTTTAACTAGTGACACAATACCTTGATTGTATAGAGTGTTTCAAAACATTAACCAAGATTAAATCTTCGTAAAAAAAAAAAAAATCACTATCCCATATTTACTAAAAATAAGATATATATGGGTTAAATTCACAAATAACCACCTAACTTTATACTTAGTGTCACATTGACCAACCAAATTGATTTTGTTTTACCATGGCCACACAACTTTGTACTTAGTATCACTTGACTACCCAATTTAATTTTGTTTCACAATGGCCACCTAACTTCATAAAGTCTATTGAACAACCAAAAAGAAGTGAAACTACAAGCTATTATCAGTGGTGTAAATATTTGCAGATAATGCATTGCTGAGCAGAGAGCGCAATTGGGCACGAAATTGCTGTGTGTAAGCTTGAGATTGGTCATCGGCGAAGAGCCACCCTTTCAGGGCTTCTTCCTCATAAGTAAAACTGTCAGCAACAACCACAAGATCTTGCTGTTGTGAAAAAGATGACAATAAAAGTAAAAGATAAACACACGGATTTACAGAGGAATTTTTATTTCTTGAGAAATCACAATACAGTAGTTGGGCGACTACTAATTTCGCTTACAAGCCATATGTCATAACATAACATATATATAGTCAGAAGAAGAAAAAACCCTAATACAATGGAAATACCCAAAATACCCTTGTGTAGTCAGGCTCCACACAACTCAACACTTGCATCATTTCCTACAAGACGAGTGGTTTAGTAAAAAATTGAACAAATATGGGACTTATAAACAGGGAGCATTGAAAGTTCAGTCAAAAGTGCATGCTTGAAACAAAGATGAACAACAATGTAGAAAGAATTTTTTTTAACTTCTTTTACTACCACGTTAATTATGTCCGGATCTGTCCAATCCGGCATACGAATCACGCCATAAAGATCTTAGAAAAGAAAGTGGCGGGGTCGTATTAAATACTAGGGAATTAGTAGTGATACTTCCATGTATACGATTTATGACAGTAATCACAATAAAGAATTCCAAACAACCAGACGATTGTTCGACCAACCTGAAATATGGGAGAGACAAAATAGGATGGAATCTGGCAATGCTTTTCGAAAACTAAACGAAAATATGAGCCTCCACACGAAACTCTCATCGGTTCAAGAACCCACCAGATCTCTGAAGCAAGATCAGGCCATCGCCTGCGGTCCATCTCACTGCATCTCATTGCTAGGTGAGCCAACTATTTTGCTTGCACAAACAGCCAATCCCCAGCTGTTGCGTTTAAAGGCATATTGGACTTCCTTTGTAATCCCCAATGCTGGCCTTCCGGTTAATAACCTCTGAAGTAATTCGAAGCATACTTTAACATAAATTTCGGATCAAGATACTTACTTGAAATGATGAATTCCAAGGTCTCTTGAATGGTTGAATCACCTTGCTTTCCAAAACTTCAAATCTGCAATTTCTTGTACTCCAATGGTCTCAATCCTGATCACAATGTAAGGGAATTATTAGCCACAAACTAAATGCCAATTTTTGTGAGTTTTCATGCCAAAATAGTGGTTCTATATGCTTTTTAATTTTGAGGATATTTCCCATACGAATTTTCACCATTTTTCTACCATCTTTTTTTCTCTCTCCATTGTTGGACAAAAAAAATTGGAGGTTTTATTGGAGTTATGAGAGATTATGGGGAGTAGTGGATTTGAATTCCAAATTCAAATCACCCCTCTATCCCTTTTGATATCTTGAAGGTCGGTTCACCCCAAGGTTGGCCATCCATGATCCATATTTTTTAATATCTCCAACTCGTACATGATGGGCTTGATCCGAATCAAAAGAGGCAACGAATGTCATACATTAGATCTTTCTCAAGATCTATCTTACAAAAATTCATACAAAAAATGGATCGTGCGACCAGTGAGTATATTAGTGTTTACAGTACTATAAACCCGTTAGGAATATATAGTAGCTCTACTAGAGGAAAATTACATCTCGCTATTCCCCAAACTTATTTTCCAACATTAATTCAAGTATTTCAGATGCCTCGAGTATTTAAGGAACATACTTGAATTCCACATCTTATCATTATATTCACAATTGTATCATATACCCTAAATGGTTAAACAGAATTGTTCGATCGGTGAATACAAATATAAATATTGGTCAAAATAGTCTTCATTTCCTACTTGAATCCTTCAACTTTAAATCAACTGCTTTCCTCAACATGTCCCATCAAATTGAATCAATCATAGTTAATGACAACATGCTAAAGTAGCAACACCGAAATAAAATCTCAAGAGACGGTCAAAAGTCATAAGGGTATATATGAGATTATATAAACCTCAAGATCTCACATAATGAGGAAGTGGGGATCCATTCACTCATTTACTCAACATTGGTCATAAAAGTACACATGGTATGAAACACACGCTACGATGTTTTTTTCCATTATTAGGGCGTATGCTATATCCTTTATAAACAAATAACACCGTATAGATCATAGTTCAGGTATTCTCCGATACCTAACTTGAGTTATCCTTATGTTCATTCATCCAGCAATCTCAGATCAAGAACTCAATCTGGCTACTAAACAGGTTTAATGGATTAGCAAAATCCATTTCGATTACTTGTTGCAATCTCATCTTGATATCTCACAAGGTGACTAGATCATGTAAACAACATGATCATTATGTCTCATCTCAACATACTCCAAAATGTCTGAGGCGATTGCTCGTGTGAATGAGTCAATCTCAACCTGTTTGACATACTTTATATGTGCATGCAAAATATTATCTCATAATCTCAACAATAGATTACACATAAACTCAAAATTGTTCATCTATACGCACATAAAACTCAATCAAGAGTTTTCTGATACACTAAATATCATATTCTACGTAATTTTAGAGATTCGATATTACCAACAAGTAAATATCTAAACATCTTTAGAGTGTGATGATTACAAACCATCATTTACGTAGATATATTACAAAAACACTTTCTTTGTTAATATCTCTCACAGAAACACTATCGAGTGTTTGGTTCCATCATGATATTTGAGATCCTCAACACATGAGACAATTTCATAATTATCATTGATATCATATTCTGAACTAATATCATTAGATGCCATGTACATCTATACGAAGCAATTTCTTCAACTGTCAAGATATATACAACAAGATATGTTTCTTGCTACTCTATATAACAAGACTGTAAAAGTCTAATAATTATTTGTGCTCGACTAACTCTCATATTTAGTCGATATTTGTATATTGATAAGTGTAGTTTTTATACTTATTCGTGACGTTAAATCATGATATTTTATTGTCTTTTGAATTAAATTCTACCTAATTTATGTTCAATTGTATTTTATAGGTAAAACTTTATGTTTAATGAAGAATTGAAGAAAAGAATGTAAAATAGTGGAAAAATGGAAAAATCTAAAGTAGGAGGACTATTTTGGCATAGGCTGCACAAATAAAATTGCTTTAAGGATCAACTTGCGTTATATAAAAGAATTGAGGACTTGGAAAGAAGAATTAATTTAATTTGGTATTGAAATTTATTGGGCCTCAACTTAGGCTTTTAAAATGGACTAAACAAGGGCTGCAATATATATATCTATATATATAGACGAAGGGAGGGGAGACATTCACGTACAAAGGAAAAAGAGAAAAGAAAGATAAAAGAAGGGAGAAGAAAAAGTCAACTAAAGCCGCTAAAAGGTGCAACAATTTATTATATATATACACGCATAATTCGGCGGGTCAAGAAGAAAGAAAAGAAGGGCAGCTTCTGGGAAATTGATTTGATTACTCACAATTGTGGCTGCTTTGGCTTTCGAATATATATACACGTACACACAGGCAGAAAGTGGGAAATATAGCTTCACGTTCCGTCAATTTTTTGGTGATGTCTTTTCACTTTTGCGTGTTTAATTTCAACGTTATGAGTAGCTAAATATTTTTATTGTTAGGATTAATGATGTAGCTTAAGGTTTTTATTATATGTTTAATTTCGAGATTTTCATGCCATTTTAATATTTGTTAATTAATTATTGTGTGTTTAGTCCCCATTTGGTGTACATTTTTGGAAAAATAATGCATTTTTACTGTTGATATGATGGAGAATATGTGGTTGAAAAGGAATGAAAAATTATTGATGTAATGGAAAATATTATTTTATTGAAGAATGTGTGGTTAAAAATGAGTAGAAGAATGAGAATGAAAAAAATAATGTGGCTCAAACAGGGCCTTAATGCTTTAATTGTTTGTGCAACAATTAATTGATTTAGGAATAAAACTGAAACCGAGAGATGATATATAATTCTAGCCCGTGCAATAATTAACATAGACGTTGTAAGAGATCGAGAGATAATTATAAGCTATGCGATCTTTGTTGAATTCTTATATATTAATGCGTTCATATGTGTGTGAATTTATATAGAGATATAGTAAATTCGGACATATGAATAGGATTAGTGTTGCTTGAGAGAGATCACTAAATACAATAGATTAATTCGATCGTTGACACATATGAAAATTGGTTGAATGACTTAGAATTAAATGTATGATAAATAACTTGAGTGAAATCGAAAATTCTAACTATCCAATTACATAATCTTAATTTTAATTTTAATTTTAATTTGAGTTCGTTATTTTATTTATTAGAATTCTACTTAGAAAATAAAATTCGACTTTATCATTAGTAACAATTTTAATTTGAACTGAAGTTAGATTAGTTTAAAACTTTATAGCAGATAACAGTCTCCGTGAGACGATATTCGGACTTAATAAATCCACTTTATTAGTTGTCACAATCCGTACACTTGCGGAATTTCACGAACACATTTCTATTCCGATCACAAGTTATTCATTCGACAACAAATAGAATAACTGACAGCAACACTCTTTAGGTATCACAATATCCTTTCGAAGGACAACATCGATACCTACTGACTAGATCCATGGTATGACAAATATTAGGGCAAATATACATCATAGCATACTTCTAATTCTTAATCGCACTAGGCCCTTGTTTGCCTTCCATTATATCTCATTACATTACATTAAATTTTTCTCTCTCTTCATCTCAACCATACATTCATCAAATAAAATAATAATACACACAAATCTAAAACTTTTCAACCACACATCTCCCATCAATCACTATTCTAAAAATTTTCAACCCCCTAAAAATCTACAATAATGGGGGCCAAACAGGGGCTAGATATGGTCATCTGGATATTTCTTTGTGCACTTATGGAGTCCTCGAACATACATGATAACTCATATGACCACCTTTCGAAATAGGAGCATTAACAGGATAGCAATTCCACAGTTAAAAATATTCTAGAATCTTTATGTATATCTCTTGTGACAGAGAAACAAAATTAGAATAATCTTTTTAACACAAAATATATAATTTGCTAAACACATGTCCTTCATCTAAAAAATTAACATCATCAACATCACAATAAACTTCATCCACATGATGAAATTTTGTAAGAGATTTAAATCCTGTTAAAACTCAAGTACCAGTGTCAAGATGACTGTATTAGGCTACAAGTGTAACTCAGACGTTACCCTAATACTATAGAAGCCTTTAACATAAAACCTACAAATCGATTCATGTAGATCTCTTCAATCAATTCTCAATTGGAAATGAAAATACAGTCTATAAGTTTATTTGGTGTAATCTAAACTTAAACACACTATCATGGTTAGCATCAACGTATAGAAGTAAATCTCACTGCTAAAAAAAATTTGTCGGACTTAATATACTCATATTAAGAATAACCTTTCTTTAAAAAATGAGTTTTATTTATCATATACTCATTAGTCTTTCATTTAGTTTTTAAGAACATGAATGTTCTCAATAAACATAATATCTAATTAGAACTTCCACCACGTCTCAAATTAGGTTGAAATTCTATACTCTATATATACTATCCATCACTTTCTTCAAATTTCTCCACCGGATTTCTGAACCAATAATCATTGAAATTAAATAGTTCTTAACTCTCGCTCGGAACTAAGAATAATTTAAATTAGATAGTTCTTAAATAACTCACATTCGGATAGATAGTTTACACTCGTAAACAGATTACTCCCACTTCATTCAGAAGTCTAAACCAACTTTTATGTATTCAAAACTGATTCATCAATACACATAATATCAATTTTAATAATTTTCTCCAAACTACTACAACAATCTAGTTTTATGATCCTGTATGTGATTTCAATTTTTGTATCAATTCAAAATTGTCTTGTATGTCAATTTCTTCGATATTGATGTCTTTTACGTTATTTTCTTCAAGAAAATCCAGTGAGACAAACTTGATGACTGTAGTAATATGATGATTCAGAAAAAGCTCTTGTTGATATTTTCAAAAATCTCATACATATCAGAGTATTATTTTGATGGTAAATGTCTTGTATGTTATATACATTCATTACACAAAAAATATACCTCGTTAAAATCTTATTAGGAAAAACCCTGTGAGAAAAATCATAATGAAGGAAAAAGAATACATTATTCTTTTAAATACTCTATATAAGCCGTCTCATTAAAAACCTTGCCAAGAAAACCTAATGGAACAAAATCTTAGTCAAGGAAAAAACAGTATAATGCGTATTCACTCCCTCTCATAATAATATTATATGCTTTAGGCATATTAAATGTCTCAAGGTAATATTAATAGTCATTCCAGATGAATTAACTAAAGTCAAATTTATTATATGCATATCAAATTCCATGCATAGTGTACTAATGAAATAGAAACTTGTGATTCTATCAACCACATGATAATTTATCTATTTACACAAGTTTTCGTGAAATTCATTATGTGAAGAGTTGTACATTTCATATTATAACTTTACTTTTTCTATTTTCATTTCGTATAAGTACAAACATTTAGGTATTTAGACTATAGATCCAGAAACTTCAGGTTTCTCTAGTAAATTTAATTTTATTAGGATCACGTCTAGAAACTTCAAGTCATTTTATCTCGTCAATTATTACTTTGATCGATGACGAATTTATTTTAATGTCCTCATTACTTATAATATGATGCAGTACAAAAAATATTGTTGACAAATTTTTCTTTTCGATTCTATTTTTTCTCATAATGACATAAATTATTGAGATATTACAATTTTCAATATATCGGGTACATGAACCTCTTCTGGGGTTTTACAATTTATTATGTCTAAATACTCATGAAGAGTATATGCCTTCTTAATAGGACTATCTTTGTTAATTGCTCTATTTTTATTTGTAGATTTTTATATTAGAATCGAATATGATCACGCTTCAGGCGTGCCATCAAATAAAATATTAACTAATTGTTATCTAGAACTTTAATTCGAATTGGAACATTTAAAGTTGGTGTGTGAGATATTGTTAATCTCTTTGGTCAGTAAATTCTGATTCGAATTATCTTTTGTGATGATTTAGATAATGATACATTTGTATATTATTTCTAGTTTCTTAATTCCTCCCCTAATGGTGAGGGAATTGTCAAATCAAATTGACAATCAACAAATTGTGTTATAAAATATCATCCATTTGTGATAAGGGTTCAAACTACACATTTATTCTCAGCATTATTTACTTTCTAACTCAGTACATTGTAGTGAACAAATTTTACATATATTACACTAACAAAATAATTATCTGAAAAAATTAGACCCTGATCATAAGTCAATTATTATAGGGAGAACTATGATATTGGCATGATGCGTAATAACATTCACTAAATAGAAATAGGGTTTCATTTGATTGAAGAATCTTCTGGTTCTTCAATAAATATTCATTTGAAATTTTAATTTCGCATCATTATTGATCCAATGATGGTCTAACTGGACATGCCAACAATAAAATATAAGAGTTATTGAACTTTTTGTTCAAAATAATATTTATCAAAATGTTCACAAAAGTTTCGAAAAATATTATATAATTATATAATAATCAATCAAGTAGACAAACTAATCAATGTTAATATGACATGAGTTATATATTTTTCTTTAAGGAAAACATGAATTCAAAATTATATATTGTTAGAAACATGTTTTACTTCAAGAGTACGATGTATTTTATTATTACTTTTCAAGAACAGTAGTCAACATTCTTCTGGAATGTTGTAATAGTATATTGCTCTTAAGGAGCAAATAATATTATTATAATAAATTATACAAGAATTTACTCTTCAAGAGTAAAAATATAATTTACGTTTAATCGTATTTAACTCTTTGGGAGCAAGTAAAATCTAATTAAAATATTTGTCAATAATAGTGTGCTACTTCGAGAGTACCAACAAACTATTATTTAAAAATTGAACTCTTCATAAGCATATTTTCTATTAAAATATTACTATTGCAGATTGTGCTTCTTCAAGAGCATTGATGAATTATTATTATTGTTATTATTGTTATTATAAAATATCTATCCGTATTAAGATTTGCTCTTTAGAAGCAATAAACATAATATTCTTCCGAAATATTAATTCCATTATAAAATTGTGTTATTCCAAGAGTAACAATACGATTCATATCAATTTATTATAAATCATAAATAATTAAATAATCACTGAAATATTGAAACATTGCTATAATTCATACGTGCAGTAATTCATTCGGTAATTTAATCACTACAATTATACAGTAAGATACGGGATTAAATAATAATTATGGGATAATAATCAACTTATAAACATAATGATTAAATAATGGTACCAGATTTCAAGGATGGTGGCTACCCAAGAAAGATACAATGCTTAGAAAGATGAAATAGTGAGTTTTGGCCACATGATTCTCATTCAAAAATGCTTCAATTTTTATTGCATAATTGCATTCAACGTGCTTCTCCTAATGCTTTTGCCCTTTCTTCTTCTTCCTAGAGAATATTAGATTTTGAAAAATTTAAGTTATTGTTATCATGTCATAAATTAAAGAGAACAAAAGAGATGAGCCAATGAACTTGTGTGTTTTATTGAGAACAAAAGCCACATATTTATAGGGAATGATTAGGTATACAATGTTAATAATTTTTAGAACATACAATTGTCAATCACTAATAAACTTATCATTTACAACATTATGAAGATTATTCTATACAATATTTTCATAACTTCAACATCCTCCCTAAAACTCAATAAGTTGTAGTGACAATCAAATTGAATTTGAAAATTAAATTGATTCGAACAAATCTTCCACCTCCAAGGATTAAAGGATACATTAAAATCATTTGCATGTCAACCAAACCAAACAAAGAACTCAAAGTTGGTACGAAAAAAAACTCATCATCCACCAATTTAACCAAACCATTTCCCAGGCTTCAAGGAGACACTAACAAATATAACAAACAAGGCTAAAACGAAATGGTTTTAATAACTAGACATACCGTGTTTAATAGTAGCACTCCAAAATGGATAGCATTAGTACTACGCTTACAGATGAAGGAAAGACTGATGAAACAGAAACCTTGCCACATGAGGTGGCAAAAACAACAGATGCGATGAAAATAAATTCGATGAAATGATTTCCTTCAAAATAATTTTAGTATCAACAAATCTAAGAAAGTTTCAAAACTAATTCTCGATTTCCTCGAAAACTCTCACCAAGAAGAAATCAACAAGAATAGCCAACATCTAACACGATTTGAATTAATCTGAAACCTAAATTCAGATTAAATCAACAATAAAAGAATACTTGTCTAGACATAATATATAAAAAAGAAAAAAGAATTTGGGTAGACGAGGATATTTACACCTTGTTTGGCCCCCATTTTTTGGGGTTAAAAATTTGTAGAATAGTGATTGATGGGAAAATATGTGGTGGAAAAGTTTTAGATTTGTGTGTAATATTATTTTATTCGAGAATATGTGGTTGAGATGAAGAGAGAGAAAAAATTAGTGTAATGGAATGAGAAAAAATGGGGCTCAAACGGGGGCTTAATCAAACTAAGAAAATTTGACTGGTAGAGCGGCACGAGGCAACTCTCCAAAGAACCTAAACTTGCAAGTTTAACCCAAAGTGAAATGAAACCTACTCTGATACTATGTTAGAATATTATAGATTGTATAACAAATAAGTGAGATTATAGGCTATAAATAACTCTCCAAAGAAGCTATTTATAGGCTATAAATAACTTTAAAAGCAAATATTGTGAGATTATAATCACACAATCAACTATTAAGGAAAATAATCTCACACAATTGGAAAAATATTGTGGAGATTATCTTTAAAATATTTACATATCTTCAACAAAAATGCATACTTATATATACTTCTTTGGCGTGCAAGTTGAACGAAAAAAATGCAAATATATAAATCCTTCTCAACAATTATTTACTTATATAATATGCAACAGTTCAACAGCAGAAAACAGTTTCCATTCCAACTCCTGTACCGTCTTTCCGGAATCAGCAATTTGGGATCTGTGCACGTTCATGACTTCAACTAGCTCGCTTTTCAACTTCTCGACGTCTTCCTTGCTTCTTGCTAGTGATTCTTCAATTTCTAACCTGTGTCGTAACAACTCAGCATACCTGGTTGCAGATGCTTTAACCTAAAAATGTTATTACCATAAATGTCAGGTGTGTGTCAAAAGGGATGAATAACAAAAGAATTAGCACACGAGATTTGCAAATTGCCCTATGGGAAACTATAGGACAAAAAAGGGTCGGATTTTACGAAGTTCGGCTCCATCCAAGGCCAATAACTGCTGTAAAAGAGAAATTATCAAAATATGTTCAATAAATGAGAAGTGTCCTATATAGAGACACGACATGTTTGGTGAGGAGGATTGAACATGACTTGATTGTATTAAGAAATAAAACAAAATTAAAATTTTATTCATTGTATTGTTGAGTTCTATCCATTACAAAGTAGCGAACATGCACTACGTTTCAATTGACATCAAACCCAAAAATGTCGGGATGATGAAATTTGGATTGACTGTCTAAAAGCAAATTAATATAAAACAGATATATATTCAAGAAAATAAATGAGAGTATTGGTTGAAACTTACCTTGCCAATAGCATCAATTACATCATTTTCAGCTTTCCTACGCCTGGCTAATTCTTCATGTGCATCCCTCTGGAAAATTTCTGCTTTTGTCACAAATTGAGCAAACCTACAATAATCGTCTTCCTGCTCAAGTTCAACAGCTAGTCAGAAAGAATTCCAAAGTGACATCTTCTTTTGGGTATGGATTTCCAAACAACAAAGTACTAATAATATCATCAATCTATATAGCATTTTTGGCTATGCTTGATGTACTTACGAAAGAACTGAAAGCAACAGACGAATGACGATGACCTCCCCCTTCATTATCCTCGGGCATAGGAAACTCCAACCAAATTTCATTCTCCTCAGTACTTGAAAGGGAGACTGAGGCTGTATCCTCGATAATTTCACTAGACGGGCATGTAAAAAATAGTGCGAACTTACTGAAGGACTTCTCCTCGATGGGCTATCCTGATTAGTGCTCACTTCTGCATAGTTTGGAACTGAATCTGGTAGGTTCAATCGATCATTTTGCCCTTCCGTAACTGAGAGATCTCTTAAAAAAGACTCTATGGTTTCAGCATTTGGACTTGCTTGAAGTGATGCGGACACTGTCTCTATGTTCATTCCATCCACCTTACTTTCCCTACATTGAATTAGCTGGCAGCTTCAATGATCATGATAATAGTTATCAAACAAGAGTTATCATGATGTGGAGTGTTATAAACCACCTCTAAGTTTGGGTTTTAGGCAAAACATACAAAGAAGTGGTTCGGTGCTTTGCCTATGTTCGTGGGTAGAGATGAAAGGAAAATTCCACTAATAATCAAAAGGGGAAAATAAGAAAAAGGTAACAAGTACTCAATCCTTAAACCTAAAAACCCCAAAGTTTAGTCCTCTATAACTATTTACTCAAATTGAAAAGGAGACAATACATGGAGCATAAAAGGAGAGCAATTCCCATTAGATGTGGGGCAAGAGAAAAACCCTACACAGGGATAGACAAAGGACAGTTTGTAACGACCTGACTTTGCGCCGGAGCTATTATCATATCATAAGTACTATCCGCTTTGAGATAGTCTAGGCCCATCTTACCCCTCACGGCTTTCTGACGAGTCCTCTAGGCTTAAGTTGAATTCTGGTATCAGGGGACACGTCAGAAAGCCGTGAGGGGTAAGATGGGTTTAGGATCTACCAAAGCGGACAGTACGTATGATATGATAACGGCTCCAGCGCAAGGTCGGGCCGTTACAAAAAACACACGTTTTTTTTTTAACGACCCGACCTCGCGCCGGAGCCTGGGGGACGCGTCAAAAAGTCGTGAGGAGTAAGATGGGCCTAAACTCTCCCAAAGCGGACAGTACGTACGATATGATAACGACTCCGGCGCGAGGTATGGTCGTTACACAGTTCTTGTCTTCAAAGCCTCAATTAACATGGGGAAATTGCTTTAGAAATCAAACATTAGAACTAATCTGCTACGACTATTATAGGATGATAACCTTGATGGGCTATCCTGATATGTGCTCCCTTCTGGGTTCAACCTAACTTCCACACCAGAGCCATCTGGTGGTGATAAGATTCTCTTCCTGTGATTGTAAGACCTGAATCTACGAAAGTTTGTAACTGAACCTGACAGGTTTAATCTGCCATTTTGCCCTTCCGTAACTGACTTTGATCTCGAGGAATGCTGCATAGTTTCAGCATCCGGACTTGCTTGAAGTGATGCAGACTCTGTCTCAGTGTTAATTCCGTCCACGTTACTTTCCCTGCATTTGAAAGCATTAGTATTCAAGATAACAGTTATCACTACAAAAGTAAGAGATCACAGCGTCAACCCAATCTGTTACAGTATTGTAAGATGCATAACAATTGTCTTGGTCCATACTCCTTACTAGAATTCGTGGGACGGGTAAGTTCTTCCTTCATATGCTTCAGAAACCTCAAAAATCACCCCAAAGAACATGACAGTAAAATCATACCTTGTACGTATAAGGTCCCCTTCCCAAATAAATGAAATGCGACACGAACTAAGTGCTTTTAGATGTACATAGGTAGCTTTCTTAGACTTGGGTATAGTAATTTTTCTGCAATGTAAAAGAATTGCTGAAAATGAGATACAGTAATATAAAAGGAACAAATAATCTCAGAAAGTTCAAAGAGATAAAATGCCACAGAAATGTAAAATATGACGAATTGTATCACTCATTATGGATAAATAAACTACCAGTTGTTACAAAATCAAGAGTTAAACAAGCTGCTATAAACTAATATAGGAGTAGTTAGAAGAAAGAACAACCTTGTACTGTTTCCGAAGAAGAAAATCTTCTTAAGAATAGTCTTGTTGCCCCTAGACAAAGGGAAAAGAAAAACAATATCAGAGTACTTCAAATTGACCTAATATTCTGGGTTACACCCCCATTGCTCAAATCCCTATCCTTTCCGTGAAGCATACCCAAGGGCAAGCATGAGAATATAGAAATTATCAAAAACTTCTTTGGACCGAAAATTTTCACCATTTATGCTCCACAATTTTAATTTCTTCAGTAAATTCTTTTTATTTTCCTGCACTGTTTTCATTTTTTTCTGACATCCAATTCAATACTTAATATTATGCCCCTATTTGAGTCTCATTCTCTAAAAACTCATTTTTAACCACACATTCTTCCAGTAAAATAATTTTGCACGTAAACTTAAAACTTTTCTATACTTTTTAACCACACATTCTCCAAAAAATTACTATTACAAAACTCATTTTTCACCAAAAATGGGGCTCAAATATATACTAAGAATTGGCAGATGTGCAGGTTGGGAGGGATCCAGACTGACCAAGATCATATTGCTTAAATATGGGTCGGTAATGGGTTTAATCCAATCTGTAAACATGCACAAAACAGAGTTAACAACTTCGTCCTTCTTTTGTTCTTATAATCTTTCTTATTTGTTTCTATTTCGAGCACTACTTGTGCAGCCCAGGTTCAATTTTTAACTACTCTTAGTTCATGCTAAAATGAATAAGATAAGAAATAAAAATATACACCAAAAATTGAGGATAAAATTGGGTCATGTTTATGTCAACCGAAAAAGGCCCATGTTCATAAGGGTGAAATGATTTCATTAGAACAAGTTAGAAAAGGGAGGGATACAACAAAATTAACAAGTATTGTTGTGGTTGCTAAGAATCTAGTGATGAAAAGAATGGAATGGAAAATAAGGATTCATGTAGCTAACCCTAAATTTATTGCTAATGCTTAGTTTGTTATTGTTGTTTTTTGCAGCTTCACTGTGAAAACATACCCCACTAAAGATTCATATGCTATCCACAACCAACTCATTCAAGTGTGATGTTTCTCCAACCTAATCCATTTGGATGCCTATTTCTGCTCAACCAAACCGCTCACTTGCACGTAGATCAGAATGTATTGGGGATCCAAATCTATATATTGCCACTTGATCATAGCATTTATTATTAACACCCCGAAAAGTCCTAATAGTCGTTAATCTTGAATTTGGGACCTTAGTGTAAGATGTTGAAAGTGAGGGGACCAAATTTATGACTTCCCATAGTTGAAGGACCCAATGTACACTTTTTTTTTTTTAATTTCAAATTTTGGTAAAGAGATCATCATGAAATTGTCATGTTTAGTCAAGGAAAAGATGATGGGATTGCCGTATTTAGATTATGGAAAGTAACTTAATTTCTACTTTGATTAAATATGATTGCATGGTTTGATATAAATTTTTGTAACCTAATTAATTGGTTAATTATTATGAATAGAGAAACTTTCATCTATTAAAAATTAGAAACATTATTTATGCATTTATAATTAGCAATCTCACATTTTTATATAGTATGATAGAATATTTAATTTGGCATAATTAAATCAAAATTTTCAATTATATGACAATAACTTATTAGTAGCAATTATATATTTATTAATATATTTAATTGGATAATTAGTTGAGTGATTGATTACATTTTATATGGAAAAACTTTGGCATTAATAAAGAAATGAATGCTAGTACCAAAAATAGGTACAGAGGTCAAACCTTAGAAACCCCTACTTATACCCCCCTTACATCACTTACACCACTTACACTCACATACAACTTATGTTGTACTTTATATCTCTCTTCCTCTCAACTAATCTTCTACATACACATTTTTAGATTATAAAATTTAGCACGCAAGATGTCCAAAGAATTTTGGAGTGAAAGTCTAATAAGACGATTTCCTCGATTTACTTTGATCTTCTTCCATACAACTGTAAGTGTAGTAGTACGGATTGTTCTTTCATTATTTAATTTACGAAAATTTATGTTATGAATATGATGATACGGAAATCCAAGTTATGACTATGAAAAGAGTACTATATGTGTAAGTTCAAAGGACCGGAGTTTAATAGCGCTATGCACAGGAATTATAGCCAAGAAGTTCGAATTTTAATTCCTTGTATTTCCATATGTATGTTATGATTTTTCGCATTTAAATATAAGATGAAATTCGTTATTATTCATTTACTGAGATTTATGTCTCACACATATATTTTAAACCTTTTATAGGTAACTAAAAAGGTGGGTTCGAGGTGATCAGAAGTGGATTGTGCATGCGTAAAAATGAAGAATAAATTATGTAGTTAAGAATTTTAATAATGTTCATTATATTTCTTTTAAAACTAATTTTAAATCCTCGCATGTTAAGAAAATATTTTTTTTTTCTTTTGATTATGAAAATACTCTTTTGCGGTACATGTATAATGATTCCAAAGGTAAAATTTGGGTCGTTACATTTATAGTGCAGAAGGTAATCTTCAAACATGAGAATGAGGACTTGATGAATAGGTAAACGTTTTACAGAATTATACCTTGAACAAGATTTACTAACTCCTGCTCCCATAATAAGCCACTTAATACTAAGCTGAGATATGAGCTGCACAATCCCCTTCTCAATAGAGTCCATCTCTTCGTATAGCGTCTCAACCTGCACCTACAATAAGAAGCAAAAAAATTACAAGAACTAAGCTTTAGCACATGGATTCCACCATTATCCCAAAGAAACCTAAAACGAAGTTTCCACAGTTATGTTGTTAAGTTAAAAAAATGAAATTATCTTATGGAAGATGGACAATAGACGATACCCCTGCAAGGCCACAAGTCTGAACATACTTCTCCAGAATCTTTTGCTTCCCTTGTCTCTCATTGTCATGATATGCGCTAACTATATGTTCGTCCAGCAGGTTAATTGAAACTTTTGAACCCACTGCATACCAATAACCAAAAGACACTTAAATATAATGTTTGAGTCTGTAATAATAAAAACAGAACATCTCTAATTTTAGAGAACATAATACATAAGCAAACAAGAAATCTAGATACAACAGATGTAAAAATTTTAAAGACTGCACTATTCTGTTTCCATCTCTCTGTGTGTCAGTTCATTTCTCTCTCTCTCTCTCTCTCTCTCTCTTATTTATTTTGTGGGGTGGTTGAAAACTGGAACTTTCTCCAGATTGATATATAATGCCAATCCAAAACGGAGATAGAGACAGGCTGCCCCTTTGCTATTGTCTCTTGGATACAAAAACAATCGTAGCCATGAAAACAGAATCAAAAGGATTTACCTTATATTGGAAACAGACACACATATATTCAGAAACGGACAAGTATACAATATAAAGGAGAAAATTCTATATATTGAATCATAGAACGAAAACTAACAACAGAAAATTCCAGCAGACTATGATCCGAGTTTGTTACTTCTGCTTTAGACACACATATATTTATAAATATAATCCAAAAGTGGGCTTAAATACCTTTTAAAAGGCGAATTTTAGGTGGTGAAATGCATATAATCAACCCCATTACTACATAACTAAAAGATTACAAACACAATTTTAACTATCAAGACCAGAAACAAACAATAAAGTTCAACATCTAAAACCAATCAAAACATATACTAAGATCTCACATCCCTTAAATATAAAAACATTAATCTAACGAGTCTTAGAATATTTGCTCATTAACCTTTTAAGATGAACCCAGTACTCAGTAAACACGCAGAAGAGAAAAAGAAAATATAGCCCAGCAAAAATGGTACTGACTCATGGGTATCATCCGAGCAGGCTGATGAACATGAAGAATACAAATTTTCCTTCCTCTGGAATTGTGCAAAGCCCACATGAGAACTTTTTCATCCTTCTTCACATCTTTTCCTAAAGCCACAAACACTGTGTCATCCTCATCAACTTGTGGTGTAGATGGAGTTTGTAGTTCCAACTCCGTAATTTCTCTCATCGCAATGTTGTTCTTCTCCAAATTCAGCGTCAAGAATCAATTTCTGGGTGCCTACTTTTTTTCATGAGCAGTAGAATTTCAAACAAATCCATCAAATTGATGGGAGAACAAAAGGGTTTTTAGGAACTATTCAGAATTTGGATTTGAATTTGACTGTTAGTCATGGTCGATTTTGAAAAAGAGGTTACTTGTCCGGATGTGTATGCCGTCTAGCGTATGAAATACACAATTGCATATGGAAGAATGGTTACTGGTGAACTAAGCTCTCACTGCTGTCGCTAGACAGAAAGTCAAATTCCTTAATAACCAAGAAGCTTCGTTGAACTCGAGGCAATTTTGCTGAGCTATTGTATAGTAATTTACTTCTTTGATTTGCTTCGACTTCGAGGATAAATCTAGTCAAGAATTGAGTATTTTCATTCGACGGACAACAAAACGCAGCCCTTGCCCCCCCGAATAAAATAGGAATCTTTGAAGATTTTGCATATATGTCATTAATATGAAAATACATCAAATATTTATCACTTTTTCAAAATTTTGCAAAAATATCATTTTTTTTTAAATACGAAAAGTCCAATTTACCATTTTCATTTGTTTTTTAATACATTTAATACGCATTTAATATCAAGATTTTTAAACAGCAACCAATGAAATCAAGTTATTACATGATGGATAATAGATTTGTTCACAAAAAAAAAAAAATTGTTTCCTAACATTAATAGTTAACTATTTTTGATTACCCGACTTTACAATATAATTTGATTCACCGATGATAACATTATTTATGATATTCATGTTATTACCATTAATCATTTAAGTCGTTGAACATATCATTCAACTACAAGATACATTAGGAATAATATAAACTGACAGTTGAAATGTCGGTCTCGACATTTTGGCCAACATGTATTAAACAAATTCTTCTGTAATAGTAATTTGTTCAAACTACTTGAAGCTGCATATTCATACATCTCTTTAGAAATTGGGAAGATTGAAAACAATACATGATAGATAATTGTGCAATTCAATTTCATTAATCTGTAATGCATTTGGTGCGACTATTTTCTTGACATGATTCGGTAATTCATTTTCGTTAATCGATTCAACAGTTTGTTATGACATTCATGTTAGTATGCTCGAGCATCTAATATTTTACAAACAATTCCTTACAAATGAAAGCTGAGACAATACATGCCCGAAACTAGAATTGTCTATCTAGGCAATTCGCTTCTTTTTTTTTTACAGTTTGACATGCAATTAAAGATTGGAAAAATGGATACAAGAATTCTGATGTACAATTTACACTACTTCATAGTACAAACTACAACCTAATTCACAATAAAATGTCTTCTTATCCATGAACATAAACTAAACAAATATAAAAATAAAGGCTTAATAGCACAAAACGTCCCTACATTTGACACTTCTTGTGGAAAACGTCCTTACGTTTCATTTTTTCGCATTTTCGTCCTTATTTCAACGTTTCATTGCGGAAAACATCCTTTTTAGAACAAAAAGTCCCTACGTTTGACATTTCTTGTGGAAAACGTCCCTAAGTTTCATTTTTTTACATTTTCGTCCTTATTTCAACGTTTCATTGAAGAAAACATCATTTTCACCATTTTTTAAAGTAAAATGACCAATATACCCTTCTATTTAAATAAAATAGAAAAAGAGAGAAGAAAAATAAAGAACAAATTAAAATCTTACTCCTGAACTTTTTTAAAAAGTGCAAATGAGTCCAAATAAATATAATTTTGCTCTCTAATTTTGGGGCGATTTTTGCTCCTCTAGCCGCCGTTTATGGAGCCAAATTCCGACAAGCTCCGACCACCTAAACCACAGGAAAATGGTACCTGTGGAAAGCCCTTAACCTCCTCTTCAATTCCATACCAATATCTCCCTGTAACTCCAAGTATTCCGGTCGGCACAAAGCTTCAAAGTGTGCTGCCTGAAAATTTGGAAAACGCCGATTTCGCGTCTGCGAGCATTTCAGATCCAAATTTCGGTCAATTGAAGCCAAATTGGGGGAGATCCGAGGGTGGGCTAGGTGTGCCAGGTGAAGGCGAACCTAGCCCATGTAGTCCGCGACCTCCGTTTGTCCAGACGGCGCCGAAAACTGACTTCTCCTCAGGCTATGTCGCGTGCGTCGCAACAGGGAGAAGTTCTGGGTTAAATTCAGTATCTAAACTTGGTGTTTGGTTACAATTGATTGCATGAGTGGGGTCGTCCAGAGGTGGGGGGTTGTCCAGGGATGAGCTCCTGCCGATATGGTGGCCGGAAGGCTCGAAATCGGCATTTTTCAGATTTTCAGGCAGCAAACTTTAAAACTTTGTGCCGGCCGGAATACTTGGAGTTACAGGGAGATATTGGTATGGAATTGAAGAGGGGGTTAAGGGCTTTCCATAGGTACCATTTCCGGTGGTTTAGCTGGCCAGAGCTTGCTGAAATTTGGCTCCATAAACGAAGGCTAGAGGGGCAAAAATCGCTCCAAAACTAGAGCGCAAAATTATATTTATTTGGACCCATTTGCACTTTTAAAAAAAGTTCAGGAGTAAGATTTTAATTTGTTCTTTATTTTTCTTCTCTCTTTTTTTGTTTTATTTAAATAGAAGGGTATATTGGTCATTTTACGTTAAAAAATGGTGAAAATGATGTTTTCCATGATGAAACGTTGAAATAAGGACAAAAATGCAAAAAAATGAAACTTAGGGACGTTTTCCACAAGAAATGTCAAACGTATGGACGTTTTGTTCTGAAAATGATGTTTTTCGCAATGAAACGTTGAAATAAGGACTAAAATGCGAAAAAATGAAACGTAAGGACATTTTCCACAAGAAGTGTCAAACGTAGGGACGTTTTGTGCTATTAAGCCTAAAAATAAAATGTTCGACGTTCCCATCATGACACAATTTCAAATAAATGCGACAAATTACAAATCCGAATGCAACAAAGTTTTTTCCCAATGAACGTTGTCCTATTACGTACTCTTCTTTCCTCTCTTGCATCCACTGCTAGTGTAGGAAGGCCGATTGGCTATATATGGTAATATAATGCGCAACGAGCATTGTTTCTCGGTGACCACCCCTGCTACACCCTATTCGATATCTGTAGCGCCCCGAGTTCTGTTAACCCGGATTGCCACGTCATCGTCTTTTGCCCTAATTTTGTCAATCAATTTTTGCGGAAATGATCTAATTTTAAAATCACATTTGCAATTTGAAAACTACGTCGACAATTAAAATACATTGAATAATTGTTCAAAATCTAATTATCATGTTTTGGAATAGCGGAAACGAAAAACACGTTAACAATGTTTCAATACATAAATTCGAAATCTTAATAATTTCGATAATCAAATTTTATTTTGCCACCACTGCCGGATCAATCACGTTCGCCTCCGAAGTCTGCAATTATTGTTAAAAATAGCAGAATGAGTATTTCGAAGAAATACTCAGTAGACTCATCGCCGATAATTAATTTACAGAATAATTGAAAACACACTCATGCAATATACAATGTGATATCATCTTTGGTTCATTTTCTTGAAATCATAGGCTCTTTAAAAACATGGGCTGTGGGTAGTCTTTCTTTCTTGTGCGGATGAAGCACATAAGTTATGCATAACATTCTTTCTTATCTCATAAGAGATTCTTTCTTTCTTTCTTTCTCATGCAATTAAGCATATAAGTTATGGCAAGCATAACAATATCATATAATTCATATGACACATTCTCATCCTATGCATAAAGCATATAAATCACGTAATTCACATAAAGCATGCAATTATAATTTAAACTAATTAATGGTGGCGAGTCTACCTCAATTGTTTCGAGTTGCGTGAAAAGTGAGCGGGAAAAAACTTCAAGCTCCTAACTGCTCGTACGTATCGTCTAGCCAAAAATAGGAAATAAGTTTGAATTAGTATTTCGAACTTTAAAGTTTTAAAGTGTTGAAATTAAGTTTGGGACTTAATTGAAAATTATAGAAACTGAAATAAATAGCTTAAAAAGATAAAATAAAGTATAGGGGCTAAATTGAAAATTTATTAAATCGAATTTGACAAATCTAAGGGCTAAAAATATTATTTTCAAAGTATTGTGACTAAATGTGAAAAATAGGAACTCTAGGGACTTAATCGAAAACTATTGAAACTGAAAATAAATGTTTAAGGGCTGAAATTGAACTTTTATAAGTTAAGGACTAAACTGTAACTATTTTAAAACTGAAATTAAAACTTAAATGGCTGAAATAATAACTTATATAAACTAGGGACTAAATTAAATAACTTCTAAACTGAAAATAAAATTTAAAGAACTGAAATTAAAATATTTAAAACATAAGGACTTAATTAAAACAATTAAAACTTGGGGGCTTAAGGGGCAAATTCTAAAAAATCAAAATAAAATAAAAACGTCTCATTTCTCTCTCTCTCTGTAAATCGAGAGAGAGAGAGAGAGACGACAGGAAGGGGCTCTGCCCCTTCCCTCATTTCCGACCGCCGGTGAACGGCATCAGCGCCACCGCCTCGTGGTGGCGCCGATAGGTGTGGAGTGGTGATTGGAGATTTTAGGGCGCGAAAATGAAGGTTAACCGAGGCGAAGGGACACGGGTTCTTGTGGTAATCCGGTTGAAAATGATCGGGAAGAGCGGGTAAGTTCGTGGGTTGTTTATTTAAGGTTTTTATTTCATGATTTGGTGTTGATTTGGGTGTTGATTTTGGGTGTTGATTTGAAGGAATTTGGATGGTTTGATTTCGGGTTTGAGGCGGTTTTGGGTGTGCTCGACTTCGGGCTTTGCTCCCGGTTTGGTGGTTGTGTGGAGTTGGCTTTTGAGCTTGATTTGGGGATGGAGTTGGTCTCGGGTTTGGGGTGTTTTGGGTGGAGTTTGGTTTCGGGTTTGAGTTGGAGTTGCAGTTGGTGTTGGCTCGAGGTGGTTGGGGATTTGGTTCGGTTCCTAGTGACTGGTTTTGGGTATTGGAGGTGTTGATGGTTGCGGTTTTGGACAGTGGAGTGGGTGACTGCAGCTTTGGTTTAGGCAATGGCAGTTTGAGTTTGCAGTCGGGTTGGTGGGGTGCGATGGTCGATCGCAATGGTGTTGATGGTTTTCTGCTGGAGCTTCAAAAATGGTGGTGCAGTGATGGTTGGTGAAATGGCTCCATTGTGCAGTGACTGGGGTGTTGAGGTTGCCAGCTTGGGGAGCTCACTGTTGATGCTAGAAATGGTTATTCTAGTATCAATGGTGACCCAAGTGAAATGGAGCTGAGAGTGTGAGGGAGAGAAGAGAGATTCTTACCAAATGAATTTGGTTGCGTGAATGTGGAAAAATGGAGAGAATGTAGGGTGATATTTGAATAGTAATGTTTAGGGCACAAAAACCTAGGAGACTAATTGGGCTGGGAAGTTTGGGCCTTTGGATTTTCTAATCGGGCTAAAATAAGTAAATTCAGATTTGGACTCAATTGATTGGACTTAATGAATTGGGCTAAGAATTAAAATTCAAGGTGTTGGACTTCTATAATTGGGCTTAAAAATTGGGCTTATGTAATTGGACTTAAATTTAATAATAATTGGATTTAAATAAAATAAATCCGAATTGAAATAAAAATAATTATTCAATATTCGATTCGATTCGAAATAATTTAAATTCATATTTATAACGGCTAGACGAACACGTTTCTCTAGAAAATTAGGGTTACTTTCTAGCGACACGTTTTTCGAGAAAAATTAATTTATATAATTTAAAAGTTCGCGGTCGCTACAACCTTACCCCCTTAAAATAATTTCGTCCTCGAAATTTAAACTTACTTGATCTAATATATCTGGATACTTAGCCAGAATCTCTTCCTCTTTCTCCCAGGTAGCTTCATCGCTATCCTGTCTACCCCATTGGACTTTGACTAAAGGAATCTCTTTGTTTCTTAAGACATGGACTTTTCTTTCTATAATGCACATAGGTGTCTCCTCATAGGACAGATTCCTCTGAATCGAAATAGTCTGAAAATTTACCACGTGATTTGGGTCGTGGATATACTTTCTCAATAGGGAAACGTGAAAAACGTTGTGTACGGCCGATAGCTCGGGCGGCAATGCCAAACGATAAGCCACGTTACCCACTTTCTCTAATATCTCGAATGGTCCGATAAAACGGGGTCTTAACTTCCCTCTCTTGCCAAAGCGAATAGTTCCTTTCATATGAGCTACTTTCAAAAATACTTTCTCTCCAATTTCAATTTCCAAGTCTTTTCTTCTTTGATCAGCATAGCTTTTCTGTCTATCTTGAGCGGCTTTGATCCGTAGTCTGATCTTATCAATAGCCTCAACTGTCCTTTCAACCAATTCTGGACCTAAAATTCTTCTTTCGCCTACTTCATCCCAATAGACTGGTGATCGACATCGTCGTCCATAAAGTGCCTCATATGGTGCCATACCAATAGTAGCTTGAAAACTATTATTGTAGGCAAATTCCACTAATGGGAGGTGAGTCTCCCAATTACCACTCAAATCTAGTACGCAAGCTCTAAGCATATCTTCTAGTGTCTGAATAGTGCGTCCAGACTGTCCATCGGTCTGGGGATGGTAAGCAGTACTAAAATTTAATTTAGTACCCATCGCTGCTTGTAAACTCTTCCAGAATCTCGATGTAAATCTCGGGTCTCTATCTGATACAATGGAAGCTGGTACTCCATGAAGTCGAACAATCTCTCTAACATACAACTGGGATAACTGATCCACATTGAGAGTCATTCTGATTGGTAGGAAATGAGCTGACTTCGTAAGTCGATCTACGATAACCCAAATAGCGTCATGTCCTTTCACTGATTTCGGTAACCCTGTTACGAAATCCATGGAAATTTTCTCCCATTTCCATTCTGGTATATCCAAGGGATTTAACAATCCTGATGGTCTCTGGTGTTCAGCCTTAACTTGCTGACACGTCATGCATCGAGAGACAAATTTTGTAATACAACCCTTCATGTTTCTCCACCAAAAGGTGGCGCAAATCGCGATACATCTTTGTCCCTCCTGGGTGGCACGCATAAGGTGCTGAATGAGCTTCTGTCAAAATCTCATTCTGGATATGTTCATCCTTTGGTACACAGAGACGTCCTCTGAATATAAGTGCCTTATCAGAGGCAATCTCGAAACCTATTCTCTTGCCAGTTCCAACTTCGGATCTGATCTTTTCCAAGAATTTATCTCCAGTTTGAGCTGTTATAATCCGACCTCTCAAGTCTGGTTTAACGCTCAGATTTGCCAATCTAGAAGATCCTTGGACTGATGGGGTTCGCACTTCGATTCTTAGATTTCTCAAATCTCGAATCAACTGATCTTGCGTCGTTCCCAAAGCTGATAACTGTCCGGCGTCCTTTCTGCTCAAAGCGTCGGCAACCTTATTTGCTTTGCCTGGGTGGTAAAGAATGGTGCAGTCATAGTCCTTTACCAGCTCTAGCCATCGTCGTTGTCTCATGTTCAGTTCCTTCTGAGTGAAGAAATACTTGAGACTCTTGTGATCGGTGTAAATCTCACATTTACTCCCGTACAGATAGTGTCTCCAAATCTTAAGAGCATGCACGACAGCTGCGAGCTCTAAATCATGTGTCGGGTAATTCTTCTCATGTGGCTTCAACTGTCTTGAAGCATATGCTATCACTTTGCCATTCTGCATCAAAACACAACCTAAACCATGTTTGGATGCATCGCTGTAAATAACGAAACCTTCAGATCCATCTGGTATCGTCAGCACTGGTGCTGAAACGAGTCTGTCCTTAAGTTTCTGAAAGCTTTGTTCACATTGTTCTGTCCACTGGAACTTAACTCCCTTTCTGGTCAACTGAGTCATAGAACCTGCTATTTTAGAAAAACCCTCTATGAATCGCCGATAATATCCAGCTAATCCAAGAAAGCTTCTCACATCTCCAACATTTGCAGGTGTTGGCCAATTCGTTACAGTTTCGACCTTAGAAGGATCAACCTCGATACCTTTAGCTGTAACAATGTGACCTAAGAAACCTACTCTTTCAAGCCAAAATTCACATTTCTTGAACTTGGCGTACAACTTTTCTGCTCTCAGCGTTTCCAACACAATCCTCAAATGTTCTTCATGTTGTGCGAAATTTCTGGAGTAGATCAGTATATCATCGATAAAAACAATAACGAATTTATCAAGATACTGATGAAAAACTCGGTTCATCAAGTCCATAAATATTGCAGGTGCGTTCGTAAGACCGAACGGCATCACTGTGAACTCATAATGTCCATATCGTGTCCTGAACGCTGTCTTTGGTACGTCAGCTGGCGAAACCTTTAGCTGATGGTACCCAGATCTCAAATCAATCTTCGAGAAGGTTGCAGTACCTTTCAACTGATCGAATAGGTCTTCGATCCTGGGTAGGGGATACTTATTCCTTATCGTCAACTTGTTAAGTTCTCGATAGTCGATACACATCCTCATGCTTTCGTCCTTCTTCTTTACAAACAGCACAGGTGCTCCCCACGGAGACACACTTGGCCTGATGAAACCCTTCTCTAGCAATTCCTCTAATTGCACCTTCAGTTCTTGCAATTCTTTTGGTGCCATGCGGTACGGAGCTTTAGAAACAGGGGCAGCTCCTGGTACCAAATCGATGGAAAATTCCACTTGCCTATCCGGCGGAGTGCCGGGTAGATCGTCTGGAAAAACGTCACCATATTCACATACTACTGGCACTGAATCCAGAGTAATCTCATCTACGGGTTTGTCTTGAAGACTAACCAAATAGCCATGGCAACTATCCTTGGCTAATAGCTTCTCCGCTTGTAAAGCCGAAATCAGGCGAGGAAGTGCCTTAATCCTCGTCCCATAAAATCTGAATACCTCTTTACCATCTCTACGAAAAATAACCTCCTTCTCGTGGCATATAATTGCGGCACGGTTGGTGCTGAGCCAATCCATACCTAGAATAATATCGAAATCTTTCATTCGGATAATATTCAGGTCTGCCTCCAAAACTTGACCATCAAAATCGATTTGTACTGCCTTGACTATCTTATTAGTATCGAGGGTTTCTCCTGACGGCAAACTAACTTCAAGGGTACTACCAGTCTCTATGCCTATTAGGTTCAGTCTTTCTAAGCATGCATCGGATATAAATGAATGTGTGGCTCCCGAGTCTATCAGAACATATACAGGTATCCCAGAAATAGATAGTATACCTGATATCATATTGTCATGCTTAATATGGGAAGGAAAATACGGTATGGAAAGCAGTTAAGACATGTACAAGGGTACTAGGATAACTAGTCTACCTGCAATCACGTCGGAGTCCTGGGCTGCATCCATAGCGAATACCCTAGCTGTCCCCTTCCGGTTCTGGCACAGGTTCACCTTCGATTGGAACCACAGGCGGGGCCGAGCACGACGATCCGTTGCAAAGTGACTTGACCGGCCACACTTATAGCGAGACTCCCTTCCCAAACAGGCATTCTCCCTTGTGCATCCTCGGCACTTAGGGCAGGGAGAAATGACATTGGGCATCTGTCTCCTGTTGGCCCTGGATTGGGCCTCTTGACGAACCAGTGGTTTCTCGTTGCAGTTGCAGTTGCGGCTCGGACCTTGCCACTTTCTCTTACCCAGGTTTCTCTGTTCATACTGAGGTCCATGGCTTACCGTCCTCCCACCGGCATAGGCTACTGCTTGAGCCTTTTTTACTACTTCCCGGTAGGTTGGCAGCTCATGTGAACTGACGATTTGTCGGACATCGGAGCGTAGACCTCTCTCAAATCTGCGGGCCTTTTTGAACTCCGTCTCCACCAGATGTGGAGCATAACGTGATAGCTCTTCAAACCTCCTTTCATACTCGACTATATCCATATCTCCTTGCACTAGTCGAAGAAATTCGGCCTCCTTATGATCTCGAAGAGCTTGTGGGAAAAACTTGTCCCTGATCTCTTCCTTGAAATCATCCCAAGTTAGGGCTGCCTGTTGTTCCTCGTTTCTCGTGCGGGATGCAGATTCCCACCAAAATCCAGCTCTTCCAATCAACATGAACTCGGCACATCCCACTTTCTTGAATTCCGGGCAGGCTATGTGCTTAAAAATTTTTTCAATGGCCTGGAGCCATTCTTCCACTGCCAGTGGCCCATTTCCGCCGTCAAACGTAGGCGGACTGTACCTTCTGAATTGTTCGATCACTGGAACAATAAGGTTGGGGTTTACTGGCTGCGGAATCTGTCTCATTTCCTGCACTGCCTTGAGTAATTCCCTGATAACGTCGGCTTGGTTCGGTGGTGCCATAACCTTCATAAATTTAAAGGCAGTTTGTAATAGTTGACTAGGAGTACTAACAAAGCGAACAGTAAGGATATCTCGAAAATTAAGTTTCAAATTTCATTTCATTCATAATTCAACTTCTTTTCAAGTAGGTACATCGGGTGGCGTGTATGCCAACATTTGATTAAAACAAAATGTTAATCCTACTCTAACTCCTATCATCTATTCTCCTTCGGTTACGCATGATTCGGCGTCCGAGAATTCTCCCAACGCTGGATCAGCGTCTTCCTCTGGTTCTTCTTCTTCGGGGTCTTCTTCGGGATCTTCTTCTTCCTCTGGGTCTTCCTCGGGATCTTCTTCCTCTTCTGGTTCCTCCTCGGGATCTTCTTCCTCTTCTGGTTCCTCCTCGGGATCTTCTTCCTCTTCTGGTTCCTCCTCGGGATTGCCCTCGGGTGCTAACTCATCTTCTTGCACCTGTTCAGGCTCGAGCATTGGCTCAGGTTCTGGCTCTCCTTCAGGTACAACCCCAAGGCGGTGCTCAAAATACATGGGCCAATATGCCACAAATCTCACGCAGAATGAGCCATATTCCATATCCACGTTAGGTGACGTGAGAGCATCCATGTATATGCTACGAGCTACTTCCGCATAGTCGCCTCGGAAAGTCGAGAGTAGGTGATGAATCGACTGGCGATTACAGGTCACGTAGCCATGCTGTATGGCCCGTTCCCGTACGACATTCAACTGCTCTATGTGTTGGGCAATTGTCCAATCAAGTCTAGGCCTGAAGCGGTCGTAATCTCTAGCAGCTTGTTCTACATCACTGGGTGCATTTCTACGGATGGGTGCCATGTCCTAAACCAATTATGCAAAGTCCAATTAAGTGGGGTTATTAATCTCTTCTTAGTTAAAATTTACGAGGACGTAAAAATTTAGAAAATTATTTCCAATTATGCTCAAACTCGTATTTCTTTCTTTCTTTTCTTTCTTTCTTATTCGGATACACTTCTTTCTCTTTCTTCTAAGTCTCGTAATTCGTAAAACAGTATCCGTAATAACATAACAGTAAACTTCAATAACTTTTTTACCTTCGGAGTCGACGGATTGAACGGTGGCAGTGGCAACTTTTCATTTAATGATAGTTAAACAATTTAGAACATCCCTTTGAAAAATTTTATTTTTTGAAAAATTTGCCAGTCTACAGAAACGCAGACCGGCTCTGATACCAAGCTGTAGCGCCCCGAGTTCTGTTAACCCGGATTGCCACGTCATCGTCTTTTGCCCTAATTTTGTCAATCAATTTTTGCGGAAATGACCTAATTTTAAAATCACATTTGCAATTTGAAAACTACGTCGACAATTAAAATACATTGAATAATTGTTCAAAATCTAATTATCATGTTTTGGAATAGCGGAAACGAAAAACACGTTAACAATGTTTCAATACATAAATTCGAAATCTTAATAATTTCGATAATCAAATTTTATTTTGCCACCACTGTCGGATCAATCACGTTCTCCTCCGAAGTCTGCAATTATTGTTAAAAATAGCAGAATGAGTATTTCGAAGAAATACTCAGTAGACTCATCGCCGATAATTAATTTACAGAATAATTGAAAACACACTCATGCAATATACAATGTGATATCATCTTTGGTTCATTTTCTTGAAATCATAGGCTCTTTAAAAACATGGGCTGTGGGTAGTCTTTCTTTCTTGTGCGGATGAAGCACATAAGTTATGCATAACATTCTTTCTTATCTCATAAGAGATTCTTTCTTTCTTTCTTTCTCATGCAATTAAGCATATAAGTTATGGCAAGCATAACAATATCATATAATTCATATGACACATTCTCATCCTATGCATAAAGCATATAAATCACGTAATTCACATAAAGCATGCAATTATAATTTAAACTAATTAATGGTGGCGAGTCTACCTCAATTGTTTCGAGTTGCGTGAAAAGTGAGCGGGAAAAAACTTCAAGCTCCTAACTGCTCGTACGTATCGTCTAGCCAAAAATAGGAAATAAGTTTGAATTAGTATTTCGAACTTTAAAATTTTAAAGTGTTGAAATTAAGTTTGGGACTTAATTGAAAATTATAGAAACTGAAATAAATAGCTTAAAAAAATAAAATAAAGTATAGGGGCTAAATTGAAAATTTATTAAATCGAATTTGACAAATCTAAGGGCTAAAAATATTATTTTCAAAGTATTGTGACTAAATGTGAAAAATAGGAACTCTAGGGACTTAATCGAAAACTATTGAAACTGAAAATAAATGTTTAAGGGCTGAAATTGAACTTTTATAAGTTAAGGACTAAACTGTAACTATTTTAAAACTGAAATTAAAACTTAAATGGCTGAAATGATAACTTATATAAACTATGGACTAAATTAAATAACTTCTAAACTGAAAATAAAATTTAAAGAACTGAAATTAAAATATTTAAAACATAAGGACTTAATTATAACAATTAAAACTTGGGGGCTTAAGGGGCAAATTCTAAAAAATCAAAATAAAATAAAACGCCTCATTTCTCCCTCTCTCTGTAAATCAAGAGAGAGAGAGAGACGACAGGAAGGGGCTCTGCCCCTTCCCCCCATTTCCGACCGCCGGTGAACGGCGTCAGCGCCACCGCCTCGTGGTGGCGCCGGTAGGTGTGGAGTGGTGATTGGGGATTTTAGGGCGCGAAAATGAAGGTTAACCGAGGCGAAGGGACACGGGTTCTTGTGGTAATCCGGCTGAAAATGATCGGGAAGAGCGGGTAAGTTCGTGGGTTGTTTATTTAAGGTTTTTATTTCATGATTTGGTGTTGATTTGGGTGTTGATTTTGGGTGTTGATTTGAAGGAATTTGGATGGTTTGATTTCGGGTTTGAGGCGGTTTTGGGTGTGCTCGACTTCGGGCTTTGCTCCCGGTTTGGTGGTTGTGTGGAGTTGGCTTTTGAGCTTGATTTGGGGATGGAGTTGGTCTCGGGTTTGGGGTGTTTTGGGTGGAGTTTGGTTTCGGGTTTGAGTTGGAGTTGCAGTTGGTGTTGGCTCGAGGTGGTTGGGGATTTGGTTCGGTTCCTAGTGACTGGTTTTGGGTATTGGAGGTGTTGATGGTTGCGGTTTTGGACAGTGGAGTGGGTGACTGCAGCTTTGGTTTAGGCAATGGCAGTTTGAGTTTGCAGTCGGGTTGGTGGGGTGCAGTAAGCTGACTGCAATGGTGTTGATGGTTTTCTGCTGGAGCTTCAAAAATGGTGGTGCAGTGATGGTTGGTGAAATGGCTGCATTGTGCAGTGACTGGGGTGTTGAGGTTGCCAGCTTGGGGAGCTCACTGTTGATGCTAGAAATGGTTATTCTAGTATCAATGGTGACCCAAGTGAAATGGAGCTGAGAGTGTGAGGGAGAGAAGAGAGATTCTTACCAAATGAATTTGGTTGCGTGAATGTGGAAAAATGGAGAGAATGTAGGGTGATATTTGAATAGTAATGTTTAGGGCACAGAAACCTAGGAGACTAATTGGGCTGGGAAGTTTGGGCCTTTGGATTTTCTAATCGGGCTAAAATAAGTAAATTCAGATTTGGACTCAATTGATTGGACTTAATGAATTGGGCTAAGAATTAAAATTCAAGGTGTTGGACTTCTATAATTGGGCTTAAAAATTGGGCTTATGTAATTGGACTTGAATTTAATAATAATTGGATTTAAATAAAATAAATCCGAATTGAAATAAAAATAATTATTCAATATTCGATTCGATTCGAAATAATTTAAATTCATATTTATAACGGCTAGACGAACACGTTTCTCTAGAAAATTAGGGTTACGTTCTAGCGACACGTTTTTCGAGAAAAATTAATTTATATAATTTAAAAGTTCGCGGTCGCTACAATATCCTTCGCATGCGAGGGCCCTCCTTTGCATTCACGATGTTGAATTCTATCTGCAATACCATCAATATAAACAAATTTCAATGTATGTAGCAGGCAATGAATTCATACAACACATAGTGAATCAAGTCAAACCATCCAGAAGAGGTTAATTTCTCAACAGTTTATTTCATTTTATTCAAACTATTGAGAAATTCAGAAACCATTTGTCGTGAATGACATATTTTCTCAACAGATGTTCTGCATATAGTGAAAACAAACTCTTACAAACATGAATCCCCAGATTGAATAGTTGCTTCATGTAATTACCTAAATTATATTTGTCATTAAAACAATCCACAATGACCCTAGAAAGAGCTAATAACATATGAATCCAAAAATTGAACTACATTGCAATAATGTGAAGGTATCAAACCTAAATTGATGACAATTCGCAATTACCATAGAAAGTGTTAACATTCAATCCACAAATTCAACTTACATTGCTAAATCTACATTTCTCTACAGATGAACTGTCTACAGTGGACATATTACAAGCATTTAAGGATACCAAAAAATTCATATTCAAATTTAAGCCCTAGTTTTCAAGATGATAAGTGGAATTTTATGCACTTATTCAGGTCATATTACTAAACTTTTGTGTCATTTTAATATTGAATTTTACTTAATTTGGATTAATTTTATCTTATTTCAGTTTTGAATCCGTTTCTAAACAATTGAAAAAGAAAGAAGAATCAATTGGCAAATGGATGAAAGTTTGGGGACTAATATGCATTTGAGTAAACGTTGAAGTACTAAAACCAAAATAATTTAAAGTGGAGGATCAAGATGGGCAAAAGAACGAAGAAAATGGCTAAAAGGCAAATACAAGAAATTTTTATAACTGGGTGTCGCCCCCCAGTTATATACGATGGGTGACCGCCCGACCCTTAACCTTAATTACAGAGGCTACTTAGTATGCCTGGGCAACCGCCCCGTTTACTACCAGGC
The DNA here is from genome assembly GCA_035079005.1 of Fraxinus americana. Taxonomy (NCBI): domain Eukaryota; kingdom Viridiplantae; phylum Streptophyta; class Magnoliopsida; order Lamiales; family Oleaceae; genus Fraxinus; species Fraxinus americana. Next base: position 18,304,523 of record CM068714.1, read on the forward strand.
GCTCGCCCAGGCCAATTCGTCTAGAAAATTCTATTTCCTTCATAATTCTATTTCAACAAGGAAATTTTCGTTTTGGCCATGATATGCACGATTTTTAGAGATCTTTTGGAACTTTTTGGAGACAATATAAATACTAACTCTCAAAACATAATTAGGGTGGGAGAATGAGTTGCGAAAGGAGACAAAGAACAAATCAAGATCAAATCCAAGAAGTTCAAGATTGAATTCAAGAATTTTCGGATGATGAACAACTATTATATCTTTTGTTTTCTTCTCCATAACACGTTAGACTAGATTTATTTATATTAGGAGAACGATGAAACTTTTAATATAAATTTTTAATCGTTAGTTTTATATATTTGACATTGAAAACACGTTTTAGATTTTGAATGATTTACATGATTATATTTTCTCTATGATTATTGTGCATGGTAATTGTAGGAATTTGATGGCTTACTTTATGTATTCGAAAGAAGGAAAAAGGTTTGACATAGTGTAAATTGTCATATGGTCCAATAAGGAATAGAAATATATCGATATACTCTATATAAATCTTTAAATGTTCATTAACATTCATGCATTCTTATACATTCGCATTCATCATAGAAATATAGCCAGATCATAAATGAAAATATGTTTAACATTACTCGAGAGAGATTGTTGAATAAAATAGGAATATTGATTCGTCAAAATTCAATCGTATTCTTAAAATGTAGAACTAAGGTTAAAAATGATTATTGCATGTGAATTCGGGATTCCAGTGCATTTGCCATTTATTAAACACATCAATTTGCATTTAGCATAATTTGCATTTAGTTTAGTTAATTTACACATAAATGTATAATTAGATTGTTTTAGTTATAATTTTGTCACAAACAAACACTTCAAATTATTCATATTTCGGTTAAGATCGCGATAATTAAAATTGAACTAAATCAATGGGTAAATAGCACCAAACGTCCCTACCTTTCAATGTCATTGTGCAAAACGTCCATACCTTTCGTTTTTTGGCATTTTCACCCCTATTTCAACGTTTCATTGCGGAAAACGTCATTTCATATATTTTTAACGTAAAATGACCAATATACCTTCATATATATAAATAAAACAATATAGAAAAGAAAAGAAAAATAAAAAATAAATTGCAATCTTACTCTTAAGCTTTTTAAAAAAATGCAAATGAGTCCAAAAATTATGAAAGTATTAAAAATTAAAAAAAAAAAAAAAACCTCTTTTCCCCCTAAATCTCCCAAAATGCCTCCAAATGGCTGCCGGACTTGGACACCGGTTGACAACCTTCAACTTCCCCTTCAATTAGCAACCAACACCTTCCAATTCCATCAACTATACAGCCCGGAATCACTGTCCAAAGTTTGCTGCCTGCGAATCTGAAAATCGCTGGAAAATCCCAAAAATTTGATCGCGTTCTGGACGAAATTGAGGAAGACCCATGGTTGGGCTGGGTGCGTCATGTGGAAGGGAAGGCAACCCAGGTGGTCCGGGACCATGGGTCAACCAGACGAAATTAGAATTTGGGATCTGTGGACCTAGTTGTGCGAACTGCGCGACTAGCATAACTTCTGGGATAAATTTGAAATTCTATGATGATGTTTGGGGTGAATTGTTGACATGGATGGGGTCGTCTGGTGATGGGCAATTGACCAGTGTAGATTTTCGATCATGGGGGTGGCCGGAGCTGGATTTTTCGACGATTTTCAGATTCGCAGGTAGCGAACTTTGGGCAGTGATTCTGGGCTATATAGTTGATGGAATTGGAAGGTGTTGGTTGCTAATTGAAGGGGAAGTTGAAGGCTGTTGACCGGTGTCCAAGTCCGGTGGCTTTGGCTGCCGTAGGTTGCCGAAATTTGGAGGCATTTTGGGAGGTTTAGGGGCAAAAGAGTTTTTTTGTTATTTTTAATATTTTCATAAATTTTGGACTCATTTGCATTTTTTAAAAAGTTTAGGAGTAAGATTGCAATTTATTCTTTATTTTTCTTTTCTTTTCTTTTTTGTTTTATTTATATATGATGGTATATTGATCATTTTACGTTAAAAATATGTGAAAATGAAGTTTTCAGCAATGAAATGTTAAAATAAGGGTGAAAGTGCCAAAAAATGAAAGGTATGGACATTTTGTAAAATGACATTGAAATGTATGGACGTTTTGTGCTATTTACCCCTAAATCAATCTCTGTAAGACAATACTTAGACTCAAAATTCACTTTATTATTTGTTAACCAATCGTACATTTGCAATGATTTTAATTTGAAATATATTTTCGTGAACACGAGCACACCCTCATAGAGTTCCAAGCAAATCATTTACAAGTACTCAAATTCATGAAACAATAAACCACATTGGAATGCATACTCTAATTTCCAGGAAACCCCCTACTATTAGAGGCAAAAATACAACTTTTTTTAAAAAAAAATCATACATTTTTGGTAAAAAAATCCAATATTTTCAAATAATATCAAAAAATTCATAAGCCCAAACCCTTAGTTATTGAAACAATGGGAGATGAACATACATTGTATTAAAAATAAAGAGAAAATCGACTAATTTCTTGTCAAGGTTTCTTTTAGGAGTACTAACTTCTTGCCCTTCTTGATTTTATTTTATACTATAGAAAAAAAAAACAGAGAATGAGGAAGAAAACCGTTCATGGAATGAGGAGAGGTTATTGTGGATGTGGGTGTGAGTTATCGTTCGTGGGGGTAAAAATTATAGCGAAGGGAGGAAGACGAAGTGGAAATGAGGAGGAAGTGGGAGTGGGTTTCGTACGTGATGGTGAGGTGGGGATATTTTGCATTTTTTTTCAACATGTCAAGTTAGAATTTAATGTAGGATACGTAGGGTCAGTTTGATTGCAAGGGTGGAAAATGAGTGGAAAGAAAATATTTTACTGAGAATTAATTTTTCTAGAAAATGTTTGACTATGAATTGTAATTAATTGAGTTTGATTGGTATAATTTTTCATGAAAAATGTTGAAAGTTTGGTATCCATTTGACTTTATTTTTTATGGAATTTGTCCATTAAAGTGATAATTTTTTCTACCATTGGATCTAAAATTTGTTCCAATTGTAAAAAAAAATTTGAAAAAAAAAAAATTTACCATACCGAATATCATTCGTTTGACTTTATTTTGCATGGAAATTGTCAATAAAAGTGAAATTTTTTTTTACCATTATATCTAGAATTTGTTCCCATTACAACAAAAAAAAAAAAAATGGTGGAATATGTTTTCCCACCAAATAGGTGGGAAAACAAAATCAAGTTTTTGTGCATCAAATGATTGTACTTAGAAAAAGGTGGAAAACATTTTGCCAGGAAAATTTGTGCTATTGGCTAAAGTTAGAAAATATTTTCCTTTTCCACCCATTTTCTAGACTATCAAACGGACCCGTAATGTATTTTTTATTTTATGTCTAAAGGTGACAAATGTGGCAAAATTAGTGAAAGTGACATTTTTCTAGACGAATTAGTGGATTTTGATATGTGGTGCAATTTCCACTTTTTATTTTTATAGTTGTATATTTTAAATTTAAATCTTATTTAAAAATATGGGGAAAAAAGGGTAATAAACAGAAAAACGGAGCCAGAATGTGGACTAAAATTTATCCCGTTATTTCATTTTAATATGCTATTGGACCCGTACTCATATTACGTTATGTTAAAGGAGATGCCAAAAAAGTTGAGAATATTAAGGAGGAGTCTATGTAGTTGTTGTACCCGTTTAAATCAAAATTTTCTTTGAATTCTTTTTCTAAAAGAACGGTTAGTAAATGTATTCAATCAAGATTAAATTACATGCATGTTTGGTTAGGTGGCTATATTCCTTTCGGGAATGGATGTTCCATTAAATTTATTAGGATATAAAATAACATGATTCCCCTTATTTAGGTTCAGAAGGTAAGCCTAAAATCTCTAACTTAGATTGACTCACAGATGGATCAATCTTCCCCATAGCATGCTTCGCAATCACTCATTCGTCCTGATCAAATAGTAGAGTTTATTTCTCAACAATTCTTTTCTCCTCTAATCATCATTTCCTAACCAGCCCGTCCGTCCAATTGATCTTGTAAGATTGGCTAATTCAAAAGGGAAATCTATGAAACAAACAATGGCTATTAGAAGAGCGACATCCGTTTTTCACAAGACAACTGCGAGAGACCAATTCTTGATAGAGTACCTCATTTTCAAACTCTTCAAAATCAATTAAATCTTCATCCTATCTGTCCTTACTTGCCGTTATTATCGCTCATCCAAAGTTATAGAAGAGTTATGTGAAGCAGTTGGGCATAAAGTCAAAACCAAAATAGCTAAGCTATTTGTATCTAGTAATGTCACAAGCGCCCAAGAATGTTTTTCATATGTAGAGAATAAAGGCAAAGCTAGATAATAATAATAATAATAATAATAATAATAATAATAATAATAATAATAATAATAATAATAATAATAATGCTTGACAAGATAAAATACTTAAAAGTTGTAGAACTAAAATCTTTTTATGGTGACATAAAAAATATTCAAAATTAGTAAAATAAGGTTTGGAGTTACAAGATGAAATGTATACAAATATTAAAATTTAAAAACTTGTGATGAAAAAAGTTTATATTGACACAATATTAAATATAAAAAATCACTATATTTTGAAAGTGAGGTTAGTCCAGTAACAAATATCTTTGGGTAAAACTTAAAATTAAAATAAAGTCAAGTTTGATTATATTCATACCATATTTTAATTATATTATAGGTCATTAGTCTTTGTTCATTATCACGCTTATCTCCTTAATTATTTTATTAATCACATTTTCATTTTTACCATTTCATCGATTTGAAAGTCTTGTCTAATCATGATTTTCATCCAAAAAAATTGTTAACGTCCTTTAAAAAACAGTAAATATTTAATCATATTTTTGTAGTATTATTTGTTTTGCTTATTTGAAAATATAATGGGCAAATGAATTTTTTTACTTTATCTTATAAAAAAATTTGGAGAGAAACCATAATCAATAATAAATTATATTAATTTGAGAATAAGAATGTGATAAAAAAAAAGTTGAGACATAAATATGATAATATGTAAAAGTTATGAACTTTTCATGCAATTAAGACGTAGTATAACTATTAAAACTATTGTGTAAATATATTTTGTGTAAGCTCAATTTTCCTCAAATCAACTAAATTTTTTTTTTTTGGGGGGGTGGGGAGAGAGAATTAGTTATAAAATCTCGAAAAATAAGGTCAATTGTTTTATGTCCTTTTCATCGGGTCATTTGATCAAATAACAATAAAAACAATTTGGTGGAAATTTACATATATAATACGTTTATTGTGAGCGGCCAAGTCCATCCATATTTTAAGCATGCAAAGAAATAGTTTAATTGTGAGCCAATAAAGAAATAGTTTTATTTTAGTCCATAGTCTAAGGATAAATTCCACACTCGAGGAATAATTCTTTTGTCACTTTAGATCCTCGATTTCGTCGTAAATTTTTTTATTGTTTATTTAAAATGAAAAACTTAAATTTTCTTAATACAAAATAATCGATCGTGATCTTAGAACATAGTTAAGAGACTTACCAAATACAAAATGTTTTTTTTTTTATTTTAGAGGGTCAATTTTTAAAAATAAATTTCAAAAGAATATTTTAACTTTTCAAAGTAGAGAAGGAGCTTTGCTTTCCAAAATCACTGTTTATTCTTCTTTTATAATGATTGTATTTAATAAGTTACAGATTTCAATACTCTATTTCTTAAATTATTGAAAGGATAATTATATTGCCACTACAAATTTTATTAAATGCATTATTTTGTGATAAGAGAGAAAACGAGAATAGAAAATAAAAATCTATAGCCTTATGTGTATTTTAATGAGAATCAAAGTCCTATCTTTATAGGATAGGATTAAGGATACAATGGTAATAATTTCTATGACTGCAGGGGTATAATTGTCATTTATTAATAAACGTATCATTTACAACATTCCCCTTTGAATGACACATTACAAAATATCTGCTTCTTTAAAACCTTATTTGATAAAAATTTAATGGGACAAAAAAAATCAAACGAAGGAAAAATAGTACAATTATTTTGGAGTATTAAAGATAAATGATACCTCATTAAAACATTATTAGGAAAACTCAGTGGGATAAAATATAAGCGAATGAAAAATAGTACAACTACTCCCCCCGATGTTGAAACTGAAAATCTTTGAATTGATGCATTTCAATCTTGTGAACCAATTTCTTGAATGTAGATGTTGGCAGTGCTTTTATAAATAAATCAGTCACATTGTCACTTGAGCGAATTTGTTGAATATCAATGTCGTCATTATTCTGAAACTCATGTGTATGAAAGAATTTTGGAGAAATATGCTTTGTCCGTCACCTTTGATATAACCTCATTTGAGTTGTGTAATACAAGCAGCATTGTTTTCATACAAAATTGTTGGACTATCTTTTGTTGAAATTAATATGCATGATACTTGGATATAATTGGTCATGTTCCTCAACCATACACATTTTCGACCTACTTCATGGATTGCAATAATTTCAGAATGATTTGAGGATATTGCTGTCAAGGATTGCTTCACAGATCTCCATGATATAGCTGTTCCTCCACGTGTAAATACGTATTTTTTTTTTTTGTGATTTAGTTTTATGTGGGTCATAAAGATAAACATCATCTGCATGTCCCATTAAAGCAGATCCCGACTTTTGAGAATAAAATAATCTCAAATCAATAGTATCATTTAGGTAACGAAAAATATGTTTAATATCATTCCAATATCTTTGTATTAGTGTAGAGCTATATCTTGCAAGAAAAAAAAGTTATGTTGGGTCGAGTACAATTTGTAAGATAAGTTAATGCTCCAATTACATTAAGATATGGTACTTCGGATCAAGAACTTTTTCTCCATCTTCAAGTGGACGAAAATAACTATTTTTCACATCAAGTGATTGAACATGATGCCAATGGATGTGTATTATCCATATAAAAGCATTTTAAAACTTTTTCTATATATGTAGATTGATGAACAAATAATCTTTTTTGGAAATGTTCAATCTGTAACCCGAGACAGAATTTGATTTTTTCCAAATCTTTTATCTCAAATTCATTTTTCAAATAATTTTGTTGAGCTCTTCAGAAGTTTCAATTAAATTTAAATTATCAACATAAAATGCCACAATTGCAAATCCAATATTTGTTTTCTTTATGAAAATATATGGGCACACTTCATCATTTTTATAGCCTTCATTCAATAAATATTCGTTGAGGTGATTATACCACATGCGTCCAGATTGTTTCAATTCATATAATGATCTTTGTAATTTAATTGAGAATATGATTTTCGGGCATGTATCATTTGTTTCTCACACTTTAAATCCTTCAAAGACTTCCATATATATGTCACTATCAAGTGAACCATAAAAATATGCAGTTACTACATCTACAATGCGCATATTGAGCATTTGTCACGTAGTCAAACTAATTAAGAATTTAAAAGTGATGGTGTCCATTACGCAAGAATATGCTTCCTCATAATCAATTTCTGATATTTGTGAGAGCCAGGTTTGCGGTGTCCATTAAAAGTCGGGCTTTGTATCTTGTAATTTTATTATTTTCATCTTTCTTTCACACAAAAATCCATTTGTATCCGAAAGGGATTACATTTCAGGTGTTCGAACTAAAGGTCCAAACACTTTTTCGTTTCTCTAAGGAATTCAATTCCGCATGTATTGTTTCTTTTCACTTTGGCCAATCATTTCTATTTTGATAGTCTTTAACAGATTGCGGTTCAGGATCCTTATTTTGCATAATATCAAGAGTCACATTAAAAGCGAAACTATTGTCTATAACAACATTATATTTTTCCGAGATAACATATAATTTATTGAAATCTCATTATTTTCGGACACTTGTGGTTCTTCAGAAACCGTATTTTCAATATTTGATTGATCGATATTTTCTATTGTTACTTTTTCTAAAGTTTTTCTCTTGTATATATATATATATATATATATATATATATATATATATATATTTTTTTTTTTTTTTATTTTTTTTTATTTTTATTTTTTTGAGGTATAGAGTTTTTTTAAATAATTAGCCGACTACGCTTCTGGCGTATTTGAGATTCATTTGCTACAGCAAATTGACTTGTATGGACATCAATTTTTATGGAATATTTTCTACCGGTATATATGACTTGTCACTTTTCTTGTATCAACAAATACATCTGATAATTGATTTGAAACTCTTTGCAAATGAATGATTTTTTTAATATCTTGCTCACATTGATTGCTGTGGGGATCAAAGTGAGATAGAGTTGTTTCATTCCAAAAAAAATTACTTTATTTATCAGGATGTAGTTTTTTCCTCTCAAAATTGGGAAAGTCGTTTAATCAAAATGATAATTTGCAAAAACATGTACTAAATAAATCACCCGTTAAATGTTTAAGATACCTAATAATAGATGGTTAATCAAAATTCACATAACTCTCAAGTCTTCATTGGGAACCCATTTTAGTCTGTTGTGGGGGGTGAAATAGGGACTTGAACAGCATAACGAAAAACACGTAGGTGAGAAATATTATGTTCATGACCAAATGTCAGTTGCAATATGAATATTGATAATATGCAGTTGATCTGATACGAACTAATGACATAGCATGCAATATTGCATGACCCCAAACAGAAGTTCAGAGTTTTATTTTCATAAGTAATAATCTAGCAATAAGAGTGTGTTTGAGACACATTCTTTTGAAAGAATATATTATTGAATAGTAGATTGATGGAGAATGTATGGTTAAAATGAAGGAAAAGTTATTGATGTGATGGAAAATATTATTTTATTGAAGAATGTGTGGTTGAAAATGAGTAGAAGAATGTGAATAAAAAAATAATATGTACCAAACAGGGTCTAAAATGTAGATGTTTAATACATGACCCCACTAAATCATTTGTGTATAGATATGTACAACCGAATGTTCAACAACAATGACAATTGACATGCAATAATCATCGAATGCTTGTGATTTGAATTCACCAGCATTGTCAAGACAAATAGTTTTGATTGTGTAATCGGGGAATTGCGCTCGTAATTTTATGATTTGAGCAAGTAGTCTAGCAAAAACTACATTTCTAGTGAAAAGTAGGCAAACATGTGACCATCTAGTAGAAGAATCAATTAATACTATAAAATAACGAAATGGTCCACATGGTGGGTGTATTGGCCCACATATATCTCCATAAATCCTTTCAAAGAAAGTTGGAGATTCAATATTGACATTTGTAGCCGAATGTCTAATGACTAACTTGCCATACGAACAAGCTACACATGGATAATCATTAGATAAAAGAATCGTCTGGTTCTTTAAAGGAAGCCATGCGAGTTGTTTATTATTCGATGCACCATTATAGCTCCTGTATGTCCAAGTCGATCATGCCAAGTATAAATTTTTTTGCATCAACGAACTTCTGGTTCGTGATAATATTTGATTCAACCATTTTTATAATACATGCCGATGAGAGTGCATGAAATTTTTCTTTTATCTGCTTCTAACTAGATACAAAAGAAGTGATGCAAAAATATTCAACATTATTTTCTTGCATCATCTCAATGTGGTATCCATTACAGCGGATATCTTTAAAACTAAACAATTTTTTCTGGATTTGCTAGAATAAAGTGTATCGTCAATATATAATTTTGTATTATTAGGTAAAATAATACAAGCTCTTCCGGAGCATTCAATGATATTCGATGCACCGATATCGTATTAACATTATTTTCTGTTAATGTTAAGTTCAAAAAATATTTTTTATCTTGAAAAATAGTATGTGTAGTTGCATTATCAATCAAACAAGTATTTTGGCAATCCATCGTGAATCTATAAGAAAACAGATATATTTTAAAAAATTTAAATTTAAATTTAAAAGAGTAAATATAATTTAATATTATGAAATTAACGATGCATAATAAAGTTTCAATTTTTTTTTTGCGAAAAGTAAGAACACATTTCCAATTGAATTTTCAAAGCGAAGTAAATACTAGAAAGTAAACTAATCTATATTTTCCATCACACCATCCCCAATCAAATGGTCAATATTCCCATTTGGATCAGTAAAGAAATTAGAGACATCCAAATGAGTCACATCAATTGGACCATCATAATCATCAAAATTTGTCTCGATTTTTCCCTTTCTCTTGATTGATTTTTGGTAGAGATTCACAAGGTGTTTTGCCGTACGACAGCTATTTGTTTTGTACCTTTTGAAAATCTTGTCTTGTTGCTGATAGTTTTGCCGATTATTTTGTCCATAATTTATTCCACGTGCACGTCTGTGCCCACGTCACAATCTGTGTCCACATCCATATCCACGTTCTTGTCTTGATATTGTATTTGGTTCGGGCAATGCATTATCATTTGCTTCAGGCAATGGTACAGAACCAATTGGACGTAAACCATGATTTTTCATCAGCAGTTCATTATTTTGTTCAGTCACAAGCAGGCAAGATATGAGTTCTAAATACCTTTTGAAACCACGCTCACGATATTATTGCTGCAGGAGCATATTCGAGGCGTGAAAGGTAGAAAATGTTTTCTCCAACATATCTTCATCAATGATTTTTTCTCCACACAATATTAAGTTGAACATATTCTGAACAATTCATAATTGTACTCACTAACAGTTTTGAAATCTTGCAAACGAAGGTGAATCCACTCATAGCAGGCTTTGGGGAGGACTATAGTCCTCTGATGATCAAATCTTTCAATTAATTTTTTTTTCCAAATAACCTGTGGATCTTTTTCGGTGAGATATTTAATTTTCAATCCGTCGTGAAGATGATGACGAATGAAGATAAGTCCTTTTGCACGGTCGTATAAGGATTCTTTATTTCTTTCTTTTATTGTCTTTCCCAATTAAAATAATATGTTCTTCGAAACATATGCTAATTCGGGAGCACGTTGTACTTTACTATTACTTTTTCAAGAGCAATATTTCAATATTCTTTTGGAATATTGATTATAATGTTGTGTTATTTCAAGAGTAACAATATAATAAATTATTAATTTAAAATTTATAAAAGAACATCAATTTTTTTTTTTTTTTTTATCATTTTAAAGACACAAATAGCATTAATAATCATCGTAAACTTATATTTTACAAACATAAAAAAAATTGAAGCAAAGAGTATATAAATTAAAGCATAAATTAATATGTGTACGTGCAAACGTTATTCAAAGCAGAGAAGAAGCAAAAGTTGGGCAAAAAACAAGAAGCTAGGTATGCACGTATCTAAAAAAAAAAAAGTCCTTCCTTGTCTTCAAGGTGAGGTTTCTCTCTCTAAGTCATCTGATCTTAGTTCTCTTCCCTCTTGGATTGTATCCATAGAGGCGTGGGGATCGCGAGGGATTTGTCTAGTTTGTACGCTAGACTTAGGCTCACAGAGAAGGAATCTCAGGTTTTGGAAGTTGTCGAAGCTGTGGAGGGTTTATCAGTGGAAAAACGAGCAAAATGTCTTGCTTTCAGGGTGCTTGCTGACCCGGAGGTGAATAAAGGGGCGTTGAAGACTACTATGCTCCAGATTTGGCAACTCGAAGGTAAGGCGGTTATTAAAGAGATTGGGCGAAATACGTTTCTGTTGGAGTTGATTAGGGTTTCGGGCAAGAAGCGTATTTTGTCGGGAAGACCGTGGTCCTTTGATAAATTTTTGCTTTGTCTCCATGATTGTGAAAGGGTTAACACTGTAGCGACCGCGAACTTTTAAATTTTATAAATTAATTTTCTCGAAAAACGTGTCGCTAAAACGTAACCCTAATTCTTTAGAGAAACGCGTTCGTCTAGCCGTATAAATATGAATTTAAATTATTTCGAATCGAATCGAATATTGAATAATTATTTTTATTTCAATTCGGATTTATTTTATTTAAATCCAATTATTATTAAATTCAAGTCCAATTACATAAACCCAATTTTTAAGCCCAATTATATAAGTCCAACACCTTGAAATTTTAATTCTTAGCCCAATTCATTAAGTCCAATCAATTGAGTCCAAATCTGAATTTACTTATTTTAGCCCGATTAGAAAATTCAAAGGCCCAACTGTTTGGCCCAATTACCCACCTAGGGAATTGTGCCCTAACTTCCACTATTCATATATCAACTTCAACCATTTCTCTTCCATTCCAAAACTTCACGCAGCCAAGCAATCCATTTTGGTAAGAACCCTCTCCCTCATTTTGGAAATTCTAGTTGATGCTAGAAAATCAATTTCTAGCATCAACAACAATCTCAGCTCACTTTGATGCTAGAACAATTTCTAGCATCAGCAAGCTGGAAAATTCACCATCACCAAATCAACTCCAACTCACTGCACCAAAACCCCACTGAAAAACGAGACCACAGCCAACTCCATCGACCTCAGCACTGTAACAACACCAAAACTGCAAATCCCAGCCTCAACCTAAGTTTCATCACCAACACTGCACAATGCAGCCATTTCCACCCAAGCAGCTGCACATACACGAGCTGCAGTCACCATTTTCACCCCCAACTCCAACTCACTGCAACTCCCAACAACACTACCAGCAGTCACACCAACCAAACCACATTTCAGTCACCATTTTCGACACTAGCTAGCCACCCATTCTCGAACACCTCCACCTCAAGCCACCAACTCAATGCTCAAGCTACACCACCAAAACACCAACCGCAACTGCAAGCAAGTCTCAGCCCCATCACCCCCACCACTCCAAAATCGAGACACTCCAACCCACAGACCTCACCACTTTGGCCAACTCCACCAACCTCAACACTTATCTCAAAAATCGAGACCAACACCACCCAAGATCGACACCAAAGCCGCCACTCGACAGCCCCCATTTCACCACAAATCAACTCCAAAACCAACTCAATCAAGAAAATAAAGATTACCCATGAACTTACCTTGCTTCCCTAACCATTTCTCGAGCTTGAACCACCAAGAAACCCGAATGAAATCCGAGCCTTCAAGCCACGGTTCTTCCTCATTTCGAGCCCAAAACACGCAAATAAAAAACCCCCCCACCTACCCTATGTCCGGCGCCACCACCGCCGGCCGGTGGTGGCGAGATCTCGAGGAAGGGGGCCCGTCGATTGCTCTCTCTCTCTGTAATGAGAGAGAGAGAGTAATGTAATGAATTGTTTATTTTGATTTTTGTTTTGATTTTTGTATTTATTTGATTTTTATTTATTTGGTTTTATTTTGATTTAATTTGATTTTGATTTTTAAAAAGTTACGTTTTAGCCCCAAGTTATAAATTGTTTTAAATTAGTCCCTAAATTACTTTTAGTTTAGCCCTTAAGTTTAAATGTTTTAATTTCAGTCCCTTAATTTTATTTTTAGTTTTAGATAAGGTTTAATTTAGCCCCCAAGTTTATAAATTATTATTTCAGTCCTTAATATTTTATTTTCAGTTTCAGCAGATTTTCAATTGAGTCCCTAAGTTCTGAAAATGTTTAATTTCAGCCCTTTAGTTTTATTTTCAGCTTTATTATATTTACAGAATAGTCCTTAAACTATTAAACATTATTATTTTAGTTTTCAGCCTTTATTTTCAGTTTTGTTATAATTACAGCTTAGTCCCTAACTTTTAAAAATTACTATTTAGCCCTTAAACTTTTATTTTCAGATTTAATAAACTTCCAATTTAACCCTAAACTTTATTTTATCATTTTAAGTCATTTATTTCAATTTCAATAATTTTCAATTAAGCCCTTAAACTTAATTTCAATACTTTAAAACTTTAAAGTTCAAAATACTAATTCAAACTTATTTCCTATTTTTGGCTAGACGATACGTACGAGCAATTAGGAGCTTGAAGTTATTTTCCCGCTCACTTTTCACGCAACTCGAAACAATTGAGGTAGACTCGCCACCATTAATTAGTTTAAATTATAATTGCATGCTTTATGTGAATTACGTGATTTATATGCTTTATGCATAGGATGAGAATGTGTCATATGCGATATATGATATTGTTATGCTTGCCATAACTTATATGCTTAATTGCATGAGAAAGAAAGAAAGAAAGAATCTCTTATGAGATAAGAAGAGAATGTTATGCATAACTTATGTGCTTCATCCGCACAAGAAAGAAAGACTACCCACAACCCATGTTTTTAAAGAGCCTATGATTTTCAAGAAAATGAGCCCAAGATGATATTACATTGTATATTGCATAAGTGTGTTTTCAATTATTCTGTAAATTAATTATCGACGATGAGTCTACTGAGTATTTCTTCGAAATACTCATTCTGCTATTTTAACAACATTTGCAGACTGCGGAGGCGAACGTGATTGATCCGGCAGTGGTGGCATCGAAAATTTGATTATCGAAATTTATTAAATTTTCGAATTTATGTATTGAAACAATGTTAACGTGTTTTTCGTTTCCGCTATTCCAAAACATGATATTTAGATTTTGAACAATTATCTAATGTATTTTAATTGCCGACGTAGTTTTCAATTGCAAATGTGATTTTAAAATTAGGCCATTTCCGCAAAATTGATTGACAAAATTAGGGCAAAAGACGATGACGTGGCAATCCGGGTTAACAGAACTCGGGGCGCTACAAACACCATTAAGGAGATAGGGTTTACTGAAGAGGTCTTCTGGGTCCAGTGTCACGGCCTCCCTTTTGCAGGGATGACCCAAAATACGGGACAAGCCATAGGTGAGCGTCTGGGGAAGGTTCTTGTCGTTGACACGGATAGTACTGGGGTTTACTTTGGTGCATTTCTGCGTGTTAAGGTTCTAATTGACATTTCGAAACCATTGTTGAGGGGCTGTTTGATTAACATAGGCAGGATCCAGTATTGGGTACCATTTAAGTATGAAAGGTTGCCTAATTTTTGCTATCATTGTGGTCTGGTGTTCCATCCATCCGGTCAATGTTCTCAGAAAGAAAATGGATCAGCCATTGGGGATGGGCTTGAACAGCAATATGGTCCATGGTTGCGGGAGTCAAGGAAGAAATCTGCAGGACTATCATATCGGAAGGGGCTGACCAAACCCAGTTGCATTTTCCATCTTCTTCTTGCCGAAAGCTGTCTGAACATCTCACTGGCCTGGAGGAGAGGTTGGTGCATAATCAGGTCCCTGATTATCAGCAGAAGGATTTCAGTTACAATCAGGGGGAGCTGGTGGTGGAGGCTATCGGGAATGATCTCAGTGCAGAAGTTCAGGAACTGGATAATTGTGGGGCAAATCGCCCACGTGGGAATGTTCTACTGGACTTGGGCCATGGTAAAAATTGGAAAAAAAAGGGCCCGATCAAGCTCAGTTTTGGTAAGGCCCCAGTTAATGGAGGTGGATGGTTTTGAGCCCATAGCATTGAGCACTAAAGGTCAGGAGGATGTTGATGCAGAGGATTCGTCCCCTAAACGTGTTAGAAGGGTGCTGAGTGAGAAGGATGATTTTGGTTTGGCAGTGGCTGCTGGGCAGCCCTGCGAGCCAGTTTGATTGCTTGACTGTCGTGGTTGTGGGCTTGGGATCCCTTGGCTGTTTGGGTGTGATCTTTGTTTGGACTTGGCTAAGTTCCCATTTTGGGTTCCTTCTGGAACCGGGTTGTATAGGTTGGGGGGTTTTTTTAGGATTTCGTTTTTAGTTTTGATGGTGGTTTGGTGGGTTGGTGGTGTTCAGGTACGGTTCGGTTGGTGGTGTTTTTCTTCGTTGGTTGGGATGTGGTGGTTGTGCTGTGCTTCCTCCGGTATTTTTTGGATTTTCAATCACTGGCTTGGTGAAGGGCTTGCTGTGTATTAATGATTGATGAAGATCTTGATTCCGGATGCTCTGGCACCTGTTCGGGTTCCTGGGGTTAGTTTGGGTGGTGTTGTTTTGTATAGTTTTTTCTGTTTGTTTGGTGCTCATCTTCTTTGTCGGTTGGTCGTGATGGCCATTGTAATAGCTTGGGCTCTCGCCTTGGTAGCACTTAATCCCGCTTCGGAGGGCATTGTGCTGGAGGTCTATCCTCCTTGTACCGTCTGCTATTGTGATGTTCAATGAAACTCGTTTCATATCAAAAAAGCTATGCACGTATGTACAATTAAAAAGAATTGGGATAGCAGACAATAAACTAGGTACAAGAAGTTGGGTACGCTTGAATTTATTGAAAACTCACGTGGACGATTGTGGCATAAAATTGCGAAAAATTTGAATATGCTAATGCAATGATTGTGGCACAAGTTGGATTTGTAAATAAATTACTTGTAAAGTTGGATTTGTAAATAAAGGCACAAATTGAACTGTCAATTCATGAATCAAGAGGTAGAATTGATGTACAAGTAGGGTTGTAAATGGATTGGATCTGCTTATATTCGATTCGATTCGAAAATTTATTCGATCCGATCCGATCCGATAATCCAACGGATATTTAATTGCTAAATCCATATACGATTTGTAATGTTATCGGATATCCGATCCGATAATCCGATCCGAAATTAATAAAAATTATGAAAAAAATTTGAACTAACTTGAGGCCCACCTATTTT
Organism: Fraxinus americana; assembly: GCA_035079005.1. Classification (NCBI taxonomy): domain Eukaryota; kingdom Viridiplantae; phylum Streptophyta; class Magnoliopsida; order Lamiales; family Oleaceae; genus Fraxinus; species Fraxinus americana. The sequence continues at coordinate 18,321,069 of CM068714.1, forward strand.
TCCTAGCAAACCCAATAGTGACTTCTACCATCATGATATTCCTTTTTAAAGGAGATGCTCTCTTCTAGTTTTTTATTGACATTCGATGTGGGATAAAATAAAATTGAATTTCCATTGTAAATATAAATATTTTATTTCATTATTTCCATTAACAAATCAAATTATTTGTTACATATTAATTATTAGTTCTTGAAAGTGTAAAATTAATTACAATAATAAATTTAATTAAGAAAAATATAGATATTTATTTACTTTAAATTAGTAAACTAAAATTAGAAAAACATTGGTTGAAATCATTTTTTTTTTTAATTTTCCAATTCTTAAACAAGTTTAATAATTATAATTTTTTTAAATTTTTTTAATGTTTTGAATTTGATTATTTTTATTCTAAATTTATTTATTTTAGTGACAAATAATATACCATAAAAATATTTTATCGACTCAATTATTTATAACAAATCGGATCGGATTGACCTATTTCCATATTTAATCCATGTAGTTAACGAATTATCGGATTCGGATCTTGATCGGGTTATCGGATTGAGACCCTAAATCCATCTCCCATTAATTTCGTCGGATTCGGATCAAAATTCAATCCATTGATAGCCCTATGTATAGGGTCAAGAAAGATAAACAGTATAACGTGTATATAAAAAAATTGCATGTCACCAAATTGATTTTGGTACACGTAACATTTGATTATGTTTAAAAATTATTGCCTTCTAACTAATTCATGATTTTGAGAGAATCGTGCTAATAACATGTTGTGGAAAGAGAGAAAAAGATAAGAAGAAATAAAAGTCAATAGACTTGTGTATATTATAATGAGAACCAAAGTCCTAAATTTATAGGACATGATTAGAGATATAATGGTAATAATTTCTAGGGCTGGAGTGGTACTATTGTCATTCATTAATAAACTTACCATTTACAAAAAATTACAATTTTTAGTATTTTTCTTATTTACTTAAATAACCTTAAGTTTTAATATATAATTATCCTAAAATAAATTATTATTCCACCACAAACAAAACCTAGTTTTTTTCCAACATTTAATTGCAGTTTTTATAATAAACGAAACTGCAAGTCACCACTGAAATCGCAAATGGCACCTGCAAACACGGTCACATATACTTCATATGCATGGATATTCAAAACCCACGTTATAAATTTCAAATTTCTCCTGATTATATTGAGTAATATATTTAATTGATCCAAAGTTCACCAGATTCGGACTAGTGGCCAAATTTTAAATGGATATTCAAAACCCACGTTATAAATTACAAATATAAGAAAAAATATCATAGCTTGAAATAAAATATCAATATTGTCCCAATTCACAATGCTCTGGAACAAGCAAATCAACAAACCATAGCATCGAGCGTAGAAGCTCTTGATTAAGCAATTAAAATTATCGATTTTGCTACCGGTACATCAAGGTGTACATAGGCATGTACATCACACTCACATGGGGGGTGAGACCCGCTTGAATAATTTATTTTTTTATTCAAGCGGGTCCCACCCCCCATGTGAGTGTGATGTACATCATTATGTACAATTCTTGATGTACAAGTAGCATTTTTGTAAAACTATTTAGATACAACGACCATATGAAAATGGAAAAATAAAAAAAATCAACCACATATATCATTTCTTGTAGTAACAATGTAGTTTGAGGATTTTGATTCGACATTAATAATTTTACTTGAAGAGGACATAAACTTGATTGCTTAAATGATCTCTCTTTCTGAGTTTCAAATTGAGGATAACAATATGCTTGGAGCAGATACAACACGAAAAGTCAAATTTCCAACGAAAATGATTGCCTCCGAAGAATTATTTCTGGGTTGATCTTGAATCAAATGATCTAATTAAATATGACAGAAATGATTGAAAAAAATGATAAGTAATATTGGGAGGATAAGTACAACGTAATATTGTATTTTGTTTTTTATTTTTAGTTTTCATTGTATTAAAAGTATAATTGTAAATTCGTTATGATGTATTTATTGAAAATATATTTTAATTGTGGTACCGTTATTATATAATGTACTAATTAAATATTGTGGTGGTAATTATAATAATCGCACCACAATTAAAATATATTTTCAATAAATACATCACAACGAATTTACAATTATACTCATAATCCAACAAAAACTAAAAATGACAAAATAAAAGTACATGGTGTACTCATCCATGAAAACATGATCAAGTAAACCGTCTTTTCCTTTCTTCTTCATGTTCCTCACCATTTTGTTTCTTTTTTCTTTTCCACAAAAAAGGTGATTTTCAACAAAAGCAACTGGTTTCATTTCATGCATATCACCAATTGAATGATTAATAAGTTGTTGAACAAATTGTGATGGTTGAGCAACAAATACATCTTAACTTAATGGATTTCCGTAGGGTCCATCTGGAAGAGTTGAAAGCTTGAAACTGCATGTATCAAAGCAAAAATGGCATTATACCATATTAATGAGCCGAGATGAGTAGTGACAGACTTCAATATGGGCAAATCAGTAAGATATCTTGTTTAGGCATCCACACGGTCAACATAGAGGACGACATCCGGTGGGCATTTACTCATGAATTTCTTAATCGACAATAAATTTCTCCAGTTGATAGATTGCTCTGTGAAAGAAGTTCTAAGACCATTTTGTATTGATTTGGTTTTTAAATCTTGGTTTTATTTATTTTTTAATCTCAAGAATATATCTTACATTTTTAACGTGTTGGTGGTAGATTAAGCCCTTGTTTGACACCCATTTTGGAGAAGAATTTAATTCGGAATACTGATTGACGGAAGAATGTGTGGTTAAAAAAGTAAGAAGAATTTTCGGGTTTATGTGTAATATTATTTTATTGATAGAATGTGTGGTTGAAATGAAAAAAGAGAAAAAAATAAGAATGAGAAAAAATAGATGTCAAACAAGGGCTAAATATGTCTAGAAACTATTTGATGAAATTACAAAGAGAGGTTTATAATTGTTGTGGAACAATAAATTATTTTATGTGATGAATATATGAAAAATCCTTTTATGTAATTTTACTTCAGACTGTTTAAGTAAATAGAAAAAATGCTTAAAATTATGGTGTAACTAAAAAAATTCATAGTAGCAATATAATTACCCTTTTAATTTTGATATGATTATAATATGGTATAGTAATTAAATTTTCTGGTGGTACCCTTATTCAAATCATAATTAAATTGATTTAAAATTGATGTATAAAAATATATAAATAAAATGGGGAGAAATCAATAAATATTTTTTGAAAAAAATGTAAAATAAAGAGTCAAAATAGAGAATTATTGAACTTAAAAGAATTAATTTCTAAATTTAAAAATACTCTTTATTTTAGAGAGTTGATGCTTAAAAATAAGTTTCAAAAGACTCTCTAGTAAAAGTATTCCTAAAAGACTTTCAAAATATAAAATATTCTTTATTTTAAAGAGTCAACCATTAAAATTATATTTTAAGAAACTTTTTAAATTAATATTTTAAAATATAGAGTGCATTTGACTATTCAAATTTGGAGAACCAAACACACTCTCTTTAATTAAATGCATTCAAAATATTTCAGTTTTCAATAGAGGAAAATAATATAATAATTCGAAGAGGAGCTAGCGAAGATAAAAGATAGGGAAAAATAATAAATATTTTTTAGAAGTAGTAAAATTAAGTGTTAAATATAAATAGTTAGTTTGGAGTACTTAAAAATTTTTACTCTCTAAATTGTAAAATATACTATTTAAAAATAGAGTTTCTTGGAAAGACCTTAACTTTTTAGAATAAAGTATAAAATGAATATTCAAATTTGAAAAATCAAATTCACTCCATATTGATTGCATTTAGCCAATGTTTGGTGGTCATTATTTCCATTTTAAAGAGTTATGAATAGTATTTTTTAAGAGAATTTACGTTTAAAATATTTTATAGTGTGAATATGTGGTTAAAAATGATCTTGTACAAAAAAAGTTTTAAAACTATGGGAATCAAACATAGGCTTAATAAATTATGAATTTAAATACTCTATTTCTTAAATTATTCAAATTATATTGGGTGGTGGAAATCTTGACAGATGAGTTTTGGAGTTTCTTGATGAGTTTGATAATGGTGGTGGAAATTTTGATGAGATTCTTAAGTGGTTCTGGCGTATGTGCTGGCGCTGGGTAGTGTTGGTGGTGTAGCCAGATTTCACTTGGGTTTCTCTTGGATAAATTCTTGGATTTTTCTTGGATTTCAATTTAGCCTCATTTTCTACACAAATTTCTTGAGAAGTAGACTTCATTAATGACTGATTTTCCATTTCTTGGACTTTTTTTTAGGGATAATTGCAGCAAAGGTCCCAAACCTTTCAAATTTTTGCGCATTTTACCCTAACCTTTGATTTGTGCCGGCGGAGGTCCCAAACCTTTAATAAATATGCGGCGGAGGTCCATCTGGACGGATTCCATCCAAATCGCCATTAGTCAACCTGAAAAATAAAAAAAAGAGATATATTGACCATTTTAATGAAGGGCATTTTCGTCCGTTCACTAAAATCCCTCAAATACACATCACATTACTGTTCATTTCCCTCCAATTTTTCTCTCATTGTTGTCTCTCTCTCTCGCATGTTCTCCAGCAACTGCCAGTAACTTTTCAGAGAAGAGATGGAGATGGAGATGACCCGCCAATGTGTGCACGATCCAAACAGCTGATCCCTGGAAAAAATATGTTAATATGCAGCGGTTCTTCGATATTTCTTTCTTCCCATTTGTTTCCCTTGATTTTGGCTGCGAATGATTGACTCAGAATGAAAGAAAACTTTGTTTCGAAACGTTTCCGAGATGGTGCAGCAATGGTCCCAAACCTTATCTTTAAATAGTAGATACAATCCCAAACGTTTACACGAGTTGCACGTAAAGTCCCAAACCTTTCAAATAGTTTTGGCGTAAGTACCATACATATGAATGAGTTGCAGTTTAGGTCCTTAACGTTTTCAGAACGTTGTGCACAAAGATGTGACCTTATGTAGGTCAACTCGACAAAACAAAACAGTACATGGGAAGTATAACAGTGAATTAAATGACTGAAATGCTAAACATTCATTTTCACCATCAAAAGTCCCATACAACAGAATGTGGACATTACAAAATGGGTCTAACATGTCAACACATCACAAGCAAAAGTTCCATGCAAAAGATCTAGGACAGTACAGAACCAATCTAATCTATGAACAGACATCAGTGAAACTAGGTTCTTTTTTCCTTCCCCTTATTCTTTGCCCGTGTCTCTGCCTGGCTGGATGTGGGAGTTTTTCTCTTGCCTTGTGATTTCATAGGCTGTGATTGCGAATCAGCATCTGCTATTGAACCTGGCTGGGAGCTGGCATCTGCAGGCTGGACAGTTGTGCATGTTCTCTTGTTATGGCCTGTTCCCCCACATTTCCTACATGTCATTGTCATACCCGTTCTTCCAATTTTAGTTCCCGCGGGTGGCTCAACCTGGGACCGTTTCCTCATCTTCTTTGGTCTGCCTGCCTGTTTCCTTTTTTTTGGTGGATCAAGAGGACGTCTACCAAGCTCTGGCCATAAATCAGGACTGGACATTGGTTGGATGACTGGGTTGTAGGTTCTGATATAGGCTTCTTTGGTGTAACATGCATCAACGTATTCGTATATGCCAATGTTCCTTGAAAGCATACCGGAGATTGCATGTGCACATGGGATTCCAGATAGTTGCCATTTTCGACAAGCACATTCCCGTTTTACCAAGTCGACACTCCATCTCATTCCATCTCTGTTGCTAACCTCAAACTTTTGCATACCAGCATAATCTGCCTTCAAATATCTTGCATCTGCCTTGTATTTCTCAATTATGTTCATAATTCTTGGACCAAATGCATGATCCCATCTTTTTGCTGCTTCCCTTTTTGTTGTCATCCTCATCATGAGCTGATGCCTAATCTTTTCCAACAACGAGATAATAGGCTTTTCTCTTGCAACAACTATGGAAGAGTTGAAGGCCTCACACAAGTTATTAAGCAAGATATCACACCTTGAATGCTCCTGAAAATGTGATCTGGTCCATTGCGAGGCAGGTTTATCATTGAACCAATTGAAGGCATCTTCATTCAAATTCTTCATCTCATTCATCGCAGTCCCCCACTCTGGCACAGTAGTTGCCCTAGCTGCAACCCAGAACAGAGTCTTCAGAGTGAGGCCTTTATGTATCAATGTGAGGTTGCTGTACAAGTGTCTTGCACAATACCTGTGCTCAGCACCTTCACAGAACCGGTTAAGGGAGTCTACCAATCCCTTCTGTTTATCAGATATGAAGGTCCATGCTCTGCTATTGTACATCCCAATGTCATCTGTCAGAAGCTGAATGAACCATTCCCAATTACTTCTGTTCTCAGAATCCACCACAGCCCATGCAACCGGGAACATGCAGTTCTCCCCATCAATTCCAACTGCACCTAACAACTGCCCCCCTTGATCACTCTTTAGGAAGCATCCGTCCAAACCAATCACAGGCCTACATCCAGCCCTGAAACCTTCTTTCACTGCCCCTAAGCATATGTAACATCTCTTGAATGTAGGCCCTGAACCTTCAATCGGAACTGTACTACCGGGATTTGTACGTTTGAGCTCCTCACCATAGTCCCACAGTATCTTATACTGCTCTGATACAAGACCATTGATAACATCTAAACATTTCGCCCTTGTCCTATAAAATTGATGCTTCGATATCTCATACATGCATTCTTCCTTTACCGTCTCAATGAAGTCGTTCATCGACAAATTTGGATACGATCTCGAACTTGCGTATGTACTTCTTTGCAGGAACCCGAGAATGCACTCTTTTGTTTTGCCACACCATTGTGCATGTGTGTTCATCCTTGAATGTATTAATCCTAAAGCTTTTATCAGTGTCGGTAGGCATACAACTCCCATGGACAGTTGTGCACACACCTCACTCTGAGCCTGGTTCCTTCATTCTTCACATATTTGATGTCCCTAGCATTCTTCACTGAATATTGTACCACCGCATCCCTGAGAGTCTTTATGTTGTCAAACTTCATTCCTGCATAGATTACATCTTATCAATTGTCTAAGGTATCCCATTATTGCAGAAAAAGACATGTACAAAGTTGAATGAGATGGTTACCTATCTGGAACTTGGGATCTTGCATGTCATTCGCAAGGTTAAACCAAAGATCATTCCTAGTGCTTGAGTCACCTTCTTCAGGATCACTATGAATGCTTCTGAGATCATCTGAGTCCTCATAATCTGTTCCATCATCACCGCCTGCTTTATCCTGATTTTCATCACCATCTACACCAATATCCAGACGTTCAGTCAGCTTGAAGCACACATCTTCTTCACTGTCATCTGCAGCTGCATCCTCAGGTTGATCATAATCTGGATCACTGAACTCCTCAACCATTCCCTCTTCAAACTCATATTTTCCACCAGCAGGGGACGCCACATCAGGTTCCACATTTTCAGCATCAAGGGTGTCCACAGTTTCTTCTACAGGAGGGGGCACCGCATTAGGCTCCACATTTTGAGCATCAGGATGGCCCCCAAGATCTTCAAAAAAAGGTGGCATATCAGTCTCCAAAGTTTCATCAGCAGGGGGGACCACATTAGGCTCCACATTTTGAGCATCAGGATGGCCCCCAACATCTTCAAAAAAAGGTTGCACCACATCAGTCTCCAAAGTTTCATCAGCAGGGGGGACCACATCAGGCACCACAGCAATGTGCTCAGACCAATCAACATTAAGCTCATCAATGTACTCAGACCAATCAACATCTGTGGCCACTTCCATTTCACCACTTTCACTGGCACTCTCAACTTCATCCACAACATACGAGTTGTCACCCTGTATGTATTCATCGTACACCTCCACAGCATAGCATGCTGTCTGCTGAACTTGTCCTACAACATCTAATTCCCCATTTTCCTTCACTTCCTGCAAAACCTCACCTGTCTCAACATCAACAACTAAAATATCATGCCCTACTTTGTCATCCCATGGCAATTCTAACACATCAACCACAGGCAAACACTACAACTCCACAATCCGCTTCCTACCAAGCAACTTGACTACATTCATGAAGTCAGAATCCCTCACCAGCGAAAATGATGCCTCCTTGAATCTTCTCTTTTCAACCTTATAAAGATATCTCATTCTCTCAACATATCCCAACATCTTCAATGCATTGTCTAGAAGAAATTTGTTAAAGTAATCAGGGTTGACATAGTCCAGATATGCTACCTTCCCATGCTCATACACAAAATCCCGCAACTTGGCGAATAATAAACCGCCATAGTGTAGCTTTATGGTGAAACAAGTTGATTCTTCCCCTGTAAAACAAGTTCAATACAAATGATCATTATTGCTTCAAACCCTAGTCACACATTACGACTGCACATTGGAAAATAATAGCGATTAGACTGCTTATGCTCCATGGAACTCCAAAAAATAGTAAAAAATTGGGAAAATTGCACTTCATACAACTCTTTCAGAGTAGCGATTTTTTCAGAAATTCCAAAGCACAACAATACTCACTGTACACAGGTTCGGGAAGATGGCCTCGTATATGGCAAGCAATATTGTCATCTTCTTCGTCGGATTCATGGGTTTTTTCTTCAAACATTGTGCTGGTAACCGTTGTCATCTCCCTCGCTCTGTTACGTGAAAAGTGAGAGTCTTGAAACCGTTCGCATTCCAGCCTTTTTGTGTATTTGAGGGATTTTAGTGAACGGACGAAAATGCCCTTCATTAAAATGGTCAATATATCTCTTTTTTTTATTTTTCAGGTTGACAAACGGCGATTTGGATGGAATCCGTCCAGATGGACCTCCGCCGTATATTTATTAAAGGTTTGGGACCTCCGCCGGCACAAATCAAAGGTTAGGGTAAAATGCGCAAAAATTTGAAAGGTTTGGGACCTTTGCTGCAATTATCCCTTGTTTTTATGCCTACTCTATGAAATCTAAGGGCAGTGACAAATTTTATTCTTGCTTCAGCCATATTTAGAATCTTCTCTCAATAAGGTTTGTTGGTGTGGAGTTTTCTTATCACTTTTTAAAGCTTTTTCCCTGAATCCTTCACCATTTTAGTTGAATTTTGGTTGTTACATGAACTAACTCCCTGCATTTTAATTGTAAATTTGAACTCTACAAGAACCATCGATGTCTATTCTTGCATTAGGTAGATGTAGCAGCGACGATGACAATGGCTGATTTTTAGGGGTGGGAGTAGGGTGTGGGTGGATAACTTTTTTATTTTTTGTTTTATTTTAGTTCAAAATTACTATTTTACCCCTTTTAAAATTGGTCGAAGTCAATTTTTGAGTCAGTTAATGGTCAAACTAATTGTTTCTATCTATTCGGACTCCAGATGCGATTTTTTTTAAAGTTTAGTGCTGTAGGCGGCATAAATGAAAGATTTGGATAAAGTGTACAACTAAATGAAATGTTTGATACTGTTGCTGCAATTTTACCTAGGTGAATGCCGACATTTGTGGCACTCAATGGATGTACCATTCCCGTACATAATCATTTGTGTAAGTTGACTCATAAGAAAAACATTAAGTCCATGTTTGATGGAATTAAAATAAAAATTTTAGTAATTTTTGATAAAAATTAATGAAATATATGATTGAAAAGTTATGGATCACATGAAATGTTTAATTGGAATTAATTGTTGATTTTAATTTAAAATAATATCTGAACTTTAATCCCTAGGGTCACATTTTTGATGAGATAAAACTTTGTTATGTAATGATCTTTTATATTGAATTCTTTTTAAGCTCTACTGCCTTCGATAGCATTATTCAAGAGTTTTAATAATTTGAGAGGGAAAGAGATATCTCTGTATGCATCAATAATTATTCATTCAGATTTTTGTTATAAACTAAGTCCCTATTTTATAGAGATTAAAATTTTAATTTTTAATTTAAGTCAAAATAAATAAATAATTTTAATCACATATTTCATGAGACCCACAATTTTTCAATTACATATTTTATCAGTATTATTAAAATCTATTAAAAATCTAATTTTAATTCCCGACAAACATAAGCAAAATAATAAAATTGACTAAAGAACAAGAGAATATACACAAAGGTATAGAAAAGATAATTTGCTTCACTTGTATTCTTCATCCTTTTATAATATATTAGTCTTTAGCCCCTGCATTGTTATTTTTAAGGTAATATTATCATGTCAAATGTTAAAGATTGAAGAAAGATCAGGATGGTTTCAGACTAAGGCTATCAAGAGCTCCTTATATTAAAGAAACACAAATAGTTGTTGACAATAAGTTAATATATCAATGGCACAATGCACAATGAACCACAACAACCAACATCATCGTTGGATCTAGAACCTTCCATTGCACCTTCATCCCAACTCCAAACCACGACCAAAATCGAAGAAAAATAGAGGAACTAAAATAGCAGATTCAACAGTACGGCTTATGGATTCACAGAGAGAGAGAGAGAGAGAGAGAGAGAGAGAGAGAGAAATGGAAAATGAAATTCTGTATTGTTTTCTTTTCAACAAAATGTCTTTACGGTATGTATATAAATAACAGAATTGACAGCTATACACTTGAGCTAGGATGGCAGCTGTGCACTTGAGCTCTAATACTTTCCCTCAACGTGACCGGTGAATGTCAAGAACAATCATCTTGGGCAGCAAAGGAAACAAAAAAGCAATAGGTAATGCTTTGGTACACACATCGGCAAGTTGATGTTGAGTATGAATAGGGAGGAGTTTTAAAAATCCATCTGTAACTTTGTCTCAAACAAAATGGCAATCAATCTCAACGTGCTTCATACGTTCATGAAATGTGGAATTGGTAGCGATGTGAACCGCAACTTGATTGTCACAAAAGAGAACCACTGGTCCAGGAGATGAGATTTTGAAATCCTTCAACAACTGATGAAGCCAGATTAACTGAGTAGCAGTGGAAGCTAGAGCACGGTGCTCTTCCTCTGCAGACGAATGTGAAAAAAGTCGTTTGTTTCTTGGCTTTCCAAGAAATCATGGAGTCACCAAGGAAAACACAAAAACTTAATTACTGATTTTTGAGAGTTTAGACATGAGCTCCAATTAGCATCTGCAAATGCTTGAAGCAGGAAAGATGATGAAGATGAAAAGAATAATCCTTAGCTTGGAGAAGCCTTCAAATTTTGCAGAAGATGATGTGCTGCTGCTAGGTGTGGCAATCTAGGAGCAGAAATAAATTGACTCAATTTATGAACAACAAATGTGATGTCTGGCAGCGAAATGGTAAGGTATAATAAACGATCAATCAGCCTTCTGTAAGATGAAGTATCAGCAAGGGGTTCACCTTCAAAAAAACTGAGTTTAGCCTTTGGATCCATAGGTAAAGAAGTCAGTTTACATGCAAGGAAACTAAAATCTTCAATGAGTTGAAGTGTGTAATGGCATTGAGATAAAATAGACCTTTAGCAGACCGAGTAATCTCCAAACCAAGAAAATACTTTAATGAGACAATATCTATAAGTTTGAACTGGCTGTGAGGAACCTTTTTAACTCCTCAATAGCGTTCAAGTCCAAGTCAGTAATGATGAAGTCATCTATGTACATCAAACAAAGCAACAAAGAAAAAACCTCTGCCCTATTAGACTTTGATTGAACAAAACTAAGAAGAACATGAGCTTGGGAGAATTTGGAAAACCATTGTCTCGAAGCTTATTTCAAGCCGTAAATCGACTTATGTAAGTGGCAAACAAGTTTCTCTCTCTTACTATCAACCTACATGTATTTAGAATATCCCAAAGGAAGGTCCATGTAAACCTCTTCAAACAAATCTCCATTCAAAAATGCATTGTTGACATCAAGTTGGAAGATATGCCAACGTTTAACAGCATCTATGGCAAGTGTCGGAATATTGGACTCCAATTGCACCAAAAAACACCGAGCTCAGAAAACCAATCGACCACCACAATGCAACCCATCTCCTCCAAACGACACCAACCCATCTTCCGGTTGCTCCCAAGTATTTAGCCCACAAAGGACAAGGTGTGGAGTGTTAGTAGCATCAATAATCAGCCACTAAGGCTAGAGAAGAAGAGAGGTCAAGCACAAAGCACAACCCGTAACCACCAAGGCAAAGGGACGTCCTCTCTTTCTCACGGCTACATTCTCCCACACACAACACTAGAAAACCGGGTAGCACATACAGGACAAGGGAATGGGCTTTTAGGTTTAGGCAACAAGAGGCCCCAAATAGATGATCAACGAACGAGTGGGCTATCAACTAAAAGCCGTCCAAGGTAATGGGCCGAGCCATGAGCAACACTAAACAAATTAGGCTACTTCGAATGGCCCACTTAGGGTGTCGGGATGGTACGTTGTCGACATTCCACTTCAATCATCGGCCGAGGCCTATGAAGACTAATCCAACATAAAACCGGTTTAACATCATCGCTCGGATTTATTGGGTATCAAAAACCCAACAAATCTCCACCTTGATCCCAATAAATCTGCAAGTAGACAAAACACATAGTTTATACTTGCACAATCAAGGTAACCAATAAAATTGGTATCACAGACCTTACCTCGTGTCTCCACCTGAAACACATACCATACCTGCTCCATATACTCACCAGGGCTAAGGGCAAAAAAACACCCAAGTAGAAGCAAATACTTACAGCAATCAGTCAAGAGCAAGTAAAACATGCGACGGAGATATCACACAGGATAACACAGAGATCTTATCACACCCGTTCACACAGAACAACAGATTAACAAGTTAATCAACAGGCCAACACATACGCAACAAATGCATAAATGACCTCACACAGATCTCACCACACTTATCCTATCCCATTCCGTGTTGCTCACTCACCTCGAGAACACACATCTCACCTCATCGCCCACCATGCTCACTAGACTAATCACTCAAACAAACAAACAAACATGTCTAACTGGTAAATCTCCATAGATCCTAAGTCCTCGGGATAATCCTCTATCAACACATCACTTATTCCAACCAACGTGGATAATGGGTCTCCACCTAATATAAGTGATAGAAGTGCCTCACTCGCACTCCACCTGATCAGGGTCTCTTCACAGATAAAGGATTCCAACATTTGATCACATCTCCACTCGTGATCCAAATGCCACATCCACATCCACATCCCACAGTACAAACCAATGTACCCCTAGGCATCTATACTCCACCTTACCAAAAGACATCCAACACACTGCAAAAGTATCACAACCCCACTATGGCAAATCAACACCTTTCGGCGACCACAAAGGTTAGGGCTCAATTTAAATTGACCCACGCACCAACAAGGTTACTCCAAACACCAATGCTCAAAAAATCCATAAAGGACAAATCCCACAAAGGGAAGGGTGACAAAGGCACTCACAAAGAGGATAGAAGAAAGAGTTGGTTACTTCACTACACTCACACAAAGGCTCACACAGAGAACGAAGATAACCCTCATAGGCCGCCCCACATAATCTCACAAACCACACAGGCTCACAAAGATAAAGGAGAAAATGGCCACCCCTCTTACTTCGGGATAATCTATCCGCCAATCGTCTTGTACCGCCGTTACCAAACGGGACTCGCCGCCTGACCACCAATGTCAAGAAGACTTTCGACACAATCTTACTTCTCACTCACAGAGCAAACGGAGTACGCCATAGATCTCAACCCACTATGCATGCAAACAATTACACCAAGTAATAAGATCACTCCAATTCATGCCAATGCACATATCAAACACATTGAATAATGCACATATAACCACGCAACCGAATTGAGCATCACACACATGCAGAAAGGATTACACACAAATGCACATAGCAGTAACCAGGTTTACACTCAATAAACCTCACATAGGTCATCACTCGACCCAAAAAATAGAATTCGCCTCACTACTCTCATCAACTTTCCTTTTATCATCCCTAGGACCGTCTATTTCAACAATGTCCAAATAACTGCAGTTAAAACACATATTACTTTTCGCACATGCCTTAGACCACATTTGCCAAATTAAAATATCATATTTTTCATTAAAACATGCACAACTCATAATGTGTCGTCATTTTACCCAACAAATGTACAAAACACAAAATACAATCAATAACGACCACAAGTAAAGTACCAACACAATTCACACAGAAAAGTCAAGTAAACTTTCCTAAGGTCACGTGCAATTCTAAATAATGAAAAATAAATCGACAATAAATTCACGAAGAATTTAAGGCAAATAATTAACAAGTAATTCCTAGATCTAGCAACAGGCAATGGTTACCCCTTCACGGTAACCCCAAACCTAACGTCACCCCACACGATGACTTCTAATGCGAAAAATAAATCATCCTACACAATAATTTTAACTGCAATAATAAAAGGCAAAGAATACGATACCGAGCAGACCACGTCTGAAGGTCCGTAAATATCGAGAGTTGCGAATTCAACACTTTAGGACCGTCACTCTTCGTCCTAAAATCATCGGCAACCACGGCAACACAAAACGACACTCGGCACCCGAACGTCCAAACGGAAACTGGTCTAACTTTCACCGTAGTACCCCAAAATCAAATCCGTCAACACCGTTGGGACCGTCTCGATGTCCCCAAAAATCTGTCTGAAGAAGTCAACCCCGGAACAGTGCTCCACGCGCCGCCACCGTGGCGGCGCGTGGGCCTCACGCGCCGGCGACGCGCCGGAGCGTGACCTACACGCGCCACTCCACCAGCAGCTCCTCGACCTGCTGAGTCCGCCGGTGATGTCCGTTTCTCCAAATTCCTTCTGGTTTGGCCGGAAATCGCATTTGCGGAGTCGGTTTCGCCCAAAATGCAGGCGATTTCACCTTCGGTCTGCTCCGTTTCTGGTCGATTTCTGGTTAGATTTTTTCGCCCAAACCACCATAACCTTGCTCTGATACCATTTGTCGGAATATTGGACTCCAATTGCACCAAAAAACATCGAGCTCAGAAAACCAATCGACCACCACAATGCAACCCATCTCCTCCAAACGACACCAACCCATCTTCCGGTTGCTCCCAAGTATTTAGCCCACAAAGGACAAGGTGTGGAGTGTTAGTAGCATCAATAATCAGCCACTAAGGCTAGAGAAGAAGAGAGGTCAAGCACAAAGCACAACCCGGAACCACCAAGGCAAAGGGACGTCCTCTCTTTCTCACGGCTACATTCTCCCACACACAACACTAGAAAACCGGGTAGCACATATAGGACAAGGGAATGGGCTTTTAGGTTTAGGCAACAAGAGGCCCCAATAGATGATCAACGAACGAGTGGGCTATCAACTAAAAGCCGTCCAAGGTAATGGGCCGAGCCATGAGCAACACTAAACAAATTAGGCTACTTCGAATGGCCCACTTAGGGTGTCGGGATGGTACGTTCATTGTGGTGTCGACATTCCACTTCAATCATCGGCCGAGGCCTATGAAGACTAATCCAACATAAAACCGGTTTAACATCATCGCTCGGATTTATTGGGTATCAAAAACCCAACAGCAAGGAGTATTTTGATAGTGACTAGCTTTGCAACAGGGGAAAATGTCTCTACAAAAACCAGGCCTTCTTGTTACGTATACCCTTTCACCACTAAACAAGCTTTGTATTGCTCAAGACTGCCATCTGACTTATATTTAATTTTGTAAATCCACTTACACCTTAGGAAGGGGCTAAACTGACCCAAGTGTTATTCGACTCCATAGCCTCCAATTCAGTTGCCATAGTATCCCTCCAATGCTGGAAATTAACAGCTTAGTGGTAGAACTGAGGTTCAAAGGTGGATGATACATTTAAGAGGTAAGCATGATGAGAAGAAGAAAGAGATGTATAGGAAATATATTTGTGCAAAGGTTATAGAGTGGTGGAATCACGTTAGGATTGATGGTGTAGCAAATTGCAGTGATAGTCTCTAAGATAAGGAGGAGGTTTTATGAGCCTGGAAGTCTTTCTAATATCCGTATCAAGATTTATGGTAGGATCAACCACATGAACTTCATCATCAATAGGGAAATTAGATGTTTGATCAGGCACAAGTGGGATATGTAAATCATATGTTGGAATGGGTAAGACAAGTTTGGAAATGGATCTGTAACATCAATGGGATGAGGTATTGATTGGAAGGGAAATAAGGTCTCATGGAATATCACATCACGAGATACAAAAAAGGTTTTTGATTCAATATCATATAGTTTATATTCTTTGATGCCTAGAGGATATACAACAAACATACATGGCACAGTCCTTGGATCAAATTTAGTACGATGAGAAAGCAATGTAGATGCGTAACACAAGCACCCAAGGACCTGAGATGTCTATAATCAACCTGCTGACAATAGAGAAGCTGATACAGAGTCTCTCAATGCAATAAGGGTGCTAGAGTCCTATTGATGAAGTAACTAGCTGTAAGCACACATTTTCCCCAGAACTTGATAGGGACATGAGATTGAAAGAAGAGTGCTCGAGTCACATTAAGCAAATACTGACGTTTCTTTTCCACCATTGAGTTTTGTCAGGATGCACACTACCATTGATGTAATACCCCTTTTGTATTGCAAAATTCTGTGAATTGCAGTTCTGGTGCAGTTGTACAACATGAATGCCTTAATCACCTTGCTAAATTTTGTTTCAATGAGGGAGAAAAAACTTGGGAACAATGAACTTAACATCAGATTTCTGTTTCATGGAGAAAAGCCATGTATATCTGGTGTAATCATCCACTAAGGTCAGAAAATAGCGATGACCAGCATGTGTTCACATATGACATGGACTAAATCAAAGGCATTTCTAGATAAATGATTGTTCAAAATTAAGGAAAGGCATCTTTGTTTAGCTAACGGGCAAATTGAACAATTATTATCTCGAAGATCATTACAACTAAATTGCAATTTGTCTTTCAACATTTCTAATCTTTTAAAAGATAAATGTCCAAGTCTATATGGCCAAGCTTGTAAAGTCACATTATTTGCTGTTGAAATGGTAGAACTACAAGCAATACTAGACGAATTAGTGTTAAGGAAAGATACAAAATCAATGACATAAAGATATGTCATCTTGTTACCCCTGTCAATCGTCTCCAAAGTTGGCATTTCCTGAACAACGCAATAATCTGTGAGAAAGCAGACATGGAGAGGAGATATTTTTTAACGAGCTTACAAAAAGCAAGTTAAACTGAAATTGTGGAACATAAAGAACATCATGCAATGTCAATGAAAGATTGAATTGAACAGATCTAAAGAATTGAACAAGGATACGGTTGTTGTTGGGAAGAGTAACAAACGAGTTCAAAATAGGAATCATGTTATGGAATAAGGACCGATCAAAACATATATGGCTTGTAGCACTTGAGTCAACTATCATATACCTGGGAGAATGAAGGACAAGATGATGAGAAATAGAGAAACAGGTAACTGATGTGTATACTATATTTACATCAGCAATTGAATCAGATTTGGTCGAAGTTATATGAGAGTTCAACATAGCTGGTTGACGTTGATATTGATTTGGTTTAAAGTCTGAACAAAACCACCAACACTCATATGATAATCAGAAGATGAATCTGAAATCTGCTTTGTAGCAGTTGCAGCAAAATGATTTGGAGAATTAGGCTTCTGCCTTGTTTTATATCCAGGGGGATAGCATGAAGCTTATAGCATTTTTCCACGGTCTGCTCAGCGAGTCTACAATAAGTACAAATTGGATTATCCTTCTATGGTGCTTTACCAGAAGATTGACCATGGTTAGGTCGAATGCCTTCATTTTTGACAGAAAAAGCCATTAAATTATTGGCAATAGAAGCTCCAGTTAGCATATTTACATTTATCTGATGCTTATCTTGAGATACAAGTGCCATTACTTTGTTAATGGGTGGAATGGGATCTATGAGTAGTATCTGGCTTCGAGCCTGAGCAAAGGAGTCATGAAGCCCCATAAAAAATGACATCACATACTCAGTTTGGTAGTGGTTTGCCATAGATTTAGTACCTCGACAAGTGCATTTTCCACATGAGCAAACTGGCCTATAACTAGTGAGTTCTTCCCAAATAGTCTTTGGTTTAGTGAAATAGGCTCCAACAGTGTATCGAGCTTAAGTGTCGTTCATTAACTCACGCATCCACTGGAAACGCCGTGGTCCATTTTTCTATTGAAATCTCTCTTTGAGATCCTTCCAAATCTCATGAGCAGATTCAGAGTATATTAAAGGGATAATTGCAGCAAAGGTCCCAAACCTTTCAAATTTTTGCGCATTTTACCCTAACCTTTGATTTGTGCCGGCGGAGGTCCCAAACCTTTAATAAATATGCGGCGGAGGTCCATCTGGACGGATTCCATCCAAATCGCCGTTAGCCAACCTGAAAATTAAAAAAAAGAGATATATTGACCATTTTAATGAAGGGCATTTTTCGTCCGTTCACTAAAATCCCTCAAATACACAAAAAGGCTGGAATGTGAACGGTTTCAAGACTCTCATTTTTCACGTAACAGAGCGAGGGAGACGACAACGGTTACCAGCACAATGTTTGAAGAAAAAACCCATGAATCCGACGAAGAAGATGACAATATTGCTTGCCATATACGAGGCCATCTTCCCGAACCTGTGTACAGTGAGTATTGTTGTGCTTTGGAATTTCTGAAAAAATCGCTACTCTGGAAGAGTTGTATGAAGTGCAATTTTCCCAATTTTTTACTATTTTTTGGAGTTCCATGGAGCATAAGCAGTCTAATCGCTGTTATTTTCCAATGTGCAGTCGTAATGTGTGACTAGGGTTTGAAGCAATAATGATCATTTGTATTGAACTTGTTTTACAGGGGAAGAATCAACTTGTTTCACCATAAAGCTACACTATGGCGGTTTATTATTCGCCAAGTTGCGGGATTTTGTGTATGAGCATGGGAAGGTAGCATATCTGGACTATGTCAACCCTGATTACTTTAACAAATTTCTTCTAGACAATGCATTGAAGATGTTGGGATATGTTGAGAGAATGAGATATCTTTATAAGGTTGAAAAGAGAAGATTCAAGGAGGCATCATTTTGGCTGGTGAGGGATTCTGACTTCATGAATGTAGTCAAGTTGCTTGTAGGAAGCGGATTGTGGAGTTGTGGTGTTTGCCTGTGGTTGATGTGTTAGAATTGCCATGGGATGACAAAGTAGGGCATGATATTTTAGTTGTTGATGTTGAGACAGGTGAGGTTTTGCAGGAAGTGAAGGAAAATGGGGAATTAGATGTTGTAGGACAAGTTCGGCGACTGACATGCTAGGTCTTGTGGAGGTGTACGATGAATACATACGGGGTGACAACTCGTATGTTGTGGATGAAGTTGAGAGTGCCGAGTGAAAGTGGTGAAATGGAAGTGGCCCGCAGAGATGTTGATTGGTCACGAGTACATTGATGAGCTTAATGTTGATTGGTCTGAGCACATTGCTGTGGTGCCTGATGTGGTCCCCCCTGCTGATGAAACTTTGGAGACTGATGTGGTGCAACCTTTTTTTGAAGATGTTGGGGGCCATCATGATGCTCAAAATGTGAGCCTAATGTGGTCCCCCTGTCGATGAAACTTTGGAGGCGATATACCACCTTTTTTTGAAGATCTTGGGGGCCATCCCGATGCTCAAAATGTGGAGCCTAATGCGGTGCCCTCCTCACGTAGAAGAAAGCCGTGGACACCACGATCTTGAAAATGTGGAACTTTGATGTAGCGTCCCTCGGTGGAAAATATGAGTTTGAAGAGGGAATGGTTGAGGAGTTCGGTGATCCGGATTATGATCAACTTTGAGGATGCATTTGAGATGAATGAAGAAGATGTGTGCTTCAAGCTGACTGAACGTCTGGATATTGGTGTAGATGGTGATGAAAATCAGGATAAAGCAGGCGGTGATGGTGGAACAGATTATGAGGACTCAGATGATCTCAGAAGCATTCATAGTGATCCCGAGCACTAGGAATGATCTTTGGTTTAACCCTGCGAATGACATGCAAGATCCCAAGTTCCAGATAGGTAAACATCTCATTCAACTTCGTACATGTCTTTTTCTGCAATAATGGGATACCTTAGACAATTGATAAGATGTAATCTATGCAGGAATGAAGTTTGACAACATAAAGACTCTCAGGGATGCGGTGGTACAATATTCAGTGAAGAATGCTAAGGACATCAAATATGTGAAGAATGAAGGAACCAGGCTCAGAGTGAGGTGTGCAATAACCGTCCATGGGAGTTGTATGCCTACCGGCCACACGATAAAAGCTTTAGGATTAATACATTCAAGGATGAACACACATGCACAATGGTGTGGCAAAACAAAAGAGTGCATTCTGGGTTCCTGGCAAAGAAGTACATACGCAAGTTCAGATCAGATCCAAATTTGTCGATGAACAGCTTCATTGAGACGGTAAAGGAAGAATGCATGTATGAGATATCGAAGCATCAATTTTATAGGACAAGGGCGAAATGTTTAGATGTTATCAATGGTCTTGTATCAGAGCAGTATAAGATACTGTGGGACTATGGTGAGGAGCTCAAACGTACAAATCCCGGTAGTACAGTTCAGATTGAAGGTTCAGGGCCTACATTCAAGAGATGTTACATATGCTTAGGGGTAGTGTTAGAAGGTTTCAGGGCTGGGTGTAGGCCTGTGATTGGTTTGGACGGATGCTTCCTAAAGAGTGATCAAGGGGGGCAGTTGTTAGGTGCAGTTGGAATTGATGGGGAGAGCGCATGTTCCGGTTGCATAAGGTTGTGGTGGATCGAACAGAAGTAATTGGGAATGGTTCATTCGGCTTGACGGATGACATTGGGATGTACAATAGCGAGCATGGACCTTCATATCTCGATAAACGAAGGGATTGGTAGACTCCCTTAACCGGTTCTCGTGAAGGTGCGAGCACGGGTCTTTGTGCAAGACACTTGTACGACAACCTCACATTGATACATAAAGGCCTCACTGCGAAGACTACGTTCCGAAGTGCACGACTAGGGCAACTACGTGCCGAGTGGAGGACTGCGATGACTGAGATGCAGAATTTGAATGAAGATGCCTTCAATTGGTTCAATGATAAACACACTCGCAATGGACCGAGATCACATTTTCGAGAAGCATTCAAGGTGTGATATCTTGTAATAACTTGTGTGAGGCCTTCAACTCTTTCATAGTTGTTGCAAGAGAAAAGCCTATTATCTCGTTGTTGGAAAAGATTAGGCATCAGCTCATGATGAGGATGACAACAAAAAGGGAAGCAGCAAAAAGATGGGATCATGCATTTGGTCCAAGAATTATGAACCTAATTGAGAAATACAAGGCAGATGCAAGATATTTGAAGAGCGAGATTATCTTTGGTATGCAAAAGTTTGAGGTTAGCAACAGAGATGGAATGAGATGGAGTGTCGACTTGGCAAAACGGGAATGTGCTTGTCGAAAATGGCAACTATCTGGAATCCCATGTGCACATGCAATCTCCGGTATGCTTTCAAGGAACATTGGCATATACGAATACGTTGATGCATGTTACACCAAAGAAGCCTATATCAGAACCTACAACCCAGTCATCCAACCAATGTCCAGTCCTGATTTATGGCCAGAGCTTGGTAGACATCCTCTTGATCCACCAAAAAAGGAAACGAGGCGAGCGAGACCAAAGAAGATGAGGAAACGGTCCCAGGTTGAGCCACCTGCGGGAACTAAAATTGGAAGAACGGGTATGACAATGACATGTAGGAAATGTGGGGGAACAGGCCATAACAAGAGAACATGCACAAGCTTGTCCGCACTGCGAATGCGGCTCGACGGGTTCAATAGCGGATCTTGCCGATTCGCAATCACGCCCATGAAATCAAAAGGCAAGAGAAAAACTCCCACATCCGACCAGCGAGAGACACGGGCAAAGAATAAGGGGAAGGAAAAAGAACCTAGTTTCAACGATGTCTGTTCATAGATTAGATTGGTTCTGCATCTTGTCCTAGATCTTTTGCATGGAACTTTTGCTTGTGATGTGTTGACATGTTAGACCCATTTTGTAATGTCCACATTCTGTTGTATGGGACTTTTGATGGTGAAAATGAATGATTAGCATTTCAGTCATTTAATTCACTGTTATACTTCCCATGTACTGTTTTGTTTTGTCGAGTTGACCTACATAAGGTCACATCTTTGTGCACAACGTTCTGAAAACGTTAAGGACCTAAACTGCAACTCATTCATATGTATGGTACTTACGCCGAAACTATTTGAAAGGTTTGGGACTTTACGTGCAACTCGTGTAAACGTTTGGGATTGTATCTACTATTTAAAGATAAGGTTTGGGACCATTGCTGCACCATCTTGGAAACGTTTCGAAACAAAGTTTTCTTTCATTCTGAGTCAATCATTCGCAGCCAAAATCAAGGAAAACAAATGGGAAGAAAGAAATATCGAAGAACCGCTGCATATTAACATATTTTTTCCAGGGATGTTGTTTTGGATCGTGCACACATTGGCGGGTCATCTCCATCTCCATCTCTTCTCTGAAAAGTTACTGGCAGTTGCTGGAGAACATGCGAGAGAGAGAGACAACAATGAGAGAAAAATTGGAGGGAAATGAACAGTAATGTGATGTGTATTTGAGGGATTTTAGTGAACGGACGAAAATGCCCTTCATTAAAATGGTCAATATATCTTTTTTTTTATTTTTCAGGTTGACTAACGGCGATTTGGATGGAATCCGTCCAGATGGACCTCCGCCGCATATTTATTAAAGGTTTGGGACCTCTGCCGGCACAAATCAAAGGTTAGGGTAAAATGTGCAAAAATTTGAAAGGTTTGGGACCTTTGCTGCAATTATCCCTATATTAAACTAGTCGATATCTCCTTGGATACATAATTTAGGATCCAAGAAATAACCATGTTATTATTGCATATCCATGAATTAATGAGAGTTTCATTACCTTCAGTCTTTGGTATTGAGCCATCAATGAAGCCTAACTTATTCTTCAGAGACAAAGCTATCACCACACTCCTGCTCCAGAGGCATAATTGTCACTGTTTAGCGGCTGAGACACCAAAACAAGTCCTAGACTGTCCGAATGGTGAAGATAGAAAGGACTCGATCCAATATCAATGTCAGAATTGTTAACTACGGGTGATGAATTATCTGATTGCATTGAAGCATTTGTCGCCATGGAGTAACCGAGTTTATGCAATCAATCGATCGATTGGAATCAACCGGAATTAATGTTGATCTTACATGAAGGATAAGAATACATGTCTAGAAGCGGAAATTTGCTATGATACCATAGAGTTTTTCTATACTAATACTTAAATTATCAATTAAACTAGTGAAAGTAAGTAAATGTGTTTTTCAAATATGTGAAATGCATTGTTAAGATGTCGAATCTCCCTCATTATTCCATTTTTGGTGTAACAATTAAAGTGACAATTTGAAATAATTCATGTTGGTCAATGTTCCTAATTTAATTAAAAGTTTCTCTCAATAGCAATCAAATGTATTCCTCTCATGTCACCCTTCTATCTCTCGACGAAACATGCAAATATGATAAATGCATTAACAAGTTGTGCTAGAACACACATTTAAACTATATAAAGCGTAGAGGTATATCTATATCCTCTGTCGAACCTTACAATGCTTGTTATATTGTGCTTAAATCCTATTGTCTTTCTCGATAACAATAAAATTCAATAGGTGATCAAGCAATTGAAAATAACGATAAAAATGATAATAAACATCCACAAATCAAATTAAATTAAAGTCAAAAAAATTAATTAAAAACTAAAAATATCATGACAAGGGTTCATCTCATCCTAACAATGTATAAAATTAACCTAACATATAGAAATTACAAGCAATCATATTTAAGTGAAAAGACATAACCTGAATTTTTGATAAATTGAGAAGATGGAGATAAATCTTGAATTCTTGAATCTTTTCAATGGTTTCTTGATGAATCTCCACATGCACATTCTCTTCTTTACCCAAAAATCAAGTTTAAATCTTCTTGATTGAATTCTTGCAAGTGCCCTTCAATTCTCTTATAAAAACTATGCATTTTCTTCCTTTATTGATAATAATTGATGAAAATTGGAGTATGAGATTTATATGAGAGGTCTCTAATATGTATTATACTTCTAGATATTTGTAGGAGTAGAAAATTGATTGAAAATCGCGTCCAAATTGGTTTTCAAAAGAGTTCCAATCGAATAAAGAAAGTTGCCTTCACGAGCGGATTTTTTTGTCCCTGCACAGCAGTCAGTATTTTGATTATAACTTTATCTTTTGATATCTGATTGAGGCGAGTCAAAGTGTGTTGAAAAACCAACTAAAAAGGGCTACAAATTTGATATATTTAGTTTAACTATATAATATAAAATACAACAATGTAGGATATATTTTGTCAAAACAACTACCAAATATCGATATTTTATGCCCCTGAATTAGTGTATAAAATACACTTATTAAACACCCCAAAACTTAAATAATTGTTTGCCCTCAAATAAAACCATAACCTCAATAACAACAAATACACAAGCATACAAAAATATTTGATTAGACAATCTATCTTTTACCTTAAGATTTGAAGTCAGCATATTAAATCTACAAAATATTTCAAAGTCACAATACCAAATCAATATCAACTTTTCCAATGCAAAATTGACGTATGTATGTGTGTGAACAACTAAGTAGACAATCATAAATTTACAAGTTGCTTCAATTCTCCACCTTTTGTGGTCAAATATGTACTTTCAACTCTCGTATGATTCACACACTACCAAACTTATTCTTTTTACTCTTTTCTTGGTGTGCAATTTAAGATTGAATTTTTCATTACTATCATCACCCTCTTTAGTTCAGGTGGATTCTACTAATTATAAGTTAATACATCAATAAACAAGAATTCTCAAATTCTTTGATTACTTCGACCTCTAGGACTAAACTAGGCTAATAATCCCTCATCAAAAGTCAAGTCTTCTCAAATAAGTGTTTGAGGCTTAATCAGGACATTTGGTGCGTCTTCTGTTTCATACACCTGCTTTTTAAAAATATTTCAATTTTTTTTTGCACTCTCTCTCCCTTAAGTTTTCTATTTGACCCATATAATGAGATGTTGGCCGATTACTCCCAAATCAGCTGATTTTAGGGCACTAGGTTGTAAATAACCTAACAAACTTAATAACTCGAGTCATAAATGTTATGAAGAGATGTTTTTTATATTTTTTTTACCTTGATTAGTGTAATATCCCTTATTAAACACTCATTTAATCAAACCGACCTTTAACTTAAAGTTTTTACCCAATTTTATCCTATTAATTTAAGATAATCCACACATAAGCTTTCACACATGGAATCCCAGTTTACATCTGTATCTTCCTACAACCATAAAATCACCCATAAACTATACTAACTTTAGTCTAAGGATTATTAATATATGATAGTTTTGGGTATAGTATCTATGTTCAATATATCAACATATCCAGCATATAAATCAATTTATTGCATCATGATGTAAAACTCAATTCTAGTGCACATATAATATCAAGTTTTGCAGGGTTAAGCATCAATCAATCTATGATGCCACCTATCTACCGTTCATAAATCAGCATCAAATCTCAAATTTAATCATCATTACAAACTAGGTTATCTAACACACACAAGCACACAACCTAAAATAAGTGTGTGTGTATATATATATTGCATTTTTTTTTTCAAATTTTTCGATTTTTTTATTTTTCTATTATATACTAAAGTAGTAACGAAAAAGTAAACACAAATATTAAAAAACACACGAAAAGTAAAAACTCAAAGTTTTTCTCACCTCCAAACTTAAAATTGTCTTGTCCTCAATGTACAAAGTATAAGTAAGAATATAAGGGGATGAAGATGAAAATGAAGAAAGTAATCCCTGAATTTTTCTATTGAATGTGTGAGGAGCTATTTGTCAATTTATCCCAACTTGTACTTTGTTAAGATCCTTTCAATGGCAATATCCATGATACCTATAGGGAAAGAAAATAATCAAAAGAATTAAAAAAAAAAAAACCCATTTTGACCTAATTACTGTTTTCCTTTAACTAGGCTAAGTGTCAATGATGAAGATTACCGTCAAACTGAATTGAAACATGCCTATAACTAATGCAACCTATAAATCAAGAATAACACTACATGCAATGCAATACGGAAAGTAAAATAAACAAAAGGGTTAGGAAATTGGGTTGCCTCCCAACAAGCACTTAATTTATAGTCTTTAGCTAGACGTTATGGAGGGACCGATCATGGTGGTTCACGTTGGAGTTTGCAGCCTTACACTCCTTGCAATTTTCAACTTTACATCATCTTTTTGCCCTCCAGACTTTGAGCTCTCCATTCTCCTTTTGAGTAAGGCTACCTAGACATTTAGGTTTTGTCTCATTTGACCCTTGTTAAACTTCTTCAGCAATAGATTTGGCTTCCTCCAGGACAAATGGTTGCTTGAGTTGATTATGTAATTTAAATATCACATGTGTATCCTCCACCCTCACAATCAGATCACCCTTCTCCATGGGAATCAAAGTTTGACTTGTTGCTAAAAAATGTCTACCTAAGACAATGACATATCATAGTCATCTTCGAGGTCCATAATAAGGAAATCCACTATGAATATCAGTTTCCCAACCTTGATGAGCACATCCCTATCTTCCCTCTGTAGATATATGATGCTCCTATCAACCAGCTGCAGCGTCACATTCGATCCTTTCACTTTCTCAACTCCTAGTTTTCTGAAAGTAGACAAAGGCATTTAGTTTACACTTGTACCCGTATCACATAAAGCATTAAAATAAAATCCTTTGCCTAGTGAAATAGGTAAAGTAAAACTCCTTGGGTCCTTGAGTTTTGGTGACAATTTATTTACAGCTCTGTACTGCTCTCCTCGATCAATGCCATTTCTTCCCAGTCCAAAAGTTTTAGTTTCTTAGATATCATGTCCTTCATGAACTTTGCATACATCGGGATCTGTTGGATTGCATCGATGAATGTGATGTTGATGTGGAGCTTTTTCAGCATATCCAAGAACTTCTCAAATTGATCATCGAGCTTTCTCTTTTGCAGTTTTTGTGAAAAAGGTAGTGGTGGTACAAATTCTTTAGTAGGAGCAGTTTTCTTAACCTTTGGATCTTCTGATGCTCTTTTTGTCTCTGCTTATTTGTTTCGCTCAGATTCCTTCAATTGCTCTTTAACCGTGATGTGTCCCTTTTCCTTTGTAGAACTAGTCTCTTTACATTAATCTTTGGCAGTTAAACTCCACTACGAGTAGTTATTGCCTCAATATGTTTTTCTTCCACAACTTTCACTGCCATTACCTACTGTTTGGGATTTGTCGTAGTGTCATTGGGCAATGCTCATGGTAGTCTCTCTGAAAGTGTTTTCGCTATTTGTCCAATCTTATTTTCCAAAATTTTTAAGGCAGCTACCTGAACTTTAAGCTCTTTTCCGTTCTTTGTATGTGTTGAGTATATATTTTCATCAACTTAGTCACAAGATCTTCTAATGAAGACTTCTTCTCATTTTGCTGAAAACCTGGCAGTGCAGTTTACTGTGGTACGGTTTGAGCACCCTGGTTATTACTCCACTGAAAACTTGGGTGATTTCTCCAGCCTGGGTAATAGTTGTTAGAATTTTGATTCTATTGTTACCTTTGAAAATTTTGAGTGTAGTTTACATCCTCTACCGTCTGAACAAAAGGAGACCCTACATTATATTCAACACTAGCGTGGTTTCCTCCACAATGTTTGCATTTCGCTCCCATTGTCTGGGCTATGTTCATCTAATCCACTTGTATTCTGAGTCCTGTTATTAGGATGTGGTAATCTCGTCCTTCAACTTTGCAACCCTTTTCGGCGAAAAATATTTACTAAGAAATTTTTGACTCAATTGGTTCCATGTAGTTATGCTCTAAGGTTGATAAGTGTCTAACCATTCTTTTTCGAAGATTGAATGTTCGATCGATCTCAGGGTCAAATTGTAACACCCCAAAAATTTAGAATAAAATTATTTGTTTTATAAATTTTATTTTTGAAAGTTGAGGGACTAAACTAAAGTATGTTTTAAATTCTTATGTTTTAAATGGGCCAAATATTTAATTTTTTACAGAGTGAACAAAAGTATATCAACATTGGGCTCATTTTGCAGCTCACATTAAATAGTGTTTATTGAGTTCAAGAAAATGTACGTTCAGATGAGTTAAACCCAAGATATTTCAATTCAAAGAATCATGATTAATGTGTATTATTTTATTTTGTAAAAAGTATCTTTTAAGTTAATTAGTAAAAGAAAATAATATAATATTGCATAATCACGTTTATCTTTTTTTAAAAAAAAAGGAATTTACCATATCATATTCTATTTAACTGTGCACGTGTAAACTGTGTATATTCTTCTATTAGCTAAGCATGTTTATCCTTAAATTGAAAGTTTTAGTTGTGATTGGTCAAAGAATTCTTTAATAGATAAGAGTCCTCACGTGAATATTATTGGAATACGTTTCTACACTCCTAGCACACTAGGATTCCACTTTTTGCCCTATAAATACCTATGCATGGTCACATTATTTTACACACCAAAGCAAGAATAAAGAGTAAAGAAGAAAGAGAAAAGAGAGATTTCTTACTCATGTGAAGGAACGAAAGAAAGAAGAAAAGTTTTGAAACGTGTCTTTTTAATTACTTCAGAAGTTTGTTTTTTCAAGGTAGGATATTACGTGCAAGTGGATATGTCTATTCAATATTATAATTATTTTTACATGATTTATTTCACGAAATGCTAATAGACCTACGTGTCTTGATGAAATGAAATGAAATGAAATGTGAGATCACCTTCGGGTTTTTTTCAAAATGCTAGAGCTTTCGATTGATCTTCGATTGTTCTTGATGAAATGATGGTATGGAATGTTATAGATTTATGTTTAAAAAATTATTATATTGTTTAGACGGCCGTATCCTACCGGGTTTCAAATACTCACTCCTTTAAAATTTTAACATCTCAGGTTAGATCGGTTCAACGTGGATGGTGGTTGAATGGTGCGCGAATTGCCAAGTAAAATATTTTCAAGGGAACCAACAGTAATTTTTCCTTATGTTTAGAAATTAGTATTTCTTAGATCTCTATTTAAGACTTAAAGTTTCTGTTTTAATGTTTTGGGTTGAATTAATTTGGATATTATGAGTGCATAAATTTATTCAAGTTTGAATCTTCAATTAAATACTTTCCGCTTTATGTATGATTATGAAATGATATCGATAACACCTCAAAAATCAATAAAATTTGGGGCGTTACAATTTGGTATCAGAGCAAAGGTTTAATTTCCTGTAAACCCATATGCATTTTTTTTTCCATAACTTGCGTTTTGAAAGAAAAAAAAGATTAACAGTGACATTGTTCACGATGAATAGTGACAAGCGTCATTGTTCACGCGAGCAGTGCAGATGTCACTGTGCGTGTCACTGTTCACGTGAACAGTGAACAATGAATTTTTTATTTATTTATTTTTTTTGCATTGAAAAAAAAAAGGGGGAGGGTGTTTTACAGTGAACAATCAAGAAAATATATATTTAATTATTTGTTCCTTTTGGTTGTAAAAGATAAATTGTGAATAATAGTAGTTGGACTTTAAATTGTTATGATTTAATGCTTATAGTTTAAGATTCACACGTGATAATTATTGTTATGTTTAGGTTTAGCTCTTGGTGATGTTTTAAAATTTTTACTAGTAAAAAAAAAAAATTCATTTTAAGGGAAGACATGTTCGATCTATTGTCATTGTTTTGTTGATTTGCATAATTGCAAAATTAAAAGGCTTTGTCAAAAAGAGTTAAACTTTCTAAGAAGAGCTTGTGATTTAAGCGGTCCGTTGTGACCCCCCTCCTCATCTGAAAGTCTTTTGATTGCGCGTTATTCAAGTTGATAAGATGAAACACAATATTTCAAACCTTACATACAATATTTTTTTTCAAAAAAAAAAAAGATATTTTTTTAGAAATTTCTATTTTGAGAAAATCATATTTTTGGAAAAAAAAAAAAAAAAAGAGGGGCAGTATTTTTATTTTTATTTTAAAAAAATTGTAGTAGTTGATGTAAAATTTTAATTATAAAGAATCATGGGAACGCAACGCTCACCATTCGACCACTATCCAATTGTCCCTAGGTAAGAAATGAAATATTTTTGTATGATTATGAGTCATTTGCTACTATGAAATGTACGAGTATGCTTACCTTGCTTGACTTGTTTGTTGAATTTTTTTTTTTTTTATATTGTTTAGGCGATAAAGTAAATTGTCAAATCAAAGAGTTACCATAATTGAAATTATACGTGTCACATGATTAGGACTGAGGAAGTAACTAGGATGACTGGTAATAGCCCCACATACCAACAACGTGCTCAAATTGCTATCGAAAGATACATAGATTATGAAGTAAGATGTGAGCGAACATTTGTTGAACATGTTGAAGACTTCCTTCTTAAGTGGGAGCAGGCAAGATCGTACGAATATAATGAGGGGACAATCCTCTCAATATATCATCTTATAACCACCATGCATTCTCAATGGAGAAACGTGGCTTATTTCGTGAGAGATATGGATTATGGACTGTATTTGGAAGAAGATTGGGACATGATTGATTTTAAGAGATACTGTGAGAACATCATAATCTTGTGGAACCACAGATAACAAGAGCTAGCACTAGAACCTGAGCCTGAGCCAAAACCAGAAGAAGACCCGGAGGAGAACCCTAAAGAAGACCAGGAGGAGGACCCTGAAGAAGACCCAGAAGAGAAAATGGAGCCGGAGGACCCTATCATCGATTTGGTTACAGATTCTGAACCCGAGTCATGCATTACTTCGGATGACGATAGCTCATAAAAAGAAGATTTTTAGGACTCATAGAAATTAGCGATAGTTAGTTTTATTCCTTTAGCAAAAGTTTATTCAGTTATCCATTGGATTTTATCTTAAAACCAAATATTATATTAGAGAATTTTTAAATATTTTTACCATTGATATTATAATTAATTTATGCGTTATCAAACTTTTCCTAAATTAGAATTTTAATTGTGTTAAGAAAATATCGAGACAACAACAAAACCAAGCAACGGTCATCAGGGATTTGTTGAAAGCTGTACAAGATTTGGGTAGATAACAAACACAAGATGGTCCCCAAAATGCAACTGCTAGCAACATCAGTTCAATTGTTGAATAATTCCGTCGCTACAAACCCCGAACCTTCGATGGCAAGGTATACCCATGGGCAGCTGTAGAATGGATAAGAGGAATGGAGCGGATCTTCAAACATCTTTCTTGCACGGATACTCAAAATGTATTATGTGCAGAATTCATGTTAGTTGATGCTGCAGGTCACTGGTGGGAGTCCATTTCACGTACTAGGATTGAGGCACAACAATGCAACCTCACTTGGGCACATTTCAAAGAGGAGGTGATGGGAAAATATTTCGCACAAGCCCTGAGAGATCGAAAGGAGACAGAGTTTCTACAACTTAAGCAAAGAAAGATGGCGTTGGTTAATTATGAGAGGAAGTTCGAACAGCTTTCTAGGTATGCAACACATCTAGTAGATACAGAGCAAAAGAAGGCTAGAAGTTTTGAACTCGGTCTACGACCAGAAATTGGAGGAATAATGGCATCACATGAATTTACCACATATAGTCAGGTCCTGCAACGGGCTCAAGCAATTTC
Source organism: Fraxinus americana (assembly GCA_035079005.1). Classification (NCBI taxonomy): domain Eukaryota; kingdom Viridiplantae; phylum Streptophyta; class Magnoliopsida; order Lamiales; family Oleaceae; genus Fraxinus; species Fraxinus americana. The sequence continues at coordinate 18,352,817 of CM068714.1, forward strand.
AAACCGACTGGAAATTGATGAGACAGTTCGGGAATGTGTTGAGTTTTCAGGAAAAAGGAAGTGGAATGGACAGTACGAGGGAAAAGGAAATGAACAAAACAAGAGGGCAAACCTTGAGCGGTGGTTAGGTTCAAGTAGGCCGAATAGTGTTCTTACTCCATGTCCTAAATGCGATAAACTGCATAGAGGAGAGTGTCTGCATGGAAAGAATGTTTGCTATCGATGTGGAAAGTAAGGCCATATTGCTACTAATTGCTATGAACCAAGAAGAGACAAAGAGCAAAGTAAAAGCGGAGTGGCCAGGGTCTTTGCCTTAACCCAACAGGACGGAACGGAGAATCAAGACACGATGGCAGGTATTCTATCAATAACTAAACTACCTACTTACGCTCTTAGGTAATTTTTCTAAAAAGCTTGGAGTAGTGGAGATTAAACCTTACCAGGACTCTTCACTAGATAAGTAATTTCGAGGACGAAATTTTTAAAGGAGGGGAGATTGTAACACCCGGAAAATTTAGAATAAAATTATTTGTTTTATAAATTATATTTTTGAAAGTTGAGGGACTAAAATAAAGTATGTTTTAAATTCTTATGTTTTAAATGGGCAAAATATTTAACTTTTTATAGAGTGACCAAAAGTATATCAACATTGAGCTCATTTTGTAGCTCACATTAAATAGTGTTTATTGGGCTCAAGAAAATGTATGTTCAGATGAGTTAAGCCCAAGATATTTCAATTCAAAGAAATATGATTAATGTGTATTATTTTATTTTGTAAAAAGTATCTTTTAAGTTAATTAGTAAAAAAAAAATATATAATATTGCATAATCACGTTTATCTTTTTAAAAAAAAGGAATTTACCATATCATATTATATTTAATTGTGCACGTCTAAATTATGTATATTCTTTTATTAGCTAAGCATGTTTATCCTTAAATTGAAAATTTTAGTTGTGATTGGTCAAAGAATTCTTTAATAGATAAGAGTCCTCAAGTGAATATTATTTGGATACGTTTCTACACTCCTAACACATTAGGATTCCACTTTTTGTCCTATAAATACCTATGCATGGTCACATTATTTTACACACCAAAGCAAGAATAAAGAGTAAAGAAGAAAGAGAAAAGAGAGATTTCTTACTCATGTGAAGGAAAGAAAGAAAGAAGAAAAGTTGAAAAGTTTTGGAACGTGTCATTTTAATTACTTCAGAAGTTTGTTTTTTAAAGGTAGGATATTACGTGCAAGTGGATATGTCTATGCAATATTATAATTATTTTTACATGATTTATTTCACGAAATGCTAATAGACCTACGTGTCTTGATGAAATGAAATGAAATGTGAGATCACCTTCGGGTTTTTCTCAAAATGCTAGAGCTTCCGATTGATTTTCGATTGTTCTTGATGAAATGATGGTATGTAGTGTTATAGATTTATGTTTAAAGAATTATTATATTGTTTAGACGCGCGTATCCTACTGGGTTTAAAATACTCACTCCTTTAAAATTTTAACATCTCAGGTTAGATCGGTTCAACGTGGATGGTGGTTGAATGGTGCGCGGATTGTCAAGTAAAATATTTTCAAGGGAACCAACAGTAATTTTTCCTTATATTTAGAAATTAGTATTTCTTAGATCTCTATTTAAGACTTAAAGTTTCTGTTTTAATGTTTTTGGTTGAATTAATTTGGATATTATGAATGCATAAATTTATTCAAGTTTGAATATTCAATTAAATACTTTCCGCTTTATGTATGATTGTGAAATGATATCGATAACACCTCAAAAATCAATAATATTTGGGGCGTTACACAAATTGAGCAAGATTATCGGTTCTCAAACTTCGCATACGATTTTCGAAAAAAGGAAGCGAGAAACACTGTAAAGCTTTTCTAATATAATGAACTAAACTAAAAAATAGTAAAATTCACATTAAAGTTAAAATTTACTAAACTTATCAAAAACAATAGTCCCCGACAAGGGTGCCAAAAATTTGATCCTTTGTAAACCTGTAAGTGCACGAGACTGTCAAGTAATATAATAATGAATATAATTTCGAACCTACGAGAACTATGTATTTGATCGAGTTAAAATTAATTGCAATTTTAATCGAATAGCAAACAAATGTTGTGATTTTTTTCTAAACTAATACCTAAATTATCAATTAAACTAGTAAAAGCAAGTAAATGTAATTTTCAAATATGTGAAATGTTTTGCTAAAATGTCGATTTCCCCTTATTATTCCATTTTTAGTGTAACAATTAAAGTGACAATTTGAAATCATTCATGTTGGTCAATGTTCCTAATTTAATTGAAAGCTCTCTTGATATCAATCAAATATATTCCCCCCATATGACCCTTCTATCTCTCGATAAAATATGTAAACATGATAAATGTATTAACAAGTGTTAGAACACCTATTGAAATCATATAAAACATTGGGGGTATATATCTATCATCTATCGAACCTTACAATATTTATTATATTATTCTTAAAACCTGTTGTCTCTCTCAATAACAATAAGCCCCCGTTTGGCATCCATTCTCTTCTCATTCTCTTTCTCATTTTTTTCTCTTTCTTCATTTCAACCTCACATTAATCAATAAAATAATATTACACATAAACCCAAAAACTTTTTTTACTTTTCAACCACACATTCTTTCTATCAATCACTATTCCAGAATTTATTCTTCACCAAAATGGGTGTCAAACACACTCTAAATTTACTAACAATTCAATTGGTGTAAGCAATTGAAAATAACGATAAAAACGATAATACACATCCACAAATAAAATCAAATTAAAGTCAAAATAATTAATTAAAAACTAAAAATAGCATAACAAGGGTTCATCTCATCCTAAAAATGTATAAAACTAGCATAACATATCGAAATTACAAGAAATCAAAGTTAAATGAAAAGATATAACTCGAATTTTTTTAAAATTGAGAAGATGGAGATAAATCTTGAAATTTTGAATCTCTTCAATGGTTTCTTGATGAATTTCCACATGTGCCTTCTCTTCTTTACCCAAAAATCAAGTTTGAATCTTTACTTGATTGAATTTTTGCAAGTTCCCTTCAATTCTCTCACAAAAATTAAGATTTTTCCTCATTTGATAGTAATAATTGATGAATATTGGAGTATGAGATGTCTATAATATGTATTCTCCTATGAGGTATTTGTAGAGTATAAAATAGATTGAAAATCACGTCCAAATTGGTTTTTAAAAGATTTCCAATCGAATAAGAAAAGTTGCATTCGCGCGCGGATTTTTTTCTCAACATATCAGTCAGTATTTTGTCATAACTTTCTCTCCCGATATTTGATTGAGGCGATTCAAACTGAGTTAGAAAACTAACTCAAAGGGATACAACTTTTTTAGAATAAATTGTTTCCAATTTATATGTTTACTATGACAAAAATGGGTTTCAATCTTCTACTAAAAATCTGGAATATAACTTGTGAGTGAAATTCGTTTTTGATAATATTTTGATCTTATTCCTTTCCTTTCTGAGTTCTACTTCTATCCAATTGTCTCCTAACAATATTCGAAGTATCGTCCCGTGGTACGAATTAACTATTGAATATTTGTAATTTGGTACTCGAATTTTGGACTTTGTCATTTTTCCTTGATTTTTCTTTCATTTCTTCCAATTCATCGTTCAACCATTGAGTTTTGCCTATATAACATAAAATACAAGAATTTAGGATATATTTTGTCAAAAGAACTATTAAATATCGATATTTTAGGCCCTCGAATAAGTGTATAAAATACACTTATCACCCTCCCTCTTCATAATGATTCGTCCTCGAATCTCCACCAGTATCAAACAAGGAAAGATCAAAAACATTGAAAGTGGCAAAAATGTTATATTCACCTGGAAGGTCCAACTTATAGGCATTGTCATTGAACTTTTCAAGTGCTTGGAATGGTCCTTCGTCTCTCAATTCCAACTTTGACATCCTTTGAGCTGGAAAACGTTCATCTCTCTTATGCACTCAAACCCAATCTCCAGGTTCAAATGTGACACCCTTTCATCCCTTATTTGCTTGAGAAGCATAATGCTCATTTTTCTTCTTAGTCTGGCACCTTACCCTCTCATGGAGGAATCTTACTAACTCGGTTTTCTTCTTTCCATCTAAGCTACCTCTCTCATCAATAGGTAAATGAACTAAATCCAAATGTGTTAGTGGACTTAAACCATAAACAATTTCAAATGGAGTATAAGAAGTAGTAGAATGCGTGCTCTAATATATACAAATTTTATGAATGACAAGCAATCATACTAACTCTTCAAGTTCTAATTGACTATAGTGTGTAATAGTTGTATCATAATCCTATTAACAACCTCAGTTTGCCAATCCGTTTGTGGGTGACAAATAGTAAAAAATAATAGCTTAGTTCCTAACTTACCCCACAAAACCTTCCAAATATTACTAAGGAACTTAACATCCCTATTTGATATTGATGACTTCTTAATGTTTTGATAATAACAAACAAGATTAATATTATTTCTAATAATTGATTTTGAGTGATGATAGTTCAATATTAAAATCAATCAAGCATTGTCAAAATCAACGCATAATAAATTCGACTCGAAATGAAGATTAAAGTGAAAGTTAAACATTCAAGTCAAATCATTCGAGACGGGAGCTTAAAAGATCAAAATCAAGACTGTCAAATTGGGCTCATAAAGAAGGTCAAGATCGAAGTCAAGCATTAAAGCCAAATGTCAAGAAAGATCCAGATCAAGATCAAGAGTTTAAGAGCCAGACATGAAATAAACTTCGAAACAAGAACAAATATTAGGCTTTCGACATCATATCTAAAGGTGTAATAACACTTTGATAATAGCTCAAAAATCATTTTGTGCTCGAAGAGTTATTTTCATATCACTTGCATAAAATATTTTAGATCAAAAGTGAGATTGATTTTTCAAAGTGATACTTGAACTTAGATCACATCTCCAAAAAAAGGTCAATAGTCAATCGGACAGTCCGGACAAGTCATCCGGTTTGACATAATTTTTCTGTCCATTTGGACATCCAGATGGATGAACCGGATGTCTGGTTCAACTGCAACGGTTAGTTTTTTGATCTTTTCTTACCGCAACGGTTAGTTGGTCGTACAATAATGTTCTGGACGTCCGGATGGGTCGTATGGTTCAACAGAATATTTGACTGCTATAAATACCAACTCACTTGCCATTCATTTTAACGCTTAAGAGCATTCAAATGAAATACCTTTGAGCAAAATTATATTGATTTCTCATCTCATTTATTATTATCAAATCATTTAGTTTTGAAAAACTTTTTGTCAAATTAACTTTTAAAAATCTACTCATCAAAGTTTTTTATGTGAAAAATATTCTGTGAACTTACATTTTTACATTCATTTAAATTTATTTCTTCATAACAAAAATTTTGATTGTTGGATCAAACTTCTTGAATCATTTCTCTTTGTGTTTAATTTATCTATATCAATTTTAAAAGAGATATACTTTTGAAGAAGATATTTGCACTTACATTGCATAAACTTTTTTTACTTCTTCATATTGAAACTTTGATGGAATCAAACTTGTAAACATCATATTCATCAAAGTTTCTAATTTATCTCTAAGTACTTAATTTATCATAAATTATTCATTGAAAGAGATATAAATTTTTAAGAAGCTTTTTGCACTTAAATTGCATAAACTTTTCTTCCTCTTCTTCATATTGAAACTTTTTAAACCTACATTGTATTTATTTCTTCATCTTCTCATTGAAACACTTTGATTGATTGAATCTAATTTTTTACTATCATATTCATCAAAGTTTTTCATCTAAAACTTGAGCTGTCATTTATTATTATTCATTGAAGTGTTAGCCTCTCTTATTGCTTAATTTGTTTGTATTATTTATCAAGAGAAGAATTTCATTGTAAAATCACATTGATAAAGTGTGGAACGTGTTGAAGTCCCTTAAATATCAATATTATATAAGGATCGATACTCTTTGTTGTAAGTCACCGTGTTGGTCATATTGAGGACACGTAAAGCTCAATAGTGTGGGTCATATTGAGGTCTCGTAAAGCTCAATAGTTTGGGTGGTGTTGAGGTCCCGTAAATCTTAACATTGTATAAGGATCAGTGGTCCTTATTTGTAAGTCACCAAAAGCGTTGTAAAGTGTTGGATTGTACCATAAGTCAATCAACATAGTGAAAATGCCTTGTTCATACCGGAGAGCTTGGTAACGGAGGACGTAGATCATTGCTTTGGATCGAACCTACACAATTTTATTGGTTGCATCATCAATCCCTTTTACTTATGTTTTTATATTTGTGCTTACTATTTGAATTAATCTATTTAGTTTTACTTACTTGAATTTAGTGGTTAGTTATTCTCGAGTTATCGGATACAATAGTTTTGGTACCCCATGTAAGTGCACTACTTCCTTAAAGAATAAATCCGCAATATTGATGGCATCATCAGTTTTATGACATGGAATGAAATGAGTTATCTTACTAAATCTATCTACCACCACAGATATGAAATATCTTTCTTTCTTAGTCCTAGGTAAACTCAACACAAAGTCCATAGACATATCAACTCAAAGCTCACTAGGAATGAGTAATGGTTTATACAAATCATGAGGTAAAACCTTAGACTTAGCCTTTTTACAAGTAATACATCTATTATAAACCCAATCAGTATTGACCTTCATCTTAGGCCAATAGAAGTGTTCATTTAACATATCAAAAGTCTTCTTAATCCCAAAGTGACCCATTAAACCTCCATTATGTGCTTCACGTATTAATAATTCTCTCATTGAACACCTAGGTAAACATAACTTATTCTCCTGAAATAAATATCCATCATGCCTAAATAATCTATTTATTGCGTGTTTGTCACATGATTCATATATATTAGAAAAGTTCGAGTCATTATCCCTATCATATTTATATCCCAGCAATTTAGTACCTAAAGAAATAAGAAGTACATACCTCTTTGACAATGAATCCGCTACCTCATTTTCTTTACCTTGTTTGTATCAAATAACATATGAAAATGTCTCAATAAACTCCATCCACCTTGCATGTCTCTTGTTTAGTTTACCTTGACCATTTAAATGCTTCAATGACGCATGATCGGTGTAAATCATGAACTCCTTTAGCCATAGGTAGTATTGACATGTCTCCAAAACTCGAACAATTGCATACAACTCCTTGTCATATGTAGGATAATTGAGAGCTGCATCACTTAGCTTTTCACTAAAATAAGCTATTGACCTTCGTTCTTGTATGGAGACACCTCCAATACCTATTCTTGAGGCATCACATTCAATCGTAAAAGTATTGTTAAAGTTAGGTAGTGATAAAATCAGTGCAGTGCACAACCTATCCTTAATAATATTAAAAGCATGTTCTTGTGCGATGCCCCAATGAAATCCTACACTTTTCTTTACAATCTTCGTGAGTTGTGTAACAAGTGTACTAAAATCTTTAACAAAATGCCTAAAAAAGCTAACTAAACCGTGAAAACTTCTTACCTAAATTATGATTTTAGGTGTTTGCCACTCCTTGATAGCTTTGATTTTCTCCACATCTAATTCAATTCCCTTTGCACTTATAACATAACCAAGAAACACGACTTTTTCCATGCAAAATGTACACTTTATAAAGTTAGCATAAAATTGTTCTTGTCTTAAATCCACAAGCACACATCTTAACTGTCATGTATGCTCATTTAAATTCTTACTATATACTAAGATATCATGAAGTAAACTACTACAAATTTACCTATATATGCACACAAGACATAGTTCATTAATCTCATTAGTAAGTCCAAATGGTATGACTAACCACTCATATAAACCATATAAAGTCTTAAAAGCAGTTTTCCACTCATCTCCCTTTCTCATCCTAATTTGATGATATCCACTTTTAAGATCTATTTTACTAAACATGTATGAACCTTGTAATTCATCTAACATATAATCAACTAGTTATAGGGTGACGATATTTTGCTGTTATGTTATTGATCGCCCGACAGTCTACGCACATAATTCAAGTCTCATCTTTCTTCGGCACAAGTGGCACTGATATGGCACATGGACTCATACTTTCTCTCACATATCCTTTGTTCATCAATTCTTCCACTTTCCTTTGAAGTTTCTTGATCTCCTTGGGATTACTTCGATAAGTCAGCCTCTTTGGAATGACAGCTCCAAGTACAAAGTCAATTTGATGCTTAATACCTCGAATGGATGGTAGCCTACTAAACATGTCCTCTGGAAACAAGTTTTTTAATTCCTAGGAAATAAAAGTAGCCAAACTAGGGAGGAGTGTTTTAGATTCCTCAAAGTTGAAGAGTTATTCCTTCTAAACCAACAAGATCATACGTCAGTTCTCAACTGCTGCCCTCTTCAACTCACTCAATTTTGCAAAGAAACTCACTTTCAACTTTTCTCTTCTCTCATAAGATTTTTTTCTATACTCCTTTGTGGCTTTGCCCTTTTTTCCTCACAATTAGTCATCTCACATTTTTCTCTCTTACTTTTTTATTTTGAAAGATCAATCTCAATCTCACTCTCTCTTTCTCTCAATCTTTTTTCTTCTCCACTTTTCAATTTGAGTTGATTTTCATAAACTTGTGTTGGTGTTAACGGCGCAAGAGTAATAGGCTTCCAATCTTTAGTGAAATTGTACCTATTTTGTAGCCATCATGCATCACCTTCCTATCATATTATCATGGCCTTACGAACAAAATATGTCCGGCATGTATAGAAACTACAATACTTCATCTTGATACATCCCAATTGAGAACTCACCAACACTCGTCTATTCACCTTAACCTCTCCACATTCATTCAACTATTGTAATTTGTGAGACCTAAGATGTTTTACCATAGTTAACCCCAATTTCTCAACACGTGTAGTGATATCCACATTAGTACAACTACCCCCATCAATAATCATACTACAGACCTTGTCGTTGACATGGCATCTCATATGAAATATGTTCTCCCTTTGTTGCTCAATGTCATCCACTTTGATTTGAGCACGAAGAGTTCGTCGCGTAACCAACAATTCTCCTACTGCATACTCCACTTTCTTACCATCACTAATATCCTCCAATTCTAGCATGTCATCATAATCAAACTCATTATCACTCACCACTTCTCCATTGTCTCACAAGATCATCGTCCTTTTGTTTGGATATTGATAAGCAATGTGTTCTGATCCCAAGCACCTAAAGCATTTGATATCCCGATTCCTAGGGGGTTGGGATTCCCTCTTTAGTGTAGCTTTGCTAACAACTTCCTCTCTTTTCTTCAATAGCTCAGTTATACTTTTTCATACAATCACATCACCTTTATTGTTATCCCATTTGATTTAGGACCCGAAGAACCAGATGGGTATCTAACTGCTCCCTTCCTCTTCCACCATCTCTCCACCTTCATAGCTACATGTAACATGTCCTCCAACTCCACAAAATGTTGTAGTTCTACCACATTAGCTATCTCTCTATTCAAACTATTCAAAAATCTTGCTAAAGTGGCCTTCTGATCCTCCTCAACATTTGCTCTAATCATGACAATCTTCATCTCCTTGTGATAATCATCAACTCCTGGATTCTTAATAAAGACTTTGTAATTTTTGATAAAGATCACTATAGTAATGATTAGGAACGAACATCTTCCTCATGATAGTCTTCAATTCTTCCCATGTTTCAATAGGCCTCTCATGATTCATCTTCCTAGATGTTTTTATTTGATGTTGTTATTTGATCACACCAAATGATAGCATAATCGGTAAACTCAACGACAACAAGTTTTACTTTTTTCTCTTCCGAGTAGTTATGGCGATCAAATATAAACTCTATCTTCTTCTCCCACTCCAAATATGCTTCTAGATCGCTTCTTCCTTTAAATGAAGGAATTGTCATTTTAATATTGTCCATACTTCTATCAACTACATCTCCAACATAATCTCTAGCCCTCCTATCATGCCTATCTCCTCTATTCCTTGTCCTTCCTATTTCAGCCTCCACTAATGCATCTTCATCAATTCCTCTACCCGCTTCATTTTCTCCACCAATATCCGCTCTAGATCCCGCCTACCTTGCCTCCTTGCGTTAGGAATTTCTCTAATTTATTCCCTAGGTAAATAGCAAGAAATGTATCTTGCCTCCACATCCACGCCTCTTGCATATCCATTCTATCTCACATATCACCAAACAACCTTTCAAATCGTCGTATCATCTCCTCCGTTGTGATAACTTGACTATTTTTCCTATTTGAAGTAGAATCGTCTCTGTCAAACATCCTAAATGTAGAATGATATTTGCCTCACATGTGTACACTAGTGTATCATTAAATTTGACTTTTTTCCTCTATTAGTTTTACCACTCTTCCTTTTTTTTCCCACTCAATGCTTCCTTGCAAAGAATTAATTCGATCTAAATAAAAAAAAAATTCAACCCTTGTGGAGTTTAAACAAAGAATTGAGTAAGGAAAATAATCTAGAATGATTCAAGAAAGTAAGAATTTTAACTTTGAATGGGTTTGCCAGTGATAAATTCAAGAAAGTGTTTCTTGAATTCAGACTGGACACTTTTTTTTAACTAAATATGTGAGAATTCAATAAAAATCCAAAAAAAAACCGAAAAGGAATTGATTTGGGCACTAATTTAGTACACAAACAACTTTTGAATTTTTTTAATTTTAATTGGATTGAATGACTCAAAAGATGAAGAACATGAAAAATGAAAATGAAGACTCAAAACAAAAACAAACAAAGAATTAAATGATATAACCTTGTTTTTTGGAGCTAGGCTTTGATACAAACTAATGTGAACCCACGTAGTAATTGTAGTTATGAAACCCATGACAAATTAAATCAAACCCAAGAAGCTAAGAATTAATATTTGAAAGAAAATTTCACCCAATAAATTATTGAACCAAAGAATCAAGATAATTGCAACAGTATCTTGACCCTGTTATCACAAAATTTATGAACTTTACTTGAATTGTTGAACGCCACAAGAATTTAATTCCTAATAAGTTCGGAATTAATTTGATGAAGAACGAGAAGAAAGCAATATGTCTTGCAATAATATCCCTCAAATTGTGTATTTTCTACAATGAAAAGAATAATCATATTTATATAGAATCCCTAAAGCCTAAATTAAAAAGGAATTAAGTCTTAAAAGATATCAAAAAGATACCATACAATAGTTTTAACAAAAATAGAAGTCTAGTAGACGAAATTTGAAAAATCGTGTCCCAATTTTGAACTATGCGGCCACATAGGTTTATTGCATGCGGTCGCATAGGCCAGTATTCTGCCCTCACTTTAGTCGTGGTATGGATGCATGCAACCGCATGCATAGGTGTGCTATGCTGTGGTATAACTTTGCCCTTCAGCTCCCTCGCCTGTTACTTGCACCAAGTTGATCCATCTTATTTCTTCCTCCAAGCCCTACATGAAACTTGTTATTTTTCTTGTTGTGATCGATATTTCGTCTACTGTAGCTTCAACAAACAATCACATACTTTCCTTGACCTTCTTTGCCCATGACCTCGTCATTGTTCCTTCCACCATGATCAACGGATCCTTATCCTTGCTACGTCTCATACCATGATTCTCATCATTACCCCACCCCCAAATGCAAAATATCTATAGTCGCCACAGACCGTCACGTCACAACAAAACATTAACATCACCATAAATCGTCGATAACACCACTCCTTCTACCCCAACACTACAAAGTGCAACCACAACATTCAATTTCCTAATCGAAACCTTACCCACAAACCCAATAATTTCAACTGTCAATTTCCTCCCTTCAACCACCAAATCCCTTCTGAGCTTCCCACAAAAATTCAAAACCACAAGCATGGTGATCCACGTCACTAGAGTTGCTCGCATTGCCACGACCAAGGTGGACATCAGCGATAGAACCCCGAACGTACCTCCAAAATCACCAATACACACAAATTTGTCCACCCCGAACAACAATTGACCTAACCATGGTCAATTCATACCGAGAAAGTACAGATTTTAAAAAATTCCAAGAAAGGCATAGTAAAATTGTGTAAATAGCTACAAATAGACGGGGCTGACCTTGAGATTTTTAGTGGCTTGTGTGACATTTTAAAGTAGAGCCCTTTCATGTAGTTAAAAAATATATTGAGAAAAAATATGTTCCAATAATATTATTTCATTATAAAAATATGACATTTAAATAATTGTTTATTTTTTTAGGGGTTGTGAATAAAAAAAGTAAAACTAAAGCTCAAAAGAACCTCCCAAACTTAAATCGAAATTCATATGTGATCAATAAAGAATCATCCAAGCCACTAACCTCTTCATGTAAGGGTGAGAGAAAAGGAAATGGCGAAAAAGGATCTGGGGTTAGCTTTTCACTCTTCACTTTATTTATTTTGATTTTGGATTGCTTATTGTCTTGTTAGGTTGGTAATTGATTAATGAAGTTAATTAGACATTTGGGATTGGGTGGTAAAATAGATAGTTCAATTTTATTTTTTTCGAAAGCAAGATAATTTAAAATTAGAAAAAATAAATAGTTTTTTCAATGATATGTTAAATTAAAAAAATATTAACGTAATATAATTTTTTTTACTCTTTTTTCAAAAATATTGCGCCATTTAACTTAACGATATTAAAACTTTAAAATTTTAAAAATAATAACACATTTTGAATATATATGGGTGTATTTGATGTATATTATTGAGAAAAGAATATATTTTAAATGGTTGATACGAGGGAAAATATGTGGTTAAAAAATAAGGAAAATTATTGATGTGATGAAAAATATTATTTTATTGAAAAATATGTGGTTGAAAATGAGTTTTGAAAGAATGTGTGTTAAACAGGGACATAATTATGCATACATACGCCTATAACAAAAAGTTTTTTGATACCTCTACAATGTTATGATCCTGCAGTCGCTCAACTCATACATCCTCAAGGCCGCCTCTGCAAATAGACAAACCCATGTTCTTCTTTTGCTCATAAGCTTTATGAGTAACAAAGGAATATGATTCTTTTTGTCTGAATTTGTCTGCAATGGTTTGTGCTTGAATTTGATGGGTTCTGTATCCCTCTTTTGTAGTGGTGATATTAGGATGGAATAAGTGATGTTGTTAGCGATTTATGATGACGTTGACAATTTGTTGTGACGGTGATTGGCAATGGCAATGGTGGATGATTTTGGATTTGGGAGGTAGTGTGGGTAGCGCTATCAAAAAAGCTCGAGCGGCTCGGTCGAACTGAGCTTAGGCTCTGGCCGAGCCCCATTTTGGGGCAACGGCCCGTGTCACGGGCCAAAATGGCTCGGGTCCAGTAATAAAAAAAATTTGAATTCAAAATAAAAGCTGCCTGCACAATAGGCAGCTACAACATAGCTGCCTGTGAGGCAGTTGTAACTGCCTTACATGCAGCTATAATGTAGCTATTTGAGTGAGGCGATTGTAGTTGCCTCACGACTACAAAATTAGGCTAACGTGCACGACTAAAGAGCCGCTGCTCGCGATGGCGTCCACAAACAACAAATTTTTTTTTAATTTGAATTGTCTTGTCAAAAATTTGAATTTGTAAATTAATTATAGTTAAAACAGATGTATTATTTTGTCTATAAATACAGAAAAATTTTACAAATTCATATCAATCCATCTAAAATTTCTTTAGGCAATATTCAATTTCAGTATTATACTCTCAAATTTATTTACGCAATATTCAGTATTTTACTCTCCAATTTCTTTTACTCTATTTTTCAATATTCTTTACTATAATACTTACACGTGTATTTTACTAGGGGTGTCCAAAAGTCCCGAACCGAACCGGACCGAACCCGAACCCGAATCGAACCGAATCGAACGGTTCTTCATAAATTAAATACCCGAACGGGTACCCGAATCGAGAACCGATGGGCTTGGGTCGGGTCTCGGGTCTAGACCAAGAATCGAAGAATCGAATAAGAACCGAAACTAAATAATTTTTTTTATTTTTTCTAAACAAATTAGCAAATTAATTAAATAAATCAGATTATTTTATAATTTTAATTTTAAAACCCAAATCATTTTAAAAACCCATTAGCCCATTTTAATTTGAAGCAAATGAATATATTTTATGTAGTGTTGCTGTAATATTAATATCTAATTTTTGGTATTTGTATGCATTGAATTAATCTTATTGGATGGCTAGTTATTTATATGTTTTTGAATTAGGCTACGTTAATTTCTAAAAGTTACGAATGAAATGTCATTAGTTGTATTTATGTAACGTTGCTGTAAATATTAAAAAATTTAATTATGGTGCGGAACCGAACCGAACCCGAACGGTTCCATAATTATATTTGGACCCGATGGGTCCATTTATTAAATACCCAAAAGTTTTGGATCGGTTTGAGTCTCTTCAAAATCGAACCGAACCGACCCACGGACAGCCCTATATTTTACTAGTGATGAGATTAATCAGTTTAGAGATAATTTGAGTACTCCATTGGGGTACGATGTATATCAAAATATTCCAATTGATTTGGAAGATATCGAAGATGCGGAAGTAGTTGAGGTTAAAATGTCCAAAAAAGAGTCTGCGGATTGTTGGCAATGTATGACTCGTAAAAAAGTTGGGGTTCAAAATGGAGTTGATATTTGGAAAGTATGTTACAATTATTGTGGTAAAAAACTTAGTTGGAAGCCTAGTTCAAGCACATCGCATTTAAATAAACACATATTAAGAAGTTGTAAAGCGAAATCAGTCGGTCTTGACCTGAAACAGACCGAACTAACATTTACTAGTTTCGGTTCTACTCTTTCCACTTTTGTATATTCACAGGTAAGATTTCGTGAAGGAATGACTACATACGTGGCTACAGTAGAGATGCCGCTAACGATGATTGAGTCAGTACACTTTACTCGTCTTGTGCAGAATTATCTCCAACCCAGGTATCATTCTTATTATAGAAATACTCTTTGTTCTGATATTATAAAATTATATAACAAAAGAAAACAAACTGCTATTGAAATTCTAAAAACTTTTAATTCTGTTATATCATTTACCTCTGATTTATGGACCGGTGTTAATAAAAAAAGGTTATATTGTTGCTACAGCTCATTACATTGATCACCTATGGATTATGCATAAAAGAATTATTGCATTCAGATGTGTAGAATATCCTCATAATGCGACTAACATATACATGGTTTTAAAAGATATTATACAAGAATATGGTATGCAAGAAATGGTTCGAAGTTTTACTTTTGATAATGCTAGTGTAAACAAAGTTGTCAAAAATTTATTAATGATTTGAACCCTACATTTGGAGGATTATTTTTTCATCAACGTTGTGTATGCCACATTATTAATTTGATTGTAAAAAATGGATTAGAACATTTAAAATCACCGTTAGATAAAATTAGGCAAGCAATTAATTTTATTACTATATCACCAGCAAGGAAGCAAGCATTTAACAATTTATGTGCAAAGTATGGCTTAGAAAAGAAATCATTTGTCACTAATGTATCATATAGATAGAACTCTACATATCTTATATTACACTCGTGTGAAAATTATGATAAAGTTATTTCAATGTATTATAATGGTAGACATACGTATGGACTCGAACATAATTTGGAAGATTGAGACTAGAATCTTGCATTTGTCGTTAAAACATTTTTAAAACTTTTTTTCGAAACCACAAAGGAATGTAGCGGTGTTTATTACCATACATCTTCACTTGTTTTACAACATTTTTTCTATTTTACACAAGCATTTCAAAAATATAGGAATTTCCCAATTTTTGTTGATGTAGTTTATTCTATGGAGACAAAATTTCATAAATATTGGGAAGAGATACCCTCATTATTTTTATTAGTTTCGGTGATGGATCCTCGACTTAATTTAACTGGCACAAAAGCTACTATAAAGAGGATTTCAAATTTTATGAATATACAATTATCACATGTGCATATAGAATCAATGTTATGTGAAATATATAACTATTACGTTGAAAAAGAAGGTCAGTGTAGTTCTACTTCCCAAAGTTCTTTTTCAAGAAATACTTCAACAAATGCATATAATATATGGAGTTATTTAGAGACCAAGTTCCCTTATTTAGTTCTAATTCGTCAATATCTAGAGTAATAGATGTAAGTGGTACAAATTTTGAAATTCCCTCCGAGTTAGCTAGGTATATGTGCGGGACGTTCGTACAGTAGTATCGGTGGCTGCATTTAGTTTATGTGGTCGAGTTTTATGTGACGAACGATCAAAACTAAAAGAAGGTATATTAGAGGTTTTAATATGTTTGAAGGACTGTGAATGTGCGGAATTACGTCTTCAAGAACAAGTTGATAGTATAATGATCGATGAGTTACAGCAGATTAAAGTATAAGATATTGTAAGTTTAAAATGCGTAATTTTTAATTTTTTTTGTTTCAAGAAAAATTGTACAAAAAATATTTTATTCGTGTACAATTTTAATTCCGCCAACGATAATTGTAGCCAGTCCTAAACCCAGATAAAGGAAGAGGATTTTTAACTTTTATAATTTCTTTAATTTATAATACGCATAAAATGTAAAATTTTTTTTTTTTAAAAATGTAGATTAAAAAAAAAAAGCCCGAGCTGGCTCGGCTCGGCTTGCCCGCTAAGGCTCGGGCGAGCCTCGTATTTTTTGGCCTGGCCCTGCTTGGCCTAGCTCGGGCAGAAAAAAGCTCAGCCCAAAAAAGCTTGGGCCTTTTTTTTCCCGGCTTAGGCTTGGGCTCGGCTCGTTGACATAGCTAAGTATGGGGTAGTAGGGTAGGGTTTGGGAAGAAGATAATTTTTTTCTCTTATTTCGTTTTTGTAATTACTTTAATTATTTAATATTAAAAATACGAAGTTATTAATTTGAAATACATTTTCTTAGTCAATTAACAGTCAATCCATCAATTTGTCCGTGTTGCAATAAAATGAAATGTTTGAAATTGTGGGTGGCACAAACTTAATGTTTGAATAAAGTCTGCGACAAAATGAAATATTTGGAATCGTGACTGCAATTCTCCCTTCTTTTAACTAAGTTCGTTGCCTCATCAAAAAATTTGTTAGAGAACTAGTCAGGCAAAACTCGATTAAGGAAAAAAAATACAACGCATGTTAACTCATAAAAAATCACTTCACAACTTTAAACCAGCATCCCAAAAATGCATATAAATATCTCTTCTACATAATATAGAGTATCTTTAAATTTACGAAGAAAACTTTTTTTACACATAAGATGCTCTTTATTATGCAAAATTGAACCAAAACCAAACAAGTTTAAATTTCGGACACTTGCCAATTCCTATCGTGGGCGAATGCACAAGTATACGAAGGAAAGTAGACACAATTGCAATAGAATAAAGCAACCTATATAGATTTAATAGAAGGTCTAGACATGGTTTTGTTCGATGTGGTATTTCCCAACCCCAATCAAACCGATTTTAATTCGAAACTTATGCTCACTCCTAATGTAGTCTGTTGCATGTAAGAAGGCACTCTACATTTGCAAAATGAATGCATATATCAATATGATGCGATCTCCAATTCTCTTGTTTCTTGCACATAAGATACTAATACACCAAATGAAATTGAAATTTGAAAAATTAATTCCAGCTATATTTTCTCTATTATCTCCATATAGTCACCTGTTTCACATGAAAAATACAACCAAAAACTAAACATTGTTCTCGATAAATTTAGAGTTAGCTATGCAATCACCACTCCATTCAATTCATTCTTTGCTAGTTCTATTAAAAGATCTAAAACAACTAAATTCTCGACGACAACAACAAGAACTGAAGTATTAGTCTACCCTTTCCCTCCTCTTAACATATTCTAGTGAGATCACGCGACTCTTAAGATCAAGAACATCTTTAAGTTCACATAAATAACGGATCAACCTCCTAAGTCACCCTTCTCTTATTTATCCTCCATCGGTGCCACCCACTTGTTGACATATTCAAAAGTCTCACACACAAAGTAAGAAGATAAAAGAGCAGTCTTCTAACTTAATATCCAACCATGTAAAAAAATTAGGAAACAAATTTATATCAAGAAGATGAGATAACATGAACTCAATTGACGATGGTTATTCTTATCTTATTATGGGAAGAAAAATTATTTAATCGCTCTAAAATATATTTAGCCCTTGTTCGAGCCCCATTTTCATCAAAATATATTTTTGAACGGTAATTTGACCTCATTTCAACCACTCATTCTTCAATAAAATAATATTACACGTAAATTCAAATTTTTTCTTTATTTTATAACCACACATTCTCCATCATAACACTAATACAGAATGCATTTTTCGAAAAAAATGGGGCTCAAACGCTTCTTTATTTACAAAAAACTATCTACACGTGTGACATGTTATGGAAAACATGAATTATTGCTTGCAAGTTGAATGAAAAAACTGGACAATACATAAATGCTTCTCAACAACTATTTCCTTATAATAATTGAGATAGTTCAACAGCAGAAAACAGTTTCTGTTCCAACTCCTCTAGCTTCTTACTGGAATTAGCGTTTTGGGATCGGCGCGCATTTATGACTGCAACGAGCTTACTTTTCATTTCCTCAACATCTTTCTTGCTTCTTGCTAGGGATTGTTCGATTTCTCTCCTGTGTCGTAACAACTCAGTGTACATGGTTGCAGATTCTTTAACCTAAAAATGATATTACCATAAATGTCAGGTGTCTGCCATAAGATATGGATAACAGAAGAATTAGCGCACAAGATTTGCAAATAGTGTTCTATCGGAAAATGTACGAGGAAGCTTGGCTCCAACAACGGTTATAAAAGAGAAATTATCGAATGATGTTCAATAAATGGATAGTGCTCTATAGTAACTTGGCAGGTCAGGTAACAAGGACTCAACACAACTCCAACAATATTAAGAAAGAAAAAGAATTTAAAATATTGATGGAAACTTTACCCTGTGAATAGCATCAATGACATTGTTTTCAGCTTTCTTACGCCTGACTGATTCTTTGTGTACATCCCGACAAAAACTTTCTACTCTTGCCACAGATTGCCCAAGCCTATGATAAATGTCATCACTCATCGTTCCTTCCTGATCAAGTTCAACAATTAGTCAGGAAGAATTCCACAATGACTTTTTTAGGAGTACTTCCAAAAAACAAAGTACTAAATGTATTTTGGATATGTTATGGGTAAATCTACATACTTTTCTTAGAAGTAACTTTCAAGTTACTTGTAAGCATAGCAAATCATGCTCCATATCTTTTCACTAAAGAGCACAATCAACTCTCTTCATTAACATTATTGTATGCCTTGAGGAACATTTTGCATCTCAAGAAAAAGAAACGCATATAAGTACATGAACTCATTCTCCAAAATCTTGTGTTGCAAATAATACCTATAGACGAATAACACTACGCTTTGGCATGATTATGTACTTACTAAAGAACTGACGGCAATGGACAATTGATGACAACCTCCCCACTCATTATCCTCGGGCATAGGTGACTCCAACCTTTCGTTCCCCTCAGTACATTCAAGAGAGCCTGAGGCTGTGTCCTGGATTATTTCTCTAGACGGGCACGTTGAAAACAGTGAGCTTACTGAAGGACTTCTCCTTGATGGGCTATCCCCATAAGTGCTCCCTTCTGGATTCAACCTGCTTTGTGGCGTTACAGTACCAGGGTCATCTGGTGGTGATAAGAATCTCATCACGAGATCATCAGACCCGAATGTATGACAGTTCGGAACTGGATCTGGTATGTTTAGTCCATCATTTTCCCCTTCTGTAACTGATAGTGAACTCAAGGAAGCCTCCGTGGTTTCAGCATTTGTACTTGCTTGAGGTGATTCACAGTCTCTCTCTATATAAATTCCATCCACCTCACTTTCCCTACATTGGATTATCTGACAGCATTAGTATCAAGATAATATCATGACATGGAGTGTTGCGAGCAACCACAAGATTGGGTTTTAGGAAAAAAAGTCAGAAAACACAAAGATTTACTTGCTTCAAAAGTTGGCCAACGTCTACAGACAGGTGGAGAAGAAAATCCCACAATTAACCAAAAGGGATAATAGAAAAGTGTCAAAAGAATTCAATCCCCAAACCCTGAAAACCCCAAAGTTTATACTATGAAATGCAAAGGAATACTCCGAAGTCCTACCAAAAGATAGCTCTCTCTAACTATCACTCAAATTGGGAAGGAGAAAATACAAAGTGGGGAGTTGGTTATACAGGAACGTAAAAGGAGAGCTAATTGATCCCCTATTAGACGTGGGACAAAAAAAAAAAAATCCTACATTAGATAGATGAAATTCCATTAGTAAACCAATCTGCTACGAGTATTATAGGATACAAACCTTGATGAACTATCCAAATCAGTGCTCCCTTCTGAATTCAATCTTCTCATCCCGAGGTCGGCAGACCTGACTCTACGATAGTTAGGAAATGAACCCGATAGGCTTAGTCGATCATTTCCTTCTTCTGTAACTGATAGTGATCGCAAGGACGATTCTGTAGTTTCAGCATTTGAACTTGCTTCAGGTGATGCAGAGTTTATCTCTCTCCCTCCTGAATTCAATCTTCTCATCCCGAGGTCGGCAGACCTGACTCTAAGATAGTTAGGAAATGAACCCGATAGGCTTAGTCGACCATTTTCTCCTTCTGTAACTGATAGTGATCGCAAGGAAGATTCTGTAGTTTCAGCATTTGTACTTGCTTCAGGTGATGCAGAGTTTAAATCTATATAAATTCCATGTATATCACTTTCCCTACATTGAATAAGCTTACAGCATCAGTGAATATTACTTATCAAGCAAGAGTTATCAATTAAAAAAGTTAGAAATCACAGCAACATCATAAATATCAATTAAAAAAGTTAGACATCACAGCAACATCATAAAACCAATCTGCTATAAGTATTATGATACACAACATGTGTTTTGGTCATTACTCCATACTAGAATTCATGGGACAGC
Organism: Fraxinus americana; assembly: GCA_035079005.1. Lineage (NCBI taxonomy): Eukaryota > Viridiplantae > Streptophyta > Magnoliopsida > Lamiales > Oleaceae > Fraxinus > Fraxinus americana. The sequence continues at coordinate 18,373,814 of CM068714.1, forward strand.
TAAGTGAACAGAAACGTTTAAATCAGACCTAAAAACACAACAGTAAAATCATGCCTTGTATGTATAAGGTTCCCTTTCCATATAAATGAAATGCGACAGAAACTGGGTGCTTTTAGACGCACATAGGTTGCTTTCCTAGACTTGGGTATAATCATTTCTCTGCAACATGAAAACAATTGCAGGGAATAAGATTAAGTCATAAAAGAAAGAAATAATCTCAGACGGTTCAAAGAGATAAACACGTCACACAAAGATAAAATATAAGGCATTGTCTCGCCCATTATGGATACATAAACTTCCACTTGTTCCAACATCAACTGTTGAAAGAAGCAGCTATAAAACTACTATAGAAGTAGTAAGAAGAAAACGACCTTGTACTGTTTCTGAAGAAGAAAATCTTCTTAAGAGTAGTCTCCTTGCCCCTAGACATAGAAAAAAGAAAGACAAGATCAGAGTACTTTAAATTGACCTCTTGAAGAATGTATTTTTAATCTCTTCTTCATTATATTTAGTCAATGAGAATACATAACCCACTGGACACCCATACACAATCTGGAACCACCTCATTCAAGTGTGACATTTCTCCAACACTAGTCATTGGACGCCTACTGCTGCTCAGTGCTCACCCAATCTTCTTTTTCAGAGGTAGATCAAGATGGGTAGAGGACTCTGGATCCGTATTGCCACCCCTAGGTAGCATTTATCATTTTAAAATTATCTAGTAACATGATAGTGATGACTGGTAAAAGTTTTTGCAGCATTATACCTAGAATAAGTTTTACAAGATCCCGTTCCCATGACAATCCACTTAATACGACGCTGAGATAGGAGTTGCACAATGCCCTTCTCAATAGAGTCCATCTCTTTGGGCAGTGTCTCTGCCTGATTCTACGATGAGAAGTAAACCATGTTACAAGAAATAAGCTTTAGCACATGTATTGCATGGTTGTTCCCAAAGAAACCTTCATAAAAGGAACGAAAACGACACACTTAATACAGTGGTTTGCATCCGTTAGGTACATTAAGTTTCAAATGTATAATAGATGGTCATCATGCTTATACATCCCAAGGTCTAGAATAAAAAATTTCCACAATTATGTTATAAAGTTTAAAAACAACAGTATCATTTGGAAGACAGATAGAAAATACCCCTGCCCGGTGACAAATCTGAACATACTGTTCCAAAATCTCTTGCATCTCTCGTCTCTGATTTTCATGATATGCTCTAACTTTATGCTCGTCCAGCAGTCTAATTGGAACATTTGTAGCCACTGCGAACCAAGAAACAAAATGCATGTAAAAAAATGTTTACTAATGTTTGAAATTGTGAAAAAGAGACCATCTTCTAATTTTTCGAGAACAGACGCAAATAACAAATTATCTACACAAGTAAAATGTTGAGAGTCTTCTTCTCTCACAATCTATGTGTCTCAATTCCTCTCTCTCTCTCTCTCTTGCTGGTGTAAAATAAAATATAAAATAGATTCAGCTTCTATTACTTCATAGTTGATTAGCCATTAGTTATTCAAACATTAAGGATGAACAGAAAAATACGGGAGAAAATACAAATTGTATCATAGAGCGAAATCCCACAAATGCCTGTTCCAACCAACTATGATCACAATCTTAGTACTCTTGATCAGAACACACGAACACACGAGAATTATTATGTGAAAGTTGAACACAAACACATTGAAGATGTTAGAATATTATAAATTGTATATAATAAACTCGTGTTTATTACAAAGTAGATACCATATTTATAGGTTAAAAATCACTCTAAAAGGAAACATTGTGGGATAATCACATAGTCAACTATTAAGGAAAATAATCTTACATTATTGGAAAAATATCATCGAAATTATTCTTTACAATCTTTCCATATCTTCATCATCCTCCCTCAAACTCAATATGATGTAGCGACAATCAAATTGAGTTTGAAATTACATTGATCAAATCCAATCTTCCTCTTCCAAGGATCAAAGGATACTTCAAATTGCTTGCAAGCCAGACAAAGGCTCAAAGTTGGTACAAAAGAAAAATCATCATCCACCATTCTAACCAAACCATCACCGAGACTTGAAGGAGAAATCCACAAATATAACGAACAAGGTCAAAACAAGAACCTCGAATGGTTTTAATAACCAGATAGGCAAAGATAGATCATGTTTAATAGGAGCACTCTGAAAATTCATAGGTAGTATCAATACTACCTTATAGATGAAGGAAATACTAATGAAACAGGAACCTGATGCATGAGGAGGCTAAAACAAAAGATGTGATGGGAATAAGTTCGATGAAAAAATAACATGATAATTCTCAATTTTCTCAAAAACTAACTCTCTCCAAGAAGGAAATAACAAGAATAGCCAACATTTAACTAGATTTGAATTAATCTGAAGTCCAAATTCAGATTAAATCAAGAACAAAAAAGACTTGGCTGGACAGAATATGGACAAATGAAGAAAAAGATTTTGACTAGACGTAGATATTTAATCAAAACAAGAGGACTTGACCGGACAAGGGCACGAGGTTGCTCGCTGGAGAACAAAAGCTTACAAGTTTAACCCAAAATGAACTTACACCCGCTTTGATACTATGTTAGAATATTATAAATTGTATATAATAAGCTTGTATTTTTATTACAAAGTAGATAGGGTCATAAATAACTTTAAAATGAAATATTATGTAACACAATCAACTATTAAGAAAAATAATCTCATGCAATTGGAAAAATATTATCGAAATTATTCTTTACAATCTTTCCATATCTTCAGAAGAGTCAAACAAATTCTTCAGAAAAGACTAAAAAGGGACAAAAATACTATAACCAACCTTTGAGCTAAATCAGTAAAAGACGAGGTTAGTTTCACTTCATATAATTTCAAGATTTAACAATCAAGTCTAGAAATCCAATGTAACAGACAAAACACCAAATAATAAAACTAAATATAAATCACAGTGTTTGTTAACTGGTAAATCCTACATCCAATGGAAGCCAAATCTTATTAAACAACAATTCAATCATCTAAAGCTCAATCCGAGCCACCATCTATTGGGCAAAGATGAATAAACAGCTACTCGAAATACCAAAATAGAGTCAAGAAATATAATAGTACTGACTCGCGTCCATGGGAATCTTCTGAGCTGGTTGATGAATATGAAGGATGTAAATTTTCCTTCCTCCAGAATTGTTCAAAGCCCACTTGAGAACTGTCACACTCTCCTTCACATCTTTTCCTAAAGCCACATAGAGTGCATCCTCTTCAATGGGTGGAGATCGAATTCGTGGCTCCAACTCCTCAATTTCACCCATCGCAATGTTGTTTTCCAAAACCAACGTGAAGTATTAGGAACTAATTGATCGAAGAACAGAAGGATTTATAGGAACTAATCAGAATTTGAGTTTGAATGATTCTGTAGGTAGGATCGACTGGGGAAGAAAGATTACTTGTGCGAATGTATTTGAAGTCACTATTATATTCAATATTGCGATAGGGAGGATACTTGTCAATTGAAATGACCAAGAAGTTTCATCCAACTTGTGCAATAGGCTCCTTGGTTTGCTTACTTAGGGTACAAGGTTCGAGCTATTTAACTTCTTCTCTCTAGAGCACGTTTTTATAATTAATTAAAATTAAATACAAATACATACATCAATTATATTACATGTACACCATTGATTTTAAAAACATTCATCTCATTATTGTCCAAATACCTTCAATCCTTAGTATCAACTAAGGATGTACATCTCGCATTATTCCACTAAAATTTGAAAATTTTAGAAAATATGTTACAACTTAGATCTTAAAAAAGTTTGAGTGCGTTTGGCTAAGCTTAAATAGTTTACTTAAAAATAAATTAATATTTGATTGGTCAAATTTAAAAATAACGTTTCTCTTCAAATAAAAATATACGAATATGTTTAGTCCAAAGTGGCATTAAAATCCGCACTAAAGGAATATTCTACCGCCCATATTAGATCCCTCCTCAGACCTCAATAGTCAACATCTCCACGACGGCAGAAAGCTGAGTTTTATTAATTGTTTATGTAAAACCAAAAGAATAAAATTGTCTTTTATTGAACAAAAGGTCGTTAATTTGGTTTAAAAGGACGATTTTTGTCTAATTTAATCTTTATGAAAATGACATTGACATTGAAAAAAAAAAAAAATTATTTATCTGTGTATCAACTATACTAATATTATTATATACTTTCCAGGTTCAAAGAGTAAAATAGTTTTTTAATTGTATAGGTTCTATATCATGAATGGGGGATTAGAAACAAAATCGGCCAACGTAGTCGCCACAATAAATCAAAGTATTGAGTTGGCATCTCAATAACATACGATGAGTGCTAGTAATTGATGGCCACGTTAACATTTGGCATCAATCAACGTGCCATAATTGGACAAAATGGCCAAATTTGAGACAAATTTAAAGTTTAGTGACCCAACTGATACAAATTAAAGTACAGTGACATAATTGATATCAATGTTAAAATAGTGACCGCTATGAGACTCTCCATAAATACTTTGTAATCGGTATAATTAGTCATAATTTAAAATCAATCACGTAAAATATCGAGATTATTTTAATTAAATAATCAAACACGATACAAACACATTGGACTATGTCTTAATATCATTGGGCCTCTCTTTCTTCGATGCTTCTTGTGACTTTGACGATATGGATACATTGATTAAATTGAAATAGGACGTTAATTTGTTTTTCATTTATTACTATCAAGGAAAGTAACATCAAAATTCGACATCTTAGAAATTTCAAGTACGGACTTTTTATAATGATTCCTTTTCTTGATACTAAAATATATCATGCTTGAATATTGTTTATCCTTATATTCAACATTGTGGTCCTCTCTTTCTTTAATGCTTCTTGTGACCGCAGTTAGGGATTAGAAAAATATATTTATCGATTAATTAGATTTAAAATAGCACGTTGACGCTGTTTTACATTTGTTACAATCACAAATAGTCACCATATATTTCAAGATTCAAGATTTTTGACAATGAAAAATTATTACTTTAGACGTGTGAGCTCAACGAACTTTTGTAGTAATTTAGTAAAACAAAATATTGTGGAGCCACTTAATCTTATTAGAAAATGAACACTGTACACTATTGTGGTTGTTTTCTAAAATTTCTTAGAAATATGTAAGTTTCTACGAATTAGACAAATTATTTCAAACGCATTTAATTTGAGACGATTGATTCGAAAATAGCAGATGCCTTGTCAAGGTATTTTCTAGAATTCCTTAAAAATTTGAATTGTCAATGTCCTTTCGACAATCATCTCATCTTCGAAGATAAGAGTCGCTTAGTTCATATTCCGCGTAGTTATGTCGTGGAGGAAGGAAAGATCTAACTACCTTTACTTTGACTGCAAAAGGCAATCCTTGACTAGTCGCACGTGGAAATCTGATTATACGTACGTCAAAGATTAGCAGGTGATAAGGAGAAAAAAAATTAAAATATATCATTTAGACTCCCTCAAAAATCAAAATGGGCAACTTTTAAGGCAAGATGAAAGTAACAGAACGAAGTATCCTTTCCTCCTCGAATGTTCTCGATTTTATGGGACTCTTATCTCAATATATATATATATTTATTTATACATCAAGGTCCTTGAACGTGAGATTAATATATTTATTTGACTTTAATAATACATTATTAATACAAATTATTATCTTCAAATAAAAAGCAACACCGATAAGCAATATAATTATTAAACCCCTGTTTGGTGAAAATTAAAATCAAAATTTTAATATAAATTGATAAAAGTTGATGAAATGCGTGATTAAAAAATTGAGAGTTAACTAAATATGTTGTAAAAATTAATTATTGATTTACGTTTAGATTAAAATCTGAATTTTAATCCCTACCAAAGTGGAGCTAAGTATGAAGTCGAAAATATACTATTTTGCCATTAAATCAGATAAAGTTCAGTAGAATATATTTAAATTAATTTGGTAGGAAATTTACATGAATAATATATTTCTTGTGAGGGACAAGTCAATCCAAGAATCTTGAAAACATTGTTAATTTTGAGCCAATGAAAAATAGTTTTGTTTCAGTCCCGAAGCCACCAAGGTATTTTTTAGTTCCAACATTGGATAAGATTAACTAACCTCTACTTGTTAATGATATTTATAGTCTTTCATTACTGTAGTCTTCCTAAGTGACATACACGTGACGGACGGTTAATGATTTGATGTATTAATGTTGTAATTTTTTATTGTCTCATGGATCAAATCTTAACCGCCACATATATATCACGTAGGACGATTACGATAATGAATGATAGCAAATAACATTATTCATGTTAAGTGGATCAGAAAATGACTTCTCTAATTTAGTGTAGTTAAAAATCACAATCAATATTCTTAAAACTAGGTTTTTCTTTTAGGGCCTGTTTGGTACGACTCAAAATCCAATTAAAATTGAAAATATAGCTGTTATTGGGTCCCACTCATCTAATAAAATTCAACAATAACGGCTAATTTTTCAATTTAATTCGATTTTAATCTCTAGCAAACACCCTCTTAATTTGCTTCTAGATTCTAGCCTCAATCTATTAGGACCTAGTTCTCTTCGCTATTAAGGGCCGACATTTTTTAAAGAATCACCTATATTGGACAAGACAAGAATCAGATTGAGCGTTCAATTTAGTTCTAATTTAAATTGCTCCGATTATGAATTTTAGGATTGATAACCGAATGGTTCTAGTCCGATTATCAATTCAAACTATAAAATCGAATTTTGATTCGGTTCTAAAATTATAATTTTTTACAATCTCTCAATCAAATTAAAATTTTACGATTTATATGCATTTATAATAATCAACAATTGTGTCACCAGAAAAAGAAACAAGAATTTTTTCACAAAAATTTACCGACACTATACAATTTAGTTTTGAAAAGTAAAGGAGCAGGAGCGGATCAAACCAAATCCGATAGATTCTGGTCTATTCTAGCTTTGTTTTTGTCAATGAATGATTCTTTTATTTTATAATTATCAATGATATCCTATTCAATTCGCTCTCAATGAATTCAGACTAAATCACACTGCATTCACTCCTAACGTAACTCTTCCTTCATCCTAGACTTCCCCTTTCCCCAAGTCCTCCCATGCCCTCGTTGCGTGCGTGATAAGGAGATGGTGATACACGAGACTACCGAAGAAGGGAAGGTAGCGATGGGTATGGGGGGTCTAAGAGGAAAAGAAAAATTTGACGAGATAATAATTTTGAAATATCAATTAAAAAGAGGTCATCCTGTAAAATATAGAAATCTATTTTCTTTCTCTAACTTAATCCTCGCATAAATTCTTCTTATAATTCTATCATCTTTATTTATACTCAACTACTATGTGACTACTAGTAAAGCTAACTTATAACTAGTCTTAATGTGACATCATTCACATAATATACGGAGATACATTGATTTCATTATGATTTCAAGTTTCAACATTCATTTGTCATCTCTTTTCTTTGAAACTTCTCGAGACTGCGTGTCTGCATTTAGACGGGTTATGAAATATTTTGGAGTTAATTGAAGCTCAAGTCGAATTTCATACTAACCATTATTTTTGTGATTCATTTAACTATTTAAATTAAATAACATTGTATAATTATCACCCTTTTAGCGGCATCATTTCCTAATCTAACATTTGATACAAATTATCGATCGTTGTGCCCGTATTTTAAAGTTATAGATCTTCGAAACAAACGTAATTCCTAATAGAAACAACCTCGTTTTTAGTTAAATGTTAAATTCACCCTATTTTCACCATTAATAAACAAGAAAAATGTCCAAATAGTGATGAAAGAGAAAGTCGACTGGAATGAATCAATCGCTTCAACTATCATGGTCTATGTGAAGATTCAATGACTACTACGTTGGATATAGCGTTAAGCATTATAATGGAGTGATCAATTATATAACACTATTTAAGTTTAAAGACTAAATGAGTCATTAAAATACTTCAGTGGCCAATTTGAATTTTTCCTTGAACTTCAATGACTATTAGTTAAATTAACTCTGCTATATTGTCTTATTCAGCCTATATTCATCCCCGCCCTCCACGTTAAGTTGTACTTTTGGCGGAGTAAATCAATTTTTATATTAGAAGTAATAAAAAGTATTTTTTTCTATCCAAAAAGTAATATAAAAATAAGTTATTAAAAAATATTTATTAGGTTTTCGTTGGAATTGAACTCGAATTCGAACCGCCGACTCTAATTTGGTTCTATCAATAACACTTTTTTTCAAAATTCAGGAACTGACACCATGCATATGGCGAGGACAGAAAACTTTTCTCTATTTTTCAAATCTATATTCTTCAAAAATATCACTATTCAAAACATCATTTTTCCCATATTTCTCTTTATAATTGCCATTAAACGTGGGCTTAATGTGCACAGAAAAACATCTTCACTTGAGCCGACATAATTAAATTCGACAACTTAGTTTGTCCAATGAAAGCTGGCTAACACTCGGTTGTGGGATCCATTTCTTTTAAAGAATTCTCTTATGAAACATGAGTTTCGTCGTTCTTTATCTATACCACAAATATTGCTCAACACCTATAGGCTATATCTGCTTGAATTGTCAAACATTAATTAATAATAATGGGAATTTTTTTAATAAGTTACAGATTATTTACAATAAATAAAATTATAATCGTAAATAAATTTTTTAACTTTCTTTCGAACTGACAAAGGTTTTTTAGATTATAAGTTGAAGGGTTCAATAAAAATATAGTTAAAAAATGAATAAAAGTTGTATGAATGTATGATTAAAAGTAGAAAAAATCTAAAAAAAAAAAAAGAAAAAGAAATTTACCAAACAAGAGCTAAGCATAAATAATAAAATATATTCTCGTCTTTTACCCACCAATAGAGTTCAAAAATGTCAATGTGACCCTAATATTTTGATTTTGAGTAGATACAGTTTAGCATCAATATTATCAATTTATCATCTCCTAACACATATAAAAGATGCAATTTTTATTGCCACGCGTTGAATTCTCGTCATCACCCAAATCGACGTCGTCTAATGTTGGGCTTAAGCATTGATCGAAACGGAACCATACCAACTCTGTTGTCTTCTCCAACGGCTGAACCGCGCTGCCGCTGTGTTATATACATAACCACCAGATTTCGACAATCACAATTTTGTTTGCTATTGAATCATCCATTACAGTTGTCCTGTATTTCATAGTTCAAAAACCCATCATCCTCTCCATGGCGGCGATTCCTCAAATTGCTGCAATAATTTCAAGCCCTCGTCCCAAAATAGAAACCCATAAAATTCCACACCTATTAAACCTGAAGAAACTACCGACTGTTTTGCCAACAATTTCTGGCCACCCAGTTCATTCTGGTGCCGATGCTTACTATTCTCTTCTATCTCTGCAAAAGCTCTCTTCCACTCATGTATTCTGGAAATTTTGATAAGGGATATCACATCCATTCCTCTATTTCATAAATCTAAAATTTCATCACCTTTTCCACGCCGATTCCCCGAACCACTGCAACAACCTCAAATCCTTGCCTCAAAATAGAAACCCATAAGATACCATAACTGTTAATCCCAAAGGAACGACCAACTTTAACCCTGCTTTGCCAACAAATTCTGGCCACCCGCTTCATTCTGACGGAGGTATCTACTACTCTTTCTTTATCTTTGCAAAAACTCTCTTTTAGTGTTGTTGATTGTACCGATTTTGGGAATTTTGATATGATCGATCACACCCTCCTCCAAGCCCCACCGCCTATTGAGATTCGACCATGGGAGTTCTGCTATCTTTGAAAGATTTGGAACGAAATTTCTGTATGTATTGCAACCACTGACTTTTTCCAAAGAATAATCAGGTATGAATTTTCATTTTGTTTGGGCTTAAGTTGATCTTTTATACTGGGTGTGTTGCTGTGTTAATGGAAATTGAGTTTTTCTATTCATTAAATTTCTTTTCCTTGTCATTTTGAAAGTTTACAAACCTAAACCATATTATATCTATTGAAATATACAAAAGAGAACTATTTTGTTTGGATAATTCAATGTTAATTTAAAAGTCCCCCACTCTATGGCAAATGAGATGGACTTTGTTTTAATTTCAATAGAAGGTTGTGTTCTCCAAGTCACTTTACTATTTACAATTTATATTATAGCGATATTTCAGTGTATGCATAACAATTTATATACCATACTTTTATGCATTTCTTGGTTAACTGGTGCTATTGAATTTGCATGAGAGTATCATGTTGAGTTTTAAAAAATTGAATGAATCACTATATTCAAGGAAACATGAATTTCCCCTTTGCACAAATTCAAACTTATTATGCAGTTTTATTTTTGAAGACTGAAGAGAACTTTTGAAAGAATGAGATGACAAGTGGACAGTTGTGAATGGGATTATAATGTATGAGGTGATATTATGACAAAAGGTAACAACAAGTAGAGTGGATAGATAAGAAAAGGGATTCTAATTACAATGCTAAACAAATCTAACAAAAACAAATTTGATGAGCAATTTTTTTTTCTTAGATTTGGAGGAAGTTGCTTCATTCATTTTTAACCCTATATTTTATTATATTTAGTTATTTATCTTATGGATGCTGCCGGGTAGTAGTGGCGGAAGTTGTGAAGTACCAAAAAAACGTCGCAAAGAAATTTATGCTAAAACAAAAGAAACTTGAAATTCACGACGTCAAGAATTGTACGCCCAAGCAAAAGAGTTGTGTGATGCACGACGACAGGAAGTCGATGCTTAAAGAAGAGCAATTGCAGTTAGACATAATCTTCATCCAACAATGAAGAGAATAGTAGAAAAAGGTATTCCTAAAGATTTTACTTATAGTCCTCCTTCAAAAAAAACTATTCTACATGTTAATTGACGTAGATAGATTTGCTTATTTTCTTTTCATTTGTGTTGTGTATGCAGGCCTTCCATTGAATTCCACTACACCTGATTCATCTGCACAATTTAGCTGCAAGGCTCCTGAAATAGGTATGCAATTTTCCCTTTCTTATAGTGTATGAATTCAATACATCTACTAAGAATATTTTCATTGAGGCTTTTTTTTCCATCTACATGATATTTCTTTACCAAATTGTTCACCTGTGAAGCATGTAGAGGACGTTGACCACCTTGGGCTTGAAGTTGAAGATCACACAGATAATGATGTCCATCAAAATTGTTTCGAATATGAAACAAGTAAGGTTACAAGTTTTTTCTTTTTATGTATCTATGTTTTTTAGCATGAAATTTATCTCATAAGCTGATTTCATCCATTACAAATCAACAATATTTGTATCTCTTAATCTTAATGCCAATTTATTTTATTGTAGTTGACAGCTGTAGTTATAGTGTATCTCCAACGACTACAATTTGTACACCAGATTGCAATATTCAGTATGCATATGAAGAGAACATGTTTACATGTGATGATGAAAGTGTAGAAAACAATCGGCAAACTGCAAACTTAAGTTTACAGAAGATTCCTACTAAATCCTATGTCCTTGTACAACCGACATTTTGTTTACATTGTGGTGCAAAAAAATTCTATGGAGAGAGTAAAGGGTTTTGTTGTTCAGATAGTAAAGTTAAAATTATATATACATAGTGTACCTAATAAATTATATGATTTATTTACTTCAAATTCAGTCAAATCATTAAATTTCAAGAAAATTGTAAGAAGTTATAACAACCATTTTGTATTTACAACTTTTGGTGTCAAATACGATAAAAATTTGTGTAAGAGGAATAAATGCATCTATACATTTAGGATTCAAGGACAAGCTTATCATTATATAAATCAATTGTTACCATCAGACAATAACCCAACTTATTTACAATTATACTTCTATGATACTGAAAATGAACTATCAAATCGATTGAAGATTTCAGACAAATTTTGTGAATCAACTTTATAGTTGTTAATTGATATCCTAAGGGTTAATCCTTACTGTAGATTCTTTAATTCATTGAGAAATACATGTCGAATACAAATAAGATGTCATCCAGGTTTAGATCAAAGAGTGTACAACACTCTAGCAGCTTCACAAGTAGTCGCAGTTTGGGTTGATGATCATCCATCTACAAATAACAAAATCTGTGATACATCAATTTATGGTCATTCGGGTGCTTCATATAGAGAGCATTATTATTTTGGTTGTTATAATTCCCTTCAATACACATTGCTCTTTCCTTTTGTTGAATCTGGATGACATGAGGGTATTGAAAGAATCAATAAACAAATCTTTCTACCCAAGACAACCTTTTAAACATCAATACCACAAATTCTGCAATTGAGTTGATCGAAAGAGAGACTGAAGGTTAATAATGTGAAAATTGGTTTTCTATTAATTTTTATTCCCCCCATTATATTATGATTGATTTTTTTTATTTTTTTCCTTGTAGTTATGAAGAAAAGAAAAAAAGAGGTCACATGTATCTTGTCGTGAGTATTATTGCTATAAATTACAAATTCAAAATTCATGTACATGCGTTTTGCTCCATACTGGTATGCTGTTTCAACATTATGTTGTTGATATATGTAAAAATTGAAACTGTTAGATTGGATTACTTTCGTAACAATAAAAAACAAATACAAATTTTATCAAGGAATTGTTGATAGTGTTGACATTGGTGAAAGTAGATGTTATAAAAATTGGTCAAAAAATTATTTTACCATCTTCATTCACACGTAGTCCTAGAGATAATAAAAAATGATAAATGGATGAGATGACGTTGGTTCAACGATATGGTAAATCTGATGTTTTTTTTAATTATGACTTGTAATCCTAATTGACCAGAAATATAACAAGAACTAAGGCATAATGATAAAAAACAAAATAGATCTGATTTGCCTGCACGAATATTTAGAGCTAAGTTGGAAGAGCTAAAACTGACTTGTTTAAAAGACTTATTTTTGGACCCGTTGCTGCATATATATAAGTTGTTGAATTTCAAAAGGGAGGTCTTACACATGCTCATTTTTTTGTTAATTTTTAAATATGGATCAAAAATTACTTCAATTGATTTAGTTGATAAAATTGTCCGTTTTGAAATTCCAGACAAAAATTGTTACTCCCATTTATATCTTATTGTTGTAAAACATATGTTTTATGGTCCTTGTGGAATATTAAATCTGAATAATGTATGTATGTCACATTATAAAATATGCAAAAATAAGTATCCAAAAAATATGCAATGACAACCTCACTTGATAACGATTCATAACCACGATATAAATGTCGTAATGATGGTAAAAAAGTTAAAGTTATGGGACATTTTTTAGATAATAGATGGATTGTACCTTATAATCCTTATTTAACAGTTAAATGTGATTGTCATATTAATATTGAAGTATGTTCAACTATTAAAGCTGTAAAATATTTGTATGAATATGTTTATAAAGGACATGATTGAATAAGTTTTTCCATAAGTGACAATGAAAAGGATTTTGATATCGATGAAATTCTAAAATACCAAACTGCTAGGTGGATTTCTCCACCGGAAGTGATGTGGAGAATTTATGGATTTGTGTTGTCTGAAATGTCTCCATCAGCTGTTTCACTACAATTACATCTTGAAGACCATCAACTAATTACTTATAAAGATAGTGATAATTTACAATCAGTTATAACTAGAGATTATACACAAAGAACACATTAACTGAATTCTTTCGTACTAATATTACAAATGAAAAAGCTAGATCACTTACGTATAAAGATTTCCCTTTTTATTTTGTATGGGATGCAAACGGACGAATTTGGACTCCTCGAAAGCAAAAAAATAAAAAAAAAATGTAATTGGTAGAATAGTCACAACTAATCCATCTGAAGGTGAAAGATATTATTTACGACTTTTGTTAAACCATATTAAGGGATCAACTTCTTTTCAACAATTACGAATCGTAAATGGTACGTTGACATCCAACTTCCGTGACGCAGCTATTTTACATGATTTATTAAGTGAAGATAATAATTGTGAGCTATGTTTAGCAGAAGCGATTATTTATCAAATGTCCTCTTCACTTCGTAGATTATTAGCTGCCATATTAACATTTTGTAGTCTTAACAATCCACAATTGTTATGGAATAAGTTTAAAAGTTATATGTTTGAAGATTTCGTATAACAAGGTATGTTATTTAATGATGCTCAAATAAAAGCATTACAATGTATACATTTTATATTAGAACCATTGAACAAAAATATAAACGATTACCAATTATTGTCGTTTGATATAAGCATAGGAGAAGACAAAAGATTAGCTAGCATGATTTCTGAAGAGTTGAAAAATAGTAGTAATCAAAGTACCAATTTTGATGCAAATTGTTTAAATAAAGAGCAACTGTATGCTTATAATATAATTTTATCCCAGATTTTCAATGATGACAATGGCATGTTTTTTTGTCGATGGACTAAAACTTTATTAGCAGCTTTACGATCAAGAAATTTTATTGCTATAGTTACAGCTTCTTCTGGAGTTGCCGCTTCCTTATTACCAGCTGGTAGAACTGCACATTCTAGATTTAAAATTCTTTTAGATATAAATGATGATATTGGTTGTTCAATAAGTAAACAGTCTCCATTGGCAAATCTTTTTAGAATGACCAAATTAATCAATTAGGATGAAGCACCAATGGTAAATCGTTATAACGTGGAAGCTCTAGATAAAATGTTAAGAGATATAAACGAAATAAATGTACCATTTGGTGGAAAAAAAGTCATTGTATTAGGCGGTGATTTTCAACAAGTTTTACCGATTGTCCAAAGAGGCAAAAAAAAAGATATAATAAAAGCAAGTTTGGTTTTTTCATATTTGTGGCCTTCTTTTACCCGTTTACCATTGATACAAATTATGAGAGCTCAATTCGATCCATTATTCTGTAATTATTTACTTCGTATCGGAAATGGTACAGAGAGAGAACATTCATGTCAATGATCACACTTCCAACTAATGTAACAGTACAATTTGAAGACGAATTTCAATCTTTGAAAGATTTGATTAATGTGGTTTTCCCAAATATAGAAAATTATATGGACAATCTAGATACTATGATTGATAGAGTTATTTTAGCACCAAAAAATGAATGTGTAGATCAAATAAATAATATTTTGCTCAAAGAAATTCCTGAGAAAATATTTACATATTATAGTATTGATGAATCCATTGACTAATCCGAACAAAGTATCCAAGAAGATTTTTTAAACACGCTAACTCCAAATGGTATTCCACCACTTGAACTCAAGTTAAAATAGAATTGTCCCTTTATGTTACTTCGAAATATTAACCCAATTGAAGATTTATTAACAGAGCAAGACTTGTTTGTCGAAGATTTGAGAGAAATGTAATTGATGCAGAAATTTCTAGTGGAGAATACCATGGAAAGCGAGTATTTTTACCTAGAATTCCATTTCTACCACTTAAAAGTGATAAAACTTCAATTCCTTTTAAAATGACTCAATTTCCCATTCGCCCATGTTTTGCAATGACAATAAATAAATCGCAAGGTCAAACTTTGGATTTCGTTGGGCTTTATCTTCCAGGATGTGCATTTTCCCATGGACAATTATATATTGCTTTATCTAGAGTCAAAACAAGTGTAGCTATCAAAGTTTTGATAAAACCATTGGACAAATCTACTCTACATAATACATGCACAAAAAATGTTGTCTATCAAGAAATTCTTGCTTTGATAACATCTTCATAGGTATTTTCAAAATGCTGTACATTGTAAGTTTTATAAAATTTACTTCTTATCTATCTTCCAAGATTTTATATTGTATCATTCAGTTGCTTATGTTAGATTATTAGTTTAGAGGATTATTTTTCTTATGATACTAGCTTTGGCCTGTGCGATGCACGGATTCTGTTATTTTTAAGGTAATGTTAGCGTAGAATGTAAAGGACTGAAGGGGGATATGTGCATTGTACCTTCACACAAAATTTACTTGGTTATATTTCAGATTCATATTTTTCTAGTTTACCCTAACAAGAAATCAAAACCCCAAAATCTTAATAAACAAATGAATCAAAGGCGTTCCGCTATAGTAATTTGTCGCTGTTTTCCTCTTCTTTTAAACCTCTTCAAGAAAATAACATGGTGGAAGAAACTTATTCATAAAAAATGCTAAATATCGGTTGATAAATCTAAATATACAATTTTTAAGAATTCTCCGATCTATATCGACGATACTGTAAATTATAGACAACTACGATGAAACACTGTCTTATTTTTCAATAAATTTGAGTTCGGCAATATGAATTTTCTTTTCTATTGGGCTTCAAAAACTTTGGAGCAATTGCTCCGCAATGTACGGAGCAATTTCTTTTTTTTTTTCCCTCCTATTGCATTCCTTTTTTTTTTCTCCTAATTTCCTATATTTCAATGTAACTAATAATTTAAAAAATACGATCCTAACAAAATTATCCTCACTGAAAACACAATAAAATTAATCATATCCACTACATTTTCAACTTAACAATATTTTGAACCTTTAAAAAAAAAACTTGGACGTATCTGTTAATTTTATGTTTTTACGTGTGAAGGAATTGAAACACGAAATGAGGGAAAAAAATTTAAATTGAAAATAAATGAAGGCAGTTCGAAAATGCATTTATTATGTTTAATTTTATATAGGTATGACAAAAAAAAAGTGTACCGATATGTTTAATAATAGGAGCATATGTATTAATTTTATGTGTATAAGGGAAAATAAAATAAAAAATATATATATAGCTCCAATGCTCCGCACTGTGCACTGTGCGGAGGTGATTGCGAAGCAATTTGCTCCAAAGAGTGCGGAGACTTTGCTCCAAAGTCTTTGAACGTATTTTTTCTTCCCATTTTATCCCTCAATAGTCAATAATTGCGGTTTCATCAAAATTGGACGTATTTGATTGTTTTTTTTCTTTTATTTGTAAAGTTAAATTTCTACTAATTATATAACAACAATAAATAAATAAAATTATCATTTTCTAAATAAAATATATGGGTTAACTTTGAACATAATATGCTTCTAATAATAGATAATATTATTTATTGAATTGAGGTAAATTTGTTATAGTCAATACTCTATAATTTAGTGTAGTAGTACTTGATATTAAAATAGAGACTTTATAAGTTAATGGAGTAATATTTCAATTTATATATGAAGATTTATACTGAAGTTATATATAAACTAAGAATGAAAAAGAATTGATATATAAAATAGTATTGAAATTAAAAATAAGTGTGATGAATGAATTCACCTGAATTTATAGTACTTAATAAATAATTGTCAAGTGTTTTTTTTTTGTAGGTTCAAAATATTATGAAATTGAAAAGGTAGTGGATATAATTAATTTTATTGTGTTTTCAGTGAGGATAATGTTGTTAGGATCGTGTTTTTTTTTTATTATTGGTTACATTGAAATATAGGAAATTGGGAAAAAAAAGGAACGCAGAGAAAAAAAAAAAAGAAGATGACGTAAGATGCAATCTGCATAAAATCACAAATATCATTAAACTTCTATATATATATATATATATATATATATGAAAAGTTAGCTTATTTTGTTAACAACAATTCAGAAAATGACTTTGTTAAAGTTAGCTCTTTGTTAAAAATTGGTAAATTTCTCTCAAAACAAACCTGGGACCTTTCTCTAGGGAAATTATTGAAAATACTCAAAATAAACCAATAGCCTTTCCAAAATACCCCATTTCACTATTCAACCATATAAACTACCTAAAATACCCTTAAAAACAATAATTGCAACTAAAGCTTTCAAGATAAGAAAAGAATACAAACAAGTCCTATATTTTAAAATGAATAATAAAAATTATAAAAAACCTAGAACTAAAAGAGGACCATATAAAATTAAAAAGATAGCTAAAGATAAAAAGGAAATTGAATTTGAAAATGAATTTAATAAGATTGGATATCAAGAACAATTAAATGCATCTCAAAAAATATTAAGATGTTTTAAAGAAAATATGATAGAAAATTTTGCTAAAGGAATAGTAAGATCTATAATAACAAAAGATATACAAGATATTATAGATAAATTGGAAAAAAGGAAAAAGAATATTTCTAAATACGAGATACCTTTTAATCCAAATATAGATATAATAACAGATCTTGAAATTATAAATTCTCAGATGTTATTAGATTTTGAAAATTTATTAGAAACATTATAAGACCCATTTTTACAGATTATTAGATTTTAAAGTTTATTAGATTTTTAGATTTTTGTTCGCTCATAGTAGCACCCCCTCGTTTGGTATCAGAGCCATAGAGCCATAAAAGACCTACAAAAGATTTATAAAAATCATAAAAATACTACAATTTAAAGAAAAACAAAATTGTTAAAAATAATGAAAATTGAAGATTTAGGTAATAGATATCATATAATAAGAGAAGATTTTAACATAATAATTATAAAACCAATATTAAATAATAAAAGTGTAACAATTACATTAAAATTATTTGAAAAATTACCTATAGAGATAAAACAATTTATAATTGAAAAAATAAAATTAGATATTGTAAAAGATATGTATACTTGTGAAATGATATTAGAAACCTATGAAAAACATATGTATGATTTAATCGAAAAAGAAATAAGAAAATATGACTAAAAAAGTAAAAATTACCAAAACAGAATGGTATTATATGTTAGAAGATGAGCAAGGAAATTATATAATAGAACCATTTCCTAAAAAATTAAAAATGATAACATTATTTATAGTTAAAGAATTACCTAGAGAAATAAGAGAACAAATATTAGATAAACTAATAATAGGAACTATAATAGACGAATACATATATGAAAAAATTGGTAAAGAAATTGAAAGAGAAGAAATCAAACTACATTGTAAAGAAAAAATACAAGAATTATCATTAAATAATGAATTTTCATGATAAGATAATATTTAATATAGAAAAATTTACAGAAAAACTTGATAGAGATTATAATTCAGTACAAAAATTAAACCAACAAATAGAAAATATGCCAGAACAAAGATTGACAAATAATCAAGAAAATCAAATATTAAAATTAAAACAAGAAAAATTTAGAATAAAAGCTAGATATTATAAAAATCTAACAAGACTTCCAACTTCAGAATATGAAAAATTCTTATTTAATAAGAAAGTAATAGAATCAAAAAATATTGAATGTCAACTATTCTATCTAAGTCAATCAAAAGTAAGACCTAATTATTAAAATGGAAAATAATTTGAATAAAAATTTAAAAAGAATAAAAATAATTAATCATCTAATATTAGACGAATTATTAACCCCTGGAGATTTATCAAAATATCAAGAAAAACAAATATTGAAATTAAAACAGGAAAAATATAAGGAAAGAGCAAATTATTTTGAAGAATTAAAAAGACTTACAACTGATGAAAATAAAAAACAAAAGTATGATAAGATTATAAAAGATTGTAAAGATACTGAATGCAGAACATACTATTTCAACCAATCAAAGAAAAGATAAACATATGGAAGACTTAAAAACATTAATAAAAATGTTAATAACTGATGTACAAAATTTAAGGAATGAAATAAAAGAAGAATTAAATATATTAAAAATGGAAATTAGAGAATTAAAAGAAAATAATAAATGTCAAGACAAGAAAATAGATAAAAAACTTATAGAAAAAGAAATGTCTAGGATAGGAAAAAAGCATATAAAACAAGAAAACTTAGTAATAGAAGCAGATAGTATGGATGATTATTTTAGAAAATACATTTTACCAAAAATAATAGAAGAAGAAGAAAATTATAAGAAAACATTAGAAAAAAGAAAAACTATAGAAGAAATTCAAGAAGAAAAAGATGAATGAAGAATTAGATTTACTAATAGAAAACTTTGATCAATTAAGTTTAGAAAATATAGATGAATACCAAGTTTTAATGAATACTGGAGGAGGACCTACCCCAGCAGAAACCTCTAATCAAAAAATTGATCCAGATGAAAGTTATGCACTTATATATAATAAACCTTATAAACAATTCTATGATAAAATAATAAATAGACAATCATCTAAAGGAAATAAATATAGAGATAGATTTGAACTAAATGATAATTATGATAAACCAATTAACCATGGAGGAACAAAATTAGATTTAGATTGTAAAATAGATACTAAGAAAGCCTTACTAACTTGGGCAGATTCAATGATACTATTCTTTTTATATAATAAAGATGATACTTGGGAAAGTACAGATAGAAGAATAGATTATTTAATAGCATCATTTGAAGGAAATGTAAGAAATTGGTGGGAAGGTGTTAATGATGATACTAGATTATTAATGAAAAGAAACATACAAACAGAGATAATAAAATCAGATAAAGAAGGAATAGAAAGATTAGTAGCATATATTGCAAATGAATTTTTAGGAGAAGAATGGATTAGAAATTTTCAAGATGAAGCAAAAAGAGAGAAAGATGATGCTAGAATAAAATTAATAAATTTAACAATTTGTGATATGTGTAAAATAAAAGAATACACTTGTGAATTTAAAAATTATTACTATATACAATTTTATAGTAATGAAAATCAGGAAGTATATTTAGATATGTATTATACTAAATTACCTGGAACATGGGGAATATATTTTAAAATAGAATTTGAAAAATATATAAAAGATAATATAGGAATACCAAGATCCTTAGGATCAAGAATAAAATTTCTATTTGATAGACTTGCATATATATGTCAACAAAGACAATTATTAAAAAGATCAGGAAAGTTAACAAGGATATGTTGTGAGGATATGGAAAAACCTACACAATGGGGATGTTATCCTGAAAGGAAAAATATTAAAAGAAAACATAAAAATAAAAGATTTACAAAATTCAGAAATTTTAGGAAGAAATATACAAAACCTAAGAGAAGATATTATAAGAGGAGATTTAATCCAAATAAACAACAAAAGAATAAAACCTATAATAAAAAAGATAAAAGTCAATGCAAATGTTGGAATTGCGGAGAGATAGGACATATAAGTCCAGATTGTAATAAAAAGAAAGTTAGAATATTACAAAAGGAATATTTGGAAATAGAAGATGAATTAAGTGAAATATCTGATATTGAACAATACTATGATCAAGAAGTATTTGTAAGTGAAACAGAATCAGAAGAAAATTAATCAGAATCCGAATAAAGAGATTGAAGAAATAGAAAAGGATAATATAGAAACACAAGAATACGAAGGAATAGAAGGATATGGATTAAAAGTAACTTTTGATAATCATAAATTCGGAAAATTACAAAAATTATCTTTAGATTTGAAAGTAGGAAAATGGGAAATCTTTGATAGAATATGGAAAAGAGAAAAAATAGCTATAAATGAATACCATAAGATTGAAAAAACTATAGATGTTAGAACAACTCAAGGAACACATAAACTAAATCTTTTAACAAAGAATACAGTTGATGAATTATTATCAAAAATTAATAAAAAACAAAGTGAAAAGATTCAATATGTTTACTTAGCAGGAATACAGATAATGTTTAAATCCTTATTTAGAGAAGGAATAGATTCACCCTTAACAGTGAGTCTACATGATGGAAGAATACTAAATTTAAGAGATAGTCATTTAGGAACTATAGAAGGAAATTTAGCATATAAGAAATTAATATTTACTTGTTACCCAAAATATTGTATTTCTCTAAAAGATAAAAACTTTAATGAAGTCTTAGGATTGCATTTTAAATTACATAGAAATGATATAATGCAACCAGGAGATCAAATTATGACTATTGAATATAGAGCTTTATATACATTTACTAATTCTAATTATGGGAATATTTATTCTAAAAAACCATATATAGAAGTTCATAAGGAATGTAAAGATATTAGTAAAATCATAGAACCAAATAAACAGATAAATTTGATCCCAAAGGATTATGAATTTAGAATATCAACAGATAAACCTGATATAATAAAATTCAGGGAAGAAGAATACCCCGATAAAAATATAATATTCAAAGATGGAAAACTAATCAGAAGATCATCAAGTCTTAGAATACCTAGATTATTAGGAGAAAATAGTCATACAAGAGAAATGAAACTACATAGGAATACAGGAAATGTGAAAATAAATGGAGAGTATTTCAATGGAAGAGAAATAATATCAGGATCAAATATATTAATAGATACAGGAGCTAGTGAATGCCATATAGCTTCAATAAGAAATAAGGGTTTAGTACCTTATAAAAAAGAACCATATAAATATGTAAATTTTGATGAACAAATACATACTACAGAATTAGAAGTTAAAGTACCTATAAAAATAGGAGGAATTGACCTGGTAGTGCCATGTTATATAGAGCATGAATATTAACCCTCATATATTATTAGGAATGAGTTTCTTAAATGGATTTGAAGATTATAGTATAAAAAGAGAAGAATTATATATATTTCATAAAGGACAAAATATATTATGTAACAAAGATGAATAATCAAATAAGCTTTCCATTAGCAGTATATATACAAGTTACCATTATAGAAACAGATATAACAACTTGTGCCTTAATAGACACAGGAAGTGATATAACTATATTTAAAAACTTCTTAATTAAGACATGAGAAAATAAAAGTAAAATAAAAATAACAGGAGTTACAGGAGAAGAAACCCAGATAATAAATAGTCCTGATAAGATTAGTATAATACTTGGAAGTAAGCAAATAATAATTAATAAGATATATAGTTATGATAAGTTAGAATGTGATATATTATTAGGAAACGACTTTATACAACAGTTCCAATATTATAAACAAAATAATTATATGATCATGTTACAAACCCCTTGTGGACATTTATTAAAAATACCAAGAGAATTTAGACCATACAGAGTTCAGCCAGCCCAGCGTGGTGAAAGATGAGAGAAAAACCCAATTATACAAAATGAAATAAGAAATAAAAGAATAACGTATAAAAAAGTCTTAAAAACAGGAGTAGAAATAAGTATAGAAAAAATTATAGAACAATTAGAAAAAGTTTATGGAGAAAACCCATTAATATTTTGGAAACTATATCATCCAAAAGCAAAAATAGAATTAATAGAAAATGTGATTATAAGAGTAAGACCAATGAGGTATACTATACAAGATACACAAGAATTCAATGTTCAAATAAAAGAATTACTAGAACAAAAACTTATTAGACCAAGTAATTGACCCCATAGTAGCCCAGCCTTTATGGTTATGAAACATTCTGAGCAAGTTAGAGGAAAAGCCAGAATGATTATAAATTACAAGGAATTAAATAAATATACTAGATTTGATGGATATTTTTTACCAAATAAAGAAGTCTTAATAAACCTTGCAAAAGGAAAACAATACTATTCTAAATTTGATTGCAAATCAGGATTTTGGCAGATAAAAATGGAAGAAGATAGTATACAATATACAGCCTTTAGTACACCCCAAGGCAAATATGAATGGTTAGTTATGCCTTTTGGATTGAAAAATGCACCTCAAATATATCAAAGAAGGATGGATGATGTATTTAGAAAATTTAATAAATTTCTAATAGTATATGTAGATGATATATTGATATGTTCCAATAATAAAGAAGAACATATGAATCATTTAATACAATTCATAAATGAATGTAAAAAGGAAGGAATTGTCCTTTCTAAGAAGAAAGCTATTATAGAAAAACAAGAAATTGATTTTTTAGGATTAACAATAGATAATAGAGGAATCAAATTACAAACTCATATATCTAAAAAGATAAGTAGTTTCCCAAATAAATTAGAATCCAAAAAACAAATACAAAAATTCTTAGGATGTCTAAATTATGCTGAAGGATTTATTGAAAATCTTTCTAAAAAGAGACATAAGATACAAATTTTACTTAGAAATACAAATACTAAGGGATGGAATAATGAACATACAGAAATAGTTAAATCATTAAACGAAGAATGTAAAAATTTACCAAAACTAAGACTACCAGATGAAAAAGATAATTTAATTGTTAATACTGATGCCTCAGATAAATATTGGGCAGCAATATTGAAAACGGATTTAAATGAAATTTGCAGATATTCAAGTGGAACCTTTAATCAAGCTGAAATAAATTATACCACACATGAAAAAGAATTATTAGCAATTATTAGAGGAATAAAAAAGTTTTCATTATTCTTGCTATCTAAGAAATTCATTGTTGAAACTGACAATTCTCAAGTTGTAGGATTAGTCAGGAATAAATTACCAATGGAACCTCAATATAGGAGATTACACAGATGGCAAGCTTATTTATCATTTTATAACTTTGAAATTATCCATATTAAGGGGATTAACAATTTTCTTGCAGATTTTTTAAGCAGAAATATTGAATTTGCAAATGGATAACACCATAAAGATACTAGATGAGTTTAAAGCCATGGCTCTTTATGCCAAGGATGAAGCTGAAGATATCAAATATGGGATGGACCAGATGAACGAAATATTACAACATAATGTTAAAATTATGATGGATATAAGTTCATCACATATGAAAGTTACAAATGATATTATTGATCAAATTGAAGCTATTAAAGCTCAATTAAGATCACCAGATACTAAAGATACCAAAGATACTATTGGATACCAACAGGTTAATACCAAACAGGTACAAATACGGAGTGATCCACCAAGCGGAAGCAGCAGTGGACCAAAAAAGGATATTACTATTCAAAGTCCCAAAAAGATTATTATCAATGAAGGACATTCAAAATCTATCAGGATCCAACCAGATGAGGAAGACGAAGTCCCTTTGTCTCCAAAAGAAGACGAATACAAGATGGTCACTAGAATGATGTATGAATTAAAAGCAACTGATTCATATTTCATTTCACCAGGTGATCATATTTACCCAAGGATAATAATGATGAAAGGATCCGAACCAACAATGGTAAAATTGATGGCTGACTATGGATATTTGGATTTAATTTATCCAGATAAAAATTTTAAAGAACTTGAAAAGTTTGATGACATATTCAAATCTGAAGTTTCCAAGTATGCTCAGGGAAGATCCATATATTTAAAATTTTATACCCTTAGTCCAGAAATAGATGGAGGAGTATTCTATCCAGCAGAACATATTATTACAATTGGATATGTTGGATGAAATTTTGCTATGGATATGGGAGTAATTAACAAACCAAGACTAAAATTTACCAGAGCATGGATGAAGAACCGAAGAGTTCTTGGATACAAAGTTCTTTATAATATGGCTAAAAATCTTTATACAAAAAGATTTAGATGTTTATGTCAATATGAAGGATATACTCTACTTACAAATGATGGAATGCAAAAATCCGAAGTACTTAGAGATTATATCAACAAATTTGACACACATCAGATGCCAGGATGCATATCTACCTTACAAAGAGCATGTGAAGCTGAGAGTGCCCCACTTGCCAGCAAAATCAAAAAGCAGATTCCAAAGAGATAAGGAAGATGTGATTAAAGGGAGCCAGCTGCATACCAAGACAAGGATATAAAGAAGATGTGACTCTAATGGAGGGACCAGGAGGTTCTTAATTTCAAAAGCACTAATAGTTTAGTGATATATGACGAATGCAATGATGTAAGAGGCCAATAATTTTGCCTCAATTAGATGTATAAATAGAGGCCTTCGGGCTTAGAGAAAAACAGAACGAATTGGAGAGAAAAATTTGAGCACTCAACTTGTGAGAAAGCCAAATATTCTGTTGATCTTGTACCAAATCTTTCGATATCAATAATACTTTGATATTATCATTCATATTCCAATCCTCTTAAACAGATATGAGTCTTTAAACTACTCTTCCCATAGATTCTTGATAGATTGAAAGGAAGAATTTCTCTCTTACTTTAACAAAAGAAGAGTTTTCCTTGTTTAAGATCTATAGTTTTGAATCCTTAGAAAAGATACAGTGAGAGCATAAGCTGGAATAGCAAGAATCCTTGTAGGCAGGAAGCCATTGAAGGAATAGTTTGCAGATCCAGGAGCTTGAAGGTCACTCTGTTCTAAGAAGATAAACCAGAGATCAAGACTAAGGTAAAACTATTAGTTTTGTTAAATTTAGATAGAATTCTCCTTATATCTGGAAAGAATCGCAGGGATTATATATGATATTGTTTGATGTATGCTTTATTATCAGTTGATAATTAATATGCCAGGATATACTGTAAAATGATTAGATAATCTGTTAGAAAAAATGAGAAATGAAATGAAATATACTACTGAAATATGTATCCAATTAGAAGAAGATGAAAACATATTAGAACTTGAAAAATTTGATAAAAAATTAAAGAAATATTTTAAAAGTTATTCGGATATATTTCAAATTAGAAGAAAATTAAATGATAGAAGAAACGTAAGATAAATATGCCTGGATATACAGCTAAAGGATTAGATAACTTGTTAGAAAGGATGTTAGAAAAAATAAAAAATATTAAAACTCAACTAGAAAATAGAAATAGAACAAATGAGGAATATATTAAACTTATCAAAGAATATAAAAGAAAGATTATAGATTATGCTAATCTTGTAGATCAAATGATAGAATTGATAGATAGAATTGAAAATATAGAAATATAATATATCAATTGTTAAAACTATTCATGAAGAAAGGATATACTTGCAATAAACAAATTATATATCATTAAGGGTAAAATAGACTTTTCTACAAAAACCCAAATGGATCTATTATACCCGGCTATTTTGGGAAAAGCCCCCCTTTCTCTACCAGGAAATGGATACCTTGTTTTTCCCCAAAGATGGCGTAAGATGCAATCTGTATAAAATCACATCACTCAATATTTGAACTGCGTGCATCGATGTTCCATGAACTTGATGTGGCCATTAAGTGAGGACCTGGGCAACAGTCTCCTCGAACTTGGTAGGCTTTGCATCCTTATTCTTGTGAATATTTTGCAGTATAGTAAACATGACAAATAGGTTTAAATTTAGTTGTCACACAAAGGTAAAAAAACTTGTTTATTGCATAAGCTGACTAAACTTTTAGCATATAAAATTAAGTTATAGTTAACGCAATTCAGGAAGCAGCATTTAGTTTCACATACAATTATATATCTTGGTAAATTATATTTGGATTAAATGCGGAAGGCCTTCCACAGTTAAATACTTGCTAGCGATATAGTCAGTGTGCGAGGTGTGACATCTACAAAAATAAGGCTTGTTTTTTTTTTCTTTTTTCTGTAAATATGATAATTTAGTTTCTGCAGAATAAAGTATTCAGTGTTAAATTTGTTTAAGAAATTATTTAACTTACCTACAGAAACCAGTGAAGTTACCTATGTTAGAACAAGCAGCAGGTAAGGGAAAAACTGGAAGATTGTAAAAGCAAGTATTAAGCTTCTCAGTAAAACTGAACTAAGGCTCGTGTACATCCCACAAGGCCTCCACCTGCATACCCATAACTCTAGAAAATTTATCACTTCACTAAAGCCCAAAGGCATAGAAGTCAAAACCAACAGAAACTAATAATTTCCATATATTGCATTCCCATTTAAATTCATGGAGTTTCCAACAAATTTTAAAAAGTCATCATTACTTTTAATTCATCTCAATTTACAAATCAAAATACTAAATCATCAATCAATCTATGAAAATATATATCAAACTGGAAAGATATATACTAACTAAAAGTTCAAAAGAAAGAGAAAAACGTTCACACGGTATAGACACGGGTAGCATATAATATAGCAAACTGTATGTTGCACTTGAACTAAAATTATTTGTATGAGAAAACAACTGGTGATGACTAAGATTAAAAATACAACTTTACAATGTTTATAACAAAAAGAGAATGTCTTGTCATATTTAGTAGTCTAATTTCTAAATCATCTACTGCTATAATTTAAAAACAAATATCGCTAATCAAAGAACAAATAAAAGATACAAGTTGATGAAATTAGAAATTGATTTTATTTTGACTAAACAATATCAGTTTTCTAGAGGAAATAGCTTAACATAGTTATGATTCTATTTATCCAAACTCCTAAATAATATAGAATTATGATTGTATGAGCTCTGTCCTTTTCATTAACATCAACCGTATATATAATACATTGACTCAAACAGAAAGCAATAACTATATCCTATATCTCAGCACTATTCAAGTTAATCCTAATCTTAAGAAATACTAACAGAAAATATATTCTGAGGATTACATTAAAGAAACCAATTACAGTTGGAACTGCTGGAGTTGTTATACTCCTGTAATTGTGACTGCTTTATATGCCCTCTCAAGTTAGGCCACGAGTGAAGAGGCCAATCTTGTCCCGTAATAGTAGGAACTGAGAAGTAGGCAGTGACTTGGTAAGAAGATCGGCTAGTTAGATCAGCTGAGGAGACATGAGCTACTCGAAGTAGACCAGATTGAACTTGATCTCTGATGAAATGGTAGTCAACGGCAACATGTTTCATGCGGGAGTGAAAGACAGGATTGGAACTTAATTGGGTGGCACCGACATTGTTACAATAGACAACTGGAGAAGTGGTTAAGCCAATACCATGTTTTGAAAGAAGAGAACCAACCCAGCGAAGTTCAGCAGCAGTGGCTGTTGGAATTGGTGACCCAAATTAGGGTTACCATATGTGAAAAACCCAAATTATGTTGGAATATTTGGAAATATATTTTTCTTTCTTTGCGCGTATTTGGAAAAATATTATTTCCATTATTTCACGTGTTTTATTGGAAAAATATTGAGAAAATATTTTTCCTTTATTTCACGTGATTTTCTTTTATTTTGTTTCCATCTTGGGTTTGGACATCTTCCCTATAAATAGTAGACTCTTCATTCAGTTTTAGAGACAAGAGAAGCCAATATTGCTAAGTTTTGTAATTTCTCTCCATATTGTTGAATAAAACATCGGTTCCTCTGCCAATTTCTCCTCTATTTTCTTTACTTTAATCTTGTTATTTTTTCTTGTGATCTTTATTATTTCAATTCGTCATTAATCTCAATTCTTGCGTTCGAGGCGATTTTTCCCAACAAGTGGTATCAGAGCCAAGGTTGCGGGTTCTTTGTGATTTGATTGAGATTTTTCAGAGATGACTTCATTGAAATATGATATTCCGCTGCTGGATCGCAATACAAGGTTTTCGCTATGGCAAGTAAAGATGAGGGCTGTGTTGGCGCAGATGGATTTGGATGATGCTCTGCTGGGTTTTGATAAAATGCCAGCAAACTGGACAACGGAGGAGAAACAACGGAAAGACAGGAAGGCTTTATCGCAGATTCATCTTCATCTCTCCAATAATATTCTGCAGGATGTCTTGAAAGAGAAAACGGCGGCTGCTTTGTGGTTGAAACTGGAGCAGTTATGCATGACCAAAAGTCTCACGAGCAAACTGCATCTAAAGCAAAGGTTGTATTCTCATCGCATGGAAAAAGGAGGATCACTGGAAGACCACCTGGCTGTGTTCAAGGAAATTGTTGCAGATCTGGAAACGTTGGAGGTAAAATATGATGTGGAGGATCTGGCCTTGATCCTGTTATGTTCTCTACCCGCTTCTTATTCGTCGTTTCGAGACACGATCTTGTACAGTCGTGACACGTTGACCATTGAAGACGCTTACGATGCTTTATTCTCAAAGGAGAAGATGAAGCATTTGGTTGGAGCTACTACATCAAGTGATGGGGACGCTCTGGTTTCTCATGGTGATCGACGGAGGGGTAGACCGAAAGGGAACTTCAGCAATGTGTATTGCTTCTACTGCAAGAAGAAATGGCATGTCAAGAGGGATTGCGACAAGTTGCAGGCTAATTCGGATGATGCTAATATTACCGAGTATTTATCTGATGGCGGTGATGTGATGGTGACTGTGGTATCTGACGTGGAGTCCAAGCCTGACGAGGAGTGGATTCTTGATTCGGCATGTTCGCACCATGTGTGTCCCAATCGGGACTTGTTTCAAACATATGAGGCGGTGAGGCAAGGTGGAGTTGTCATGGGAAACAACCAGTCTTGCCGGGTTGCTGGAATTGGTCAGTCGGATTTAGGTTTCATGATGGGACAATCAGACCACTTGATAATGTTCGTCATGTTCCAGTCTTGAAAAGGAATCTCATGTCGCTAAGTACCCTGGATGCAAAGGGGTATAAATTCTCTGGTGGAGGTGGAGCATTGAAGGTCCGAAAGGGTGCTCGGGTTGTACTGGAGGGACGAATGAAGTCTCATTTGTACATCTTGCAGAGGAGCACAGAACCAGCTAAGAGACATTTGGACAAGTTCAGTACCGTGGTGGAAATTCAATTTGGTACAGTACCTCTTGCGATGCACTGGGTCGATTCTGTAACATTGCTCAGGGGAGCGTTGGTGATTTCGCTTTGCCACCAATTACAGCGGATTCACTGTGTTCACATACTAGTGTTGGACTCATGGAGCGTAGGTACAGTGTTGGAGATGTATGCAATGCATTTGGGATCGTTGAAGGTGACAGTTCTAGTAAAGGGCCTTCTGATCATGCATCTGGAGTAGATTCTGCTACAGGGAGTGCTTCGGCCCTGTTTGGTCAATAATCAATTCTTTGTTGGAATTTTGGGAATCCGGGTTTAGGGTTCGGGTGTCGCTTGTGGATGCCGGGCAGAGGAAGATGTTTTTGTGTGATGGAGAGTTTTGATTACTGCTTGAGGAGGTTGGTCATTTCGATGCAGACGGAGTCATTTCTCAGGTGGAGAAATTTTGAAGTTTTGTTTATTGCACCGGAATTTGGGTCAAGGTGGAGATTGTTGGAATTGGTGACCCAAATTAGGGTTACCATATGTGAAAAACCCAAATTATGTTGGAATATTTGGAAATATATTTTTCTTTCTTTGCGCGTATTTGGAAAAATATTATTTCCATTATTTCACGTGTTTTATTGGAAAAATATTGAGAAAATATTTTTCCTTTATTTCACGTGATTTTCTTTTATTTTGTTTCCATCTTGGGTTTGGACATCTTCCCTATAAATAGTAGACTCTTCATTCAGTTTTAGAGACAAGATAAGCCAATATTGCTAAGTTTTGTAATTTCTCTCCATATTGTTGAATAAAACATCGGTTCCTCTGCCAATTTCTCCTCTATTTTCTTTACTTTAATCTTGTTATTTTTTCTTGTGATCTTTATTATTTCAATTCGTCATTAATCTCAATTCTTGCGTTCGAGGCGATTTTTCCCAACAGTGGCAGCAACAGAACGGTACTCTGCTTCTGTGGATGAACGAGCAACAGTTTGTTGCTTCTTTGAACTCCAAGAGATGAGGTTCCGCCCAAGGTAAACAAGATAGGCACTGGTGGAGGAATAATCGTCTTTATTACTAGCCCAATCCGCATCTGAACAGGCATAAAGAGAATCAGAGAAACCATGAAGAGTGAGGGGAGAATCACGATGGAGAAGGAGTCCTTTCTCTAGTGTGCCACATAAATAACGTAAGATACGCTTAACAAGAACCCAATGCTCAGTTGTAAGTTTGATGCATAAATTGAGCCATTCTATTTACTGCAAAAGAGATGTCTGGGTGTGTTAGGGAGAGATATTGTAGACTGCCAACTGTAGCATAATATATTGTGGGGTCTGAGAGAGGTGTGCCTGAGGTTAGGGAGATGGCGGTTGATTGGGTAGGTGAGGGGGTGAGAACGGGTTTTGCATCATCCATATTGTTTCGTTTGAGTATGTCTGTAATTTATCTTCTTTGGGAGAGTAGAATGCCAAGACGGTGAGGGACAACTTCAACTCCTAGAAAGCAAGAGAGTGGACCAAGATCTTTAAGAGAAAATCGGTGGGTAAGGCTGTCGACAAACTGTGAGACAAGAGCATCATTGTTGCCGGTTAAGATAATATCATCGACATACACAAGAAGATACAGGATGTGGTTGTTGCTGCGAAGAACAAAAATAGATGTGTCTGAGTGTGAGTTCATGAAACCAGAAGTGAGCAGAAACTGACGTAACTCGTGATACCAAGCTCGTGGAGCTTGTTTGAGACCGTAGATGGCTTTATGAAGTTTACAGACATATGAGGGATGATTAGAGTCTACAAAACCTGGTGGTTGAGCCATGAATACATTTTCAGAGAGCCTGCCTTGAAGAAACGCATTATTGACATCCAATTGGCGAAGAGACCAGCCATTACTTACTGCGATACTGAGGACAAGTCTCACTGTGGTAGGCTTGATGACTGGACTAAAGGTTTCATGGTAGTCCACACCCGGTCTTTGATGAAAGCCATTGGCTACAAGGCGAGCTTTGTACTTGTCAAGGGAACCATCAGAGTTTCTTTTAATACGAAAAATCCATTTGCACCCAACCAGATTATAAATGTCTTTAGGAGGAACTAGTTCCCAGGTTCCATTACGAACAAGTGCATCGTACTCTTCGGACATAGCTTGACTCCAATTGGGATCTTTAAGAGCTTGTGAGGTAGATGTAAGAGCAATGTTTTGGGAAAGTGGTTTGTGGGTGTGAAGGTTGAGTTTTTAAATTGGTTTGGTGATGTTATTCTTGGCTCGGGTAGTCATACGGTGTTGGTTGGGAGGTGGGACTGGGGTTTGGGGTTCAGTGGTTGTAAGGGAAGGTTGATGAGATGGTTGGCGGGCAGGTGGAGCTTGTTGTGGGAATGATCCAGCTTGTTGGGAAGTAGTCTCGGGCAGAGGCAATTCTTGAGGGCTGGCTAGAGATGCAGTGTTGGCTGCCTGCTGGGATGAAGTGGGAGTGGAGACAGTAATTACAGGAGGAATCCAAGTAGATATGGTAGTGGAAGTAGGACGTGGAAGAGTGGCGTGTAGTGAGGTATATGGGAAGACTGATTCAACAAACTGAACATGGCGAGAAACATAGATTTTTGAGGTAGATGGGTCTAGGCAGAGGTAGGCAATTTGAGATGAAGAATATCCAAGAAATACACATGGTTTGGATCGTTGATTTAGTTTATGTGTGGTATATGGGCGAAGCCAAGGATAACACAAACATCCAAAAACTTTTAGTTTAGAGTAATTGGGAGTTTTGTTGAAAATTAATTCATGGGGGGAGGACAAATTGAGAGTGATGGTTGGAAGCCTATTAATGAGGTACACAGCAGTAGCGAAGGCATGAGGCCAGAAGGTGATTGGAAGTGAAGCATGAGAGAGTAAGGTGAGGCCAGTTTCAACAATATAGCGGTGTCTTCTTTCAGAGTAGCCATTGTGTTCTGGTGTATGTGGTGGAGTGGTTAGGTGGGAAGTTCCGTGTTGGGAGAGATAATTTTTGAGGACTATATATTCGCCTCCATTATCAGAGTAAAGAGTGATAATTTTTTTAGAGAAATAATTTTCCACAATGGCTTTGTAACGTTGAAAAATTGCTCCAACTTCAGATTTTCTTTTGAGGGGGTATAACCAAATGTATTTTGTGAAGTGGTCAACAAATATAACATAATATTTGAAACCATCTTGTGACAAAATAGGAGAAGTCCATACATCAGAAAAAATTATTTCAAGAGGTTGTGTTGAGTGAAGAGATGAAATAGAGAAAGGTAGCTTATGACTTTTATTGCTAAGACATGCATTACATGAGAATTCTTTTGGTAAAGGTGAAGAAACATCTAACTTATAACTAGACATAATGTGTTTCAAAATAGGAAAAGCGGGATGGCCTAAGCGATGGTGCCAGTTTGATGATGTTGTTTTGACATGAAAGAAGGCTAGAATTGGAGAAAATAAGGGTTGTGCAGTTGGCCACTCATACACTCCATCTTTAGTGTTGCCTGTCAAAAGAATTGTCCCCATACGAAGATCCTTCACATGAAAAGAAGAGGGAAAAAATTCAACAGAAGCATTATTAGAGATACAAAATTGAGAGATAGAAATTAAGTTCTTTTTCATGGTTGGCACACAAAGAACATCATGCAAGGAGAAATTGGCAGTTGAGGTTGGAAGAGAGGTAGAACCAGTGTGAGAGATGAATAAACATGTACCATCGCCAATCATAACATCATCTGATCCAGTGTATGGTGCATGAAGAGACAGGTTGTTTAAGTCTGTAGCGATGTGATGAGAGGCTCCACTGTCTAGCAGCCAATGTTGGTGGTGTTTGCTGCATAGTGAGCTTGTGGCTGCCAAAGTGTGGCAGAGTTAGTTGGTGGTGTGACACTTGTAGTGGATGAGTGGAGTGGTACAAGCTGATAGGATGGGCATCGCTTAGCAGTGTGACCTTGGATGCCACAAATTTGGCAAAACCCCTGGTATGGACGGGGTGGTGGCGGTTGTTACGAGCTGAAGTACCTGAGTTGGTGGCCATAGGAGGGCGGCCAGGGTAGGTTCCAGGTGGACGCCAACCTGTGTTACCTGTAGAGTAAGAGTGGTTTGGACGCCAGTTGGTGTTGGTTTTCTGTGGACGCCAGTTGGTTGGCATGGGAGTGTTCCTGTGTGGGGGATTAGCAGTGATGGGAACATATTCCTCAGATTTGGTTGAGAGAGAAGCTTCGAAGGATAATAGTTTCTCATGGAGTTCATCAAATGTTATAGAGGTGTCACGGGCTTGAACAGCACGGACAAGTTCTTTGTACTCATCACCTAGCCCATCCAAAATCTTTTCTGTAAGGTCTTCTTCCTCCATGGGAGCGCCTAGGAGGGCCAATTCATTTGTATGAGCTTTAACAGAGTGGAGAAAATCAGTTACTGTCATGGTGCCTTTACTGGGATTTTTTGGAAGATTTTTGACTTGCTTGATGCGACCACGAGATGGTTTGGCATAGGTATTTGAAAGAATAGTCCATGCTTCAAGGGAGGTGTTGGAACGAGCGATGAATGAGATGATTGTGGGTGAGAGAGAGCCAATGAGAGCATTTAAAATCAATTGACCTTGGCGAGTCCAGAGGGTGTAGGCAGGCAGTGCCGGTCCTGTCATCTTCAGGGCCCGAGGCGAACTTCCAAAATTGGGCCCCCGGAGATCAACGTAAATGCAAAATCCAACAGTGCATTATGCAACGTATTGCTAACTTAACACTGAAGAGTAGAACAACAAACAAATATAAAGAACAAAAGATTTATATATATTATAAAGTAACAAAACCAACAAGAGCACCAGAAGATGCAGCACATTCAGAATACGCACACAAGTTATACAGATAACTGGGGCTTAACCCTAGGTCAGTGTAACGAAGAAGTCCGATTGAAGCATACCAAAACATGACTCGGTGAAAGCCATAATTCCGGTAATCTTTTTATTCATGCAACTAATTACAGAAACAGTTAGGTGGCTGTACAAAAAAAGTATAAGGGAAACAAATATTACACCTTCACAAGCAGGTAGTTTTTCCCAGAGCTGGAACTTGCAATGACTTCCATGGATTTTCTATCTCGATCAAACTCGAGGGTGGCAATCCGCTGTTCAATTCTATTCCACGTGCTCGAGCACTCTTGAATGCATCCAAGTAAAACAAGTGCACATCAGCATATTAACTCTTATGATTTGTATGAAAAAATTCAATAAGGCACGGCAACTTACTTAATACACCATTATAACCTGAGGAGGCACTTGAAGGTAATCCACTTGGAAGGCCCATTTTCTCAACCAGAACCTGAACATTAAACAATCATTTCAAGAATTTATTTTAAAATTCAACTATTGGTTACTGACTCCTTGCAACAAAAGTAATGCAAGAAATGTTTATATAGACATCAAGCTTTCCCCCATCTGTGAGCCACCAATTATGTAAGAGGTACAGAAAAATAACGTGAAAGCAAAGGACACAACCTTGCAAAACAACTGAATACTGCCCAGAACCAGCAAAAAAACTAATCCTGTCATCCATAATCCTTAGGGCATGGTGTCCAATTTTATTCCAATTTGAGCAACCCATCATGATGCCTCATTACCATGTTAGTTTGCTCACGTGAACCGCGAACAAGAATGGAAATAGGCATAATGAAGTTTTACTTATAAAGTGTTCAGATTAAATTATATAGAGAGTACATAATAATCATAATTATACTCTGTACCTTTAATGCTGCCTCAGTGGACAGTGGGCATTCCGTTGGCAACATGGTGATGCTCAGATTTTTCCACATCAGCATCATTGCACACAGCAGCAATCTTAGCAATCATTTGAAGGTTAAGATCTAATTCACCCACCGGCCAGTTTTCTATATTTCCATCAAAAGGATCATACGCCACAAATCACAAAAGCCACAAATCAGAAATTAGACAAACATTCAAAACTGAAATTACAAATCACAACATCCACAAAACTGAAATTAGACAAGCAGCTCAAAACTGAAATTAGACAAATCACAAAAGCCACAAAACTGAAATTAGACAATGAAACAAAGCCACAAAACTGATACTCAGCTACGCAGCCCATCGCCCACGGCCCACTTACCAGACCAGCAGAACTCCAGAAGACGCCTGTCGCAGTCGCAGACGGAAGACCCAGCACCCAGACTACCACTCCACTACCAGCAGGAAGCAGTCAACCGTCGACGGCTGATGGCCTTGAAGAGTGAATCGCAGTCGCGGGCGGCGGCGGACGGAACTCGATTGCTGATTTAGGGAAAGCCGAAAAACGAAAAATAGTTGAAGGAAGGAAGAAGAAGAGTGGGAGACTGCACTGGAGTCTGGAAAACACCACTCCGGCGTCGGCTTGAAGAACGGTTGATTGGTGGATTGAGGATTGTTGGAGTTGGAGAGTTGAGCGATTTTTGAGATTGAGAGCGGGAAGGAGAGTGGTCTGTGAATCGTGATTCAGTAGTGCTTGTTTAGGTTACAATTGGGCCTCCAGAGTTGGGTTGGGCCTAGTCTCAAATAAAAAAAAAAAAAAAAAATTGGGCCAAAAACTGAGGCCCCCTCCACGTTTGGGCCTGAGGCGGCGGCCTCATTCGCCTCGCCTCAGGACCGGGCCTGTAGGCAGGATTTAGGGAAGTAACATTATCAGTAGTTAAAGTTTTGGGTGGACACGGTTTGGATCCATCAATGTATCCAAGGAGATCATAGCCAATGAAGAGGGTTTCAAATTGGATTTTCCATGAGAGATAGTTGGAGAAGGTGAGTTTGAGAGGAGCTTGTGCAGCTGGGTTGTTTGTTAGGAGTTGAGATTCATTGGTAGTGGGTAGAATGTTTGTACCGGGTAGAGTAGCCATGACAGTGTGGTTAGGAGGAAGGAGAGCAGGAAAAACAAAGAAAAAAAAATCAGGAGCAGTGAACGAGCGGTTGCTCTGATACCATATAGAATTATGATTATATGAGCTCTGTCCTTTTCATTAACATCAACCGTATATATAATACATTGACTCAAACAGAAAGCAATAACTATATCCTATATCTCAGCAATATTCAAGTTAATCCTAATCTTAAGAAATACTAACAGAAAATATATTCTGAGGATTACATTAAAGAAACCAATTGCAGTTGGAACTGCTATAGTGTTATACTCCTGTAATTGTGACTGCTTTATAAATAATAAGCCACTATATAATGAATGCTTGAAATCACAAACTATGATTGGTGTTTAAATGATTGGTATCAAATATTTTCGTATCCTAGAAATCCTACAAATTATTATGAGGCAACACGTATAGAAGTGAGTAATGAATTAGACTAAGATAAAAGTATGATGAAAATATGATTTGGAGCTTGTCTTTACATTATAAATCCTCTAATTTGCTTTGACCTATGTTGAATTTTTTTTTCTCTTCTATAACTGATTGTCTATAGTGAACTATGTTTATACATCCATAATTACAAGAAGGGTGATAAACAAATGCTAGAGATGCTAAATTTTGTAAGGTGAAGTCATCCCCGAACGAAAAAAAGATAAAGGTAAAAAGATAGGCTTTAATTTTATTTTTTACCTTTATTCAAATATGCAGGAAAAAAAAATGTAAAGGAAATATTTTAAATCAACTTTGACAGAGTAATAATATACATTCAATGAAACTTGCATCCATGAATATAATTATTGGTCAAATTTTCCACAAGAATACAAAAATTCTATATGAAGTAGTCATTCAATTTGAAAGTTTGAAGAATAGTGGTTAACTTTTTACAAAAGCCTAGATAAATATAATAAGAAAGTAATCCTCTAAACTAATAATCTAACATAAGCAACTGAATGATACAATATAAAATCTTTGGAAGATAGAAAAGAAGTAAAATTTTTATAAAACTTACAATGTGCAGCATTTTGAAAATACCTATGAAGATGTTATCAAAGCAAGAATTTCTTGGTAGACAATATTTTTTGTGCATATATTATGTAGAGTAGATTTGTCCAATGGATTTATCAAAACTTTGATAGCTGCACTTGTTTTGGCTCTAGACAAAACAACATATAATTGTCCATGGGAAAATGCACATCCTGGAAGATAAAGCCCAACGAAATCCAAAGTTGGACCTTGAGATTTATTTATTATCATTGCAAAACATGGACGAATGGGAAATTGAGTCCTTTTAAAATGAATTGAAGTTTTATCACTTTCAAGTGGTAGAAATGGAATTCTAGGTAAAAATACTCGCTTTCCACGGTATTCTCCAATAGCAATTTCTGCATCAATCACATTTCTCTCAAATCTTTGACAAATAAGTCTTGTTTTGTTACATAAACCTTCAGTTGGGTTAATATTTCGAAGTAACATAACGGGACAATTCTATTTTAACTTGAGTTCATGTAGTGGAATACCATTTGGAGTTAGTGTGTTTAAAAAATCTTTTTGGATACTTCATTCGGATTTGTCAATGGATTTATCGAAGTTATAATATGTAAATATTTTCCCAGGAATTTCTTTGAGCAAAATATTATTTATTTGATCTACACATTCATTTTTTGGTGTTAAAATAACTCTATCAATCATAGTATCTAGATTTTCCATATAATTTTCTATATTTGGGAAAACCACATTAATCAAATCTTTTAAAGATTGAAATTTGTCTTCAAATTGTACTGTTATATTAGCTGGAAGTGTGATCATCTGACATGAATGTTCTTTCTCTGTACCATTTCCGATACGAAGTTAATAATTACAGAATAATGGATCGAATTGAACTCTCATATTTTGTATCAATGGTAAACGGGTAAAAGAAGGCCACCAATATGAAAAAACCAAATTCGATTTTATTATATCTTCTTTTTTGCCTCTTTGGACAATCGGTAAAACTTTTCGAAAATCACCACCTAATACAATGACTTTTCCACCAAATGGTACATTTATTTCATTTATATTTATTAACATTTTATCTAGAGCTTCCATGGTATAACGATTTACCATTGATGTTTCATCCCAAATGATCAATTTGGTCATTCTAAAAAGATCTGCCAATGCAGACTGTTTACTTATTGAACAACCAATATCATCATTTATATCTAAAGGAATTTTAAATCTAGAATGTGCAATTCTACCACCTGGTAATGAGGAAGCAGCAACTCCAGAAGAAGTTGTAGTTATAGCAATAAGATTTCTTGATCGTACAGCTGCTAATAAAGTTTTATATAAATATGTTTTACCTGTTCCACCAGGTCCATTGACAAAAAACATGCCATTGTTATCATTGAAAATCCGTGATAAAATTATATTATAAGCATACAGTTGCTCTTTATTTAAACAATTTGCATCAAAATTGTTACTTGATTATTACTATTTTTCTGCTCTTCAGAAATCATGCTAGCTAATATTTCGTCTTCTTCTATGTTTATATGAAACGACACTAATTCGTAATCTTTTATATTTTTGTTCAATGGTTCTAATATAGAATGTATACATTGTAATGCTTTTATTTGAGCATCGTTAAACAACATACCTTGTTGTACGAAATCTTCAAACATATAACTTTTAACCTTATTGCATAACAATTGTGGATTGTTAGGACTACAAAACATTAATATGGGTTTGTGTCGAGTCTCGGGTACCCGAATCGAGAACCGATGGGTTCCCGGGCCGGATCGAACCGAACCGAGCGGTTTTTCATAAGTTAAATATCCGAACGGGTACCCGAATCGAAAACCGATGGGTTTGGGTCGAGTTTCGGGGCTAGACCAAGAACCGAAACTAAATATATTTTTTTATTTTTTATATTGAATTAATTAAATTATTTTATTTTTTTCTAAACAAATTAGCAAATTAATTAAATAAATCAGATCATTTCATAATTTTAATTTCAAAGCCCAAATCATTTTTAAAGCCCATTAGCTCATTTTAATTTGCTCATGACTATTCGATTTTGCTCATTAAATTTAAAACCTTCAAATGATTAAATCAAATAATTGGTAAGTATTACCAATACTTAAATTTTTTTTTTTATTTTTATAAATTTTAATTTATATTTCATTTTCTTTATACGGGTAAGCTTTTTGCAACAAATGAATTTACTTTATGTTGTGTTGCTGTTAGATTAATATCTATTTTTTGGTATTTGTAAGCATTGAATTAATTTTATTGGGACAGCTAGTTATTTATATGTTTTTGAATTGGGCTACGTTAATTCGTAAAAGTTACGAATGAAATATCATTAGTTGTATTTATGTAGTGTTGCTGTAAATATTAAAAAAATTTATTATGGTACGAAACTGAACCGAACCGAACCCAAACGGTTTCATAATTATATTTGGATTTGACGGTTTCATTTATTAAATACCCAAAAGTTTTGGGTCGGTTCGATTCTGAAAATAACCGAACCGACCCACAGACAGCCCTAGCAACGGGTCCTAAAATATGCCTTTTAAACAAGTTAGTTGTTAGCTCTTACAACTTAGCTCTAAATATTCGTGCAAGCAAATTGGGTTTATTTTGTTTTTAATCATTATGCCTTAGTTCTTGTTGTATTTTTGGCCAATTAGGATTGCAAGTCATAGTTAAAAACATATCAGGTTTACAATATCGTTGAACCAATGCCATCACATCCATATATCATTTTTTATTATCTCTAGGACCACCTGTAAATGAAGATGGTAAAATAATTTTTCGATTAATTTTATAACCTCTACTTTCACCAATGTCAACACTATCAACAATTTCTTGATAAAGTTTAGCTCTTATTTGTTTTTGATTGTTAAGAAAGTAATCCAATCTAGCAATTTCAATTTTTACATACATATCAACAACATACTGTTGAAACAGCCTACCGGTATGGAGGAAACACATGTACCTGAATTTCGAATTTGTAATTTATAGCAGTAATACTCACGACAAGACTCATGTGACCTCTTTTTTCTTTTCTTTTTAACTACAAGGAAAAAACGAAAAAAAAAAATCAATCATAATATAATGGAGGGGAATAAAAATTAATAGAAAATAAATTTTCACATTATTAACCTTTAGTCTCTCTTTCGATCAACTCATTTGCAGAATTAATGGTATTGATGTTTAAAAGGTTGTCTTGGGTAGAAAGATGGAAGATTTGTTTATTAATTCTTTCAATACCCTCATGCCATCCAGATTCACCAAAAGGAAAGAGCAATGGGTATTGGAGGGGATCATGACAACCAAAATAATAATGCACTCTATATGAAGCACCCGAATGACCATAAATTGATATATCATGGATTTTGTTATTTTAGATGGATGATCATCAACCAAAACTGCGGCTATTTGTGAAGTCGTTGGAGTGTTGTAAACTCTTTGATCTAAACCTGGATGACAACTTATTTGTATTTGACATGTACATAACCTATCAATATTGCTCAATGAACGAAAGACTCTACAGTAATGATTAACCTTTAGGGTATCAATTAACATCTGTAAAGTTTATTCACAAAATTTGTCTGAAATCTTCAATCGATTTGATAGTTCATATTCAGTATCATAGAAGTATAATTGTAAATAAGTTGAGTTATTGTCTAATGGTAACAATTGGTTTATATAATGATAAACTTATCCTTGAATCCTAAATGTATAGATGCCTTTATTCCTCTTACACAAATCTTTATCGTATTTGACGCCAAAAGATGTGAATGCAAAATAGTTTTATAACTTCTTAGAATTTTCTTGAAATTTAATGATTCAACTGAATTTGAAGTAAATAAATCATATAGTTTATTAGGTACACTATGTATATGTAATTTAACTTTACTATCTGAACAACAAAACCCTTTACTCTTTCCATGGAATTTTTTCGCACCACAATGTAAACAAAATGTCGGCTGTACAAGGACATAGGATTTAGTAGGAATCTTCTGTAAACTTAAGTTTGCAGTTTGCTGATTGTTTTCTACACTTTCATCATCACATATAAATATGTTCTCTTCATATGCATACTGAATATTGCAATCTGGTGTACAAATTGTA
Organism: Fraxinus americana; assembly: GCA_035079005.1. Classification (NCBI taxonomy): domain Eukaryota; kingdom Viridiplantae; phylum Streptophyta; class Magnoliopsida; order Lamiales; family Oleaceae; genus Fraxinus; species Fraxinus americana. The sequence continues at coordinate 18,416,080 of CM068714.1, forward strand.
GTTGTGGAAGATACACTATAACTACAACTGGCAAACACAATAAAATAAATTGGCATTAAGATTAAGAGATACAAATATTGTTGATTTGTAAGGGATGAAAGCAGCTTATGAGATAAATTTCATGCTGACAAACATAGATAAATAAAAAGCAAAAACTTGTAAACTTACTTGTTTTAGATTCAAAACAATTCTGATGGACATCATTATCTGTGTGACCTTCAATTTCAAGCCCAATGGTCAACGTCCTCTACATGCTCTATAGCTGAACAATTTGGTAAAGAAATACACATGTAGATGGGAAAAAAATGCCTCAAAGAAAATTTTCTTAGTAGATGTATCGAATTCGTGCACTATAAGAAACGAAAAATTGCATACCTATTTCAGGAGCCTTGCTGCTAAATTGTGAAGATGAATCAGGTGTAGTGGAATTCAATGGAAGGCCTAGGGACACAACACAAATGAAAAGAAAATAAGCAGATCTATCTACGTCAATTAACATATAGAATAGATTTTTCTGAAGGAGGATTATAAGTAAAATCTCTAGGAATACCTTCTTCTACTATTCTCTTCGTTGTTGGATGAAGATTATGTCTAACTGCAATTGTTCTTCTTTGAGCATCGACTTCCTGTCTTCGTGCATCACACAACTCTTTTGCTTGGGCGTACAATTCTCGACGTCGTGAATTTCGAGTTTCTTTTGTTTTAGCATAAATTTCTTTGAGACTTTTTTTCGTACTTCACAACTTTCACCACTACTATCGGCAACATCCATAAGACAAATAACTAAATATAATAAAATATAGCGTTAAAAATGAATGAAGCAACTTCCTCCAAATCTAAGAAAAAAAATTTATCATCAAATTTGTTTTTCATTAAATGTGAGGATCCACTTGAAGCTCCACCACTTTTTTAGCTAGCAGTATAATTATAATCCCTTTTCTTATCTATCTACTCTACTTGTTGTTGCCTTTTGTCATAATATCACCTCATACATTATAATCCCATTCGCAACTATCCACTCGTCATCTCATTCTTTCAAAAGTTCCTCTTCATTCTTCAAAAATAAAATTGCATAATAAGTTTGAATTTGTGCAAAGGGAAAATTCATGTTTCCTTGAATATAGTGATTCATTCAATTTTTTAAACTCAATATGATACTCTCATGCAACTTCAATAGCACCAGTTAACCAAGAAATTCACAGAAGTATGGTATATAAATTGTTATGCATACACTGAAATATCGCTATAATATAAATTGTAAATTGTAAAGTGACTGGAAAACACAACCATCTATTGAAATTGAAACAAAGTCCATCTAATTTGCCATAGAGTAAGGGACTTTTAAATTAACATTGAATTATCCAAACAAAATAGTTCTCTTTTGTATATTTCAATATAATATGGTTTAGGTTTGTGAACTTTCAAAATGACAAGGAAAAGAAATTTAATGAATAGAAAAACTCAATTGCCATTAACACAGCAACACACCCAGTATAAAAGATTAACTTAAGCTCAAATAGAATGAAAATTCATACCTGATTATTCTTTGGAAAAAGTCAGCGATTGTGATACATGCAGAAATTTTGTTCCAAATATTTCAAAGATAGCAGAACTCCCACGTTCGAATCTCAATAGGCGGTGGGGCATGGGAGGAGGGTCTGATCACTCTTATCAAAATTTCCAAAATAGGTACAATTAACAACACTAAAAGAGAGTTTTTGCAGAGAAAAAGAAAGAGTAGTAGATACCTCCGTCGAAATGAAATGGATGGCCAGAATTTGTTGGAAAAATAGGGTTAAAGTCGATCGTTCCTTTGGGTTTAACAATTATGGTATCTTATAGGTTTCTATTTTGAGGCGAGGATTTAAGGTTGTTGTAGTGGTTTGAGGAATCGGCGTGAAAAAGGATATGAAATTTTGGATTTATGAAATAAAGGAATGGATGTGATAACCCTTATCAAAAATTCCAGAATACACGAGTGGAAGAGAGCTTTTGCAGAGATAGAAGAGAATAGTAGGCACCAGCGCCGGAATGAGCTGGGTGGCCAGAAATTGTTGGCAAAACAGTCGGTAGTTTCTTCAAGTTTAATAGTTGTGGAATCTTATGGGTTTTTATTTTAGGACTAGGGTTTGAAGTTATTGCAGTGATTTCAAGAATCCCCGCCTTGGAGAGGGTGATAGGTTTTCGGACTATGAAATACAGGACGACTATAATGGATGATTCAATAGTAAAAAAACCTGTGATCTTCGAAATCTGGTGGTTAAGTATATAACATAGCGGCAGCGTGGTTCAGTGGTTGGAGAAGGCAACGGGTTGGTACGGTTCTGTTTCGATCAACACTTAAGCCCAACATTAGACGACGTCGATTTGGGTGACGACAAGAGAATTCAACACGTGGCAATAAAAAATGTCTCTTTTTATATATGTTAGGATAAACATAAGCATTAACTATTTCACGTACCTACTCAACTACCCATTCAAACATTCATTTTTTCCATTTTCAACCAATTCATTTTTATCCATTCTCCTCCAATCCTTCATCCATCCTCAAACAATTCAGTGAAGCCACATTTGCCATCACCACATCCCTACCGGAAAAGTAAGTCTTTATTCTCAGTTACGCAAAATAGAGGGATGCTCTCGGAGCATCTCTTAAGGAGACACGGAGACACCAGCCGTGTCTCTGCAAGATACTCCGTGATACACGGGTTTGTGCCTCCGTAAGATATAGAGACACACACACCATGTTTTTGTGCTCACGGAGACACGGTGCGTGTCTCTATGCACAACGGAGGCAACCCGTGTCTAGATACACACCCTCTTTAATTTTTACTAGGATCCGAAACCGTTAATTATTCATGTGATTTTTGATTCAATTTACCCAGGTTTGATCGAATTTGATAGTGCTTGTTGGTTAATTCTTATATCTCTCAATTACTGATTCATTTTCAAGCTAAAGGTACATCTTCTATTTCCTCTATGATCCCTTTCTGTGCCATGGATTAAATATGAAATTGTAATACAACTTTTGATGTTAATTATCTAAAACAAGCTCAAAACTATATTCTTCTAACAGTTTATTATATATTTTAGGGTTAATTTGTTTTACTTTTGTGTAAAACTCTTCAGAGTAGTATGCAAGTTTCTATTTATAAACTTTAGTATCTGATTTATTTTTCTCTGGTTGATTAGTGAAAGTCCGGATATGATCCCATACGTTACATACCAATAAAACATCATATCAAACTACTGGTCCCTTTGCTGCACTTCTTGATCATAAATTACCACCATTCTTGTGAACTACATCATTTGTTCTTTCATAGTTCTCACTAACTGGTGCTACTTCATAAATGTAGTATATCTTATTGTTATATCCACTACACTTGATTTCAAACTCATACTGTAATATATTTGAAATAAATGGAATCTATCTCATTGTTATATCCCACTACACTTGATTTCAAACTCATACTGTAATATATTTGAAATAAATGAAATCGATCTAATCGACATAGAGACTGCTTATATTTAAGTTGTGACGAAATTATTCTTCAAGAATATATGTTGCTGACATATGGTGGATCCCACCTTTTTCGATAGGCTTCTTTCTATTCCCTTCAAGGGAAAGGAGAAAGCAATATTGTCATCTGTCTAAAGAAACATACAAGTTGAAGAGTTAGTTTTGCAAGTGTACAACCAAGTGTTTAATTGAAAACTTGTAATATTTTGTCATAATAGTCACATTGTTACAGGATATTTAGATTGCTTTATACTTCTACCTTCCTCTCTGCATCACTTTCTTTCTATATATGAATGACAGATAGTTCTTTGCCTTCCTTTCACGGAAAACAGTTTCCCTTTCGAAAAAATTATATCAAGAAAGTATTGTTTACTATAACATTTTTTCACATGTAAAGGACTTGATGTTGAAGTACCATATATAAAGACAAAGAAAAACTAAAAAAGTGAAACATGATCTGTCTTGCTGGTTTTATGTTAGAGGTTGACTATCGAATTTGATAAATTCTATCCAATTGTGTTTTTGCAGATGTCTTTACAATATATACTATCTCCAAATCAGTGGTAATCTACCACAATCACTCAATTCCCAAATTATAGATATGTGAAAGATTTTTAGAGCTTGTACATGCAGATGAACATGCGTCTTTATTAAGTAGTAAGTTTCATGGATTTATATATAGAGTGATATATAGAGAAGACGAACAATAACAATTTAGTAGTAAATTAATCCATGAATTCATAATGAGATTTGTAGATTCTGGGAAAAACAATGAGGTTTGGGTTAAATTAGATGATCATTTGTCACGCTTTGGTTTGCAAGAATTCTGTCTTATCACAGGCTTATCATGCCACGAGATATCAATTACTCTTCGCTCCAATAATAGTCAACTGAGAAACCAGTATTTTAATGGTACAAAGAAAATTAGCATGTCAATGCTTTTTGAAGCATTTCATCTCTGTCAACATCAGGAAGATAAATTCAAGCTAGGGTTGGTTATGTTGGTAGAGTGTGTGTTAACCCCTATTAGAAGAAATATTGATTATAAAACTCTAGGTATGGTGGAAGATCTCAACAACTTCATTGAGTACCCCTGGGGACGCACAACATACTTGTTTTATTAAATTCATTGCAACAATCTCACCTCCAAAGACTATATAAAATGCAACAGAATCAAGAATATGAATGTAAATATACATTGCATGGATATCCACTTACATTTCAGGTATTTTCTCCTATTGATATATTCTTCTATTCTTATATTTTGCAATTGTAAAGTTTATATATAATATATAATATTTATATTAATTATCTTTTAATATTGGATATATGAAACTTTCCCCCAAATTGGAGCAAAATTCAGACACCGTAGATACAAAATAGCACAGGCTCCAAGAATGCATAGGTGGAGCCCAATAAATTTTTAACAGAACAAACACTTAAAAAATACTTGACTACCAAAAAAGTATTTTCATTATTTCATTATCTCTTGCATTAAATTTTGAGTTTAATTATATATTTTTAAAATAATCTCCATTTGATTATACAATTTTAAAATAATTCCAGATTGAAGTAATTGCAATTTTGGAACCTGATGAAGAAGAGTGGGAAACAGTATGGTATACCGCTATTTCTTTACCGTACGACAATGAACGTAATATACTAGATCGCATTGTTAGAGGAGAAATAAACAACGCAACACACCGAAGTGACAATGATACTTATCCTATGATACATACTTCAGTTGGAGTTAGCCAAAGTTCTTCCATTTAATGCAATTACGTCACTAAACAAGAAATTGAAGACATGTTCAACATACGTAGACAACATACTAGAGAAGACGTAGAGGCTATGCTCAATGTACATAGACAACATGTGGCATCAGATGTATCAAATTTGTGCAACACCTTCAAAACGGACATCATTCATCAATCGAGAAATCAGTACGAAGCAATGCTTCAAAACCTACAAAAATTGTTTCAACAATAGCAAAAGTGGGAGCAAGAACATTTTCAACAACAACAACATTCGCAACAACAGCACTACGAAGACATGCAATCAAGCATGAATGTAACGACTCGGGTCCCACTTAACGAGCTATCCTAGTCATTAGATCGACAACGTACTGTCCCTACTGTACCAACATGTGTCTTTTCGACATACTTTATCCTCACTCGCACGCTTCCCAAAAAAACTTCCCAGGGGGTCAACTATCACAGAATTGCTCCAAGCCAAGCACGCTTAACTATAGAGTTTCTAACGATGGACTTTCGAAAAAGAAAGTGCACCTTGTTGGTACCTATCAAATCGTTTAAGTTTTCCTCGTCTGAGTAATACAATCACCCCCCGTTAGACTCGCGACGTCCTCGTCGTGCTTGATCCATTTGAGGATCCGTTGCCAGGCGTTGGGATTCTAGAGGAGGCTCTTATGGGTTCAAGAGGTGGCTCCCGCCCTATGGCGTGGCACTTTGTCCCGCATAGTAATTAGTTCCCGATTTTCGGCAGGCAACCGGGTTATGATACCATTAGGAACGACCCGGGTCCCACCGTAGATCGACGATATATTGTCCCCACTGTACCAACATGGGTCCTTTCAGCATGCTTTATCCTCACATGGACGCTCCCCAAGAAAACTTCCGAGGGGGTCACCCAGCATAGAATTGCTTCAAGCCAAGCACGCTTAACTGTAGAGTTTCTTACGATGGACTTTCGGAAAAGAAGGTGCATCTTGTTGGTATGAGTAGTACCTATCAAATCTTTTAAGCTTTTCGGGTCTGGGTATTAACAACCCAGGTCCCACTTAACGAGCTGTCCCAACTGTTAGATCGATGACGTACAGTCCTCATTGTACTACATGGGTCTTTTCAGCATGCTTTATCCTCACTCGCACGCTCCCCAAGAAAACTTCCCAAGGGGGTCACCCATCATAGAATTGCTCCAAGCCAAGAACGCTTAACTGTAGAGTTTCAATGATGGACTTTCGAAAAAAAGGTGCACCTTGTTTTCCGGAAGTCCATCATTAGAAACTCTACAATAAAGCGTGCTTGACTTGGAACAATTCTATGATGGGTGACCCCTTGGAATTTTTTCTTGGGAAGCGTGCGAGTGATGATAAAGCATGATAAAAAGACCCATGTTGGTACAGTGTGGACAGTACGTCGTCAATCTAACGATCGGGACATCCCATTAAGTGGGACCCGGGTAGTTACAAATGGTATCAGAGCCCGGTTGCCAGTCGAAAATTGAGAACTAAGTGCTATGCGGGACAAAGTGCTACGCCATAGGGTGGAAGCCACCTCTTGAACCCTAGGAGCCACCTCCAGAATCACAACGCCTGTCATCGGATCCTCAGATGGATTAAGCGCAACGAGGACATCGCGAGTCTAACGGGGGTGATTGTAATACCATACCAGGAAAGTTTAAAAGATTTGATAGGTACTGCTCATACCAATGTTTCTACAGTTAAGCATGCTTGGCTTGGAGTAATTCTATGATGGGTGACCCCCTCAAAAGTTTTCTTGGGGACAGTACATCGTTGATTTAACGGTCAGGACAGTCCGTTAAATGGGACTCAGGTCATTACAATGAAAGCTAACTTAAATACCAGTTTGACTTCTATAACATCATATATCAGTGAAGAAAATAACAGTGTATTGAATAAGTTATCCGAGTGGAAATCCAATATGCAAGTTGCTATAGCTTGTGTTCAAGAAGATGTTTCTCTCCATAGAAGTTCAACATCTCAACATGTTGAAAGGTTTACAAAAGAAACAAAAGATAAAGGAAAACAAATAAAATTTTTGAAAAGCTTTCCTGAAGACTATGATATGAAAAGATACATAAAAATTACAGATTGGATAAAAAAAATCCATCTAGGAAAAGAATCTGAATAACTTGACTATTATACTTTTACTTTTATATAATTCAAACTAATTTCAATCATATTATTATGTTATGCAGCACGTATTGGGATGATAGAAGAGGAAATTTGCACAAAATAGATACACTGAAAACTATAATGGATATAACACAAGACATCAATATTAAGGTTAGTAAACTTCATTCATCTTAAATTAGTTTATTACATACTATATTTAATTTGCATTTATTTATTGGTAGAATCTTGAAGTCGAGTTGACATTGTTGAGACGACTTATCAACGATGATTCCAGCCATGTTTCGAACGAGTAGGGAATTCTAGATTTCGGCTTTGAAATCGAATGCTCTAACCACTTAGTAACGATGAAAACCATAAAAGAAGGAACTGCAAGCAAAGATCAACGCTTTCTTGATATTCGATGTTTAGAAGAATACGTAATTGGCAATGTACCAATGGCTGGTAGACCATGGATAAAGTGCAATTATCTATTGATTACATGTCAACTTGCAGGCAGTGAATGGTACCTCTTTCATGTAAATTTCAGTCAATGGAAATTTAGGATATATGATTGTAGCAACGTTATTCATATAGCACAAGAAGTCATTTAATTCGCCAATCCAGTATTAAATGTGGTCTAAGATTTTTTACTATCTTCATCATTTCTCATAGGCACAGATATAAGGAAGAATAGAAACAAGAAGATGAAAGTAGAAATCGCAACTAAACTACCATGTGCAAATAATTGGTAAGTATTCATTATTATAATATTCCGTTTGCTACTTACATTTATATTAGTTATGCAATCTAACTTGCACCATTTTCCTTAGGCCAAATTGTCCAATTTTTTTGCCCAAATATGTAGAGTGCTTCATTTTTGGACATCCAACATAATCCATTTCGTCAGACAAAATGATGATATATAGGCGAAAGATTGTAGTAGATATTTGCTGTGATAAATACTATGTAAATCCTCCTTCCTGATTTTGGTTATGCAAAAGCGTGCAACATTCAATCAAACACATAGGTAACATATGAAATTAATCGTTCATGCTAAAATATTTTTAAATATATGATTAAAACAAGCTAAAAAACTTCTAGAATGTAATTCATTTATTTTAGTTTTAATATTTAAACACCCAACTGTGATTTACTTTGTCGGCTATGGATTTCCTTTGTCATACACAGAAATGATGTTGAAGATTTGAGGAGTGTCATAAGAAGAAAACTGGTAGATTCTCATCATTCTAAAATACAATGTAGCCATTAACTGTTGCACTATTACCAGTATGTTGTTCATATGCTTCATATGTTGACAGTTGAAGCATTTGATCTAAAAGTTTATATTTTTACATAGGGCTGCATATATGTAATGTGCATAGTAAGCAAAATTACACGAGCTGCCTCTTCCTATTAGTAAGCACAAGTCTGAAAAATGTTTTGATCTAATACATTGTGACATTTGGGGACCTTACAATGAATTTAGTTATGATAGGTCACGTTATTTTCTAACCATTGTAGATGATTTTTGTCACGCATTTTTTACAACGTGAATTTATGCCGCAAGTGTACGGTATCAAGTTTTGTAATATAGTTTGAAAGTTAGGATGTCGAACCCACATGAACTGATATATGATTTCTATTGAATATTATAATTGTGTGGTTTCCACTTTATTTGGACAAGCAATTGGGATGATGATGTGATTTTAACTAGTATTTGTACATTAAAGTTTGTGAGTAAACAAGTGCAAAATTCCACGAAGTTATCAAATTATAAAATTCTAGGGAATGATTTCATCGTTCTATCGATAATGTATTTCAACCTAAACATACTAACTCAATTAGATTTATCTCAATTTATAGGCAAGAACCCTAATGTAATTCTATCCCCTCTTTCGAGTGTCGGCTAGAATCTATTTTTACTATTTAATTCCAATATCTCTATGCCGAATTAAATATGTAAAAATTATAGTGCACGTAGTTCTTAAATCAAACAAGCCTCAAAAATCCGTACTTTCTCTCGAAACCTACGAAATCTAGGTTATGTAGTTTTATGATCACGCCTAAATTTCCCTCTCTCAAGTGCCGAAATTCACACATCAATTCATTCAACTAGTGGTCAAGTAATTGAAAGCATTAAACATAAACAACATAAATAAATTAATAGAAAAATCCAAAAGAGCTAGATAATTAGAAATTAAAATATGTCTCAAGTCGATTACATCAAATCCTAGATCTAAAGTATTAGTTCATAATGAATACAATTGACAAAATGGAATTTAATATGAAAAACATGATTAAGGAGACAAGAGTTTAGAAAAATTATTTATTGCCGCTTGATTTATTCTCCAATTTGTGTCAATCGCCCCTTTTTCAATGGATTTCTTCAAGAACTTTGCCCTCAATTTTCTCCTCGTTCTAGCGGTCCAAAGAGCCCCCTTTTGGCCTTTAAAAAGTGTATTTATAGTTCTTTTAGGTTGCAGGTCGAAATCTCATTGAAATGGGCCAGGTTTCTAAAAAAACCGCTTTTCTTTAATTTTCCCCGGTGCTCGGCGCCGTGGCGCCTTGAATTTTCTTTTTGGCTCCCCCTTTTGCTTTTCTTTCTTTGTTTGCTTCTTTTCCACCTCATTCTTCATTCTTTCTTCTCCAAACCATGCCTCCATCTATGATCATTATCGTCACTCCATTCCAAGCTTCAAATCACTCCATTTTTATCCAATTTGTCTAGCTACAAAACAACACCAAAACACGCATCAAAACGTTCAAAAGTACTCAAGATCAAACTAAAAACTAAGATTTGAAAGTGCATATTTAATAAGATGATTACACTCATCAATTTTAGGAGATGCACCTGGGTATATATGCTAAAATTAAAATATGAGGCAGCAAGTGCTCTGTAAAATTTCTGCAAATTGATTAAGACTCAGTTTCAAACCAAGATCAAAATTATTCGAAGTGACAATGGAGGAGAATTTAACATGAAACAATTCTATCTTGAAATGGGTATCATTCACCGGAAAACATGTGTCGAAACCCCTCAACAAAATCTCATTGTTGTGAGGAAACAAAAACATATACTAAACGTTGCAAGGGCTCTAAGGTTTCAAAGTGGAATTCCATTAAAACATTGGAATGGCTATGTATTGACTGATGTGTACTTAATCAACAGAACTCCCTCAGCAGCTTTATATCATAAAAGCCCATTTGAGATGCTCTTTCAAACTAAACCTGCATACTCCCACCTTAAAGTCTTCGGATTCCTTACATATTCCACAACTCTCATAAATGGAAGGCACAAGTTTGATTCAAGAGCTAGGAAGTGCATTTTTCTAGGATATCCTTTTAATGTCAAAGGGTACAAACTTCTTGATTTGGAAACAAATAAGTTATTTATATCAAGAAATGTTGTGTTCTATTAGACTGTTTTTCAGTACAAAGACTCTAAAATCGCAAAGCCAAATCTTGTTGATATATGTTTTCCTCAAAATCCTGTTATTGATGTTCCAACTGATTCTTTTAAAGAATCAGAAAATCAGTCTGACCAGCCCTTTGATCATACAGTGTCCACAGAACAAACCAGCACTCAAATTGATTCAGCCACACAGCAGCCAAGCCAATATGAACCTGATAACAATCAAATTACACCTCACTCACCCAGAAGATCCACCAGAATTCAAAATGCTCCAGCAAGATTGCAAGATTTTATATGCCAACAGACCACCTTACTTTCCCCATTGCAGACATTGGACAAGGAGACTGGTTCTATCCTTTCAAGTAATCCTTACCCTCTTAATTCGACTGTGTCATATCATAAATTGTTTGTACTTCATAAAGCATTTGTCTCTTCTATCACCACACAAAATGAGCCACAAACATACCTAGAAGCTGTTAAGTCTCCTGAATGACGTGAGGCCTTGAAGAGTGAGATTATGGCTCTTGAGTTGAATGATACATGGACTATAGTTAATTTGCCACCTAAGAAGAGAGCAATAGGCTGTAAATGGGTCTAAAAAATCAAATTCAATGCTGATGGAAGTGTGGAGAGACACAAGGCTATGCTAGTGGCGAAAGGATACACTCAACGAGAAGGTTTGGATTACCATGAAACCTTTTCACCAGTGGCAAAACTTGTAGCTGTTCGAACCTTACTTGCCATTGCAGCCATGAAGGGTTGGTTCCTATACCAACTAGATGTGAACAATGTTTTCTTGCAAGGAGGTCTAAATGAGGAGGTATATATGGAGTTGCCACTGGGTTATGACAATGTGGCAGGGTGAAAGGTATGCAGACTTCGTGAGAGTTTGTATGGACTCAAACAAGCTTCGAGACAATGGTACTTGAAGCTATCCAATTTCATTCTTCAACAAGGCTTCACTCAGTCCAAAGTTGATTACGGCCTTTTTGTTAGATCGACTAAAGACTCTTTCATAGTAGTTCTAGTCTACGTTGATGATATGATTGTGGCTGAAAATTGTTTGGAGACCATCAACAATCTCAAGGCAACACTTGATGCACAATTCAAAATCAAAGACTTAGGAAAGCTGAAATTTTTCCTAGGTATTGAAGTTGCTAGATCAAAGGAGGGATACACATTTTGCCAAAGAAAATATGCCCTTGACATTCTAGCAGATACATGAACAATAGGATCAGCCCCTGCTAGAGTACCACTTGATCAGAACATCAAATTATCCAAATAGGAAGGTGAGTTATTTACTTCTCAGTCCATAAAAGAAAATATCTTGATGCAAATCACCAATGGGTCTCAAGTGATCAAGCTTGAAAAGCATCCCCATGCTGCATTCACATTAATCATTGATGGTAAAACTCTAACTTATGCATTGGAGAATGACATGAAGCATCAATTTTTGAATGAGTGATGCTACAAGTATATAATTTTCTACATAATGGTCTACATAATTACACGTAGCATTCATTCAAACCTTTAATTCAAATCTGACATTTAAACATCAACGACATGATGGGTGCCACATTACATTGTGTCAATCATTGTGTACATTTATTATGTACACTTAACATTTTTCTTTTTGAATTTAACAGTTGATTGTACTTCTGTCATATGCCGTCTTGTTCCACCAAAACAGACAGCTCTCGTCAAACATTTTTTTGTCTTATCTACTTATTGAATTTCATGCTCCGTCTTATGCAATTCATTTCTTAAATTTTCTGAGATAACACTGCCAAGCATGTTAGGCTAAGCCTAAAAAAGTAAAGGTTACTCTGTTGCTAAAATGTTCAAGTGATTAACCTTTTTCTTGCTTTAAACTAAAATTCGTTACATTTTCATGAGTAATCCTTACTTTATTGTTAAAATAAATAATTTTTTCCAACTTTAAAAACTTATTTACTTGTTAATGAAGTGTTTAAGCTTAACCTACTTATGAAAAGTGTTTAAGCTTAGGCAACATGCTCATAGTTACGACTACTCTATCCTTCATTTCTACTGATGATACTTAGCAACCAGGTAACAAAATTAGTGAAAGAAGGAACTAGGAAAACCACATTAACAATCGGTGATGGTGCAAATGATGTTGGTATAATTCAGGAAGCAAACATTGTTATTGGTATTAGTCGATGTGAAGGAATGCAGGTTTGTAACATTATCTTATCGGCTCAAATTCTGTATATAACAATGAAATCACAGTAATTGTTTTTAGACTCTTTAAGCATTCGTTTCTTTTGAACATGTTTGTGCAACTAGGATTTTGCGGTAGATCTTCAAAGAAATAACACATTGGTATTGTCGAAAAGATCTCCTGTAAAAATATCATCAAAACTTTAAAAATATACTTCCAGTAAACATACTTTCCTTGTATTTCATTATGATTCCATTCCTTAAGAGCGTGAAATGCATATAGTTGTATCCCAAGCAGTAAAACACTATTCCAACTTGCCAATCTGCTGAAATAAATTTTGGGCTCTTCGACAAAAGATCAAACCCTTGTTTGAGCTCCATTTTTATGTGTTCTTTTGAGGGAAATGTATTTTGGAATAATGATTTTTTGGAAAATGTATGGTTAAAAAAGGACAAGTTTTGGGTTTACATGTAATATTATTTTATTAGAGAATATGTGGTTAAAAAGAGGAGAAAATACATTTTGAACAAAATGGAGCCAAACAGGGGCCAATTTTGTTTGTATCCTCATGAATTATTAGTTTTGTTGCTATATTGAGTGCTGGTTTTATCTTAATTATATTACCAAATTTTTAGGACTTCCTTTGACATTTTTTTAGTTCGATATTGGTTTTTGTATTTGTTTGTTGTTGCTTCTTGATTAGTATGTTGTATATACACTTATTATTGATTAGAGATTAGTATTATTTATTATTTAGATCAACTGTGACTTTTTGAAAGACAGAAAAAAGATGCATCTTTCTTCTTGGTTTTGGTTTTAATGGAAATTCTCTACCTAATCATGTCGCATTGCATTTGCTGAATAGCATGTATTATTTTAGAGGTATTGGATGCAACTCCTCTGTCACGAAGTAGACGTGACTGTACTCAAGGAGTTGTTATGGTCTACAATTTCTTTCCAAACATGCGTAGACAAGTTACATTTTCTTACTTTTTATGTAAAAAGATACTTATTTGTGATGTAACTCTTAATGTCATAAGAAATTTAATTTCAATTTTTTATCAATAAAAATTATTCGTGTGATAACTTAGTTACTTATATTTAAACATAGGTAAGCAATTTTCTATATAGATCAACTAATTTCACTGATCATGGGGCATTTTCAAATCTTTCAACCTTCTAGATTTTATCATGTAACTCTCTCTGGAAAGTTGCTTTCCTTATATTTGTTTATAGTTTACCTATTAGAACTTCTCTACATCCTTATGTTTTCCTTACAGATCCCAAGAGATGAAGAAGGCGAGCCTCTATATGAAGATTTTATCTGCCAAGGGTGTGCTGCTATTTGCTCTTTTTTGACGTACTATCTCGAAACCATTTCAGCATCGATTAGGATCAACGTAGCAAATTTGACGAAAGAGAAAGCAGTTCTGGAAGATTTGCCTTCTTCTATGAAGTTATGAAAGATACTCAAACATGGAAATTGTTCACTTGACAATTTTGTTCCTAATGCTAATGCAGAAGATGCAACCAATGAGTGCAGCCAAGCTGCTTGCTCGAGCAACAAGAGTATTCTTGGAATAAACAAACAGGAACCATCTTAAGTGTTCAAAGTAAAGCTATCGAAGGAAGGAACAAGAGTCAATAGTCTGCCTTTCATTTACATAAAACGGTATTACGTCTTTCAGATAATTGAGGCTCCAGTATCATTTTCTTCATCGCCAAGAAAGTGCTTTCTGAAATTTTTTATTTTTCCCTCTCAAGAATCTACCAGAAACTCTAATAGTTATACAGACTTTATCACTATTCAATCTCAGGTTCTACGCTGACTACTTAAATAATAACTATATATCATATTATAGAATATTGGGATGTGGTCCCAATTTGATTACTCAAATATCTTGCTTGTAAAACCACTAGAGTCTAAAATTGCCAAAATTGAGTCAAATCTGTAGCGACCAAGAATTTTAAATTATATAAAAATTATTTTTCTCGAAAAATGTGTCGCTAAATTTTAAACCCTTACGTTAAAGTGAAAACGTGTTCGTCTAGCCGTGATAAAAACCAATTTAAATTATTCGAGTCAAGTTCAATTTCGAATCTCGATTCCTTATCATTCTTAAATCCCAATTTTAATAGTTTTAACTACAATGTGTTATTATCTAAAGTCCAAAATTCTTTTAGCCCAAGTCTTGATTATTTTTAGTCCAATTCACTTAGGTCTAACTAGGACAACCCTCACTGCCCAACTTCTTGGCCCAATGGGTTACCTAGATATTTGTGCCCTAAATTTACTATTTTATTTACCCTCATTTCTCTCCACTCCTCACACCTCACACTGCGGCCAAATTTGGTAAGGAAATTTCATCTTCCCCAAGAATGCTCTTTAATCGATTTACAGTGAGCTCACTATTGATGCTAGAACATCCATTTCTAGCATCAACAAGAGACACACAAGCTAAAACCCACCACCTAAAATTGATACAATGCAGCCCATTCACCAAACCGAGACCAACTCACCACCCAAACCACCAATTCCACTGCCAACAGCTCAAAACCAAAACCACCGAGACCAACTCACCACCCAAACCGCTAAGTCCACTGCTAACAGCTCAAAACCGAAACCACCAAGCCAACCACCATTCGAATCACCAACATCAATTTCGTACACACCCAGCCCACCTCTCATCATCGACTGCACACACACAAGCTGAAAACACCTTAGCGTCGTTCCCACAACCCAACAGAAATCGACCCACTACTCCACCCAAAAGCAACACCAAACCGTCCCTATTCCAACCCAAACCCACATCAAACAACCACATAAACCAAGAACATAACCTAGCCCAGGAACTTACCTATTTCACTGAGCACCGCCGGTGGGAGGCCGGGAAGGGGCTGAACCCCCATCTTCGTTCAACTCCCGTTGATCTCTCTCTTCCTCTCTGAAAATGAGAGAAATCGAGAGAGTGAAATGTTTTAGTTTTAATTTATTTTTGTTTTATTTTGATTTTTGAATTTTGCCCTAAGCCCCAAAGTTTTAAAAGTGTTTATTTCAATCTTTAGAGTTTCGTTTTAAAGAAAACAGCCCCTAAGTTTTAAATATTTCCATTTCAGTCCCAAGGTTTTAGTCATAAGCTAATCAGTCCCTAGAATTCCTTGTTTTCCCTCAGTCAGTCCCCTAATTTTAGAAAAAGTCTATTTCAGTCCTTCAATTTTATTTTCAGTTTTAATAGATTTTCAATTAAGTACCTGATTTTTTTAAAAAGTTCAATTTCAGACCTTAAACTTTTATTTTCAGATTCAATAGTTTTCAATTAAGTTCTTAGAGTTCTTATTTTCGACTTTTAGCCAATTACTTTGAAAATATTATTTTCAGCCCATAGATTTGTTAAATTCAATTTTAATAAGTATTCAATTAGGTCCCTAAACTTTATTTTATCGCTTTAAAATTTTAAATTTAGGAATACTAATTCAAAACCTAATTTCTATTTTGGTTAGATGAAACGTACGAACAATTAGGAGATTGAGGTTTCCTCCTACTCCACTTTTCACGCAACTCGAGATATTTGAGGTAGACTCGCCACCATTAATTAGTTTAAATTATAATTGCATGTATTATGTGAATTTACGTGATTTATATGCTTTGATGCATGAGATGAGAATATGTCATATGAGATATATGATGTTGTTATGCTTGTCATAACTTATATGCTTTATTGCATGAGAAGAAGACGAGAATATCTTATGAGTTAAGATGAGAATGTTATGTATAACTTATGTGCTTAAATGCACGAGACGAGACTACCCACACCCTATGTTTTTAAAGAGCCTAGATTTTCAAGAAAATGAGTCTATGATGATGATGTCACGATATGAATTGCTTGATTACGTGTTCAATTATTCTGTAAATTAATTATCCACGATGGGTCTACTGAGTATTTCATCGAAATACTATTCCGTTATTTTAACAATATTTGCAGATTTCGGAGACGGTCGAGTGTGATGGGCAGCGGTGGCATAAATTAATAGTCGAAGTTATTTACTGTTGAAATTTACGCATTATGAACTTATTTTGTTGTTTCCGTTATTTCAAACTTGAGTTTTGAAGTTTAAACGATTTTCCTTAAGTAATCAAATGAATTTTGTTGTTGACGAGGTTTTACCGTTATAAATTCGATGTTTTAGAATTTAGTTATTTTCCGCAAACCTTTTGGTTAAATCAGTTACAAAAGACGATGACATGGCAATCCGGGTTCACGAAATTCGGGGCGTTACAAAATCATGTAACGTTCTACAAATGTAGTGCAAGCTTTACAGTTTTAAACCTGTAGTGCATATTCTGTGTTTAAGTTGCCATAATATTTACTTGTATTAAAGTGTCATAGTTGATTAATATTTTGTTTATGTTTTCCTCTATATAGTTGAAATCATTTATCTAGCTCCAGACTACTGATGATTTGATCCAATAAATGGAAGAAGAGGTTGCAATGTTTTGCCCTGTGATATGTCAGGAAGTGCTACAACCAGGCATGAGATACTCCAGAAATTATACCATCTCCCTTCCTCAACAAGTTAATGCTTCCGTGTTGGGTTTCATAGAGACATGCATGCATTCAACAAACTGAAAAACAGATTCTAAAATCTTAAAGGGAAAACACAAATGAATAACAATGGAAAGTAGCTTCTTAGCTTCTCATTGCCTCATTCCTCAACCTGGTTGCTTCCAAGTGTGAGGAGCAAGACCTTCTATAACAGTCTTTTTGTCTTAACCACAACTCCCATTTGAAAGGAGTCCTTTTTCACTCTGACTATGAGCATTAATCAGAACTTCAAAGTCTTATGACTTCAAAAGGAAGCAAAATAGGATTGTTATTGTTATGGAATTAGAAATTACATGATACATGCTCAATACAAGAGCATGAACTGGTTATGAACATTCAAAACGTGCTTCGTATAATGAAATTATCTCCTTGAGAATGACTAGAGAAATATCCAGCCGAAATTTTCCTACTATGCAGATGGAAGTTTGTCACATCTCCTTTTGCTATAAAAATATACTCTTTAAGTTTAGATCATCTTGGCAGACACCTCATTTTTCTTGTGAGGTTTGGTTTAAGGTTTTTGTCATAATATATATGCCGTTGAACTTGTGTGATCTTTTGCTCTTTTCTGAGTGATTTGGAATTGGTCATTGTTAGCCCTTCATCATCTCATTGTGCTTTGCTTCTTCTTTCAGGTGAAATGACTAAACAAGCAACTGACGAAACTGTGGCCATTTGTTCCAAATGTATGCTTCTCTTCTCTTCTCTTCTTCTATTCTTTTGTCAATAATCCACTAGGAGTAACTTGTGCAGTGTAAAGGCATGCACATCATAAGTATATTAATATACAATTCATTAATTCTAATGCAGAGAATCAATGTTCATAATCCAATATGTGATTTTACCACTAACAAAATTTCTCGACTTTCCACTTTATGAATTCACATTGCCGTGTTCTATGCTAGCATCTTGATAAAGTCTATCATGTTGGAAATATAATTTCTTTAATTGCTCTATGCCTCTATCCGCTTCATTCTCCTACATTGCCTTACTTATAGTATGACTAAATATCACTCCGCGAAAAATCACCCCACACTATTAGGTAGCCAACTACATTCTAACACGTGCATTGCACGTGCACGCCACTAGTTTTGAATAAAGGGTTGTTTGATAAAAAATTATCAAATTTTAATAAAAGTTGATCAAATATTTGATTTATAAATTAATAAAATTTGTAAATCCCATAAAATGTCTAATAAAAATAAGGGAAAATTGCGGCCGCGGTCCCAAACCTTTCATTTTGTTGCAGATTACACCCAAACCTTTAATTTTTGCAGCCGAAGTCCCAAACCTTTATATGTAATAGCAGCGTCGGTCCCAAACATTTACTTGTTGCGGTAGAAGTCCCAAATCTTTGTACATAATTGCAGCGTCGGTCCCAAACCTTTGTATGTAATTGCAGCGTCGGTCCCAAGCCGTGAATTCCGTCCATAAAACCGTTAGTCAACGTTGAAACAGTAATTTTGACTCGAAAAAATTACATCACCGGTCCCAAACCTTTCATTTTGTTGCAGATTACACCCAAACCTTTCATTTTTGCGGCCGAAGTCCCAAACCTTTATATGTAATTGCAGCGTTGGTCCATTTCCAGCTCTTTTTTTTTTTGCAATGGAAACAAATTTCATAACCAATTGTAAAAAAAAAAAAAAATTCACTTTAATGAACAATTTTCATGTAAAACGAAGTCAAACGAACACTAAACTTTGATGAAAAAATAGTTTTTGAGCAAATTTTTTTTTTTTAACTTTTTGGCAATGGTAACAAATTTCATAATCAATTGCAAAAAAAAAAAAAAAATCACTTTAATGGACAATTGTCATGTAAAATATGTCTATTAAAGTGATTTGAAGAAGAAAAATATTTTTTTAATAACTTGTTTTGACAATTTTGCGCATCAATTAAGTTATCATTTGAGTCAAAATTAGATTCCGTTTGATTGCAATTGTGGAAAATTGGTGGAAAGAAAATGAATTTCAGGGAAAGTAATTGCCTAAAAATCATTTTCTAGGGAATTGTTAATTAAATGTGTTTGATTCGTATAATTTTCCTCCCGGAAAAATTTTGAAATTTTAGATTTTTTTTTTGTTCACGTTTGACTTTATTTTACATGAAAATTGTCCATCAAAGTGATTTTTTTTTTTTACAATTGGTTATGAAATTTGTTACCATTGCCAAAAATTTAAAAAAAAAAAAAAAATTTGCTCAAAAACTATTTTTTCATCAAAATTTAGTGTTCGTTTGACTTCGTTTTACATGAAAAGTGTTCATTAAAGATTTTTTTTTTTAATAATTGGTTATGAAATTTGTTTCCATTGTAAAAAAAAAAAAAGCTGGAAATGGACCAATTCTGCAATTACATATAAAGGTTTGGGACTTCGGCCGCAAAAATGAAAGGTTTGGGTGTAATCTGCAACAAAATGAAAGGTTTGGGACCGGTGCTGTAATTTTTCCGAGTCAAAATTACTGTTTCAACGTTGACTAACGGTTTTACGGACGGAATTCACGGCTTGGGACCGACGCTGCAATTACATACAAAGGTTTGGGTCCGACGCTGCAATTATGTACAAATATTTGGGACTTCTACCGCAACAAATAAAGGTTTGGGACCGACGCTGCTATTACATATAAAGGTTTGGGACTTCGACTGCAAAAATTAAAGGTTTGGGTGTAATCTGCAACAAAATGAAAGGTTTGGGACCACGGCCGCAATTTTCCCTAAAAATAATTGTTGACTTTAACTTTTTAAAACTTTCCTTAACAAAGTACGACTATTGTAGTAGGCTGTAATTGTTTTATGACCTCACTAATCTTTGAATTGAAGTGCTTAGTGATTTTGGGTTTATATGGGTTCCACTGCTAGAAAACACATTGATACCGACCTAAGTCTTTGTTTGGTTTTCATTTTTCAAAAAATTAATTTCACTTCTAAATTTTGCAATCATACATTTCATTAGGTTCACAATTTTTTATTCACTTTTCAATTGTATATCTGTTTGAGTCTCATTATTTCAAGATTCGTTTTTTACATACTTATTTTCAAACTATAAAATCGAATTTTGATTCGGTTCTAAAATTATAATTTTTTACAATCTCTCAATTAAATCAAATTTTTTACAATTTATATGCATTTATAATAATCAACAATTGTGTCACCCGAAAAAGAAACAAGAATGTTTTCACAAAAATCTACCGACATTATACAATTTAGTTTTGAAAAGTAAAGGAGCCGGAGCAGATCAAACCAAATTTGGGGAGATTTTTCTAAATGGTCTAATCAACAATAGTATTGGGCTTTATTGTTGAAATACTATTTTGCCCTTACTTTCTATATTTGTAAAATTTGACATGTATCTTTTAATTGTTAGATTGTTCGGTATTATATCTTACAATTCTTTTGTTTTGATCGTAAGTTCTTAAAACTAACCATGGGAACCTTAGTTAAGTATTTTCTTGTAACCAAATCGAGTATTGTTGTTATTCGAATTGGTGATATCTTATAGTTTTTAGGATCTTATCCTACTTTTCTGTATTATTTTCTCTTCTAAGTTTTTCAAAGAGTATCTTAATTTCTCTGGAGTTTAGTTCACTGGTATTATCTTGAGTTTTTCTAAATCTTTCAATATCTTCTCTTTCCTCGTGGTTTATTAATTAAATTAATGAGGATTACTATTTATACGATATTCCTTTAACCTTTCAATATGTTCTAAATATTCTCTATATTTTGTTAATTTTTTAAAAGCTCTAGGTTGATTTTCTTTAGTTATATTTTCAAAAACAATTCTTTCTTAAACCTCTTCTTCTATATCTTTGTACTCAGTTATGATATCTTTGATCTTTTTTATTTTTTTATAAGTTTCTACAGGATCAAATTCTATACTAGGTTTACAAACATTATCTATATCAAGATATATCTCTTCAAGTTTTTCTTGACCAACATGACATATATCTTTAGATTTTTCAAGTATACTTAGTAAAAACGAAATATCATTTTTCATTTAAATTTAATTTAAGACAACAATTATTGAATGTGGATGTGGATGCTTGTAAAGTGTTCATAAAGATCAATTAAAACATAAGCATATAAAAAATCTAAATAACTTACAGTAATCAATGGAAATGACTAGGCTTTCCCTTCAGTATGTTTTTATAATTGGTTTGCATGTATTTAATCAATCTTCTGAGCCAGATGAATATTTAAAATATTTTGAAATCATCTGGGTCCACAACTGCTTCCACAAAAGACTTTTCAATTAAGGTTGCATTTCTCACTCTAGAGAACTAGCCGTGTTGCCACAGACGCTATCTCACAGTATTCAGAGTCTCTATTTTCACCTCTATTCAAACTCTTTTCGGAATCAAGTTCTTACTTAGAACGAAATTTTAAAAGATAACTCACACACAAGGGCTACAATTTTGTTAGAAAAATATCATTGTCCCCTAAAACATTCTTCAAAAACGGGTACTTTGGCATGGTTAGCATCCTTTAAAAAATAGTGTTTTGAAGTTCTTTTAAAATCCCTATTTGTACTGCCGAGGAATCATGAGACTTAACAAAATCCTTTTAGGAAATCTTTGTTGAACATAACAAACTTCATCTAAATATTCATAAATTGAAATAGTACATGCTTGCACACTATATTTACATACATTTGGTACTCAACTTATGAAGTTTAAAACTCCATAAGTGGACCTTATTACAAGTTTTGCTATCTCCAGACTATCTAATAATTTTTCTGAATACAAATGGTGTATACAGATTACAAGAGATTCACTTATGAGTAGTTCTTCCGAGATGCCAATACTCAAACCTCTTCCCTTTTATAGAAGTCATTCCTTTAGTGATAAAGAATCTTATCTTCACAGGTGTTCATCACTATCTTCTATCTGCTACTATCTTCTATTGAGTAGTGTTAGTTGGCCTTTCCTTTTGAGTTGGACCATGATATATAACCACTAGTGGGAAGGGTTATAATCATATTATTTTCTATCTTCTGGTGACCACAATTTTTCTTTAATAAAGTGATTTATTAAAGTAATGATAAATGGTCACTATTTTGGCCCCATTACTTTTCCATTCGCGAATCAAAGAACTCTACGGGGAATTCTTCACTGTTAAGAGATGCTTGACTCATATCTTCTACTACACAGTGCTCACAATGGTGATCACTGTAATCCCAAAGAATTTTGCACAATTCTTTTGCCATATCTTCTGATCCACTTACTTGGTTTGAGATTATAGTGGATACTAAATGGTCGATGAAACATATATCTTCTTCCTTTGTAGTAATCCTAGCATTAGAATAAATTATATGATCTTCAGATGAATAAATCCATATCTTTTCTTTCTCAGTAATCAACTGAGTTACAAGTTCAAGTGTTTCTTTATATCATTTTGCTCTCCTGTAAGACATCATATTTATGATATCTTGGTAACCATTTTTAACAACATTTGATTAGTTGGTAAATAATGTTGATTTGTAAGTCCCATTTTAATAACATGGAATGATGGCTGCATACATTCAAGAACAAGATCCCATTCCATGGTTGCTATATGGAACCTGATATATATATTGATACTTTTGATAACTTCAGTATATCTTTTTGCCGTCTTTCTGACATTAATTGGAAGCTAGACTATCTCTCTGAGATCTTTACTAGGATATATACAAAGTATATTTCCTAATTTAAAGCAATGTCGTACCCAATTGGCTGGTGCTCCTGGATAAAAATTTATCTTGTTGTATTTTCCATAGTGGAGAGTTTTCATCCACTTTTCTATCTCAAAGTACCAATCGGACATGATATTAAAAATAACAATAAAGAATATTACTTCTGCATATTTATCTTTTTTGGGCATCTTTACTGCATGACATATCTTAACAATGTCCTTTGGATCTATATTGTCAATAGTTAGCTTAAGTAAAGTTTGACTCGGTGAAGAGCTACCCTCACTGTCTTTGGTATCTTGAATATTTTCCTTGTTGGGAATTTCACATCTTTTTTATCAGTAATAGGTTTAAGTATCCTCCGTAAAGAGATTCCTATTACCTCTTTTTCTTTTTTTTCTTTATCCTCGGGAAGAACGCTAGTATTTATCGGTCCTTGTGAAGGGATACTAGACTTGGTACAAGTAACATCTGCCTCAAGGGTTATATTTATTTTGCCTCGAAGACGATCTTGTATATTTGGAATTTGTGTTTCCAAATAGGAAACTTTTATATCAAGTATCTAGACTTTCGTCTTCAATTGTTCCAGCTTCATTCCTGCTAAGATAATCAGGAAGAAAGTTAACTTTACCTTTTATATATTCAATATCAAATTTGAAATAAGAAAACCAAATTTGAATCCTGATAATATATCTACTAACAATAGATGGATCAACGTTATTTTTAAAAAAATGCTTTAACTTAAGTGTTATCAGTTCTAATTAAGAACTTCTTTGGTAATAAATAATCTTCATATTTTTGTACTCATCGCTTTACATCAATGAGTCCTTTTGTGTTCGTCTCATATCTTGTTTCAACTTCTTTGAATGTTCCTGATGTGTAACCTACAAGTATCTCAAGGCAAGAACAATTATTTTCACATTTATATTCTTTGTGATTCTTTTTAACCTTTAGTACTGCACCTCAGTAATTATCTGAAGCATCAGTTTCAAGGATAAATAAATCTTTTTCTTGTGGAATTACAAGTTTAGGCAAAACTTTTAATTCCTCTTTTACCTTCCTTATATTTTTGCAATCTTGTTCTTCCCAAGACCATATTACATTCTTTCTTAACTTCGGAAGAAAATAGTTTTTTACTTGGCACAATTTTCAATGAATCCTTCAGCATAATTTAATATACTAAAGAAACTCTGTAAATATTTTTTATCTTTGATTTCATCAGGAAATTCTTGAAATTTTTCATCAATATGAGATTGCAATTGCAATTCTCCTTCTTTTATGAATAATCCCAAAAATTCTATCTTTGTTTTAGCTATCTCAACTTTCTTTTGAGAAAGTGTAATACCATGTTTTCATAACATAACAAAATTTCTCAAGATGTTCAATATGTTCATTTATATTATTTGAATGAATAAGTAAATCATCTACATAAGCAATGCAAAAATGAGTGATTGGTTTGATTACCTCATCCATTCTTTTTTGAAATATCTGTGGTGCATTTTCAACCCAAATGACATTACATTCCATTTGTATTGTCCTAAAGGACTGGGGGTACTAAATGCAATTAGTGGTTTACTTTCTTTTGTAAATACGATTTGCCAAAAACCTGACTTACAATTGAATTTTGAAAATATTTTCTTATGTTGTATTTGTTTAATAGGGGTCTCTTTATTTTAGGCAAGTAATAGCCGTCAAATTTAGTAACTTTATTTAACCTTTTATAGTTTATCACCATCCTGACTTTTCCTCTTTTTATCTCACTATGTTTTTTTAACCAAAAAGGCTGGGCTGTATGGGCTTTTACTAGGTCTAATTAATTTGGTCTCTAGTAGTTCTTTTAACTGGTCCTTAAATTCTTTTTGATTTTCCACACTATATCTCATTGGTTTGACCATTACTATAGTATCTGGATTGATCAGTTCTATCTTTGCCTTTACTTTATCTGTATTCCATTTTTCTAATGGATTTTTAGAATAGGTTTCTGAAATTTCTTTTTTCAATTTTTCTAACTTATTTTCTATTGTCATTTTCAAAATAGTAACTGGTTTAAATTTTTCTTCTGTACACCAACATCCACTACACTTGGTTGAGGAGCTCTGATGATTAATTTATTTGTTTGATATGCTAAAATTTTTAGTTATTTTTGGTGTAAATATCTTATGTGCACAAGGAGTTGTGAACATATATCTGTCATATATTGTGTAAATGATGCATATTTTAGTAGGAAATTTTGTCATAGTAAAATAGCACATCCAATTGTAGTTGAGATGTATATTATATCAATAAATACTTCTCTAAAGGATATTAGAAAAGGTACTTGTGTAGCATATTTGACGTATTCTATCTTGTGTCCACCTGCTGTTGTAGTGGTGACAACCTTCTTTGAATTATATTTCCAATATTCAGATGGTAATACATTTGGTAAGCATAAGCTTATTGTACTTCATCTATCTAGATCGGCATGAAATTTAATTTTACAATAACTTCTTATATTGAGTGTAGCTTCAATATATGGGCTCATTGGATTAGTACTAATTACTAATGGTTTCATATTTTCATTTATTCTTGATATGATGATTGGATTATCATCAACTATTATCTTCAAATATCCTTAACAAATTTTATAAGGACTAAATTTCTCAAGGAAGTTCATCCCTAATAATATAGGTGAATGATTGACTCCATATAATTCATCTTTATATAGAATTATTTCTTTAGTATATTCCTTGTTATCCTCTCCTACAAATATAAGAGGGAATTTTACATATTTTCTTATTTCAAGACTATTTCCTAAATAATCTTTGAATATATATGGTTCTGGTAACTCAAAATCTAATAAATGGCTAACGAATTTAGCATTTACATGACTTTTATCTGCTCCGGTATCTATGAGGACAAAAAGATTCTTCTTGTATCCTTCTTGATTAATATATCTTGTTTTGATATAATATTGCGAAATTAAGGGTTTAGCAATACTTAATTTTCTAAGTTGGCTTATCTTAGAGTCTTGTCTGGAGGAAAATTTTTCAATACGATTATCTTCTTCTAGACTGACACTATTTCTTCTTATCAATTTCCCTTTAGAATTGATTTCTCTTGCTTGTTTGTGAAAATCAAGTATTATCTGTTCTGGTATTGTAACTTCATGTTCTTGATATTTTCTGGGAGGTATGTATTGAGTTAATTCTTCAAAATCTTTACATGTGATAATATTATCAGTTATCTTCTTTAGATTGTTGTGATGACTGGTACTAAAAGAAAAAAATTTATTTTATGCTAATAATAATAACTTTACTTTTTCTCAACATCTTCAAGTTTCCAATTCTACAATATAAATTGAAACTCTGATCAATATTTTCATCAATTAATGATACATCATAGTTTGATTTTACTGTAAATATTATTTTCTGGTAGACTAAATTTCCTACAGCAGTTCCTAATAGAGCATCTATAGCATCTTGTAAGATTCTGTTGTCCATACAATATATATCTATTGGTATATTCATACATTCTCTAAAAAATCCTTTTACCATGATTTGGATTCGTCCTATCTCAATATACTGTAGCTTGCTTCTTATGTTTTCAGGAGTTTTGAATAACTTTTGTCTTACCCATTCTTTTATGATTATGGGGATTCTTGTCATTCCTATTGTACCTCCTATATTGATAGATATTTTTTTATAGTTCATACTTATAATTGTTTTATTTACTCTAGGCAATATTCCTAAGAATCTTTGATGAAATACGTCTTTTTCTTGTAAATCTAATATCTTTTTGGTTATTCCTTTGTATTTTCTGGCATCAAATGTGATTTCTTGGTATAAACCTTCTACTGAGTTTTCAACTTCCTCAATTGTTTCTACTTCTATTTCTTGGTATATTTGTTGTATTTCTGGATTCGTATATACTATTTTGTCAAAATTTTCTTCTAATGAGGATGTATCTAATTCATAAATGCTACTGTATCCACTACTTAAATCTTCAAAATATTCAATTGGCTATATATCACTATCATCTTGGAATTCTTCATAAATTTTAATAGTTTTTATATTCTGTTTATCTTTATTTTTAGGATATTGAGGAGCAATGTGTCATTCTTCATTACAAATAAAACATCTACATTTCTTGATATATTTTGGTTTGGGCTTTTCAGTCCAATTTTTTTTCTTGAAATATCTTTTATGTGGTTTAAAACCTCTTTTCTTAAACTTCTTATAGTTTTTGAATCTTCTTTTATGTTTTTTATATGGCTTATATTTCCTTTTGTGACATCAAAATTGTTTAATTTGTCCTATGTCTCTGTAGCAACACAGAGAGTTTCTTCTCATCTTATATGCTTTCTTACTTTCTAAGGCTTTTCTACACCAAGTGCTTATCATTCTTTTTGTGAATTCAATCCTACCTCCAAGACTATCTATATTCAAACCATCCAAGAGGTAATAATTTCTCATATTCTTTTAGTAATTTTATTCCTCATAGAAATGGCAACTTCATAAAATAAGACCTTAATATAGGTTTATTTTTTTGATAATCTCATTGGTTTAATATATAGTATATCTCTTCAAATTTACATGTGTATCTTTCTAATCCACACATATCACATATCTTTAAATTTTCAATTGCTATCATTCCTTCATTATATTCTTCTTGTTTTCTAGTTTTTCATCAACTGTGAATCTGTGTCCTAAGAATTCTGTTCTCAGGGCCCTTTCAAACCTTCATAATATCTCTTGTATATTTTGCTCATTCAAAGTATTCATGTATCTAATGCTTCAGTTGTATTTTCTCCATATTTTATTCTTCTTTTTATATTTTTCGGTAGCTTTGTTGACCATTCAGATACAATTTCTCTGAATGTATGTTGTATAAATCCGAAGGCTATATATGTTTTCCATTTGTTAAATTGTATAACTAAATCTTTACTTTTTATCCATATTTCAATAGTTTTATCTTTATCTACACAGATAAGATCTAATCATATCCCTATGTGTGGATTGGTTCATTGTAAGATTTCACTGGATTTATTTTTTTTATGGACTGTTTTCTTATATTTCCAGTATATCTTTTCTGTGTTTTTCTATATTGATTAATACTATCTTTATTAGGTATTGGTGTACCATAAGCATATTCATATTCTTCATGACTACTAAATTCTGTTTTTATATTATGACTAGTTGATGGATTAGTGTTCATCTTTGTATTTTCCATTTTTTCAGTTAACTCTTCTAACTGTTTTTTATATTCATTATACTCTTTACCAGTGGATTCTAAAATTTTTTGTTCTGATTTTTCAACCTATGTAATCATATATTGTTTTATTTCATGATCTTTATCTTTCTATGTTATCCTGAAATCTTGAGATGGATTAATTATAATCCTATCTTTTCCTTTAAGATTTTTATCTAAAAGAGCATTTCGTATTTGTATATTATATTCTAGATTTTCCAATCTTTTGTGTATATCCTCAAAATTTTCATTTGTACTATTTTTAGGTAAATAAAGATAACTTGGTTTCTTATATTTTTTGACATCTTTCAAAAATTCTTCAATTATGTTTTCTTCGTCAATTATATTCATCGTTATCTTAGGTTCGTAAATTGGCTCTGATACCATTTGTATTGAGAGGGCACAATGGAATTTTGATTCATTTAGTTTCTTAGTAGGTATTTAAAAGATCACAATAAAATGTATAATATTGACTATCTTTTGTTAAAGTTTTTTTAATAATGATTATATCTAGTTCGTCAATTCTTCTTTCTAAATGGAAAATCTCTTTTTGTATATCTTTTTCAATTTTAATTGCTTGATTATCTATGTAAGCGTCTTTATATTTTAATTTTGAATCTAAATATTCTATAAAGAATCCTTTTATATCTTCTCTTTGGTAATTTAATACACTATATGTTGTAGTTCTTAGATCAATAAAATCTTGGACAATATCTGGAGTTAAATCTATCAAAGCATCTGGGTTCATAAATTCTTGGGGACTTGATTAAAAATCTCTATATTTTTACAGTGGCTTTGGTTGCAAATTCTATGTAAGAGGGTATTTTAGGTAGTTCTTAATGTTAAAATAGTCAAAGGCCAAAATGGAAAGGCCATCCTTTTATTTGGGCCATTTTCATGTATTTCCCTCAAATTTGATAGATTCTGGTCTATTCTAGTTTTGTTTTTTATCAATAAATGATTCTTTTATTTTTATAATTATCAATGATATCCTATTCAATTCGCTCTCAATGAATTCAGACTAAATCACACTGCATTCACCCCTAAAGTAACTCTTCCTTCATCCTAGACTTCCCCTTTCCCCAAGTCCTCCCATGCCCTCGTTGCATGCTTGATAAGGAGATGGGGAGACACGAGACTACCGAAGAAGGGAAGGTAGCGATAGGTATGGGGGGTCAAAGAGGAAAAGAAAAATTTGACGAGATAATAATTTTGAAATATCAATTAAAAAGAGGTCATTTTGTAAAATATAGAAATTTATTTTCTTTATCTAACTTAATCCTTGCATAAATTTTTCTCATAATTATATCATCTTTATACTCAACTACCATGTGACTACTAGTAAAGCTAACTTATAATTAGTCTTAATGTGACATCATTCACATAATATACGGAGATACATTGATTTCATTATAATTTCAAGTTTCAAAATTCATTTGTCATCTCTTTTCTTTGAAGCTTCTTGAGACTGTGTGTCTGCATTTAGACGGGTTATGAAATCTTCTTGGAGTTAATTGAAGCTCAAGTCGTATTTCACACTAACCATTATTTTTGTGATTCATTTAATTATTTAAATTAAGTAACATTATATAATTATCACCCTTTTAGCGGCATCATTTCCTAATCTAACATCGACCTGTTAAACAGTGCCTATATTGTAAAGTTATAGATCCTCGAAACAAATGTAATTTCTAAGAGAAACAGCCTCGTTTTTAGTTAAATTTTAAATTCACCCTATTTTTACCATTAATAAACAAGAAAAATTGTCCCAATAGAGCTGAAAGAGAGAGTCGACTGGAATGAATCAATCGCTTCAATTATCATGTCTACGTGAAGATTTAATGACTACTACGTTTTAATTCGAAACTTATGCTCACTCCTAATGTATTCTGTGGCATATAAGAAGGCACTCTACATTTGCAACATGAGTGCATGTATCAATATGATGCGATCTCCAAGTTTCGTGCACATAAGATACTAATACACCAGATGAAATTGAAATTTGAAAAATTAATTCCAGCTATATTTTCTCAATTATCTCCATATAGTCACCTATTTCAAATGCAAAATACAACCAAAAACTAAACATTGTTCTCAATAAATTTAGAATTAGCTATGTGATTAAAGAATTACCACTCCATTCAATTCGTTCTTTGCTAGATCTATTAAAAGATCTAAAACAACTAAATTCTCAACGACGAAGACGACAACTATAACTGAAGTATTATTCTACACTTTCCCTCTTCTTAACATATTCTAGACGGCTCTTGAGATCAAGAACATCTTTAAATAATGTATCAACCTCCCAAGGAACCCTTCTCTTATTTATCCACTTGTTGACGTATTCAAAAGATTTACACACAAAGTAAGAAGATAAAAGAGCAGTCTTGTAACTTGATATCCAACTATGTAAAAAACATAGGAAATACACAAATTTATATCAAGAAGATGAGATAACATGAACTCAACTGCCGATGGTTATTCTTATATACGGGAACAAAAATTATCTAATCGCTTTCAAATATATTAATTTACAAATAACTATCTGCGTGTGTGACATGTTATGGAAAACATGAATTCTTGAATGAACAAACTTGACAATACATAAATGCTTCTAAACAACTATTTCCTTATAATAATTGAAACAGTTCAACAGTTTCTGTTCCAACTCCTCTAGCGTCTTACTGGAATTAGCGTTTTGCGATCGGTGCGCATTTATGACTGCAACGAGCTCGTTTTTCATTTCCTCAACTTTTTTCTTGCTTCTTGCCAGGGATCGTTTGATTTCTCTCCTGTGTTGTTTTGCAGATTCTATAACCTAAAAATGGTATTACCATAAATGTCAGGTGTCTGCCATAAGATATCGATAACAGAAGAATTAGCGCACAAGATTTGCAAATAGTGTTCTATCGGAAAATGTACAAGGAAGATTTTTGGAAGCTTGGTTCCAACAACGGTTATAAAAGAGAAATTATCGAATGATGTTCAATAAACGGATAGTGCTCTATAGTAACAAGGACTCAACAATATTAAGAAAGAAAAAGAATTTAAAATATTGATGGAAACTTTACCCTCCGCATAGCATCAATGACAATGTTTTCAGCTTTCTTACGCCTGACTGATTCTTCGTGTACATCCCGACGAAAACTTTCTACAATTGCCACAAATTGCCCAAGCCCATGATAAATGTCATCACTCATCGTTCCTTCCTGATCAAGTTCAACAATTAGTCAGGAAGAATTCCACAATGACATTTTTTACGAGTACTTCCAAAAAACAAAGTACTAAATGTATTTTGGATATCAAAGTACTAAATGTATTTTTTTACGAGTACTTCCAAAAAACATACTTTTCTTAAAAGTAACTTTCAAGTTACTTGTGAGCATAGCAAAGCATGCTCCAAATCTTTTCACTAAAGAGCACAATCAACTCACTTCATGAACATTACTGTATGCCTTGAGGAACATTTTGCATCTCAAGAAAAAGAAACGCATATAAGTACATGAACTCGTTCTCCAAAATCTTGTGTTTCAAATAATACCTATAGACGAATAACACTTCGCTTTCGAATGATTATGTACTTACTAAAGAACTGAGGGCAATGGACAAATGATGACAACCTCCCCACTCATTATCCTGAGGCATAGGTGACTCCAACCTTTCGTTCCCTTCAGTACATTCAAGAGAGCCTGAGGCTGTGTCCTGGATTATTTCTCTAGACGGGCACGTTGAAAACAGTGAGCTTACTGAAGGACTTCTCCTTGATGGGCTATCCCGATAAGTGCTCCCTTCTGGATTCAACCTGCTTTGTGGCGTTGCAGTACCAGGGTCATCTGGTAGTGATAAGAATCTCATCCTGAGATCATCAGACCCGAATGTATGACAGTTTGGAACTGGATCTGGTACGTTTAGTCCATCATTTACCCCTTCTGTAACTGATAGTGAACTCAAGGAAGCCTCCGTGGTTTCAGCATTTCTACTTGCTTGAGGTGATTCACAGTCTTTTTCTATATAAATTCCATCCACCTCACTTTCCCTACATTGGATTATCTGACAGCATTAGTATCAAGATAATATGATGACATGGAGTGTTGCGAGAAACCACAAGATTGGGTTTTTAGGGTAAAAAAAGTCAGAAAACACAAAGATTTACTTGCTTCAATAGTTGGCCAACGTCTACGGATAGACGTGGAGAAGAAAATCCAACAATTAACCAGAAGGGATAATAGAAAAGTGTCATAAGAATTCAATCCCCCAAACCGTGAAAACCCCAAAGATTTGTTGGGTTTTCCCTGAACGTGAGGGAACCCATTTAAATGGTTAATGGGCCTTTACTTCCTTAAGTCCAAAACCAAGTTAACTTAGTTATATGCAAGGAAGAGGGGAACAATTTTACAACATAACACACATATATACACAGACCGAAACAGAGAGCATACGAGAGAGAGAATAACGACTTCAGCCCCTTCTTGCTAAAGATCGAAGCCTCATTTGTGATCCGATTAAAGTCATATTTTAGTATATTGTTCCTGGCGAAGAGGGCTACGTTTTGACCGGAGCTGATCATCCAGATTCCTCTCAATTTCTCTGGGCTACACACACTTGTTTAGTGAGATTTTCTCCTTATTGTTGTGTGTATCTATTTAGTATGTTGTTGTTGTTGATATCCAAGAATTAGATGTGCTCTTGATGTAGTGTTAGCCTTTGGAATTGGTTCTAGAGAAGAAACTGTGTATCACATTATCTTTATAGTGGATGGCTCTTTTACTAGACTAGGTCCTGGGGGTTTTCCCTTCGCAGGGTTTTCCTCGTTAACAAATCTTGGTGTTCAATCTACATTCATGCCAGTGTGTGTGAGTTGGTTGGATTTGCCTACTATAGTTGCCATTTTAATTCTTGTGGATAGAGGGGTTGAATTAATTGTTTCCGTTGCTTCTTTGTTATATTGGTTCAATCCCCAACAAAGTGGTATCAGAGCTATTTGGTTGAGTCTCTGTGTTTGTGGTGAGAATTAAAATGGAGGATTCGGCTAGTGGCATGGTTAAACTCATATCTTCCAATTATTCCAATTGGAAGACGAGAATGGAGGATATCTTGTATTGCAAAGACTTGTTTGAACCCATTGAATTGAATGGCAAGAAACCCGATTCTAAAACTGATGAGGATTGGAAAAAGTTGAACAGAAAGGCTGTTAGACATATTAGGCAGTGGGTTGATCAGAGTGTCTTCCATCATATAGCCAAAGAAGTAGATGCATACAGTCTTTGGCAGAAATTGGAAGGTCTCTATGAAAGAAAGACTGCACAGAATAAGGTTGTTGTCATCAGAAGGCTTGTAAATTTGAAGTACAGGGATGGTAATAGTGTTGCAGAGTTCTTGAGCAGCTTTCAAGAGCTATTGAATGAGTTGTCTACCATGAAGGTACACTAGATGATGAGGTGAAGGCTTTACTTCTACTGAGTTCCTTACCAGACAGTTGAGAAACTTTAGTTATCTCTCTGAGTAATTCGACTCCAAACGGTGTGATCACTGTCAACTTGGTAAAAGACAGTATGTTTAATGAAGAAGCCAAGAGAAAGGAGCAGGGTGCTTTTTCTAATTCTGAAGCACTCATTACAGAAAAAAGGGAGAGAAACCAAGTAGAAACCTCGTGGTGATGATAGTCGTGACAAGTCCAGAGGAAAATCAAAGTCAAGAAATGGGATAAAATTTTATTATTGTGGCAAGCTAGGGCACATTAAAAAGGAGTGCAGAAAATGGAAAAGAGAACAGTCAAAATGGAAAGGTGAAGAACATAAAGAACAAAAGGAGACCGCTGCAATAGCATCTGAGGCAGAGGTGCTTATTGCTTATGATGAAGCATTTGCTAGTCTTTCATGCCAGGACACTACATGGATAGTCGAACAGCAGCGTCTGTTCATATTATTCCACGTAGGGATTTCTTTTCATCCTACACCAGTGGTGATTTTGGTTGGATCAGGATGGGAAATGAAGCTAAAGCTAAAACTGTTGGCATGGGGGATGTACAATTGGAAAGTTGCAGTGGTAACATGTTACTTCTCAGGGGTGTCAACATGTTCCTGATATGCGCTGCAGCTTGATTTCGGTTGGAAAGCTTGATGAAGAAGGCTATCATAATCACCATGTTACTTCTCAGGGGTGTCAACATGTTCCTGATATGCGCTGCAGCTTGATTTCGGTTGGAAAGCTTGATGAAGAAGGCTATCATAATCACCTTGGAGATGGCTGTTGGAAACTGAAAAAAGGTTCTCTTGTTTTAGCCAGAGGGAAGAAGACTAATGGTCTCTATAGAACAGAAGCAAAACTTTTTCATGGAGAGGTGAATATTGCTGACAATGAAGTCTCTATTGAGCTATGGCATAAGCGGCTTGGTCATATGAGTGAAAAGGGACTTCAAGTTCTTACCAGAAAGAATATCCTACACAATGTGAAAGGCACATCACTTACACCTTGTACTCATTATTTAGTTGGAAAGCAAAGTAGAGTTGCATTTCGTAGATTCCCTACATTTAGAAAGACTCATATTCTTGATTTAGTTCACACTGATGTCTGCACAATGCCAAGTAAATCTCTAGGTGGTGCATTGTACTATGTTACATTTATTGATGATCACTCTAGAAAGGTGTTTGCATATTCTCTGAAATCTAAAGACCAGGTGCTGGAAGTTTTTAAAGACTTTCATTTGAAAGTTGAAAGAGAAACTGGAAGGCAGTTGAAATGTGTCAGAGCAGATAATGGTGGTGAATACAGAGGGCCAATTGAAGAGTACTACAGAAGATATGGCACCAGACTTGAGAAAACTGTTCTGAAGACCCCACAACAGAATGGGGTGACAGGGAGAATGAACAGGATTATTTGTGAGAAAATCAGATGTATGCTCTCTCATGCAAAATTACCTAAGCATTTTTGGGCTGAGGCAATTAGGACAGCAGTGGACCTGATTAATCTTTCTCCATCAGTTCCTTTAAATGGTGAAGTTCCAGAGAGCTTTTGGATAGAGAAAGATATATCTCTTGATCACTTGAGAGTCTTTGGTTGTAGAGTTTCTGTTCATATTCCTAAAGATGAAAGGTCCAAGCTTGATAGCAAAGCAAAGCAATGTATCTTCTTGGGTTATGGACATGCAGAATTTAGGTACAGGTTGTGGGATCCAGTGAATAAGAAGATTATCAGGAGTAGAGATGTCTTTTTTGAAGATGAAACCATTGAAGATTTGGATCAGACTAATAAGCTAAACACAATCAATGAAGAACAAATCAGTTCACTTCCACATGTACCAGACTCTGTGGCACATGATGATGAAGAGCATGATAGTATAGGAGGCAGAAATGATGAAGTCTCTACACAGGGTGATGCAGAACTAGATCAAAGTCAAGAGAATATTCATCTTGAGGTACCAGTTGAAGAAGAGTTGAGAAGATCTACTAGACAGCGTCAGCCCTCCAAGAGGTATTCTAGTAATATATGTGTTACTTTCTGATGGGGGAGAACCGGACTGTTATCAGGAGGTTCTACAACATGAGCAGAAAATGGAGTGGTTGAAAGCTATGCAAGAAGAGATTAAATCCTTGCATAAGAACCACGCTTATGATTTGGTAGATTTGCCTAAGGGCAAAAGAGCACTGAAGAACAAATGGATATTTAGATTAAAGGTTGAACCAAATAGCTCACAACTAAGGTACAAGGCAAGATTAGTTGTGAAAGGGTTTGGTCAGAA
Organism: Fraxinus americana; assembly: GCA_035079005.1. NCBI lineage: Eukaryota > Viridiplantae > Streptophyta > Magnoliopsida > Lamiales > Oleaceae > Fraxinus > Fraxinus americana. The sequence continues at coordinate 18,452,305 of CM068714.1, forward strand.
GAAAGGCATTGATTTTGAAGAAATTTTCTCACCCGTGGTCAAAATATCTTCAATTCGGGTTGTATTAGGCTTGATAGCCAGTATAAACATGGAGGTTGAACAACTTGATGTGAAGATAGCTTTTCTACATGGTGACCTTGAGGAGGAAATATACATGGAGCAACCAGATGGATTTATAGCTAAAGGTAAAGAAAATCTAGTGCGTAGGTTGAAGAAAAGCTTGTATAGTCTCAAGCAGGCTCCAAGACAATGATATAAGAAATTTGATTTCTTCATGGTTGAGCATGGGTACACCAGAACAACTTCTGATCATTGTGTTTTCATAAAGAAATTCTCTGATGGGAAATTTATTATTCTGTTGCTTTATATAGACGACATGTTGATTGTTGGTCGTGATACTGAGAAAATTAAGAATCTAAAAAAGGAGTTGAGCAAGTCCTTTGAGATGAAGGACTTAGGACCTGCAAATCAAATTCTTGGTATGAAAATCTCTCGTGACAGGAAGAATGAAAAATTACAACTATCACATGAAAGTTATATTGAGAAGGTGTTGCACAGGTTTAACATGGATAAAGCAACACCAGTAAGCTCTCCACTTGCAAGTCATTTGAAATTAAGTTCAAAGTAAAGTCCTTCAAGTGAGAAAGAAAAGGAAGAAATGAAGGATGTGCCTTATGCATCAGCCGTTGGTAGCTTGATGTATGCTATGGTTGCACAATGCCAAATATTGTTCATTCTGTTGGAGTTGTTAGTAGATTTCTTTCTAAACCTGGAAAAGAACACTGGCCAGCAGTGAAGTGGATACTCAGATATCTCAGAGGGACTTCTAAGATATGTTTATCCATTAGCACCAGCAAACCCAAGCTTGTTGGGTTCACATATGCAAATATGGATGGTGATGTTGACTCTACAAAGTCTACTTCTGGGTATTTGATCATTTTTTCAGGGGGAGCAGTTTCATGGAAATCAAGATTGAAGAAATGTGTTGCTCTATCTACTACAGAGGCTGAGTATATAGCCATCACTGAAGCTAGCAAGGAACTACTATGGATGAAGAAGTTCTTACAAGAACTTAGCTTAGAGCAAGAGAAGTATATACTGTACTATGACAGTCAGAGTGCTATCCATCTCAGTAAGAATCCAACCTTTCACTCAAGATCCAAACACATTGAAGTAAGGTATCGTTGGATTTGCTTTGGAGATGAAGAAGTTACAACTTGATAAAATCCATAATGATGAGAATGGCTCAGATATAATGACAAAGCCATTGCCTATGGAGAAGCTACAAGTATGTAGAAGGAAAGCAGGCTTGGTGGAGTCCTTCACGTAGTCAGGAGGGGGAGATTTGTTGGGTTTTCCCTCAACGTGAGAGAACCCATTTAAATGGTTAGTGGGCCTTTACTTCCTTAGGCCCAAAACCAAGTTAACTTAGTTATATGAAAGGAAGAGGGAAACAATTTTATAACATAACACACATACATACACAAACCGAAACAGAAAGCATAAGAGAGAGAGAATAACGACTTCAACCCCTTCTTTCTACAGATCGAAGCCTCATTTATGGTCCGATTAAAGTCATATTTTAGTATGTTGTTTCTGGCGAAGAGGGCTACTTTTTGACCGGAGCTGATCATCCAGATTCCTCTCCATTTCTCTGAGCTACACACACTTGTTTAGTAAGATTTTCTCCTTATTGTTGTGTGTATCTATTTAGTATGTTGTTGTTGATATCAAAGAACTAGATGTGTTCTTGATGTAGTGTTAGCCTTTGGAGTTGGTTCTAGAGAAGAAACTGTGTATCACATTATCTTTATAGTGGATGGCTCTTTTACTGGACTAGGTCCCTTGAGGTTTTCCCTTCGTATGGTTTTCCTCGTTAACAAATCTTGGTGTTCAATTTACATTACTGCCAGTGTGTGTGAGTTGGTTGGATTTGCCTATTATAGTTGTCATTTTAATTCTTGTATATAGAGGGGTTGGATTAATTGGTTCTGCTGCTTCTTTATTATATAGGTTCAATCCCCAACAAGTTTATACTACGAAATGCAAAGGAATACTCCAAAGTCCTGCCAAAAGATAGCTCTCTCTAACTATCACTCAAATTGGGAAGGAGAAAATACAAAGTGGGGAGTTGGTTATACATGAACGTAAAAGGAGAGCTCATTGATCCCCTATTAGACGTGGGACAAAAAAAATCCTACATTAGATAGATGAAATTCCGTAAGTAAACCAATCTACTACAAGTATTATAGGATACAAAACCTTGATGAACTATCCATATCAGTGCTCCCTTCTGAATTCGATCTTCTCATCTCGAGGTCGGCAGACCTAACTCTACGATAGTTAGGTGAACCTGATAGGCTTAGTCGATCATTTTTTCCTTCTGTAACTGATAGCGATCGCAAGGACGATTCTGTAGTTTCAGCATTTGGACTTGCTTCAGGTGATGCAGAGTTTATATCTTTATAAATTCTATGTATATCACTTTCCCTACATTGAATTAGCTTATAGCATCAGTTATCAAAATATTACTTATCAAGCCTAAAAATACAATAGTAAAATCATGCCTTGTATGTATAAGTTTCCCTTTCCATATAAATGAAATACGACAGAAACTGGGTGCTTTTAGACGCACATAGGTTGCTTTCCTAGACTTGGGTATAATCATTTCTCTGCAACATGAAAACAATTACGGGGAATAAGATTAAGTCATAAAAGAAAAGAAATAATCTCAGACAGTTCAAAGAGATAAACATGTCACACAAAGATAAAATATAAGGCATTGTCTCGCCCATTATGGATAAATAAACTACCACTTATTCCAACATCAACTGCTGAACGAAGCAGCTATAAACTATAGAAGTAGTAAGAAGAAAACAACCTTGTACCGTTTCTGAAGAAGAAAATTTTCTTAAGAGTAGTCTCCTTGCCCCTAGACATAGAAAAAAGAAAGACAAGATCAGAGAACTTTAAATTGACCTCTTGAAGAATGTATTTTTAATCTTTGCTTCAATATATTTACTCAATGAAAATACATAACCCACTGGACACCCATACACAATCTGGAACCACCTCATTCTAGTGTGACATTTCTCCAACACTAGTCATTGGACAGCTACTGCTGCTCACCTAATCTTCTTTTTTATAGGTAGATCAAGGTGGGTAGAGGACTCTGGATCCGTATTGCCGCCCCTTGGTAGCATTTGTTACGTTTTAGTTGATTTTGTAATTGATAAATTCAATGAACAAAATGACTTAAATTGAAAGAGTGTAAAAGTTCAAAGAGTAATGTACAATTTGTTTGAAAGTTAGTTGAATAGGTCTAGGGTTTCGAGTTTGGAACAAGGAGGAAAACGGCGCGAATTTTCGCTGGACTGTTGCCAAGGTTTAGCTCGAGCTACAAAAGCAGAAACTCCATCGCCTCACTATCGCCATGTCTTCGCTCGAGCGACAGTTTGTCGTTGAGCCCTCTATCGAGCGACAACTTTATACGAAAAATTTTATTTTTGCATTTTAAATGCTTTTTTCTCGGCTCATTGATTTCTTGACCTATCTATATATATCAGAACACATACATAACGTTGTTTTAGAGGTTGAACATTGAGAGAGCTACATCCGTGAGAGATTGATTTGATTCATTCCTTCAACCTTCATGTTCTGAGTTTGTTTTGGAGAGAAAAACATCAGTTCCATAATTCAAATACCAAACTGTTGTTCCTCTATATCTGATCAGAGTTCTGAAGATTGAGGAAGTGTGATTGAAGTTCCAGTCGGTGAAGAACGGGTCGTTCGTCGTGGTCCATCGGAGATAAACGAATTCACAAAACTTGGAATGCTGCAGGGTAGTAGATTTCACGGAGAGCTTTGGTAACAGCAGCTAAGGATTGGTGCAGGAGAGCACGGGGATCCACAGAGAGTTGTAAGGGATGCAGTCGGGTGATCAGATAGTATGAGTCGTCTAGTCTGGTAGACTGTAAGTTGTTAAATTCATTTATAGTGGATTGACTAGCAAAGTGTTCGGAGTTTTTTCTCGGTTAGGTTTCTCCATGATCATATTGTTGTTCGTTTATTGCTTTATATTATGAATATATGATCTGTATTATTTAAACTTAGGATTAAATTGACTACATGATTAACCATCTAGAGATAATTAATTGGTGACTTGTTGCTAATTAGTTAATAAGATTTTAATTCCGCATACTATAACTATTCACCCCCTCTAGGTGTTGTTAGGGTCAAACTGCGTAACTTTCAATTGGTATCAGAGCCATACTTCAATTCCTGGCCCTTATTTGTTAAGTCTGGAAAGTTCAAATGAGAGCATTCCTTAAATCTTTGGATGAACGTATTTGGATTAGCGTTCAAAATGGATGGGCTCCACATTCAACTACTGTTGCTGGTGTAGTCACACTCACTTACATATATCTGTAGACTAAAACTAATTTTGATGAATGCAACTGGAACAGTAAAGCATTACATGCCCTGTTCATGGCTGTATCTGCTGAAGAATTTAGAAGGGTGTCGATGTGTGAAACTGCTAAGGAAGTATGGGATATTTTAGAAACCACACATGAGGGAACCAAAACTGTTAAGAACTCTAAACTGCAGATGTTGACCATTATGTTTGAAGAGATAAAGATGACTAATGATGATACGTTTGATAGTTTTTATGCTAAATTGAATAACATAGTCAATTCGAGTTTTAATCTAGGTAAGAGGATCCTCGAGTTAAAGACTATTAGAAAAGTTCTTAAATCCCTACTCGAGAGGGTTAGACCTAAGGTGACTGCGATAGAAGAAAGTAAGAACTTAGGTGTTGTTAAGATTGAAAAACTCGTACGATCACTTCAAACTTATTAACTCACTGTTTCTAAACTAAAAAGGTTAAATTCATTGCCATGAGCACCATTAGAAAGAGAAGAGCGAGTCCACTGATACTGAGACACTTAGAGACAACGAAATTGCTTATTTCGTTAAAAGAATTACATGAGGTGATGAGGAATAGGAGAATGCCTTAGAAGAGAAATAGTGAAGTCCCTAGTAAATTCTCGAGAGGTAGGCATAGGAATAACACCTCTAGGACTCCCCATTAAGAAATCTCAATCTGTCCAATGGGTATGGTCACATTAGGAGTGAATGTCCTAATTTAAAGAGGAGTTCAGGTATAGAACGTCGTAAAGCCTTAGCTGTGATCATGAGTGAAGAGGAGTCAGATTCTAACTCTCAGAATGAGACATTTGGTGGTGAGGATGATCGAAAATTCACTGCCTTCACCTTGATTGCTACAATCGAATCTGACCGTGAGTTTGAAAATGTTGAAAGATTGAATGCGAGTGAACAATCTGAAGAAGAGTATAATAATGAAACTGACATTTACGAGACGTATTGTGAATTGTTTGAGAGGAGTCTCAAAACTAAAAAGGCCAATAAAGCCATCTTGAAAAGGTGAATGGGCTTGAATTTGAACGTGAAAAACTGTTAAGTGACCTTCAGGACTCAACCAGAAAATTGAGTGAGTTGAAGCTGGTTAATGAAAACTTGGAAATTAAAGTTAAATCATTAACTAATGACCTTGATAAATCTAATGCTCAACTACAATCATTTATCAATGGCTCGCAGAAGCTGGACAATCTGCTTGGGCTGAACAAGCTTGCTAGAAATAGGGATGGTCTGGGTTATGTTGATAACCATGATACTACTGCTAGTACATCCAGGACCACGTTCGTTCCTACTTCTAACAAAGCTCGTGAGATTGTTTATCCTAAACCCAAAGGTAAGCATGCCATAGGATCGAGGCCTACCAGACAGCGTAAGCTTAGTCGTCCTAAATTTCGGCAACAACCACCAAGAAGGTGTGGACCACGGCTCATTCTCACTTGCCACCAATGTGGTGCATTGGGACACATCAGATCTAGTGTGACTAGAAATAAGAATCTAGATTTCACTAGTAAGGTTGACATTCTTTTCAATCAAGTCAGTCACTTAACTGAGATGATGACTCGTTTAACTCAATTATCTTCTGCTTCTAAGAAAGTTTGGTTAAGAGATCTTGAAAGTCGTGAAAATGGTCGTGCTCTTAATGCCAAGGGCATTCAAATTTCGCCCTGATTGTGTGTTTAGTCGCATGCACGTGCTGTTCATTGTGTCCATTCATTCATGCATGCATCCTATTTAGTTTTGTGTTCTTCTTTTCTTTTCTTTTTTTTTTGTTTCTAGTTTTTACATTTATTTGCTTTCAGTATTGTTAAAACAAAAAAATTGAAAAATCTGAAAAATACAAAAAAATATTTGGTTGGGCAAACAACACATCATTTTAAGTTTAAACCTGTTATGTGAGACCAAGTAAACAATTGTCTGATCTATACTGTTATTTCCATTGCTTGGTTTAGTTTAATGTGGTGTACTGAATATGTATGTCGTCATGTAATCATTTGCACCGTACACACTATGATCTTGTGAATGAGTCTAAACCGCGTGTGTGAGATTTGGGATGGCAATCACGTGTTAGTAGGGTGACATTGAACATGAATTGACCTACATTTTGATAACCTTAGCTCGGGATAGTCTCCTTGCATTGATGCATTTATGGTGAAAAAATAATTAAAAAATAAAAAAATATATATAAGTGATTTATTGTTTCATCTTATACTATGTTCGAAACCTATCTGACTCGAGTAATTAAGACCGAGGGATTTCTCATAACCTGGTGCCTATGGTCATCTAACTTAGGTTAACCGACCTAAAACTCGTTACAGGGGTCAATTTAATTGCTTAATGGATAGGATCTGCACATAAGATGCTATTTACTAAAAAACGATAAAAAATACTATATTCTAACATTCAGGGGGAGAAAAGAAAATTTATCACATATTTGAGCTCATTTTTAGGTCCTAAAAATTATTCAGGTTTGACTTTCATCTGTAGGGATCATACTTATTTAACAAGTGATGTTTCGTATGTCATTTCTCACAAATTTAAGGTTTGGAGTCGTTTTCATGAGAAAATAGTAGCACTTTACACACATGAGTCATTTATATACCTTACTCCATTTTGAACTTAACTGCGTATGTGGAAAAGTTGCTTTTGATATTGCTCGACTTATGATTAATACTTAATTTGAATTGTCGAAGTGTCGGAAGTATGATTTACCTTAATTTCATTTTATTTAAAAAAAATTGGTGATATTTTTCTTAATTTTTTTAGTGATGTTTCTGTCAATTGAAGGTTTTTTGGTGCTATTTTTCTTAATTGTTTGAATTTAGAGTGCTAATTCTATTGATTGAATTTTTGGTGCTACTTTTCTGAAATTTGAATTTGGAGTGCTATTTTTGTCAATTACATTTTCGCTATCTTATCGCTAGAATTCGCTCGAGCGACAATAGCAGACGTTGCCTCGCTCGCTTATCGCTTGAGCGAGACTCGAGCAACGGCCCGTTATTTTGCATTTTAAGGTTATTTCTCAAGGGTTTCACGCATTTTTTTCCTATTTTACATCTGATTTCTACACATTTCTCGTCTCCCACACTAAATTAGTGCATTACCCACTTCTTAATCACTTCAAATCATTCATTGAACATGTCATTTCACCAACGCATCGAATTTCAAAGGTAATTTTCTCAACTTTTGGGTTTTCACTTCATTTGCACTTCTCTTTGAATTTTTTTTAATGTTTGTTCATTATTGAGTACGTTTTGATGTCACACTACATGTTCTAATCATTTATATTGCATATAATTCATTTTGGCATTTTTTTTTTTACAAAAATTCCACCTTTGGTTCACTTTGACATAATTTTGGCTTCGATTATTGTGCGTTGTTGTTCATTGGGTTACTTGGATGTGATTGTGTGTTGAATGTGGAGTTGATGAGTTGTGATTGAAGTTGTAAGAGTTTGGATGATTGATTTGGAGTAACGTTTTGGTTAATTAAGGTTGGGATAGGTGGTCTTTTATTGATATCGAGTTTGTGATTAGGAGTGTGCTTGTGTGTTTGTGTGCTTGTTGGTGATTGGTTTGGCATCGTATGTGGACGTCACATCCCTCCATCATGCCGTCATGTCACTCCGTCTTGGCATTACGTCACTACGTCATCATATCACGTCCCTACGTCTAGACACCACGACATGTGTCATGTCTTTATGTCACCTACATCTAGGCAGTATTGCATGCCGTCATGCATTCACTGTAGGGCACGTTGCATGTCATTTCCTTTGCCTCGTTTTGTGTGCATTCATGCATGCCTTGCATATCATGATTTCATTTGTCTAAATTCGAGGTTTTAATGAGTTTTTGATTCGATTTTTTCAGATGCCGTCTAAGAGAGCACGCATTACCCTATCCACTCTTAGTACTTCGACTGCTTACAGTCGAACTAAGTTTATTTTTGTTGTGGCTCAAGATGTTTTTAGGTCACAATTCTCTCAGCGTCCTGTACTTTTTGAGCGCGAGGTCATCATGTCTAACCTATCCCCTGACCTCGCAGCTATTTTCACTTACCGGGGTTGGGAACCACTTTTAGTTGATTTGATACCCCCACCTTATTTTTTAGTTCAGGAGTTTTACGCTAACATTCATGATATTAGTGGCTCTTCTTTTAGAGTTTTTCTTAAGGGTCGGGTAGTTAAGATTACTCCGGACGTCATTTATAGTCTTATTCATATTCCATGAGTTGTCCACCCCCTCTTTCCCTATTTGACTCCTGATTCTCTTCCATCGAAAATGTTAGTCCGTTCCATGATGCTTAACACACCAAAGGAAGGTAGTCTAGGTGTGATGCGCACTGGAACTTTACCCACTGACTGACAGATTTTGTTGCGTACTGTGTGCACAAATCTGTGGTCGGTTTCTGACACTTCTTCATTGCGTATGGAGAAGGCTCGATTCCTGTGTGTCATGCTGCATGGCGATTCTATTGATCTACCTTTTTTTATATGCCAGCAAATCTTGAGGGCATTCAGGACCACGGGGACTCAGGTTGGGCTACCTTATGATTGTCTCATCTATAGGTTAGTTACTGTCCTAGGAGCTAGTTTTCTCGAAGGGGTTCCGCAGCGGGTTTTTCGGCTGATTGGCAATACCACTATCACTCAGAGCAGGTCGCATGACTCTTCTGAGCTCGCACAGCCTCAGGCTGATCCGACTGTGCTTGCTGATCATAACGATGACTTGATCTCATTTGATCCTTCAAATTTCACTAACTTCTCTACTGTTCCTGAGTCCACCAATGTTTCCTCTTCTTCTTCGGATCCTCCTTCTTCTGCGTCAGTACCTCCTCCTCTTCCCAGTCGGCTCCTTCTGCGTCTGCTCCTATCAACCCGTATGTCACTCTCTTGGGACAGATGACCGTTCTGATCGAGTGGCAGGCTCACATGATGGTGGAGATTACCCAGCTGCGTGCTACAGTGGATCGACATACTATCGAGTTTGCTACGCTTTGGGGTGCTGTTGGCTACATTCATCGTGGACTACAATAGATTCATCGCCACTGGGATGATGCTTTTGAGGAGAGGATGGACTCTGATGATGCCGATGACACTGTTGGTGCTTCATATAGATAGGCTCACCTCTTGTCATTGTGTGGCAAAAAAGGGGAGTGGATGTTGTAGCAATATCAGTTTTTGTTAATAGGGAGATGGTGGATAGTAGTTTTTGTTCTTGGTGCTTACATGATGTATCTATTATCTAGATGTAATTCTTTTTGATATATATATAAAATGATTTTTGACTAAGTTCGCTAAATTAAGTTTTTGATATTTTTACAGTGTCAATGTTTCATTTTGGTAGATTGGGTTACATTGATATTGTGTCTTAGTTTAACTTGTGATTTAAAACTGAAAAATATGTTATTTGAGTTACAATTGCTTACAATTGTTTAAATGATATCTACAAGTGAACTGTTTGAATTGTGGTTATCTATGATACTGTTTTTTACACATTTTACATTGGTATTTGAGTTGTCTATTTCAGGAAACAGGTACTGCAGAGTTCGTTCAAGACAGTCTGTAGTTTAGGTTGTGTCATTATTTTGAGTCTGTAACTTTTATTTTATTACTGCCTTGATATAAATTAGTGTTTTGTCACAGAATATCAATCACAGAATGCCAAATGGGGAGTTTGTTAGGTTTTAGTTGATTTTTTAATTGACAAATTTTGTGAACAAGATGACTTAAATTGATAGAGTGTAAAAGTTGAAGGAGTAATGTGCAATTTATTTAAAAGTTAGTTAAATAGGTATATGATTTCGAGTTTGGAACAAGGAGGAAAATGGCGCAGATTTTCGTTGGACTGTCGCCAAGGTTTGGCTCGAGCTACAAAAGCAGAAACTCGCCTGATTGTCGCCCTGCCTTCGCTCGGGCGATAGTTTGTCGCTCAACTATCGTTGAGCCCTCGCTCGAGCGACAACTTTATACAAGAAATTTTATTTTCGAGTTTTAAAGGCTTTTTTCTCGGCCTATTGATTTCTTGACCTATCTATATATACCAGAATACGTACAGAACTTTTGTTTTTAAGGTTGAACATTGAAAGAGCTACATCTGTGAGAAATTGATTCGATTCCTTCCTTCAACCTTCATCTCGTGAGTTTGTTTTGGAGAGAAAAACATCAGTTCCATAATCCAAATGCCAAACTACTGTTCCTCTATATCTTATCAGAGTTCTGAAGATCGAGGAAGTGTGACTGGAGTTCCAGTCGGTGAAGAATGGGTTGTTCTTCGTGATCCACGGGAGATAAACGAATTCACAAGGCTTGGAGTGCTGCAGGGCAGCAAATTCCACGGAAAACTTTGGCAACAACGGCTGAAGATTGATGCACGAGAGCACGGGATCCACAAAAAGCTATAAGGAGTGCAGTCGGGTGATCAGATAGTACGGGTCGTCTAGTTTGGTAGTGGATTGACTGGCAAAGTGCCTGGAGATTTTTCCCAGTTGGGTTTCTCCGTGATCATACCGTTATTCGTTTGTTGCTTTATATTATGAATGTATGATATGTGGTATTTAAATTTAAGATTAAATTGACTGCATGATTAACCATCTAGAGATAATTAATTAGTGACTTGTTGCTAGTTATTTAATAAGATTTTAATTTCGCATACTACACATATTCACCCTCCTCTAGGTGTTGTTAGGGTCGAATTGCCTAACTTTCAGCATTTATCATTTTAAATTATCCAGTAAAATGATAATGAGGACTGGTAAAAGTTTTTACAGCATTATACCTTGAATCAGATTTACAAGATCCTGTTCCCATGACAAGCCACTTAATACGACGCTGAGATAGGAGTTGCACAATGCCCTTCTCAATAGAGTCCACCTCTTTGGGCAGTGTCTCTGCCTGATTCTACGATAAGAAGTAAACCATGTTACAAGAAATAAGCTTTAGCAAATGTATTGCATGGTTGTTCCAAAAGAAACCTTCGTAAAAGGAACGAAAACGACATACTTAATACAGTGGTTTGCATCTGTTAGGTACATTAAATTTGAAATGTCTAATAGATGGTCATCATGCTTAAACATCCCAAGGTCTAGAAGAAAAAATTTCCACAATTATGTTATGAAGTTTAAAAACAACAGTATCATTTGAAAGACAGATAGAAAATACCCCTGCCCGGTGACAAATCTGAACATATTGTTCCAGAATCTCTTGCATCTCTCGTCTCTGATTTTCATGATATGCTCTAACTTTATTCTCGTCCAGCAGTCTAATTGGAACATTTGTAGCCACTGCGAACCAAGAAACAAAATGCATGTAAATAAAATGTTTGCTGATGTTTGAAATAATGAAAAAGAGACCATCTTCTAATTTTTCGAGAACAGATGCAAATAACAAATTATCTAAACAAGTAAAATGTTGAGAGTATTCTTTTTCAATCTCTCTCTCTCTCTCTCTCTCTCTCTTCCTGGTGTTTGATGACTAGATTTAGAAAAATAAAATATAAAATAGATTCAGCTTCTATTACTTCATGGTTGTCGGTTGATTAGCCATTAGTTATTCAAACATTTAAGAATGAACAGAAAAATACCAAAGAAAAATACAAATTGTATCACAGAGTGAAATGCCACAAATGCCTGTTCCAGCCAACTATGATCACAATCTTAAGTACTCTTGATTAGAACACACGAACACACGAGAATTATTATGTGAAAGTTGAACATAAACGCATTGAAGATGTTAGAATATTATAAACTGTATATAATAAACTTGTGTTTCTATTACAAAGTAGATACCACATTTATAGGTTATAAATAACTCTAAAAGGAAACATTGTGGGATAATCACATAGTCAACTAAGGAAAATAATCCCACATTATTGGAAAAATATCATCGAAATTATTCTTTAAAATCTTTCAATATCTTCATCATCATCCTTCAAACTCAATATGAGGTAGCGACAATCAAATTGAGTTTGAAATTAAATTGATCAAATCCAATCTTCCTCTTCCTAGGATCAAAGGATACTTCAAATTGCTTGCAAGCCAGACAAAGGCTCAAAGTTGGTACAAAAGAAAAATCACCATCCACCATTCTAATCAAACCATTGCCAAGACTTGTAGGAGAAATCCACAAATATAACGAACAAGGTCAAAACAAGAACCTCGAATGGTTTTAATAACCAGATAGGCAAAGATAGATCATGTTTAATGGTAGCACTCCGAAAATTCATAGGTAGTATCAGTACTACCTTATAGATGAAGGAAATACTAATAAAACAGGAACCTGGCGCATGAGGAGGCTAAAACAAAAGATGTGATGGGAATAAGTTCGATGAAAAAATAAAATGATAATTCTCAATTTTCTCAAAAACCAACTCTCTCCGATAAGGAAACAACAAGAACAGCCAAAATTTAACTGGATTTGAATTAATCTTACGTCCAAATTCAGATTAAATCAAGAACAAAAAAGACTTGGCTGGACAGAATATGGACAAATGAAGATAAAGAATTTGACTAGACGTAGATATTTAATCAAAACAAGAAGACTAGACTAGACGAGGGCACAAGGTTGCTCACAAGGTTGCTCGCTGGAGAACAAAAGCTTACAAGTTTAACCCAAAATGAACTTAAACCCACTACTATGTTAGAATATTATAAACTGTATATAATAAACTTGTATTTTTATTACAAAGTGGATAGGGTCATAAATAACTTTAAAATGAAATATTATGTAACACAATCAACTATTAAGGAAAATAATCTCATATAATTGGAAAAATATCATCAAAATTATTCTTTACAATCTTTCCATGTCTTCAACATCCTCCCTCAAACTCAATATGATGTGGTGACAATCAAATTGAGTTTGAAATTAAATTGATCAAATCTGAACTTCATCTTCCTAGGATCAAAAGATACTTCAAATTGCTTGCAAGCCAAGCAAAGACTCAACGTTGGTACGAAAGAAAAATCACCATCCACAAATCTAAGTAAACCATCACCAGACTTGAAGGAGAAACCCAAAAGTATAATGAACAAGGTCAAAACAAGAACTTCAAATGGTTTTAACAACTAGATAGGCAAAGATGGATCATGTTTAATAGTAGCATTCTGAAAATTTATGGGTAGTATCTATCACACTTATAGATGAAGGAAATACTGATGAAACACAAACTGCGGCACACGAGGAGGCTAAAACAACAGATGTGATGGGAATAATTCCGATGAAAATATAACATGATAATTCTCAATTTTCTCAAAAATCAACTATCTCCAATAAGGAAGCAACAAGAACAGCCAACTCTAATAGGATTTGAATTAATTTGAAATCTAGATTAAGAGTAAATCAAGAACAAAAAAAAACTTAGCTAGACAAAATAAAGAAAAAGAATTTGCCTAAGGGTCTGTTTGAGCCGCATTTTCGATGTGGAATGTATTTTAGAAGAGTATATTGACGGAGAATGTTTAGTTAAAATTGAAAGAAAATTTTTGAGTTGCATGTAATATTATTTTATTGCAGAATATATGGTTGAAAAGAAAGAAAAATATATCTTGAAAAAAAATGAGAATCAATAGCTAGATGTGGATATTTAATCAAAACAAGGAAACTTGACCGGACGAGCTACAAAAGCTTACAAAATGAAATTAAACCGGCTTTGATACCATGTTAGAATAATATAAATTGTATATAATAAACTTGTATTTCTATTACAAAGTAGATACCCTATTTACAATCCCACGCAATTGGAAAAATATCATCGAAATTATTCTTTACAATCTTTCCATATCTTCAATAGAAAAGTCAAACAAATTCTTCAGAAAAAAGGGACAAAAATACTATAACGAACCTTTGAGCTAAATCACTAAAAGACTCATAAGCAAACGACGAGGCGAGTTTCACTTCATATAATTTCATGATTTTAACAATCAAGTCTAGAAATCCAATGTAACACCAAATAATAAAACTAAATATAAATCAGTGTTTGTTAACAGGTAAATCCTATGTCCAATGGACGCCAAATCTTAATAAACAACAATTCAATCATCTAAAACTCAATCCGAGCCACCATCTATTGGGCAAAGATGAAAAAACAGCTCCTCGAAATACCAAATAGAGTCAAGAAATATAATAGTACTGACTCGAGTCCATGGGAATCTTCTGAGCTGGTTGATGAATATGAAGGATGTAAATTTTCCTTCCTCCGGAATTGTTCAAAGCCCACTTGAGAACTGTCACACTCTCCTTCACATCTTTTCCTAAAGCCACATAGAGTGCATCCTCTTCAATGGGCGGAGATCGAATTCGTGGCTCCAACTCCTCAATTTCATCCATCGCAATGTTGTTTTCCAAAACCAACGTGAAGTATTAGGAACTAATTGATTGAAGAACAGAAGGATTTATAGGAACTAATCAGAACTTGAGTTTGAATTATTCTGTAGGTAGGATCGACTGGGGGAAGAAAGATTACTTGTGAGAATGTATTTGAAGTCACTATTATATTCAATATGGCTATTGCGATAGGGAGGATACGTGTCAATTGTGAGGACCAAGAAGTTTCGCCTAACTTGTGCAATAGGCTCCTTGGTTTGCTTACTTAGGGAACAAGGTTCAAGCTATTTAACTTCTCTCTAGAGCACGTTAGAGAAGTTTTTATTATCGATTGAATACAAATACATACATCAATCATGTTATATGTACGCTATTAATTTTAAATACATTCATCTCATCATTGTCCAACTACCTTTAGTCTAGGAAAATGTCATCCTTCTTGTTAACTAAGGATGTACATCTAACATTATTGTATATAAAAATGAGTTGTTATGACTTGAGTGCAAGGTAGATTTGGAAAGGGCGGTGAGATCGACTATCCCACTAAAATTTGAAAATTTTAGAAAATATGTTAAAAATTGGATCTTAAAAAAGGTTTGAGTACGTTTGGCTAAGCTTAAATAGTTTACTTAGCTCCTGTTTGAGCAATATTAAAATTTTCATTCTCATTTTTCTATTCATTTTCAACCACACATTTTTTAATAAAATAATATTTTTTATCACATCAATAATTTTTTCTTCTTTTTCAATCACATCTATTATTCCAAAATAGATTCTTCTAAAATAATGTGGCTCAAACACACCCTTAATATAAATAAATATTTGATTGGTCAAGTATAAAAATAAATTACTTATTTCGATAATAAGGGAAAATTATTTTGAAAAGAAAATAACGTTTCTCTTCAAATAAAAATATACGAATATGTTTAGTCCAAAGTGGCATTAAAATCCACACTAAAGGAATATTCTACCGCCCATATTAGATCCCTCCTCAGACCTCAGTAGTCAACATCTCCACGACGGCTGAAAGCTTAAAATGAAAAGATTAAAATTGTCTTTTATTGAACAAAAGGTAGCGTTATATTGATTAACTATCCCAATAAAAATATATATATATATATATAATCGGTATAATTAGTCATAATTTAAAATTATTCACGTAAAATATCGAGATTATTTTAATTAAATAATCAATCGCGATACAAACACATTGGACAAATTTTAATACTAATATCATTGGACCTCTCTTTCTTCGATGCTTCTTGTGACTACTGATAGAAGACTTGATAATATGGATAAATTGATTAAATTGAAATAGGACGTTAATTTGTTTTTTATTTATTACTATCACGAAAAGTAACATCAAAATTCGGCATCTAGAAATTTCGAGTATGGACTTTTTATAATGATTCCTTTTCTTGATACTGAAATATATTGTGCCTGAAAAATGTTTATTTATATTAATTCGACACATTGGACCAAGTTTTTAATGTTAATTGTCGTTATATTCAACATTGTGGGGTCCTCTCTTTCTTCGATGCTTATTGTGACTGCAAAAAAAATATATTCATCGATTGATTAGATTTAAAATAGGACGTTGACACTGTTTTTCATTTATTGCTATCACAAATAGTAACCGTATATCTTTGACAATAAAAATAACTGCTTTTTGGTACCTAATATTAGAAAGACGAAGAAGAATAATATAAATAACTCACTTTTTTACATGTAGACGTCTTAAAAATTGAATAGCTGCAAAATTAATTTTCAATATTCACTCAACATTCCATAAATTAGTAAGATTAGCCTATAAAGATGGTTTCCAACAATGAACTTTGTAGTAATTTAGTAAAACAAAATACTGTGGAGCCACATAATCTTATTAGAAAATGAACACTGTACACTATTGTTATGAACCAAATTCCCAAAGTGGTGGTTGTTTTCTAAAATTTCTTAGAAATATGAAAGTTTCTACGAAGTAGACAATTTATCTCAAACGCATTTAATTTGATACGATTGATTCGAAAATAGCAGATGCCTTGTCAAGGTATTTTCTATAATTCCTTAAAATTTTGAAATTTTCTATGAATTAGACAAATTATTTTAATTTGATATGATTAATTTGAGAATAGCTGATGCCTTGTCAATGTCCTTCCGACAATCATCTCATCTTCGGAGATAGAGTCACTTAGTTCATATTCCGCGTAGTTATGTCGTGGAGGAAGGAAAGATCTAACTACCTTTACTTGACTACGAAACCGAGAGGATCGGGTGATGATGAGATTACAAATCCGTTTTAGTATTTTGTCAATTGGACCATTACACTTTAATTTTGTCTGTAATTGGGTCATTGCAATTTGTGTTGACTCCAAAAAAAAAAAAAAACTATACTAATATTATTATATACTTTCCAGGTTCAAAGAATAAAAATAGTTACTTAATTGTATAGGTTCTATATCATAAATTGGGGATTAGAAACAAAATCGAGTATTAGAGAAAAAATCGGCCAACGTAGTCGCCACAACAAATCAAAGTATTGAGTTGGCATCTCAATAACATATGATGGGTGCTAGTAATTGATGGCCACGTTAACATTTGACATCAATCAACGGGACATAATTGGACAAAATGGCCAAATTTGAGACAAATTTAAAGTGTAGTGACCCAATTGATACAAATTAAAGTATAGTGACATAATTGATATCAATGTTAAAATAGTGACCGATATGAGACTCTCCATAAATACTTTGCTCGTGTGTATACACAGTACTTTGTAATCGGTATAATGAGTCATAATTTAAAATCATTCACGTAAAATATCGAGATTATTTTAATTAAATAGCCAAACACGATACAAACACATTGGACAAATTTTAATATCATTAGACCTCTCTTTCTTAGATGCTTCTTGTGACTACTGATAGAAGACTTTGATAATATGGACAAATTGATTAAGTGAAGTAGGACGTTTATTTGTTTTTCATTTATTACCATCATGAAAGGTAACATCAAAATTCGACATCTAGAAATTTCGAGTATGGACTTTTTATAATGATTCCTTTTCTTGATACTAAAATATATTGTTCACGAAAATATATTTTGGATTTAAATCACCGCAAGTGCACGGTTCATTGACAAGTAATAAAGTGAAAATCCTATAATTTCGAGTATTGTTCCCACGAGAATTGATTTAACTTGATTTTTATTATCGCGACCTTAACCGAATCTATTAAATTTGAGATGAGTTTTTCAGTTTCTATGATTAAACTAAAACTAGCCTGCAAATTAAACTAAAATTATGATTTAAATGCAAAAATGAGGTTTCAATGCAAAAGATTTGAATAAAATTAATGCATGAAAAAGCGCACTACGATCCCGAATCACCAAATAAAGTTCACTTTTAACCCATATTTCACAATTTGATAACACGATGAATTGGTTGAAAAATCAATGTTTCAACTTATCCAACAATCTTTTTCGAGTAGAATTGAACATATTCTATCATATCATTTGACTATATTTCTATGACAAATGTAATATACAAGAATACATGACGTTTTGTAAACACTCAGAAATTCACGTAAAGTATAGCGGTATATTTATATCTCTGTGAAGTCTACGATGATTTATACTTTATTGAGTTTATTTCCCTTCTTTCGAATGTATAAAATAAACCACCTAAATTCACACAATTATCGTGCACTATAATTGTGGATTTAAGAAAGTGTATATAAATCATTCAACATCCATCAACGTGTTTAAATATCAAATTGTAAAATAGAAATTAAAAGATCACAATGCGAGGTTCATTGTTCACCTAGTACATAGCCTAGCATGATGGGAAGAAGAAAATTAGAAAAATAAATAAAGAATGACATCACCAATTCGATTCTTGAATTTGATCTTCATGTTTTTGGAGTTGATCTTCGCTTTCTTGCTTCTTTTCTTCTCTCAAAAGTCTTTTCTCTCATTCCCTTCATATATTCGGCTGTTATATATTTGTAGGAGTCGAAAATTGGTTAAAAATCACGTCCAATTTAGTTTCTAAAAGAGCTCCAATCGAATAAGGAATGTTTCATTCGCACGCGGATTTTTTGTCTCTGCATAGTAGTCAGTATTTTGGCCATAACTTTCTCTCCCGATATCCGATTGGTACGATTCAAAGTACGTTGGAAAGCTGGATCAAAAGGCTAAAACTTTTCTAGATATAGAATTTTTTTCAATTCGGACGTTTACAGTACCAAAAATGGGTATTAATATTCGTCTAAAAATCTGGAATATAACTTGTGCAATTGGACATTGATTGTGATAATATTTTGATCATATTCCATTCTTTTTTGAGTTCTAATTCCATCCAATTGTCTCCTATCAATCTTCAAAGTATCATCTTGTGGTCCGAATCAACTATTGAATTTACAATTTGGTCCTCAAACTTTGGATGTTGCTTCATATTTGCCATTTTTCGTTTGTTTTTCCTAATTTTCGCCATAGTCATTATTATTGTCCTGCAAAACACAAATTATATCGAATTAAGCTATATTCCACATGTTTATTAACAATTATCCATGTCCGCGATCCTAAATAAGAGTGTAAAATGCACTTATCATATATCATGCCTGAATATTGTTTATTTATATTAATTCGACACATTGGACCAAGTTTTTAATGTTAATTGTCGTTATATTCAACATTGTGGGGTCCTCTCTTTCTTCGATGCTTATTGTGACAGCAGAAGAATATATATATCGATTGATTAGATTTAAAATAGGACGTTGACACTATTTTTCATTTATTGCTATAACAAATAGTAACCATATATCTTTGACAATGAAAAATAATTACTTACCATGTCTCTATTTGGTACCTAATATTAGTAAGACGAAGAAGAATAATATAACTCACTCACATTTTTACGTGTAATCAAAATGAATGCTTTCTTTCAGTGCAATGGGACATCTTAAAAATTGAAGAACTGCAAAATTAATTTTCAATCTTCACTCAACATTCCATAAATTAGCAACATTAGTCTATAAAGATGGTTTCGGTCAATTTCGGGGGTTAATTTAGTCGTGTGAGCTCAATGAACTTTCGTAGTAATTTAGTAAAACAAAATATTGTGGAGCCACTTTGTTGATCCCAAAAAATGAGCTCAACAGATATCGGGCCCACTCTTGCCACGTCAAGTACGGGTCCGACACATTTCTACCGGAAGGTGATCGGTAGTTTTTTTGTTCATGAACGTGGGAGGCACTTTCTGGTGAGAGACAAAAATGTTTGAACTCCGGTAGTAATATATGAAGGAAATCACACTAACAATGATCCCTAGGTTTTCATACTTTATGAACAAATTCTTGTTTTTGTACTGGACTATGTGGAAGGATAGATATGATGTGAATCATGATATTTTTACTTTTGATAGCTCTAAGGTTTTTTTTCTCTTTTCTTAACTCAAAAAATCCTCCTTTTCCATGAATACAGAAATGAATCATTTAAACAATTCTGGCAGACATGGTGACCGTTAGATCAGATCCACGTGGAGGCATATCCTAAACTGAGGCTTCACGTCGCTGTCTAATCAACGCATTTAATGTATTGACTAGAGGTCAGCCACTCTAGTAACAGGCTGACACTATTTACAACTGCACACTTTATTGTAGGCGTCCCATCAATCAATCCAAGAAGATCTTCAAATCTGCTGAGGCATCGCCGAGTTTATGACCCTCGGAGGATACTAGCAAGACCTCGGATCACGTATTGCCTTGCCATTGAGGAAATACTTCAAGCCGAGGCTACGTTCTGAGAAGATACTTGTTTTCTGGATAAATGGCCTCGGACCTCTTCCCTCGTGGGATTCCTGACCCAAAGGACGCCATTTTCACTCCTTTCTGATTATCCCTACACGTGGCTTGCCACGTGGCCAACCTTTTTCGACCTCGAAATTGGGGGACCCCCAAAAAATGAGCTCAACACACTTAATCGTATTAGAAAATGAACAATGTACACTACTGTTATGGCTAGTAGCCACAGTGAACCAAATTCCAAAAGTGGTGGTTGTTTTCTAAAATTTCTCAGAAATATGAAAGTGACATACACATGATATTTAATGATATGATGTATTAATGTTGTAATTTTTTATTGTCTCATAGATCAAATCTTAACCGCCACATGTATGTCACGAAGGACGATTACGATAATAAATGACTGCAAATAACATTATTCATGTTAAGTGGATCAGAAAATGACTTCTCTAATTTAGTGTAGTTAAAAATCATAATCAATATTCTTAAAATTAGGTTTTTCTTTTATTTTTCGCTTCTAGATTCTAGCCTCGGTCTATTAGGACCTAGTTCTCTTCGCTGTTAAGGGTCGACATTTTTTAAAGAATCACCTATATTGGACAAGACAAGAATCAGATTGAGCGTTCAATTTAGTTCTAATTTAAATTGTTCCGATTATGAATTTTAGGATTGATAACCGAATGGTTCTAGTCCGATTATCAATTCAAACTATAAAATCGAATTTCGATTCGGTTCTAAAATTATAATTTTTTACAATGTCTCAATTAAATCAAAATTTTACGATTTATATGCATTTATAATAATCAACAATTGTGTCACCCGAAAAAGAGACAAGAATTTTTTCACAAAAAATTATTGACATTATATAATTTAGTTTTGAAAAGTAAAGGAGCCGGAGCGGATCAAACCAAATTTGATAGATTCCGGTCTATTCTAGTTTTGTTTTTGTCAATGAATGATTCTATCAATGATATCCTATTCAATTCGCTCTCAATGAATTCAGACTAAATCACATTGCATTCACCCCTAACGTAACTCTTCCTTCATCCCAGACTTCCCCTTCCCCCAAGTCCTCCCATGCCCTCGTTGCATGCTTGATAAGGAGATGGGGAGACAAGAGACTACCAAAGAAGGGAAGATAGCGATGGCTATCGAGAGTCAAAGAGGAAACGAAAAATTTGACGAGATAATAATTTTGAAATATCAATTAAAAAGAGGTCATTTTGTAAAATATAGAAATCTATTTTCTTTCTCTAACTTAATCCTCGCATAAATTCTTCACATAATTATATCATCTTTAAACTCAACTACTAGTAAAGCTAACTTATAATTAGTCTTAATGTGACATCATTCACATAATATAAGGAGATACATTGATTTCATTATGATTTCAAGTTTCAACATTCATTTGTCATCTCTTTTCTTTGAAGCTCCTCGAGACTGCGTGTCTGCATTTAGACGGGTTTTGAAATCTTGGAGTTAATTGAAGCTTAAGTTGAATTTCACACTGACCATTATTTTTGTGATTCTTTTAATTATTTAAATTAAATAACATTATATAATTATCACCCATTTAGCGGCATCATTTCCTAATCTAACATCGACCTGTTAAACCCCGATACAAATTATCAATCGTTGTGCCTATATTGTAAAGTCATAGTGTTTCGCGCGGATTTGTTGAGCCTCGCTAACAATTAAAGTATGGTTCAGACGATTTTGTGAGAAACAAGCCTCTTGAGATAAAGTATCAATGAGGGGTGCTTTATTTATGAAGATTACAACGAAAAACGACAGAACGCCTTCAAGGGGCACAAGTACACAAAGTAAATTGAAAGTTGACAATGAGATTTAAAAGAAGTAAAATTACATGTTCTCTGTTTGAGAGTGATTGATTCGGGATCCTTTCTTCTATGTCTTCTTTTCCTTTTTATACTCATTTGACGGTTTTCTCTGTAGAACTGCTTGGAAATTGCTTGGCGCTCTATAACTACCCACTTTCTTCATGATGGCTGACTTGTCAAAGAACTGCCGTTTGCAACTGTTGCTATTACTCTTGTCATTTAACCGCTTGTAACTGAGATTCTTGGATCGTGGGGTGTGATAAGGTTACTCAATAACCGTTTCAATATTCACTCAAATCTTGAGCGACTCAAAGGTTTGGGTGAGAATGAGATCATTGCTCTGGGTGACAATGAGGCACTTCATTCCCTCAGATCCTGGGCATCCTGCAGGCTTGGGCGATGATAGTACTTTGTTTATGGGTCTTCACTATATTCTACAATGGTCTCATTTGGGCTTATATCTTGAACTCCCTAACTGGGCTCCAATTCTTGGACCATTTAATTGGGTTTCATTTTTGTATGTCAACAATTACCCCCAATATGGCAGAATTAATATCGATTATTAATTTTTTCATATTATTCCTTTGTATTTTTTGGCAATATTTGAAATCCCCAAAAGGACAGAGAATTTCAATCATTATTTCCGTTTGGCGGTAACCCTTCTACAACCTGAAAAGTGTAACGTTACACACCCCTATAACCCAAAAGGCACGCCATTTCGTCGCGATGCGCACCCCTGCTTACAATTTCAAATCGGGGTCAATTTGCAAATGATGGTTGGTAGTGGTTGAGTGGAATGAAAAGTATTTGTGACTAATTATTTGATGATTGTGACCAATAAAATTGATAATATGTGATCAATAAATAATATGTAACCAAATGAAATGAGTAATTTATGACCAATAAATAATATAAGACCTAAAAAAATGTGAATGTGATTAAATTTGTAATTGTGACTCATGATTTGTGTCTTTGTAATTGTAACTTTATACGCTTTGTGACTGTGAACATATTGTGTGATATTTGCGACCTTGACATATTATTTTGAGATTGTTGAAACTTTTTTACAACTTGCTTATTTTTTGAAAGTGTATCTTGAAATCTTTGTAGTTATGCATTCTTCCCTTTTCAAATCAAATCTTTGAAAACGGTTTTCGACCTGTTTCGGCTTAGTTAATGTTCAAGACTCATGGGCTGAAATTGGGATGAACCAAGAATCAAATGGATCAAAAACTTTAGGCTAGTATTTATAGGTTTTAAATGGTTCGAAAAATGGCGTGGGCCAGTGATAAGGAATGATTGCAAATATTTTTATGGGCTTGCTAGGCCAAGATTTGGTGGGTCTCACCCAACCTGCTGCCTTGAATGTTGATAATTACTCCTCCTCTTAAGCAACCACTTTTTTGTTTTTTTTTTTGATAGAATAATAACGATTCTAATTTAAA
Organism: Fraxinus americana; assembly: GCA_035079005.1. NCBI lineage: Eukaryota > Viridiplantae > Streptophyta > Magnoliopsida > Lamiales > Oleaceae > Fraxinus > Fraxinus americana. Next base: position 18,476,147 of record CM068714.1, read on the forward strand.
GTATGTAAATGGATCGGACTCTTCCTCGAATTGAATTGGTGAGCGAGTAAAGTAAGGATTATTACATCTGTAAATTCTACATCATTTCAAAATTAAATTGATTCCAATTTTAGATTGGAACGATTCACAAGTAAAAAATAAGATTTCGAATCACTTTAAGAATTATTGCGCAGAGTCAATGACAATTGAAAGACACCATAAAAGATAATATGCATTAGGATTGGATATTTTAAGAAAGAAGACAAAAGAAAACTCAAGTTTAGTAAACAAAGGAAATGATCGCTTGGGGGCAAAAACAATCAAGTCAAAGAAAATATACACGACGATATAAAGGATGAATCGCATCCTTGTCAGCCCCCACCTGCCTTGCCCTGGGCATTGGTGAAGGAGGTAAATCGCAGGTTATGCCTTCAAGGGTATAGGGTGGAAGGCTGCTTGTACACTTGCACTTACCCAAGTGCCAAATCCATATTTCAGGATTCGAACCCTTGACGCGGTAGTCTCAAGCAAAGTTGAAATTTTTCCACATTCCCCTTTTACCACTTAGAGATGTGTCCTGGGGGCAATATACACGACGATATAGATTGTGTGGAACTTGGTGAATGAAGGGTTACCGTGGAAGCTGGCCTACCATCTAGGCGAGTTGATTTAACACAAAGACAAGGGCGACAATCATGAGCTACGAGTTCGAGTCATATTTTAACATTGAAAATCATCATGTGGGTTGAGTTAGTAACTCTGCAATCTGCACGATCATCTTCAAGCTACAATTTCAACCCTAATAAAAGCTTGCTAGATATCCCTGTGAACTTTCTAAACTAGCCAATTCATGACACATTGAAGTTCACATTTACTACACAATCTTTTTTATACCTCTTAGGCTCTAACCACCTTTAATCCAGTTCATAACTTTTGTAACGCATTTAGTAATCCAATCGATCAACGAGGCAACTGTAGGGTTGGCAACGAGATGGGTATGGGACGGGTCAGTCATTCTCACCCCATCCCGTCTGGTATTTTTGTTACCTTACCTTATCTCCATACCCGATTAAAGCGGAACGGGGTGGGGCAGCCATTTATTTATTTTTATTTTCTTTATGTCTTTAGTTAATAAATATTATTACTTTTTTACCGATTTGTTAAAAATAATTTATGTTCTATTTAAAAATGATAATAAATCTATTATTTTTGTTTAATAAAAAATTTAAATTTGAAATTAACTTTAAATGGGGAGGATAGCGGAACGGGATGGGAACTATGTTTCCCGTACTTCCTTCGGAGTAATGACTCTCATCCTGTCCCCATCCCGTTTACTCGGTTAGACAGGTAATCCACGTCTCATTCGAAACGGAGCCCCATAAATATCAGGTTGAACGAGTTATTTTTTTTCCTATGGTCGGCAACTGTGGCCTAAAGGTTACACGGCATATTTCCCGCCACTTTCTCCTGCATCCGAAGGATCCAAAATTTTTCGGTTTCCCCTGTAAAACTCCCTTCGAGACCCCCAATTTCGCTCTCTCTATATACTTGGAGCAAAACCAAACCCTCCAAAATCACTGAAATCCGAACAAAATTCACAGAAAAAATTCTAAATAGTTATCGATTTTGTGAATTTTTATTTGATATAAATTTTTTTTTACCTCCAATCAATCTCGCACATCCACGGTCCCGTTCAAGCAGCTGAAAGATTCGCATTGATTTTGCGATCCACAAATGAAGCTGAAGATCAACAAAGCCTGCGATCTCAGTTCTATCTCTGTTCTTCCTCCTCACTCTAGGTTCAACTATATATATAAATCACCACTAATTTACATTGCGTATAAGTAATTCGAGTTTAAAACAATTTTGTCCAAGTAAATTACGCAAAATTATCCAAAACAGAATAATACACTATTATACTACAGAAACAATCGAAACTTATGAACTTATTAACTATAAAGATGAATATATTGATATATATGAGCATAATAGTAAACGTACGTGCTTTTACATTTTCGAGTCTGTGCGTGTAAGATTGTCGGTTTAATTTTGATACAGAAATGATTTTTCTAATTTTTTTTGGCGTTTTAATGAATTGAAAAGGAGATCGAATGCAGCGCCAAGTGGTTCAGAGTCTTCATCCATTTTTGGGAAAAGCCAAGCCCCAATGCAGCTGAGATCGCAGCAGCAGCTACAACAATCACAGCAGTCATTTTCGCAGGGAGTTTCATCTCAGCATGGATTATTCTCTCCGCTCTCGCAAAATTCTCAAGAGGAGGCCCTAACAAATGAACTGGTATATGTCGAGTTTATATACAACCTACAAACATGCAAACATAAGTTACTGAAAATTCGGTGATACTTGGATCTGAAAATTTAATGAGATAGTTGAAGGATATCAAATTTTCTAGTTTATTTTTGTCAATTAAAGATGAGAGTGTTTGTTATTGTTCCTGATGGTAATTCCCTGTATAAATGTGAAATGATATACTTAAAAAAGGATGTAGATTTGAATACACAAAGTAGTTTTCATTTATTTGTGTTCTAAATGTTTTTTAATGCAATTTTCTGGAATCATTATTGTGAAGGGAACATAAAGAGATTTATCAAGTCCTGTGTTCATCGGATTGCCTCATCTTTTCATTTCTGCGTTCGTATGCCAAAAGTTGAATGCTTTTGTATTGGTGCTTATTTATAAGGTGAAATATGGTGTACCTGCACTAACTCTCTAGAGGACTAAAAGAATTCTGAAATTACAGTCGCATTTTAACTTTTAGGCAGAATTTCTTCTCTTTCCAGTTAGGACCACATGGGAGAAAAATATTTTGAATTTATATTGTTGACGATGTCACTCGTGGAAATTTAATGTTCTTCCAATTGAATGCACGTCACGAGCAGTTAATGTTCTTCCAACTCAATACATGTTCTTTAACTTCGTAATAAAGAGAGACTAAGAGAAAGAAAACAACACACCGTATTTGACTCTTCTTTCTTGGTTCATCTCCTGCAGTCTAGCTTACCCGTGTTTATTTTTCACAAATAGAGATTAGTATCACAAGAAAGAGAGAATTCAGTGAAGAGGAATTATATTTTACCTCCAACCAGTTGCACATGAGAAGAGAGTCAAATGCAGATATCAAGATCTTCCAGCAATTTAATGCGCAAGTGGTCCATACCAGAGTACAAATGTATGTTTACTATTTTTAGGGATTCTCAATAGGTAATATCAACTGGTTTGCGACTTTCAGCCTGAATTATTAAATTCCTTAAAAAGTTCAGAGTTGAACCTATAAAATACCCTAGGGTTGTCCATTGTGTAGAATTTTCGTTTGTACTAAATGAATTAGTATATCTGGAAACGCAAGTCATTGAACTAAGCTTCAAGTGGATTTTGCACAAGCAGGCCAAACCAATGAAGAGATTGAACACAGAATTGGAATGGTGGAAACTTCGTTAAGCAGGTTTGGGATGATTTTGGAATGTGTTCAGAGTGACATCATGCAAGTTAACAAGGGCACAAAAGAAATAACACTGAACAGCGAGTACTTAAATTCACTATATTTTACATGTTAAGAATAGTATTTATATGTTCTGGAAAGGGCTTACATATGACGACTGCTACACTTCTTAAGGCCTTGCATTCGAGATGATTGTATTTCTACTCTAGGTTGTAGGAATAATTACTAAAAGATTTCTTTGTGAATACTTGCCTAGTGGATATTTTTATCATTAGGATATGCCTCAGATATGAAAATGTCAGGGTAAGAATAGTAGCATGCATAAAAAAGAGAAGAAAAAACTGAAACAGTTTGACGTTCTGTCTTTTATAAATTGAGTCATGACAAAAACTTTTTATCTAATGGTCGCTCAGTGGATAGCATACAGGAGAAGTTGATTGTTCATGATGACTCACTGCAGTTAATGGTAACTCTACCTTAGCCCACCTATTAGATATCCTCTCTTGGTATAACTGTGTTATAGATGTCAAAAGATGTTTTCTGATTTAATACTGTATATGGTAACCAGAATAAAGGACGAGAAGATATCAAAGCTGGTGTTGATGGCGGCTTTAAATCTCTGTCTGATCAACTCAAGAAGAATACTAATCAAGAGAATGTTAAGGAGATCTTCTCAATGATTTCAGCTTTATCAGAGAAATTTGACACTCAGATCATGAAACTACAAAGTGAATTACAGGCATGTAAATTATTTAATTGGATGTAGCTTGCAGTTGAGAATTCTGGAGGACCTGTTTGTACGATCTTTAGTGGACATCTGAGAGATTTGTATCGAGACAGCTATTTGTGCCGGCAGGTTTTCTTGATTATTTGTACTTCAACTCCTTGTAGGCAATGGCTTGCAGCACGAAGATTTGTACAAAAAAACAAGCAACTTCTCCAATCTATGCACCAAAAGCACTTCTTCTACCCATGAGAGAGAGAATTACTGGCATTATAAGTGTTTTAGGTATCTTGAAGAATGTTACCAGAACCTTTTCTTATTTACTAAATTTGTAGGGTGTAAGCTGTTGTGCCCCTCTCTGGAAGTGCAGCTTCCAAAGAGGTAGGTTCTCAAGAATTTAAGTTGTGCATTCTACATCTTCACAGTGCAATGAGCCCTGTTAGATGCGTTATGTTCCAGAGCTCCATGTTCTAAACCTCTTCAGTATTTGATATATGTGGTTCTTTCACAGGAACTTTATGAAATAAGTTGTTCTTTTTTTTTTTTTTCTAAAATTAAAATTACCATTAGAATTGTAATAGATGGCTTTAGATAACTATATACATGCAAACATTCTCGACTTTGAAGAATTTTAAGCAGTGCAAAACCATAAATCTGAGGACTGTTGTGTCATTGCCAGTTCCGCAAGCTTCAAGGACTGTTGTGCATTTTACTTTTATCCAGAAGAATTGAAAGTCTTATTTTCCTTATCATAAAACTCTGGTTCCTGCACCAAATTTTTACCCTTTTTCTTTCCTTTCTGAATGTTTACATAACACTTCTTTTTGTAGGATGTTCCTACACATCTAGATTTTTTAAATCATAGGTAATCAAGAACCTGTTAGCTTATGTATGTATGAATTGAATTAATTCATGAAATGTTCCCATCCCTCCAACAGGCTTTCCCAACAGCTTTCTATTTTTATTATGGAATGTTTACTGTCAAAATAAGAATGATCTATTACGCTTTGAGCTACATGTTTTGCATGTAAAGGCTAAAACAATGGATCTAATTTCTTTATCAAGAAATGAATGTTAAATGGCAATGATGAACTGAAAGTAAGTGGTCAGGTACTGCTGAATTCCATTTTTCGAACAAAATGCTTTGTGACTTTGTATCTGCTCATTATAAATTTATAAGATATTCTTATGCTACATCATTTTGTTTCGGTTTTATGATAGCTTCCTTTAGACAAAGAGTTTTTGTTTATGTCCTGTACTGACCTTGCGGTAAATACTCAATCTTCAGATGAGCTTTGAGTTCTTTTTGCCAAGGTTTGTCTTAGTAACTAGAATGTATTTCTTGCTCTAGTGCGACAACGCATTCAAAAGCACAGCAAGCAACTTTGTCACCAAAGATTGAAATGGGAGGATGGACATCAGTAAAACACAAACAACCAACTTCGGAATGTAGAAGTCTCAATAAGAGGTGTAACAAGATAAAAGTGTCGCCCACTCAACTGGTAGCTTTTATTGGCCCTCTGTTCTTTTCCTCAATATATACCTACAAGCATGTGTAACATGAAATAGAAATCCAGCAAAAAATAAGATATGCTCTGATAGAACTGTAAGATTTTCAATCTACTCAATTCAGTGATAATTCTCCACACATCTATTTATAGAATTATACAACTATATATTGTTGTCGATTTTTATATCCCGCAAGTGTACGGATCGTGACAAGTAATAAAGTGGACCTAAGAGTCCGGATTATCGTTCCCACGAGGACTATACTTTAGTCTTAATCTATTATTTCTAACTTTTATTTGATATAAATAAACAAGAACAATGATTGGTTATGAATTCTTGAATTGGAATACTTGAAATTAAATTGAATACAGAAACGATTGATTGGAAATTCAAAGGATAACGGATATTAGGGCGGAACAATTTCACCTATTTATCACATTTACTCCTTAAATCAAGATTCATACAATCTAAGCTAGTGTTCGGTCGAATTCTTCTATTGTATTCAATTTACCCCTCTCGAGTTCTCATTGAGCCTATTTAACTAATTCAATTCCATATCTCTATGTGAATTCTCCTTAGTTAAACGAAACATCAGTTCTAAGAATTCAATTATGACCGCAGCAATTAACATAGGTATCTCTACACGTTATGCCAATTTACCGGAATTTACTACCTGGTCTAAACAACAATCCGCATTTCTACGTAATTATTGTTCACGAAATCATTTAATTAGTGATCAAGTAATTAAATGCATTGAGAACATAGCAAAATCGACACATATGCATTGAGAACATAGCAAAATCAACACATCAAATAAAAGCACAAGAATCTTAATTTAAAGAAATAAAGGATCCCAATTGGTTACATTGTTCGCCCTAAATTAGATTTAACTACTCATGGGAATGAAAGAAAAATACAAAGTTATTATAGAGTACATCACCAGGTTTAGAAGAATAATGTAGAAAAAGAATCCAATCTTGCACCAAGATCTTCTTCCAACTCCCATTGATGCTTCCAAAAACTTGTTTGCGCGATGTTTTCCTCCTTTGAATTCCGCCTTTGAATCTCCAATTGTATATACTTTCCCTCCCAATGAGTAGAATAAATCCTTTTGATGTGTTCTTCCTTGAATTCCTTCCCAAATCTTCAAAGTTCCATGTGTTTGTGTTGTTTGGAACTAAGGTGGGAACTCCCCTTTTCCAAGCCTCCTTAGGTCTATTTATACTTTCATATCCGTTCTTGGCCAATTTGGAGTCTTTTTGTGGAGTTTTCGCGGCCCAAACAATAAAAACCTAAAATCTGTTGCGGCGCGCGGCGCTTGAGCGCTATGGGACAGCGCTTGAGCGCTGAAAATCTGTTAAAAATCCATTTTCTGGTTAGTGCAGCACTTGAGCGCTGAGTGTGTAGCGCTCGGGCGCCAAGTTTCTGTCCACTTTGCGTCTGTTTCAGTAATTTTGTCATAACTTTTCCTTCCAATGTTCGATTGAGATGATTCAAGTTACGTTAGAAAGATAACTCGAAGGACTACAACTTTGATAGAAATAGCTCTTCTTCAATTCGAACTTTATCTAGGCCAAAACTAAGTCTCAATCTCCAACTAAAATTTAGACATCCTTGTGCGGTTGGAAATTGATTTGTTTTCACTCCTTTTGATCTTTTGTTGCATCCATTTGACCTCTAGCATTCTTGAATCTTCATCGTGAGCTTCGACACAACTTTTGTGTATTTGCACTTTAACCCTCAAGCTTTGGATCTTTCCATTTTTTCGCCAATTTTTGCATTCTTTTCTCCAATTCTTCATCATCCATCGAGTTTCACCTAATAACACATTATATCATAAATTAGGCTATAATCTCATTGAAAGAACCACAAAATGTCATAATTTGAAGCCCGAATAAGTGTATAAAATACACTTATCATATATACACATCCTTAAGAATATATTTCAGTAACGATGCTATCAATGTGGCTACAATTTTATAATGTTTACAGAAAGCAGCAGCCTTGATTTTAGTAATATGTGTTGACTGGAGCAGATTACACGTGAGGGTGCTGCCATGATTTTAGCATAGGAATAATTTGTCTTGACTGGAGCTTGATTAGTGCAGCCTTGATTTACACATGCAGGCTAAGAATCAGCTTTGTTGATTGGTGCTTGATTTGTGCTGTCATACTTAACATGCTCTAGTTATAACATGAAGTGACTAGTTGCTTGGGTGTCGATGTAAATAATCTTCTATATATGCATGACTGTAAAATTTAAATCTTTATGATCGACAAGAAATCCCTTTCCTAGGTAATATTGAATGGATATTCATGCAGATTCAGGAATGCAGAGGCGTCATTGAATCAGATGAGGAAATTGATGGAGGTTTTTCCTGCTTACTTGAAGACAGGGGAACATGTAACTTCGGTATGGTTCTTTGCTGGTACTGATTTGAGATGTTCTTTGTGTTAATTGCAGTTTTGGACACCTATATTTAACCATATATTACATTCAGAACAACATTTTGGTTGTCGGAATATATCCGTTTCTGGATTCAATTAATAGGTGTTCTCAGAAAGATAAACGGATATCATGTGTGATTTCAGAAAACTTTTACTAGGAAAATCTTTATTAAAAATACATTTTAGGATTAGTGACCAGAATTGATCAATTCCAAATTTTCAGTTACATATCTAAAATTTTATACATGTATATATAGAGGTGTTAATTCGGGTGGTCTGGACCGGGTCGGCCCGCTAACATATGAGCCCGGTAACGGCCCGCGTGAAAAAAACCCACCCGCTACGGGTTCCGGGTCGGCCCATAAATTTTGGACTACAACCCAGGTCCGCCCGCTGACCCATTCGGGTCGAGTCCATGCGGGTTATGGGTCGCGCAGGTCTCGGTTTGTTCTGATTTGGCCCGTATTATTGTATAAATAAAATTATAAAAATATAAAATTTTTCATATTTATAGCAAAAAATATTTTTTTTGTAAAATGTAAACTAAGAATTGAACAAAATGATAAATTCATATTTATACCAATAAATGTTTACATAGAATTCAAATTTAATATTACATGAATTATTTATAACTTTGCAAAGTTAAATTTAGCTTAAACAAAATAATAACTAAATGCATTTCTAATTATTATCATCAAATATTTATAGTATAAGTACATCCAAACTAGGTTGACACCTACTTTTATTATAATTTATAATTTAAGTACATCCCAACTAGGTTGGCTCTCTCCTCCCATTTTTTTCAAATTTTAAATTTTTTTTTCACGAGCCAACAAGTTAACCTCGGCCCGTGAAGGTGCAACATGCGAAGCTCGCGGATCACACCTCCTTAACCCGTGAACCACCCGCTCGGGTAACGGGTCGGCCCGCGGTCTCGAGTCGATCCTGGCCGATTTTCACGGGTCTGGTTGGCCCGTCCATCTTGACACCTCTATGTATATACATGCTTATGAGAACCAAATAACATAGGGATATACATATGTAATTTCTTCACTGAAGATTGTTATGGTTATATAGTGCTGATGCCATGGCCTGATAAGGGGATAATGGGACCTTTATTTTCTTTTTCTGGTCAAATGAAAAAAATTCCTTGCTTAATTACATGATTTAGATGTCTTGTATTTGCAATAGTGATATGATAACTAAACAATACAATTGTTGCTCAACCAGACCAAGTTTACTTGAGCTTTTTGATGTGCAGATGTCCTATATCATTTTTTTCTTTTGCCTTTTGTGGTGGTTCTCATTACCACTCTTTGTTGGGAAGATGTAGGAAATTATTCAATGGAGGCTGCCAAAGAAAATTCGGAGAGGATACTGAGGAAAGCGAGAAAGAGAAAATATTGCAATACCAGTGACCATATGGCCAAGTCGCCTCACCTCCCTCCACCTTACTAACATCTCCCAAATGCGCTGGCCCATATTGTGTATTGGATTTCACCGATACTCTTCATATTGCCTCACGATCTCATATTGACGAGGCATTAATGAATTCGTCTTCCTACAAAGCTTCTTAATCCGTACAATCAGTGTCATACCAATTATTCGAAGTTCAATTAATGTGTGTCTAATAAGTTTTAGTTAATTTTCGAGGACTTAAATAAACATTGAATTTGGTCACATTCTTAAAATACTTGGTACGATAACGATTATCTACAAAAAGTATTTAAACTCCAACATATACTAATATTCATACATACATTTCAAATGTTGTATCTAGAACAAACTTTCTCATTCTCATCACATAGATACAAGCATATTTATAAAACTTTCTTTACCTCAAATTGGCATGGCGCGGTTATGGCAGGCACAGTGCTCAGGATCCTTGTCATTTTTTTATCACCTTTGTATATGACAATATACACTAAGATATGATTTTTAATGTAAGTCTACAGAAAATAAACCATGCTCTGATACCAAGTTGTAACGCCCCAAATTCTCGAAACTCGAAGCATTAAAAAAAAAATCTTCTTTGTTTGATCTCTTTAATGCTAACCAAAATAAATTGTAAATAAGAAAAAATTTGGAGTTTGAAACGTACAAAAATTATAATGGGAGATATATGTCCATATAAACTTTAGAAAATTATGGTATAATTTGATTTTTGAAAAACATTGGAGAAATTTCAGCAAATACCATTATACAGCGGCGGAAAGAGAAAAATATGGTTGACTTAGCAAACGTTGACATTTTAACAGGGATTATAACATTTATATACGTACATCATATAAAAAAATTGGGGTCTCGATGATAATGTTTGAAACATGAAAATATTGTTCGACTATGCTGGATAGAAAATTTGGAACTGACTCGACGCAGTCTACCAAAATGGACATAACTTTTTTTCTAGATAATATTTTAGGGTAATTTCAAAGATTACTATTAGAAGACTCGTAGACCTTTGAAATCCCACTAATTTTACTCTAAAACTTGTATTGTAGCCCAAGTTTTATGACTTTCAAATAGAAGGATAGAATCTGAAATTAGCAATAATTAACTTTCATGCGTAGTCATTCCAACGTTTCTAAGTTATAGTTGACAAGAAATATATGTAAAACTAGGCAAAAATAGAAAATTAAACATTTTAAAAGTATCGTCTAAGAATTCATAAGAGATTTACACGAATAAAATTTTTACTAAAAGTTCAAAGCATTTTAAATCACCGAGCACTTGCCACCATGCCAAATCCTTGCCATGCCTTCAATTAATCTGTAAATTTTGTAGGAGTGAGTATCGCAAGTAATACTCACTAGGAAACACTTAAGTAAATAGATAAAATAAATATGTTTTCTAGAATTGTAAACTTTGGTTATTTGTGTCATCGTCAATTTCAAAGTGAACCGACGATCAAGCATCCACATACTCTTAGGTTTTAACAACCCCTTTTCATGAATCAAAATTCATCTCTTCATCTCTTATTTGAACCATCCATAGGGTGCTTCCATTCTCTCATGAGTAACACAATAACGCTCTAATACAAACCGAAAACAAATAATTTTACTCTACATACAAAAGTATCGTAAACATCCAAACCTTAAACACTTCGAGTTTGAATATCCTCTTGTGCTCAATAAAATACAGCTTTCTCTTCACTTCTTCTTTAGAAATTTTTTTAGATTCAAGCTGCGTTAGTCTATGGGAAGAAAAGTAGAAAAATTTATGTGTGGATAAAATAGTTTGCGGAAGGAAATGTAGCCTTAGAGGTTATAGGAGATTATTGTTTTTCAATTGCAAAAATGATGATGGTAATTGGTAGTAACCAAAATGGAATTAAAAACAATGGTAGTTGAATATTAATTAGGTGTATACATGGTGGGTTATGGGTTTTAAAAAAAACGTTTAGGCACCCTTTCATATGAATGGAAGTTTTGTTTTATAATTACCATAATGGCATTAAGTGATTAGGAGGTTATGGCATTTAGTGAATGATTTAAATGGTATGCTTAGTGGAGAAAAATGAATAGTCAACTTAAGGAATAAAAAAAATATAAATGGGAATGCATTTGTTGAGGAAAAACCGTGAGTGAGAGAGAAAAAAAATAATTATGATGGGATGAATTAGGGGTCGTTTGGTACACCATATCCAGTTTATCTAATTTTTAAAATTTAAGTACTAAACATGTATGCAAAAATTAATATAACGCGTGTCGTCAGCATAAATTTTTTTTTATTGTTTTAAGAGAAATTTGATACCTTACAAAAAAAAAAGCAAGTACGCAAAACTTTACTATCGTGACCGAAACTTTAATTTGAACTCTTAGGAAGGGTTGTAGCGACTTAATAATATAACTCAAATTATTTTTCGATTTATACAAGAACAATTATTTTAAAATGAAACACAAGATTTTATTTTATTTTATTTTCTTGATTGCTACAAATATGCCTTGCCTGGACTTCGCGACTTCAATCCCCAGAAAGTATTTGAGTCCTCCCAATTTCTTCAACCCGTACTCAGTTGCCAGCTGTTTCTGAGTTTTAGAAATTTCTTCCACGTCATCCCCTGTGATGATCATATCATCCACATACACTACTAGAGGGGTTATCTTGCCCATTCTGTGCTTTAGAAACAGTGTGTGATCTGAGTCACTTTGTTTGAACCCATACTTCTTTATTGCCAGACTAAATCGCCCAAACTATGCTCGAGGTGACTGTTTCAGTCCATATAATGCCCTTTGCGGCTTACATACGACTCTGGCTTCTGATGGGCACGTGTAACTCGGAGGGAGATCCATGTATACTTCTTCATCAAGATTGCCATGGAGGAAGACATTCTTTTCATCAAGTTGGTGTAATGGCCAGTCAAAGTTGGTTGCAAGAGACACTAGAATTCGCACCGTGTTTAGTTTTGCAAATGGTGAGAAAGTCTCTTGGTAGGCCACCCCATATGTCTGCATATAGCCTTTTGCTACCAGCCTTGCTTTGTATCGTTCGATAGATCCAACTGCCTTGTGTTTGTTGGAAAACACCCTTATGCATCCTATTGCTTTCTTCCCTTCAGGTAATGGACCAAGGGTCCATGTGTTATTTTTTAGCAGTTCTTCCATTTCTTTCATTGCTCAAGCCCATTTTGGGTCTAACAAGGCTTCTTGAACTTTCGTCGGAATACGATTTGATGAGAGTACATGTTCAAAGGCTTTCAAAGTTTCAAGTAATTAGTCGTAGACATGTAATTCGCAATTGGATACTTTGACCCCCGTTCTTCCAAATCTGGAGAGTATCTGTTAGGTAGCCTACCCGATTATACGTGAAAGGTAACTTATATCCAGTAGGAGTATCTGAATTTATATGAGAAGTTATATCAGGGGTGCTTACCTCGGAGATCTCAGGAGATGGGTTTGCAGGTACTGAAGGAAGGGGATAGTCTGGTTCAACTCCTGGTTGGGAGTTTGATTCCACTTCTATATCATTTCCCGATTCAGTTTTTGTTTGAGCCAGTTCCTTTTCTGGCTCTGCTATTGTCTCTATATTTGGCCAATTAAAGTACAACCAATTTAAATCTTCCTCCTTTGTATCCCCTCTGAAGATGAGAGTTGGTTGATGAAAAAAAGGTGTCGATCTCTGAGAAGGTGACATCTATAGTTACATAGGCACATTTCGTTAAAGGATTGTAGCACCTGTACCCCTTCTGATGCCTAGCCCACAAACATAAATCGAAGGCGCATGGATCAACCTTCGTCCTTTATTTTTGTGAAGGTGTACATAAACTACACAACCAAAAACTCGAGGAGGGAGCATGAGTGTTGTGGTATCGAGACATGAGATGCGGTGACTTGAAATTGGGTCTTAAAATGTAAGGCTTTGGAAGGCATTCGATTGAGCATGTAGACTGCTGTGGATACTGCATCAGGCTCGTAAGAGTTCGAGGCAAAAGCTCCATGTAGAATAGCTCCGGTGGTCTCAAGAATGTGCCTATTTTTTCTTTCAAAAATGTCGTATTGTTGGGGAGTATGAGGGCATGATGTCTCATGAATAAGGCCATGTTGTTCAAAATAGTTACGAAAGCGCTGATTCACAAATTCACCACCATTGTTGGATCGAAGAACTCGAAGTTTAGTAGAGAACTGAGTAAGGATCATGGCATGGAACGACTGGAATATATTAAACATTTCATCTTTATGTTTCAATAAATAGAGTCAGGTCATGTGAGTACAATCATCAAAAAACCACGAACCACAGATCCAATAGATGAGGTGAGGGGTCCCACACATCATAATGTACTAAGGAAAATGGAATAATACTTTTATTCATGCTTAACGGATAAGATGTATGGTAAATTTTGGCCAAAATACAAGTATCACATTCAAAGTCAGAAATCACGGTATTTGAAAAAAGACTAGGTAATAGATGCTTCAAATAATTGAAAGATGGATGTCCTAGACGACGATGCCACAGCCATATCCGTCGATCCCTCCCATTGCTCTGTATGTGATGAGCTCGACCTATACTCAAATCTTTCGTATAGAATAATCCCCTATTTTTAGTACCACGCCCAAGAATCTCCTTGGTGAGAATATCTTGAAGAAGATAAAAAGTAGGGTAAATTAGTACCGCACAATTTAATTATGTAGTTACTTGACTTACAGATAACAATTCATGTGAAAGTGAAGGCACTAGTAAAGTATTGGATAAGTGTAAGGAAGGAGACAAAGATACAGAGCCAGCTCCTGTGACTCGGGAAATAACCCCATTAGCATTTGCAATACTGGTGCGTCGAGGTGAAGATGATCAAGTAAAATCATTTGCATCATAAGTCATATGATCTGTAGCCCTGGTGTCAAATAACCAAGCATTATTATTCTTGTCACTGGGGATAGTAATAAATGCTGAACCAAGGTCACCTAAATTCGAGGTAGTGTTCTCATTGTGAGAAGGCTCAATCTGAGGGATTAGAGACAAGTGTGATTCCGCCATTACCATTTTTACCTTGCCCGTTCGTCTATCAGTGCTATCTCCATCCTTTTTTTCCTTGCCATTCGTGCCACCACTCCGGGTACCCATCGAGCTTAAAATAATTTTCACTTGTGTGTTTAGAGTTCCCACAATAAGAGCACTTTTCACTTCTACCCACACCCTTGAACTTGTTAAAGTCAATCTGCTTTCTAGAGCCTAAAGAAGACGGCCCAAGTTTCATTCCTTTTGTAGCCAGAACTGCTCCTGGGGAGGTGTCGACGTTGGTGATCATCATTGCTTGCCTGATGGCCTTCTGATGGACATGTGCATAGGCTTGTTCAATTGAGGGAAATTGTTTCATTTATAAATCTCCTGCCTTGATATTGTTGAGCTTGTCATCAAGACCATCAAGAAAAGTATAAATCCTATTCTCTTGTATTAATTTGTTGAAACTTTGAACATCTTTGGAGCAAACCATCGGATTTGGGTGACGAAAGTCGATTTCACGCCACAATCCTTGTAAATCCGTATAGTATTTTTCAATGGAGCCACTTGATTGCCTCAACTGAGCCACTCTTCGCCGGAGTTCATACACTTGGGAAGTATCCTTCCCATCAAAGAAGGTAGTTGCAATGGCATCCCAAACCTCCTTAGCAGTAGAGAATCGAATGAAGTTGCCAATGAGGATGGGGTCCAACGAGTTTATTATCCAACCCTTGAAGATGGCGTTTTTCGTGCGCTACTTGCGGAAGGACGGATAGGTCGGTAGTGGTGGAGGGGCATCTCCATTCAGGTAACTAAGTTTGTCTTTTCCAGCTTTGTTCATCTCCATCACTTGAGACAATAGGGCATAATTGGAGCCATCCAATTTGATGCCAATTTGGGGTGAAGGCTCTGTAGTTGGGGTTGGTGTCTGTGTTTTATTCAAAGTCTCAGTCATCTCCATTGTGAATTCTGTAAAGAGAGTGTTGGTTTCGGGTGGTAGGTGAATGGGATTATCAAGGACATTAGTGTCCTCCATGTGTTTGTATAAATGTTCAAGAGAGCACAGTTAGAACAGGGCTTGGGAAGAGCACGGTTAGAACATGGCTTGGGAAGAAGGTGTTTGATCGGGTACCATGCTCTCATACCATGAAGCAATTCTAGTCTTTTTTCATTGAATAGTTTACAGAAAGGATGGTACAATTAAATAGGAAAAGATTCAAGCATATTTTTTACTATACAATGTTGAATGATTCTATTCCCTTGATAGGGGAATTAACGCCTAAAGTAGATTGATTTTATTGCCTAAAATCAATCCCTAAAATTTCTCCTCACAGCTCACGCTGACATTAGCATCTCAATTATGCTCTATGTTAGACACAAATTGAGCTTTATTTTGTACAGTTGTTGATTGAGCTAGAAAATGAAGAAGCTGAGAAGAATTAATTTTCTGTATCAAGTTACAATTAATGCTAGAGTGGTATACAATATATAGTTTTACAATGAACATTCTAGATTGGAATCTATTTACAACAAGAAACTAACACAAGAATTCTGGTGTAACAGAAATGAGGCAGCAAGGACAGGTTGTTGGATTATTGCACGTATAGGAATAATTCCAACTGATGTGGAGATTGAGCTGTGAGCTGATGTGGAATTAATGAAATCAATTCTTTACATTTCAGATTCTGTTTGATGAAGTTTATCTTGTCTAACATTCCTCCTCAAGTTGCTGGGAAGTGAGCGAATCATCAACTTGTCTCTCAGCAGTAAGAAGCGTGAAGAGGAGAGACCTTTAGTGAAAATATCTGATGGTTGATCATAAGTGGGAATATAGCGAGCTTGTAAATCTTTGTTTAGAACCATTTCATTCTCACGAATGAAATGGTAGTCGACTTCAATGTGTTTTGTCCGAGCATGAAACACAGGATTGGAGGATAAAGTTAGGGCTCCAATGTTGTCAACCACAAACATGGAGCAGAAGTTAGTGGAATTTGAAGTTCACGAAATAGCATGCGCAGCCAATATAGTTCAGCTACTGTAAGAGCCATAGATCGGTACTCAGCTTCGGTACTTGATCTGGCTACTACAAGTTGTTTCTTCGCAGCCCACGAAATCAAGCAAGGACCAAGATATATAGCATATCCTGTTGTTGATTTGCGATCATCAGGGCTACCAGCCCAATCAGAATCACAGAAGCCATGCAGCTGAAGAGAGACCTTTGTGAATTGAAGACCAAACTGAAGTGTTCCCTTAAGATACCTTAATACCCGCTTAGCAGCCGTAAGATGAACCTTTGTGGGGCAATGCAAAAATTGGCAGAGTTGGTTGACACTATAAGATATATCGGGTCTAGTCAGGGTAAGGTATTGCAAAGCACCTATCATTGTTCGATACCCTGTTGGATCGTGTAGAGGTTCACCAGAAAACTTAGAAAGTTTGCTGCCCGAACTGCAAGGGCTTGATGCAGGTTTAGCACCAACCATTTTAGTGCGATGAAGAAGATCTGTCACATATTTTCCCTGATGAAGATGAAGACCATCAGTAGTGTGAGTGACTTGAATGCCCAAGAAAAATGAGAGTTCACCAAGATCTTTGACTGCAAATTCACGACTCAAATTAGAAATAAGTTGAGAAACGGCAGTAGAAGAATTACTGGTGAGTATGATGTCATCCACGTAAATAAGAACATGAATGCATATATTATGATGATGAAAAGTAAATAAAGATGTGTCAACACTGGATCCAACAAAACCAAGCTCCAATAAGGCATGTGAGAGACGCATGAACCAGGCCTAAGGGACTTGTTTTAATCTATATAGTGATTTCTGAAGTGTACAGACATAATTCGGATGCTGAGGATCTTCAAAGCCCTTAGGTTGCTCCATAAACACTTCCTCTTCAAGGAACCCATTAAGAAAGGCATTAGAAATATCTAGTTGTCTAAGTGACCAGTCATGATAAACAGCAAAAGCTAGGACAAGTCGAATTGTTGCAGGCTTGATGACTGGACTAAATGTCTTATTGAAGTCAATGCCAAGTTCTTGGTCAAAACCTTTTGCTACAAGTCGTACCTTGTACCTTTCAATGGAACCATCAGATTTTTGTTTGAATTTAAATACATATTTGTTCCTTGCAACTTTCTTGGATGTAGGTCGTGGACATAAAGTCCAAGTTTCATTGGTTAAGAGGGCGTTGAATTCAGCCTGCATAGCCTCACACCAATTCTGATCCTTCACTGCTTGAGACTAAGTTGTAGGTTCTGAAGGGAGGGTGACTGTTGAGTAGGCTTGAAGGGGATGTTTAGTAGAATAAAAAGCTTTGTAGTCTGGTAACTGCTTTAGCTTTAAAGGTTTGTTTGTGACCTTTTGATCATACGGGAAGGTACAGATTCTGAAGAAGAATTTGATGGAGGCAAAGAGTTAAGTGATGAGGCAGAGGGAAGCTCGAGAGGATGGTTATTAATAGGTGCTTCAGATTCAGTTGTGACAGCTGTTGGAGATTGATGGTAGGGAGCCAGATGTGGAATATGATTAGAAATATTTGGGAAAATAGAAAGATCAATAGGGGAACCAAAGATTAGCAGAGACATACCTGATATAGGTGCAGCACCAGGAGCAGTACTCTCTGTAGGCCGAGGAAACACAGGTGAATCTTGTGCAGCAAAGTTCAGTTCATCAAATACTACATGTCGTGAGATGTAGACTCGATTAGTATGAGGATCCAAGCAACGGTAGCCCTTTTGATTGGCACTATATCTGAGGAAAATATACTTTTTACTACGATAATGAAGTTTACAAGAAGTGTAAGGGCGTAGAAGGGGATAACAAGTGTAGCCAAAAGTTTTAAGAATGGATTAATCTGGTTGCTTATTGAATAATTTAAAATATGGAGAAGTATTGCCAAGAACAGGGGTAGGAAGATGATTTATAAGGTAAGTGGCAGTTAAAAAGGCATCAACCCAATATTGGGATGGAAGTTTGGATTGTGCAAGAAGAGATAGACCAGTCTCAGTGGTATGACGGTGCTTTCTTTTAGAGATCCCGTTTTGTTCAGATGTATACGGACAGGTTTGGCAATGGAGGATACCATGTGTTTCAAGAAAATTTTTGAATATGGATGAAGTATATTCTCCCCCATTATCAGTTTGTAGTTGTTTTTTTTACAGGAAAATAGATTTTCAACCAAACATTTAAACTTAATAAAACACATAGTAACCTCAGATTTGTGATGTAGAGGAAATAGCCACGCAAAGCGGGAGAAATCATCAACGAAAATTACATAGAATTTGCAACCACTTACAGAAGACACTGGTGAGGTCCATAAATCCGAATGGATTAATTCAAAAGGAGATGTAGACCTAGTGTTGGACTCACTAAATGGAAGTTTATGACTCTTAGCCATTTGACAAGATTCACAAAGTTGATTAAATTTAGAAGAACCAGTATGGGTGATATGCAAACCTCCTCCATTACCAACTTTCACCATATCTGCACCTTCATATGGCTGATGTTGCAAAGTTAAAGTTATCAAGATCAGCTGTGATGTGGTTGGTGGCACCATGTCCAAATACCATGGATGTTCAACCTTCTAAGAGGCATGTGTCTGTGCTGTTAATGCTGCTAGCTGGGAGGGGGGATGGCGACCTTGGTAGGAAAAATTCATCCTCTGGTAACAATCAAGTGCCTGGTGACTTGTTTTCCCACAAATTTGACAGGGTTTTCGATTTGTAGAAAATATTTTAGGATTGGTAGGAAACTGGGAACCTCGCTGAGTAGATGGTATGGAGGAATTGGTGGGAGACTTAACCAGTCGTTGAGAGTATTGTTGCTGTTGGAAATTTTTTTTTCTTATGGTACTACTGCTGCTGCTTTGGTTTCTGTGTGAAGAAGGCAACACTACTGTCTGTTGCAAAAGGTTTGGGTTGTGCCTCAAGGCGTTGTTCATAGTTAAGCAATTCAGCTTGAAAATCATCAAAGCTGATAGTAGTGTTACTTTTTGCAAAGTTCAATGAGGTGATAAATGGATGATAAGCAGGATTTAGACCTCCCACTATATATGACATCAGATCTTCTTCAACAACAGAATTCCCAACTGCTGCAAGTTGATCAGAACAGCTTTTAGCAGTTGATAAATAGTCAGAGCAACTTCGAGACCCTTGGTTCAAAGTCTGAAGTTGTCTCTTGAGATGTGAGATTCGAGAACGAGAATGGGGAGCAAATCGATTTACCAAGGTAGTCCAGACTTGGCGAGAGGTAGATCAGATGTTGTTTTCCCAGTATCATCAACAAAAAATTGAGAAGGACAAATATCTGAGCCATCAACAATGCTCAGGAGATCATAGCTACGCAGTATTGGAATAAATTGAGTAGTCTAGTTGAGATAGTTGGTTTCATTCAGTTTGACAAAGACGAAAGGTGTAATGTTGGGAATAACAAAGGTAGTGGAGGATGCACTTGAAGAATCCATGAAGGATCGAGTAGGATGAGCCAGAGAAGCTCTGATACCATGTTAAGATTTGATGTTCCATCTTAAAAGGTCAACCTTGTTAAGAGGAGTAGCCCAAGATCTTTATTAATTGGTCTGTGTCAACATCATTTATCGATGTGGGATATATATCCCTTAACACGCTCCCGCAAGATGGTGGCTCATTTGAGCAGACCAATCTTGAAATTCACGTGCTCATTTTTAGAGTCTTAACGGGATCAAATCGCTCGTTGGAGCGTAATGGGCTCTGATACCAAGCTAGAAAATGAAGAAGCTGAGAAGAATTAATTTTCTGTATCAAGTTACAATTAATGCTAGAGTGGTATACAATATGGTGCGGAAGCGTTTAGAAATTCTTGTAATAAAAATTGAAAATAAAAATTATATTGGAATAAACTTGCTTTGTATTGATATATGATTGATTGAATAAAAAGTGTACAACACCTCTATATTTATAGGCCAAATTATCCCTAATCCTATTAATAAAAGGAAATTAAAATAAGGAAACTAAATTCTAAAAGGAAATAAACTAATCCTAATCTAAATAAAATTTAAGAATAAACCTATTACAATTAGAAAAAGTAATTAGAAAAGATAATTTAAAAAAGACAAACTCCTAGATAAAGTGGAACTATTAATTGTAGTTGTGATGTACTTCATCAATCTCCTCCACTTGAATAAAACTCACCCTCGAATTTTGTGGATGTAAGGAAAACTCATCTGGAGGAAAGTATTCGAAAATATCAGCAACATTGAAAGTATTAGAAATGTTCATATCAGCAGGAAGGCCAACTTTGTAAGCATTATCACCAATCTTTTGAAGAATGCGAAAATGACCAATCTTCTTATCTTTAAGCTTATTGTAAATGCCAACAGGAAATTGCGGAGATGGATCATCACCAAATCACCCTCGTTGAACAGCTTAAGGCGTCGATGTTGATCTGCAGCAGTCTTGTAACAAATATTAGCATCTTCTAAATTTTGTTTTACTTCGTGATGGATTCTTTGTATACGTTCAGCAAACTCTTCTGCATTAGAATTGACATTCAGAAGTCGAATCAAATCTACTGTATGTCTTGGAACACTAGTGTAAACGACTTCAAATGGAGTCTTCTTGGTGGATCGAATAAGCATACTATTAAAAGCAAATTCAATCTGTAGAAGGGCAACATCCCATTGCTTTGGTTTATCTCCACTGACTGCTCGAATCATATTGCCAAGAGTTCGATTAGCCACTTTTGTTTGTCCATCCGTTTGTGGATGACTCGCGCTACTAAACTTTAAAGAAGTGTCGAATATTCTCCACAATGTCCTCCAAAAGTGACTTAGAAACTTGACATCTCTATCAAAAGTTATCAAACGAGGAATGCCGTGTAGGCGAACGATCTCACGAAAAAATAAATTAGCCACGTAAGAAGCATCTGCAGTTTTCTTACAAGGAAGGAAGTGAGCCATTTTCGAAAATCGATCAATTACAACCAAAACAGAATAAACTCCTCGTTGAGTTCGTGGAAGACCGAGAACAAAATCCATAGTGAGATCTTGCCATATTGTTTCTGGAACAGGCAATGGGGTATAGAGTCCAGTATTTTGAGCTTGTCCCTTAGCTTTCTGACATATTGGACAACGCTGAACAAAACGACCAATGTCTCTTTTTAGCTGAGGCCAATAAAATCTTTCTTCAACCAAGTTGATTGTCTTATCTCGACCAACATGTCCTCCTAATCCGTCTGCATGCAATTCTCGAATCAAGTGCTCACGCAAAGAAGAACGAGGAATGCATAATTGTGTTCCTTTAAATAAGAATCCTTCCTGAAGTAGGTAATCGGGTATAAATTCTCTATTACTACATCGAGTCCATATATCGCCAGAATCCTTATCAATTGCATAAAGTTCCTTTAAGCAATCGAACCCAACTACTTCTGTACTAATGGTAGCTAAAAGAGATGCTCGTCGACTTAAAGCGTCCGCTACTTTATTATGTTGGCCTGATTTATGCTTTATAGCAAAAGTGAATTTCTGTAAAAAGGTGATCCATCGAGCATGCATTCGATTCATTGTTTTTTGAGAATTGATAAATTTCAAAGCTTGATGATCCGTAAATAACACAAATTCTCGTTGTATCAAGTAATGTTCCCAATGCTTTAAAGCCCGGATAACGGCATAAAATTCTAACTCATAAGTAGTCCACTTTTGCTGAGACTCACTAACCTGTTCACTGAAAAATTCGACTGGGCGACCTTCTTGAGATAATACTGCTCCAATTCCCATAACTGAAGCATCACAATCAACTTCAAATACTTTTTCGAAGTTAGATAGTGCCAACACCGGTGTAGTGCATAACTTGATTTTTATTGCCTCAAAACTATTTTCTTTCGCTTTACCCCATTGAAATTGACCATTTTTCAAGCAATCGGTAATAGGCGCCATGATTGCACTAAATTCTCGAATGAAATACCTGTAAAAAGTTGCTAGTCCATGAAAACTTTGAACGTCTCTCACGGTTTTAGGAGCTGGCCATTCGCGTATTGCTTTCACCTTTGTTTCATCAACCTGGATATCATCTTTTCCCACCACAAAACCAAGAAATAAAAGTTGATCAGTCATAAATATGCATTTTTTGAGATTGATATACAATTTATTATCTCGTAGGACGGAGAGAACTTCTTTAAGATGTGACAGGTGCTCATCTTCATTCTTGCTGTAGATAAGAATATCATCAAAATAAACCACCACAAATTTTCCCACAAAAGGACGAAGAACTTGGTTCATTAATCGCATGAATGTGCTTGGTGCGTTCGACAGCCCAAATGGCATCACTAACCACTCGTAGAGACCATCCTTGGTTTTGAAAGCTGTCTTCCATTCATCGCCAGTTCGAATACGGATTTGATGATAGCCACTCCTTAAATCAAGTTTGGTGAATACCACTGCCCCTTGTAATCTGTCGAGCATATCATTAAGACGCGGGATGGGAAAGCAATACTTGATTGTTATTTTATTAATAGCACGACTGTCTATACACATTCGCCAACTGCCATACTTCTTTGGAGTGAGTAAAACGGGAACTGCACAAGGACTCATGCTCTCACGGATCAATCCTTTATCAAGTAACTCATTAACCTATCGCTGCAACTCTTCATGCTCAACTGGGCTCATTCGATAATGTGGTAAGTTAGGCAAACTAGCTCCAGGTGCCAAATCAATATGATGTTGAATGTTTCGCATAGGGGGCAACTCACTTGGTAACTCATCAGGTGCTATATCAGCAAAATCAGCAAGTAACTTTTGAACTTTGGCCGGAATCTGTGTAGTTGCTTCCAAGTGACCTTTAACTACTAATGCTAATATAGTGCTCGGCTCTTTTACGTGGTCGAAGAATTCTGGGCCTGATATGTTGGTAAAAAGTGGTTTATCTTCCTTGATAGCAGGATTATTTTCCAAATGTTGAGATTGAGGTACTAAAACGATCTTCTTATCAAACCACCAAAATATGAAAGTGTTATCTCGCCCCTTAAAAGTGGCAGCAACGTCATAGTGCCATGGACGACCCAATAATATATGACAAGCATCCATATCCACCACATCGCATATGATCTCATCTTTGTAATATTTCCCAATCGACAAAGGAACCTTACAGATTTCTAGAACTTGAACTTTTGGGCCTTTTTTAATCCATGCAATCTTGTATGGAGAAGGGTGTCTCTCAATCTTCAGATTTAAAGCTTTTACCACTGTTTTGGAAATGACGTTCTCACTACTACCGCTGTCAATGATTACGTTGCATACCTTACTACGAATAGTGCACCGAGTCCGGAAGATTTTGTGTCGTTGTGAGTTATCAGGCTTTTTGGGTGCAAGTAAAAGGCGTTGGACAATGCACGCCAACGCTTCCCCAGTATCTGCATCTGCAACATTACCACCCTCACAGTCACCGTCTTGAAAATTTTGTTCTTCATCACTTTCGCCCTCTTCTACAATGTTAATGGATCGCCTGTTTGGATAGCTATTTGAAAGATGTCCTGGTTGGTTACACCGATAGCACTTTCCAAGATTAGGACGCGCATAAGGGTCATTATTTGTTCGTTGTTGTGCTTGGATTCTGTTTTGGATGTTAGATTGAACATGAGTTGCAGTTCCATTTTGATTCTGTGCCGAATTCTGAATTGGCGTGGTACACTTACTGTTATTATTATTGTTGCCTGATGTCGTTGCACCCTTTGGAGTAGAATAAGTGTCTTGAATTGGTCGTCGAAAATTGCCTTGAGTACGGGCTATGGTCCTATTCATCTGATTTTCCACTTTCATTGCTAAATTGACTGCATCTGTCATGGTCCAAACCTCTTGAAGAGCTAGTCGATCTTGAATGACTAATTTTAGGCCTCATATATATCGAGCAATTAATTGAGCTTCTGTTTCAGACAAATTAACTCGGGCATTTAAACGATAGAATTCCTCTGTGTACTCGTTTACTGTTTGATTGTTCTGTCGACAATTCTGATATTACTGGTACAAAAATTGCTCATAATCTGGGAGGAGAAATCGTCTTTGCAATAACCGTTTCATCTTGGGCCAAGTTTGCACACGTTGTTTTCCTTGTCGTTGACGATTAAATTGAAGTTGTTCCCACCATGCCGAAGCTCCACCCTTTAATTTATACGCCACGAGCTTAACTTGGCTTTGTTCCGAGATATTCAAATAGTCGAAAAAAATTTCGACGGTATGGATCCAATCCAAAAAATCTTCAATATTTAATCGGCCGTCAAAACTTGGCAAGTCCATCTTCATCTTAAATTCTTGAACATTTGTACCACGATTATTAGCCCTTGGTCAAAAATTATCTTCTTCTTCGGATGAATAATCGAAACCCCGTGGTCTTCTTTGTTGAAAGCCTCTATCTCTCGGCTGAAAATTAGGACCTTGATCAAAATTGACTCCTCGTTCAACATTGTAACCACGGTCAACATCAAAATTGTGTGGGTCAAAATTGATTCCTTCCCTAAAATTAAATCGTGCCTCTGCCTCTCGCTCAAGATTTTTTGTTGGAGCTCGCGGTCGGTCACCGAGCTCCTCGTCGCCGCCGATTGGAACCTTTCGCCGGAGGTTACCTTCATCTCGCCTGTTTTTTCGCTCGTAGAACCGTAGAGGGGCAGCCTCGCAAGGGTCGCGATTCGCGACTGGGTTCGCGCGCCAGGCAACTCGATCATGGATTTCTGGGTTCTGCTGCCGAAGTCGATCATCTGGAAGGGGTCGGAGTCCTTCCCCCACACCTGGGTCGGCGTGGGGCTGGGTAATAGGGCGCGTCTCCCTCCTTGCCGGAACTCCATGATTACTTACATTCAAGTTAGCATCTTCTTCCTCATCGTCGGAATCTGAGTTGATATCTCTCTGTACATATTTCTGTCCACCCGTCTGTTTTGCCCTGGGTGTATGATGCTTCTCAACAGTCATCGCAGTTAGCATCTGCGTGATATTGCGAAGAGCTTCATCCATCCCTTCTAGTCGTTGCTCAATTTTTTCAAACCTCCGTTCGTTGTCGGTGGTTTGTTTGCCACTCGAACCGTCCTCAGCCATCAGATTGAGGTGAATTCCTTTCTCTGATACCAATTTTGGTGCGGAAGCGTTTAGAAATTCTTGTAATAAGAATTGAAAATAAAAATTATATTGGAATAAACTTGCTTTGTATTGATATATGATTGATTGAATAAAAAGTGTACAATACCTCTATATTTATAGGCCAAATTATCTCTAATCCTATTAATAAAAGGAAATTAAAATAAGGAAACTAAATTCTAAAAGGAAATAAACTAATCCTAATCTAAATAAAATTTAAGAATAAACCTATTACAATTAGAAAAAGAAATTAGAAAAGATAATTTTAAAAAGACAAACTCCTAGATAAAGTGGAACTATTAATTGTAGTTGTGATGTACTACATCACAATATATAGTTTTACAATGAACATTCTAAATTGGAATCTATTTACAACAAGAAATTAACACAAGAATTCTGGTGTAATAGAAATGAGGCAGCAATGACAGGTTGTTGGATTATTGCACGTATAGGAATGATTCCAGCTGATGTGGAATTAATGAAATTAATTCTTTACATTACAGGTTCTGTTTGATGAAGTTTATCTTGTCTAATAGACTGTACCTTGTCATATGGATGAGTAGCCATATAATAAGTAGTTATCTTAATGGCATTCAGAATAATACTGCTTAATCTATAGAATACGGGATGTTAGATGTCAAAATTTTCATTCTTCAATTGGACTTTTTCACATGCTTTCCAAGTTTGTCTTGCTTGCCATTGTCCCTATTTTGGCGGAAAATTATTCTAGTTTAGGAAGTCATTCATCACTATACCTCTAAAAAGCTAAACTCAAAGTATGTGTGGCGAGGGGATTGGATTAATTTATGTAATTTTTTAGCAATTTAAACTTTGAATAAATGGCATGAAGGCATGAATCAACACAATTAGAATTGAATGATTCATTTTTAGTTGGCCCCAATGTTGTCACTGGTATCACATACTCACTTCAATGTGCCCTGCATAAAGAAACTGGAGCATGATAAACTGTACAAAGCGATGACTCATATTGATGAATAGCTTTACCTAATCTCTTATCTATAGGTTTACATTGTCATCAACAAATTTCGTTTAGAATCAACGTCTCATCTAAAGATTTATATGTATAGAATAAGGTACATCTTGATTATGCTTCGTTACGTGTAGACTAAATTTTATTTTGTGCTCAATTTATATAAATGAGCAGCTGATTTTACTTTAAATTATAACATTTACTAGCTTCAATGTCATATTAAACCATTTTATTTCCGAATTTAATCTGTCATTTTGAAGTCATCATTAGATGATAAAGTAAATAAAAGAATGATTTTTGGGACTTTGGGTCCCTCCACGTTAAGCATTATTTTCCACCGTCCTATGCCCTTTTGTCATATCAATAGTTTGATCATTTTTTATTTTTATTTTTTTTCAAAAAGGCTACTTATTCTTCGAAAACAAATGACATAGAATATGTGATTATGGTTGATTTAAAAGATTAGTGGTAATATTCTTTGAATTGAAAAAATGTCTTTATTTATTCCTCTATAATCACATCAAATTAGTCAAATTAGCTGCATAAAAGACATATACGAGATATTTGCGTTTAATCATTAGCTAGTTACTTTATGCCATTTAAGAGCATGAAACGAGGTTTTTTTTTCTTTTACGTGCTTTAAAGCCGGGTAAAAGGGTCAACAAACCTATGTCACTGTTTTTAATGGCTAGTGAGAATTTTATTTTGGTTTATAATTTTATTTCAATTAAAAAATTTCTTGTCGATGAGCGAATGATCGAGGGCAACAAGGTCAATGAACATACATTTCCAATTGATGGAGCTTTGACACTTAATACCTTATATTTTATACTCATTTTAAAGTCAAAGTGATAATGATAAAAATCTTAAATATCGGAGCGACTGCGAACGTTGAACCACACTTAAGTAACATCAACGTTACATATGATTTGTGTTGTTACATTGGACAAATTAAAAATTATGTTTCCACTTTATTATGACCTTTATAAATTAAAAGTGAGGATGTTGTATATATCTTTGTTGAGAAGACTAGACTAGAATGCTTGGTAATATTGGTAATTAATGGGAAAACATATTGCCCATCACCATGTGTTCGTTGATAAAAAGGTGGTACACCATGATTGAACTAGACATTGATGAGTACTCTGTTGGGGCCTTCTTCATTGTGAGACCATTTCACCATCCTCCACTTTAATTTGTTACCTCTATTTGGAGGCGTAAATTGAGTTAAGTGACTATTTACTTTTTTAAGCATGAATTAGACACCTCTTTATCTTTCTATATGTTTTTAGACCGTTGACAAAGGCTTCATATATAATAGAGATAAGTGTTTCAAATGAGTATGTTTGAACTAATTAGACTCTTATTTTAATCCGTTAATTGAATTCGATATAAAATATACAAGTAGAACGAGTTAAATTAAGCAAGTTTAGTCTCATATTTTAAATGTCAATATAAAATAAAGATAGATATGTCAAACTAGTTGGATCAAACCAACCATGGCTGTAATATTTGGTTGGTCCTGGTTGCCCAAAAGTAGTGTTCTACAACGATGCATGACGAAAACGTCAAACCAAGTGGCTGGCCCCTAATGCACGCCTAGACGTAATTATTTTCTTTTTTAAATTTTTTTCCAAAATTCTTTCAAGTTAAAATTGAAAGACTGATTTACATTTAAAACTTATCTTTTTATTAAAGACTTTTGAAAATATGTATAAAGTTCCTATAAGTCCGTTTTAGATTTTTGGAAGGTATTATTTTTAATTATTAAATAAATTTTTGATTGATAAAAAATTAAAATAATATTAAAATAAGAAAACGTCTTATTAAGCTTTTTTACGCTTATTCGTCACCTAAACTAGCTTAACCCATAGTTTGGCCTCCATGAATTGCAACACATTATGCTTTTTAAAGCACCGCCCAAAAGTGAGGTTTGGCACATGCCAAGTCGGACTTTTTTAATTTTATAGATATACAAACAAACTATTTTTCTCTTTATTTAGACCTTGATTGAGCTCCATTTTTTCTATTAAAATGTATTTTAGAATAGTGATTTTATTTTATTTTAACCACACGTTATTCAATAAAATAATATTATACGTAAATTCAAAACGTTTCTTTATTTTTTAATCATGCATTCTCCATCATAAAACATTAAATACTATTACAAAATGCATTTTTCAAAAAAAAAAAAAAATGGGGCTCAAACAAGCCCCAAGTATTTATTTAGTAGTACTTATAATTGATGAGTCCCACATATACGGAATGTGAAAATAATAAATGAATAGTAAGTTATTGATCATCATATTAAAAATGTAAATAAAGAGCATATTTAGCCTTGTTTGGTGTAGTTAAAAATAAAATTTTTTTAGTAAATTTTGATAAAAGTTGATGAAATACGTGGTTCAAAATTTATAGGAGTTTGATTTTTATCAAAATTTTGATTCATACCAAATAGGAGCTTAATTATATTTTAAGTTTTGCCAAACATGCTCTTAAGCAACAAATAATAAAATAATTTACTTTCAGTATTCTATTGAATTGGTTGGAAGCACGACATCCCACGAGTCAAATTATTTTATAACCTTTCTTCTCTAATTGATGGGCACATATGCCTAATCCTCGCGTGTTGCTACTTTATCCAAAATTGAAATCTTAAGCAAGAATAAACAAAACAATTGACTCTTCTGTGAAGAGTAAAGAGGGACGCACTCGAATAATGATTACCTGTGAACAGGGGCGGACCCAGACGAAATGTCTTGTGGGGTCAAAAACGACTATTCAAAAAATGACTATTCAAAAATTTTCAAAAACCTTGATCTGGAACTTCTAGGTACTAGGCGTTCGAAACTTGTCAAATAGCCAGGTGATAGCATTTTGGTAGCAACTATCATAGAGAAACCTGGAAGCCAATATTCAGAATTAATTTGAAACTTTATCTCTCAGTATTTGACCACACCAAGCCTTCTGCTCACAGAATTGAATTTATTATGCACTTTATTAGAGTTGGTAGCTTTATCATTCAATAACAAAATTTAATCCAGTACCAATGTAAAAGATAAAGGTTCAGAAGCAATTCGTACACATTTTTTTTTTTTCACAATTTTAAGTTTAATGCTAACATTGAAAATTTAATTTCTAAATATCTAAATTATCCTACTTCGTAAGTTTTACTCTATCATCGTCTAGATAATCTACAGATAACCTCAATCACCTGATAATCTAATTTTTCCATACAAAATCACCTATATTTGCCAATTGATAAAGCATAACTGATAAAAGAAAATGGTGACCAGTGGCGACAAATGGTAAAAACATCTAATGACAAAAGAAAATAATGACAATAAAGAATGAACAAAATGAACAAAAAATAAAAAAAATACATCCAGTTATCTCAATAAATTCCACACAGACAATAGCAATAGATTTCTATCATCTATTAGAATCTACAATATTTGCTAAAAGCTATATGCAACATCTCAAAAAACAATATAAATCTCAAATAATTCAAGTAGCATTTAATTATTTGAAAGTTACATTCATCCAAACTAAATACAAGTAGCATTTAATTATTTGAAAGCTACATTCATCCAAACAAGTATTTAATGCCAAAAACATGAAATTAAGTTCAAAATATCAAAACATTATTTAAATTGTTGTCCTAATATATAGTAACTTAGATAATCATATTCGAATTTCAACAATACATATTGGAAGAAGAGATATTTGGACTTGAACCTCATGTGATTATAATGTTTGGCTTTGTAAGAACATAGGAAATAAAGGGATAATGTCTAGGTTTTTACAAGATATTTAAAAAAAAAAAAAAACACAAAACAAAAAAAAAAAAAAATTTGTGGGGTTGTGGGGTCATTTGACCCCACATGACCCCATGTGGGTCCGCCCCTGCCTGTGAAGTACGAATAATTCAATTGATAATTTGTAAAACTGATATTCTGTCCTCGGTAGTAGATAGTATAAAAATTTCATACAATTGATGTGGTAGAGAAAATCGTCAATAAGGTTCTCTTATCGCATGTAATTTTTAGGTTAGTGTAGTCTGTAATCTTAACTTCTTGAGATTAAAATGAAAATAAAAATGGAATGCCTCGATACTTTTTTTTTTTCTTCGATGGAAAGTTTTTTCCCTTCCCTGTTTTCTTGGATTGATGGTCCCACTTTCTTCTTCCTGCTTGCACACACTAAGAATAAATCAATTTGTACAATTACACATGACAATGTGATTGATAATGAATGAATTATCAAAAAACTGTTTGTCCCATAAACAATTTGTTTTTCAATGTCACGTCATGTGTTGTAAACCAGATTGTAATACCAATCTTCTCCCCAAACCCCAAAACCTCTCCCTCACACACAAGCTCAAAAGACACACACTTACCACTTTTTCTTCCCTCTTTTGTTTTTCAATGTTTCAGTCTTTAATGGCTGCCCCACACCTAATTTTTCGCTTCAGATTAGCAAGTGGATTGGTCCTGTTTTCTCCTATGAATTTCTCTTTTTGGCCGGTTTAGAATTAGATTTATCCAACCCATATAATAAAGTTCCAGTTCCAGCTTTCTTTTTCCCATTTTCTTCTTGGATTTATGTGTGTTGAATGCTTGTAAATACTTCCTAATATTGAATTTTCAGAGCCTTTTGGTTGAAACTTAAAATTTTGATTGTAGAATCATCAAAATGTATCTTGGCTTGAATCTGGGAAGATTTTTGCAATGTGTGTTTAAAATAATCTGTTTGAGAGGATTTTGATCAGATCTTCTAAGGAAATGAAGGCACTATGATTTATAAATTTTTGGGATTGTTTTTTTCTTGCTGAAAATTGGTCGGTAATAGTCGTGGGAGGGAGGTAATATTGCCATTAATATAAGCACTTTTCATGCTGAAAATTAGACCAAAGGTAAAGCAAAATCATGTTCTTGCCACAGAGAGAAGGCTGAAGTTTCTTGAGCTGTACTCCCAAGGAAAATTAGTGTATTCTGTGATTCTTGAAAATATATCTGGCTGATTGCTGTGTCAAATTTCGGGTAAGTCTCCTATCTTGCATTGTCCTTTCTGATATTTACTTTTTGCTGCTTCAGATCTTTTAGTAGATACGATAATGAATCAAATAGGTGACTTATCGGGAGCAAAGCTTAATTTATTGTTTGTAGTTGTATCAATATAAATCTTCGTGGAAAATTTTGTGTGCAATGATCAATGGATCATGTACTTGTTTTTTGGTTCATTGATACAATAAATTCACTTACATTAGCGTTATACGTAAGCTGAAATTTTATATATGCAATTCATTTGTTTATCCAAATTTTCGTTTTTTCTTTCTTTATTTTCTTTTATTGTTTTACATTTAGATTGAACTGTATGATTTTTCGCATGTTTTCTCCTTGAAGATTTAGCTGATGTTAATATACCAGGGACATTATACAGAATGCTGGAGATTGACTTTAGAGAATCACGCTTCCTATTTCATATCTTTGATTTCCTTTTTCATGAGGAAGAAAATTGAATGAATATGAAGAATTGAAGCTGTAGAATAACTGATTATGGGAAAGATATTACAAAGATGGTCTTCACAAGACGACAGGGATCAGGCTGGTTGTGTATGGGGTTTGATTAATATATTTGACTTCCGCCATGGTCGATCCACCAGAAAACTGCTCGGAGATAGAAGGCGAGTGAGCAAGTTAGCCGTTGGTAAGAAATCAGTCTATAGAAGTTCAGAAAGTGCATCTTTGGTACAATGTATTAGACCGTATTGAACACTGCGATGGATAAGTTTTTAGCTTTTTTCTTCTTTAATACTATCTAATCCACATTACCAGATATGTCAATGTCAGTAATTGATGTGCAGAATCAATATTTTTTGGATCTCCAACTAGCTCTATTGTAAACCTTCCTATCACCTTCCCCCTGATTCTTTAGGTGTCAAACAAAGTATAGAAACATTCTACCACGTTGTAAAGAAAAATGGGTTGCTTTTTTGTTTAATTGATTTTTCTATTAATCTGTTGACCTTTTCAACTATGTTGATTTATAGGATCGTCCCGACTTTACACACGTCCCACCGGAAAATGTCAAGATTTTGAGGTAAGTTTTGGCATCTTTTTCTCAAATAGACATTTTTATGTTTTGTTTCAATGAATTCTATTAAGACTTGGGGTTCCATCTGAAAATGTCAACCTTGTTGAGAGTAGTATCCAAAACCGTTATAAATTGGTTATTATTTCAGATTTAATTTAGTCCTTAAGAAATTTGATATTGAATTTCAGGATGGTGAAGAAAGTAAGATGGCAGAGTCTGAGGTTGTCAAGACAAGTGTAAAGGAACTTATGAAAGAAGAGATATTCAACGGCCAAAAGAACCAGGGGAGTGAGTTTGAAATAAATTTTCCGCAAATTGATTCAGAATATATACCCCATATAAAAAAGAATCATAAGCAAAGAAACAGAATTTACAAGACACCTAGTGGTGATATGGATGCTTCTGAGTTGTATACAGCAAAATGCTTGACATCTGAAAACTTTCATAAAGTTCCAGAGCAAAAGCCTTCGGATACGTATGATATGGAATTTATAATAAACGAGTTGTCCTGGATTCATCAGAAAATTAAAAGCTGCATGAAGCATGATCTTCATAATGACCTTGACATGCCATCTGGTCTGGAGTTCTCGATTGTTGAAGCAAAATTAGTTGAAGCAACGAAGGTGTTTATAGAACACAGGTTGAGTAATGATAAACATTATGGGGAAGAAGGGAAAATCAATTGTTCCAAAGAATTGATGGATGCCCTGCAAACATTGAGTTCAAATAAGGCCTTGTTCTTGAAACTACTGCAAGATCCCAACTCTGCACTGGTGAAGCAAATTCAGAAATTGGAGGATGCGCAATTAAAGAAAGTTCAGATACTTGGTTCTCTGGCGGGATCCAATTTGTCAGAAGGGAAACTAAACATTTCAAAATCTGATGATCTAGTTAATGGTAGACACCGAAAATTCTTCCGCAGTAGGCGAAAATTTCTGGAAAGCTACCCCTTGGGAGGAAATAAGAACTGTCAAGCTTCAAGTAAAATTGTCATCTTGAAGCCTGCATCAGTAGTATTACAAAACCTTCATACTGATGTCGATCAATCGAATTACACCATGGATAATAAAGTGCGGGATGAGAGAAGTACATCCCAGTTCTCTTTCACTGAAATTAGAAGAAAGTTGAGGCATGCAGTGGGAAAGGAAAAACAGGGAATCTCTCCTGATGGGCTGATCCTTAAATTATCATCAAGGCACCAAAATGGAAATGAAAGCTCCGGTAGAGAAAATGTCTACTGGAGTTCTCCAAATAGGGACCATTTCTATACTGAAAGATTTGGAAAATCTTTCACTGGCTGTAAGAGGAGTGAACATGTTGGGAAATCAAAAGATCATTGCTCGGTAATGATGAATGAAACCTCTCAAAATCCTGGGAAAGGGGTGTCTAACATCTATGTCGAAGCAAAGAAACATCTTTCTGAGATGCTGAACAATGAGGATAATCATGCAGAGCCAGTGAGCTGGCACTTACATAAATCCCTGGGTAGGATTCTCTCTCTGCCTGAGTATAATGATTCTCCTTGTTGCAGTCCCAGGAAATACAATGATGACATAATCATAACTGCCCAGACGAGGTTATCTCCTCTTGGCATCATTAATGACACGAATCATCTTGTGCAAGAAAACCATGACGGTGCTCCGAGTCCATCTAGGAGTCAACCTCATAGCAGTAGTGACAATCCCAGAGAGAAAGTACCATCTCTTAATAAAATTACTCCTTGTGAAGATAATGAAGATTATTCTGGAGAATCACAATGCTATATTGATGGTGTCGTAAATGCTGAAGGTATTTTTCTCCAATCTTAAAATGTAATTCGAAAGGTATTTTATCTCTAGGTGATAATTATTCGGAACTTTGTATCGTAACAGTTCCCAGTTCGTCTTCAAGATTTGTGGTGATAGAAGACAAAACTGACTTAAGGCACGAGGAAGAAGAAACAAGTACAATAATTTCTTCTGTATCGACTATCATTTCAATCGCTGGAGAGAGCCAGAATGGTTCTATTGATGAAGTAGATGATGGAGCAAATTCTTTCCAATGCTTGGAATCGGTAAATTCCCAATGTTTGTTGCTGTTTGTATCAGCTCTGAATCTTAAGCCAATATCAATAGGAACACTTAGCCCTCCACATATGTGGCGTGTTAATGAAAAATTTTCAGCACTGTTATTTTTCTCTTATTTTGCCTTCATGTTTCTTCGGAATCATTTCCATTGAAATTTTAATATTTTTGTTACTTGTTTCTAGGATTCAATTGGAAGGGATAGCTTATTTTCGTCTCCAACATTCTGTCCCCTGGATGTTGAAAATCCTGAGAATATAATTGATAAAATAGATGGACCAAGTCCCATATCCGTTCTTGAGCCATTATTCGCCGAAAATGATATCAGTCCTCTGAGCACCATGCCTCGACAAGGTTAGATGGTTGATATATAGAATTCTATAGCCTTTGATTGGATGACTTTCTTTTATGTTTTATCTTTCTTGCTGAAAGGAAGCTGTTTGATATTCAGATGAAAAGGAAATTCAACCGCAGCAAATACATTTTGAAGAACAATCTTCTGCTAGCGACCAAGGAATTTGTTTAATAACTTCTATTGAGGACAAGGAATCTGCATATGAATACGTGGAAGCTGTCTTGTTTGGGTCTGGATTGAACTGGGATGATTATCTTCTGAGGTGGCTTTCTTTGTACAAAATTCTTGATCCGTTGTTGTTTGATGAAGTTGAGTTATTTCCTAGTCAATCTTGTCATGACCAAAAGCTCCTCTTCGATTGTACTAATCAAGTTCTGGAGGAGATGTGCGAGAGTTATTTTGGATGCTTTACCGGGATATCATTAATTAATCAAAATATTCGGCCAGTCCCTAAGAGGATGGATCTTATTCAAGAGGTATGGAAACGAGTCGAGGGGTATCTCTTTCAGCGTTTCCCGCCCCATTCTGTGGTTCAGTTTATCAAGAAAGACATGGCATCTGGAAAATGGATGAACATTAGAGTAGATATTGAGCATATTGGTATTGAAACGGAGGAAACCATTTTTGATGAATTGGTTGACGATACCATACTGAGCTTTGCAGATTACATTTCAAGGTGCGAGTTCAAGGTGTTTCCAGCTGAATCGAACTAAACTTGAGACATCAACTTTTATAGCATATCCAACTTTGTTTCAATTTAATTCAGCATCGACGCACCAGTCTCATTACCCGGAAGATCAGGTACAACATTTCTGCATATCTTCAAGTTTTGTTTGGTCTCATTTGGTCATCACTTAAAGTCCATGTTCGGTACACATTACTAATAGGAGGACTGAACATTATAATAATCAAAATTTTAACTTATTTTTCTTTCTTAATACTGTCCTATATTATCGAACCCCATCTAACTTGTCTATTTTTGACATTCTCAAATGAAATGCTGCAGATGTAGTTAGAATTTCTTATGACAGATGACTCTAGAATCAAAGTTTTCCTAGCCAAAGTTCCAAAATAAAGGATCTTTGTCCACAGAAAGGCATCTACGAGAGGCTCTTTAGAAGAAGACAGATTACATTCTGTGGTGCCTTTAAGACCACTGTAATTTTCGTTCGGGTTAAAAGCTAAGGCAAGTGTTGTTGATGAATAAGTTTCATGGTTTGGTATATTTAACATGTGTTGTATCCATATATTTTGAGTTTTTATTTCGTTTTTCTTTGATAATGATCATGGATTTTCACTGTTTGTTCACTCACACGGATTTGCTTTGTAAGTACGGGGTTGAGAAATTTCATTAGTGAGGCATGGGAAATTATTGTAGTGCTTGTGTACAAATATTGTGTTTCATCCTTTTGATCAATTAATTGCATGGGACTCCATAGAAACATTTACGAGTCTCAATGAGATCGACGGAGATTATATTGTCATAGAAAATAACGATGTTTGACCCAAGAGGGGGGTGAATAGATGTCTTATGTGGAATTTAAATTTATCAATTAATAAACGCAATATGTCACAATTATTAATTATATCAAGATGAATTTACATGTAATACTATTCTAAGTTGAATTGCCGTAGTTAATATATTGTAGAAAAGAAAATAATCCTACAAAATTGATGATGAAGAAAACCTTTCGCAGGGTAAAAACTCTGAGCCCAACTAAGTAGTATTCACTATAAACGATAAAAACTTACAGACTGGTCAGACTTGACCAAACATTAATACTTTCTGACTACCTACCTGCAACACCAGGGAGCTCTTTGGACTCCGTGCTCGAGAACCCTGGATTCGTTTATCTATTGTGGATCTCTAAGAATGGACTCATTCTTCTCCAATAGAAACTTCGGTCACATTCCTAAATTTTAGGAACTCTGACAGATATTTGGAAGTGTGTGTCTTGGTGCTTTGATTATCTGGGTTTTGATGTTAGGTTGAATCACAAGAATTGATTGAATCGATGTAAAGATCTTTGGAATATGTTCTCTCTAGCCAGGTGCCGACAAGCACCAGTGGTTCTGCTCATTTTTTATTCATGCTGCCCAAGCGCTACCCCAGCGTTGACCAAATGGAAATCTAACGATGTTGCAACTATTTTTTCTTCTTGTTCCATTTTTAATATTTTGGACTCCTTGTTGACCTACCCAAACAACTTCTAGACTTTTACAACTTACCAATTACTTTTAGTTTTGTCAAGAATAGCCAATTAATTACAAAACCTAACCAACTTTCCGTTTAGCATTATGTGACAAAAATTAGCATTACAATATCAAAGTATGAACAATAAAAACTCCTAACTACCCAAAGCTCCCCAATTGACTCAACTGTAACTTTCTTTCCTTGTTAAACTTCTTTTATGGAATCAATAACTCAAATACCAAGTGTAAAGGTGCGTAAAACAGTTAAGGAAATAAATAACATATAAAAAATAGTTGAGATATATAAGAAGAAACATAATGACCAAGCCAACTAAATTAAGAGGTAATATCAATGTAAATCAAAACACTAACAAACAGCAATGCAACTAAAACATCAAACTTAATTTAGCTTAGCAGATTTCACAAATCAAATAAACACTCACCCTTAATATATGCCAAAAGTCGAGATATATATCCCATCATAAATAGCCACTACTCCAAAATACACAAAATAACTACTCCAACTGCTCTCCCTTTTTGTCACAAATGATAAAGGGAGTCAACCTACTCATCCAAGTCCTCAACATCATCTTCATCATGCTAGTGTTGGCACATTCACTGAACATTTGATTGTAGTGAAGCAAGATCCACTGTATGCCTCTCAAATGTGGATTACAACATTGTGATCTTAGCCATCATACAAGCCTGCTGCTTGGTGATTAAAGAAAAGTGTCACATCGTAACAATTGAAGCATCTATAGAATGAGAAGAAGATGCAGGAAGAACATGAGGAATTGGAATGGAAGTGAAAGTAGAATGAATGTCGGTAGCACCCGTAGGTGGAATATTACTAGCAAATGAAGGAGTAACGTCGGAGTCCTCAGGAGCAAAAAGGTCATCTAGAGTATTAGTCGAAGTTGAGGAAGATGGAATATGAGACCTACTATGAACAAACGTAGCCCCGACTAATAGGACGAGACAACCGCTCAACAACTCCCTAGGAGAAAGTAAACTTGAGCCCCTCAACCAAGCATTGTATCAAACAGGCATAAGGAAGACCTATCGTCCTACCACTAGTACGAAAGGCCTTCAAAAGATGATGGCAAATAAAAGAGGGAAGATCAATAGAATCGCCTTGGAGTAAAGCATAGAAAAATCTAGCATTCTCTAGAGGCAAGGTAGATAAATGAGAAATATGCCACAAATTTGTCCACACAATGCGCAACAAAATCTGTCGATCGACTGACAGGGACCAAGTAGTAATAGGACCCAGACCACCATCCATAACAGTATTGAAAAGAGTCGATGTCAAAATAGAAAGAATGAGAATATAATCATTAGTCAAATATGGAAACAATGGGTGATGGACTCTAGGGATCTAAATAATATCAGAAATAATATCAGGACTCACTCTCGCCACCTGATCTCTAATAAAGAAGCTAAAGTGAAGAGACTGAATATAATAAATGTTTGCTTAAAACTCCCTAGCAAGGAGACTCGAATGATGAATAAGATCTCGAAAGACTAGCTCCCATCCACGAAAGGTAATGATGGCAACCATGTCAATGGGTAGGTCCTTTAGTATGACCTCACACATAACGAGAAGGGGACAATAAGAAAACTAACTCACAAATACCTCATAAGTAGTGGTAGATATAAATCTCGACTCGTCGAATGAACCGTCGACAGAAGTCGAGGCAACAAACTTCTTGCTAAAAGTCCTTAATCTCTTAAGTGGCATCAGTGAACTTATCAACGGGATGATAACAAGCGACATTGTATACCTCAATGAAGACCTAACAAATGATATGCATGTAATGCCAGTAAAACGAGAAAAATAAGACTTGTGCGCGCAAATCGATGCGAAAACTATCTAATGTACATCAAACAATAAAAAAAAGCCATGATCATACATAACGAAGATCCAAGTTAGATGATCTAAGGACGTAGGAAACTGACTACGTGACGTGAGTCATGGCCGAAAGTAAGAAAGTGACATGGTGCCTAGACATATGGTAGCGTGAGATTTCATTAACTCCAATTCCAATTTAAATTGAATCAAAAGTGCAATCTAGTGACATGAATGAGTATATATATGTGTATGCAACATGTTATATCGAAAGTGTGTGAAAATTCTCCCAAAACAGTTGTAGAGGTAATCTATCAAACATGTGGCTTGTGTGTTATGAGCTATAAGCAAAAACAAAAACAAAAACAAAAAAAACTCTCAAGCTATGGGAAAGCCACCAATTCTCATCACAAATTTATCCATCAAATCTTACTAAACCCATACTACATATATCGTATGCTCAATCAAAGAATTTTCACTAGAAAGCTCACTGTCGAGAGAGAGGTTCAAAATTTGAAAAAATAATTCAGATAATTGATGCAATATAGCCTAAGACACTTTCCTTAACTCCAACTTAACACACAAGATGAAAGATTAACACAACATATGCATCACAATTCAAAAATCCCAAAAGTATCGAACATTTGAAAAATAAATAAATTAGGGCTTTCAAAAAAATATATACCTTGAATAGGATGAAAATGACAATGAATGAGGAATTTGAAAACTTAGAGTTGATGCAAGCATGCCACATTAACAATTGAAATCAAGATTTCAGGGTGTTTCAATTTTGGAGAGGGTTTGAAGTTTATGTTGAAATGAATCGCGAAGAACTGAACCTATTTTAAATCTAAATCGCGCTATCGCTCGAGCGGTAGGCACGCGGCTAGCAAGTGCCAAGTCTCTGTTATGAATGCTCGGGCGATAATTCTGCCGCTTAGCTAGTAAGTGCCAATTCTCTGTTATGAATGCTCGGGCGATAATTCTGCCGCTTAGCTAGTGCCAAGGTAATTTTAAAAAAAATAGCACTTTTCTTTGTTTTTTTAATTGTAGCATCGTGGCATGCAAATCGACATCATATGATAACTTTAAAAAATGCAATTTTTCACTTTTATAGGTATAATTAATGAACAATAAACTCTTCCCACATACCCAGTTCAAGTCCAAATGGAGTGAATTGTATAAGTATCCCATGTGTGAAAATTGCCACAAATTCCTTGTGAGCAAGACTCCAAACCTTAAATTTGTAAGAAATGACATGCTAAATATCATTACAGAATGAGTATTTTCCTTTATTAATGAAAGATAAACCTAAAACACTAGGGCCAATTGAACAGTGTAACTCATATTTTTATTTAGGTTTTTCTTTTCTCCCCCTGAATATAAGCATGTATAATTTTTTTCACATATTATGAGCAGACTCTTCTCCATTAAGCAACTAAGATGACCATTGTAATGAGATATGGGCCAATAACTCCGAGTCATATAATCTTAAGGCATTAGGTTTTGGGAGACCCCTCATACTTAATTATGTGAGTCAAACAGACTCCAAAGAAGAATATAAGATGAATCAATTTTTCTTTTTAGAGAACATAATAGAGTTTAGGTCAACTAGTTAAAGGTCAATTCATGT
The DNA here is from genome assembly GCA_035079005.1 of Fraxinus americana. Classification (NCBI taxonomy): domain Eukaryota; kingdom Viridiplantae; phylum Streptophyta; class Magnoliopsida; order Lamiales; family Oleaceae; genus Fraxinus; species Fraxinus americana. The sequence goes on from CM068714.1 coordinate 18,516,977, forward strand.
TCAACGTAACCTTATCAACAGATGACAGTCATCCCAAATCTTAAACATGAGTTTAATGCTCATTCACAATATTATAATGTATGTTGTCCAGATGATACATGAAGAAACATATCTAGTACTCCACATAAAGCCTAAACAAGGCAATGGAAACTATAATCAATTTTACTCATACTTGTTCACAATAAGCATGTTCGAGTAAATCACATAATGTGCTGTAATTTCAAAAAATTCCCTTTAAAAAAAATGAAACAAAGAAAAAAAAATGAATATCCAAAGAATGAGATGCATGCAAGAATGTATGGACTCAATGAACTAACACATGTGTGCATCTGAATACCTACTCATTGAGGTACACAAACGCTCTCACCTTGAAGAGCAACAATATCAACATCACTATATAGAGCATCCTTGTGACCATAGAGATCTCTTTTCTTAACCTAGATTTTCCTAGAAATAGAATTAATCCTGGTCACCCGTGTCATCAACTCGATCAAATGACTAACCTGATTAGTAAGGAAGTCAACCCAGCTAGATATATTTTGACTTCTATTCCTACTTAAAACTTTGTGACACCTAGGACTTGTATGTCCTAACTCACCACAATTATGACACGTAGGGATAAACCTAGGTCCAAATCTGTGTGGGTGCTGATATTGATTTCTAAGATGGTTGGTCTTACAATATCTAGTAGGCCTTTGTCTTAAGATACCATTGTTCTTGGGTTTAGGATTTGCAATATACCTAGGTTGGCTGGTAGCAGGGACAAATATTGCTTTGGCAGTATTGGCCCTATTATGATCAGTCTCTTTATATCCTAGACCTCCCATATTCCATGCAAGCTTGTTCAACCCTAAACGACTGTCAAGTTTCTGAGATCCACTAAAAAAAAGGAATTGAGTTGAGTATTGGATTTCTCAAGGTTGCTTTTTAGGGTTTTAACCTTAGCCTCTAAGTTTTCCTTGACTAATCTTAACTCACTAAGGCATTTGGTTGACTTCTGAAGGTTAGATATAAGTTTATCTCTTTCCAGCTCAAATTCATTAACATGAATATAAGCAAAACTTTATTTACCTTCTTTATATTAAGACTCTCAAATAACTAATTATATGCCTCACGAATCTTTGAATCATCCTCAGTATCTTTACTACGTTCTAAGTCCTCACCATTCTCACTTTCCTTATCATATTCACTCCTAATAATAGAAGAAAATTATATGACCTTTAGAATTGGACTTTTCACTTTGATTGTTCGAGTTAGACTCGTCATCAGTGAGAGTCACATTCATAGCTTTACTTTGGGTTTTCTTATGAGTAGAGCACTCAGCTCTAATGTGACCAAATTCGTGACATTCATGACATCTAAACTCTTGTGATTTCTTCCTACCACCCCTAGAATCTTTCTTCTCTCGATTATATCATTACTAAATTTGCTAGGGCCACTTTTGAATATATCGTGAGATTGATTATTATTCCTAAAGGCTTTTCGAAACTTTTTAACGAAGTAAGCTATCCTCATCATTCAGGGTTTCATGGTTTGAGGTGTCATCATCTTAATCCCTGATAATATTTAAGGATATCGACTTCTCTTTCTTAGAATGAGATATGATTAGTTCATATATTTTGAGAGATCCAACTAATTCTTCTATCTTAGCAGTAGCTAAGTCCTTACTCTCCTCGTATCCGTTATTTTAGGTTTAAATCTCTCCGGCAAGGATCTAAGGACTTTTCTCACAATTTTCATTTCTAGGATTTTCTCGCCTAAGTTGAAGCTAGAGTTTCCTATACCATTTAATTTCACATAAAATTTATTGAATGATTCATCATCCCTCATTCTAATCCCTTCAAACCTAGTGTTCAATATATGTAGTTTTAAGGTCTTAACTATCTTTTTATCCTCATGAGTAGTTTCTAGAATATCTCATACCTCTTTAGCAGTCTCACACATCGATACTCTCCTAAACTCTTCAACGAATACAGTCATAAATAGGGCATAAAGCCATTTACTATTCCAATTACACTCAGTTAGTTCATCTTTAGTCCAAAAGGAAAATGTTCATAGGGGTAACTACTCCAGAAACAATAGTAGAAGGGGCGGTCCAACTTTTCTTAACACATACCCAGATTTTCTCATCCATAGAATTTAGGAATGCTCTCATCCTAACTTTCCAGTATGTATAATTGCTTCCATCAAAATTCTAAGGCGCATAAAGAGACTAACTATCTAGATTAAATTAGAGGTCAGGAATCTAATTAAGATTCTGATACCACTTGAAAATAACGACATATGACCCAACTAACTCCTAGATGGAGTAAATAGGTATTTTATGTAAAATTTAAATTTACTAGTTAATAAATGCTACCAACCACAATTATTAATTATATCCAAATGAATTCACATATAATATTATCCTAATTTGAATTACCACAGTTGATATATTACAGAAAAGAAAATAACACTACAAAATTGATTACAGAGAAAACCATCGGCAAGTAAAAACTCCGGGGCCTAAGCTAGCAGTATCCACTATAAATAATAAAGACTTACATACTGTTCAGACTTGACTAAATCTTAGTACTTTTTGACCACTTATCTGAAATGCCAAAGAACTCATTGGACTCCTTGCTCCAGTGCCAACTTCAAAATTCAAGAGTTGTTTATTTTCTATGGATCTCCAAAATCAAACCCGTTCTTCTCCAACCAGAACTCGGATCTCCTTCTTGGATCTTCAGAACTTTGAAGATATTTGGAAGTGGGTGTTTTGATGTTTTGATTATCTAGGTTTTGATATTTGGTTGAATAAAGAGAATGTTTTGGATTCTCAGATGAGGATCATCTTTAGATTTTTGGTGTAGGTTGTTCCGTGGGATTTCTTCCAGTTGTAGCATTTTGACCAGCGATATATTGCTGGATTTTTGGCCGGTGCATTGGCCGTTGAGCTTTTGTTGAAACACAAATTATTGTTCGACTGAAACTCCATACTGATAAAGCTCATTGTGTGTGGTCAGCACATTTCTTGAATTTCTTTTCAAAATTCTTCTTGGGCATGAGCTCTCTGAAGTGGCTTTGGGGTGTTCTTGGAGTGATTTTGGAATGGATCTTGGTTGTTTTAGCATTAATTGTTCTTGGATCGCTCGTCATCAATATTTTTTGTAGATGGTTGTTATGATTTGGATCTTTTTTCTTCGTGGACACGAACATTGTCACTGCCATAGTTCATAATTGCAAATTAGTACTTTTATTGATCAGTATCAATTTGAAGGGGGATGTCAATGAGATTAACGAAAATTATATTACGATTTTATTGTCATCCTTATATGATTGTACTTACCATAATTGTACATTACCATACTAGGTTGATTACATACCATAGTTGTATATATTTCTATTCCTATTTAATGAAGGGTTATGCTACATGTACATAAATTTTTACTTAATCTTTTACACCCCACTCACATTTGGAAGTGGGGACCATGAGCCGCATTTTTTTAAAAACATGGTGCCCGCCGCATTTGTGAGAGGGGGACACCATTCGGTCACCCCCCCCCCCTTCGGTACATCCGGATAAACCCTTTAATGAAAGCGTTTCTAGAAGGGAAAACTATTCAGCTAAGACAATGACAATAGGAGCTTTAATAGTAGAGGAAATTACATCCAGACCTGAAATTAGATTTTCAATTTCATAAATAAGATTATATGTTTAACATTTCAAAAATCAGATTTTAATTAATAGTTTAAAAATATTTTTTAATTTTAATTTTTATATCTATATACAATAAAATAATTTGACCAAATCAAACACTAAATCATTTTGAACAAATTCTTCCTCCCTTCTCTCTCTCTCTCTCTCTCTCATCGCCGCCGGCCATCTCTCTCTCTTTCTTTCCATCACCACCGGCCATTTTCAGGTCACTAAATACAATATATTTGGTTGCTAGTTGACTTGGCCAGATCCCAAAATCCCTTAAGAACTCAGTGGTCAATTTATTTTCATTCTATTTGCAGGTCCTTTCACGCCGCCACTTCTCCGACACCGGTAAGATCGATTTCAAGATTAGATCTAATCGTTTGTTTGTTTAATCATTAGATTAGATCTAATCGTTCTTGCCGCTGTGGATCTGCGTTCTTCCACCATTCTCGACCTTCTCGCCGCTGTGGATCTGGTTTTTATTTTTTTTAGTTTCGAGTTTGATTTATTGGATGGATATGGTGGTTGTATGGTTGATGTTTGTCGGTGGTTGCTGTGGTGGTTTTTCAGTCAAAAGGTGGCTGTATGGTTGATGTTTTGTTGTTGGCTATGGCGGATATGGAGGCGGTTTTGGCGGATATGACGGCAATTTTGTTGTTGTTCCATGTTTTGGTGTAGTTGGGGGGTTTTGGGATTGTCGAAATCGCCAATTTAGTTTTGAGATCGTGGTTTTGTCATCGTTGGAGTGGTAGTGGCGGTTGTGGTTCTGTGTTTGGATGGTGTTGGCGGTGGTTATGTGTTATGTGTGTGATTTGTGGCGAAGTGGTGGTCACAAATAATTTGGTTGTTTGTGACCACTAATTTGGTTTTGTGGTGGGGGCGGCGACGGTAGTGGTTATTGTTGGTGGTATGTGACCAAATATTTGGTTATCTGTGACCAAAAAATTATTAATTGTGGCCTAAAAATTATTAATTTGTGACCTAAAAATTATTAATTGTGATTAATAAATTGATAAATTGTGACATAAATAAGTATTGTGATTTATAAATTTTGGGATCTTTGATCGATGAACAAATTGTGACTTTTAAATTTTTAAGTTGTGACCAATAAACAATTTGTGACCTATGAAAATTTTGAATTGTGACTTAAAATTTTTTTGCCGGAGTCAGAATCGTCATCGGAATCGGAGCAGTCGTCGGAACGGTCTCCGGAGATGAGTTGTGACCAGAATGGTTGTCGGAATAGTCCCCGGAGCGGTAGGGGAGGTGGAAGTGGGGTGGGGTAATAATATTATAATAGAATTAAATATTTAATAATAAATTACTTTAATAATTCATTAATTCATAAATAAAAAATTAAAAAACCTGAATTGTGAAATTTGAAACTTGTTTTTGTATTTTTGAAAATGTGTAAAATAAATACCTTAAAAATGTATTGTTTCCTTAATAGTATCCCAAGATTCTCAACATGCGTCAAGAGAGGCCCTATCGAAAATAACAGGTTGGCTTGCCCGACCCAATTGCGAAGCAGCACAGGAAACCCCATTTGCGGCTTTGGAACGGTCCGGGTTTTGTGGCAATGACAACCAGTCAAGTCTAGCCTGCCACATTTCTTTGTCGCCCATCTCATAGGCATGTCCCTGATAGGCCGGGCTAAGACAGACATATGGGCTGGAGTTATTATTGAGAAAGTAGCCCAGGACATCCCATTTGTGACCGCGGAGTGGTTTGGTGCTTAGTTGACCATTTCTATATTTTACTAGGTGCAAGCAACGTGCAATGCACGTTTGCGTAGTTTATATTTAATAGTTTTGTATAAGAATTAATTTGTTATTAATAATGATGTAATGTTTATGTAATTGATAAATAATTAGATGTGTGATTTTGATGTTGTGATGTAAGTTGGCGAGATCTAAAAAAAATAAGCAAAAGTTGACAAATTTGGAGAAATCGCTAAATTGTAAGGGATCCAAAGTTCGGGGACTAAAATGTAAATACTTAAAAGTTGTGCCGAACCTCACGATAAAAATTTGAGAGTGCTTTGAGTCAATTGGATAAAGGAAGACGTCAATAGAATCAAATTTAGGCAAAAGATGATTACAAATCAATTTCCAACCGAAAAGTTATGCTCCGATATTTTAGTCTTATATTGAGACCTATTTTTGGCATAGAAAGTGATCGAATTGGAGAATAATGTCTAAATCAAAGTTGTAGCCAGATGAGTTAGTGTTCCAACGCATTTTGAATCACCTCAATCGGATATCGAAATACAAAGTTATGATAAAAACACTGAAAGAAGGTGCAGTTGCCTGTTTAAAACAAGAAATTCCGTTACATAGTCCGTTAAAACAACAAATTCCGTTAGTTTTTCCGTTAAAAACAAGAAATTCCGTTATATAGCCACTTTTAATATATAGAAGATATGTAAAATGAAATAATTTAAAACCCAAAGGAAATTATTGAATAATTATGAATTTTGAAAAAATAGGATGGACTTTTGAATTTTATGGACCTTAGTAGACTTTAATTTTAGAGCAACTAACAAAAATACCCTTAAAATTTAAGATCTTTTGAAAAATCATTTGAAATTTATTTTTGAAGTAAAAAATACTTTGTAAAATTATAAAAAAGTGACACAATATTACTTTTTAAAGTTAAGTGTCACTTTTTAACATAATATGTCACTTTTATTAAAAAGTGATATTTTTCATTAAAAAAAAGTTGTAGAAATTTTAAGAAAGTGGGATAAAGTAAAAAAAAAATAGTGACAAACACTAAAAAAGAGTGATAGAAATTCAACAAAAAGAAAGTGTCTCTATAAAAAAGTGACAAACAATAAAAAAATGACAGAAATTTAAAAAAAAAAAGTGACAAATCTTAAAAAAAGTGATAGAAATAAAAAAAGAAGTGACAATAAAAAAGTTACATACATTCAAAAAAGTTACCGATTAAAAAAAATAACAAAAAAAGGTGACAAACATTCTAAAAAGTTACAAAATCTCAAATATGTGATATACACTTAAACAGTGACGCAAAAAAGTGGCCTATACTAGTAAACAAAATCCGTCGCCCATTGCTGAGATGCTACCACATGACAAAACTTTTTAACAAGTAGATGATATGAGCAATATTAACATAAACAATTTGAACCTAATGCAGTGTATATTAATTTATACATTTAAAAGGAAGCCAAAACTACATAGTAACATGCACTTTTAGTTTTAAACTCTCATATCAACAGCAGTAGAAAGTAAGAGCTAGGATCATGGCACGTTTCTAAGCTCTAAGTAGAATTTACATCACCCACTTCAAAAACTAGAGGATCCTTAGAGATAGTACCAGCCCCGTATGAGTTAAAGTTCAATTATTGGACATATCTTTGAATATAAAGAAATCGATTTGTTCATAACTCAATCTCAAACGTAACAAACCATATGTCCGGTTTGTTGCCTCTTAAACTCAACCATTTCAGCTTGAATTTATAGTAGTTGGTCATCCAGTGAAGAGCATAAGACATGAATCATTAATTTCATTCTAATCACAACCTCATCAAATAGCTACAATGCAAGAGTTTCTATAACACACTGAAAGTTCAAAACATAATAGTGTATATATATTTTTTAGAAAATTTAATCTAGATTCGTGAAAAGAAAATAAATAAAAAAAAACAAATAAATAACAAAAACGTAAAAAAATAAAATAAAAATTGATAATTAGCAAAATAAAGTATAATTTGGAAGGGATTTCTCACAGGAATTAGTGTAGATTCTTCATAAGCCTCTAAACTAGAAAAAAAGGTCAAAATACAGAAGTACAAATCAAGTAATTTATTTATTATAGTAACTAATATACAAAAACTGATTAAATCTTATGTCACAGCTCTTGAGGATTTAACATCTTAGCAATTCAATAGTCCAAAACATCAATAAAATGTCTATGCAAAAGATTTCACAATTCATCCAACATTCTTCTAAAATCACAAACTAAATGTGCATAGATCATATGTATTACAAAATTATCTGACATAAGCACATTTCAAATGAAACAAATGACATTAAACATGGGTATAATATAAACTCATTATGTCAGTACACGATTTTTTCTCCACATCATCAGATAAAGATGAAAATCATAATTTTCTAACACTACAAAAATTCAGTAATTACCAGTGTTCTAAAATACGTAATGCGTAGCGAAGCGTCGAGGCCGAGAATCAAGAATCACAAGTTTAAACGTGTCAATGCGAAGAATAAGCGTCATAATGCGTTTCGTATTTTTAAGGTATTAAATATATTTTTATATTAAAAAAATAGATTTTTTAATATATAAAAAAAAAAGATTTAAAAAAAAGGGGGGATTAGACGGACTAATACGCGTCTAATGCCCGCCTAGGCGCGCATTAGTCGCGCCTAGGCATTAGGCGCGCCTTTTAGTTGGAAAACGCATTTTTCCCGCATTTCCCGAATTCGATGCGTTTTGGTCGCGCGTCGCGCCTATGCGGCGCATTTTCCCCTTTTTTAGAACAATGGTAATTACAAACCCTCCAATAAAAAGAAAAAACTAAATAACAATGGCTGATTCTCATTTTCAATCTTCCTATTCTCCTTGTCTCCAATAAATTAGCACAAACTAGCCTAAAATTAAGAAATCAAACAGAGGCAAAGGAAATAGCAAGGGAGAGAAGAATAATGCAATAGTGAAGCAAAGCGAAGATTTGGTAGTGGGAGTTTTTGGTCGGATTTTTGGGTCCAATTTGGGGATTTCTAAGGTTTTGGAGTTGGGGGGTAGGGTTTGAGCGTATTAATTACGGAGAAAAGAATTTTAATTTATTTGTGGGGATAGTATTCTAATTTGTTAATTTTGGAGGGCAATTGACCTAATTACCTCTTAATTTAATAAACTTAATTGAGCGAATTATTCAAATCGACCCAATTCATTAATTATTTTATTTTATTTTTATATCTACAAATGTTCCATCAAGATTTACTTATTTATCATGAAAAAAAATTAATAAATCTTGAATTTAAATTTGATTGATTTATTTATTATATACAATCCATAACTAATTTGACTTTAAACATGCCTCCTATCCTTGATGATAAGTTGGGCTTAAGTGAAAATTCATTTAAAATTCAATATCCACCTATTTGTATGCACAAAACTACGAGATTTGGAAACAAGTAGGTTAACTTTGCAAATAAAGATAGAGAGAAAAATTTTAAATCTCCAATAGTAGTAGGATCTCTCTCTATATATTTGTGTGTGAAAGCGCGCGTGGCAATGTGTGTAAAAGTTGGTGGGCCTCTTTTTTTTTCTTATTTTTCTTGGTTCTAGTCGTTGACAGAAACAAAAATTGGTTTTCGATGGCAGTGGAAATCGAGAAACCAATTAGAAATTGGTTTTAGATTCTACCATTGGCATAAACCAATTTTTTTTTTTTTTTACCCGTTTTCACTTTAAAAAAAAAAAAAAAGACTTTTCACCTTTTTCCTTTTTTAATTGATTTTTTATTTTGAATTTTTTTTCTTCTTTTTTTTTTTTTTAAAAAAATAAAATTGTTTTCGAAACTATCATTCTTCGTTTTCTTTTTTAGGGATTCGACTTTGAAGCATGCCAAAAATTTTGATGTTCGAGATTTTTATTTATTTTATTTTATTTTATTTTTTTTTGTGGGGAGTTTAAATTTTCATGCTGGAGTTTAGAAAGTATTTGCTTATAAACAATCAAAATTTCAGACTGTTCTATGCACATTTATGACATATGACTACCACATTTCACCATCCAAGACACTTTGTTTGAAAACTAGGAACCGGCTCTTTCAACCGTCCACGACATTTTGTGTCGAGAACCAAGGATCGATTTTTTCGACCGTCTAAGGTACTTTGTGTGGATGATCAATGACTTGATGATCAATGACAGACTCATTGACCCATCAAAGGCACTTTGTGTTGAGAACCAATGATCGACTCCTTCGACCGTCCAAGACATTTTGTGTTGAGGATCAATGATTGACTCCTTCGACTATCCAAGGCATTTTGGGTTGAGTACTGATGACCGGCTCATACGATCGTCCAAGGTACTTTTTGTTGAAAATCGATGACCGACTCATTTGACCTTGCAAGACACTTTGTGTTAATGACCAAAAATCGGCCCCTTCAACAGTCCAAGGCTGCAGGCTATTTACATATTTGGGAAACTCATAATTTTAGATAATAAATCTAAAAAAAATGAATTTAAAAGATTTAATGTCCATTAAATTTTTTATTGCTTATTTATTTGTTTGTTGATTTTTTCCTTTATTTATTCATTTATTTATTTTGCAAGAATGACTGAGATAAGCTCTAACAATAAAGTGTATTCCGATATGAATGAAATAATCAAGCTTAAAAATAAGGCAAAAGTTATCTTTGTTTTAAAGATACTGATGTGAAGTATCATGGTCAGTCCAACACACGAGGTGAACTTAAACTCAGCATCCATAAAGCAACGACATCTCCTTCTCCTGATCCTTGTGATCCTTTGTTGGAATTGCATATACCTATCGTGAGTGAAGGCCGCAAAAATTTGGACGCTACCAAGTGTAAAAGTTCTAGCAACCATCTTCCCCTTTTATGTATTTTGCCTCACCATTCGCTAAGCACGGAGCTCATCCCAAGGACAATAGCTTCTGAAAGGATTAACAATAAGGAAGTTCACTTATCAGCCGTGGAGAGATTTCTTAACTTCCAAAGTTATGAGAGTGGTTTACTTGGATCTAAAAATCCTTGCTCAATAGAAATTTTTGAGAAGTAGTTTCTGTAGTCAGCTCTGCTAAAAAAAATTATTATCGTCCAAACTCTATCTATAAAGCTCTTTGTGAGGGTGACTACAAGTGGTGAAATTGGTATCTTTCTTTGGGACATCTGTGAGATTAGTTGACTTTCAATCATGGGTCACTATTATGTAGTCCCAAGCCTTTTAGAGTTGATAGATGATCTCCTTAAGTCTCACTTATGTCTTTTTAATGTTTTCTCATTAATTGCTAATGAGAAAAAAAATTGATTGCGTTACTCATGTTACTTAGGTTGAAGTTTGATTTTCGAGAAAATGGTTCTATTCAAAATCCTCAACAAACAAAGCATATAAAAATGCTAAGAGTTTAAATCTGTTCAAAAGGCGTCAGCAAGTGCATCAACATATGTAAGGAGGCTCGTGCTTGTAGATAAGCCAAAAGATATTTCTCGTAAAGACTGAGGTCATTGGAGTGATTGATCAATATCTTTATCTATGAAAGAAGATGAAGAGTTAGAAGTAGCAACTTATCTCTGTGGCTTTGTCATTTCGTTCTTCTCTCCGAGGAAGAATGTATGAGTTGGGGCTTTTAAAGCATCTTCTAAGATGCTTAAGGGATTCACTTACAACCTAGTTCCTCCCATATTAGCATTTATGAAGGATTCACACGAATGTCTAACCGTTTATTAGTTCGGGACCTTGCCAAAGGGAAACCCTCCAAATGTCATTCCTGAAAAGATTTCTTGAAAGAGGGAACCAAACCTTCGAAATGAAAGAGGTATTAAGAAAATAAAAATTATAGTTCCCTCAACAAAGTTTGCATCCACCTTTGAGCATGTCGATAAAATACATGAAGTAGTTTTGATTCCAGACCACAATTGTCTGGAGATCAAGCATCCCATGCTCCTCGAAACACTCTAACTTCGGAAGATGAAAGTTCTGGAGATCTAGTATGAATTATTTTTAAAATACTACTTATACTTAATTTGATGTATCAAACTTTGATTTCAAACTCCTCTTTCCCGAATTACCAAATGAAGTGATCGGTACGACCAAGGTTACATCAAGCTATTACAGGTCCTTCAAAAGGCGACCTCGAAACTTCTAACATCAATCTTCCAAATACGCCATCAGATGGCTAATTTTTAGACATGCCACCTAGAACACGAAATGCGAGTATGTTCTTTGTTTCCCTTTGTCTATTTTTTTTAAAAATCATTTTTAATTTTTTTTCTTTTATTTGTAGGTTTTCTAAGCGTTCCTAAAGGACTAAATTTTTCCACGAATCCAAACTTTTTGCAAGATCAAACCAACGAGAATGATGGGAGAATTGAAGCACTTCAGGGAATAGAGGGTACTCATGATTTTCACGATCGTCCTTGCTAATACTTGAGCACCATTAACGAAGGTACTTTGACGCTTAACGTAGATGATTTCAAAAATGAAGATGAAGTGAATTATGTGACTATAAGGGCTAACATTTCAGAGATCAATCAAGAAGTCCCAAACGTTATATCTTCATTGGCTTTAGTTGATATCCCTTATTCAAAGATAAACAATCAAGGGGCTGCACCAATTTGTTTTTTCATATCTGGTCCTCCATCTGGGATAACTTAAGAGTCTCCTTAATTGAAGACTGCTCTGCAAGAAACCATGACTAATTGTCTTAAAAAAATGTTTCAGGGACGTTTTGAAGCATGGCTTTTACAATATCCAATCTTGGAAGGTTGACAATAATTTAATTCTCCAAAATGTGGTTACAAACTCATTTCGCACAAATCCAACACTTTTGATGAAACATATGGATACATTTTTGAAAAAGATTGATCTTTATTTATCTGAAAGAAAGCAACATTTGGAGTGCCTAATCGCCGAAGAACAATGTGGAATAGAGAATTCCACTTGTTCTTCGTTGGAAGATAAAATTAGTCAGCTGGACAAATTTCGTGATGAGCTTCAAACCCATCAAGAATAGCGGAGTATGCTTGGAACCAAGAAAGTCAGATTGGAAGAATCACAGACTAGAAATATCACTAACATAGCATCCATAGACTAAAAAATGAAGACTTTTGAAGATAGTTTCCTGTAAGTGATCAATGGCGATTGATTTTGATAGAGTTGGGATCTTGTGATTTTTTTAGGACCATATTGTATGAACTTTGATTTACTATCATTTTTTTTTTTATATGATGAACTTTCTTCTTCGTGCTTCTTGTATACATATTTTTTTAAGGTAGAAAAAGATAAGCAAATTGAATGAATTCATTGATTTTGGCTGAACTTAAAGTAGTAAGGCGAGGGACGAAACCGGATGAGCAGAAAATTGAACCAAGAGGCTTGAAATATCAGTGTTCAACGATGAGAACCTGGATGGCTGGATTTTTCAAGCAGACATATAATTTTACTATGAACCAATTTTCTAATTGAAGTGAAAGCTAGGTGGAGAGACTCAAGCATGGTATTAGTGGAAAGATAGTCGGCATCTGGTTCGAAGATGAGGATTTAAAATCCCTATTACTAGAATGTTTTTATCATTTCGAAGAGGAGACGAATCCGGAGAAATTTTTAGCGTTGAGGTAGATGGATCTGTATGTGATGTTTGAGGTTCTCGTTGCTCCATTAACAATGATCAGTGAAGAGGTGATGGAGGAAAATTTCCTTAATGGGTTGAAACCAATCATCTGGGTTGAGGTGCGCTTGCAAAAACCATATGGGCCAGGCCATATTATCGATTTGGCACAGCACGTGGAAGAGGGAAATGAAACAGTGCAACATGCCCAAATGTTTTTCGACCAACTAAAACAAGGAATAGTTATATGGGTCCAACCTCAGCTTATAGCTTACTTAAGCCTCTTTATCAGCCGCCATCTCACAATCCACAAAATCAATCAATTCCTTCCACTCGAGACTCCTATGTCTAGAAGGAGTCTATATTGGTGAATATCATAATCGAATTATGACTAGACTTACAATTGTAATCCAATACTCATCTCAAGTAAGACTTCTAAAGATAAGGATGTTGGGAATTTACTTAACATGCACAGCGGAAATAAAATAATTTTCAATTCCCAAACGAGGATCTGCAATGTGTTTAGATAGAAACTGTGATGAGAATGATACCTTTGATGAATTCCACAAACTCTTTTGCTTTTTCTTGAACTCCAATGATCACGATCTGCAATCCAAGCTGTCCAATTGTCCAGCCTCCAATGGTGATCCACACAGAGAACAAGAATGACGGCTAGGGTTTTCTTTTCTCGTGCTAGCAAGAATAATAAAATTCTCTACAGTTTTTCAAACCCTAACAGCTTATTAATATAAGTCCAGATGGGCTCGGCCCATCTATTAAACTTAACCCGGTCCAAGATTTAATTAATCAAATTAATTAAATCTGGTCCATGAATTAATTAATCCAATTAATTAATTCGGGCCTATTAATAAACAACCCAATTAATTAATTATCCAACACTTGTCAATTAATTAATTGGTAAATCTCATTCTTCTGATTCTCTTTTGTGTGTGACCCATTAGGTTCCCGATCACGATGCCGAACGACGTGAATTATTATTTTGATCTAATCAAAATCAATAAATTAAAACGCCCCTTTTAATTTATCACTAATTCATTTTCGTTGTCCCAGATTGACATCTAGCAATGTATCAGGGCAATACATGTGACGGGAAATATCACGTAGCATGACAAAACCAAACTTGTTCGTTTACCGTGAAACTATAATCCTTTCGTCAATATGATCCGATCAATTATGAGATATGGATATGTGTCAATCTCAATTATCTATCATATCTTTTATCCCACTGTTAAGTCAATGTACGTCGAAAACTCTTTTCCGACTTATGAGTTCACATTGGCCAAGGATTTCATTATCAACTTAACTGGATAAAATGTAGATCATAATCTCTTACTATCTAAGAGTGACGAATCCTCTATTGATTATTCACAACCTTCATATGATTCTTGACATACCCGAACGATCTTTGTATTAGCGACCCTTGACAGAGCAACATCCAACATCACCAAAGTATGGTTGCCCTCATATAAGGTACTATGATGACCTCAAGTCAAAGGACCAATTCCACTACCGAACGTTAGAGATTAACCACTAACACTTAGATAGTTATCCATGTGGAATCTCTCAGCGGGTCTCCAATGTTTTGTTCTATAACAAAACATCCACGTGTTCATTCAAGTGTCACCACACTTTAGCTTGTGAGATCAGCTACTTACTTTACAAGTAAGAATGCCACACGCGATAGTCTATCCGTAATAACGATATCCGTATCTCGTTTTTACTTCGACCACGGACGATTTAAGATTCAGTCATATGTAATTTGTATCTCACAATCACAACTCCTTGTGATTAACAAATCACCAAGACTTGAATCTACGGATTCTATTATTTAATTTATTAGAATATTAATTCAATTAAATAATAGATATTGCCATTCATATGCATTGATTATATATATTCAAAGTGTTTATGTCCAAAGTTGATTGGACCTAGGGCATAACACTTACAAACTCCCACTTGCACTAGATCCAATCACTTATGTATCTTATACCATAAGAGTCTACATGACGATCATGTTTATGCTGCGACAACTCTTTGTCAGTGGATTTGCAATTTAATAACCTGTGGGAATTATTTCTTTATTTACGTCATTTCATTGTATTATCTTTCCAATGAGATAATACTGCCTTAACATATGTTTAGATCATTGATGAGACCTTAGTTCCTTCGCTTGCACGATGGCTCCATTGTATCACAATGCATAAGCGTGTGATCAACAATGTTAGGAACTACTCTAAGTTCAGTAATGAACTCCCTGATCTAGACCACAACTTTTGTTGCTTTGTAAAGCAATGATGTATAAGGCTTCCATTATTGAATCAATGGTTATTTGGAACATTTCCAACACACCGCTTAAGAGTAAACCAATATCCTATTTGAGATGTGCTATTATTCCAGTCTGACTAGAAGTTAGCATCATTCTATCCATGAACTCTCAGGTCATTTTCTCCATATAAAATCTTCTCGAGATTTTATCTGTATAGATTGGGATGAGTTAAGCAATCTTCTAGATCTATCTCTATAGATCAACTTGCTTCTCCCACATCCATCACGGAGAAATTATTTGACAACCATAATTTCAACAATTGAAATATAGAGACGTCGTTTCCTATAATATGTCTCATACATATAATATCAGGAATGCGACAATGCTCCCACTATCTTCTTGTAAACGCACATTTCGTCTTCAATTTTTTTTGATAAAATCAAACATTTCGACCTTTTGCATCAAATCGAAGATTCCAGCTCCAAGAGGCTTGTTTCAATCCATATTGACATTTTCTTGTAAACTCATTTACAACCTATGGGTTCTAATCCATTAGGCAAGTCGACCAAGGTCAAACCTCGGTTACATACAACAAGTCCATCTCTTTAAGTCAACACTTGACTTTATTTCTATGTAATTAGTAGGTTCATTATCCTTGATTAGTAATCATGGATTCGTACCTTCTAGGAGGTCAAATGATCCTACAAGATTTACACTGAGCTAATGTGTTCTCAGAAGTCTCCACTTCCTGATCAAGAGTATGTCCCTCAGCTGGTGTGGGAAAGACTCAGGTTCATCTATTCGGTCAATTATATCCGTGGACTCTTGAACTCTTTCAAGATTTATTCTACTCCCACTGTCTCTCTTAGAGTAAACACTTTCTCTAAGAGTACGACATGTATTGAGATGAACATCTTCTTCTCAACGGGATTATAGAATTGATATCCAATTCTCTCTTGGATATCCACAAATATATAATTATCGGATTTAGTCTCAAACTTATCCGATTCAGTGCGCTTCACATAAGCGTCATAGCCCAAACGTTCATATGAGATATGTTGGGCCATTCCATAACTCGTATGGAGTTTTTGTCAACCGATTTAGATAGGACACGATTTAGTGTGCAGCACGTGGCAATCAGTGCATGATCTCAAAACGATTTTTTAATGCTTGCATGGCTTGTTCTCAATTGCACTATATCTAATAGTGTACTATTCCTCATTTCAGATGCATCATTATGTTGCAATGTATGTGGAGGAATCCACTGCATGAGAATCTAATTCTCTTTTAGATAATCTAAAATTCTCCATTTTAGATATTCTTTACCTCGAACAAGTCTTAGTGTAAGAATATATTTACCTATTTGTTTATCAACTTTTAGTTTGAATCCCTTGAACATTTCAAGAGATTCATGCTTGAATTTCATCAAATATACATGATCATTTCTGAAATGATCATTAGTAAATGTGATGAGATAAGATAAACTTCACCTGACATTAATTGATATGGATCTACATACATCACTATGTATTAGACCTAATAAAAGTGCAGATCATTTTCTTTTTCAAGTAAAAGGAGATTTGGTCACAGTGTCTTACAGACATGATTCGCATTTGTCAAATGATTCAAAATTATTTGACCCAAATATACATCTCCATGTAAGTTTGGAATTGCATTCTCATTTATGTGACCAATCTGCAATGCCAGATATAGGTGTTATTCAGATTATCATTTTTATGCCTTTCAATTTCTATACTCATTATAGAACACTCAATATTTAGAATATAAATGTCATTTTTGTAATTTACCATAACCATTAAAATCTTATCAAGATAAAAAGGAACAACAATTGTCCTTAACATTAGAATAATTCATGTCAAAACATGAAATTTATTTAATGCTCTTGGTAATGGTGAAAACAAAATTAACATTTCTCTAATTCTAATATCAAACATAAAGGCAATGGCAAGAAATATGCTTCTACAGGCAATGCAACAACTTTTGCTCATTTTCACCGTGTAGGTCAATTTCTCCCTTTTGCAGCGATCTACTTTTATTTAGTTTCTGCATATTTATACAAATATGAGATCCATATCTAGTATCTAATACCCATGAAACTAAGGAAGTAGATATAAGCCTTGCAATTTCATTTCCAATGACCCATCATTCCAAAATGATAATAAGGATCATCAGATTTGGTATTGTCCTTATTCGCTTTAACTGTCTTAGTCATCTTGGTTGCTTTCCTAAAGCATCCTTTAGACTTCCTTAGAGGAATCTATGACTAAGAATTTGTCCACTACAAACACAGATGTTGGACTTAACAGTTTTAAGCATGTTCAGCAACTCAATGAGTGTGTTTCGAGTTTATTCATGTTAAATTCATAATTAGTTATGAATAACTCTCTGACAGAGATTGCAGAACCAAGTCTATACTTAGTTCATTGTTCATGACTGAACGCAATTAAGACGACTTCTCAAAGTAGTCTGCATCTTCAGCACACGAGCACCGACTGAGGATTCTTCTGCCATTATGCACCGGTATAGTTGCTGGGAAATATCATATATTTCCTCGCATGATTGTTCATCATTCAACACATTGAGATGAAAATTCATGTGTTAGCATCTATACTCTTATGTTGCTCTGTAACTCAGGTGACATAGTCACAAACATCACATATGTTGTAGTACTATCGTCATCACTGTGTTTATTATAGCAGCCACCTCTTCTTTTATCGAGTCATCAACATGTGTCTCTAGAAAGGGCTACTTAAGGACACAACCAATTTTTCATGCCTGAGAACAATTCTCAGATTGCGGCGTCAATCAAGAAAATTTGCTTTGGTTGTTGGCATACAATATGCCTCTCAAATTTATGTGGTTACTCATGATTCAATAAATGTAAACGACGAAAAGTAAAGAAATAATATATATAATGCATGAATTAATTTAACATGGCCTTTATTAAATTAATTTCGCTCCCACTGTTTAACTTAAATTTATGACCCTCTCACATAAATTTATGGAATCCATACTTGATTTCCAGTGGGCTGGAATTAGGGATGGCAAAAAAAACCGCCCCGCCCCGCCCCGACGGTGCCCCGCCCCGAATGGGGCGAAAAAAACCGCCCCGAACGGGTTGGCGGGACGGGGCGGGGCAAGGAGGGCCGCCCCGTCTCGGGTCGTGGGGCGGGGCGGGACGGAGATGCCCCGCCCCGAACTCGCCCCGTGAACCGTTTAAAAAAAAGTATTCATGTATTCTCTGGTAGAATACATGATGAACAAATATTTTTTGGAAATAGAGTTATGGATTTATGTTCTTAAATTTGATGAACAAATTTTTTTGGAAGCAGAGTTATATTTTTCCTTAACCGTATAACTGGAAATTTTTTATAGCAAAAAAAAAAATTATAAAAAAAATAAACGGGGCAGGGAAATGGTCCTACAACGCGCCCTGCCCCGCCCCGCGCCCCGCACCGCCCCGCCCCGCCCCGTCTTAGACGGGGCGGGGCACGGGGCGGGGCGAAGTGGGGGAGTGGCGGGACGGGGCGGGATAGGGGTGCCCCGCCCCGAACCCGCCCCGTTGCCATCCCTAGCTGGAATCCCATTTGTTATATTAAAACCTTGAGTGTACTCAACAAGCCCTAATAAAACATTTGGGTAGATACTATTATCAATTGTATCTCCATACAACTCCCAGATCATTAAGCTGACAACTCTTTGTCTTCACACATCTTATGTGTTAGCTTAACATGCCTCTAAGATTTATCTCCTTGAGTGTACTCAACAAGAGATAAATATTAGTTAAGTCAAACCCATCATTCAGAAATATCTAATATTTCATAGTGTCAAACATATCCCTAATGGACAAGCCTTGAGTGTACTCAACAAACTAAGATCGATTTAGAACTCTCGTTTTTCACTATAATGATGGAGGGCAAATATAAATATGACTTAATATTTTAACATGCCTCTAAAATTTATCTTCTTGAGTGTACTCAACAAAAGATAAATATTAGTTAAGTCAAACCCATCATTCAGAAATATCTAATATTTCAAAGTGTTAAACATATCCCTAATCGACCAGCCTTGAGTGTACTCAACAAGCTTAGATCGATTGAGGACTCTCGTTTTTCACTATAATGATGGAAGGCAAATATCAAATTGACTTAATATTTTTAACGATGGGTTTTGCGTGCAAAAGGTCTCATCGTAATAATTATATATATGTTTTATTATACATCTAACATGCAAATAAACATACATATAATAGTGTGGACGATTATGGACTTATACTATCTAGTCTTCCCGAGCCATAAGGAAGACTAGTCGGTCAGTTCCTAGAGGGTATAACATTGATTCATACAATGCTCAATCTCTAAGGTCTCCTCCTCTTCTTGTATCTTCAATTAGTCCAATTGCAACTTGTATCCTATATTAGTTGGTACGCATGCTTAAATACTACTGGACACACAGGCCCATAATAATAACAATAATAACGGACTCGTAGGTCCAAAATAAATTAGAGCTCCCAGACCCTATAAAACAATAAGAATAAAATTAACCATTCAACACATCCGCATGGTCGAGTGCATAATCATTCACTAATAAAACATTCATCACATAAATGCTTTCCTATATAATATCGAATATTATATGCAAACATGTTTCAAATTTCTAGCAATTAAAGTCGTCTAAACTAATTTAGACAAATGGATCGGAACAATTAAATAATTAATTAATCAAATTAATTAATTAATTTAATTAGCGGACTTATTTAATTAAAATCAAATTTCAATTAAATATCAAATTAGAGTCCAACTCTAATTCTACAAATATAAGGCGGGACTATTTAATCAAAATCAAATTTTAATTAAATACCAAATTAGAGTCCAACTCTAATTCCAATAAAATTTTAGGGTAAGACAATTTAATTAAAATCAAATTTTAATTAAATGTCAAATTAAAGTTCAACTCTAATTATAATCAAATTAATACGGTTGAATTTAATTAAAATCAAATTTTAATTAAATACAAAATAAGAGTCAAACTCTAATTCCAAGATATTAGGGCGAACATATTTAATTAAAATCAAATTTTAATTAAATACTAAATTAGAGTCTAACTCTAATTTTTAGAAGCATTTAGGGCGAGACAATTTAATTAAAATCAAATTTCAATTAAATGTCAAATTAGAGTCCAACTCTAATTTTAACAATATACTAGGGTTGATAATTTAATTAAAATCAAATTTTAATTAAATATTAAATTAAAGTCTAACTCTAATTTAAAATGAATTAATATTTTAATTTAGGATAAAATTCCTAAATAAAATAAAATTCAATTTAGGGTCAAAGTTTAATATTTAAGTTAAAATCTAATTTTAACGAAAATATAAAAGTCGTCAATTTTTAAATAAAATTTTAAGCGGGTCAATTTTGAAATTTTAGATCAAACCCATTTGAAATACAAGTTTAAAACCATTTTAATATTTAAATTCAAAAACCATTTCAAATTTAAATTCAAAACTCATTTTTTTGAAAATTGCAAAGTTGACCCCGGTTTAAAATTACAAACAGAGCCTCCAAATTTCATAAATAGTGGAATAGGCCCTTTTTCAAATAATTGCAAACTTGACCCTAGAAATATAATTGCAGGCGGGGGCCTGCAATTTCAGAAATTGCAACCGAGGCCCCCGCCTCCACCCCCTTTTTTTTTTTTCTGAAAACCCTAGAACTATCGCCCTTTTCCCTCCGTCGGCCGAGCGGCGGATCGTCACCGCTATCATACAGCGGCGACGTTCCACCATTGTGCTTGAAGCGAGTGGCGACAATCGCCGCAATTTGCGCGGCGAGTCGTCATTGCTTTCGAAAGCAATGGCCAGGTCTTCTGCTGCTATTAGCAAGACGGCGACAGTATTCTTGTAGCGGCAAGGCGCCGTCGCCACCGTCCCCGCACATGCGAGCAGCGCCTGGCTGCTTCGCCTGCCGCCTCGCTGGCGGCGTTTGATTGCCGCCGGCAAGTTTAAGATCCAAAAAAAAAACTTTTTTTTTTTTTTTTGACGAAAAAATTATTTTCATTTTCAAAACAGATTTTCGAAGATGAAAAATAATTTTCTAAATTGCTAGATTCAAGAAACAAAATAAACAATTAACTTTTAATTGTTCAATCATGTAAAACAATTTCTAACAAACACAAAGTAGGCTCTGATACCACTGTTGGGAATTTACTTAACATGCACAGCGGAAATAAAATAATTTTCAATTCCCAAACGAGGATCTGCAATGTGTTTAGATAGAAACTGTGATGAGAATGATACCTTTGATGAATTCCACAAACTCTTTTGTTTTTTTTCTTGAACTCCAATGATCACGATCTGCAATCCAAGCTGTCCAATTGTCCAGCCTCCAATGGTGATCCACACAGAGAACAAGAATGACGGCTAGGGTTTTCTTTTCTTGTGCTAGCAAGAATAATAAAATTCTCTACAGTTTTTCAAACCCTAACAGCTTATTAATATAAGTCCAGATGGGCTCGGCCCATCTATTAAACTTAACCCGGTCCAAGATTTAATTAATCAAATTAATTAAATCTGGTCCATGAATTAATTAATCCAATTAATTAATTCGGGCCTATTAATAAACAACCCAATTAATTAATTATCCAACACTGGTCAATTAATTAATTGGTAAATCTCAGTCTTTTGATTATATTTTTTTTGTGACCCATTAGTTTACCGATCACGATGACGAACGAAGTTAATTATTATTTTTATCTCATCAAAATAAATAAATTAAAAACGCCCCTTTTAATTTATCACTAATTCATTTTCGTTGTCCCAGTTGACATCTAGCAATGTATCGGGGCAATACATGTGACGGGAAATATCACGTAGCATGACAAAACCAAACTTGTTCGTTTACCGTGAAACTATAATCCTTTCGTCAATATGATCCGATCAATTATGAGATATGGATATGTGTCAATCTCAATTATCTATCATATCTTTTATCCCACTGTTAAGTCAATGTACGTCGAAAACTCTTTTCCGACTTATGAGTTCACATTGGCCAAGGATTTCATTATCAACTTAACTGGATAAAATGTAGATCATAATCTCTTACTATCTAAGAGTGACGAATCCTCTATTGATTATTCACAACCTTCATATGATTCTTGACATACCCGAACGATCTTTGTATTAGCGACCCTTGACAGAGCAACATCCAACATCACCAAAGTATGACTGCCCTCATATAAGGTACTATGATGACCTCAAGTCAAAGGACCAATTCCACTACCGAACGTTAGAGATTAACCACTAACACTTAGATAGTTATCCATGTGGAATCTCTCAGCGGGTCTCCAATGTTTTGTTCTATAACAAAACATCCACGTGTTCATTCAAGTGTCACCACACTTTAGCTTGTGAGATCAGCTACTTACTTTACAAGTAAGAATGCCACACGCGATAGTCTATCCGTAATAACGATATCCGTATCTCGTTTTTACTTCGACCACGGACGATTTAAGATTCAGTCATATGTAATTTGTATCTCACAATCACAACTCCTTGTGATTAACAAATCACCAAGACTTGAATCTACGGATTCTATTATTTAATTTATTAGAATATTAATTCAATTAAATAATAGATATTGCCATTCATATGCATTGATTATATATATTCAAAGTGTTTATGTCCAAAGTTGATTGGACCTAGGGCATAACACTTACAAAGGATACCTAGCTAACCAAGTCCTACTAAGAATGAGCTACCTACTTCTATAAATACAAAGCTTTCATTCATTATTCATGTATGCTTTTACATATTTTTCAGCACTTAGCCTCGCGCGTAAATTCTCTCTCTAACTTAAGCATTGAAGGGCCGATGAGGAAACACATCGACGCCTTTGTCTCAGGTTTTGAAAGATTCCGTTAGTGCCTATTCAATCTTCAAGCTCACAAATCAACATGTACGATTTTTGTAGCATCACCTACCATTGTACTTTTGTGCATTAACTGCAACAAAGGAGGCATCTCCGTTCAAAAGGCTCATCGATGTTGAATTATAGCTGAAAAGGGTGAATGGTTTATGTTACCATTGTGATGAAAAGTATGGGTCGGGTCACAGATGTCGTAATAAGAAGCTCTAGGTCCTTTTAGTGCAAGAGGAAGTTGATCCGTTGGATGGGAATGACGAAAATTGAGGTAAGTGAAATGGTTGAGTTGTCAATTAATTTGATGGATTGGTGGGACTAAGTACCTCAAAGACTACGAAATTAAATGGGACAATTTTGGAGCGGTCTGTGGTGTTACTCATTGATTAGGGGCAACCCACAATTTCATCTCCGTAGAGTTGGCAAGGCAGCTGAGACTTCCCACCACGGCCACGACCAGATATGGAGTAATCATGGGAATACGTATGTCTGTAAGGGGAGGGAAATTTGTAAATGAGTGGTCATCTCTTTGTCAAGCATTGATGTAGTA
Source organism: Fraxinus americana (assembly GCA_035079005.1). Taxonomy (NCBI): domain Eukaryota; kingdom Viridiplantae; phylum Streptophyta; class Magnoliopsida; order Lamiales; family Oleaceae; genus Fraxinus; species Fraxinus americana. Next base: position 18,540,779 of record CM068714.1, read on the forward strand.
GATGATTTCTTACCCCTACAATTACATTGTACCGATGTTATTTTAGGGATCAAATGGCTGGGAACTCTGGGGAAGAAGATGCAAGTAAACTGGGGAAATTTAATAATGAGCTTCTAAGTAGGCTAGGAAACCGTAATGTTGTAAGGGGATGCTTGCCTACAGAAAACACGAGTGTCTATCAACTCTATGGTTAAAAATTTCAAAGAGGGGATCAATGGTTGCTTTTGGAGCTGGGTAGTGTGGGATTGGAAGAAAGAGAAGTTCAGTGAGGTATTACAGCGATACGGTCGGGTTTTCGAGTGGTCGAATATGAGTTCACCCTCTCGATCCCGTGATCATGCATTTATATTACAGACTGGGTTGACTCCAGTGAACATTCGGCCTTACCGCTGCCCTTATTTCCAGAGAAATGAGATTAAGTAATTGGTCAGGAATATACTTACTGCATGAATCATTCAACCAAGTTGCAGCCCTTTTTAGAGTCCGATTTTGTTTGTTAAAAAAAAGACGATAGCTGGCAATTTTGTTTGGATTACCGTGTACATAACAAGATTACAATGCCTAATAGGTTTTCGATCCTAGTGATAGATGAATTGTTGAATAAGTTACATGGTACTGTAATTGTTTCGAAGCTAGACTTGAAATCTAGGAATCGCTAGGTCAAAATAAAAGAGGAAGATCTGCCCAAAATGGCATTTAGATCTCACGAGGGCCATTATGAGTTTTCAGTTATGCTGTTTGGCTTAAACAATGCATCGAAAACTTTTCAAAGTTTGATGAATGAAGTCTTCTAGTAGTATTTTTTGATGACATTGATTTACAGTAGCTCAGTGGAGGAACACCAGCGCCACTTAGACATCTGGGTGTTTACAACAGCATCAGTTATTTGCCAAATAAAAGAAATACACATTTGGTGAGCAACAACTCGGTCACATCATATCGGGAAATGGGCTGGCTGCAAATAAGTTCAAAATTGGGGCCCCGCAGTTTCCTGGGGCTTACCGAATACTACTGAAGTTTTTGTGACGGGATATGCCAAAATTGTTTGGCCATTGACAAAGCTTCTTAGGAAAGATGGGTTTGGTTGGAATGAAAGTGCAGAGACAACATTCTATAATTTAAAATCAGCAATGATGTGCTTGGGAATGCCCGGTGTACTTGTAGATAAGTTTTGATCTATGTAATTCACATTTACCGATCAAAAAAAAAAATCAGCAATGACATAGGTTCCTATCCTTGCCTCGCCTTGCTAGACTTTTCCTAGTTATTTGTGGTTGAAACCGACGCTTCACGACATGAATTGGGGCATTATTAATGCAAAAAAATCACCCAATCGCCTATTTTAGTTAGATATTGCCTCGGGCTGCAAGATAGAAGTTCGTTTATGAGCATGAATTGATGTCGATTGAGTTCATTGGACAAAAATGACATCACTACTTGTTGTGCCGATGTTTTGTCGTAAGGATAGATAAGCTCTTTGAGCAATACTTAATTAGCGAGGAACATCAGAAATGGTTAACGAAATTTATGGGCTTTGATTTTGAAGTTCAGAATCATATGGCCTCGAAAACAAGGCTGCGGATGCACTCTCAAGGATTGAACCTACTTTGAGTGTTTTAACTTTATCAATTTCCAGGGTGCTACAATTGGAGAAAATTAAGAAGGTAGTAGCCACAGATGTTGAGTTGGGAGGAATAGTTGGTGCATACAAACAGGGACAGAGACCAACTAGATTACTTATTGTTCGATGGGAATTTGTGTTATAAAGGGTGGGTAGTGTTACCAAAATTCTCTCCTTTTATTGAGATCATGATGAAGGAATGTCATGATTCTCGAGTTGTGGACCATTAAAGTTTTCTTAAAACATATATGAGGTTAGCACATGAGGTGTATTGGAATGGAATGAAGAAAGATGTTAGCAATTTTATGGCTCGCTGCACAGTGTGCCAGTAAAATAACTACTTTGCCTTGTCCCCTCAAGATCCATTACAGCCACTTCCAATCCCAGAATTAGTGTTGGTGGACATATCACTGGGCTTCGTTGAGGGGTTGCTAAAGTCAGACGGGTGGGACACTATACTGGTGGTTGTCAATCGTTTAAGTAAGTATGGTCACTTCATTTGCATAAAGCACACATTTACTGTTCACTTTGTAGCAAGTGCTTTTATCCACAAGATTGTCTGATTGCACGGTGTATCCCAGCATTGTATCTGATTAGGACTGATTTTTTATAAGCAAGTTCTGGGATGAGTTGATCTAACCGTAGATGATGTTCCTCAAGTAAAGTATGGCTTACCATACGCAGTCGGATGGCCAAACCGAGGTGGTGAATCGGTGCTTAGAGACGTACATAGATGCTTCGCTTCTTGTAAACCACGTTCGTGGATTCAATGGTTACCATGGGCTGAATTCTGGTGTAATATTTCTTTTCAAAACGCGACTAAACACACCCCTTTCTAGATTTTTGTACGGACATGACCCACCTCGAGTGTTGCCATTTGAGAAAGGGAGTAGTTGGAGACACCACCGTGTTGGAGAAGAAACTTACCAAAATATGCAGCAACAAATCACAACCTTGAAACCAAAAAATTAAACTTGAAGAATTCCACCAAAGACAAATAATATTTGTCCCCTTTAGGATTGATTAAATGCTTGAAGGGATGATGGCAAGCCTTGCAAGGATTAATACTCAATCAATTAAGTATAATCCTTGAAAACTTAAGAACGCAAAGAAAAATGATGAATATGAATGAAAGAAAGAGTTTTAATCTTTGATTTAGAATGTAAATGAACTTCACTTGTTTTTCATTTACAATTCATGAACACCAATGTCCCATATATAGGCCAAGTTTAGATGCACAAAATAGTACCAAAAAACATGTGAAAAGGTACCAAGTTCAAAAACACCAATGGTAAAAAATTGCCAGAATTTTGTATCATACGACTGCATGGTACAATCTATACCGAGACATTAAGTCTCGGTAAATACCCATGCGACTGCATGGTTATCACATGGTTCATTTTTTTCTTTTACCGTTTCTTCTTCCTTCTACATTCCATTTTTATTTTATTAATATTGAACTATATATATATATATATATATATATATATATATATATATATATATATATATATATATATATATATATATATATATATATATATATATATAACAATCCTCCACTTGTTCAAAATTTAATAAAATCTCATTTTCAAAATTATACGATACTAATGCATAAGGATTAGATATCTTTCGATTTGAATACAACCATAGTGTAATTCAAACAAAGCAAAGTCGGAATCAATGGTAACATGAAGCTTTGAACCATTTGTTCTAAATGACAATATCGATTCGTACACACACACACACGAGTATCACGTGGTCTCGAATTTCTCAAACTCCCTTAGTGCTATTATGGTCTTGCACTAACCCTTTTTTCAATAAATTTTTAAGAGAGAAAACTCTAACTCTCTATTGAGGCGACACCACCTCGAAGTTTATTTAGGTGAAGTTTTTTCAGTATCTTTGTTACTTTTAAGATACTTACACTTAATACTGAACTTCATTAAGAGTTTTAATAATCATCCATCATTTCAATAATAACCAGCATTATAACTAGGATAGGGTTATTGAGGATATCAATAATGCTGAAACTATCCACATATCGTATGACTTGTTGTTACCCCTTGAACCTATGGATTACTTTTGAGTAATGATGGGTAGGGTTGCCATCATTGGCGGACCTTTTTAGTTTAAGAGTTTCAACCACATCCTACTCGTAGTAGAATTTACTAAATCTCTATTTAGAGGTTTAGTTAGAGGATCCGCCAAGTTCTCAATTGATTTTACATAATTTAGGGAAATTATTTCACTTTTGATTAATTTTCTTATATAATCATGTCTTAGACTCATATGTCTAGACTTTCCATTGTATACTTCATTGTATGCTTTTGCTAACGTGGCTTGACTATCACACATGATAGGTATAGAAGATGTTATCTTCGGTCCCAAAGGTATCTCGTATAAGAGATCCTTAAGCCACTCAGTCTCTTTCCCGATTTCGATAGTGCAACAATTCGGATTCCATAGTTGAGTGTGTTATACATGTCTGTTTCTTTGATTTCTAAGAAACAGCCCCACCACCAAGTGTAAACACCCAATCGAAGTGGATTCAACCATAGTGTAATTGAAACATTCTTCTGGAACAAGTTGTTGACCTTCAGAGGGAGATACAACGATATTGTCTTGATCTGGAGTTGCTTCTTGAACAATGTCAGGGATAGAAACTTGATCCTAATCATTGTCAATGGTAATTGAAGGAATTTCAATGTATCCTCCTCAAAGACAAAGTCTGTAACCCTTTCTCCCTCCGAAAACTTAATATCCTCAAAGAACCGGGCATTTTCTGTCTCAAAAATTGCCTTAGTTGTGGAATCATAAAACTTGTAGCTCCTAGACCTTTCAGAGTATCCAATAAAAATAGCAATTAATAGTCCTTGCATCTAGTTTCTTTTCATTTGGCCGAGCCTTGCCTCAATTGGACATTCCCAAATGTGTAAGTGCTTCAAACTAGGCGTTTTGCCCGTCCAAAGCTCATAAGGGGTTTTATTAGTAGCAACAGTTGGAACTCTGTTGAGTATATATATTGCGGTCTTTAATGCTTCACCCCGGAGTAATTCTGGCAAGGTAAAATAAGTAATCATACTCTTCACCATGTCCTTAAATATTCCATTTCATCTCTCAGCAACACCATTCATAGTAGGCGAACTCGCCATAGTGTACTATGGGATGATACCGTATTCCTCTAGGAATTAAGCAAATGGTCCTAGATATTTTTTTCTTGAATCATCATATTTGCCATAGTATTCACCACCACGATCAGATCTAACACTTTTAATCATTTTGTTAGTTGGTTTTCAATTTTAACTTTATAATTTTTGAACACATTCGCTACTGTGAGTTTTCATGAATAAGATATATATATATATATATATATATATATATATATATATATATATATATAGTCATATCTAGAAAAGTCGTCTATGACCGTTATAAAATATTGTTGACCATTTCGTCGAAAAGATGGTACAATAAATGTCTCATTAAGATCCAAATAAAATCTAGTCTTTAACAATAATCTAAATTTTCTTATTGCTTTTACTTCCATTGTCTTTCCATCGCCAACATAGATGTATCTTTCACCATCACTTGATTTTCGGCAACTCAGACAACCCTACATAGACACACTAATGTGAGTAGTTGCACCAGAGTCTATCCACCATGAATGTCTAGGTATCGAAGTTAAATTAACCTCATAACAAACCAAATGAAGAAGAATACCTTTCTTGGCACGCCATGCGTAATAGTTGGTATAGTTCTTCTTCTTATGACCTGCAGCTCCATAGAAGAAATAGCCGCACTCAATTTGTTCCTTATACTATTTCTTTTATGATGCTGTACTCGCAGCTTCCTTATCAATTTTTATTTTCTTGTTCCTTTTGTCCTTGGATGTGGTGGCTAAATGAGCACTTTCTGTCTTGTCATACTTGAATTTTTCCTCTTCTTGGACACAATGTGAGATGAACTCATTAAAGGATCATGAGTCCTTCTGACAATTGCAGTTCACCTTGAATTGACTAAATTGTGTCGGAAGGGATATCATAACCAAGCGCACTAACAAGCCTTGATAAGTACGTTTTATATACTTATTTTACTGTCAAAATATGAGCAATTGTTGATTAATATGTTAGAATATAACTTAATTCTATGCAATTCATATTTTGCAGGACAAGTGATAAATGTAGCGGAAATAAGGAGAAACAATTGAAAAATGACCAGAATGGAAGAAAGTGAAAGTTCAAGGAATAAAGTGCAAATACTCAAAAATTATGTCGGGGCTCATGATGAAGGTTTGAGAGTGCTAAGGGTCGATTGGAAGCAATTAGAAGTCAAAAAGGAATGGAATATTATCAATTTTCAATTCGTACAAGATATATTCCAGATTTTTAGCTAAAAATTGAGACCCATTTTTGGCATAGTAAAAGTCCGAATTGGAAAGGATATATTTCTAACAAAGTTACTGGTCTTCGAATTATCTTTTTAACGCATTTTGAATTGTCTAAATCGGATATCGGAAGAGAAATTTATAGCCAAATTATTGACTGCTATCCAGAGACAAAAAATCCGAGCGCAAAAGTAACTTTCCTTATTCAATTAAAACTCTTTTGGAAACCAATTTGGACGTGATTTTCATCTAATTTTCGACTTTCACAAATACTTAACAGCAGAATACATATGGAGATGCCCTCATACACCATTCTTCTCCTCTTTGGTTGAAGAAACTCATGGAGAACTAAAGATTTTGGTGAAGCTACGAAGGAACTCAATTGGAGTTGGTGATTTCATATCTTTTATTCATTTAATTTGATCTTTTTATTGTCAAATAATGCTAGAATTTAGATTTTCATTCTCTTGAATTTATATTGAAATCGGTTTAATATTTACAGGATTTTTCATAGATTCAATCATACTTTTTCCATTGTTCAATCAAATTATTTATTAAGTTTCAATTTCAATTATTTATTGTTGAGATTGGTTTAACAATTATTATATCCTTCATAAATCCAGTCATACTTCTTCTATCGTTAGATTAAACTAGTTCTTGAATTTTAATCTCAATTTTACTTTATTGACGGATTAATTACTACCTTATACTTGATGTATATGGTCGATCTTTGATCTTGTTCCAATAAAATTATGCGAATATGTCTTAAGTCTAAATTCTAGGATTATATTTGTAAATTAAATTGATTTTCACGATATGTCTTCCGATTAGAGTGTCGGAATAAAAGCCTCTAATTGTGTTATAAAAATGAATAATTGATATGATTGATCCAATCCAATTGAGGGAATTCCAACGTTTCACTACTTCGAATTATTGATTTTCATTTCGCCTTTCAACATTAAATTTTATTACACATTTGAGAGAACAATTCAACATTTTTTATTCTTTAAATATTTTTACGTCTCCCTGTGAATATGACACCCCAAAACTGTGCTACAACTACCGCATTATTCTTTGGGCGTAATCAAGCCTTCAGATAAATCCAACTTGAGTGTCTTTAGTTTTGAAGTAATGTGAGACATTTCCATAATTTACTCCCGTATGTTTCATTTCCCTTTGTACCTCATTAAGATAAGGTTTACCAAAAGTGTACTAGTTTCAGTCTTTTCATTTTTGGAAAACCTCTTCTCAAGGTCCTCATGGAAACCTTTAGTCGTAGTCACCTTATCAGACATAGTGCCCTGAAATGCTTTTGGAATAGCAAGCTTTATAACATCAAACTTGTGCGGTTCGATCGTTCCCACTTTTTTATCCCTCTCTTGTCATCAGAGGTACTCTTATCAGCAAGTGCAGCAGGTTGATTGATCCATAAAGCTAGGTCCAGATCCATGACTCCGAGAAGAATCATTACGTTCTATCGTCATGCCTTAAAATTGGTGCCATTAAGCATTGGAATTGAATTGATGCTAGCAAAGATATTAGTAGCAGAACCTAAAACTGAATTAGAGAATAATTAATTAGAACAGCTCACAATCCTTAAGGCCTGTTTGTTTTTTATTCTCAAATTCTACAGTAAATCAATTCTCATTTTCAACCACACATTCTTCAATAAAATAACATTTTACATCACATCAATAATTTTTTTTTCTTTTTCAACCACACATTTCCCATCATATCACTATTCAAAAATCAATTCTTCCCCCCAAAAATCCTTACCAAATAAGCACTTAATATGCAAATAATAATTTCAAATAATAGTAAGGCCCATCACTATATACCACACGACATCAATATTTAGTCTTTGGACAAAAATATTGATTTGTAAGTGGTACTCTTGTTGTAGTGATCAAATATTGATAATAAAAAAAAATTTAAATCAATAAACCTTTTTTGGACCGATTTATTGATCACACGTTAAACCAAATAATTGCTACATGTTTATCACCACGGGTGTATGTGTAATTCGGCCAAATATTGACTTTCCTTTGGGTCGATCAAATATTCGCATGAATAACACACACAAAAATATTTTTTAATATTCTAAGTTAATTAATTTTCACAAGAGATGTTGTTTCAATTAATTTACTTTCAAATATTACACCTATCAAAAGAGTCATTTGTACCAAAATTTAAAAAAGAAAATTACCGAATTTGCATATTAGATTTTTTTTTGAAACTTTAGGTGCCCGATGATTAATAATTCAGAACTTTAGGGATCAAAAATCAATTATCCAGAATTTTAGGCGTCAATAATTAATTATTCAAAACTTTAGGGATCCAAAAATTAATTATTCAAAACTTTATGAGCCAATTTAAACCAATTATGAACTTTTAGGGCTTAATTACAAAATTCAGAACTTTAATGACCCAAATTAATTAATTTTCAAACTTGAGAGACTTGATTATTAAACTCGAAACTTTAAAAGGCCAAATATGATGAATTTTAACCTTAGGGGGCTGAATTAACAAAGTTTTAAACTTAAGGGGCTGAAACATTAAAAATAGATTTTAAATATTTTAACCATAACCCTAATTCTTAAATTACAAACAAGGGTCTAAAATCTTCAAATTTACAGCTCATACCCTCACCCCTAAAATTTCATCCAAACCCTAAATCTTTAAAAAAAACAGGGGAGTGCCGCCCCCTTAGTAACTAAAGGCAGCGCGCCTCGCTGCAGAAAAATACAGCAACTGCTATCAGCAATGAGCAAAAACTAAATCTGTAATATTAAATTCAAAAATAATGAAATTATCACAAGAACAAAATTAAAATTTCGATTCTTAATGATTCAACATGAATTGACTCTGATACCACTTATTGAGAAAAATTTTTACCGTTATATTAATCATTCATGTTGAATTATCAAGAATTTGAGAACCTAAGAGGAAGCGTACTTAAATCAAACATGGTTGTCGCAATGAACAAGTCCTACGATTTTAGTTTTACAGATCAACACGATGTTCCTTTGTTTCTCTCTGAAGATAGGAGTCGGAATAAAATGAAAAATCATGTGATCCGGGGATTATAACCGTATATATATACACTAACGGCCCATTAACCTAATTCGGTCCATCATTAAATTAGGAACAGTCCTGATCTATACACGTAAAGACTCATACTTTAATTAGATGTTTCAAATCCCAAAATTCTGAAACTTTATTAGATCACTTTAAATGGGTTTAACCAAAATTGATAGCTTTTAATTTCACACATGTTCTATTAAAATCCTTACAATTCCTCGTTCTTCATCGACGAAATCTTGCCAATTAGGGGGTGGTTTTCTAAGTTCTTCAACACTATAAGAAAAATTACAGTTAGTGATATACGGACAAGTGCCAACCAACACAGTTTGGTTTTGTAAAACATTTTTCCAATAGCCTTCGACCGACTAGAACCCCTAAAATCCACGGATTTGGAATTTCTTGGTCTTTTATGTACCGGTTCGTTACCTGATCTTGATTGGGACCGTCTCGCATTATAATTTGAATTTGATTAGTTTCAACATAAGCTTCTCTATTCCATATCCCATTATCATCCTCAGAACCCCAGTTCTCATTGACACCATTTTCAGAGTTTCCAGAGATGATTCGAACCACATTTCCTCCAAAAAAAATCCGTTTTCTTGACTGTAATCCATTACCAACTAAGAACCTAGAAATTAATTCTTATTTCCAAATCAAGAAAAGGTAAAAGGGTGAAAATGAAGTGTATATGAAAAGGAAATTTTCCCTTCAGAAAAGCACATTGTAACTGGATATGAATTAACGAAACAAAATGCTGGCACAATTAAAACCAGATTACCACAATTAACAAAGAAGTGCAATAAATCTGAATACTGCAAATTGGAAACTCAAAACTCAATGGTGGAATTGGAAAGAGAACAAAAAGAGCACAAATTTCGAGAGTTCGCATGAACACGATGAAATCTCATCATTTACCTCTGCTTTAGGCCCAGCCCAAATCAAGCAATCTAGATCCAACCCGTGCTATGTCAATGGACGTAACGGATTTGGACCAGCCTCATTTATTCTCAATAAAGTGAGGTTTTCATAGCAGGCCGGTTTTCACCCAAAAGTAAAAAATGGATACTTTTTGTAAAGGTTAATTGGCGCAAAACGTCCCAACCTATGACGAGTTCTGTGGAAAACGTCCCTACCTTTACATTTTCTTGCACAAAACATCATTTTCACCAATATTTAAAATAAAATGACCATTATACCCTCTTATATAAATAAAACAAAAAAGTAAAGTAAATAATAAATTGTAATATGCTCATAAACTTTTTTAAAAATACAAATCAGTTCAAAACTTATGAAAATATTAAAAATAACAAAAACACACATGCTCTCTCTCTCTCTCTCTCTCTCTCTCTCTCTCTCTCTCTCTCTCTCTCTCTCTCTCTCTCCCCCTCCTCCGCCACCTCCATCCTCTTCTCCACCGCCACCAATGCGTCCAAATTTCGGTAGCCTCCAGACGTTGACACCGGTCAACAGTCTGCCAATTCCCATTCAATTACCACCAACAATCGACCCTAAGTCCATCAAGTTTGGCCAAAATTGATGAATCTCTACTGCTGCAATTGACTAATTCTACCAAGAAATCTTCAATTCATGCTGGAACGACCATGGGTACTGATTTAATCCAATGTCTACCTGGAAACCACATTGTGAATTTCCTCGAGCAGTTTAAGGAATGCAAGGTCTACATTGTCACCATTGAGTGCTGATGTCTCGAAGAAAAAAAGGCATTGGTTTTCTACAAACTCCACAGCATCCTCAGTTGGCACAACCCTTAAATCCACAAGATTAGCTTTGTTCCCAATTCACATGATCACAATTGAATGATCTCCCCTCATTTCCTCAACCCATCTAGTACTTGTTACTGCCCTATACCTGAGCTAAAATAGCAACCATATTTATTCTGCAAATCACAACTATTATACAAAGCTTAAACTTATAGACGATCGTGATTTAACATGAATTTGAGTCAAACCAAAAAGCTTCCCCTGCGCCCCATGAATTCAACTTTCAGAAATCCAATACCCAGATCTCAATTTTCAGTATGCGGCCTTTTTAAAGATTACAAATACCTTCAAATGTACAGAATTTGAGTCTACTTCAATCCCACAACATATGTACAAGGGAAATGTTGAGGTAGAAAATTTTCACGGATTGTCAAAGAAACAGAGCACAGAAAAAGATTAAACCACCACAATAATTAATAACGTTTTCCCCCAAACTATATAATAGAAAGGAAATGATACAGAGAGAATATGTGATGCAAATCAGAATATTGTATAGGGAAGATCCAAATATTTTTTTATTTTGTAAGGTAAGGTAAGATAAGGTGGGGGGAGTGAATATGAAGGCAAGATGGTGATGGAGTTTCCCCCTCAGTTTTTTCACATGGTGGGGCGCAGGGGAAGTTACGGGCGAGGTCATGGAAAAGCTTCAAAAAGGGGATTTGTTTTGGTTTGATTGTGGATTTGGGTTTGGGTTTGATTGTGGTGGTAGAATTTTGGGGGTGGAGAGAGTGGGGTTGGGGAAAGAGATAGGGGTGGTGCCTACAACGTGTCGGCGGCGGTGGTGGTCGGCTTTGGGGGCGGCGGTGCTGACTGTCGGAGTGGGGTGGGAGGAAGAAGTGTTATAAATTGATTTTTATTTTTTGGTTTTTTAATAAATATTTTAACCTATTTTGCAATTTTCCCTTTTTAATATTTTCATAAGTTTTGAACAGATTTGTATTTTTAAAAAAGTTTAGGAGCATATTGCAATTTATTATTTACTTTCCTTTTTTGTTTTATTTATATAAGAGGGTATAATGGTCATTTATATTAAAAATTGGTGAAAATGATGTTTTGCGCAAGAAAATGCAAAGGTAGGCACGTTTTGCACCAAAAAATGGAAGATAGGGACGTTTTCCACAGAACCCGTCATAAGTAGGGACGTTTTGCGCCAATTACCCTTTTGTAAAAATTAACAAAATGATCTCTTTTATATGTTATGGGTTGTGCTACTTGTACATTATGGCATCCATAATGGATGACATAATGTACAAGTAGAATTATCGGCACACCCTCCAATAGGATAATTCCACTTGTAGAATTATCCATATGTTATATGTCAATTTTATCCCTTTTTTAATTTAAAAAGTATCCTATATGCCAATAGGTAATTGCAAAACGTTCGAAGTAAATCTCGAAAGCTTCCAAAAGAAACTAAAACATTACACCAATCATAACAAATTTTATGCATTTTTCATTTGTTGAGAACACAATTTCGGTTGACTCTGTCATATAATTTTAAATACTAAGAATATGAAAAGCATTACATTCATATTTTGTTTTTATGAATTTGTTGACCTCAATATTCATTGGAAATGGCAAAAAATATCAAATTCATTGTATCTTTTGTTGGGCTCTTCAAGAAAAATGAATTATAGATTTGCAAAAGAGAGTAGTTGGTGGAACTGTTCAAAATGAATTATAGATTTGCAAAAGAGAGTAGTTGGTGGAACTGTCTCAAACGATAGAAAGTTGAGCATGTCGTGAACTAATAAATAGAATCAAATTGAAGCTTGGGGGTGGTACTCGGTTGAAGAAATCTACCGCGAGCTTTTTTAAGAACTTGTTCATATGATTAGACGTCACTTCTTTAATCGAAATATCTCCAAATAGGCATTTCTCCACGTTTGACGGTTTAAATACCGCATGAATCAATGTAAATAGCAGTTGAGCGTAGCATTAACTAAAAACCGAAGTCATCACGCTAAAATTTTTTACAATTCATTTTGTAACTATTTACGATCCTATATTAGGCTCAGTTTTTACATATTATCTGACCATGACAGTTCAGAAATCAAGACCAAGCAGATTGTTACCACGCAGTCACAGAAAGTACAAAATAGTAAAGAGGGATAGCAATTCGTGACTTTATAAATTTTAAGGCATTAAGTCACACATGAAATACTCGTAGCGCTTTAATCGAACTAACTCTGATTCTATGCATCACATCTTCAGGGAAAAATCATATGAGAGAAGAACGAAGTTTCAGTGGAATAGAGGTAGAGTGTTAAGTTGGCGAGCTACAGGCACGTGTCTAGCTACGAAATCACTCGTGCGCTTCGTTCGTTGGCTCGCACGAGTTGGTTTGAGAACAGGACGAGCTAGCTCACTTTTTAGTTTGTGAGCCATGCTAGGCAATCATATCTATAGCTTACACGGGGTTTTTAGTCATGGAGGCTGCCTTGTACTAAAGAGAAAAAAATGATAAATCACATTATTGTCCTATTCATTACTGTTCTGTAATAACATGCCAAGATGTTTTAAGATTGGAAATTTTCCCAAAAAATCGGACATAAGATCAAACAGGAGACATTCAAAAAACCAAAGGTTTTCACTTGTACTATTAAAACTCAACAAAATCAGTCAATTGTCATGATAAAATCCTAGGAACAGATTTCTGTACATCTTATGTTGAATTCTGTAAGGTGCAACTTTTGTACTATGGCATGCTACCAGCCAGAGTGTTCGAGTGAAATTTCACCCCTAACCACGACTAGCTGCTGATTTCATTGCTGTTCATACTAATCTCATTTTTTCATGGTTTTATGTACAAAAAGTACATCCTCAATCCAAGCAACAATGTTGAATGCCAAACCTTCCAACACTCTGGCATAGCTCTCCAGGATTGCTTGTCCTACATCCTGCAATAAAGTGCAGAGAGAAAATGAGAACTTCAATACATTAAGTATTTTCTTGCCGCAAAACAATGGAACACAGTATTGGACAATATAACAAACAAGATTTTAGCTTATTTTTCTTAATTAATATTGTCCAGCACGGCATTGAATGGACATTGATTTGTACAAGGATAAGATATAAACTTGCCTTATTGTATTGGATCTTGCTTGTGTCCAATGTAGTTTGTGAGAGTTCTGGATATCTTTGCTTCAGGCAGAACAACAAGGTCTCGGCTCTTGCGGCTAAGACATTATTCTTATCGTTTCGATCAATCTCAGACACAAAGTCCTTAACCATGTCCCATGATGATTTAGAGTGAGTCACGCATTTACGTCTCCATGTATGCATTGAAGCTTCAACCTTGTCTGCAAACTCAAGTGCCTCATGTTCAGAGCCTATATCAAGAGAATCAAGAAGACAACCCGGGGAAAATTTTTCTGTGGTATACATGTAGCGGTAAATATTATCTCCCACACTTGCTTTTCCATTCTAGAATCACCAAAAATGATGTTAGAGAATTGATTACTAAAAGTTTTCTGGTCTATGCAATTGTTATGAAAAATTCGTGGTGCCAACCTACCTTAGGCAGAGTTGCAAGGTATGATTCTGGTATCTCCATTTCAGCAAGAATGCTATTATTGATGGACAGTGAAGCTTTGTGAATTTGGTAGGCACAATCGCGCTTTTGGAACAAATGTTTCATTGATTTCTCAGATAGGCCAGTAGAAGGAACACAAGGAACCGGCAACCACCATTTTTCATCTACTCGTTGAGGCTGAGGCTGAAGTATCCTCCTGAATGATCCAGAACGCGTTGAATTTCCCGACATGCTTCCAGGATCTGCATACCAAAATTCTGTCTCCTCGAAGCTGTCCAGTATATCCTATGTACAAAACTAATTTCATTAGGCATTGGAGAAAGGCAGAATCATTCATTAAAAGAAAATATCTAGATTTTAGCAGATAAAAATGTTCTTACCAGGAGCATTGCATCTAGTTTTCTCAACGCAGGAAGGTTGATGTAAATATCTGATCTTGGTCTGCTTGTCATCACCTGAAATACATACATTTGCTAAGTGACACGAGACCAGGAAAGCTTACGTCCGAAAAACAAAAGAAAGAGTCTTCACCTCTAAAGTAGTCCCGTCTTTCAAAGTCTGCAATGCAGGGGCTAATTCTACTATGTAATCACAGACTGATAAAAGGCAATTCATTTCTCTTTTCCACATCAATTTCTTATCAGGACGCAAAGGCTCTAACTTCTGATGCTGACCAAATACTGAAGCTGAAATGCATAAACAGCATGTTTGGTTATTGGTAAACAGTACTAAATATGATTTGATAGTACAATAGACAATATTTTAGCATATTTTTCTTCATTAATTGTGTCCACTACACCTTATTAAAGGTTCCAAAGATGTACTAACAATGAAACATACTAAAAACAGAAATGAATTCATAATATATCCGCTATTGACAGTTTGGTTCTTTTTGGACAGATTAGACAGAATAACTAACAAATTTGCGTCTTCTTTATAATACTATCCATTATGATATATAAAAAATGCCTACCATAGAGATTTGTTATGGCATTGGAGATTGTCACTGCAGTGCAAACACCTTTTCCACTTCCTGACATGTCCTCCCCCAGCAAAAGCTTTGAAAATCTCTCCTTCATCAGTTCCAGCTCTGAAATATTTTAGTAACAATTGAGCATACTTGTATCGTCGTAGAATTTAGGAGTAATTGTAAATTATTTCACCATAGTTTGGTAAACTTGCAGATTATTATCCCCTCAAGGACAGGAAAACCATGCAAATTACCCTCAAATCAGCAAAAAATAAATCAAAAGTAGACTAATCCACAAGATTTTCAAAAGTGATTCAAGACTATTCCAAAATCATGAGGGTAATTAGCAGGATTCACAAACCACAAGAGGGTGATTCATATATTAGACTAGGAGGAATATATGTATAACATTGTGAACTCACCTAACTCCATTGTTTCCTCACTGTGCTGCTTTTCATCATAAGGATACCTGTGCTGCTTCATTCCTAATCTCGAAAGGGCTGCACGAGTTGGAGTTTTCATGCCAGGCCAGCAATTAGGAGAGGCTGTCTCAGAACAGCTGTTGTCATCCGTGTGCTCAGAAAATGCTGAGGTCACGGAACTCGTTCTGCAGTAAGCAAAAGATTCTCCACTAATAATTGAGTAACTGGTAGTCTCTGTTGGAGATTGATCAGTCTGATCCAGAGAAGATGACAGCTGATATCCCATATCAGTATTCTCCGCCGAATTCGAAATGCTATCCATTAAGATCCTCTCTCTGTAAATTTTGGACTAAATTCTCAAATTCTGCAAGTATTCTACACAGATCATCAAGGAAATCACTTTCTCAAATAAAAAAAGCTATAAAAATGTATGATATTTGATTAGGCTCCCTGTCTGTCAAATCTGAGGTAATTGCTCGAATTATGAAAGTATTCTTAATTCATTTAATATACAGAGTTCAAGATTCTGGGACAAATTCTCGAACAGTTAAACTCAAAAATGAATGATATTTGAATACAGAACAACCCGGGAAACGACTCAAAATTCATGGATTTTACAGCCCAAAGAAAAGCACACATTTATCTTTTTCAAGTAAAAGCAAAAGAAATATTATCAAATGTCATTGTTTTATCAAAACTTTGAATAATTCTCTGAAACAAGATTCATAAAGTGAAGCTTCCAAAGCATATAATCCGGGAGATGGAATAAAACTGAAATTTGACAGAAACTTAAAGCAACAACGGCAGTTAGAAAAAGCCAACGGGAAGCCTACCTTTTAATTTTTTAGATTTTGAATTTGAACAGTTCCCCTCCTAATTTTTCATCACTTTTTTCTGCAAAAAGAATTGTTTTTCTTTGAATAAAACCCAACTGTTCAGAATCTTGAATGAAGAACAATCTCAGCCATTGATCACGCAATGGATTGTGAAATCAAATATAGGGGAACCCAGTTGCCAAAATGCTTCCTTCTTTTATTATGAATTTTGGAGGAATGACAGTGAAGCATGCAATGCATATAATAAGCCTATATGACACAAAATATAGTAACCCGGTTCATACCTTTCCCGTCAAGACCCAAGGGTCTCTTTCGTTGTGTCCGTCGGTCGGTCGGTCGACACGAACTCGTTTGAAAACGTCAATTTTGAAACTTGATTGTCAGTATAAGCTTTCAACGGATAGAATTGTGTATATAAGTTGTCTAAAATTTAATACCATACTGATATTGAAACTTACTTTTTTTAGTCCGTCTCACGGTATTGCCACTTGTTCAACTTTAGTTGAACAATTTTTGAATCAAACGGTCCTCTCCAAAAGGCGTTTTTAATGTGACTTTATCGAGTTGTCCAACCTGTCAACACGTGGTAGTGACCTAAACAAGATAATAACTTTTTTTTTTATTTTTTTGCCAGATACGATAATAAATTATATCATTACTCTTCGTTTCAAGATAAGCGAGTTTGATTAATTTCATTTTATTATAAAATTAAACGTCCAAAACTTAATGAAACATGTCAAATTTGAAGAACTCAAATTAAATTAAAAATTATATAACTAAATAATTTTTTCCAGTTCTATAATGGATGGAGGGAGGAAGTGGCCTGTGAGATGCTTCCATCAACTTGAGCACTAACAAGCTGTACTAAATTTATATTTGGTAAGGGAATAAAAAAATAAGTAATTGCTTAAAATTGTTAATAATTTCCTATTTTAGGTTTGATTAATAATGAAGCAATAACATTATGGAAAGACAATAAATTAGGGATATATGATTAATATTTAAAGATTAAAATTATGGAAAGACAAGAAATTAGGGATATGTATATATATAATTAAGTCAAAATCGGATGGTTAGCCCGTGATTAACGCCATCCTATACTAAACAAAAAATTGAGTTTTCTTTGTTTTAATTTCTTCTTCAAACATTGAAAGTACGAGGCTAGAAGGGCACGACACAACTCATGTTTTGATTGTAATATTGAAATTGGCAAAATGTCTTTGTGAGTCGACCATGCTAAGTATGACAAAAATCTCTATAACACTCGTCATTACCAACCTACCGACCAATCCCATGTGGGCTAGTAACTTTGGTAATAAAATTTGAGAATAGTGGGAAAATAAAAATCTCTCCTCCAGGGTTCCAACATTCAACCCAATGTCACTAAAAAAAATAAAAATAATAATAATAAATAAATAATAAAAAGTAATTCACCTAGCTTGGTACAGATCAAGGATGGCATAATTTATATAAATATTATATTTGTTAAAATATACACGGTTTTTGAAATCATTTGAATTTCATATGTCGGCTATTAAAAATGAAATGAATATGAATGAAGAAATTAAAAACTATTGATTCATAAATAAAAAATTTATCAACATAAAACACAAGTTTTAGGGACAAAATTTTCTTGAATATTGCTCAATTGGTAGACGTGCGGACCACTATTTGACTCTTGTCACTCTTCGCTGTCACATATAGTTCAATGGGAGCGGCATATAAAATATAATTAGCATTTAAATAATTTAGCCAAATGATTGTGTAGAAATGAATAATTTTTTTAAAATGTGGAGAAAATTTAAAAATTGTGTCTCGTGATTTTAATCATTTTTAAAAAAAAATTATAAAGATAAATTTATTATATTGGGATGCTTTTTCTTCTTTGGTTTTTGGTTTTAGAGGGTGTTGAAAGGTGACATAAAATTATAATGTTCAATTGTTTGATAGTCTCATATTTTAAAGTTTATTTTGAACTTGTTGACTAGAAATTCACGTCACTTTCTCTTTTCAAGTTGAGAATGTAGAACTTACGGAAATTTAAAGAGTTTTGAGCGGATGGATTAAAAGAGTTTTGTATTTGAATAATAATTTCAAAAGAGTTTCAAGTTTTAAATTCGGTGTTGCATTCGAAGAATAACTTCAAAAGAGTATAGAGTGGAGTGATAAAAATGAGTAACCTTAAATGAATGGATCAAATAAAAACTTCGAAAGAGTTTAGTGTGATTTTGTACGATTTGATCTTCATATTTTGATTTTTCTTTCGATCAACCCTTCATATATTGCAACTTAAAGTCCTTGAACTTTTGGAACTTGTGCATTTTGGTCCACAACTTCACAATTTTGTACGATTTTGTTTTATTTTCACTTCATTTTGCTTTGTACTCTGTCCTTGGGTGATTTTCATACAAAAATAATAATTACATAATTATAAGTAGAAATTCGTTCATTTAATCAATATTTAAGCTTATTTAGACATTAAATAAGAGTGCAAAAATACACTTATCACACATCCCCATTACCTCGAACAAGATGGAGAGTAATACACAAAATCAGCTGAATATAGAGTTAGAAAGTGAAGAGAAAGTTAATGAGGACAACCCTATTGACCAAAACCCTCTAATTGATTGTCAATTAACTAGAGATAGAAATAGGAAATCACATAGGGAACCCCAAAGGATGCCTGAATATACCATTGCCTATAAGGAGGCTATGAGAAATGAAAAAAGTTGAGGAATCGCTAGGTTCCATGAGAGAAGAGAAAAGTTCTCTTCTCAAGAATTAAACTTGAGATTTAATTCCTAAACCTAAGGATAAATTGATCATAAGATCCAAATGAATTTATAAATTAAGAAGGGGACCATTGAGAATGAGCCCGTGAGATATAATGTTAAATTAATAGCCAAGGGATACACACAGAAAGAATGTGTATATTATAATGAGATCTTTTCACCAGTTGTTAAGTATACCACTATTAGGGTCATTCTTGTTTTTGTTGCTTGAACACCTTAATGTCAAAACTTCCTTTTTTTTTTTTTTTTGCATGGTGACCTTGATAAAAATATTTTTCTGAATTAGCCCAAAGGTTTTGAAAGTAAGTGACCATGTGTGTGTGTGTGTTTTTTTTTTTTTTAATCTATTTATGGGTCAAAACAATCTCCGCATCAGTGGTACAAAAAGTTTGATTCTTATGTGTTGTCTATTGGTTTCAAGAGGAGAAAGTTTGACCATTGCTTGTATTACCTACACAACAACACTAATAAAGAGTGGGTATGTGTTATTTTATGTGGACAACATGTTAATTGGACCTAACATGAAGGTGGTAAACAAGAATATTAAAATGGAGTTAGGGAAAGAATTTGACATGAAAGACCTAGAACATGTTGGAGGATCCTTGGTATGAAGATTAATCGGGATAGGTCTAATTCTTGCTTGTATGTGCATCAAACTCCTTACGTGCTTAAAGTTTTAGAGAAATTTGACATACTTGACTGCAAACCAACTTTTATGCCTTTTGGAAACCATTTCATTTTATATAAAAAAAAATCACCTGCCAATGATGAAGAAAAAAGAATTTATGAATGATATTCCTTATTCAAATGTCAGGGCTCAATTATGTACCTTATGATCTATACTAGACCTGATTTGGCTTTCACTATAAGTGTATTAAGTAGGTATATGTCTAATTATGGTCCCAAACATTGAGAAGCGTTAAAGTGGTTGCTTAGGTACTTGAAGGATACTTTTAATGCGGGGTTAGTGTATAAATCTAGTATTGAGGGTGTAAAGCTTTAAGTTTTCACAGATATTGACTATAGTGGTGATAGAGACAATATGAAATCTACTTCCTCTTGCGTGTTTACTTTGTGAGACTCTTGTGTGAATTGAAAGTCTCAACTTCAACATATAGTTGCTTTATCTACCACTGAATCTAACAATATTGTTGCCACATAAGTTATTAAAAAAGCTTTATGGTTTAGAGATTTACATAATGAACTAAGCATTTTAAGTGATAATGTAATAGTATACTCTGATAGTCAATCTACTATTCATCTGTGTAAGAACCCTGTGTTTCATGAATGCACTAACACATATAGATGTAAAGCTATATTTTATTAGTGATGTAGTATCTCAAAATTTAATAAAACTTCAAAAAGTACATTCAAATTATAACCCTACAGATATGGGCACTAAGGTGCTTCTTGGGTAAACTTTAGAAGCTATCTTACATGTCTACATCAGAAATGGTATGTGAAGCTTCAATTTTATTTGAAATCACGTTATCCGACTACTAAACCATTTTTTTCTTTTTACAGGTGTATTTGGAATCAATGTGAATGTTTGTTGGGTATTTTGATACCAAATAAATTCGGGACGATGATGAATTTATCGAATATATAACCTATTGTTGTACTATATATACTTGGCCTCCCCTCTGCATAATAACACACGATTTCCTTTAGGCTCCCTTTTGAGAAATATTTCAGCTACTTTTCTTTGTGCTCTGTTTTTTGCCTTTTGTTCAGTTCCTTTGTGAGACCCATTATCTCACTCTTCTGTCAGCACCTTGGTCGGCGATCGGCTACTAGTTCGACCCCTGTCTATTCGATTTTCTCCCTATTCGTTGCTGCCCTCGTGTTGCCTCCGTGTGTGGCTATCTCTATGTGATATCTGCGTGTTTTCTTTGTGGCTTTGAGTAAAATTCTTGGTTCCTTCTTATGATGCTTCTTTGTGTGGTTTTCGGTCTCAAATATTAGCCCCATACAAAATACAAATCCATTTTGGAGCCAATCTTTGTGAAATCAATAGAGATATATATAAATTGTAATTTATAAATTCCATCAGCATAATAGCCGATGACTTAAGTGACACTTTTAGACAAGCTAGTAAGACGCACGTGCAATGCACGTGCCGTAGTATAGTTGGCTATTATGATAGTGTAAATATAAAAAAAAAAAATTATTTGTCTTAAGTATTAGTTATATTAAATTTAAAACACCTAAAATGATGATAGGTGACAAAAATAATATTAAGAGATTTGATTCAAAACTTATTTTCTAGACTCTGCGTTTGAAGGTCTCTCTATTCTTTTTAAAAAAAGACAGAACATAGATGATCAAGTGTTATGTCCTGCTAAGGAGATACTGAAGTTCAACATAGTCCTCATTTTTCTACCTACTGAGATAAGGCATTATGTCTTATTCATCTCGTGCTCATAAAATCTCCAATTAAATGTATCAGTTGCACCAATATTTAATTTCTTTACCAAGATGTATGTAGTCAAGACTAATTAATTAATGATAATACAGAGCGTGTTCGGTAGAGATTAAAATCGGATTAAAATTGAAAAATTAGTCGTTATTGTTGACTTTTATTAAACGAGTAGGACCCAATAATGACTATATTTTCAATTTTAATTGAATTTTGAGCTGTACCAAACAAGCTAACATTGCAGAATTTAGAACAAATCAAGGGTCTATATCAGTATTAAAACCACAATACAACGAAAACTTCCATCATATAGACAAAAAGAATAACAAACGATCACCTAACTTCATAAATTTCGTCGAATATCTTTTCAGCATGTTCTAATGATACTGTACATTAAATCCATTTTAAAAAACTAAAATAATCCAATTCATAGAAGATGTTTGTCTACAAGCATTGCATGATATAGGATAATTCTTCTGAAAATCATTAAATTCCTTCAATATCCATTTTGACGCCATAAATTTACCATTTTTAACAGTAAAAACTAAAGAAAAATGAAATCAAAAGAAATTGACGTGAGTATGGAGGTTGTGGGTTGGGTAAAAAAGAAAAATTAACTATTATGATTTTACGTTTAATAATTTAAGATAATTTTTATATTTAAACTTAATCGACAATATATTTATTATTATCACATTTTAATTTTTTTTTTTAAAATTTAAATCGATCCAAATGGATATTCATATCGTGAAATATCGAATCAAATGAAAAATTGTAGAAGAATAAAGATCGAAAAAAGAACATTGGAATGGGGTTGGAATTGAAAAGAAACATAAACAATTACGACTTTACGTTTCACAATTAATGTAAAGTTATTTATTATATTTAAAATTTATCGATCATATATTTATTATGACCAAACTTCAACATTTCCAACAAATTTTAAATCGCTTAAAACGAATATTTGTAACTTAAAATACTGAATCAAACGTTTAAAAAAAAAAAAGATTAGACGACTTAGCCGAGCCGAGCTTAAAACAGATATTTGTAACTTAAAGTATTGAATAAAAAAATCGCTTAGACGGCTTAGCCGAGCCATATAATCATTTGGCTCGGCTCGACTTATGAACAGTAACCACCAAGTGACTCTGTTATTTATGTAGAATAATATGCTAACAAATTATCTGTTTTGCTTAATAAGTGGGACTCTGCCTAAGTAGTCACTTTTCGTTTAGGACTTGTTCACAGCTTTCTTTCTTTAGAAACAGGGGCGAACGTGGGGTGTGGCCTAGGGGGCAAGTGCCCCCCCCCCCCCACCCCTAGATTTTGAAGGTTTTTTTTTTTCCAATATATATATATAATATAAAGAAAAAAAAATTGAATAATTTCCCTAAATTCTCTCCCCCCCACTCCCTGTCTCCAACCATCTTTCCCAACGTCCCTGTCCTCCCCCCCCCAACAAATCTCACTCACCAGGATGAACCACAGGTCCACAACACCATCGGTCCACCACAGACACAACCCATAGACCACAGACTCCACTGCCTCGACAACTCCACTCGAAGATTCAAACTTCAACACTCGAA
Organism: Fraxinus americana; assembly: GCA_035079005.1. Lineage (NCBI taxonomy): Eukaryota > Viridiplantae > Streptophyta > Magnoliopsida > Lamiales > Oleaceae > Fraxinus > Fraxinus americana. The sequence goes on from CM068714.1 coordinate 18,564,212, forward strand.
GATCCACTGCGCCAGCTGGCCCAGCTCCACTACCCTTCTTCTCCGACTCCGCAGCAACCCCAACTCCTCCAGTCTCCGACTTCAAAGCTCCAGCCCATCTCCTCCAAGCTCTAGGTCTGCCTCAGCCAGCCTCTGACTGCTTATTTCTCCTTTTGTGTTGAATGTTATTTTGTTCATTTTGTAAATAAATTGCTACGATTTTTCCTCTGAAAATGAAATTAATGGGGTTATGATATTGATTGTTAAGTGTTAATGTAATGTTTTGATTCTTTTGAATTGAATTTGGGGATGGATAGACAGGATAGTTAGGGACTGAATTTAAGGATTGAGTTTATTGATTTGGGGATTTTGGGATTTTGGTAGAAACCTATTTCATGAAATTTAGGGATTTAGAGATTTGCTAATGAACATGTTTGAAATTTGGTTGGCAACTTGATATGACTTAATAAGAAATTGATTTAGGGACTTCTAATATGTTTGATTTTTTATTTGTTTCAGTTATGGACAAATACTTTAAACGTAAATTTATGCTTTCTTGTGATGAGCAAAATGACGATGAAATGAATGTTCGAGACAAGAGTGGTAAACATGATGTTGAAGTTGGTGTTGGTGTTGATGTTGGAGTTGGAGTTGGAGTCGGGGATATTGATGTTGCACATCTTATCGTCGATCCTGGATTGAGAATTCCAATACAGAATTATGATATTAATTATCGAGACATGATTCGAAGAGCATATGTGCAAAGGGGTCCTTGTCAGCCTCGCAATCATGTTTTTCCACCCACAAGAATGGATAACAAAGATAGGAGATTTTGTGTTTCGTGGTATGATGAGCACCCTACCTGGTTGGAATATAGTGTAGCGAAAGATGCAGTTTTTTGTTTTTACTGCTATCTTTTCAGTTCGATTGGTGGTTCATTTGTTAATGATGGATTCTCGAATTGAAAAAAGAAAGAATGCCTTAGAAAACATGTTGGCACTTCAAGTAGTGTACACAATCAGGCTCGAGTGAACTATGAATCGTTCAAGAATCAAGAGCAAAGTATTCAATCATGTCTTGTTAAGCAATCAAATCAAGCTCAAACAGATTATAGAATTTGATTGAATGCGTCAATTGATTGTGTTCGATTTCCTCTACGACAAGGTATGGCTTTTCGTGAACATGATGACTCTGAAGATTCAAACAACCAAGGAAACTTTCTTGAACTATTGCATTGGTTGTGTGATCATAATACTGAGATTAAGGCCGTTGGTTTGACTAATGCACCTAAGAATTTCAAATTAACATCACCACGAGTGCAAAAAAATATTGTGAGTTCTATTGCTTCTAAATGTCTAAATGTGATTATGAAAGATGTTCGTGGTAGTTTCTTTTCAATTTTGGTTGATGAATCTCGAGACATTTCAGTGAAGGAGCAAATGTCGGTTGTTATTCGTTATGTGAAGAATGGGCATGTGTTGGAATATTTTGTTGGTGTTCGTCATGTTTCGAGTACCACAGCTATATCACTTAAGGCTGCAATTGATCAATTATTCTCGGAGCATAGCTAAGGTATATCTAATTTGAGAGGTCAAGGATATGATAGAGCTAGTAACATGCGAGGTGAGTATAATGACCTGAAAGCACTTATTTTGAAAGAAAATCCAAGTACATATTATATTCATTGCTTTGCTCATCAACTTCAGTTAGCTCTTGTAGTTGAGGCACAGAAACATCCGAAGATTGAAACTTTCTTCACTACTATACATAGATTGGTGAATATTATCGGTGGATCGGCGAAAAGGGGTGATATTATTCGAAATAATCAAAGGTGGAAAGTTCTTGAAGCAATCAGTGTCGGTGAATTATCAAGTGGACGAGATCTCAATCAAGAAACTAGCCTCCAGCGTCCTGGTGATACACGTTGGGGGTCTCATTACAATTGTTTAACAAATTTGATTGTCATATTTTCAACCGTAGTTGACGTTGTTGAGATGATTGCTACTGACGCTACAAGTACCGGAACAAGAGGTGATACTTGTATTTCATTTGAGTTAATGTACAAATTTGAATTTGCATTTAATCTACATCTTATGAAAAAGATTTTGGGGATTTCAAATGAACTGTCAAAAGCATTACAACGAAAGGATCAAGATATTGTCAATGCCATGAGATTGGTACAATTATGTAAAACACGGCTCCAAATGATGAGGGACGATGGATGGGATTCTTTCTTTGGGGTTGTTTGTTCGTTTTGTGAAGCTCATGAGATCAATGTTCCTAATATGGATAATATGTTCATAACTCTAGGTCGTTCACGGCGTGAGACAGTGACAAATTTGATCATTATCGTATTGAAATGTTTTATGCTATCATTGATATGCAATTTCGGGAGCTGAATGATCGTTTTTCTGAGATAAATAGTGACTTGCTACTTTGTGTTGCATGATTATCTCCAAATAACTCATTCGATACTTTTGACAAAAACAAAGTGATTCGACTATGTTAGTATTATCCGTTTGATTTTGACGCAACAGATATCTCAAAATTTGATGATCAGTTAGATACATACATTCTTGACATGCGCACATCTGAAGATTTTGAAGGATTACAGGGTATTAGTGATCTTGCACAGAAGTTGATTGCAAAGAATAAACTTGCAATGTATCAATTAGTCCACAAGCTTATGACATTAACATTAGTTCTTCTCGTGGCTACTGCTACAGTCGAGATATCCTTTTCTGCGATGACTTGTGTCAAAAATCGTCTACGCAATTGTATCGGAGATCAATAGTTAAATGATAGTTTGATTGCATATATTGAGAAATATGTATTTGACAAGATTGGAAATGATGTAATTATGAAACGTTATCAAAATATGCGAACACGCAGACAACAGTCGTAATAAAATATCTATTTTTTCGTCTTTTTTTGAAAGTTTGATTGTGTCCCCCCCTGTTTAAGAAGTCTGCGTCCGCCCCTGTTTAGAAATATACTTCCAAAGCAGAGTCCACGTACCAACTATGTATGTTTCACTTTCAAGAGGATCTATAAGGTTTACTGTAGTGTAAACAAGCATATAATATGCAATCATGGTACATGTACATATTGTTTTACGTCATTTCTTACATTGTACTACGGGTTGACACATGATTAGACATTTTTAAAAAACACACACACTTTCCCGTCCAACACTTTTTGAATCTCCACACAATGTAAGGCAAGATGTCATCCATGAAATGTACACTTAGCAAAATTCTTATATATGGATCTTGAGTTGTATTGGCTCGTATTTGATCCAACACATTTCAACCATTGGATCCTCTGACCCTCAATCGAGTTTGCTTCCTAGGTCTTAATTTCTAAACAAGAAACAAAACGGGCATAAAGCATTGATAAACTGAGAATTTTCAAGAACATGGTTTATGTGTTATTATCAACCCATCGCAGCTAACCCCGACAACAAAGATTAAGACAAGCTAACCCATGTTACATACTAAGTCAATGCTTCCACCTATTGATAACATAATTACTATTGCATCGAGTATGAGAAGTGTTGTATCGAGTCAACAATTCCCTCTAGCATAAACTGGCTAAGAAGTTTGAATGATAACACACTATTAATTCGAATAGACAACAAAACAAACGGCATCTAATGTGAAAAAGCTGGTCCACTTGTTCGTTTCCTTTTAAAAGCCGGATGGATGATTCCATTGGACAACTCCAATTTATCGACTCTTGCCATATAGTCTTTCATCCTTTCCAAAACAATAGGCATCATAGTGGCATTTCTTGAGGTCTTCTGTTTGAGGAGTTGGATTTTCTCAGCTTCCTCTTGATCCTCTCCAACTAATGAGGCCATTCCACTTGACTCAACAGGTACCACTATGGGAAGAGGAATAGGCAATATTAAATAATAAAAGATGTTACATATTTTAATTGACAGAAAGGCCACGCAGTCAGGAGCGCCATCGAAACGTGGAAAATGGAAATATATTCAATTTCACATTACACATCACATTGATACACTTTAGATGCAGGGTATTGCCTTTATTCAAAAGCTATAGCCCACGGCGGAGGTGCAAACCACCCTATTATCACAAAGAATCAAACTCGGGATTCCACCCCAAGCCCACCCATGTTTCAAGCATGCTCTGCATTATAAACCAACCCAAATGCTCTAGCATCGACTTGGACACGGAACATCTAACTCTTGTACCAACTAGTATAGCTACGACTTCGTTCAAAACCTATAGTTCATGGTGGAGGTGCAATCCATCTAATATCACCCAATATCAAGCCCGGGAATCATCCAAGCCCACCCCCTTCAGACACATCCCATTTCGATCATGCTCGTGCATTAACTTTCCCTCCCCAAATTTCTGAGGGAGCTGAGTTTTGCAGGAAAACTTCAGGAATAAGATGTGCAGTACAATACTGCTTAAAGGACAGGCTGTCTGAATGGAAACAAAAAATATCTGCTCTTCAACCAAACAAAGGAGATAAACCACAAAGAATGTGAGGAAGATGAATGCTGAAATTTTCAATGAGGTGATTCTAAGCACAGTTCACATATGCACCTCAGGTTTGTAGGAACACTATTGAATATAGTGCACCGGGTGAAAACAACTTCAACACACAATTTCTCAGAAGCAGCACCATGTTTGGAGGGATAGAACTTAAGCTGTGGGATTGGATTTCGGGAAAGGTAAAATCAATCAAAGGGATATATTTTTGCTTCCAACTCCAAGGCCAAATTCTGCTACCAGAAACAGTTTTGGAGTAAGAAAGGATGAATTAGATGGAAATCAACCTACCACCCCACACCAACCCCCCCCCCCCCCCCCCGCCCACAAAAGACAAAAGAAAGGAAAAGGCAAGAAAGCGAGAAAAAGAATGTAAATCATAAAAGACCAAGAAAAAATGAAGTTTGGAAGAAGACGAGTCCAAAAATCTCAATTTTTTAACAGTCATCAAAGATCTGGTGAAGCCTAACATTTGCAGAATTTTAAGAACACAGAAAAAGAAAAGACTAAAATTATTTTCCTAGCTTTTCACTACTTGGGAGCAAATTACAACCCAACAGCAGCTTCCATTGTCAACAAAATCAGTCTCAAACTGCAACTCACAATCATCCTCCAGGGTAACCACAAATACATATGCACAGACTTGAATGCGGCTAAATGCACATACCATTTTTATACGAGAATGATAACAATTAATCAATTCACTGTGGTGGATGAATCCTGGCCACCTAACAACAGAGCGTGATTAACATCTCTGTGGCTCTGTTTAGAGGCTATTGGTGGAGTAAAGGATCTTTTTGTCTGGATATAGATGAAATAAATCGATTACGCTGATACGGAAACTGAATACCCCGAATGTCTTTTTGTCAATTGGGCACTTAAGAGTTGGCTAGTTTCAGTCATTTCAACCAATTACACAATCAATTTATATTATGAACAAGACTGTCAACACACTTCTGCCATGTATAATGCAATCCATATCCCAGAACAGAACCACAGATAAATGTTTCAATTTGGACAAATTAGAAAGGATTTATAAAAAGTATAAAAATGACCAAAATTTAAAGCAATTATAATCACATTTTGACCAATATTCTAAATTTAACAAAAGAAAAAAAAAATCTTCAGTTCACGGGAAAACAGTGATACCTTTATCCAACAATCCCTAAGAGAGACAATACACACAGCAGAGACCCAGAAAACCTAGAAATGTATGCACGCACCTGAGTTAGGGCCCGTCTCCGATTCGGGTCCAGGTTCAGACCCACTTTCGGACAAACGGGTCGGGGGAATAATGGGTCGTTGAGACGAGAGAAGAGAAGCAAGTGTGGAGTACAATTGATCCGGATGTCTAGTTCTGTACTCGAGTACTTTCTGGGCTATTTGCTCCACTTCTTCTTCAAGCTTCAACACCTCTTCTTCTTCATCTTCTTCTTGGAGCACGTCGTCTCTTTGAGTTGGGTTCTGGTTTTGCGTTCTGGTTGACATTTGGTTTCTGGGTCGGGTTTAATCCCGCTTACTGACCCTTCCCCCTCTCTATGGATATATATGAGGGGCGCCTTTTTGGTGGTCGGGTTGCAAAATTTGAAATTGAACGGCTTGCAGAGAATTACGACTGTATTATGACTGTTGCGAGTTTGCAAGTTGGGCGCGGATATACCCCACTTCACCGTCGAGTTGAGATCTCATTAAAAATAAAATTGAGGAAATTGCAACAACGACACTTTTTGGATTATCTTCCACCTATTTTAAAGGCTAATTAGCACAAAACGTCTCTATCTTTGGGGTGAATTTCGGAAACCGTCTCTACCTTTCATTTCTTGACATTTATGCCCTTACCTTTGGGATTTTGGTGCGCTGAACATCATTTTCACTGTTTTTTGACGATTTTACCCTCCATTCAATTTAGACACAAAGAAAAGAAAAGAAAAACAATCCAATAAATTGCAACTATAGGCCCAAACTTTTTAAAAAGTGCAAATAACCCATTAGACTTCACCTCCTTCCCAAAACTCACCCTCACCCTATCGTTGCCTGCCGGTCATTTTCTGGCCACCATGGCCGTCGAATTGTTGCACCAACACCATCTCCTCATCAACCCCTAACGTACCAACACAAATTCAAACCTCAAAATACATCAAACTCAAACCAAAATTCGGCCAAAAAAACAACATTCACGCACAGTTTTCTTCCAATTTCGACCCAATCCATGGATGCCCATGTTAATTACACGCCACAGGTCCCTCAAGCTCACCTAGACGCATCCATTCATGTTCCAATTACATCAAATAACAAAGAAAATTAAAATCTGCAGTTTTTCGAAACGTGTTCACGGCCGGAAAACCCAAATTCCGGCGACGGTGGTGGTCCCTATGATCTCGGACCACCTAGGCTAGCATACTCTCTTCATGGCACAGCTATTCCACTCATGGGTCATCAACAATTTGGGCGAAATGTGCACGAACATGCTGGGTCGAAATTGGTCGGTCCATGAATTTTCTTCCTTTTCTTTCTTGATTCAAAACCTGTATAATTACCCGTAGAAGCTGAGGGTCTTTTTTTCAACCAATATATGGTGTTTACCCATCTGTAATGGAATCTTCAGGCACAAATGGCAGAGGTATAGAAGATTTTGGAGTCAATGCCATCCATAGAAGAGGAGGTTCAGGCACTTAGGAGAGAAAACTATGCTTTTGAACATGAAATGGAGCTCGCTTCAACTGTCCAGGGACAACGTTCTGGTGGCATTTGGAAGTGGGTTGCTGGCTATATTAGGTTCCTAGGAACTGCTGAAGTTGCCCAAGTCAGTATCTTACTATTGTTGTGACATTCGCACGTGAATGGTATGGAGACAGGACAGAGATGGGGTGGATGGTAGTGCGTGAAGGCTGTTTTTTGGCCGAATTTTGGTTCTATTCTGTTGTTTTTTTAGGTTGAAATTTGTGTAGGAATGTTAGTTGTTGATGAGGAGATGGTGTTGGTGCAAATATTTGGTGGTCACGGTGGCCTGAAAATGGCCGGCATGCGGCGATAGGATGGGGTGAGTTTTGGGAAGAAGGTAAAGTTTAATGGGTTATTTACACTTTTTAAAAAGTTTGGGCCTATAGTTGCAATTTATTGGATTGTTTTTCTTTTCTTTTCTTTGTGTTTAAATTGACTGGAGGGTAAAATCGTCAAAAAACAGTGAAAAGGATGTTCGGCGCACCAAAACCCTAAAAGTAAGGGCATAAATGCCAAGAAATGAAAGGTAGGGACGGTTTTCGAAATTCACCCCAAAGGTAGGGACGGTTTCCGAAATTCACCCCATTGACGAACGAGCTCGGCTCGTGTTCGCACGAGCCGAGCTCGTGGCTCGTCGGCAACGAGCCGAGCGCGAGCTCGGCTCGTTGCCGTTTGGGCGAGCTCGGCTCGCGCCCGAGCTCGCCCAAGGCGGGCGGCTCGGCGAGCCGAGCTTAAGCTCGGCTCGCCGGCTCGCCTATTTTTTTTTTTTTTAAATAAATAACGCTACTACTACAAGTCTATTTTTTCTATTTTTTTTAAATATATATTTTCCAAAACATTTATCGGGGATCGTCAAAACATTTATAATTTTTAAAATAGTAAATATACATTTATTTAAAAAAAAAAAAAGATAAACCCTCCTCCTTTATCCGGGCTTGGGACCGGCTACTTCAATTTCGTGTAGGCGGAGTTAAAATTGTACACGAAAAACTTTTTACGTGTACAATTTTTTTAAAAAAATTATAAATGTATGAAAATAAAATTTTGTAATGAATGTATTGAAATTAAATATCACTTACTTGATTACATGCAATTTCGGCATATTTATGTTGAATTCGATAATTAGCGTCTTCCCAATCCTTCACGCACATTAACGCTTCCAAAATATCTTCTTTTAGTCGACTTCGAATTTCAGAGAGAACCCTCTTCCCTGCACTAAAAGTAGACTCCGAAGCTACAGTGCTAACCGGAGGTGTTAGTAGATCTTTTGCAATTGCAGAAACAATTGGCCATCGACGTTCATTATTTCGCTGTAATTCGATTACATCTTACGAACTTTTCTTAATCGATTTGTTACTAGGCATAGTATAACGAAAGTAATCAATTAATTCAGATGGCAACGCATTTTGACTACTACTCGAAGTTTGAGTACATGCAGTGGAAGACATACTACTACTACTAGAGGAACCATATGCATATGCAGTTGAATCATATCTAATTGAGTCTATGTTTTCAAATAAATTAATTACTTCAGCGTCGTCATCGTTTATATTAGTGGGAGTGGGAGTAGGTACACGAGTAACTTGTGTACCTATTCTTGAAGCATATAATTCATACATCTCAGTTAACGTTTGTTCCAAATTCCTATAAGTAATAGGCATATTAAAAGTTAAAGCATTTGAAATTTGGTCAATTATAAATTTAGTGCCCGATAAATTATATCGGGGGTCCATGACGCATGCTAAAGGAAATAACATAGGTAATTCTTTCCAATATTTTCTAAATTTTAATTCCATAGCATATATAACCGCATGCAAATCAGGGTCATTTTGATATCTATTAAAAGCCCTAGCAGTTATATAAAGACGTTCAAGAACCATGCAACTAGTTGGATAATAAACACCAGACAATATATTCGTAGACGTATAAAAACTTTCCAAAAATTTCTTAATTTTAAAAACCGTATTCCAATCGGATTCATTTAAGATATCATCGTCGTCGTCTCTAATATGCCTATTGTTATAAAATTCAGTGATAAACGGTTCAAAACCTTCACATGATTTTAATAATAAATAAGTTGAATTCCACCTATGACCTACGTCAGTAATAAAAGTTTTTGTATTAGAGTTCCCAGCTTGTTCACAAAATTCTTCAAATGATTGTTTTCTACTAGGTGTAATCGTGATATACGTAAGTGCATTCCTAATTCGACTAATTTCGTCCTTCACATGTTTTAAACCGTCTTGTACAATTAAATTAAAAATATGGCACACACATCGAATATGGAATAAATAACCACCAAAATCGGGTTGAAGTACTCTATGCAATTTATCGATAACTACTTTATTTACAGAAGCATTGTCAAAAGTAAAAGAACGGATTTTACTCTCGCATTTATATTCTTTAATTATTAACATAATTGCATTATATATAGTGTTAGCATTATGAGGATACTCAATTATTTTAAAAGCAATAATTTTTTTATGCATAACCCAAAGTGGGTCTATATAGTGTGCGATTGGGCTATATAACCTCTCTTATTAATCCCTTCCCATAAATCCGAAGTTAAAGATATGACACCCCCGTATTTTTCTAAATCCCCAATCAATAATCGCTTTGCATTAAGAAAATATTCAATTGTATTAGAACGAAGAGTATTTCGACTTACCCCAACGTACCTTGGTTGAAGATATTGTTTGACGTAGTTTACGAAATGTTCGTTGTCCACTATTGCAAGTGGCGGCTCCGCTCGCGGCAACGAACTTCACCATTCCCTTTCGTGCTTCCTCCTCCGAATACATCCACGTAGAAAGTGGCGAAGTAGTAGCACCGTCTCTACTAGTACCAAAGCGTAGTTGCGTTTGTCCACGTTCAAGAAGCCCATGTTTGGCCGCACATGCTTTGTAATGACGGTTGAGGTGAGTGGTTCCAATTTTTTTGCCATGCCGGTCATTGTTGACGGTATTTACATCTTGCTTTATTTTCTCGAACTCCATCGATCACACGACCGGTGTTCACCAATTTGAAATGGTCCCAACATTTTGCCTCGCTTCTTCCCCTTTCTCTTCCCTCTTGCATCGGGAATATTTAGTGATGGTTCTTCATCTTGTTCCAAATCAATAGGAACACCGGGATCAACATCAACGTCATCCAAATCAATCGGATCGGCATCGCCTTCACGAACGTCGAAATCGTCAATGTCTTCTGGAATTGGTAGTTGGTTGAGACCGGCAAATTCATTCCCAAATTGATTTTGGGCAGGTGTTTCACCTTCCATACCGAACAAGTTTTCAACAAATGCTCGTGGATCCATTTGTGAATTGTTGAAATAGAATGTAGAAATGTAGAAATGTAGAATAAGTAGAAATGTGAATTTGTAAAATGAAGATAATAATGTAAAAAAATATAGAAGAGAATTATAGAATTGTTGATAATGATTTGTAAATTGTAAATTGTAGAGTAGAGAGTATAGAATGAAAGTTTGGTGGGAAAAAAATGTTGTAATGGGTTGGGTATTTATAGGAGAAGAATTGGAGAAAAGTAGAAAAAAAAAAAAAAAATTTTTTTTTTTTTGAGAAACAGTGACCAAACGGTCACTGTTTGGTCACTGCTGTGACCAGAACGGTCACTGGTTCAGTGACCGTTCTGGTCACTTTTTCATTTTATTTTTTATTTATTTATTTTTTTTTAAATACTTGGGTGGGCTCGTCTTAGACGAGCCCAGGCAGGCTCGTCTAAGACGAGCCCACGAGCCTGGCTCGTGGGCTCGTCTCACGAGCGGCTCGCCGAGCAGCTCGCCGAGCCGCTCGTGAACAGTGACGAGCCGAGCGGGCTCGGCTCGTCTAGTCCATGAGCCCGCTCGACTCGTGCTCGGGCTCGTTTTTTTACGAGCCCGAGCGGCTCGTGGGCGTGAACAGTACGAGCCGAGCGGGCGAGCCGACGAGCCGCTCGGCTCATTTGCCACCACTAAACAACGACACTTTTTGGATTATCTTCCACCTATTTTAAAGGCTAATTAGCACAAAACGTCCCTACCTTTGGGGTGAATTTCGGAAACCGTCTCTACCTTTCATTTCTTGACATTTATGCCCTTACCTTTGGGGTTTTGGTGCGCTGAACATCATTTTCACTGTTTTTTGACGATTTTACCCTCCATTCAATTTAGACACAAAGAAAAGAAAAGAAAAACAATCCAATAAATTGCAACTATAGGCCCAAACTTTTTAAAAAGTGCAAATAACCCATTAAACTTCACCTCCTTCCCAAAACTCACCCTCACCCTATCGTTGCCTGCCGGTCATTTTCTGGCCACCATGGCCGTCGAATTGTTGCACCAACACCATCTCCTCATCAACCCCTAACGTACCAACACAAATTCAAACCCCAAAATACATCAAACTCAAACCAAAATTCGGCCAAAAAAACAACATTCACGCACGGTTTTCTTCCAATTTCGACCCAATCCATGGATGCCCATGTTAATTACACTCCACAGGTCCCTCAAGCTCACGTGGACACATCCATTCATGTTCCAATTACATCAAATAACAAAGAAAATTAAAATCTGCAGTTTTTCGAAATGTGTTCACGGTCGGAAAACCCAAATTCCGGCGACGGTGGTGGTCCCTACGATCTCGGACCACCTGGGTTAGCATAGTCTCTTCATGGCATAGCTATTCCACTCATGGGTCAGCAACAATTTGGGCGAAATGTGCACGAACATGTTGGGTCGAAATTGGTCGGTCCATGAATTTTCTTCCTTTTCTTTCTTGATTCAAAACCTGTATAATTACCCGCAGAAGCAGAGGGTCTTTTTTTCAACCAATATTTGGTGTTTACCCATCTGTAATGGAATCATCAGGCACAAATGGCAGAGGTACAGAAGATTTTGGAGTCAATGCCATCCATAGAAGAGGAGGTTCAGGCACTTAGGAGAGAAAACTATGCTTTTGAACATGAAATGGAGCTCGCTTCAACTGTCCAGGGACAACGTTCTGGTGGCATTTGGAAGTGGGTTGCTGGCTATATTAGGTTCCCAGGAACTGCTGAAGTTGCCCAAGTCAGTATCTTACTATTGTTGTGACCTTCGCACGTGAATGGTATGGAGACAGGACAGAGATGGGGTGGATGGTAGTGCGTGAAGGCTGTTTTTTGGCCGATTTTTGGTTCTATTCTGTTGTTTTTTTAGGTTGAAATTTGTGTATGAATGTTAGTTGTTGATGAGGAGATGGTGTTGGTGCAAATATTTGGTGGCCACGGTGGCCTGAAAATGGCCGGCATGCGGCGATAGGATGGGGGTGAGTTTTGGGAAGAAGGTAAAGTTTAATGGGTTATTTACACTTTTTAAAAAGTTTGGGCCTATAGTTGCAATTTATTGGATTGTTTTTCTTTTCTTTTCTTTTCTTTGTGTCTAAATTGACTGGAAGGTAAAATCGTCAAAAAACAGTGAAAATGATGTTCAGCGCACCAAAACCCTAAAAGTAAGGGCATAAATGCCAAGAAATGAAAGGTAGGGACGGTTTCCGAAATTCACCCCAAAGGTAGGGACGTTTTGTGCTAATTAGCCTATATTAAAAGAGCCAGTTTTTGGTTAATGTAGCTAAGCCGCCGCCGAGCCGAGCCAGTTTTTGGTTAATGTAGCTAAGCCGCCGCTGAGCCGAATGGCCATTGTGATTGGCTCGACTAAGTCGGGTTTTTTTTTTCCTCTTTCTCTTTCTCCAATATCCAATACCCTATAATATATCTATAGCTAGCCCGCCGAGCCGAATTGCTATATGGCTTGGCTCGGCTAAGCAGTTGATTTTTTTTTTCTATACCCTTTCATATATCTATATATATAGCTAAGTAACAAGCCGAATGACTACATGACTCGGCTCGGTTCGGCTCGGCTCGGCTCGGCTGGCCGTTTTTTTTTCTATCATATATATATATATATATATCTATACGATGAATAAAAGAGTTGCTTAAGCCGAGCTCATTGGCTATATGGGTCGACTCTGCTCAATCGTTTCCTTTTTTTTTTTCCAAATAGCTTTATGGCTCGGCTCGGCTAAGGTTTATTTTTTTTTTTATTTTTTTACGTTTGATTTTGATTCCAAATGGCTTTATGGGTCGACTTGCCCAAGCCTTTTTTTTTTCTTTTTGGCTATATGGCTCGGCTCAGCTCGGCTAAACCTTTTTTATTTTTTTGTTACCATTTATTCCAAATGGCTTTATGGCTTGAATCGGTCCAGTCGCTTTTTTTTTTTTGGGTATATGGCTCAGCTCGACTAAGTTTGTTTTTCTTTCTTACGTTTGATTCAATATTTTAAGTTACGAACATTCGTTTTAAGTGATTTACAAATTTGTTGTTGATGTCAAAAATAATTTTACGTTAATTGTGAAACGTAAAGTCGTAATTCTTTATTTTACGTGTAATATTATTTTATTGAAAATGTGATTGTAAATAAGAGAAAAAATATATATTTTAGAAAAATGGGTATCAAACATGATATAATACGATCACCTTTTTTTTTTTTTTTTTTACGTTTGATTCTAAATGGCTTTATGACTTGACTCGGCCAAGCCTTTTTTTTCCCTTTATGGTTCGGCTTGGCTAAGCTTTTTTTTTCCTTTACGTTTGATTTAGTATTTTAAGTTACGAATATTCGTTTTAAGAGACTTAAAAATTTGCTGTTGATGTCAAAAATAATTTTACGTTCATTGTGAAATGTAAAGTCGTGATTATTTATTTTACATGTAATATTATTTTATTGAAAATGTATTATTGTAAATAAGAGAAAAAAATATATTTTAGAAAAATGGGTATCAAACATGTTATAAGTATGACCACCTAAACTGGTATTGGATATTATTGTTGTTGTTGTTGAGCCGCGTTAGCTGAGTGAGCCATTTTGTGGGAACAAATGATAAAAACACACTTCATTATCTAATATTCATAACAAATGATAAAAACACGCTTCTTCTGAAAGTATTCCATGGTTTTCTCTGTTTTCACGCATCATAAACATGATACATTTTGATTAAAAAAAATAAGGTTTTAAAAACATGGCTATTTCACTTGTACATGGATGATAAAATATGTCTTTCGATGCTTCATTGATATTTGTTTCATTAAACTTCTACAACAACCCTATTAAGTAGCCAACTACGCCAGTAGCACGTGCATTGCACGTGCGTTTGACTATTCATTAACAAAAATGTCACATTTTTATAATTTTGACAAATATGTCACTTTTTGACTTTTTTGCCCCTCTAGAAAATGTAAATACCTTATATGTATTTGAATAATCGTGATTTGACTAGATGAAAAGTTAATACAAAAAAAAATAGATAAACATCATATCAAACTCACCCTACTCTCACCTCAACCTCAATTTCTAAATACAATCCTAAAAACTCAAACCCTAACCCTATAATGCTTCCTACTTTCACTTTCTTCTTCTCAAAAATTACTATCTGCAATTTTTCTTGCCCATGATTTTTTTCTTCACAAATCATTTCCAACAATTTCCCCCATTTTGGAAAGGAAGCCCGATGAACTGAGATCGTAAACCCGTAATTAGAACATTGATTTCCTTCTTTCTAAACCCAAGAAGACCAATTTCTTCTTCCACGCAACTCTTGGCCTCAAAGCTTTAGATTTGACTTCTCGTCAGCGAAGCCGGTCACGAAGAATAACTATAAGTGTAGTGGTATATATTTTGCAACATTTCTCATATTTTGCAAAAAGTGTAGTGTATTTCTCGTGTTCTGCAATATTTTTGTAACATATTTTGCAACACTCATAAATTGCTTGTTGATTTGTGCTAAAAATTTGTATTTGCTAGAATTTTCTTTAATCATTAATTTCGAAGAAGAATACCTTTTGCTACTAGGGTTGTAGAAATTAAATAATAAGTTCGGTTTTAATTGCACTTGCTACAGTAAAAAGTTTATATTTGAGATTACATTTACATGTTATAGGTGTTATTTATTTTTATTAATTATTGAAAGAGATTGGTTATCCTATTTTGGTGATGCTTCGTTAATGTTATAGAGACTTCCAATTATTTGTTGTGGAATTCATAAATTGCGATAAACTATCAATCTCTACAGTTAAGAAATTCATCCGTTGAGATTAACTGTTGCTTTGACACTTAAGTTATGGGATTCTCGACGTTACTTACTTTTTCTTGACAGTTTTGTTCATATGTGGTTCAGTTGATCATCTACGTTACATATTAAATGTACGATATATCATCGTCTTACATTTGTCAAGAATTCTCGACAGATGACTAATTCTTAACAGATCAGTTATGTAACTTATCAGTTGAGATGAACTATTTTCCTGGATAATTAGTTTCAGTTATTCTCGGTGGATGATTAAATCTTGACAGATCAATTGAGTAATCTGTCGATATGAGTTGTCATTCTCGACAAATGAACTGTCGTTCTTGACAGATGAAGAAAATTTTTGTCAACGAATGACTATTTCTTGACATATAAATGTTGCAGCCATCTATCAGCATATCCAACTTTGATTCATCTAAACATTATATGTGTGTTTTGCATTAACATATATGGATTATTATAATTTGACATTTTTTGTTTTCTTGTTGTACCTTATTCTTGCAAATAAATTTTGAATTCCTAATTTACGAAAATGTGCGCTAGAGCGTCCACTTTTCTCAAAGGAGAAATTTCAAGTTCATGAAAATCGTATTGGAGAATTTTAATGATCAATAGTAGAAAGATTTCGGAAAATCATGCCTTGGTGTCCTGGCGGCCGAGTTACCTGACCTACAATTCTAGGCCCAATTGATCCAACAACTAGTATTCAAATCAATTAGAACTAATAAGGCAAAGGAGTCGGCAATATTGATTTTAGGTAGCCGAGTGGATAATTAGATGTTGGTAGACTATACATGTTATTATTTGGCAATTTTGATAACTAATGCAATTCATACTACTTTTGTGCAGGCATTGTCACTGACATGCTGGTGGCAGCTACCATACCCGTTGAAGATGACAATGTCATTAACACAAAGAGGCCGTGATTGACACGCGTTCGATTTCCTACAGCATTTAGCAGGACTCCATTTACTAAGGAAGGAAAAAGTGAGTCAAGAAATAGTGTCAGGAAGTTTGTTAATACTATGTTAAACTCGATTTGGTGGTTGTGTACTAAATGACCACAGTTGCTTCCCTCCAAAAAATTGATTATAAACACGATTTGGTGGTTGTATATATCGTTGCTTATACATCTCCAAGAATTTTCGTCTCTCATATGCTGTGTTTGGTGGATGTTGCTATCTTTGTGATATGAGAACTTATCATTTTATCATTCCTCGTTTTTTATAACGTTTCTTTACATTGTAGACATTTGAGGTTTGGTCTTATTTTGATATTTATTACAATCCTAATGTTTTTATACATGAAAATTATAAAGTAAGATAGACTGGCTAGGAAAAAGAAGTGAATGATGCTTCTTCGATTATCTATTTAGAAATCAATTAAGTGAAAACTCTTTTATAATATGTAGCATGTGAGAATCCTTGGTCATTGCTTTTATGGCACTAATTTTATTTATTTTAGATAGTTGGTTTCTTTTTGTCTTTGACATATTTATCAGCTTGTTTGATTAGCACAAGATAAAATTGGATTGCTTCATATAACGGGTTATCCAAGTTCTCGTCTTCTGATGCAGGCCCAACATAAAAAATGTATGCGTCGGGTGCATTATCGTTTGAGACACTATGCAGTTGCTCGACCTCATCATTTTGTACGTTTCGGTGAACATCCGTCGTGACAAATGAAGGTTTTGAAAATTTGTATTATTCCCCATGTTAACAATTGGATGCTCGACTTCCAAAATAGTAATTCATATAGCAGTTTCCTTATGAACTGATATGTACAAATTTAAGTCTTCATCTTCGCATATTTCAATCGGATGTACATTTATGTTCGGGACTTTGAACTTTAGTTTAATTTGAGTGCGAGGATCAAGAATACCAAGTTTGTCCTTCAATTGTAACACAAGACCGCCTAGGGTGACACTTGTCGAAACTACAATGGAAGTGGTTTTGGCTCCTTTCCACTTCCATTCGTCATCCACATAAACAAACTTTCCCTCATGCGACACGATGAATCTCAAATGATTACTCATACCTGAAAAACTGAAATTTCAATGATAAGAATTCTGTACAATCAATATATCGACATTTAATAGTATGAAAGTGGGACTTTCGAATATTAAATCCGTACATAGCAAAAGGTCAGACCACCAGTTGAAATGTCTATCCTGGCATTTTCAAGTGTCAATTCGACAGTTGAAATGTCTATCCCGAGAGTTTCTAAATGTCGAGTACGACTGTTAAAATGTCTAGCTCGACGATTTCTAAAGTCGAATTTGACACTGAACTAAGTGTGTTCATCAATATTGTACTACCGAATGACAAAATCTTATTTCCAAATAATTTCCGGAATAAATCATTAAAGAGTTCTTCAAAATATTTATTGGGTTTGATTGAAAAAAATTATTTAAAACATTAATGTACATTATATTTTCACACACAAGAGGTCCCCGGTTTGAAACATTAATGTACATTATACCAAGTCTTTGTGGTCTTAAATCTTACTATATATAAAAAGTGTCTATTTAACGGAATTTGTTGGTTTAACGAAAAAACTAACCGAATTTGTTGTTTTAACGGATTATGTAACGAAATTTCTTGTTTTAAACAGGCAGCTGCACCTTCCTTCAGTGTTTTTATCATAACTTTGTATTCCGATATTCAATTGAGGCGATTCGAAATGCGTTGGAAAGCTAACCCATATGGCTACAATTTTGATTCAGACAGCATTCTCCAATTCGATCACTTTCTATATCAAAAATATGTCTCAATATAACGGACTATGTAACGGAATGTTTTGTTTTAAACAGGCAGCTGCACCTTCTTTCAGTATTTTTATCATAACTTTGTATTTTAATATCCGATTGAGGCGATTCAAAATGAGTTGGAAAGCTAACCCATCTGGCTACAACTTTAATTCAGACATCATTCTCCAATTGGATCACTTTCTATGCTAAAAATAGGTCTCAATATAACGGACTATGTAACGAAATTTCTTGTTTTAAACAGGCAGTTGCACCTTCTTTCAATGTTTTTATTATAACTTTGTATTCTGATGTCCGATTGAGGCGATTCAGAATGAGTTGGAAAGCTAACTCATCTGGCTACAATTTTGATTCAGACATCATTCTCCAATTTGATCACGTTTTATGCCAAAAATATATCTCAATATAACGGACTATGTAACAGAATTTCTTGTTTTAAACACGCAGCTGCACCTTTCTTCAGTGTTTTTATCATAACTTTGTATTCCGATATCCGATTGAGGCAATTCAAAATGGGTTGAAAATCTAACTCATTTGATTACAACTTTGGTTCATACATCATTATCCAATTCGACCACTTTTATGCCAAAAATAGGTCTCAATATAACGGACTATGTAACGGAATTTCTTGTTTTAATCAGGCAGCTGCACCTTCTTTCAGTATTTTTATCATTACTTTGTATTCCGATGTCCTATTAGGCGATGCAAAATGTGTTAGAAAGATAACTCATCTGGCTACAATTTAATTTAGACATCATTCTCCAATTCGATCAATTTCTATACCAAAAATAGGTCTCAATATGAGACTAAAATACCGGAGCATAACTTTTCGGTTGAAAATTGATTTGTGATCAACTTTTGACTAAATTTGATCATCTCGACATCTTCCTTTATCCAATTAACTCCGAGCACTCTCAAATCTTCATCGTGAGATTCGGTACAACTTTTAAATATTTACATTTTAGCCCCCCGAACTTTGGATCCCTTACAATTTAGCTCTTTCTCCAAATTTGTCTACTTTTGCTTATTTTCTTCAATCTCACCAACCTACATCACAATATCAAAATCACACATCTAATTATTTATCAATTACATAAACATTACATCATTAATTATTTATAGGGTGTCTTTCTGTTTTTCAGTAGAGATCAAGCCGTTGGCAACACAATTTATGCAGTTGGGAGCCCAATTTTGGACCAATTCTCCCATTGTAGGGGTGTAGGTTTGAAAAAAAAAAGGTAACATAATCAATTTTCCTTCCTCCTTGCAGTGCGCCCAGACACGCCCTTAATTAACAAAAAGAATTACATCTTTATTAATAACAAATTAATTATTAAACAAAAATATTAAATATAAACTAAGCAAATGTGCATTGCACGTTGCTTGCACCTAGTATATGAAATAAATAGCTTGTAGAAACACACAAGAGGTCCCCGGTTCGAACCTAACCTCGAACATTATATTTTAAATTTTTCTCACTCGGATTGTTCTGTCACGGGATTTGTTTATGTACCCTCTTTATTTTTAGAATATAATAATTATAAGGGGCATTTTAAAAAATGTCCACTTTTTTGGGTGTCAATTGAAAAATGTCCACCATTTTGAATTTTGTACCAAATTGTCCATTATACCCTGAATGGAAAAATGAAGCAATTTATTTTTTTTCCAATTTTTCACAAATTTTGAGAAGTAGCTTTCATGAGAAGCTACATTCAAATGATATTTTCGATATTCCAAATGTCGTTCTCGACATTTGAACCCTATTTATATTTCAAAAGTACACATGTTAAATCAAAATATTAAATGATCTCGACATTTCAAATGTTGTTCTCGACACATTTCTCTACATTTGAAATGTCGTTTTCGACATTTCTGTGTCAATGAGAAAAATTGCATTTATTACGATTTGACAATTGTACTTTTGAAATAAATAGGTTAGGGTTATGTGTCAAAATTTTACTGGCCAATAAAAATTTTAATAAAGTGAACATTTTTGTGTTTACATGAAATTATAAATTGTTAACAAGGGTATTTTGGTCTAAATTCTTTCAAAATGGACATTTTTGCAAATGGACACAAAAAAGTAGACATTTTGTGAAATTTCCTCTAATTATAATATTGCCTGGCACGTTTTAGACTTTTCTGTCTTAATCTTCACCAACTTAATCCATGTATCATGTACACATCCGCATTGAGTTCTATATAATCCCTCAAGAAAATAGAAAATCACATTGTCATGGAGAGTATTTGCTCGTGTACGAGAGAGCAAATCCACAAAAAAACTCGCGTCAAACTTGAGATAGTCAAGCTTGAAGTCATGACTAAAGTTAAGGATTACATTCTACCGTTAAGCTATATTCATTCTCTACAGCTGCTGATTCTTAAATTTCGTACTTTTACCTTATTTCTCGTTCACCTTCATAGACTATCCGCTGAGATTGTCGTTTAAATTGTACGACCACCTCAATGCAGGCCACCGTCACCAATTCCCTATTCACTTTGGTCAAGATCACAAACATATTAAAACTGATGACAAGAGCATTTCAACCAGGACCACAAGACGATCCGAGCATCAACCTCGAGTTTTACATTCGTGATGTTCCTTTTCGAGTTACATCTGGCCAGATTTCTCCTGGGAAAATTGCAAGTATCTCGAGCTCTAACTGATGCAATCATATTAGCTGAACTAAAAGGAAACGGCAGCATTAGTTCGATGAAACTCTAAACCTCGGAAACTATGATAGAACCAGAATTTGGCATATATACATACTAAAAGGGGAACTCCTGTTTGAAAGGAACTCATGTTTACAACTATGTATATTCAACTGTCAACAAAAAATGCTCGATAAACTTCTTTAACCGAGTTCTCTGTCTTCAGAAAAGGTAGGCCATCCATTCGAACTGTGCTTCAAATGACTCTTTATTTTCCTGTTTAATTGTACTTGAATCCTTTTTTCGTTTGCCATTGCTTCTTGGATATTGTTATGAACCTGCTTGCAAAGTTCATCAAGAGCAAGCATTGGGAAGGGTTCTTCAATAAGGACACCAACCTGCACAGAAATCTTGATATTAGATCACAAACTACTAGTGCCAAACAAATTAAAGCACTTTTTTCTTTCTTGGGTGGGGTGGTCCAATCTAAATGAGAAGTAGGGTCCTCATTCATTTTTCTTGATGAACAGGCCTCCAACCTTCAGTTTTTGTAGCAAGTGGATTCCCATAAACGAATTTTGTTCAAAAAGTCCATTCAAATGGCACAAGTTGCACAAGTGTAACGCTGTTTCAGATGTATAATGGATGGGACACCAGTTTTTTCTTAAATGGAAAAATAAAAGAAGAACGAAAATAAAAACTCGTTGCCTTACACGACCTGCGACCCTCCACCCTCAAAACGGTATTGGTTCTATACTTGACCATTAATAAGATTTCCAATCACAGACTGGGAGTGAAAAATTAGTGAAACTTTGCTCTATGATCAGTAAACTCGATAGAAAGATAATTTCAAGCATGTTTTCTATCTACAGACTTGTGTACACTTGCGGTTTGTTTGGCAATGTGGATTATAGTACTTGACAGTATTAAAAAAGAAAAAGAAGCTAAAATTTTATGCACTGTATTATTGTGTCTAATACTGCATAACAAGCATGCTCAAATGTGTATCTACATTTCTGTTCCACAATGGAAAAGTAATTTACCTCCTCTATGCAAAATAAACAAGCAGCACTGATAAAAGTAGCAGGTACAACAATCCAGTGACATTCATCCCACAGTATAATGGGAAGAGTAAAATGCCACAAGACTAATAATCTTGACGTCAGTCGAGTGTATGAGAGAGGGATAGGTATGCCCATCAGCTGTTCGCACACCCCAATACCTTCGTGAAAGCAAGAAATTTTCGACTCCTGCAATAAAATTCATTAAGTGTTAAATCATCTCGTCTAAAAAAATTAAGGTCTCTGGAGTGGACAAGAAGTACTTTATTTATTTCATCTCAGACGTGCATGGATTCATTTTTCGTTGGAGACATAAGATGTGAAATTTTTATAAATGGGTGACTATGTGACTCAAACTCGGAATGCTTTGATTTATCAAGTCTCAAATGTTAAGAATTAAACCTAATCCCAACCGGAGAGCAATGTGAACAAAACCAAAGGGCAAAAATGCACATGCGCAAAAACAAAAATTTATGGTAAGTTTACTATCAATGTGAGAGTTACAACCACTTGCCTATCGCACATTTTTTTGTAAAACTCGAGAAGAAGTCTAAAATGAAGATATCGTGCCTCTCTCAACCTGCGATGTGCGTGCCACCAAAATTGACTAAAGTCGTGTTTATCAAATGGCAACTTTGTTAGTGGATGGAGTCAACTGGATTTTGACACTGGCATCTTGCTGGCCATCTTTTTTTTGATAACCGTGGATGTCCGGGTCAGCTTGCGCACACCTCCACTAATTCCACGAGGCCTGAAGTTTACGACCGGATACTCACCTTAGTGTCCCTGAGGGATTTAACCCTTGGAAGCATTCAGAAAGCAATCAGATGGCCCCAAGGGTCAAATCCCTCACTTGACTCCTGGCTTTTCATTATTCTGAATAATTTTGAGAGAGAAAAAACATTTCGTCTAGGGTTTCATCTTCTAGTCTGGAAACTCTCATTCAAGAATGAGATCTTCAAATATATTTCTGACACTAGTGTTTTTTGAGTGAAGGGCTTGAGTGTTCTTGTGTTGTATAGATTAGATTTGTGGTTGATATGAGTTCTTGGTAAACTTGGTTGTTTGATCTGCAGTTTCTAAAAGATTAGTTCATTTGTGGCTAGATCTTGTGTATTCTTGAACTATTGTATACCTTGATTGCTGTTTTGGCAATTTGTAGTGCAATTGAGCATTATCCATTTTAATGGAAGCTCAATAGGGGATTAGGTGTTAGAAGCGATCAACGAACCTCTGGGGTTTCGGCCGAAAAATTCCTTGTGCTCAATCTTTAATTTTCTACAAGTTTTACTCTTCGTAATTTTAGATATGTGTGATTGATCACTTATATTTGTATTTCTGTGCATTTCATATATGAAAAAAACTTACCAACATATGGCGCTTTGTGTCCTCCATATTTAACAACCAAATGCTTTGAGATATGAAGTTGATGATGCACTGGGGACGATGTTTTGAACTGAGGACTACTGCTAGATCATCAACCTCAAGCAAATTTTGAAGATCCATTGCGATATCTGAGCCATAAATAATATGGCACTGCATGTAGATATGTATACTGTAAACTTGTGTCTTTGACAAAAATGTGACAAAGAATGAGATCTGAACTAAAACTGTTGCGTGCGTCAATTACAAAATGAAGGGTCCTAAACTTCAATAATATCAAAAACTAAGTAATGAAGAAATAGAATGCAGGCAAAGCGAAAGTTTCCTCTGATTCATCATACATATATTTTCTGCCACTACATGTAACAATAATCTAAACAGACGGACTTCTAAAAACTCTCTTATTTGTAGCTTTCTCCGTCATTGGAGATGAAAAACTAGCCACGTGTATTTCATTACCAACTCAAATACGAAGTTTTACATCACATAAAAGCGTAAAGCATCAAAACCATCAAAATGCCTTCAGCAATGAAGCCAAATTCGACATTGAATAGTAATAATCAGATTTTATTTTTAAACCACCTCATCTAAAAGCTTAGCTATTAGAGAGGGCACAAACTAATTTAGCCCTTGTTTGAGACCCTTTTTTCGGAACTCTTTTTTTTTTCTCATACTCATTTTCAACCACACATTTACACAATAAAATATTTTACGCGTAAACCCAAATTTTTTCTATATATTTTAACCACGCATTCTCCCAAAAATCATTATTCAAAACTCCGAAAACTCTTTAAAAAGGCTGTCAAACAGGGGCTTATTTACATGTCTTCAAACACTCTCTTTACCTGCAGGCCATATTCATTTTTTACATCAGAGGCCTGACACGAGCACAATATTTATAAATGGGGCAATGAGCCTTGTACCCAGGATCTCTCTCCTCCAAAACCATATTTAAAGTTTAAACCATCTCGTCTAAAATTGACAAACTTGTATTTTTAGGTTGTCTACAAACACATATTTCTAAGATTCTTGAGCTTCGAAAGAAATGAACATCAACGTAAATGGTAGAGATAAATAACAAAAAATTCACTTAC
Source organism: Fraxinus americana (assembly GCA_035079005.1). Lineage (NCBI taxonomy): Eukaryota > Viridiplantae > Streptophyta > Magnoliopsida > Lamiales > Oleaceae > Fraxinus > Fraxinus americana. The sequence goes on from CM068714.1 coordinate 18,588,507, forward strand.
CTTGAGGGCAACTGGAAATGCCATGATATACTGCAAAAGAGCCTTTTTGAGCAACACATCACTTGCACTTCCCACACTAGCAATCACTTGCCTTGCCAAGTCATTTGTTCCTGCAAGAACCTTAGTCCAAGCCTTCCTCCCTTCCTCGTACCTCGAATACGATGCCTCAGTCCTAAAAACCAACAAAAGCGCCAAGGCTGGTGCTGCCAACTGATAAGGCAAAGAAGAGGCTCTCAAAACGGGGAAAAACTCTGGTAGCCAATGCAATGAAACTGCTGAATTATAACTGGCTATAAGTACAGCCACTGATGTAAAACCAATCACTGGAGGAACCAAAGATAAAATCACCCGCGAACTGAGACTTGATAAAAGATGCCTAATATGCCTCAAGGAGCTTCTGTGCTGCACCCATTTTTCATGGTCATATAAGGACCTTTTCTGTTTCATACCCCTTTCTTGTACACTGTCAGCCCAGTTGGGTATCGCAAGAAGAATCGACGAAAGGGTCAAAGTTTCATTCGATGATGAATCCGAGGGCTGTGAAGAACAAAGAAATCTGAAAGTGAGTTTCTTCGAACTTTTGGAGGGAAATGGTAAATGGTGAAATTTGAAGGGTATTCTGGGATTGAAATCGGAAGAACAAAAAGATAAATTGGCTGGATTTTGAATTGGGTTTTTGCGCATTTTCAATTGTTGAATTCTTGATTAGGGTTTGGAGATTGAAGCAGAAATATTTAGGGGGAGAAAGGGAGCATGACTCTGTTTAAGACTGTACAAGCGAAATTCTTATTTCATTTTCGGAATTGGATAGGTAGTTAGAAACAGTTAATTTGTGAATGAGGTTTTTACACATGTTTCAAAATTATATGCTGCCTTTTCTTTTCCTTGGGGTTTATTGGCACAACCTATTGTCGAATGGATAATGCTAGAAGTACATCACCATCTACATAATGGTGTACATAATGCTAATGTGACAATCATCCAATCATTGATGTGATGTCAAATTTAATTTGACATCAATGATTGGATGATTCTCGCGTGCGATATATGTACGATTATGTAGGTGGTGATGTACTTCTAGCATTATCCATTGTCGAATAGCTCTATCCTTTTAAATTTCGTAATACCCCCTATATGACTTTTGAGGTGCGAACCAACCTCTACCGTCCAATTTCATATATGATCCCAAACTTTTATTTTTGCAAATTATACCCACACATTTCATTCGTACAACCCACACTTTCAGTTCTTTAAAACTTCATCTTCTTCTCTAATCTCACTCCCAACCTACACTACCTTCAACTCAAAAATTCATCTTCTTCCTCAATCCTTATTAAGCACCTATCTGTGCGCGATTTTAATCTGCAATAAAATCGATTTTTATTCCGTTGAAGGAAGCAACGATCAGAAAATCACATAAAGGTGGCTGAATGTGTGACTAAACAAAGTCAAAAAAGGTGGGCGGGTACTGTAGCAACGGTACAAATTTCAATTTTAATTGTGCCCAGACAAGACCTAAATAAAACAATCATGCTAGTTTTACAATTTGGTTGACCACCTGTAAGTTAGCGATATCATATCCATTCATTTAAAAAATTTCTTTTGAATTCAATGACAAGGATATTTCCAACACATACATTGTCAACCAATTTGTACAACGTGAATACGTGATTATACAACTAGCTTAATTCTGAATAAAAAAGCTTGGCCCGTATTACTGTTGAAAGTGAAGAGCGGAAGCTTATAATCACCTTCGAAAGGCCTATGCATGTTCCACAAAACCCCGTCAACCTTTGCTGTCTTTGGATGAATTCAAACTGGAATTGACATTTGGGATAACTGTTCGGAGATGAGCTTCATCTTTGGAGTGAGCCGACTAGCCGGAGATGGAATTGGGCTTTGACTTGGCAACGGAGGGGTCACTCATTGGCAATGAGGAAGGTGGCGGCGAAGGTATAAAGAGATGAGATAAGAGGCATAAAGGTAGCTACATTATTACAACTAGCCAAGAACTTCTCAAGCTCCTCTGGAGGAATATAGTCATCCATGTGATGTCCTTTCTTTGTTGAGACTATGTCATATAGCATTTATAATATGTAATCATTCAAAAATAGAAATGATACGTGAAAACCCTGAAAGATGCTAACGCACATCAAAGGTACTCAAAAATAGGAAAACAGAAGGAAAAGGAGAAGAGAAATTTAACATAAATTTAATATAAAACAATGAATAAATTTAAATGGAAGAGGAATACAGAAATTAGAAGGATCTTATTTCCCATATCTAATATGCAAACTATTGGAGAAGAAGGGGGTGGAATTTGGGAAGAAGAAGAAGAAGAAGAAGAAGTGAGGGTGGGGTGGGTTTTTATTTTGGTTTTTTATTTCCTATTTTAATTATTTTATATGGAATAATATAAAATTACCATTTTTCATACTTTAAAATTGTAGAAGAATGGTGAAGTCTGGTACACAGCCGCTTTTGTGGATGGTGTAGTGCTCGACTAGGGTGGAGGAGCTTGACTTCCTAAATCGATATTAGTCATTTTGGCTCTGACACCAAGTAAGAAGTTGGAGTATATCCGTAGGCGCTTGAAACGATCCATCCACATGACCCCACAATTCCTTATTCGTAACATCTTGAATTGAAATTCTCAAGTGGAGTAATTTTTGCCATTAAAACAAACAATCGAATTTTCTCTTGACATGATAACTTAAAATATAATAATGACAGTCAACAGCCCAACTAAAATGACACTCCAATCAAACAAGGGAACAATACATAATTCTTACCTTTCAAAATTCACATTTCATAAATAACAAACTCATTAAAATATTTCAAAAATCAGGTGGTAAATAAATTTATTAAATATTAAAATATAATATTAATATACATTAATTATTTCTACCCATGTCACCTCACCTGCCCCATCCTATCACCTCATTACACTACCTTCCCTCCACATCTCCACCAGTGACAACCATCGGTTCCGGCGGCCACTCCTGTAACAATTGCGACGACCACTCCGACGACTTTTTCGACTGCCGCTTCAGGTGTGTGCGGGTGCTGTGCGGTAGTGTGGGGTGTTTTGGTGTGTTTTGGTGGTGGTGACGGGTGTTATATGGGGTGGTACGATATGATGGTTGCAGCTACGATCATTGGATCTTCATGTGGTGGCAATTGTGCGGTATGTTGGTGGTCTTCGTAACTGTTTGTGACTAATTTTGTGTTGATTGTGACCGTTTGTGACTTGAGATTGACTTGGTCGCAGACAGTCACACTCAATACAGATTTGGTCACAATTTGTCACACCAAAAACATAGTTGGTCACGGTTAATCCATCTCCTGTTGATGTTGAATTGAGAAGTTCATATAAGTTGGTAACTTGTTCCTGGAAAATGTTGGGGTGTAGGTAAGCTCATCTCTGATATTAAGTAGAGTACAGCCTGATATGTATTCCATTCTGGATTTGGAGTAGGTACGACTTGGGTTGTAAGAAGCAATGACGGTACAAAAGGTGCAATTTCATTCAATGCCCTTGGTTATTTATGGTGACCCTATGCGATCAAGTATGTGTTTGTTGTAACTGTTTGTGACCAATTTTGTATTAAGTGTGACTGTCTGTGATCAAGTGAATCTCAAGTTACAATAGATCACAATCAATATAAAATTGGTCATAAACAGTCACAACAAACACATACTTGATCGTATAGTCACACCGACGCTCATCTCGAAGAGGCGACACCATATTTCACAGTAGTCGGTGCCAGTAGAAAGAAGGAAAGTGGAGAGAAGAAAGGGAGAAGAAAATAAATTAGTGTATGGAATGGAACGGGATATCACTAACCTCTGTTATTTGTGATTAGTTGTACCAGAAATGGACATGGGTTGGATAAGATGGTGGGTGAGTGAGAAGAGATGAGCGAGAGAGAGAGAGAGAGAGAGAGAGAGAGAGAGAGAGAATGAGCAGTGAGAGAAGGGATTTTGAAATGAATGGTGTGTGGGAGGTGGTTAGGTGAGGTTAATATGTAGAAATTATGTTTAATTAGATTTTTATTAATTATAATTATTAAAACTTAATTATCACCTGATTTGTGAAATAAAAATAAATCCACCTGTTTTTTAAAAATGAATCTTTAAAAGTAGGTTTTTAGGTAATTTCTCATCAAACAATGACAGCCAATTACAACCCAATTAAATAACAACCCACATCCAAACAGACCCACTAAATTAATATGCCAATCAAATAATTGAGAGCCAATTAAAATTGAAAGGACCAATACAAGGAAAAGCCCAACAAAACACCAATTACTCATGGCACTTACCAAAATTATTAGGGAAAAATTCATATCTAAGGTGTATTCTTTACCTCAATTCAAAAGTAAGGTAAATAGTTTGAAAATTCAAAAATCAGGTATGGATTTAATTAATTAAAAATATTTACTAAATAAAGATAATAAAGTCACAGTTTGTGATTAATGGTCACATATTCATAATTATAAGTTACAGATTTATTTACTGGTCACATATCGTCAAATTTTTTGGTCACATATTATTTCGAGGTCACAGATCAAAAATTTACAAGTCACATTTAATTTCTTTGGTCACATATATTCAAATTTGTTGGTCATATATTATTTTTCAGTCACATATTATCAAAAATTTTAGGTCACAGTTAAATTCTTGGTCACAGATAACCCGCCGGCCAATACTTGGTCACAGATAATCCGCCACCAGATCGCACCAACAGAGAGACACATCGCCACTGTCATCACCGCCACAGCCACCACCACTGAACAACCACCAACACCACCACCCATCACCACCACTAAAACACAACCATTTACAAACTGAAAACAACACCACCACCTACAATCACCATCTGCAAAACACCAACCCACACACGTAGGGCGCCGGCCAAATACTTGGTCACAGATGACCCACCACCAGATCGCACCAACAGAGAGACACACCGCCACTGTCATCACCGCCACAGCCACCACCACTGAACAACCACCAACACCTACCACCCCTCACCACCACTAAAACACAACCATTTACAAACTAAAAACAACACCACCACCTGCAATCGCCATCTGCAAACCACCAACCTTCATCTGCAAACCACCAACCCTCAAATAGAAGATCAGTGCACGGCAGCTGTTGCTGCTGTGCTGCGAATCGCAACAACCAGAAACGCTGTTGCGAATCGAGATTCGCGACGACGTTCGCGACGGCGCGATTCGCGACAGACTGCGAATCGCGGCAGTGAGGGGGATGGGGGATAGCGTCCATGTGCACGGCGGCTCTGCTGTCTCGCGAATCGCGACGAAGATTTACGGATGCTCGCGATTCGCAGCAGCTGAGGAGAAACGCTGTTGCGAATCGCGATTCGCAGCAGCTGAGGGGGGGATGGGGAGGGGGAAGTGGAAGTGGAGGGGGAGGGGGAGGGGGAGGGGCTAATTACAGAGGAGAGGAGAGGCGAGAGAGGAGGGGAGGGGAGGGGAGAGAGAGAGAGGGAAAGGGAAAGGGGGTGGAGAGTGAAAAAATTAGGGTTAGCGTTTTTATATATCACCTGATTTCTAAAAAATGAAATTTGGTCCCTGATTTTTCAATTTGAAACTTTAAACACCTGGAATTGTGTAATTTCCTCAAATTATTATGGCCTAAGCATGGGTATCGCCGACAACACTCCTGATCCCACCAAGAAATCTGTCGAAAGTCCTAAGAATTCATCGATAGCCAAACAAAATTTGCAAAGCCCCAAGAATTGATATAGTTGATAGATCCAAGAACAATGTTTGCGACACCAAAAAAAACAGCAATCATCGGCAACCCAAGAACTTCAAACCTAAGAGAAATCACCGAAGAGAACCAACAGAACCCTTTTGGTGAAGTTTTTCGTCCAAGTTAGTACCCGAAACCAATTACGAACTTCACTGTAGAAGCAGGGGCGGATCCAGCACCCGACGAGTCGGCGCGGTCGCCCGTACTGAATCCGCGGGGAAAAAAGTTAAATAAGATTTAATAAAAAAATAATTATATATATGTGTGTGTGTGTGTGTGTGTGTGTTATTGTATATTTTTTATTGGAATGTTGTGTAGATCATTTCGGAGAGAGGACATCTTTCCATGTGAAATGCTTGGGTTTGATTCGCTTCAATAACATTCTCTTTTTTAATTTTTAAACACGGTAAATAATGACAAAATACTAATTAATAATTGTACCAATGTTCAACAAAAATAAGAGCAGCTCATATGGTAAAAGGGTCATTTTGTGCACTGGAGTCTGGAGGTATGTGGTTCAATTTTTTGTTTAATTTTTCATTACAATAAATACTAACTAAACAATTATATATTATTAGCTTTCGTTTTCGAAATAATTTCTTTATAAAATTTATCAACTCAAATTATTACTCTATGATATATATATATATATATATAAATTTATTTTATAAAATTCAAATTTTGGCAATCTAAATGTTGTTCTTTATTCTTTTAAAAGTTCGAAAAATACTTTTTCTTTTGAGGTGAAAAATAGTTTTAGTTTTAAAAATCATTATTTTCAAAATTTTGCATAACTTTCGCCTAAACTCGGAACTTTTCTTTACCATTTAATCATGATTTACGTATAAACTATTTCACTTGAATTCGAAAAAAATTTGAAACTTGATCGTACATGTATGATTGAAAAATGTATTTTTTTTCCTTATTATTTTATATTATATAGCGACCGCCCTAACTGACTTAATATCTTGGATCCGCCCCCTGTGTAGAAGTCCAACCACGAGAAGAATTTCTCAACTAGAAAGCAACCATTTATTCACTCAAAATAGTAAAAGAACTCAGTTTAGATTCGAGAGCTCTGATACCATGTCAACTTTGATTTCCTTCCAATCCCTCATTTGAGGTTCTATGTATCCTTTATATAGAAGAATTACAGCTATCCAATTATGGTAAAATACAATGAAATCTCATATTCTAGGAAGTACAAAATTATGTACAATCCAATTTCTTAATTTAAGAAATATAATCAAATCTTCTGTTTTAGAATCTCTAACAACTCATTGACACTAACTGTTGTACCACCAAATTATACACATATCCAATTAGTGATGGCAATCGAGCCGAGCGGCTCGTCGGCTCAGCCGCTCGGCTCGTATTGTAGCGATCCACGAGCCGCTCGGGCTCGTCAAAAGACGAGCCCGAGCTCGAGCCGAGACCGATAGACGAGCCGAGCTCGGCTCGGCTCGTCAAGACACGAGCGCTCGTGGGGCACGAGCCCACGAGCCGAGCCCACGAGCCGAGCTCGTGGGCTCGTGAAAAACATTTAAAAAAAAAAAAAAATTGATGAGCCACGAGCCGAGCCGGCTCGTGGCTCGTGAATCACGAGCTCGTGGGCCGAGCCGAGCTCGCCCACGAGCAAACGAGCCGAGCAGAAGCTCGGCTCGTTTGTAACGAGCCACGAGCTCGGCTCGTAGGGCAACGAGCCGAGCTCGTGGGGCAATGGGCCGAGCCGGCTCGGCTCGGCCCATTGCCACCACTATATCCAATAGTACTCGTCCTAACATTAATCTCTCATGCCATGTCAGTGTCTACATAGCCCTGTAATAACAAACCAGATTTTTTGAAATATAAGGCTAAATATGATATACCTCTCAAGTATCTGAGAATTCACTTTATTGTCTCCTCATGTTTTTTCATGGATTGCACATACATCTACTTACAACTCTCACTGAATGTGATATGTCCAATCTTATACACATCATGGCATACATGATATTTCCAATAGTAGGGGGTATTTACTCATTTGATAGCTTGAAGTGATTAATCAAATGAGCACTAACTGATTTTGCATTATCAGTCTTGAAAGTGCTAGCACCTTATTCACATACTCTTCCCGTGACAATTTCAAGAAGTCAATGTCCCTAGTAATTCTCATCCCAAGAATTTGTTTTGCAACTCCCAAATCCTTCACTGCAAACTCCTTTCTGAACTTATCTATTTCTTGCTTGCAAGCACCTGCAATCAACATATAGCAGCAAAAAAATATAAGAGTTACCAATGTTCTTTTACATAATAGCAATGATCCCCTGACACCTTCTGAAGATATTACTTAATCATAAAACTATCAAACTTTTTATACCACTATCTTGCAGATTGTTTAAGATCATATGCTCTTTTGAAGTTTGCACACCATTTTTTCCTTTTTTTTTTTGGTAATTCGAAACCTTCTCGCTGCACTATTTAAATTTCTTCCTCCAAATCATAGAAAAAAGATTGTATTTGCATCAACTACTCTGGGTGCAAGTCTTCATTTACCACTAATTAAAGTACTGCTATAATTGTGGTTAATTTCACTATAGGAAAAAAATCTGAGTACAGTTAATATCTTCTTTTTTGTTGAAATCTTGTTACAACTAGCCTTGCTTTATATCGCTTATTTCCATCTCGTTCTTAGTTTAATGATAAATTCATTTATTTTACAAAGCCTTCTTTCTTTTTCGTAACCTTATCAGTTGTGATGTCTGATTGAGAGTACATCTCATTCCTTATGGCTAACTCCCAGTTGATTGAATCATCAACCTATACAATTTCATTATAACTTTCTTGTTCACCTCTATCAACAAACAAAATATAATGCAATGCTGGATAATATCTATATGGAGATTTAGTAGTTTTCTTAGATCTTCTGGGTTGCGTCACAATGGTATTCTAATATACTTTTGGGGCTATATTTACTCCATTTTCTTCACCAGCATTCTTTAACTCAATCATCAGAAGATCTTTCAATGGGACCACCTCAGATTTCTTAACTCCAAGACTAGAGTTTTTAAGGTTTGTTCCCAACATGTTCTTATACAAGACTGAAGACACTTTCATTGAAGATCACATACTTGTTCTGTGACAACCCAATTTTTTTAATATTTAAATCATTGCTAAAATTTTCATTGAACTAAAAAAAAATCACGCAACAATATAAAGCCTCTGTTTGACCCCCATTAAATTAAAATTCATTTTTATCTCTCTTTTTATCAACCACACATTTTACTATAAAATAATATTACACGTAAATTTAAAAAAATTCATTCTTTTTAACCATATATTTTTCAAGACATTACTATTCCTCTCATTATAATCTACAATAATGGAGCCCAAACAGGGGCAAAATTATGTAACGTTAGTTTGCTCACTCTTATATAGAATAATTTCATGTTCTAAAAAAATCAATGACTTTTCTACGTTATATATTATTCATTTCGTAATTAAATAAATATTTCAAATATCATAATATGAAATTTTTGGTTCCACCAATATTAAATAAACATATAAAAAAAATAATCAAATAAAACATGTTCTAAAACCTAAATAGCAAATCCACATAATAATGAAACTAAAGAAACTACTGAAAATAAAATTTATAGTCATGTTACACCGGATTTAATTTATTATGTCCAGTTAAAGACAAACCACTTGTACCTTGTAATCGTACCTCGTTAGATCAAATAACTTTTTTGCAAGATAAAATCCAAAATCACGTTACAAACTTTATTTTTCTGCCTCTGCTTTTGTGCCATGTATATGCATATGTATTTTTGTTTGTACCGTTCATAATCATGTCACACGTGTGCACACAGAGGCAATAATGACCTAGTCTAATAGAGTTTGCTTGTGTTTAGAAGTGGGAGTCGTGTACTACAAGAGACAGGATAAGAATTGGGTAAGCAAAGAGTTTCCTATTGAAAGTGGGACATGTAATTTCAAATCAACTAGTAAGATTTAGTGTACTTTTAATTGAAATAAAATTTCTAATCTTACAAAAAAAAAAAGGTTTATATTTATATAACAAAATACGTGTGTTCTGTCAATCAATTGGAAATCAATAAAAAATCTTAAATAAATTTCTAATTATTAACAACATCTTTAAACTATAACATCTTGAATCTAACTTATTTAAATTAACTTTTTCTCAAGTTTAATATATATGATTAAATGCAAGCTATCCATCGAGCCCAATATTTATATATTTATCATTGCTCTATCAAAATCTAAATATTTTACCCAAATAAAATTGAATTAATACATATATCACTTTAGTCTCTCAATTTTTTTTCAAAATATAAAATATAGCACCTAAAATAATTAAATTCTATTCTATGAAATATTCGGGGCTCCACAATTTCTCCCTTCAAATATTTCATCCTCGAAAACTTACCTTGACTTAATCGAAGATTTTTGAATACTTGATTTTTAACTCATCTTCTTTCTCTTAAGTTGACTCGTCGGGTCATGATTTTGCCATTGAACTTTGACCGGGGGAACCTCTTTATTTCTTAATTGGTACACTTTTCTATTCAAAATCGTCATCGGGATGCCTTCATATGATAAGTCTTTTTGTACCTCTAATGTCTCATAATTCACTAAATGTTTAGGATCATGAATATATTTTCTAAGCATCGAAATATGGAATACATTATGCACTGATGCAAGTTCGGGTGGTAAGGAATCGGTTAGCCACACTTTAAGAATTTTGAAAGGTCCAATGAACCATGATCTCAACTTTCCCTTCTTACCAAATCTCAATACATCATTCATTGGTGCTACCTTCAGAAAAACTTTATCACCCACTTCAAATCTCAAATCCTTTCTTCTACCATTTGCATAACTTTTTTGTCGATCTTGTGCTGTCTTTATTCTTACTATAATCTTGTCAACTGCTTCAATTGTTCATTCAATAATTTCAAGACCCAAAATTATATTTTCTCCAACCTCGTTCCAACGGACAGTGGATCTTCACTTCCCACTATAAAGAGCTTCTTATGGGGCTATGCTTATAATAATCTGAAAGCTATTGTTTTAAGAAAATTCTACTAATGGCATATGTGTCTCCCAACTATCGCCAAAATCCAAACACATGCCCTCAACATATTCTCAAAAGTTTTGAATGGTTCTTTTTTATTGTCCATTCATCCGTGGATGATATGCAGTACTAAACTTCAATTTCATGCCCATGGCGACCTCCTAACTTTTTCGAAATTTCAATGTGAACCTCGGATCTCTATCTGAAACAATGGTGACTGGAACTTCATACAATCTGACCATCTCTTTGATATATAACGATGCGAGATGTTCAATATTAAAATTTAATTTGATTGGCAGAAAATGAGCTGACTTCGTCAAACGATCAACCACTACCCAAATAGCATTGTGACCTCTTGCTGATCTTGGAAAGCCTACCACAAAGTCCATTGCTATGTGTTCCCATTTTCATTCTGGAATATCCAACGGTTTCAGTAGTCCTGATGGCCTTTTATATTCTGCCTTGACTTGTTGACGATAATACATTTCTCTACGAACAGGCTAATTCCTCTTTTCATGTTTCTCCACCATTTTCGTATCGCTTGGATGTATAGTATATGAGGTGGAGTAAGCCTCTTCCAATATCTCGTTTCTTATACTTTCATCATTAGGTACACACAATCTTCCTTTAAAAGTCAGTGCTTTACCTGCAAATATTTCAAATCCTATATGTTTGTTTGTACCAACCTCAACTTTAATCTTCTGAAGAAATGGATCCTTATCCTGTGCTTTTTTTATTCATTCCCGAAGAGTATGATGAATCATAAACGTTTTTATTCTCGCAGTAGTTTGAGTTGGTGGCGTGATGACTTTCAATCTCATTTTCTCAAAGTCCTTTATTAAGTGTTCCTGCACCGTGGGTAAAGTTGATAACTACTATCCTGTCTTCCTGCTTAAAGCATCTGCGACTATGTTAGCCTTACCCGGATGATAAAAAATCGTACAGTCATAATCTTTTACTAATTCCAACCATCTCTTATGTCTCATATTCAGTTCCTTCTGGTGAAGAAATACTTGAGACTCTTGTGGTCCTTATAGATTTTACATTTCCCTCCATACAGATAGTGACATTATATCTTTAAGGTGTAAAATACTGATGCAAGCTCCAAGTCGTGTGTTCGACAGTTAAGTTCATAATGATTCAATTATCTAGAAGCATAAGCAATCATCATTCCATGTTGTATCAGAACGCAGCCCAAGCCCTGCTTGGAGGCATCGCTATAAATTACAAAGACGTTCTAACCTTCAGGTATCTTCAAAACAGTAACCGAGACTAATCTCTGCTTGAGTTCATGAAAACATTCTTTACACTTTTCGTTAGCTAAAACTTCACATCCTTTCTAGGCAACTAAGTCATCAGGCCTACTATTTTTGAGAAACTCTCAATAAATCTATGATAATAGCCAGCCAACCCTACGAAACTGTGAACTTCACTCACATGGTCTGTCTAGGCCAATTAGTTATTGCTTCCACTTTAATTGGGTCTGCCTCAATTCCCTGGGTAGTAACCACATGACCAAGAAAACCCACTCGATCGAGCCAAAATTCGCACTTCTTGAATTTAGCATATAAATTATCCTTCCTCAAAGTTTCAAGTACTACTCGGAGTTGTTCTTCATACTACTTCTTATCTTTGGAGTACACAAGTATGTCATCAATAAATACTATGACGGCTTGGTGTAAGTACTGATGGAATACTCGATTCATGAGATCCATAAATATAGCTAGAGCATTGGTTAACCAAAAGGCATAATAGTGAATTCATAATGTCCATAACGAGTCCTGAAAGCAGTTTTTAGTGCATTGCTTGCCTTGACCTTTAGTTGATGATACCCCGATCTCAAGAAGATCTTCGAAAACACTGTTGCATCCCTTATCTGGTCGAAGAAAGCTTATATTCTTGATAGCGGGTATCTATTTTTTATAGTCAGTTCAATTCTCGATAGTCAATATATGTCCTCATACTCCCATCTTTCTTCTTCACCAAAAGTACTAGAGCGCCCCAATGAGATACACTCAATCGAATAAAACCTGTTTCCTGCAACTCTTCCCAGAATAAAATGATAATCTATTTCAAAACAATTACTTAACCTCATACCCAGAATTAATGGAAGATAGCGGGAAGAGAGTTCCAAGATTGCTATTGGAAATCAAAGGGTACGTAACAGTTTCAACTTTTTTTTATTAAATCCAGTGTGTATATCCTTAAGATAGATCATGATTTTTTGACCTATTGCAGTGACTAATCAACAACCAAGTAAATCAAGTTAATAACTCATGTTTATAAGATCGGTTTTGGGGAAAAATAAATTTGATTTGAAAACTGAAATGATTTGACTTCTGAACATTCGTTTGCTATATGCATCATCTGTAGACTCCTAAACGATGTAGTGCAACAACTGTTCGACCTGAGTTCTATCTCTCAAACTAAACACCAATAAAATTTCACAGTGTCTTCACAAAACTTCAAAACTAAAAGTGAAACCAGCATGTCATGGTAAGGGTGTAATTGTAAAGGAATCATGACTCATTAAAAAGACAACGCGTTGCCTAACTTCCCGGTAGGCCACAAAAAGAGAGGATTTCTTGCTTGCTTAGATCAATGAATACGGAATCAACTACCATATTCTCATTCGTTACAACTTGCTTTGCTCTGGAGGGAGCTTCCTGAGTTCTACCACTGCAAGGCCCAATCATACTCAAAAGAACACTCATAACATAGATGACAAGACTAATAAACAAAAATATGAAGCTGGAAAGTAAAAGTGTCATACAAATTTACGAGACGACTATTTAATAATTTGCATTCTAGGAATATCTCTTCTTCATCCAAAACTCTTTCAATAAAAATTTTTTCTTGTCCAACATCGACTCAACCTAAAGGTAACAAATAAAATATGAAAACGTTAATAACAGGAAAAAGGACAAAGGAGGAAAACGTAAACCATAATTAATTATAAAAAATCCACCATAAAAAAGATAATTATCAACAAAATTGAAATATAAATAAACAAAACATCTAGTCCTGACATGAATAGAAACACAAATTAATTTATCCAAGTTAGTGTTGGCTCACTGAGTATCAGCATAAGATTGACTTGTTTATCTCTAAACCAATCTCAAACAAGTTATTTTGCAGAGTTAAAAATGAATTCAGTTTGATTAACTTTGTTATTTGCATGTTACTTCATTTATCAATCATTTATTAGCTTAACTCCTTTATCTAATAAGATAAGCTTGAACAGGCCATGTATAAGCCAATCTCAAGCAAAGTTCAACTGGCTCAGTCATTTTACAACTCTAGACACATATCATAAACAAATGTAATCAAGAGAATGCCAAATGCTATAGATGAAACCAAATTCAGACCCAGAGGTACATCGGGAACAAAACAAAAATGAAACATAAAGTAAATAAATAAATAATAGAAAAAGAAAATAGAGTTCACCTCAAATGTAGCATTGAGATCAAGGTTTGCACATACAATAACAAACTTTTAGCAAATAAAAGATTATTCAAAAATACTTTCCATAATGATAAAATTATTTTTTAAGTCAACAGAGAAGGTAGAATGATAGCCAGTAAAATAAAAAAAGTAAAGATGGAAATATGTCTGCAATTCGACGTTTGTTTGATCGAATAGTTAGCATCCCCCCCCCCCATCATAATAGATTCGATAACCAGCTACTTTTGAAGAAATTTGATTTCCTAAGTCAGTCATGGCAAATCATCAAAAGCTGTACAGACTATGAAGTTCAACGCCACCAGTTGCAATAGGAATCTGGCTTATAAATTATTCACCAAACCCCTCATGCAACTATATAGAATCAGCCCATCATTTACATTACGAATAATAACAGCAAAAATCAATGTAGAAGACAAAAAACTTGAGTTGGTTAAGCATAAGTGACCTTTTTGTCCCCTGACAAGTACAGAATTTATGGACCTACCCATTGGTATTAATGAGGAGAGTAATGTTTTAATTTTTGAACATATCCTTGCATTTTTTAGTCAAATACGTTGAAGAGAAGATCAAACAGTAATATTTCTCAACACACAGAAAATGATATTTATCTAATAACAAGAATCATTAATTCCATGAGCAAGCAATATATATTGATTCCATTTAATACCATTTATAAAACTCGTAGAAATATATGTAATACCCCAGACCAAGAAAGTTTAAGAGATTTGATAGGTACTACTCATACCAACAAGGTGCACCTTCTTTTCCGGAAATCCATCGTTGGAAACTCCACAGTTAAGCGTGCTTGGCTTGGAGCAATTCTATGATGGGTGACCCCCCTGGGAGGTTTTCTAGGGGAGCGTGCGAGTGAGGACAAAGCATGCTGAAAAAGACCCATGTTGGTACAGTGAGGACAGTACATCGTCGATCTAACGGCCGGGACAGCCCGTTAAGTGGGACCCGGGTCGTTACAAATGGTATCAGAGCCAGGTTGCCAGTCGGAAATCGGGAACTAAGTGCTATGCGGGACAAAGTGCTACGCCATAGGACGGGAGCCACCTCTTGAACTCGTAGGAGCCACCTCTAGAATCCCAACGCCTGGCAACAGATCCTCAGATGGATCAAGCGCGACGAGGACGTCGCGAGTCTAACGGGGGGTGATTGTAATACCCCAGACCAAGAAAGTTTAAGAGATTTGATAGGTACTACTCATACCAACAAGGTGCACCTTCTTTTCCGGAAGTCCATCGTTGGAAACTCCACAGTTAAGCGTGCTTGGCTTGGAGCAATTCTATGATGGGTGACCCCCCTGGGAAGTTTTCTAGGGGAGCGTGCGAGTGAGGACAAAGCATGCTGAAAAAGACCCATGTTGGTACAGTGAGGACAGTACATCGTCGATCTAACGGCCGGGACAGCCCGTTAAGTGGGACCCGGGTCGTTACAATATATGACCTGCTTAAAAAAAATTATATTAACATAATAACCCCTTTAATTATATGGAGTAAAATTATGTTTTATTTGTAAGTTTGATGTCATAAAATGTCTTCCTAAAACTCATGAGAAAATATAATACATTCATTATTTGCGGATATCAGCATTCATCGGAGAAAGTCGCCTTGGATATCAAAAAGTAAATTGTATCAACTTATCAATGTCACAAATGAAACATAATTCTGAGAAAATGGGACAAGGGACCTCATTATGTTAAACTTTAGGCAAATTCTTCATGAGGAAAAAAGCTTCCACTTGAGAAAAATGAATAATTCTCTTATAATACAGCATATATTTCAATTAACTTAGGGAACCACAACATGATAATGTCCCAAAATTAAAACCATACAAAATCTGTCACATAGCTCAAGGATACTCAATGTAGAAAAAGTGGAAGAAAATTAAATATTTTTGAGTACCTCCGAATATCAGTATTGACTTTCAACCCTGTGATGACTCCTTCTGCAAAGTAAAACAATTCATCATGCTTCACCTGCTCAATAGATACTCATTTGTTAGCTACTTAACCTAGCATAAGATTTCAAATGATACTAATGGCAACTCCAAGATTGTGTGTGCTGAGATTAAAAAAAAAAATGAAGGGTAATTGATTTTTTATATAGCCGGAAAAAGTAATAAAAGTTAATAAAATGATTGCTATCAAAAAGTCAAAAGATTGATCATACAATAATTTATTTACAAGAAAAATACACATGAAAATACACATAATTTATTTACAAGATCAAAGATATGCATTACAAACCATTCCAAACCATCAAGAAGTAGAGAAATATTATAATGGACTCAGTCCTTTTACCACGAATCCCAGAAAAGCACAATCCAAGTTGATTAATATTCTAATTTTCAATTTAGTTGCATTCCAGTCTTTCATTTTCTTTATTCAAATATAATAACCAAACTAATTAATGTTCTAAATTCTAATTTCTATAACTGATTTTTTAGCTTGCCACATACACCAAAATGAAATCAATATTTCATTTGAACAACCAAACAAAAGGTTCAAAAAGAAAAACACATAGCCCCAAAACCCCTAAT
Organism: Fraxinus americana; assembly: GCA_035079005.1. Taxonomy (NCBI): domain Eukaryota; kingdom Viridiplantae; phylum Streptophyta; class Magnoliopsida; order Lamiales; family Oleaceae; genus Fraxinus; species Fraxinus americana. The sequence goes on from CM068714.1 coordinate 18,605,380, forward strand.
TCTATGACAGCATTTCCTCATCACAGGTGGACTTAAATAACACACCTAATCGAAGATTTAAAAATGCATGTATGATTTCAGCAACTGTAGGGTTTTTGGATTTCAAGACAATAAGAAACAAACACAACAGCATCGACTGGGATTTGGGAGACAGGGTTCCAATCATATGAAGAAATGAAGAAGCTCTAAAGAAAAATTGTTCACCAAAGGAAATACAGGATGACTGAATCGTAGAGAAGAACAAACGGTGAAAATAATCTGTGATTTTGTTACCTATGGTTTGATTTCAAATGGGCAGTAAGAACAACGACGGAGAGAAAGTGAAAGGGGGACTAAGAAGTAGAGAAAGAAAACAAAAGAGGGGAAAATAAAATCTAAGGAAATGCAAATAGAAAAGACAGGCGAAATTAAACAAAAAATAGTAAAGAGAGAAGAAGAAATGACAAGTCTTGTATGACCGTGTAAAGACAAGAGTAAAGAGGTATGTGAGCTTGTGTGGAGAAATGAAAAAACCATGTCCTGTGAGAAGAAAACTACGTAGTACTTGAGAGGAAAATTTGAAAAAGGTAAAATTAGTATATATGACATCAACATGACACAAAGATGATGCCTTATGAATAGTAACAAACTTTGTTATTTTATATATTGTAGGGATAATATCTAATTAGAGATAGCAAAATGTCCGCTTCCACTCGTTCCTCGTTATTCCCTGGTTAGTTTATGAAAATCGGGATAGAACTTATTTTTATGTATTTAATTAATATTTAAAAATATAATATGTAAAAATAAGTAAATAAATGGGAAACGAGCTTGAGAAATAGGGATATTTTAATCCCGTCTGACCCCTTCACATCCTGACTTTGCTTTCCCAAAAATCCCTACAAGGCAAGAAACGAGGAGTGCCACCTCGTTCCCGTTGTCATACATACTCTAAATGGCTTGTATTATTTTATCAATAAAAAATATTTCTTTACAATTTACTTATTACTTATAAGAAAATAGAGTAAAATGTTTCATTAACCATAGAACTTATAACTCCGTCACGGTTTACTTACTAAAGTTTAAAACACTTCACATTGGTTACTGAACTTTAACGCATTGCTCTCTCTATCCATCACTCACCATATTTCATTAGTCACTAAATTTTAAAAATGTTTTCGAGTAATCACTAAAATTTAACATGTTGTATTCCATTACTTACTTACCATGTTTTATTACACGCTGAACTTACACCTCCGTCACACTTAGTCAATAAACTTTAAAATGCTTTTGAGTGGTCACTAAACTTTACTCATTGAATTCAAATGTTTAAAAATTGAAAATTTTGAACTACAAAATATCATGTGTGAAGACGACTCCCTTATTTCCTCTTGAACTACATTGTGACAACTCTAAAAATTATATTTTGCTAGTCTTGATTAGTATTATTGCTCTAAATGGAAAATTTTACTCCCAGCCTGAGATACAGTTTTTTATTTTCTTGATTTGGGTCTACGATCTCAATCAAAATAAATTTCTCTATTTAATTTTCCAGACGGAAAGGAAGAGTATGTTTAAATTAAGACTTATGTCAATTTGAAGATATCATTCTTCTTTCCCCTTAAACATGGTTTTTGACGATTAAAAAATTATATCTTTTCGACTAATATTAATATTCTGGTCTTAAATTTAGAATTTCATTGTCGATATTGATTTTATTTTATTTGTTTCATTTAGGTCGAATCTTACAGAAAATTAAATTTACTTGCAAACATTATGAAGTCCATTAACAATTTAAAAGCATTTTAAAGTTTGCGAGTAAAATGCGATGAATGTATAAGTTCAATTACTAATAAAGCATTCTAATAAAGTTCAATTACTAATATAGTGCAATCTATTAAAGTTCAATGACAATTTGAAAGTATTTTAAAATTCAATGACTTATAAAACATAGTGAGTGAGTGAGTGAGTGGTGGAGTGATCTTCAAAAATATTTTAAAGTTTGATGAGCAAAACGTGACAAAGTATAAATTCATTGACTAATGAAACATTTCAACTCTAAGAAAACCTTTGAACTTGGCGAAATAAGATTTATTTGACAAATGAGATGGAGCCGTTGTTTGATGGCCACTTTTTTTTTATAAAGAAAGCATTTTTAAATAGTAATTTTTACCAAAAGTATGATTAAAACGTAGATTAAAGTTTTAAATTTACGTAAATAATATTTTATTGTCAAAATACTTGATTAAAAATGAATACGAAAAAAAAATTAATTTCGAAAGAATGCTGACCAACCGGCGCTTGTTTGACAAAAGAAAAGGAGATATAACCCCTATCAAAATTATTTTCTTGCACAGGGTGAGTGAGAAAGACCAACAATGGAAGAACCTAAAGTTGCCCAATCCACACCTGAGACCCTACCTCCCTCCACACCTCAGACCCTACCCCCACAGAGCAAGAAGAGACCTCTCGAACAAAACTTATCCAACTTTAAGAATGCTCCTTATTACAAGATGCGCGCTGTTCTTAGAGATCTTCGACCCCATTTCATAGAGGTTAAATTCTGAGGATTTACTTTTTCCAAGAAATATGTTTTACTGGAGTAATCTAAGATTTTATTGAATGGGTTTCTTGAATTATGTGGAATTTTTGGAAGTATTTCTGATGCCCAAAACGAAACGATAATTCATAAATTGAACTTTTATTTTCTTACTAAATGTCCTAAGAAACAAATTTAGATGAATTCATGAAGTTCTCATCAAGATATATTCTATTCATTTTATGGGTTTAGAGGTTTCTCCTAATAATTTGCTATAGGAAATGGAAAATTTTCCTGCCTTTATTTTATTTTTTGTGTCGATTTCTTATAAATAGGGTCTGTCAATATTTTACTTTTTTCAATGTACTAGGATTCTAAAATTAATATTATTTTTTATATTAACAAATATGGAAAAAAAAATGCATTTTTTGTGTTGCTTGAGTTTTTCTTTTTTTCCTATAATTATCAGGGATACAAAATGGATTCTGTTTGCTTTTTTGTGAAGAGTGCGAGTAGATTTTTCAAATTGCGTTTCTTTTATTTCATATCGAGGTTTCCTTTCAATGGTTCAAGATTTTATTTATTTTTGTCTGAGTCGTTTTGTTTCCTGAGGAAAGTGGTCTGATTTCTTGATTCCGGACAATATGAAATAAATTAATCATCAACAGATTAATTGATTATACAGGTAGTTGGCATGTAGAACTTTAATTCTCTGCCAATTTTATTGCTATATGTATGCACATCTTTGTAGTATTGGCACTTTAGTGGATACCTGTGGTTGGATGTCCCAATGTTTCTCTTCTAGAATATACTCTCCGACCTTCTATTTTCCTTTTTTTGGAGTTCAATGGTCTTTAGTGATGTGTGTAAGTGTGTCTACTTGTATGTACTTCCGGATGCTTACTGTTCACGGTCATGGTATCAGCTGCATTTACTGTGTGTTGATCCACTCCGGCAGGGTGTTGAGTTAATTGTCAAAATGCAATTGCACTCTTAGGAGAAAAACTTCAATGGTGGTTTTTACATCTGGAGGAATGGGGCTATGCCTTCTCAAATTGAATTTGAGATTTAGATGTAATGATCCTTCTATTACATTTTATAAACCTCTGAAAATGCTTGCTGTAAGAGATTGTGATTCTAATCCTGTATGAGATTCCTTTGATCTTCTGGAGAAAAGACTACGGGTGCAATATCTCTCAGAAAATATGGCTTATGAGATTGCTATTTGAGTGGAGATTTATAAGAGGTGATCTCTGCATAGAAATTGCATTCTGAACCAGGGTGTGAATGTGATTATCCACTCATTTTTTACCGAATGGTCAACATATGTATTGGGCTGACACTGTTATGAAATTATATGGGGAAGAATTTGGCTTTCAGCAGTTTTCCTTGGATTTGTTGATAGTTCATCAGTTATTTTTCGTTAATTGATCATTATTCATAAAGCCAATAGGTCAATGAAGGTTCATTTAGAGAGCCAAGCGCCACATATGTAAACGGAGAGTGTTGCATTATCCATAAACACCTCACATAAGTGTGTCGCCGGTGAATCAAGCTGCGTGTATTTTTTCTAAGCCCAGTGCATGTATTTTCACTCATTAAATTGGAATTTGTAGTATTGAGGTTCTTAAAGCACTTTTTTTGTTGTTTCTTGAAGGTTCTTAAGACCCCAAATTTTCGAAATTGCAAGGCAGCTGATGAAATTCGTCAAGGTAAGATTTCTAAAAATTTCAGTTATATGTTCTTGAACTGATGAACAATCTCCATGATATTTGTGGCGAGCATCTCATACTGATTTGTTGTTTTATATATTTATTTTTCTTGACTGGGAGAATTGCCTGGCCTCCTATGGATTGGGGTGATTAGGGGGGAAGGGAGGTCAACATGAGATTTGATCTAAGAACTTAGGAGTAATTGTCCCCCTGATCATTTACCTTACCTATATGATCATGATCATTGTATTTTGTCACTAACATGGAAGTAAAAATGTAATTTTTTACTTTTTATTATGAGCTTAGCCACATGTGCTCTTATGTTCGTCTTTTTTCTTCACATTGAACTGCTGCGAAATTTCTCATGATGGAGCAATGTCCTCATAACCATTTACCTTCTATGTACAAAGTAGAAGAAAATACTTGTATGCGAATTAAATAGGGAAAAATCTATGTGAGCCGTTTCACTCCATACCTGTAAGGATTCTAAAATCTAATTTTCAGGCATGAAGGATATGATGGATCTGTACAAAGAAATGATGTCGGAATCCATCAAACTGGAGAAGTGTACTAATGCGCCGGGCAACATTGAAGACGAACAGAATCTCAAAGAGCATCAAAAGCGTGCAAAATTATCAGAAAACTCTACATCAGAAGCATGTAACAAGGCTTTAGATCATCAGGTCCAAGGAGGGTCATATATTGTTGGTGGTTCGGCTTTTGGGTGGAATTTTGTCACATTTCAGGGGAGCAACGCCGTCTACTATGGTCGAACAAAAGAGTCATTCCGAGCTGCTAACCCTCTCTGAACGAGGGGCCGCATTTTCCACAGCTGCCCCATTGGCATCGGCCTGTATCAGTATAGTTACTATAATGTGCTAAAAAAATTCTCTGAAGAATTCTTCTGTTTTCTGTAACTGAATGATCATGGAATAGGTGTAACATGAACAAGAAAATTGCTAGATATTATGTTTTTTGTTCCAAGTGGAATGGTGATGCCTGAAGATTGATTCATGTGTATCCTTCCTCCAAATCCCATAGAAAAAAAAATGAAAATAATAGTGGAGGTCATCGACTTAGGCGCGATAGGGGTTTGCGACCTATGTTTCTTCACATTTGGGTCGCTAATTTTCTATTTCGCAGCACTTGAGTCTATACTGAACGCTTAAAAGTTAAAGCTTTGGTTAAAATTTGAAATGGAGAAAGAGAGAACATGTAGGTATCTTTATTGAGATTTTCCAAGCAAAAGCCAATAAATTTCCAGTTAATTATCCCCAAATGCAAAAATTTGTGAACAATGCAAATGACCTCATCGAAGCCTAGTGTGCTTTTGCATGTTATTGCACAAAATGAACTCGTGTGAAATAACTATATGGAATTCATATTTAGTTCTTGCGAGATATTGTTTTAAAATATTTTTTTTTAATTATTTAAGAATATGTCTCCGAGGGCCACTGAGGTGAGTATTCGATCGTAAACTTCAGAACCTCGTGAGATTAGTCGGGGTGCGAACAAGCTGACCCGGACATCCAGAATTTTCCAAAAAAAAATTATTTAAGAATCTGGGTTGAGATACGAGTATCAATATTTATAAATTCAACATCTCCTGTATATTGTGTTATAAATAACGTATATGTTTAGACCACTTTTATAATATCGACATGCCAAAAAAGCCACCATTTTGAGAAAACGGGTCATGTTAAATCATACATTGAATAAAAATGAGACAAATAACCAACATATAATAGTTTGAATTAGGGTTATTAGCACAAAATGTTCATATGTATGAAGTTCATTGTGCAAAACGTTCCAACGTTGCATTTTTTTTTGTATTTTCACCTCTATTTCAACATCATTGCGAAAATCATCATTTTCGTTCATTTCATCCAATTTCTCAAATTAAAAATCTTGAAATGACGAATATATCCTCATATTTAAATATAAAAAGAGAGAGAAGAAAAGAAAAATAAAGAATTAATTGCAACTACACTTCTGAATTATTTTAAAAAATATAAACAAGTCGCAAATAAAATTTTAAAAAGTTAAAAATTAAAAAAAAATAAAAATACTCTTTTCTTTCTCATCCTTCCTCCTCTTCCCCCACCACCAACACCACCTCCCAATAAAATTAAACAACCCATCTCCTGGCGCACTCACAGTCGGATTTCGAATTCTTGTTAAAAATCGATCGTGTACTATAAATTTTCTTGCATTTCATCTCGAGGAGTCGAAGAAGTCGATAGTGGCTTTACCTTTTGCTTCTTTAACCTTGGACTCCAGATCTTTACTAAGTTCTTGTTATCTCCATTGACTACTAAAGTTTTCTCTGAACTCAGAAGAAGCCACTACAGAATCTGATTCAATCTGATCGCCATCAAGAATAAGTGAAGGAATACTCATCGTCTTGGATTTCAGCTTCTTGATAGAGAATTCTCTGACATGAGCACTGCTCATGTGACCTCCTAATGCCATATCTTCATCCTCCGTACTTTTTCCCATGTTTGGGAATTTGAATCCCAACCGGAATGCGCTGTCGGCCGAACCTTCCTTGTGGCACCGCCGTTTCAGCTACGTATCTTGGTAATCTTCCATAATTGAAGCCGACCGATCTTCGGCAATGAGAAAAATACAAGAATCATTTACGGAAAGTGGTTCCAAAACTAAAGGGTGTCTTAGCTTACAAGGAAATTGAAAAAAAAAGGAAATAATGGATCAACACGGAAGGCAAAAGGTTCAAAAAATTCAAATTTTGATAAACTTTAAAGAAGATAGACCCATATCTTGTCTGTAAAATCTTCTCTATCTCTAAATATAATTAGTGTATGCACTATTTTGGATGTAGGGGTTGAAATGAAAATTTTGGTGCCAAATAAGTTAGAGGAGAGTAAAGGTGTTGTTGATGATAAAGCCATTAGAGATTCTACAATTCAATTTTAGATTTTGATTTTTTCTATCTTGGAGGTTATAGGGATTGGGGCAGCTTGGGAAAGAAATGTAAAATTTGTTAGTTGTATGATTTTGTGGGATGAATTTATAGGCGAGATGGAAATTTGTTTGGTGGTGGTGGTGGCGGTGGAGGTCGAGGTCGAGGTCCTCGAGGAGGAGGAGAAGTAAAGGGTTTTTTTTTTTTAGTTTATATTTTTTTAATAATTTATTTGAAACTCGTTTGTATTTTTTTTTTTTTTTTTTAAAAAAAATTGAAGTATGGTTGCAATTAATTTTTTTTTATTTTTTATTTTTGCTTTTTGTTATATTTAAAAAATGAGGTTATATTCGTATTTTCATAGATTTTTATTGAAAAATTGGATGAAAATGATGATTTTCGTAATGAAATGTTGAAATAGAAGTGAAAATGTAATATTGGGATGTTTTACTCAATGAACTCTATACGTAAGAAGTTTTGTGTTAATAACCCGTTTGAATTATTCAACTAACAATGTTGATACGTCATATATTAATGTTTATTATTTTATTTATAAAACTTGAAACAAGTGCCAACACGGGTCCATAGCTCAGTGGTAGAGCAATTGACTGCAGATCAATAGGTCACCGGTTCGAACCCGGTTGGGCCCTTCTTGAATTTTTTTTTTTTTATAATTCTGTTTCAATGAATATTTTAAATATTCAAATAGCTTTTTATCAACACATTTCAATTGTAAATTGGAGTTAAACTTAATATTTCTGTATATGTAATTGATAATTGGTAAACTCATGAGACTGAACTTATAAATTCACCAGCTATGAAATGTTGTCAATATTTATTTAATAGAAATTCCAAACGATCTTTTACCATACAAATTAGTCCAACTTCCACGTGTTAGAATGTTAAACCATACGACTGCTTAGCTAAATTAAATCATATAGCTTACTACAATCGTACCAGCTTTAGATTTGCTATCACAATTTTATTGTCCTCTCAACGGTCCCAAATACATTTTTGGTAGCTCGAAATGTTACCCTTTCTTAACAACATGATGTTGAGTAATGTTCTGAAATGCCAAAAAATGTGTTTGTTCCATTTACTAAGGAGTGATGAAGTACATAAGCATCGAAATACTAAAAGAACAAATAACAAATTTAGGATAGGTTACAACTGGAATAACCTAAGACGAAAAAAAGTATTTACTAAATTTTGTAGTCATTATTGACGTGATTGGGAAAAGTAGTCGAAAAGACACCAACGATTCCACCTAACAGAACACAATATACGAAATAAGCTAGCTAGTAAGAAACAGGCACGATGGACTTTGAATCTCTCAATTTGCAACTCTTAACCGAATTTCCCATTCATACAGATTACATTCTACCAACTAATGGGTAGCATAAAGAACCTCAGATAAAATCATTGTCAATTATATACGTACATTTCAAAATCTCAAAATTGCATTTACGATTAGCAAATTCACACATCGTAGAGCTTTTCTTGAGCTTCCCAATAGCGATAAATAATATAAGAAAAAGGACGAAAAGACTTCAGCAAAAACATTAGAAACGCCGCATATCTTTGGGCGGTTTGAAATGTACAGGATGAGTTTCTGGAGTTGCCGTTTCATCCTCTTTCCACATCTTGATAGTCTTGTCTGCCTCACAAGTAATAAGTCGAGAACCCGTTACGTCATAGGTCATAGCATAGATACCAGCTTCACTATCAAGTGACCCTGAAATAGTAAAACCAAAATTTTCAATATTGCTGCTTTCAACAAGCCACAAGAGAACCCAAATTACCCAATCTGTGCAAGATACATACCGGGCTGAACAATTGTTTGATCTTGTTGGAAATTGTGACCACTCCTCCAGTCCCAGAACCACATGCTTCCATTATCACCTTAAATAAAAAATGAGGGCATTAAGAAGGATTAAAGAATAATACCTCCACCTAAAAATAAGAAGAAAAGAAACAAAACAAAACAAAACAAAACAAATGAAAGATGCTAAGGAAAAAGAAAACTGCATAATTATGTATGACTTTTACCTCCTGTGGCCAATACACCATCTTCATTGACTGCCATTGCATTAATGATTGTTTTCTGTTGAGAGCTGTAATATGCAAACATAAAGTCGACATGTCAACAGAAAAACGTAATGATATTCTTGCTCAAGCATACAGACCAATAATTTCGAAGCATAAACTTGCACATACAGAAATTTATGGCAAGCATCAAATTGCAACACAACTTGGTTCACAAATTCCCATTGATCTAGGTATGAAGATCATACTACGAGTTATCTTTGTATCAAGCAATGCAAATATAAAGCAGAACCTATTAAGAGAAACAAAGAAAAGTCTCTCTCTTTACGTGTGCATCTTGTAATGAATGGTGTCAGACAAAATCAATCTTGCCGTTCCATTATTGAGGAGCCGGCAATAAGAAGAAATCAAATAAGGGATATACAAGTCTTCTTCAGTGTCATTGAAGAAGGGTTAAGGACACTTATTCCAATGTAATGTAGTGCTGTAGTTTCTATTTAAAGCAATTTTGACCAAGAGTGGAAAGATAATTGGTAGAAACATTGATGAAAGATTTGTAGATAATGAGTAGCAAATTAAATATAAAATTGCTTGTGCATCTCAGAGTTCTCATTGAAAGGGTGAAAATCTAATTGAACGACGTTCTTTACACGTAGAAGATTGAAACAAGGTATATCATCGTAGAGATAAATTTATTATACTTACATTGCCATCATTCAACAAACCAAAAGTTCAACTTTGCTTAAGATAAACATAATCCCAGGTCATCAGACCATATGATATAACACATCATTTTTCAAATAAACCCCTTCTATGGAAAGTTTTGTTGTTTTTCCTAAATCTGACCAATAACACGAATAATACACCCATCAAATACAGTTTGCTTTCCCAATATCCCTTGCCTTACTAGTGTGAAGAGAAATATAATTGAGCATCAAACAAAATGACTATTGATTTTGCGTCGATAAAATTTATAAGGTACATTGCATGACATCAAGAAACTCACAGCATGTTGTGCATAAATTCTCCTCTAGGAAGGCTAAACTTTTTTATATTCTCAGCAGAAGCAGATGCAAAACAATCTCTGCAAAATAAAATCATTAAATCAATAAAGTGCTGAGATTAGAGAAAAGAAGTAAATGTTCAATCAAAAGATAGATCTTCGCCACAGAATAAAAAAGAAATAAGGCAGACAAGGTTTACGTACTCCTTGGGATGCTGAGCCATTGCCCGTACGGATTTTTTATGGTGTGTCAGAGTTGCCATTGTTTTACCTGCCAGACATGAGCAACTGAAATTTAGAAATGAGAACGTTAAAAATTTATAATGGAAGATTCAATAGTTCTTCAAATTACGTTACCATATCTAAGGTCCCAGAACTTTATAGTTGTATCATGAGAACCTGTTATGACTTGTGGATCCTGCAAATCAAAGCTATTTCATTAGGATTAGTCGTCCAGTTGCCTCTCAACATAATATTCATAGTTTTTAAACTTCTGTAAGAACATTCACTTTAAGCCCCATTGGGCCCTTATTTTCTAACTCATTTTCAATCACATATTTTAATGGACCCACAACTTTTATCAATGTTTCAACAACACATTTAATCAACTTTTATCAAAATCTACTAAAAATCTAATTTTTAGCTAAACCAAACAGGGGCCAAGACTTTAGCATTAAAGATGAAGTCAATTTGATAGTTTTTTTTTTTTTTTTTGCATAAAGAGAAATGTTTTCTTTGCCACATCAATCAGTTAAAGTCGATTTTCCCATACTAGCACTTCCACACAATAATTATATCAAAGGTCCTATTACAGGAATAGTTTTAGGTACACCTGTAACAATTTTCACCACCCAATAACTAATTTGGTCATGAGGTAAGGAATAAGAATTGAATAGATGCATCTAGGGAGAACTCGCTTTCAAGCGATTATTCCCTAGATACACACGTCGTGTATTTTCCCAAACATCAATGATATCCAGCGTGTTATCAAATGCCATTTACTTCCCCCAATAACACTTGTGGTCCTTGACATAACACGTCATAAAAAAGTTGATTTTACCAAAAACATAGCAAATATTGCGAGATGGAGGAAGCATAATTACCAACTCCGTTGTAAATGGGACAGGCATCCAATTTGATACTTCTCCAAGCTACAAAAAAATCACTTACCGTAGGTCGGGTGAAAACTGAACAAACAGTGTTATCATGCCCCGAAAGTGCATGAATTTGCATTTTGCTGCGAATATCCCAAACCTGAAATTAGGGTTTTATCAAAATTAAGTGATTATTTATCACCTCTCAGGCATATCTAAAACACTGAGCTGAATATCTATCATATGTGAAGAAATAAAGATAGTGTGAAATTAGTGTAAGTATGATATACATACTCTGCACACAGAATCTCGACCGCCTGTGAGCAAAATGTCAATGGTTGGATGAACAGCCAAACAATAAACACCACTCAGATGACCATGATAAGACCGAATGACCTGAAAAGTGAGGTGAAGAATGAGTGCATGCTCAACCAGAATCACTTAACCTAAAATAGTTCACATTCTATCAATAACCTTATTCTGCTCCAGGTCCCAACATTTAACTTGTTTGTCGTCACCAGCAGAGAACATGTATGTATGCTTGCTGCTAACAGCCAGGCCTGCAAGGAAAAAACTAGTTCTTACTACTCTTCCATATGGCTTAGAAAAGAAGGAATAGACTGACAGTAGAAAGTAAACTACCTCTTATTTGTTCGATATGTCCAGTAAGAGTGAGTTTAAGGCGCCCACTTGCTAAATCCCATATCTTGCCAGCATTACAGAAAGAAAATAATTGAAGGAAACCAGAAAAACAAAAGAAAGAAATAGAATGGCATACTTATTGATGCTAAATAATTTGAAATATTCTGGGTGTAGAAAATGATTGGTTTTCTATAACATCATAGGAAAAGATATATTAGCTTATGATGAAAAATAATGAACATAACTAAGCTCAATAGACCAAGGGCAACAATCTTAGTGCTGCATCTAATATCCATATTTACGAATTGCTTTACTTCTTCAAGACAGTAATTAAATAGTTCATTTAACCAGATATATCTATTTCATCCAACTAATTCATGGGACTACTTTTATCTGCATTATAATGAATAAATGGTAGCGAACTTCACAGTCCCGAAGCTAGAGTATCGACCATTCGCTTTTACCTATTTAAAGCCTGTTTGAGCCCCATTTTATTGAAGAATGCATTTTGGAATATTAAATTGATGTAGAATGTGTGGTTAAAATATAAGGAAAACTTTTGGATTTGCATGTAATATTATTTCATTAAAGAATGTGTGGTTGAAAAGAAGAGAAAGAAAATGTATTTTGAAAATAATGGGGATCAAACAAGGGCATTCAGGTTCTGCAATCAAATATGTGATGGAACTTTTGAATCCATTTGACTATTTCAAAATAGCCAGTTAATAATAGATATATAGCCCCCGTTTGACACCATTTTTTTATCTTATTCTCATTCTCATTTTTCTACGGTACTCATTTCTAACCACACATTCTCCAAATAAAATAATATTACACATAAACCCAAAAATTCTTCTTACTTTTTAACTACACATTCTTTACATCAATCACTATTCAAAAACTCATTCTTCAAAAGAATGGGTGCCAAACAAGCACATACTCTCTCCTCATACAGATTCAGTATGAACAGTAGCATTTATCAATCTTGTGGCCTACAACCATTGAAGCAAAAATATAACTTAGTTAGAGAACTCTCAGCTGGAAGAATCACATGAGAGTATTGCATTTATCTTAGCAAACTTCACAAGCACCATCCAAAAATTTATTCTAATTGCAATTTAGGTTATGAATTTACAATGCATGCTTGGAAAGTGTTCCGTGAGCCATGACATCTTTGGCATAGTGGTCAATGTTTTAAGATTTTGAGTCACTCACCTTGATTGTACGATCTGCAGATCCCGTACAAAACCAAGTATTACTCGGATCAACCGCAACAGACCGCACCCATCCCAAATGGCCGCTGATGACCTACAGAGCTCAGAAGTCAAATTTTACAGGACAAAAGTTAGCTGTGTATTTAACCAGATACATCAACATAAGGGCAGTCTTAATTAAAGCACATAATACTAGAGTATCAGCCATGCCCAGTCCTTGACTTGGCCAAAGCATTGGATCGGTGGTTCAACCAGTAGGTAATTTTCAGACCATAAATATGAAAAAAAAAATATTTTGTGATACAAAAATGATGCATAATATAACTGTTGGCTAAAAAATAAAAGGGTCATACGTTTTAAAAGCATTGCATAAAGTAAAATATAATTGTAATTGAAAGATGAAGAAATGCTCAAGTATTCTCTCTTTAGTAATACAAATCAAAGATATATTGAGTCTCTATTTGAGCCACATTATTTTTCTCATTCTCATTCTTCTACTCATTTCCAACCACACATTCTTCAATAAAATAATATAGTCCATCACATCAATAACTTTTCCTTCTTTTTCAACCACATATTCTCCATCACATAAAAAAAATGCATTCTTGAAGCAAAAATGTACACCAAACAGGGGATGAGTTGTTTTTTCTCTTTCATGCTTCTCTAGTATTTTTATAGCTGTGTCTATACAATTACTCTCATCTGTTGCTATAGTCATTTCTGATGAGATTTCATTCATTTATAGTTTCAGATTTGCCTTAAACAATAGGTCCACGATCAATTTTTTTAATACTGTAGGAAAAAGTAATCTGCTGATATATATTCTTTTTAACAGTTAAAATATATTTCATAATCTCTCATTCTGTTTCCTTTTCGACTTGTATATTATTTATCAAAACTTATCAGTATCATTCGGAACATCCCTTTCCTTGCCATTGCATTATCGATAAAATTAAAATATCAAGATCTTTAGAATCAACTGTCACTATATTTCCACTCCTGAACATATTAAGATTAGTTCTCTTATTCAATCACCACATGCAGATGAGAATTTTCATAAGCTAATGTTTGAACTCCTTGAATCATGTATACTATATTTATTTTTCTTATTTTTTACCCATTTGAGGAAATAAAAAGTTATAAATAGTTTATGATAGTTCATTAAAAAATTTTATTAAGAAAGATAATCCCAAATGGATGATTTATTTTTCTGTGTCATTATTTTTAATAGAATTGCTCAAGAAGTTGTACATGCTTTTAGTTAGTGATAAAAAACCAACAAGTCAGAAGGCACTGTGAAAAGAACATGTATAGTTATGTTGAAGAAACTTAATATAGGATTAGAGATGTTCGTTACCCTGTAATTTTTCCATGGAGCATGCCATACGGGGCGAGGCCACTTGCTTGGGATTCTCTCCATAATTGCTGATGTTGAAAAATTCCTGCAACACAAACAGATATGTTGCTTTAAAGAAAAGTTAATCAACATCTCACATTATCCTCATACCTGACAATCCCTGAAAGTTGAAAAAGAGAAAGAAAAGAGGAAGCAGGATTTGCTAATTCAGTTTGACAAAAAGGCCATAAAAAGATCTGCCCTGACCTCGAAGTTAAATGATTAAAACAACAATGTTATAATTAACTGGAAACTTGGTGCCACAGCCACAAATCCAGGAACTTAGGATTGTTAAAGAAGTTTATATTATTCGTAACATTATTAAGCCTCTGTTTGGCAAAATTTATAAATCATTTGTAAATGGTCAAACTTCATTTTCAACCACACATTCCAATGAACCACAAATACTATCCACTTATCCAACGCTCATTTCTATCTATTTATAATATTAAACCGTATATAAAATTTTCCCAAATGGAGGCCAAACTATGAAGCTGCAGTGGAGCTGACCTTAGGTTCCAGATAACAGTAACAAATAAAGAAAAGAGAAGTGATCAAACCTTTCAGATGAGCCCCGAGTTGGAACTACTGTGGTTCTGCCTGGAAAACCATTGTCAGTCCTGCACCAAATAATTACATTAAATGAGTTTTAACAGCAAGAGCATATGAGGTAGATGATTATGTAGATTAAACTGTAAAGCCAGATATGTCAATTCTGTATGCTTCAGAAATACAGCACATCATGTTTAAATGGAAAAATTTGCAGAACTTCTGTTTTCACGTGGTATCTTAGAAATAAATTTTGTTTTACAATCTTCCATGATATACAAGAGAGAGAAACAGAGATGACAAAACTGTTAACACAAAGAAAACAAAGGCAATAAATACATACGAGCCACTTGGCTGAATAGTAGGACCAACCACTATATCCTTATTGGAGACTCCCTTCTGTGGATCCGTTGAACTTTCAGGGCCTGCAGAGAATTCAAATTCCACGTCAACAAACTAGACACAAACAAATAGCTATAACCTAGAAATGCTAAAAAGAACACCGATATGCATAAAATCCATTGAAGCAACAGATTATAGATATCACGTCATCAAGTAGACCTTTTTACTGTGCATCAACATAATATCTTGAGATATCAATGCTACCAATAGGTTAAGAAGATTTGAATATCAGCAAGGTTTTTAATACCTGGGAGTGCAAGGGCATTGGAGGGAGCAGAAGCCTGCTGCGCTTTACTTTGTGCAGCTGCCTTGGCATTAGAAGTTGCAGTATCTTTTACTCCCCCATACTCAGTATTGAGCTTCACAATCAACATGAAACCTCTTCATTACGGAGAAATAACATAAAATTACCACGTAATTACAATTATACAATAGTTATACAATATGCTTCAACACTGCACATCATAAGAAACCCACATATTTTCCACTCTGGCTCAATTCATTTATCTTCCAATTTATATACATTAATGCAGTTTGTTTTCTTTTTCTACATATTTATGCAATTTATAATCCCCTGTTCACAGAAAATAGTAAAAGAAGAATAGAATAGCAATAAAAATTAACATAATACTAACTAGCATAATGTACTTAAAACCTAATTCTCCCAGCAAAAAGAAAAAAGGAATATCCATACAATAGATTATCAACCTTCCAACAACCCACAGCTTAAAAACTTAAATTTTTATTTTCCATTATGCAGCTTGATTTATTTATCTAATACTTACGCAATTTATAATACCCTTGTTCCCCATAAAAGCAAGAAAAATAAACATTTTACTAGTTAGCATACTGCACTAAAAGCCTAATTCATCTTCTGCCCCTTGGTTTGTATAGCATAAACACAGAAGTGCATACATTTTAACAAGCACTAACCTTATGGCTCATCCGAATCTTCTTGCTGCAAACTCAAATCAGCAAGGAAACAATTAGAGAAAAGGAAGACATAATATTGACATTTGAAAATTAAGCAGAATTACATCCATATGCTATAACTCAAATACAAGAACATTGTATGAGAGTCTTCGGTATTCCAAGTAGGAATGGCAACAAGGGGGGTATGGGATGGGTTAACCATTCTCAATCCCGTCGCGTCAGGTATTTTTGTTACCTTACCCCATCTCCATACCCAATAGGGTTGGCTTGCCCCATTTATCTTTTCTTTTTCTTTTTTATTTATTTTATTTTTTGCTTTTATTTTTTTATGTCTTTAGTTAATTAATATTATTTTTTTTTTTTACTATTTTGTTAAAAATAACTTATATTCTCTTTAAAAATGATGATAAATCTATTATTTTTGTTTGATAAAAAACTTAAATTTGAAATTAACTTTAAACGGAGCAGATAGGGTAATGACCATCGCCCCGTTTACCCGGTTAGGCGGGTAAATCCCTTCCCGAATGGGACGGGGATTAACGGGTATCGAGTTGAACGGATTTTTTTGTCGTCCCTAATTCCAAGTAACCTTTCTTGCCAAAAACTCATGAAAGGAAAGACAAAAAATAGAGAAAAGGGAAGAGCTTGAGGTATTTAATAATATTGACAATCTGAAATTAAGGAAAATTAGATCCATGTGCTAAAACTCAAATACAAGAACACCATTCACAACATGTTGATACGAGAGTTTGGGTATTCCAAGTAATCTTTCTTGCAAAGAACTCATAAAAGGAAAGGCAAAAAATAGAGAAAGGGGAAGAGCTTGAGGCATTAAATAATATGGACCATCAAGTAAAAAATTAAGAAAAATTACACACATGCTAACTCAATACAATATTTAGAATATGTTGATACGAGAGTTTTGGGTCTTCCTAGTACCTTTTCTTTCTGCAAACTCATAAAAGGGGCAAAAATTAGAGAAAAGGAAGAGCTTAGGCATTAAATAATATTGACGATCGAGTTGAAAAATAAGAAAAATTAATCCTTGTGCTATAATTGAAATAGAAGAACACTATTAGAACTCTTCGATATTAGGATTTGTTGGAATTTGGTTTAGAGAATGAAATTAAGCCCATGTTTGGTGCACATTTTGAGCATATATCTGTATTTTTTTGTTTGATGTGATGGGGAATATGTGATTGAAAAAGATGAAAAAATTATTGATGTGATGGAAAATATTATTTTATTGAAAAATATGTGATTGAAATGAGTAGAAGAATGAAAATGAAAAAGATAATGTGGCTCAAACATGGGCTAAGTATGAAAAAGTGACTTTCGTGTCAACTTCGGCTAAATATTCGAACTTAATCAGACGATCAAATTATGAATATAAATAGACTAGCTTGTTTTACTCGTCAAGTAGATCGTCGTGTTATATTTGAAATCTTAAAATTAATTCCGAATGAATGAGAAATAACGGTCCAAAGTTGGATAGAAAAGAGGATACATGGGCTGGAAAATAGCTATCTCCGTCGTTTGCCTATCGCTTAAACCAGCTCTAGCGGTGAGATTGTCGCTCGAGTGACAGGCTAACGAGAGAAGCTCTGATAAAAATGTGTCACTGTCGCTTGAACGAGAGGTCAGTAACAGACTAGCGACTTACGACATTTGGCAAAAGTTGCAGAGTTTTGGGCAAGACATTTCACTCACAACCTTTCCTCTTCTATATAAAGGACTATTTGGATGTCCATTATGCATCCCATATCATTTGCATGGAGCATTACATCAAAAACTCTTACAAAATACTCTCCAAAAGTCATTTTAAAACCGTTTTTCATGTAGATAGAAAATTCAATTCTAAGTTCGTTGTTATTTGTGATTTGAAATGCTTCTACTACAAGTTGTATCTGTTGTCTATTGGAAGACAAATGTGGAAATACATCAGCACCGCTGCGAGACAATATTGTCCACAGGAGAAAGTGTTTTCACTTACCTCGAATTTTCATTTTCCCCTTTGTTTTCTTCTTCCTACTTTCTATCCTTCATTATTTAGAGTTTAATTACACTCTGCGAATTAAACTTGAATATTTTCTTTGCCATAACAACCATTTACATATACATACCGCCCCGACAGGATGTTGTGTGGGTATTCCAAGTAACCAATCTTGCAGTAAACTCATTTAAGGAAAGGCAAAAAATAGATAAAAAGGAAGAGCTCGAGGCATATTGACTATCTATTTAATATTAAGTAGTATTATTTCTTATATTGATAAACACTATTTAGGGGATGTTGATGTAACCTTTCAGGATCCGGTGGAGGAAAGTGACCATGAAGAGGTGAGAAGAGATCGAGAGCGCGTTTTAGGGATTTGAAGCTCAGCTTCTTCAGCGATTGCGGCTCCACAGGTAGCTCGGCCTCCATTGTTGTAACTGGCGACCTATTTGTTGTTGCAGTTGTTTCTATATATCGTAATGATTACAGTAAGAAGGGCCGCCCGGGGGAGTGGGGGGGGGGGGGATGACGGAGGCGGGTCGGCGAGGCGAGCGGTGGGTGTGGGCGGGTTTTAGAATAATGCTATCTAAAACAGGTGCTAAAACGCGACGTGATAAGCTAAACGGAAAGTGCAACTAAATTAGTCATTTAATTATTGAGCACATTGTTTCAAAAATCAGTGAACAGACTGTTCACTGAACTTTATTCTACTTCACGGTACTCACCCAACTTTGCAATTTACCTCTCCATCCATCAATGTCAAAAAATCCGTTTGTTGGATGCTGACGTGACGGACGGCATTTCTAGGTGGCGTCCGACAGTCGTTAAAAAATGACAAATCGACAAAAACATTGTTTCATCACTCATCCAACCTACTCTAGGTCACAGTTTACTCATCGAACTTCAAAATGCTTCCCAATGGTCATTTATCTTTGAGATATTGCACTTCATCCATTATCCGTCATATTTCGTTCACTTCGTTGCTAATGTTTGCATAGAAAATCCACATAATAAATTACAAATGTTAGAAAAATCACAACTCAATGAAACTATCAATTTATTAAAATCACCATGTGTGAAACATTACTTCCACGGCCTCATAAACTTTTTTAAAATCCAATAAAGCATCCTCAATTATTCTTTAGAAATATCACTATTATAATTCTAACGTTTATTGTGTGAAAAATAAGTTTTAATCTAAAGTTGAAAATCGGAAACTTAACTTGATTTGTGAAAATATTTTGTCTATATTTCACCGATTTTACTTCTAATTGTATTCAATTGATCAAATGGTGATTTTCATGTGTTGATGGTTTGATTTAGTTATAATTTTTTTGATGATTTTAATTACACGTGAAATTTTCGAACAATAAATTAGCAACGAGTGAATAAAATATGACGAATAATAGATGGAGTGCAATTCTTAAAGATAAGTGACCATTGAGAAGTATTTTGAAGTTCGATGAGTAAACTGTGACATAGTGTAAGTTGGATGAGCGATAAAACAATGATTTTGTTGATTTGTAATTTTTTAACGGCCGTTAGACGCCACCTCGGAATTCCGTCCGCCACGTCAGCGTCCAACAAACAAATTTTTTGATTGTGGTGGATGGAGAGATAAATGGCAAAGTTGAATGAGTACTGTGTAGCAAAATGAAGTTCGATAAGCAGTCCGTGATGATGGTGTAAGTTCAGTGATTTTTGAAACAATTCACTCTTTAATTATACCCATCTTTTAAAGTTTGAGCCCTTTATTTTTTTTTTTAATGTATTTTAGAATAGTAAATTGATATAAAATGTGTGCTTAAAAATAAAAAATAAAAAATTAAGTTTGCATGTAATATTATTTTATTGAGAAATGTGTGATTGAGAAGAAGATAGAGAAAAACGTATTTTGCATATAATATGGAACAAACAAGGGCTTAATGTCTCATTAGGACCACCTACGTTGTTGTTTTAATATCAGTTATGTTATACAGCATTAATCGAGGTTATATATGTCACGTATTGTCTGAGGTGGTGCCAAATTTGGGATTTTACGTGTTCCTTCTTGTCTAAGAAGGTGCCAAATTAAGTCCATATTTGATGGTCATGATTTTGAGAAAATTGGGTTTTTAATAGTAGATTTTTGAAGAATATATAAATAAGAAGTTGGACAAAATTTTGGGTTTGCATACAAAATGTTTTATTATATAAATGTGTGGTTATAAATAAGTATGAAAATTAAAGAATTTTGAAATAATGATTATCAAACAGAAGCTAGACTATATTATCGAATTTTATTCTAAATCTTTATTGTTTTTCTTCATACATTATGAGTAGCTAAATCCTTTATTATGGTGAATAATGTAATTTATTTTAGACACTTTATTTATTTATTTATTCAAGATTTTAATTCTTTCAAAGAACACACGTTGATTTTATTTATGAGTTTAATGCTTTGAATTACTTATCTAAAAATTCAATGATTTTGTGAATCTATTACGAATTGAGATGTGAGTTTTAGATTTATACAATATAATAAAATTCAGTAATCTTGTCTAGTATAAAATGTAAAGATACTTATGTTAGGAATTCTTAGAATAGTCATTGTGTTTAACTAAAATTGATTCGCATATAGATGTAAAGTTGA
Source organism: Fraxinus americana (assembly GCA_035079005.1). Lineage (NCBI taxonomy): Eukaryota > Viridiplantae > Streptophyta > Magnoliopsida > Lamiales > Oleaceae > Fraxinus > Fraxinus americana. Next base: position 18,626,437 of record CM068714.1, read on the forward strand.
ATTAGTTAAACAAATTCAATGAGAACTCGAAAGATGTAAATTAAATACGAAAAAAGAATTTCGATAGAGTACTACAATAAATTTGTGAATCTTAATTTAAAAATTAATTAAAGGTAATCAATAGATGAATTTGTGAGCCTTAATATTAATTCCATATTTGAAACCTTAATTCAAATTTTGTTGGATTCATATACATTCTATTTATTAGTAATAGTTAGATCAAACAATTACAAAAATCATAGTTGTTTTCATTCATCAAATAGAAGTTAGAAATAGTAAATAATAAATTATAGTCCTCATGGGAACATGGCATTATTGGACTGATCTTTTGGTAGAGAATGCTAAGAAAGATTAGTTGAAGCTTACTAAGCAAACGTAGGCTTGGGAGTGATTTTGATAACCTAGCAAACTTTTTATTTGGTAGGTAACATCACCAAAGCATATTATCAGATTTGGCTACGAAGGAAGAACTCGATAATCTGGACTTAGGTTTATTATATTACTTGTTATGATATCGTATACTTATGATGGAAAGAACGCATCATGACCACCCAACACGGGATAAAATATACAAAAAAAAAAAAAAAAAAATGGAAAGTAGAGAATAAAAGTTTGTGGTAAAACAAAAACTATTTGAAAACTGGGGACCAATTGGGAAAACATAAAAATTTCCCCCATTTAAAACAACTCATTAGGCCATTAGGGTTAGGAATTATTTCGGACTTTTACGAGTAGCGGCCGGACCGACTGAGAAGACACTGCGCCTCTCTCAGAAAATGTCGAAGAAGAACGATCTAGCTCGCAGGAAAAGGCAGCACGATTTTGACCTAAGAAGTAATATAGTCGAGAATTTGATATACGTTAAATTTTAAGTAAGTAAGATTTTCTTCTGCAGATTGTATAATAAGTTTGCTTGTGTTTGTTTTGGACTGAAAATACAGGAGAAAAAGAAGAGAAAGAGAAGAAGGAAAAGAATCTTCAAGCCAAGAAAAATAAGATGAAAGTAATTACCTTTTCCTTGTCTTAGCTTTCCTTTTATTGTAAATCTTGTGTTGTCGCATGGTATTTTGTTATTATTAGATTAGGAATCCCGGAATCGTTGATTTTCTCAATCAATTTTTGTAGACGAGAATTTTTCTTTTTCTTTTTTTCTTTTGGGATATTGTCAATCTAGTTGGATTAAGCAATTTCTGCAAAGCTTTAAATATTTGTTATCCATGTTACTCTTTTGAAATGTCTTTAGGAGCCTGTTTTGTTATTTATTGATCTGATTATTTGTGCATTAATTAGGTGGACGGTAGCAAAAACAAGAAGAAAGGTGGGAGTGGATTTCAAGTAGGAAAGAAAAAGTTGAAGACAAAATTGACACCATTGGCAAAAGCTAAAGCTGCCCAAGCAATGGACCTCGACAAATGAGATCATTAGTCAGTGAGTTAGTTGTATTAAAAATGAAAATATGCGTTTATTGTGTTTAGATTAGCCATGGTTGTGCCTTATGGTTCACTATTATGTCTAATGTAACTTAAGAATGAGACAATTGGATAACATTTTAGTTCCAATACTTCAATTTCTTGAAATGAGATTTTGGCTACTTTGTCTTGAAAAATTATGTGATCAATTTTTGCTCGTGTCTTGTCTATATGGTTCTTTGAAGGTGACTGGTCTGTAAAAGTATTTAACCTGATGGTTTTAGAGGTGCTTAAATTGGGGAAGGTCAAAATTGGTTAAATACAACTACTTTGAAGAGTGGAATGTAGAATTCCACTTGGTTCTGTATTTTGAGGAGTGTAACTTGATGAGCTGTGTTGTGAACGTACATCGATATGCGGACTACCTTATTCTGTCATTGAATTAGTTCATATAAGTCTAGTCCGAGTTTGAGACAATGAGTTTTGATTCGAGGGAGGTAAATTAGGTCACTGACATCCTTTTATTAGTTTTGGGTAAATCCTAAATCAATGGCCCCTTTCATTGTTGTGTTATTAATTAACGATTATATGCTCCTTAAAATAGTTAGGATATATTGCCCTTGTTTGTTGGTGATTAAAATCAAGATTTTAATCTAAATCAAAGTCAACAATTAATTATAACCACATATTTTATGGAATTCACAACTTTTCAATCACATATTTTATTAACTTTTATCAAAGTCTATTAAAAAACTAATTTTAATTCTCACCAAACAAGGGCATTATTTATCAGATAATATTATATGTCTAAAGCTCTGTCATGAGATTGATGTGGGATTGGAACATGGCTGTGTTAGAGCCTGATGTAAAACCTTTGGTCAACCAAAGGCAATGTGGTGATAGTTTTGAGGCAGGATGTTTGACCATTATTTTTGCAACGTGAATGGTTTCAGATGCTATTATGCTGTCTCATATCTTTAGACACTGGCATTGTTTATTTTGTTTTGGAATAAGTGTAATTAGTGATCCTATTGTTCCTTGGTTGAACCTGTAATTAAAAAATAAATTTTTTTTTTATAATTGATCCTGTTGCCAGCCTTTCTTGAGTTGCAATGTCTAAGGGCACGATGAATTGCCACTTGTGAGTTACCACAATGATATCCCAAAAAATTTATGATCACTGTTAATTTCATAAGGATTCTATGTGAATCACCTTTCGTATTCATCCATCTTGTTTTGTTTCAAGTTCAGAGCGTCTGAGTTCAAGTTATTTGGGGCTGCAGTTCTATTACTTTTTATTTTTTCCTTCCAGTAATTATTGTGTTCTGCTTCTGCTGTTATAATCGGTGACATATTATCATTTCAAAAGCATTTGAAATTACCATGACACTGCAACGGAGTAATGAACCAGAGTATTTTTGCATGGTTGGTATTCAGAATTACAACGGAGTAACGCACCAGAGTTATTTTGCATATTTGGTATGCAAAATTAGACATGGTTTGTGTAGTACAATGAACATGAGTAGCTTTTCTTTGATATTGTTCATGGTTATTGAATCCTCTCTACCAAAATCCCACCAATGTGTATCATGCACCAAATGGTTCATTCATCTTGCTATGAACTAGAACTACTAACACAAATTTCCCAATATCGAAAAATTGTTGATAGTACACTTTTCCTATATATCCCTTACCATTTTTGGGCTCTCCTTAGCAAATCTAACATGGTTCTGCTGTTAAAATGATTTATTTGCTTGCTTGTATAAATAAATTCGTAACTTCAATATGGATGCCTTGTTTCAATATTGTAGTAGTGCACTATTGTTTATTCAGTTCTGCGTTCCTGATTTGAAGTCTCTTGCACTTTTTCACCATTGATAGAGATTGGAACATAATTTTAAAGAAAACCTTAATTATAGAGTTATAGTACATATTACTAGTAACAAGGTCATGTTCGTGTTTGGCTAAGCTTAAAAAGACTTCAAGTTATGTTTAAGCCTCCGTTTGGTGCACATTTTGGAAGGTAATATTACATTTTTACTGTTGATGTGATGGAGAATATGCTGTTGAAAAAGAAGGGAAAATTATCTATGTGATGAAAATATTATTTTATTCAAAAATGTGTGGTTGAAAATGAGTAGAAGAATGAGATTGAAAAAAATAATGTGGACTAAACAGAGCCTAAGTAACATTTTATTTTCAAACATGTTTGAATCCGTTGTTTTTTTCATTCTTCTAAGTGGAAAAAGTTACTTACGTTGAAAGTAACTATTAACTTTCAAATTAAGTAATTTTCAACCTTGACCAACAATAACAGTTAAATATTTTAGAATTTATTTACTTAGCCAAATGCGGTGCACCCTAGTTCAGGCCAAGTGATATTCTTCCAACCCTTGTCTTTCTCAGGAATTCCCAAAGCTTCCCATACTGCTTTTGATGCATCAACTATGTTGTTATTACATGGAGGCTGATAATCGTGATCATCACCTCATCCCAATGATCCCACGGTAGAATCACATTCATCAACCACCATAGCCACCACACTCTTCCCATTTGCACTTGTAGTAATATTATGAAAGCATCTTTTGCACTCCTGTGAACCAACCATTTAATAATGCTATTACTGGTATGTTGTTAGTGGTACTGGTTTTCGCATTCGGACTTGCCGCCGCGTCTCCGCCCTTCTCGAAGCTGTTTATGGTTAGATCTTCGGTACAGCCGGAGACTGCTGGTGAGCATTCGTAGGTGGTGTAAAGCTTGCCTTCGACGCACAATCGGAGTCGTTCTCGCTGTTGCATTTTCCAGGAGGTTTCATGTCCCTTGTCTTTCCACTTGGCCTACAAACAGGGAACATGTTATGAGAAGCAGAATTAATAGTACAACAGATTTTTCTAAGTAATCTCTCTCTGTGTATGTATGTGCGTGTTTACTCTTGAAATTATGTCGTGCTGAAAGGTGAAATAGGGATTGAGAAAGGGTTCTTATAAGTGGTTTTGTTACAGAAAAATGATAAAAATAATGATACATAATAATCTTACACTGTTGAGAAGTGTCCGGTTTACTTAACTATGTTTTGAATATTGATTTTTATAAGAATATGTGACTAATAAGTAGAGAAAAATTTTAGGTTTACGTGCAAAATATTTTATCGTGTGAATGTGTAGTTAAAAATGAGTGTAAAAAAAAAAAAAAACAATAAAAAAAAAGGAGTTGGAAAATAATGATTGTCAAACAAGGCTTTAGTATTTTTGTAATTTAGTTATGATATTTTGTTGAGGGGGATAATATTTAACTTGTTCAGAAATAAGGGGCTCAACATGCAATTTTCATTACGTTTAGCATCTAGCCTAATAATACTGGAAAATAGTTGTTGTACATCACCATTTACGGATTCTTTTAAAGATTGATGAGACGAAGATAAATTAAATTAAAATGGTCAAAATCTCTTCATCATAATGTGGGTTAACGGCAAAAAAAATAGGAGAATTTTTTTATTTTATTTATAATTTGGTTGTTGTGATTTTGATTAAGTCAAATCTCGCTACGTCATCTATTGGAAAACAAATCTATAAGTTGTAATATGTATATCGGGGCACAGTGGTTTCATTTGGTTGTTCATGAACTAAATATAGAAGGGATACATAGCATTTCCCATAATGCTTCACATAAGGGCCAAGTGGCGCCTCCTCATTGGAGGGGCTCCTTGGCCCCACCTGTGGGCCGAGGCGCCCCTCCAATGGGGAGGCGCCACTTGCCCCCTATGTGAACCATTATGTGTAGTACTATGTACCAATAGCACTACTCAATATAGAATAGTGGATTATTCTCAGTTTCTTAAAATTCTTCGTATTTGATATTTAAAGTCATTGTGTTTTTTCAATACATGCTAATCTATGAATCTTTGATGCCATCAACAAAAACTAGAAAGTCGATCATGTTGCAACATTTATTTGGAATTAATGGTGTGTTTGTTCATCGTTTCGGGTTTTTGCCAACATCATAAATTAATATTGAAGGATAAATTCCATATCGAATAAAAAAAACTAATGTATTTTTGTGACTACTCTTAATAAATATGATATTTAAGATGGAACCTTGAATCTTAATATGATATCAGAATCCATTAAAATAAAATGAGCAAATTGATCAAGTTAACACTCAAATGATTGCATTGATTTTAAAATTAATTTGATCAAACGAGCTACCATCATGTAAGACATGTTTAAAATGATAAATCATGCATTGAATAAATATAAAATAAATAACCAACATCTATTCATTTAACAAGGTTGCCGTTTTAAGATGAAACCACAAGTTTTAAGATGCATGTCTCATGAAATGTGTGAATAATAACGAATATTATTTATGAATGTATGCTTGAGCTTAATGGTGGGCTCGACTCGACCTTTACTTGCACGAGCTCGGCTCGTTGGTTTTTTGGCGAGCTCGACTTGTGCCCGAGCTCGCCCCTCGCAAGCCGCTCAACTCGCAGGCTCGCTATTTTTTTCCTATTAAGTCTAAACCTAAATACACACACACACACACACACACATTTTGTAAAGAATTTTTTAAATATACATTTTTCAAAACTTTTTTATTTTTTTTAAAAAAGATAAACTCTTCTCCTTTATTCGGACTTGGGACCGACTACTTCAATTTCGAGTAGGTGGAGTTAAAAATTGTACACGAACAACTTGTTACGTGTACAATTTTCTTCAAAAAATTATAAAGGTATGAAAATGAAATTTTGTAATGAATACAATAAAATTAAATATCACTTACTTGGTTACATACAATTTCGGCATATTTATCTTGAATTCGATAATTAACGTTTTTTCAGTCCTTCACGTACATTAACGCTTCCAAAATATCTTCTTTTAGTCGACTCCTGACCTCATAGAGAACTCTCTTCCCTGCATTAAAAACAGACTCCGAAACTATAATGCTAACTGGAAGTGTTAGTAGATATTTTGCCATTGCCAAAACTACTGGCCATCGACGTTCATAATTTCGTCAGAATTCAATTAGCTCTTTTGAATTTTCCATAACTACTTTGTTACTAGGCAAAGTATGACTAAAGTAATTAATTAATTCAGATGGCAACGCATTTGTACTATTACTCGAAGTTGGAGTACATATAGTGGAAGACAAACTACTACTACTACTAGAGGAACCATATGCATATACAGTTGAATCATATCTATAGGAGTTCATGCTTTCGAATAAATTTAAAATTTCAGTGTCGTCATCTGTTATATTAGTGTGAGAAGTAATTGTAGGTACACGAGTAATATGTGTACCCATTCGTAAAGCATATAATTCATACATTTCACGTAACGTTTGTTCCAAATTCCTATAAGTAATAGGTACATTACAAGTTAAAGTATTTGAAATTTGATCAATTACAAATTTTGTACCCGATAAATTATATCGGGGGTCCATTATAACGTCGAAATCTTGAATGTTTTCTGGTGGTAATTCATTGAGACTGGCGAATTCATTCCCAAATTGAGTTTGGACATGTATTTCGCCTTCCATATTGAACAAATTTTCAACAAATGATCGTGGATCCATTTGTGAATAACAAAAATTGAATGTTGAAATGTAAAATTGAGAAGTGAATGAAAATTATGTAGTAGTGTATAAATGAATTGTAAAATCAAGATAATAATGTAAAAAAAATGTAACGAGAATTATAGAATGAATGAACGATATTGATTTATAAATTGTAGAGAGAAGACTAGAAAATGAGAGATTGATATTGATAGTAAGTTTTGGTGGGAAAAAAATGTTGTAATGGATGGATATTTATAGGAGAAGAAAATTAGAGAAATGAAGAAAAGAATAAAACAAATAAAAAAAAAATTATAAGTGACCAATCGGCCACTGAAATTTTTCAGTGACCGTTCTGGTCACAATAGACTTTTTAATTTTTCAGCGGCTCGTGGCTCGTAATAACGACGAGCCCACGAGCTCGTCGAAACGAGCTGAGCAGACTCGACTCGTGTTTGGGCTCGTTTTTGGAGAGCCGAGAGGCCGAGCCGACGAGCCGCTCGGCTCGATTGCCACCTCTACTTGAGCTTAACGTTTGATTTTGATTGAATTTATAATCATAGTTAAACAATCAATAAAAGATAATTTATTTCAAAATACATATATCACAGTATGTATTAAACATTCCTAAAAGCAAAAAAATCCAATTTCAAGTTACTTACTATTCCTATTCAAAGCAAGAACATGGTCTCGACATATCAAAAAATACTTGATTAGTAGACATTTTCATTACTCTCCTTTCAAAGTACCATTAGTTCCAAACTCTACAATATAAACCCACTCTCCATGACCCACCCACCCACACACACACGCACACATAAAAGTAGAAAGAGTAATTTAGAACAATTAAAGTATGTTTTGTATGTAGTATCGAACACCATCAAAAAATATTTAAAGGAATGAAAAAAAAAATAACAATCAAATGGTGCCTACTTTAATGTCCAATCCAATGCAGTATTGTGCACCAAACTAGTCCTCATATTGTCAAGGTTGCAGTTCCTAACTTCCACTTTGTTCCAACATTCTAACTTGCTTAGTTAGATTCCGTTTCCTACCAAGAAAATCTTCTAGTTCTGCAGGATAATATGGAGAAGGCATGGTGCATGGAGATGAATTTACAGGATCTTTCACCATTGAGTGTATCCTAAATTTCTTCCTTGAACCTTTGACAGAACAAACCATTGTCTCTGAACAAACTTCAATGGCCCCCAATGGCACTCTCGGTTTATATTTCAAGAGTTTAGAATATTCATTTAGCAGATGGAACATGTAATCATAAACATGCTTCATTATCAGTTGTTCTTGAACATATTTGCTCCCTGCCTTTCCAATTTCTTGTGCCTGCAGACAAGCCAGCAGTCGAAAAATTAACAAGAGATGAGAATAATTTGGGAGATAAAGCATGTTTAAGTAAAAAGTAAAGAGATGTCGAACATGTTTGAATAAGTACTAGTTTTCTTACTTAACTTTATAAGTAAAAAAAGTTACTTCTGGTTGTGTTTTCTGTATCTTACTATCACTTTCCCATTCGACATCAATTGACAGTCAAAATATCAATTTTCTCTGTAGCAACAACGTCTGATCAACAATAAATTAGCAAAATATGGTAGGATATTAGTATATATAGACAAGAAAGTCACCTTATTCATATGTTTATTGCCCCATTCGACTGCGAATTTGATCGATTCACACTTCTTTTGCTCATTTATTGGCCAGTAATGGATTGTGGGTAGCAAACTTCTTGTGAAAAAATCATAGTAACGAGGGTTTATGATCAAACTCATGGAATCACAGGCTAAAATATATTTTTCACTGACAGACCATGAAACTCCTTCGACGTAGATTTTGTATCTGCATATGGTCATATGAAGATATTAAATCAGCAAAAAATAATAAAAAATAGACCTAGTAAGAGAGTTATGTGAAATTCATGCATACCTGTGAGTGCATTGGCTTGCTAAATCTGCAGTTTTGAATCCATGTTTTCTCTCATGTACCCATTCCTGCACATGAAATTTTCAGCATATGTAAGTGCGGTTGTAAACAGGGCGAGGGATGCAAATTGTCTAGATTCTGCTAGTGCCTGCCCACCACGGTTCGATTTACACCTATATTGGAGTCTGCAACAAACTACTTCAAGGGAAATGAATATGGTTCAACGTTATCAGAAGAGAAGGATCACTGAAACCCATGAAGTGGAAGACATTTTCAAGAAGGTTAGAGAGTAACTTTTTCTCCCGATACAAGAAATTCTTCCTATATTTCTGAGTTATGGAGATTATCACTGCTACATGGTATTAGAATAGGTAAAGATTCTAAATTCAAGTCAAACTGATGAAAATCCAAGTGTCTAGGTAGCGGTCAAAGTAAAAATAAACACATCCTGCTCGTGAAGGACGGGAATCCTTTCTTACCACTTTATCAATTCGAGTATTCCAGTCGGAGGAATTGCATTTTACTAAGTCACGTCTTGCAGGTCCTAACCTGGGGTTACCTTTCCAATAAGCATAAGGTTCTCTGTCCCTCCATTTGATTCTGCTGTTGGCTTCTTCCAAATCCTCTTTCAAGATTTCCCATGGCATGATATTAAGCTCTGGCCTGCATAATCAACAAAACATACATTGGCTATTGAGTCTCACAGTCAATAATTTATGAAAATTATGCACTGAAAGAGGGAAAAAAAGGAATCCGAATTATTGGGCTTGTTGAATTTGGAGCTTAAAACTTTTAGATGAAGTTGTTTCAATATTGACCAATAAATTTCTCATGACGAAATACATCACAATTGATCAATCTTATACAATTAATCTCTAGGATGAAATCTTGAAGATAAAATATGCTTAAATTTTTAGATGAGGTTGTTCAACACCAATACACGAAAGTATTGCATTCAAGTCTTTTCACATGGAAATTCGCATAGCATTCCTTTGATGAAAAATGAATTTGATTTACGTGACGAGTTCAACATAAAAATATAAATAAATAAATTCATTTGGCATATTAAATTAAATTTTCAGATGATGTGCTTCAACAAGAGTATTACTATAAGAGAGAATGTTTACCAACCCCAAAAGGACCAGTCAGGAAAAACAATATCAAAACTTGAATCGTCTCCACTGTAATGAAATATAGGTGGGGGTGGATTCGAAGCCTTTGATAGTCCATAATCACGTTTTCTGATCACCGGTTTGTCGCCACACTCAAACATTAAATCTACGTCCGGTAGCTTCCCGGGGTACATTCTAAGAAGCTGCAAAATCCCCCATATTGTCACAGCATCTCTAGTTTGGAATGCCTCTTTAAACTTTTCCATATACACTCTTCCGTCCACTATGACTAAGTTAAGATGTGCTTTTTCTTTAGCTTTTCCAACCATTTCCTTTGTAATTCCTGTAACTTTCCATGGCCTTAAATCTTCATGAATCCATTTAAAGTATTCTGGACATGATTCTGAGGGCGCATTGTTTTCTGTACTAATGTTAGCCAAAGGTGAAATGTCTGAACACTTGGGGGAACAATCAAATTCTGATGAATATGTCTGAGATGTTCCGAGGAGTGAAAATTTCTTCGGAAATGATCCTGTTATTATAGACTGAAAGAGTGAAACATCAGAACAAGGCTAAAAACATATGCCGAAATATGCATTACTAGACACTATTAGCCCTAATTTACTTATGCCTATTTGACAGGACTTTTGCTTTTACTTCTTGTAGAAGAGCTTTTGGAGGAAGTTCTCTTAATTTTTGTTTGAAAACTAATTCTTAAAGAAGAAGTCAAATTGAATCAATTTCCTCTAAAAGCTTTTCCAACAATCAAAAGAGCTTCTAAAATTCGCCAAACAGGTCCAAAAGTTGCTTTTGGATCTCAAAAGCAATTTTTGACTTTTCAAAAATCATGCTAAACGGGTCCTTATGGGTGGTCTGTGAAACATTTGTGAGTTTTCTTTCTGTACGTGTAGCGCGGTTCTTATATAGTAGGATATTAGGTCGATCCATGATTAAGAGTACCATATGATTAGGCTCTAATAATGCTCTATGCAATTCAACAATAATACTATCCAGTGGTGTCTAATCAAACTTACCAACTATGCAATAAAAATAAACAAAAGAAAACAGAAAATATACAATGAAAGATGAAACAAGAAATGTCTTACAGCATTGATCCATCTGGTTATTGTGACTATTGCAACAAGGATGATAAGGAAAAAGGCAACTGTTGTTTGAACCCCCATCTTCCCGGGTCTTCGGTCGGCCATTCCGACTATTCGCCACTGTTTCAGGCAATGAAAAACCATATTTTGCATCTAATCAAGGCCTCCTCATATCAAAAACTCATGAAATGTAGAATCTCTGATGACATATTTGTCTTCAATCTTAGCATCATCTTTATAGGAGGAGATCAGAGAAGTCAACGTTTTATCAGTTTGTATTACAACATAAGAGTTCGAAATCTTTTGTATGATTTAAACAAAAAAATATTAAATGCAATGATGTTTGAGAATCTTTTTGTTTACTCAGTCAACACGTACCATTTGGATCCGATTGATTTTATTCTTATTTTTTTTTAATCTTTGGGATTTGGTGAGAATTGGCCACAAAAAAAGATTTGTTTCTATATAAATGATTGAGAAAATGTGGGGTTTGTTGCCATCTGGAACAATTTTTATTCTAGGATTAGGTTAGCCACAAAATGAAGAGAATATAGTGAGGATTAATTATGGTTCTTCGCTATTAGGTTATTTCTTCATCTCTTTTATATTCCTAGAAAAGAATGTCATATTTGTTGATGCCACATCGGATTGCTACACTTTATCTCCCCCAAACAAGTGGCCAAGTGGAAGTGTCAAACAGAGAGCTGAAGAGAATATTTGATCAAGGAAGCTTGATAATGCACTATGAGCATACTGTACTATTTACAAAACACTAATAGACATGTCACCATATCGCCTTGTATTTGGGAAAACTTGTCCCGATCCAGTAGAGTTGGAGCATCGAGCATATTGGGCAATAAAGCAGTTGAACATGGACATGACAATAGTTAGAGAAAAAGGATGCTATAGCTGAATGAATTAGATGAATTCCGGATGGATACCTTTGAGAATGCAAAGCTTTATAAGAAGAGGGCAAAGAGCCTGAATGATAAATACATCCAGAGGTGTGGGTTCACTCCAGGTCAAAAAGTAGTGTTATACAATTTTAGTCTGAAACTTTTTCCTAGGAAACTACGTTCTAGATGGTCGGACCATTCACAGTCGTTCAAATATTTCCACATGGAGCAGTTGAAGTGATTCATGAAACAAAAGGCACCTTCAAAGTAAATGGACAATATTTGAAAGCTTACCGAGGTGGTGAATTTAATAAAGAAAAGTCATTCACCCAACTCACTAACTCGGAATGATCAAACTGCAAAGTCTAACTAAAAAATATAAATTAAGCACTTAATGGGAGGCAACCCAGTTCCCTAATCCTTTTAATTATCTTGCTCTCCATCAGGGGCGGACCCAAGGGGGGTCCTGGGGGGCACGTGCCCTCCTTCAACTTTTGATTTGTATTTTTTTTTTTTTGTAAAATTATGTTTGGTATCAATTGAAATCTAAATTTTAATCTAAATCAAAGTTAACAATTAATTCTAACAACATATTTCATGAAATCCATAATTATTTAATTTTTATCAAAATTTACTAAAAATTTGATTTTAATCTCCACCAAATAGGGGCAAAATCACAATAAATTTGAATTTCGATAACAAGCTAATTTTAAAAATTCTCCAACAATCGTACGCTAATCGAATCTACAAATTGCTTATATCATCTTAAAACTTATTTCGAGAATTACATTATGGACATATCGAATAGTCCAAACAAATTTCGAAAATAGTTAAACGTGAGTTTTAAAGAAAGACGTCTAACTCGCATTTTTTTTTTAAAAAAAATTCAATTATTTCATTAACATTTATTATTTTTGCGATACAAATTTCTCAATATAATTTTCTTCATTTTATTAGGAAATTTTATATGGAATATGACATTAAATTTTTTTGAAATTTTGCATCCTAAAAAGTCATATCTCATTTAAATTTTGGATGTAAAATTACATGGGGTATGATTTTTTTGGACGTAAATTTTCGATTGTAAAATTTCTCCCAACTTCTTTGCAAGTTCGATTGTGCTCCCTAACTTTAAACTTCTACGTCCGCCCCTGCTCTCCATATTGAATTGCATATTGTGTTATTCTTGATTTATAGGTTGCATTAGTTAAATGTACATTTCAATTTAGTTTTGGGGGTCATCTTCATCATTAACACTTAGCCTAGTTAAAGGAAAACATTAATTTAGTCAAATGTTGGTTTTAAGTTTGGGGGTGAAACAAACTTTGAGTTTTTGTTTTTGGTATGTTTGTGTGTTTTAGTGTGTTTATTTTTAGTATTGCTTTAGTATGCATGAGAATATTACAAAAAAAGCTAAAGAATTTCAAAAATATTTTATTTTATTAGGTTGTGTGCTTGTATGGGTTAGATAACCTGACCGATAATAACGACTATATTTGAGATTTAGTGTTGATTTATGAAAGATGAATATGTTGCAAGCTAGATTGATTGATGCTTAACCGTGCAAAACTTTATATATACCTGACCAATAACAATGAATATGTTGCAAGCTAGATTGATTGAGGTTTGTCGCCCTCTGGAACAATTTTTATTCTAGGATCAGGTTAGCCACAAAATGAAGAGAATATAGTGAGGATAAATTACGGTTCTTCGCTATTAGGTTATTTCATCTTTTTTATATTCCTAAGAAAAAAATGTCATATTTCAGAAGTGAATTTGGTATTAACTATTAAATTTGATGGAGCTGAGATAATAAAGTGAGCTCATCTCAATCTTGCTTATGGGTGTCTTAGGATATATGGCTGAGGGGACAGTTTTTCAATCTTTAACGTTACTAATAGGGATGCCCTTGTTGACCTTCGCCAACGATTTATACTTTCTATTTTTCCCAACAGAGTTTTTATTAAGTTATTTATTGATGGTATTTTCTTTGATAAATTAAATTTGTTAAACTATTTATGCTTTTAAAATTACTGTTATTTATGAAAAAACAAAAGCAAAAATATACAAATTTAAAAACTTAGGAGTATGACCGCCTAACTCCACCTAGTGCTTAAGAATAGTTGAGAATGTGAAGAGTTTTGACAAGAAGCCATAAAATTTGTCAAGGAGATTATGGTATCTCTAAGCTATTTATCAATAGATTTTTAGGCTTAGAAAAACCCACAATTGTAACCTTTTCTATGATTTAAAAAAATCTAATATGTTACCAACTATTAACTTTCGTATGATATGCATCGCTAAATAATAGAAAAGTGGCATTCTTTCATAGGTGAGACCTTCACAAACAAAATTCTAATAGACAAAACGAGACAAGAGATGAAATAGTCTAGAAAGAATTTCATAAATTGAACAAATCAAAGTAGAAAAAAGGCAAAATATTCATTAAACTAGTATGATATAAACTAATTACCTTTGAAAGGTGATCAGTATATGGACGACCACCACCAATCTTCCAACCTATTTTCGAGTACGAAACCACAAGTGTGAGCACATTGATTACTACTTAGAAATCTAGATTCGTAAATATAATATTCAAAAATAAAACTATTAATTAAAAGACAAACTTGTGTTCACCAAAAAAAGGGAGAAAAAGAATCACCGTTGGAGAGCTTGGGATTGGCGTGTGTCATCCCCATTATATTTATAAAAGGATTATTGGAGAGTTCAAATGGATTTTAACGCTAGAGTCCAATTTGGACTCTCCCAAGTCGTATCCTCATATATCACAATTTGTTTATTTTAAAATCTGTCAATTTATTTTGAATACCTTATAATTTAATATAAACTACACTTCTACATCATCTAAAACAATGTTGGGATCATTCCTTGTTGACTAATAATTTTGACAAAAAATCACAGCCTTTATTTATAAAATCATTTTAATATTTATTTTTCCACGTTTAAACACACTCCAATAAAGATATTAATAGATCTAGACTATTAGATTAGCTTAAATTACAATTTGTTAAGGAGAGGTCATGCAATAGAACCGTTGATGTAGCATAGACAAGATCGAAACTCTCTGACTCTAATGAAATATCAATAACAATTAATACTCTGAACAAATTGAAATCAAATATCTCGTACAACGATGCTTTATCCTTGTGTTTCGCGCGGGTTATCGCTAACAATTAAAAGATAGGTTCAAACGATTGTGTAAAGTACAAACCTCTTGAAACAAAATCTCATAAAGGGGTGCTTTATTTATGAAGATTACAATTTGGAAGAAGCAAAACGCCTCCAAGTGGCACAATCACACGAAGTAAATTGAAAGTTTGCACTCAGAAAATAAATGAATTGAAATTACATATTCTATGTTGAGAGTAATTGATTCGGGGTCCTTCTTTCTATGTCCTCTTTTCCTTTTTATACTCCTTTAACGGTTTTCTCTGTAGAACTGATTGAAAATTGCTTGGCGCTCTATAACTATCCACTTTCTTCGTGATTGCTGACTTGTTAAGGAACTGCCGTTTGCAACTGTTGTTATTACTCTTGTTGTTTAACCGCTTGTAATCAAGATTCTTGGATCGTGGGGTGTGATAAGGTTGCTCAATAACTGCTTCAATAATCATTATTTTAAGTAATCACAAGACACCGTATTCACTCAAATCTTGACCGACTTAAAGGCTTGGGCAAGAATGAGATAATCGCTCTGGACGACAGCAAGGCGCTTCATTCGCTCAGATCCTAGACGTTCTGCAGGCTTAGGCGATGATAATACTTTGTTTATAGGCCTCCGATATATTCTACAATGGTCTCATTTGGGCCTATATATTGAACTCCCTAACTGGGCTCTAATTCTTGGATCATTTAATTGAGCTTCATTTTTTGTATGTCAACAATTACTCCCCAATATGACAGAATTAATATCGATTATTAATTTTTGCTATATTCTTCATTTATATTTTTCGGCAATACTTGAAATCCCCAAAAGGCCAAAGAATTTCAATCATTATTTTCGTTTGGCGGTAACCCTTATACAATCTGAAAAGTGTGACGTTACACACCTCTATAACCCAAAAGACATGCCATTTCGTCGCGCCATTACATTCACGTCTTTACATCGTACTTCTCTATAAAGATTACTGTTCATCATCTTACTTTTTTACTACACTTCTCAAGAACTCTCCACAACGACCGTATTTCGTTACAAATGACGACTTCACAAACTCCTTCCGATAACTCCCTTAGTTTCGAGGATTTCCAAAACCTCCTTAATGATGCTGAATCTATTGGGTAAGTGGCGGTGGATCAGCTATTCCCTTGCACTGAACACCCTACTTTTCTGAACTCTCTACCATTGAAACCAATCCCCGAGAAAGGTATTCGCACTTGACGCAAAGCTGATGCTAGTTTCCGTAGATGGCATGCACGCATGGCGAATCATGGTCCTACCAAAGCGATTTTTGATCGTGCTAAGATTTCGGACTTATTAGAAATAACTCTGCATCCCCCAATTTACGATCCAGTGTTTTATCCTATTGTTCTGAGTTTTTGGTCTTCTAAGTACAATACTTTTGTTTTCTCCCTTGGCCTAATGTCTATTACCCTAAGGGATGTTGGAGCCCTAGTAAACCTTCCACCCTTTGGGCGATACCATTTTTCCTAGCATTTTGATTGCAGGCGCTGCCCCAAAGTTTAACAAAAAAACTTAGTGAGTCCTATTCGGGCATGCAAGACCTTTATACTACCTCTAGCTCTGAGCCTTCTCACGTTGAGCGTGTGGCCTTTCTTCAGGTCTGGCTTTGTAAATATGTCATTTGTGTCCCCAGCCTGAAACCTTCTATGAGTTATCTACCCATAGCGCATGAGTTGGCGCGGGGTAGGCCTTTGAATCTATGTTCATTCTTTTTAGCCGCATTTTATAGTAGCATGACTTCTTTCCAATTTCAATTAAGGAATGGTGCGTCTCCCACTGGCAGTGGGGCCCCTTTGGCTCGCTTAATTGTGGTTGAGAGCATACTTTCCCCAGTTTGGTGCTCCACCGTCTCCTCCTAGATCGACTAGTTGTTATGGGCTATTCATCCATCAATCGAACCCTGTGAATATGTCCAATAGGGACATTTTCACATTCTTTTACAATTTGAATTCAACGTCTTCCTTTTTTCCTTTTTCTCCTCACCAAGTATCTATTTATGTGCGACCTCCTTCTACTCTGGTTGAAGTGAGCACTTTCTTGCCCATTTTGGCTCAATTCTTGATTGGGAGAGAACTGTTCCATGACATCGTAACTGGGACAAATGGCAAGACAGGGATATGCTCCACAATTTTTTGCTCACCAGCTTAGTTTTGGCCAAATGTGGCACGTTCTTCCCTGTTATTCTAGAAACTTAGCAAAGCGTTTCCCTACTATAAATAAAATCGAGGCACTAGCCATTGATACCCGTAATATTCTTTTGACCAAAGATTTTTCTTTGGCTCTTTTCAATCCCACTGCTGTCATTCATCCTCTTTTTGACCAACTCTGGCCATCAGTGAAACGCAGCTGTTCACAACTGATGCTAATCGTGCCTTCCACTTGCTGGATCGGCCAAAAACTTCCTCTACTTCTCTTATTCTGTCCACTCCCTTGTCCATTAGGAATCCCATTTCTCCTTCTCACTCGCTACCTGTTCGTGCTAAACGTCATATTCTTCCATCTAGTTCCCCATCTTCTCAAGCTAGTACAGCTAAAGGTGCTTCCAGCCGCAAACTGCCAGCCTCAGCTTCACCAATTTTGCAGGATGATGATGATGATACTCCTCTCATCCTTAGGAGAAAGGTAATTGAGTTTGTTTATTCATGAAAAACAATCCTTCAGGGGTTAATGCTTTACTTGAATTTTCCCAAAAGAGTTCAACTTCCCCTTCAAATGCTCTAGTCTTAGCAGCCCCTGCTCCATCGCCTCCTACTGAAGCTGCTTCATCCAAGTCATCTGATGCAGGGGCTCTACCTAAAGAGAAATCAATAGTCCTAGAGTCTTCACCACAGCTAGTTGGAGAGCTGTCACCTTCTCAGGGCGTTGACCCCGCACGTGTCGAACAGGAAAATAATATATATCTTAATGTCTTTACCCTTGCTTGTACTATTGGCCTTCGACTCATTGTTTCTTGAATTCTGTAGAGGTTTCCATGGATCTGCCCCAGAGCCTGCTCGTCAGATAAGGGGATGTCTCCACAGGTGGCTAAGTCAACCAGTGACGTGCCCGAACTTTCTAAAATTGCTGATGAGGTAGCCTTTGTTTCATTTTTTATCCTCACTTCATTTACTGCAGTAAAAATGCTAAATGCTTACATTTTTCTTTACAGGATGATGATCTCATTGTGCACTCCATCCAGGACTTGTTCACTTTTTGGGAACAAGTAAGGACATCTCGCCCTTCTTCAATCAGTCATCCTTCTGCTTCTTCTGCTGCAATCTCGAAAGAGAATATGAAGGTTCTCAAGCAATCAGTGCTTGAATACGTTTCTTTCATGGACATGGATATCGATAAAGCCAGCTCTGCTAAATAAAGAGATAAATTTGAGCTTTTGAGTGCAAAAATGACTCAAACACTTAAGCTTCCTTTGCTTGACATTTCATCTGACTTTAAGTTGACATTGAAGATTATCCACTTCGAGATAAACTCTTTGTTAAACAAAAACGTCGAGTTGAAATTCAAGAGTACTCAGTATTTCCATGCCGTAACCGAAAAGGAATCTTTGCTTCAAGAGATTGAGAAAGCCAAGGTCGAATTAAACGAAATCTCCTTTAAAGTTATGGTTGAGGATTCCTTGATGATAAGATTAGTTGCAGAGATGAAGGAACTTCAAGCAAAGATGGACGACTGTAGGGCTAGATTAGCTGCTAAGAAGCGCAATACTTCCCAAGGAATTGAGCGAACCAAGTCTTTGGTTGAGCGTTATACAAAAGTTGGAAGTTGACGAGGATGTTGCAACTGAGTTGTCTGCTGTTTCTTCTAAGCAGATCAATGAATGGGGAAAACTTAGGGAACAAATACGTTCAGCTTGGGGTAAACTGTAATTGAGACATTGATACATTTATTTGCCTTGTAATTTTGTACTGGCAGCCACTGTTAATTCAAATGTAACGGCAGCCAATGTCATTAATGGAACGACTATTTATTTACTTGCGTAATAATTGATGTCTCCTTCAATCGTCAACTCCCAAGCATTTAATTAACTTGTACTAAACTCGTGTACATTTCTCCTCGTGGAATCTTTACACGGAGCAAAACTTTTAGTATTCCGACTTTAATTTTCAAGATTCTGGGCCATTTAATTTCAGTTACTATGCATGTAAGTGGCCATTCATATTCCATCTTTTCACCCTCATGCCTTTATAAATGCATATGTGCTACACATTTGTCATCTTCATCATTTTCTTCCAAAAATCAACTTATTTGCCATCGTTTGACATTTCAGACAATTGATCAACTATTTTCTTCTTCAACAGAAATGGATCATTTGGTCTATTCCCAGTTTCTCCATCCGTCTTGATATTTTCCTTGGTATGGGAGATATAGAAAATAGTGTTTGGTCAATGAAGGTCTTCTCAGCACCTCCATTTTATGATCTCCAAATGGAGTTCTTGAGGCAATTACTTGTTGCGAGTGCTTCTCAGACTACTTGCCTGCTGAGAGTGCTTCTCTGCCTTCTTGCCTGCCATTGCAGCAATGCATTTATAAAGGTGATTAAGGCCATTTTGTCATTTTCTTTGTGATTAATGGGAGAATGATGACAACCTGCTCCTAATTGCGGCTTATAGAGCATCTTGTATTTTATATCTAATTGTTTGTAACGAATATTTGATAATAAAAAAGTTTATTTGAACGTACTTCGTTCTTGTTTTATTTAGTCATGATCGCTCAACAATGTTATTTATTTATACCTTTATTTGTTCACTTTCCCATAAGGAAAGAACATATTTTTTTTAAGTATTTTTCGTTAATGAATCTCACGTGCTTAGTGACATCTAAATCTTCCAAATGATAGGCTCCATTATGCAATACGCTTTTCACTTTATATGACCCTTCCTAATTGGACGACCATTTGTCATAATTTGGATATTTGCTATCCAAAGGGAGTATTGTTTTTCAAACCAATTCATTCAAACTAAAAAAATTGGCTATACCTTTTTTGTTATAAAATTTAGCCATTCTTTGTTTTTGAACTTGCAATCTATTTAGGACATTCAACTTTAATTCGTCTAACTCCAATAGGTTTTGGGCTAATGACTCGACACACTCACCATCACTTAAATTATGTTACAAACACACTCTGATCGATTGCATATTAATTTTCATAAGCAAAACAACCTCATGTCCGTAAGTAAGTTGAAATGAGTAACTTTGGTACTTGAACGAGGCGACGTCCTGTAAGCCCATAAGGCTTTATTTAAACATTCGTGCCAATTTCTAGTATTTTCATTTATCATTTTCCTTACGATATTTTTTAGAATCTTATTAGAAGATTCTGCCTGTTCATTAGATTGAGCGTAATAAGGTGTGGAGGTTACTAACTTAACTCCAAACTCGCTCAAGAATTCCTTAACTTGATCTCCAATCAGAAAAGTTCCGTGATCTACCATCAAAGTTTGTGGAATCCCAAATCTATAAATAATGTGGTCACGAATAAAATCTATGACACTTTTCTGAGAAATCTCTTTTAAAAGTATTGTTTCTACCCATTTAGTGAAGAAATCTATTGCAACTATTATAAATGTATGTTACTTGGACGATGGGCGATAAATCTTCCCTATCAAATTTATCGCCCAACCTTTAAACGGCAGGATTTAATAATGTGTGCCATTTCTCTTGCTGGCGCTCTTTGTATGGGACCATGCTTTTGGTATGCTAAACAACTCTTTGCATACTGAACGCATGATTCTCCCATTTTGGGCTAGAAGTATCCACTCCAAACAATCAACTATCTCATCCTTTGGGCAGCTTGATGGGCTCCACATATCCCTTCATGCACTTCAGCCATGATCGTTTTGGCCACTTGCAAACTCACACATTTTAGTAGTATACCATATGAGCCTTTCTTAAATAGCTCCTCATTTACTGATACATAATTCAACGAACGCAACTTCATTTTCCTACTACTTTCCTTATTAGGTTCTTTCAAGAACCTTTTAATCTCTACCCTCCAATCTATTGCATCTCCATCTTGTATGCAATGAACTCCAATTCCTCTCGCCCTCCTTTGTACTATGGACAATATTACTCCATACTCACAAGTAGATTCCCAACTTAAAGCTTTTGAATAACCCAAAGCCATTTGGGCTAATTCGTTTGCTATATCATTTTATATCCTATTAACATATTAAAGCTCTACTTGGTCAAATTCTTCCAACAATTCTTAGGCGATTTCATATTGCCTTATGATGGAATCACTTTGCCATTTAAAATCACCTATTAATTGGTGAATTACCAATTGAGAATCACTCCTAATGATCACATTCTTTATTCTCATATCTACTAATAGCTCTAAACCCATGATTAATGCTTCATATTCAGCTTGATTATTAGTACACATTCTATCCAAGGTGAAAGCAAATCTATAATAAATCCATAGGAGATTTATTAAAACTATACCTACCCCTACACCTCTAGAGGTTTTTGATCCATCAAAGTACAAAACCCAAGGTTTTAATTTGAATGAATAGATCTCAAATTCAATCTCCTTAGGCACGTCAAGGCATGGATGATCGGTAAAAAATTAGCCAATGCTTATTTTTTGACTGACTTTTGGGGGAATGTATTGTATTTCGAATTTCGATAGTGCTAAAATCCAAAGGCCAATCCTTTGGTGTAAAATAGGACAAGAAAACATATACTTAACTATATGTACATTAGAATCTAAATAGACGGTTACATGCCATAAATAAGCCTTTATTTTGTACATGTGAAATATGAAATAAGACATAATTTTTCAATAACAATATAATTACTTTCACATTTTGTTAACCGTATACTCAAATAGTAAATCACCCTTTCTTCATCAAATTGGTTTTCTTGCGCGACCATTCCAGCTATCGATTCTTGTTCAGCCGATACATACACTTTCATTGGCCATCCTTGGATTGGTGACACCAATACTGGTGAACTTGATAAATATGTCTTCAGACTTTCAAAAACCTTTTGATGCTCTTCTTTCCAGACGAATTCGTTCTGATTTTTCAGTTTTAAAAGAAGCGAAAAAGGTTTCTTTCGCCCTGCACAATTAGAGATAAAGCACCTTAAAAATTTTACTTTACCTAGAAACCTTTGCAATTCTTTTTTGTTGTTAGGTGATTTGGCCTCAAAAATAGCCTTCGCTTTATTCTTATCGAGTTCAATCCCTCTTTTGTGCACTAGAAAACCAAGAAAATTTCCTGCATTAACACCAAATGCATATTTCAAAGGATTCAACTTTAGTTTGTATTGCCTTATTCGCTCAAATGAGCATTTTAGTTGTTCAAAATGATCTTCCTGTTTAATAGATTTGACCACTATATCATCTACATACAGTTCGATAAACTTGCCTATCATATCATGAAAAACTAAGTTCATTGCCCTTTGATAAGTTACCCCTACATTTTTCCAGCCAAAAGGCATAACTACCCATTCAAAGCATCCTAAAGCCCAGGGCATCTAAAGGCAGTTTTGTGTATAGCTTCTTCAACTATGTAAATTTGATTGTATTCTGAATATCCATCCATAAAAGAATACATCACGTGTCCGGCAGTTGAATCAACTAAAGAGTCTACTGTAGGCATTGAATATTCATCTTTGGGCGTTGCTAAGTCTAAATTTCTAAAATCTATGCACACCATTAACTTAACATTCTTTTTTGACACTGACATGATATTAGATAACCATTCAACATATCTGGCTGTCCTAATAAAACCTGCTTTTAACAATCGCTCTATCTCTTTCTTAACTTCAGGAAGCACATCAGGGGCAAAACCCCTAGGAGGTTGTTTATGAGATTTAAAATTCAGCTTAGTTGGTAATCTATATTCTACCAAATTTTTATCTAAATCAGGCATGTATTCATATTCCCAAGAAAAATAATCCTTATATTGTTTTACTAAAGCGATTAATTTATTACTAACCTCTTGACTAAGCATCTGTCTGACAAATGTTGGGCGATCTTCTCCTTCGTCGCCGATATTCACCCTAACCAAAAGGTCTTGTGGTTGCGCATGCCCAGGTTTTGTGATCTCCATTACCTTGTCGTCTAGGTTCCTTGTGAGCACCTCTTCTTTTAAGCAATCCACATTGTTGACTTCTCGGCCTATATTCTGCTCCAACTCGAACACTACCAATTTGTCTCCCAACAATTTCAATGCCGTTTTTTCTTTTGTCTTGTCTTTACATTTTTTATTGAAAGCCATTAACTTGGTTTTGAAGGCCTGAATATCGGCCATTTGTGCTTGTTGCTGACAACTCATTTAAAGTTCTTTGATTACCTTTTTGCCAATTATTGGCTCTTCCATGGCCACTATATTTGGCCTCATTTGACTTAACGTTCCAGTAAGTGCATTTATTGAAAACGGTTCTTCACTCTGTGCGACAATTTGAGTCTCTTCTCCATCTTGAACCACTCTGACAGGTCCATAGTTTCCTTCATATATGAACCTTTTAACTGAGTTTGCTTCTGCGACAAAAGGTCTATGGTCTGCCTGCACCACTTCTACTTCGCCCTTGTCATTTCAGAAAACCAGGCATTGGTGGAGCGATGAAGGTATGCAACGACTCTCGTGAATCCAGTCCCTTCCTAGTAACACATTTTAACTAGTAAGACCATTTATTACAAAGAAGACTGTGGTCCTAGTAGTTGTCCCCACGGTTATGTCTAGTGGCATAACTCCTTTAGTCGAAGTTGCTCTCCCATTGAAACTTGTGAGAATAACTTCTGTTGGGATCATATCACTTTTTGTCTTTGCAAACTTCCTCATCATCCTAGATGGGATGATATTTATGGCTGCTCCATTATCAATGAGCACTTTCGCCACAGGTATACCATTGACTAAGGCCTTCACGTACAATGGCCTCAAATGTTTAGTCAATTTCATGGTTTGTCTCTTGAAGATGACCTTTTCAGCTGCATCTATTTCCAATTCATATTTGTCTTCCGTTGAATTGTTTCCTTATGATAAATCAACATGCAATATTTCGTACCGAGCTTCTGCTTTCTGGATTTCCTTTCTACTTTCTTCTGGTGCTTCTTCTTCGGTTTCCCATCCTGTAGGTTTCCTATCCTGTAGGGGGAGGAAATATTTTTGGAGGTGACCCATACTTCTCAGAGCGAGGCACTTTCTTCTTTCTTTTGGGTATCCCATACAACACATAGTTATCAAATGAACGCCCAGATGGTTCTTCTAACAAATCTACCCCGTGAACACCTTCTCGATGTAGTTGCTTCAACAAAGTATTGTGCGACACTCCCCTCTGTCTTCTCTCTGCTTCCAAATCAATTTCTTCTTCGATGTCCGCTATACCATCATCATCCTCTTTATTATATACCCCTCGAGATGTTTGGTCTTCTTCACATTCCAGCGCACATGCTTCCTCCTCATTATCTTTCCTTTCCTCATCTTTATTTTCTTTGGTTTTGAATTCATTAGCTAATAAATAATTATTAGCCATGACATGAGGTAACGTACCAAATTGAATAGTGAGGGGTTGCTCTGGTTCTTCCTCATATTTCTTCCCTCACTCAAATTTTGATCTTTCGAAAGAATTTTTTGGTAACTCCTCATTGATTCACTAATACTAGTCTCTTTACTATCTTCGAGAACGTTTTGGTTGGCCACTTTGAGCAGTTTAGGCACCTTAAGACGTGGCAATCCTTGTTGTTGCCTCATCATTCGTCCATAATTCCGTTGAAATCGCCTTTATTGAGTTCTTGTCATCTTATTGAAAGGTGTCACCCTTCCTACATTGTACTGGAATGAATGCCATACATTTGGTTAGTGAGGTTGCTGCTTGAATGTCCTCCCATTATTTATTGGCCTGAACTGCCTCTCAAAAGGCGATCCTCTCTAGAATGATGTACCTCGCCATCCAACAGGTTGGACATTTGGGACAAAATCTGGACGATGGTGATGTTGCCATACTCTTGGTCTTTCTACATTTGCGTCTACTTCTTTTTTGCATCTAGTACACAGGACGCCATAATATTTTATAGGCTCTTTCTCTTTAATACGCTTGAAGACAATGGGATGTGGCTCAAAATCTTCTTCTCCATCATCTACAAGCAACTTGAATTTTGGCAACTTGTTTTTTAAACCTGTCATCACCATGTTCACCCCAAGTGGCTGTAGGAAATGATTTTCATCTACAGCCATTTTAGTTTTAGCTTCGAACGTGATTCGCCTAGACTCCATAGCATCATGTAACACATGATGAAAGACCAAACAATTATTAGTCATATGTGACCATGCATTATGCCATTTTCATATTTTTTACCCTAATATGCTTATCACTCAATTTTATCTACTTATCCTTATACAGTTTGTCAAATATAATATCAGCTTTGGTCACATCAAATGAAAACGTTCTAACTTTTTTGTTTTCATCTTTTATAGGCTCATTCTTGCCCGACGCTCTAGGTTTGGCCATCATCAGACACATACGCATCTCTCTTAATTAATTCGGCTAAACATACTTCAGTTTGATCGTAACATTTGTCATTAATAGTATGAACGTCGAAATTTGGGTCCCTATATAAGTCCCCGTACTAGAGTTTTTCACTTGTCATTCTTCTATTATCAATCGTTCATACCTAATCACATTCGAGCTAAGTTGGAAAAGATCAGGAAATTCCATCCTGGAATTTTTTTTTAAAATCAAAGCTCAAACAATTTTAAGGGATTTTGACGAATTCTTTCTCGAGCAGAGGTACAAAACATTTGCTCATGACTGTTTTAAATCTCTGAAGGAAACCTTCTGCCCATTTCGTTTGACATTTGACGTAAATTCGACAAATCAGCGAAAGTGATTTCAGATTCAGTCTTATAAGATTGAGCGTGGAACAATTGTTCTAATTGTTGCCATATTTGAACAGAATTTGTAGGCAAATTAATGAACCAAGAGAAAGCTACTCCTATTAAAGAATTATGGAACAATCTCATTTTGTGATAGTCAGTTACTTTACCACTTTGTAGTGTGAATCGCCCTATATGTTCCAGAGTAGACACTTCTCCTAGACCGGTGAATAATGAAAATTCGGGCACTTTGTACCCTCTAGGCCATGGATATGCCTGATCTACCCAATTATGATATGGTTTTGTATAAGTGGGCCTAATAATAGGATGTACCCCAAAAGCCATTTGATCCTGCACTATTTCCATAATTTGATTCATCAAAATAACATTGAGATCATATGCAACTCCTACAAGTTGGTTCATTGGTTGAGTTACTTGAGACCTAATATTTGGTCTTTGGTTGGAGACAAAAACGCCGTTATTCAGATCATCATTACCGTTAGCCCGAGTGTTTCCGCCATCATTGACACACAAGATGTTCTATCCATTACTTTGGCATTGTCTTTTAAATTTGGGTTACCCCCCAGGCTTGACATTTATTACCACCATTCAAGTTTGACATTCCACTACCCCATTGGTTTGAAGTAGATGGTCTAGAAGGTGGTTCTATTCCTTGACTTGGGTTCAAACATCGGAATTTTGTCCCACAATCGTCCTGGTTTGAAAATGATTCCATATTGGTACAACTGATTGACATATTTGGCCCACTAACTTATTCATGATCTCATTTAACGTGTTTAGTTGTTTGGCTATGTTATTATAATGTGCATGCCCATTTTGGGTAAATCTTTCCATATCATGAATATTTCGTAGATTTACCTGTTCAACGACATCCTGTGTAAGTTTCCCAAGCAATGCGAGCATAGTTCGAGGACTCAACTCTGTCATTGGCTTGTAACGACTTTGACTGCTTTGACTCTGTCCCTCTGTTCGTGAAGAACTTTGCTGCTCCTCATATAGCTCGATCACAGACTGGACTACTCCTTGGCTTGCTGGTTCTTTATCAGAATTCTTATGAGGCATAATGTTTTACTTTTTGTATCCTCAAACACCAATTGTCCCATTGGGCGTGTCAAATTATCTCGCGCGGGTTATCGCTAACAATTAAAAGATAGGTTTAGACGATTGTGTAAGGAACAAACCTCTTAAGACAAAGTCTCAAAAATGGGTACTTTATTTATGAAAATTACAATTGGGAAGAAGCAAAATGCCCCCAAGGGGTACAAGCACACGAAGTAAATTGAAAGTTTGCACTTAGAAAATAAATGAATTGAAATTAGATATTCTCTGTTGAGAGTGATTGATTCGGGGTCCTTCCTTCTATGTCTTCTTTTCTTTTTTATACTCATTTGACGGTTTTCTCTATAGAACTGCTTGGAAACTGCTTGACGCTCTATAACTATCCACTTTCTTCGTGGTGGCTGACTTGTCAAGGAACTACCGTTCACAACTGTTGTTATTACTCTTGTTGTTTAACCGCTTGTAACCGAGATTTTTGGATCGTGGGGGGTGATAAGGTTGCTCAATAGCCATTTCAATAACCATCGTTTTAAGTAATCACAAGACACTGTATTCGCTCAAATCTTGAGCGACTCAAAGGTTTGGAAGAAAATGGGATCATCGCTCTGGGCGATAGTAAGATGCTTCATTCGCTTAGATCTTGGGCATCCTGCAGGTTTGGGCGATGATAGTACTTTGTTTATGGGCCTGCGCTATATTCTACAATGGTCTCATTTGGGCTTATATCTTGAACTCCCTAATTGGGCTCCAATTCTTGGACCATTTAATTGAGCTTCATTTTTTGTTTGTCAACGCTGGGACATCTAGAGCTCAAACCTCAACACATTTTGAGGAGAACGACTAGCTATGGATTCGAGTTTATTCAATAAAAGAAAGTGAAGAAAAAATAAAATGATTGAAATTTATAATTGGATTGAGATTTATTTGATTCTTTGGAAGTCTATCAAAATCTACTAGCTGGTACTGGTTTTGTTTTCTTTTATTTCGTTGTTTCCCTCTTCATCGCCTCTCCAAAGAAATGCATAGTCATGGTTCTATAATTTAATAGACGGATCTCCCAAAAAACAATGTTGTATGGTTAAATACAATTAATTACTCGATAGTTGCTGTCTTATTATTATTATTATTATTATTATTATTATTATTATTATTATTATTATTATTATTATTATTATTATTATTATTATTATCATCTGCATTAACATCCAACTATGAAAATTAAAAAAAAATTAGCAAAAAAAAAAAAAAAAATCACCCAAAAAACAGGAATCTGAAAGGTGAGAATGAGTAGTAAAGGGGTTAATTCTAGCAACGATCATTGGACGATAATATTTTTAAAAAATTTCGAAATGGTATTTTTCTTATAGTAATTGTCGCTCAATTTTATAATAATTTGGCTAAAAATATTAACCAAAAAAAAAAAAAAAAAAATCCTATTTAGCACATTGAAATGCCAACATGACATAAACGATTTTGGAGCTTGGCGAATAATAATTTAGGGAGTTATGAAAGAATGTTAACGTGGAGAATAATAGCATTAAACATTCAGATGTGAAAACACATTACACATATACAACTTTAAATTTATAGGTATTTTTCAATTAATTTCTATAAAAAATTACGATTATATTTGACATAACAGGCTAGGTAAGGGTGTTTATGTCTACATTTGCATTGAATATGGCCCATGTGGGATTTTTATGTTTCTAGTTGAGCAACCATTAGTGTACCCATTATAAACTTGAGTTAGCACTAGTGTAAGAAAAATACTTCAATAACCACTTCGAAGGTTTAATAAACTTTAGTGGCTCGTTGCTAAAATTAACTCGAGTAGCAAATGTCTAATAATCTTGTAGAGTTTTGATCTATAGTAGAATTGATCACCTACCACCTATAAATTTTTTCTACTGTTGATGTGACAGATAATCATAAGTAAGGTCTGGTGGTAGGATAAAATTTTTTCACCTTTAATGTGACACAGAGCCATAAGTACAGTTCTCTGAATATATAACTGTTGCATAAAACCATAAGTGTTGTTCTCTTGTCAAGTCAGCAGAGAGAAGTTTTTATTCTATTCATCGTGGGCAGGATAGAGATCGTATAATTGTTTCTTGTAGAAATAGTAAGCAACTCAAGAAATAGGTTTGTATGTGATACTAAACTTAAATAATATCAAAAGAAAAAAATTCAAATCGTGCCTACTATAATGTGTAGTCCAATGCAGTATTGTGCACCCCTTCAAATTTTAATGGTTGAGATTCCAATACTTTCATTTTCTTCCAACATTCTAACTTGCTTAGTTAGATTCTCTTTCATTTCAAGAAAATCTTCAAGTTCTGCAGGATAATAGGAGGAAGGCATTGTGCATGGAGATGAATCTGCAGGATCTTTCACCATTGAATCAATCCTAAATTTCTTCATCGAACCTTCGACAGAACAAACCATTGTCTCTGAGCACACTTCGACAGCCCCTTTTGGTACAGTTGGTTTATATTTCTGAAGCTTAGAATATTCATTTAGCAAATGAAACATGTAGTCATAAACATATTTCATTCTCAGTTTTTCTTGAACATATTTGCTTCCTGTTTTTCCAATCTCTTGTGCCTGCAAACAGTTCGACAGTAAAAACAAATAACAGAAGAATAAGAATCTCTTGTATCATTTGTAACTTTGCATAACAACGTTTTAGATGGTTTTTATCTATTGATGTAGAACAAGAAAGAGAAATTAGAAGAGAGATAGAGTGAAAACAAAGAGAGAACACGAGAGATTTAGGAGAAAAGATTGAGAGCGTTATAGCTAAGCCCAAATTTGAGTAAGTTACTTTTTCTTGCTTTTAAGTAACAATAGTCACTTTCTTCCAAGGTTACTCTTTCCTGCAAAAATTCTGTAACTCAGTTTTCCAATTTGAACTATTATAAACTATTTATGTTACTTGTACGTAGACTTACTTGTAAGTAAACATTTGAAGCTTAGCCATACATATTATCGAGTCTAATTGTAATTCTTATTATTTCTTAAAGTTATCTCGTTTTCCATCACTTCTTCTACTCTCCTACTCTCCGACATTCTCTATCTGGGCGTCAATTGATAGTCATTAAATATCGACTTTCATAGTAGCTGCAATGTATAAACAATATATCAGCAAAAATGATAGGATGTGTTTTAGTATAGGTAGACATGAAAGTCACCTTTTTCATATGTTTGTTGCCCCATTCGACTGCGAATTTGATTGATTTACACTTGTCTTTCTCATTAATAGGCCAGTAATGGATTGTGGGAAGCAAACTTCTTGTGAAAAAATCATAGTAACGAGAGTTTATCATCAGACTCATAGAATCACATGCTAAAATGTATTTTTCACTGACAGACCATGCCACCCCTTCAACATAAATTTTGTATCTGCATTTGATCATATGAATAAATTAAATCAGTAAAGAATTAAAAAAAATAGACAAATTAAGAAAATTATGTCAAATTCGTGCATACCTGTGAGTGCATTGGCTTGCTAAATCTGCAGTTTCAAATCCGTGTTTTATCTCATGTCCCCAATCCTGTACCTAGAAATTATCAGCATCTCTAAATAGGGATGTAAAGATGATGACTCATGAATGTTATTGGAAGACAGGGATCGTCTGGTCTCATGAAATGAAAGAATCTTTAAGAAAGGTCAACGAAAGAACTCGTTCTTCTGATTTTAGAAGTTCTTCTAATATTTCCTAGTTACGGAGATTATACTTACGGAGATTATACCAACATGGTATTAGAGTAGGTAAAGATTTCGAATTCTAGTCCTCGTTACTCACTGATGAAAATCCTATGCGTCTCGCTAAGCTAACATAAGAAGAAGAAGAAAAAACGAAACACATCCCCGTATGTGAAGTAGGAATCCTTTCTTACTGTTAGGTATTTGATGTAACTGGCAAGTTTGTGAATAAAATGGACTAAAATTAATATGTTATAAAAGTCAAGGAGTAATGTGCAAATAGTAGAAATTGTGTTATATTAGGTTTAGGATTCGAGAATGGAAAAGAAGGGAAAACGGCGCCTCAATTTCACTAGACTGTCGCTACGACTTGGCTCGAGCATAAAAAATAGTAACACTGTCGCTAGCCTATCGCCAGGGCTTCGCTCGACATACTGTCACTAGCCTGTTGCCTAGTTCTCTCTCAAGGGACCTGAGCCGCATCTCCGATACTAACTTTCACGGGGTGTCTTTTTTCTTGGTACAGAAAGGGACACATTGCGGTAGTAGTCTGCTCTGTTAGACTACATTCCGCCTTCTCTCGATCATTCAGGAAAAAAGAAAATTTGTTTACAATTTGTAGTAAGCTTGCAACATAAAATTGAGATGCATTGAAAGTAAATTGATCATTGATTGCTTGAAGGCTAGAAAATACAATTGATGAAAGTAAGAAATTACAATGACTGGTGCAAGGGGCGAACACCAGAAACTTTGAAAGATTGTTTAAAAGACTAATACCCCCTACAATAGCTAGCAAAAAACCTAAGTGATAGGAGTAGACGTTTTAATGATGAGAAATCATACTAAACATTTACCAATATCAGAGCTATTTTACAATTGAAATAAGTATTATAATGGAAAGGAAATTACAATTCAAATTTGAACTAATATTTACAATCTGCGGTCGAAGTTGGGCAAACTGCGGCTGCGATTGGGTCAAGGGGTTTAAGTAAAGTAACGGTCCTTGACACTACGTGTCACATAGTTAACAGGGTTTATCTTAGACCTAAAATTGATATAACACCTTATGAGATCTAGAAAGGTAAATGGCATACTGTCAAGTACTTTCGTGTGTTTGGCAGCAAGTGCTATATTCTGAGAGATAAAGATTGGGCAAGTTTGATTCGAAAAGTGATGAAGTTTTTCTAGGATACTCCAAAAATAGTCGAGCCTATCGTATATACAATTCTCATACGCTGGCTGTGATGAAATCCATTAATGTAGTGATGGATGATACTTGTAGTGAGGGGGAGATTGTAGGAGATTGGATAGAGTTAGAACACTTAAGTGTTAATCTCGTCATGGTAACAGAACCTAAAGAAACTTTAGTTCCCGATCCCTCAAACACTTCTGATGGTTTAGATACACCTAATAATGATTTCTCACTTGATGATAAACCTAAACCTCGTAAGGAACCTTTGTCCAGAGTTAAGATGAATCATTCTAAAATGAATATTACAGGGAATGTGGATGAAGGGATGAGACTTCGTAAGAGGGTTTTGAACAACCTGACATATGCTAGTTATGTGTCTCAGATTGAGCCTAAGAAAGTCGAAGATGCCTTTAGGGATGAATGTTGGGTAAACGTGATACATGATGAGCTAAATCAGTTTGTGAGAAACAACGTATAGGATTTAGTTCATAGGCCCGATGATTGTAATGTTATAGGTACTAGGTGGATATTTAAGAATAAAACCGATGATCAAGGTACCATAACTATAAATAAAACTAGGTTAGTTGCCCAAGAATATACTCAGGTTGAATGAGTTGACTTTAATGAAATATTTGCCCCTGTAGCTAGACTTAAATCCATTAGAATTCTTCTGGCGGTTGCTTGCACTTTAGGATCCAAATTATATCAAATGGATGTCAAGAGTGCCTTCTTAAATGGAATACTTCAGGAAGAAGCTTATATTGAACAATCTAAAGGATTTGTTGATCCTAAATTTTCACATTATGTTTATAAGTTGAATAAAGCTTTATACAGTCTTAAACAAGCTCCTAGAGTTTGGTATGATAGACTTACTGCATATCTCATGGAACATGACTTTTCAAGAGATGGTGCAGATAAAACTTTATTCATCAGACATATTGGGGTTAATTACCCCATTAGTCACTGAACTTTGGCCAAAGTTTCCACCAAGTCACTGAACTTTAAAAACTACTTGATTAGTCACTGAACTTTCAAAAAATCACCTCCTTGGTCACTGAACTTTAACAATCATCCCATTGGTCACTGAACTTTGTAAAAGATTACCCCATTGGTCACTGAACTTTGCAAAAAATTTCTCAAATGGTCACTGAACCTAGTGACCATTTGGGAGACTTTTTGCAAAGTTCAGTGACCAATGTGGTGATTGTTAAAGTTCAGTGACCAATGAGGTGATTTTTTGAAAGTTCAGTGACTAATCAAGTAGTTTTTAAAGTTCAGTGACCTGGTGGAAACTTTGGACAAAGTTCAGTGACTAATGGGGTAATTAACCCGACATATTGAAGAAACCATCACAATAGCTCAGATCTATGTCGATAACATTATATTTGGTTCTCCTATTGATTCTCTTGCTTAAGATTTCGCTGAATGCATGAAGCAAGAATTTGAGATGAGTATGATTGGAGAATTAAATTACTTTCTAGGTCTCCAAGTTAGACAAACTGATGATGGGCTATTCATATCTCAATCGAAGTATGCAAAAAAAATTTTGTCAAGCGCTTTGGATTAGGCAGTAAGAAACACACTAGAACACCTATCAGAACCACTGTCAAGCTAGGTCATGATACTACAGATAAGAGTGTTGATTAGATACTATACATGAGTATGATATGTAGTTTACTTTATCTTACTGCTAGTAGACTTGATATAGCCTTTAGTGTAGGGGTTTGTGCGCGTTTTCAGGCCGATCCCAATGAATCTTACCTGAGCGCTGTGCAACGTATCATTAGATATGTAAATGGAACCGTTGATTATAGGATCATGTACTCCTGGGACCCTACTCTTGATCTTGCTGGCTATTCCGATGCCGATTAGGCTGGAAATGTCGATAATAGAAAAAGTACGTCTGGAAGATGTTTTTATGTTGATGCTAATCTTGTCGCTTAGAAGAGTAAGAAATAAAATTCCATCTCATTATCCATGGCAGAGGCCGGATATATATCAGTAGGGAATTGCTACACTCAACTGCTTTGGATGAAATAGATATTGAGTGATTATGGTATTTAATAGCGTACTATGACTGTATTTTGTGATAACAATAGTGCCATTAATATTTCCAAAAATCCCATTCAACACTCTCGAACCAAACATATTGATATACGACATCATTTTATTCGATAGCTTGTGGAGACTCGTGTTGTAACTCTTGAGCACGTCTCTACAGAGAACCAATTAGCTGACCTATTTATCAAGCCATTAGACGGTCTAAGATTTGAATATTTTCGGACGGCTATTGGTGTTTGTGTACCTCATTGATAAAGGTATTTTTTGATGCATGCTTGTTCTTTACTATTGTGTGATATTGATTTATGTATGTCTCATATTTTTATTTATTTATTTTTATTTTTGTGTGTGTTGTCATTTTTTTTTTGTTCGTGCATTCTGGTTTTCAATTAAACAAAAACTAAACAAGAAAAAAAATGAACAATTGAAATATACACACGTGGAAGTTGCTTTTACAGCTTAACATATAATGTACTTGAATTTGTTTGTTGTGATCAAGCATGGGGTGATCGATAAGTTGTAACATAATTTCCATTACTAGCTTAGGTAATTCATGGAGTACTTAGTATAGGGGTCTTCATGTACCATCTGCACTACACACACTATGATATTGTTAGTGGGACTCTACCGCGTATATGAGATTTGGGATGGTAATCACATATTAGTAAGGTAACTTTGAACATGCATTAACCATATATATTAGACCTAAGCTCAAGTTTCTCCTTGATATTTAAAAAAATAAATAAATAAATAAATAAAGAAAAGAGAGAGGAGAAACGCTCAATAACTTATTTTTTTTTTCAGAGACTATTTGACTCAAGCATTTAAGCCTGAGGGGTTTCTTAGAACCTAGTGCGTAAGGTAAACTAACTTGGGTCAACCGGCCTAAAGTTTGATATAGGGGTCACTTTAGTCGCTTAATGAAGAGAAATCTACACTTAAGATGAGAAAAATCATAATGAGCTTTTTCCTATATGATTCTAATGTGCTTTAATTGGTTTGACTTTCATAAGTAAGGGAATAAACTTATTGACAGTGGTGTTTAACGTGTCATTTCTCAAAAATTTAAGGTTTGTGGTCCAACTTCCAAAGGATTAGTGACACTTTACATATATAAGTCACTTATATAATTTACTCAATGTTAACTTGAGTTATGTATTTAGGAAGGGTTACTGTTCATTGCTCATACTTATGCATGTTAACAACTGTATTTTTGGGTTATTATATATTATTCTTGATCCCTTGTTATTTTGTGACAAAAGGGAGAGTAGTTTTTTTGATGATGAAGAGTAAACTTTTTATGTATCTAAAATTTATGATTAAATGATAATTTCGTTATTACTAGGTAAGTTTTGATGTTTTTTAATCAATGTTTTGTTTTGATATGTTGGGTTGCATTGATATTACGTCTTAATTTAGCTTATGATATGAAGCTGAAAAGATGTAGTATGAGTTATTAAATGCTTAAATCACTTTTACACTGTATCCTGTTTGATTTAACTGCTTGAATTGCTTTTACACTTAGTACTATTTCATATACATTTTACACTGGATAATTGAGTTGTCTATTTTAGGAAACATGTTTTGATAAATGAAAAGCAGAATTCGACCAAGACAGTTATTGGTTGTGTCAGTTTTTGAGTTTGTAATTTTATTTCACTACTACCTTGACTTTAGATTGTAATTTTGTCACAGAATGTCAAAGGGGGAGCTTATTAGGTATTTGATGTATTGACAAGTCTTTGAACAAAATGGACTAAAATTAATATGTTGTAAAAGGGAAGGAGTAATGTGCAAATAGTAGAAATTGTGTTATATTAGGTTTAGGGTTCGAGAATGAAAAAAAGGGAAAATGGCGCTCAATTTCGCTAGACTATCGCCACAACTTGGCTCGAACATCAGAAACAGTAACACTGTTGCTAGCCGGTCACCATGGCTTCGTTCGAGCGACATATTGTGGCTAGCCTGTCGTCTAACTCTCGCTTGAGCGACAGGGTTATTTGAGAATTTTTAATTCATTTTTTAAAGCTTTTTATTTGACTAATTCATTCCTTAACCTACATATAAATAACAGAATGTCTCCGATTTTTTCTAAGGTTGATAATTATGAAAAACATATTCTCTTCATATCATCTTCATCAAATTAGTTTTCAACCTTCGTACTACGATTGATTCTTGGCGGTGAAAACATCAAATCAACAATTCAAAAACCAAACTGCTACTTCCCACATATCTGTCAGAGTTCTCAGATCAAGGGAATGTGACTGGAGTTCCAGACATTGAAAAACGTGGAGTTCTTCGTTAATCCACAAGAGATAGATGAATTCATGAGGGTTTTGAAAACTGCAGCTGAGAATTGGTGCAAGAGCATGAAATCTAGGAGATCTGTGGGAATTGCAGTTAGGTGGTCAGAAAGTATTAGTGGTTGTCGAGTTGGCAGACCGTAAGTTTAATTTGTTTATAGTGGATTGTTAACTGGCAAAATGTCCGGAGTTTTTACTCAATTGGGATTTCTCCGTGATCATTTCTTGTGTTTATTTATTGCTTTCATAACTGCGGTATTTCAACATAGGAAAAATTGAATTGTATGTTAATCATATAGAGATAATTAATAGCAACTTGTTGCTAATTAATTATTAAGTTATTAATTCCGTATAATCACCTCTCCACCCCTTTCTAAGTATAGTTTGGGTCGAATTTCGTATTTTCACTTACCACTTGGTCAATTCGAGTTTTCCATTCAGAGGTATTGCATTTCACTAACTCGTATCTCGCAGCGGATACCTTGGCGTTACCTTTCCAATAAGCATAAGGTTCCCTGTCACTCCATTTGATTCTACTATTGCCTTTTTGCAAGTCCCTTTTCAAGTTATCCCATGGCTTGATATTAAGCTCTGGCCTGCATAATCAACAAAACATACATTGTCTAATGAGTCTCAAGGTCATTCTTTTATGAAAATTATATGCAAGTGTCGAGTCTTTGAAATTGAATAAATAAATAACGAATCTGAAGTTAGGGATAGTTGAAGACAGACCTAAATAAATAATTTTTCGTTTATCTGTCAGTTTAAACTTTAGGTGAAGTGAACACTAACAAACAATTGCTCATGACAAAATGCTTACAATTAATAATTTCATAAAACTAATCCACACCAAAGACTCTAGGAAGGTAAAATATAGAATGTCTTTGGTGAAAAAAAAAAAAAAAACAAAATTTAATTTATGCATAAGGGGAGGAGTTGAAGATAAAAAATAAAAAATAAATCAAAATGTACTCGAAGGAGTAGTAGGACCAACCAAAAAATGCATACAATATATTATATTAAACTTATAGATGAGATGTTTTAACAAGGCTTTATATGAGAGGATAAAATGTTTACCAACCCCAAAAGGACCAGTCGGGAAAAACAATATCAAAACTTGAGTCATCTCCACAGTAATGAAACAGGGGCGGGAGAGGATACGCTGCATTTGATCTTGCATAATCTTGTTTTCGGATCTTCGGCTTGTCACCACATTCAAACATTAAATCCAAGTCCGGTAGCTTCCCAGGGTACAACCTAAGAAGCTGCAAAATCCCCCATATTGTCACAGTATCTCTAGTTTGGAATGCCTCTTTAAACTTTTCTATATACATTCTCCCATTCATAATGACTATGTTTATATGTGCTTTTTGTTTCGCCTTTTCGATCATTTCCTTTGTTATTCCTGTAACTTTCCATGGTTTTAAATCTTCATGAATCCATTTAAAGTATTCTGGACATGATTCTGAGGGTTCATTGTTGTCTGTACTAATGTTTGTCAAAGGTGAAATGTCTGAACAGTTGAGGGAACAATCAAATTCTGATGAATATGTATGAGATGTTCCTAGGAGTAGAAATTTCTTCTGAAGTGGACCTGTCATTATAGACTGAAAGATTGAAACATCAGAACAAGGAAGAAATGCAGAATACTTGACATTATTGCACAGGACAATAACGAGAAACTTAAACGCCAAAAAACGCCATATAAAGTGAGAGCTAAGTCCACTTCACCACCGCAGTTTTCACTATAACGAAGAAGATAAGTATGAAGTGATCACATGACTCTCACTCACACAAAAAATCCATCTCTTAAAATTCCATCCATTATTAAGGACGAGTTTACAGTACGATTAGGCTCTAATCCAATGTATCAAATATGCAATAAAAGGAAGCAAAAGAAAACGGAAAATTTACAATCAAAGATGAAACTAGAAATGACTTACAACATTGATCCATCTGGTTATTGCAGCTATTGAAACGAGGATGACAAGAAAAAAGCCAACTGTTGTTTGAACCCCTCTTTTCACCGGTTGTCGGTTGAGCATCTCGGACAATGATCGTAAGTCGACCATCTCAGACAATTTTATAACTGTTACATAATCAAAAACCATAAAAGAAGGCCT
Source organism: Fraxinus americana (assembly GCA_035079005.1). Lineage (NCBI taxonomy): Eukaryota > Viridiplantae > Streptophyta > Magnoliopsida > Lamiales > Oleaceae > Fraxinus > Fraxinus americana. The sequence continues at coordinate 18,664,929 of CM068714.1, forward strand.
TTTGCAATCGAGTCAAAAAATATTTGAGTTGACCAAAATGGGATTAGGTTAGAATTGGCCACAAAAATCTTGCTTATCATTTGGGTGTCTTAGGATATGTGGCCGAGGGGACCGTTTTCGTCCAATGACTTTTCAATCTTTAACATTACTAATAGGGATACCGTTGTTGACCTTCGCCAATGATTTATACTTTCTATTTTCCGAACAGAGTATTTAATTTTTACATTTTTATTAATTTATTTATTGATGGTGTTTTCTTTGATAAATTAAATTTGTTAAACTATTTATGCTTTTAAAATTACTGTTATTTATAAAAAAAACAAAAGCAAAAATATGCAAATTTTAAAACTTAGGAGTGTGACAGCCTAACTCCACCTAGTGCTTAAGAATAGTCGAGAATGTGAAGAGTTTTGACACGAAGCCATAAAATTTGTCAAGGAGATTATGGTATCTCTAAGCTATTTATCAATAGATTTTTAGTTTTAGAAAAACCCACAATTGTGAACTTTTCTATTATTTAAAAAATTTCAATATGTTTCCAACTATTAACTTTCGCATGATATGCATCGCCAAATAATAGAAAAGTGGCATTCTTTCATAGGTAATGTAGAGACCTTCACAAACAAAATTCGAATAGACAAAACGAGACAAGAGATGAAATAGTCCAAAATGAATTTCATAAATTGTACAAATCAAAGCAGAAAAAAGGCAAAATATTCATTAAACTACTATAATCTAGGCTAATTACCTTTGAAAGGTGATCAGCGTAGTTGACTCGTTATTACGATCTGGACGATCACCACCAATCTTCTAACCTATTTTCGAGTACGAACACACGAGTGTGAGCACATTGATTACTACTTAGAAATAATTTTATTGTGTCATATTGGCTTAGGGTTTTCTTTTGAGTCGACAACCAGTTATTAAATTAAGGGAAAATTGTAGACTCGGTACCAAACCTTTCACTTTTTTGCAGACTTTGCCCAAACCTTTAATTTGTGCCACCCACGGTATCAAGCCTTTCAAAATGTAGCAGCTAGAGTCCAAATGAATGGAAACCATTCCATTTGACCGTTAGTTGACCAAGAATAGTAGATTTGACCAAATTTTAAAAGGGTAGAATAGTAATTTTACAATTTAATATAAAATAATTATAATAATTAGAAAAAGAAAAAAGAAAAAAAAAACAAAAGAATGCCCGGCCTCCACAACCTCATCCTTCTACCACCACGACTGTCGTCGCCTCCTCCCACCATCGCAACCTCAGCTGCAATTTTCCCTAAATTATATACCACTACATTAATAGAAAAACATGAGGCTGAACATGAGGATGTTCTAGTCTGCAACTCCAACTCTTCTTTCTGGAGAAAATATAGTTTGCTTAGAACCAAAACCAAGTCCCGATTATTCGATCCATCGGAGAAAAATCAGAAATCCCAGAATCAGAGAACCACAAAATCTCAATTTTTAGGTAAAGGAAGTGAAATCGATGAAGAGGACCCATTTCTAGATGAAGATTTGCCGGAGGATTACAAGAAAATAAAGTTCAGTACACTTTCGATTCTTCAACTGTTGAGGTTGATTCTGATTATTGCAGCTTTAATTTGTAGTTTAACTATTAATCTGTTGAAGAAGAAGGAAATTTTCTATTTGCAATTATGGGAATGAGAATTGATGATTTTAGTTTTGATTTCTGGGAGATTATTATCGGGATGGGCAATTTTGGTTTTGGTTTTGGGTTGGGTGGAGGTGGGATGGGGTGATAATAGGGTTTTTTTTTTTATTTTAGTTTTTTTATATGAAAAAAGGGAAAGTTACCATTTTACCCTTTAAGAATTAGTCAACAATTGGTCAGTTTTTTAATTTTTGGTCAACTTGGTTTCCATCCATTTAGACTCCAGCTGCTACATTTGGAAATGTTTGGTACCGTGGGTGGTACAAATCAAATGTTTGGGCAAAGTCTGCAAAAAAGTGAAATGTTTGGTACTGTGACTGCAATTTTTCCTTAAATTAATTATGCTTCGTTTAATATCACTATATTTTTTAGAGAATCAACTTTTATTGTGTTGAAGAAAGAATAGTTGAGGGAGAAAAAAGGGGGAGCTTGGGATTGGCGCGTCTCATCCTCATATATAACAATTTGTTTATTTTAAAATCAATCAATTTATTTTGAATACCTTATAATTTAATATAAACTGCACTTCTACATTATCTAAAACAATATTGGGATCATTCTTGTTGACTAATAAATTTGACAAAAAAAATCACGGCGTTTATTTATAAAATCATTTTAATAGTTATTTTTCCCACATTTAAACACACTCCAATAAAGATATTAATAGATCTAGATTATTAGATTAGCTTAAATTACTTTTTGTTACATATATATGTCAAATTCATTGATCGAAGAAACAATCTCTAGCAATGTTTGTGTAGATAAAGAGAGCTCACGCAATAGACCCAACTGTGTCGTGAGGAAATAGTGAAGACAAGATCGAAACTCTTTGGCTCTAATGAAATATCAATAACCAACAATTAATACTGTGAACAAATTGAAATCAAATATTTTGTAGAGTCAACGCAGCCCACATCTCAACGATGCTTTATCCTTAGACATCTACATCTCAACCTCAACACATCTACACCTCAACGATGTTTTATCCTTTGACATCTACAGCTCAGTCGCAACCATTTTGAGGAGAACAACTAGCTATGGATTCAATAAAAGAAAGTGTTTAGCGCGGATTATCGAGCATTGCTAACAATTAAAAGATGGTTCAGACAATTGTGTAAGGAACAAACCTCTCAAGACAAAGTTCCAACGATGGGTGTTTTATTTATGAAGATTACAATTAGGAAGAAGCAAAACGCCTCCAAAGGGTACAAGCACACAAAGTAACTTGAAAGTTGACAATAAGAGCTAAACGAAATGAAATTACATAATTCTCCGTTTGAGAGTGATTGATTCGGGGTCCTTCCTTCTATGTCTTCTTTTTTCTTTTATACTCTTTTTCCAGTTTTCCTTATAAATCCGTTTGGAAACTGCTTGTCGCTCTATAATTACCTAATTGCTTCATAATGACTGACGTGTCAAGGAACCGCCGTTTTTAAACTACTGCTATTACTCCCCTCTTTTAACTGCTTGCAACCAAAATTCTTAGATTGTGAAATGTGATAAGATTGCTCAATAACTGCTTCAATAACCGTTGCTTTAAATAACAACAAGACGCTATATTTGCTCAGATCTTGGGTGTCTCGAAGGCTTAGGCGAGAATGGGATTGTTGCTCTGAGCGACAATAAGGTACTTCATTCCCTCAGATCCTGGGCGTCCTACAGGTTTGGGTGATGATAGTCTTCGGTTTATGGGCCTCAACTATATTTTACAATGGTCTCATTTGAGCATATCCCTCAAATTCTCTAATTGGGCTCCACTTCTTGGACCATTTAATTGGGCCCATTTTTTGGATGTCAACAATTACCCCTAAAATATGGTAAAATTAATATCAACAATTAATCTTTACCATATTCTTCATTTGTATTTTACAGCAATACTTGAAATCCCAAAATGGCGGCGAATTCCAACTATTACTTCCGTTTGGCGGTAACCCTCTACATCCTGAAAAGTGTAACATCACACAACCTCTATAAACCAAAGGACACGCCACTTTATCATGCCATTACACCCACGTCTTTACATTGCGCGCTTCTTTCTCACTGTTCACCGTTAATCTTCTTGCTTCTCTGCTACGCTTCTTAAGTAACCTTCACAAAGACTGTATTTTGTATCAAATGGCGACTTCACAAACTCCTTCCGACAACTCTCTTAGTTTCGAGGATTTCCAAAACCTCCTTACTAAGCCGTATATAATTCAACTTTTTTTTCACCAGCCAACCCTGATCTCCATAAATTTTTTCTGGGTCCGTCGTTTAATGATGCTGAATCTGTTGGACAAGCGGCGGTGGGTCAGCTATTCCCTTGCATTCAAGTCCCTACTTTCTACCTTTGAAGCCAATCCGTGAGAAAGGCATTCGTACCTGACCTAAAACTGATACTACTTTTCGTATGGTAAATCATGGCCCTACTAAAGCGATTTTTGTGATCTTGCTGGGATTTCAGATTTATTAGAAATCGCACTCCGTTCCCCAGTTTATGACCCTGTGCTTTTCCCCATTGCTTTGAGTTTTTGGTCTTTTGAGTACAATGCTTTTATCTTTCCCCTTTACCCAATGTCTATCACCCTGAGGGACGTTGGAGCCCTAGTAAACCTTCCACCCTTGGGCGACACCATTTTTCCTGGCATTCTGGTTTCTGTTGCTGCCCTAAAATTTGACAAGAAACTTACTGATTCCTATTCGTGCATGCAAGAAATGTATAATAATTCTAGTGCTGAACCTTCCCATGCTAAGCGTGTGGCCTTTCTTTAGGTTTGACTTTATAAATACGTTCTTTGTGTGCCCAGCATGAAATCTTTCATGAGTTATCTGCCTATAGCGCATGAATTAGCGCATGGTAGGTCTTTAAACCTCTGTTCATTATTCTTAACCACCTTTTATAGAGGCATGGCTTTCCTCCAGCTTCATTATTCTTGACCTTTATTGAATTAATATCATCGTACCCTTATCAAGTAAACATTTATCGATGAGACTGTGCACCTAATTCACAACCTTAATAAATATTAATATAAATCTTTTTACTATTTACTTTCCTATTCTTCAATTCAAGTGGCCTTACTCCCATTTACCCTGTACACATATACCACAAAAACTAACATACATGGATGTACATATCCATTTAATTCTATTTCTTAAGCAACAAATTAACCCATGATAAGTAATCACTGTGAAGTCTAACCATATTTTTCTGAAATTCTTTTTAATCAAATAAATAATGAAATATTTGGAATTACCTAGATGTTAATTCCTCAATGCCTAAGATAAACAATAACACATTGCGATCTATCAATCAACAAATCATCACTTTATCTTCCAAAATTTCTTATCATGTAGTATAACCATACACTATCATGATTTCTATCATCATCCCATATAAGTGGCTATAAATTACCACGAAATTTTAATAACACCAATGACCATTTGGCTTCCCAAGTTAATTAAAATTCCTCATTGACGATCACCAATTACACAGATAATATCAATCATTTTTATTTATCATGCAAACTATAACTAGAGATCTTTCTATGTATACGTTAAAAATTTATGTAATTCTACATATAAATCGATACTTAAAGTGACTGTACCTTCTATCACTTCAAATGCCTATATATAATTGACCTGCAAACCCATCCAAACTATCACTTTAAACTGATAATATGTTCAACTCATAAGAGGTTGCATGAACCGCAATCTCAACTCCACAACAAAAAACAATTACAATCATCATATCTCTGCCACTCATACACTTTCACACTATTCATTTCTAAATCTACTAAGAATATTTTTCTATAATTTTGTTTCCATACCTTCCAGTAACAAGAGTTTGAGAGCCTGTGTTTTTTGCCATCACGACACGTGACCACACACACTGAATATGAATGATATACTAATGCATATATTATAAAAAGTTTCAAAACTATACTCTGATACCAATTGACACGACCCGTTACGAATCACCCTAATAGACCCGATACGTGTCGTGCGCCGATGGTAGAACCAGCTAAGTGCCGAACCTACCACCAAGGCAATCTTGACTTGCTTTGACTGTGACGTAGTTTTATAAAAATTTTGACAGAGTTACCTCTAAAATGTGGACTAAAACCACCTGAATAAAAATCATTTTTTTCTCAAATAGGTAATGTAATTTAAAATAGGGTAAACCAACCCTCCAAATACAAACTATTCAATAAAAAATGCGGCCAAATCGATACTTACTATGCTTTACAATCAAAAGTCCCCAAATATACCAAAAATTCCAAATATGAACTGAACCCATGATAAACTTTTCTGGCAAAAGTTACATGTACCTCAAAAGAAATATGAGCTAAATAGACCGACAATGAGTCATACAATTAATGATAGTGTGTGTGGCTCAACTTGATGAATACACAGGCTCCAAGTCAGCTCAGCTCTGCCAATATCTGATAAGAAAAGGAGTGAGAAAAACGATGAGCTTGTAACTCAGTGAGTTGATAGTTTTGAAAATAAATATATTTTTTTCCATTTTTGCATATTTCCTGAAAATTCTTACTCTATTTAAACTTTGAGAAATTCAAAAATCTAGTAACACTTTTAAAGCCGAAACATGATCACATCATAAAATTCTTCGTTCTTTATTCTAGATAAGTAATTGATAAGTATAACAAATATAATAAATCTAGTATCTATGAAAAATCTTTGAAATATTACTGTTGAATTATACTATAATTTGAAATCTTTATTCTGAGAACTGAGTAAACTAAATTGTACTATAAGCTGTAATCTTTATTCTGAGAACCGAATAAACTGAATTGTACTATGCACTATAATTTGAAATGTGATAAGCTGTATAAATACTGAAAAATCACACCAAAAAGGTACCTGGTGAATAGCCTTACTAATGTACAGAGTAATCTCGATGTACAAGGCAAAGCCATTCAAATTTGATAATTCTGAAATTCTGTAATTCTGAGATTCTGTAATTCTGGTCATACGCGCGCAGAGCTATAATCTGGTCATACACTATGGAAACATATTCACAATAGTACAGAGTGGGTAAAAATCACCATAACTGACCATATACTATGGAAACACATTTACATCAGTGCAGATCGGGTAAAATAACCATCTGAAATCATACACTGTAGAAACACATTCACATCAGTGCAGACAAGGGTAAAATCACCTGGGTACTTTCTTGTGGTTTTAAAATAACTTTAGATATACTGAAATAGGACATATGAATACAATATGCTAGAGAAATGATTAAATGAACTTAATTTAACTTTAAAAGAACTGACTATAAAATCCGTTGATTCTGAAAATCAAGCTGTCAAATCAAATACAGGAAATAAATAATTTCTGATATAGTATAAATTTAATAAATATTTATTTCTGAAAAATAAGGTTTCCACTCACTGATCTATGGATGGAAATCTGATTAAATTGACGTGCCCTTCCAAGCTACCACGTCACTACCTGAAATAACGGTATACATATAATTACTCAAATCCATTAAATCACTATACTTTCATAAATCACTATATTCTTCATATACAACATCTATACATAATTTAGTTCAATACCTAAACTCAATATTTATCAAATAACTTCATTCAAACCTTTTAAAACCTGAAAATCAGATATTTGACAAAAACAGCACCAAAATTCCACAACATTGAATTGTGACACCATATTCTGTATATTCAAAACAGTCACCGAATCCATTGACAGAAATAGCACTTTTCTGGGCAAAATTACAAAAATAGCACCATTGCATAACCTTGCTCGAAAATGGCCTAAAATTTCTTAAATCATGGAGAAAATTAAACCTTAAATCCTTAATCAAGTGATTGATATCATATAACTACAACCACTTAAAGATTTGAAGTTATAATTTACAAACCCATTTCATATTCTTTAATTTCAACATGAATCTCCCAATATACACTTCCCATTGCAATAATATTCTTAAATACCCCAAATACATCTTAATAACCTTCAGTTTTTGCTAATATTCGAACACAGGAAATTGTTTCCAAGCCATAAAATAAAATATCATCCTTTAATAAGTAAATATTTTACTTACCTTGAAGAAGGAAGTGAGGAACTAAGGACCCAAGATCGGAAACCCACTTCTTATTTTCCTTCTTTCCTTCTTTCTTTCTTTCATTCTCTTCTCCTTTTCTTTCTTCTCTCGGTCTCTCTCGGCCTCTCTCGATTCTTCTCCCATTTTTCCCAAAAATAATGAGAAAATGTATAATTTAATTGGTTAGCTATTGAATAATTGCAAGTCAAGTCCCCCATCTTCATACAATATCGTATTTAGTCATTTCATTTCCCATAATAGAAGCTAAACCCTTGGATTCTTTTATTATATCATTTCTAGCCTTCAAGTACTCGAAATTACAATTTAAGTCCCATGAAAAATCATTTGTTCAACTTAAGTCCTTATTGACTTTTACCAAATACTTTTCTTGATTTTGAATATATACTATTGACCTTTGACTAGTATAAAATGGGGCGTAACATAAAACATCTCAAAAAGTTTACTTGGCCTAGAAACATTTATAATTCTTTCTTGTTACTAGGTCGTTTGACCTCTAAAATGGTCTTCACTTTATTTTTATTGAGTTCAATTCCTCTTTCGTGCACTAGAAAACCAAGAAAATTCCCTACATAACGCCAAATGCACATTTCAAAGGATTCAACTTTAGTTTGTATTGCCTCATTAGCTCAAATGAGCGTTTTAGCTGTTCAAAATGGTCTTCATCTTTAATAAATTTGACCACTATATCATCTACATACACTTCAACAAACTCGCCTATCATGTCGTGAAAAATCAAGTTCATTACCTTTTGATAAGTTGTCCCTACAATTTTCAGGCCAAAAGGCATAACTACAAATTCAAAACATCCTAAAACCCCAGGGCATCTAAAGGCAGTTTTGTGTACATCTTCTTTAGCTATGTAGATTTGGTTGTATCCTGAATATCGATCCTTAAAAGAATACATCACATGTCCGGTAGTTGAATCTATTAACGAATCTACCGTAGGCATTTTATATTTATCTTTGGGCATTGCTAAATTTAAATTTCTAAAATCTATGCATACCCTTATATTAACATTCTTTTTTAACACCGACACAATATTAGATAACCACTCAACATATCGGCTGTCCTAATAAAACTAGTTTTTAACAATCGCTCTATTTCTTTCTTTACCTCAGGCAATACATTAGGGGCAAAACGCCTAGGAGGTTGTTTATGAGGCCTGAAATTTGGTTTAGTTGGTAATCTATGTTCTACTAAATTCTTATCTAAACCAGGCAGATGTTCACATTCACAAGCAAAGCAATCCTTATATTCCTTTAATAAAGCGATTAATTTATTACTAACCTCTTGACTGAGCATTTGGCTGATAAATGTTGGGCAATCTTCCCCTTCGTCGCCAATATTCACCTTTATCAAAGTATCTTGTGCTTGAGCATGCCTAGGCTTTGTTATCCTTATTACTTCATCGTCCAAGTTCCTTGTAAGCACTTTCTCTTCTAAGCAATCCACCTTGTTGACTTCTCAATCAATATTCTGCTCCAACTCGAACACTGCCAATTTGTCTCCCAAACGTCCTTAATGCTGCTTCTTCTTTTCTCTTCTCTTGACATTCCTTATTGAAAGCTATTAATTTGTCTTTGAAGGATTGAATATCGGCCATATGTTCTTGTTACTGACAACTCATTAGAGTTACTTGATTATCCTTTTGCCAATTACTGGCTCTTCCAGGGCCACTATGTTTGGCCTCATTTGATTGAACATTTCAGTAAGTGCATCTATTGAAAATGGCTCTCCACTCTGTGTAACAATATGAGTCTCTTCTCCATCTTGAATTACCCTAATAGGTCCATAATTTCTTTCGTACATAAACATTTCTACTGAGTTTGCTTTTGCGTCAAAGGGCCTATGGTCTGCTTGCACCACTTCTGTTTCGCCCTTATCATTCCAGAAAACCAGGCATTGGTGGAGCGATGAAGGTATGCAACGACTCTCGTGAATCAAGTCCCTTCCTAGTAGTACATTGTAACTAGTAGGACCATCTATCACAAAGAAGACTGTGGTCCTAGTAGTTTTTCCCACGGTTATGTCCAGTGGCATCACCCCTTTAGCCAAAGTTGCTCCTCCATTAAAACTTGTGAGAATGACTTCTGTTAAGATCATATCACTTTCTGTCTTTGCAAATTTTCTCATTATTCTAGATGGGATAGTATTTATAGCTGCCCCATTGTCGATGAGCACTTTTGCCACCGCTATGCCAATAACTAAGGCCTTCACGTACAATGGCCTTAAGTGCTTGGTTAACTTCATCGTTGGTCTTTTAAAGATAATTTTTTCACCTGCATCGATTTCCACTTCCTGTTTGTCTTTCGTTGAATTATCTCTTTGTGATAAGTCAACATGCAATATTTCGCACTGAGTTTCTGCTTCTTGGATTTCCTCCTTACTTTCCTCTAGTGCTTCTTCTTCGGTTATCCAACCCGTAGGGGGAGGCAATATTCTTGGAGGTGACCCATATTCTCAGAGTGAGGCACTCTCTTCTTTCTCTTGGGTGTCCCGTATAACACATAGTAGTCAAAAGAACGCCTAGATGGTTTTCCCAACAAATCTACCACGCGAACACCTTCCCGATGTAGTTGTTTCAACAAAGTATTGTGCGACACTCCCATTTTTCTTCTCTCTGCTTCTAAATCAATTTCCTCTTCAATGTTAGTCATGCTATCGTCCTCTTCGTCATCATATACCTCTTGGGATGTTTGGCCTTCTTCACATTCCAGCACACACGATTCATCCTCATTACCTTTCCTTTTCTTTTCTTCATTTTCTTTATTTTTGAATTCATTGGATAATAAATAGTTATTAGCCATAACGGGTGATAATGTACTGAACTGAATAGTGAGGGGTTGATTCACCCTTCTTCATCCTTCTTCCCACGCTCAAATTTTGATCTCCCGAAAGAATTTTCTGGTAACTCTTCCATCGATTCACCCATACCGGCCTCTTTATCATCTTCAAGAATGTTTTTGTTAGCCACCTCAAGCAATTTAGGTGCCTTAGGACGTGGTAATACCTGTTGTTGCCTAATCATTCGCCCATAGTTCCGTTGAAAATGCCTTTGTTGGGTTCTGGTCATCTCGTTGAAGGGTACAACCCTTCCTGCATTATATTGGAATGAATGCCATACATTTTGTTAGCGAGGTTGCAGCTTGAATTTCTCTCATTGTTTATCGGCCTGAACTGCCTCTCAAAATGCGACCCCTTTAGAATGAGACACACCACGTCCTCCACCAGGCTAGATATTTGGGACGATATCAGGACGATGGTGATGTCGCCACATTCCTGGTCTTTCTATGTTTGTATTCACATCTTCCTTGCATTTTGCGCACAGGATGCTTCCGCCCTCTCTAGGCTCTTTCCCTTTGATACGTTCAAAAACACTGGGATGTGTCCCAGAATCTTCTTCTCCATCATCTGCGATCAACTTGAGTTTGACAACTTATTTTGAAACCAGTCATCACCATGTTTACCCCAAGTGGCTATGGGAAATGATTTTCATCCACTGCCATTTTTTTCTTAACTTCGAATGTGATTTGCCCTGACTTGATGGCATCCTGTAACACATGATGAAAGACCAAGCAATTATTAGTCATATGTGACCATGCATTGTGCCATTTACAATATTTTTTACCCTTAACCTGTTCAGGGCCTGGCAACTTGTGTCGTCGCTCAATTTTATTTACTTATCCTTATACAGTTTGTCAAATATAATGTCACCTTTGGTCACATAAAATAAGAATACCCTAGCCTTTTTGTTTTCGTCTTTTAGGGGTTCATTCTTGCCCGATGTCCAAGATTTGGCTATTATGGGACAAGCATTTGCATTTCCTTTAATCAATTCGGCCAAACATACTTCCGTTTGATCATAATATTCGTCACTAACAGTATGAACATCGAAATTTGGGTCTCTATAATAAGTCCTCTTGCTAGAATTTTTCATTTGTTCTTCTTCTCTTATCCTTCGTTCATACCTAATTACGTTAGCACTTGGTTGAAAAATGTCAGGAAATTCCATATCTTGGAATTTCTTTTTTAAGTCAAAACTCAAACCACTTCGAGTTATTTTGACGAATTCTTTTTCGGGCAGAGGTACAAAACATTTGCTCCTAACTATTTTAAACCTCTGAAGGAAACTTTCCGCCCATTCATTTGGCATTTGACGTAAATTCGTGAAGTCAGCAAAGTAACTTCAGATTCAGTTTTGTAAAATTGAGCATAGAATTGTTCTAGTTGTTGCCTTGTTTGAACAGAATTTGCTAGCAAATTAATAAACAAGGAAAACTACTCCTTTAACGAATTAAGGAACGGTCTCATTTTGTGATAGTCGGTTACTTTACTACTTTGCAGTGTGAATCGTCCTATATGGTCCATAGTAGAAACTTCTCACAGACCAGTGAATAATAAAAATTCTGGTGCTTTGTATCCCCTAGGCCATGGATATGCCTGATATATCCAATCAGGATATGACTTTGTGTAAGTCGGCATAATAACAGGATGTACCCTAAAAGCCATTTGATCCCGCACTATTTCCATAATTTGGATCCTCAACATACCGTTGGGATTATATGGAACTTCTAGAGGTTGGTTCATTGTGGAACTACTTGAGGCCTAATGTTCGGTCCTTGGTTTGTGGCAAAAATGTCGTCGTTTAAACCATTATTACTATTAGCCTGAGTGTTTCTGCCATCATTAACACGCAGGGTGTTTTGTCCGTTGGTTTGGACATTGTCTCTTGTATTTGGGTTACCCCAGGTTTGATATTTCTTTATCACTATTCAAATTTGGCATTCCACCACTTCCCTGGTTTGAAGTAGATGGTCCAAAAGGTGGTTCTATTCCATGATTTGGATTCAGGACTGGGGAATTATGTCCCATAATCATCCTGGCTTGAAAGTGGCTCCCTATCGGTACAACTGGTTGACACATTTGACCCATTAACTTATTCATGATTTCATTTAACTTGTTTAGTTGTTCGGCCATATTGTCATAATGTACATTTCCATTTTGAGTAAATCTTTCTATATTATGAACATTTTGTAGATTTACTTGTTCAACGACATCTTCTGTGAGTTCCCCAAGTAATGCACGCATGGTTCGAGGACTCAATTCTGTCATCGGCTTGTAACAACCTTAACTGCTTTGACTCGTCCCTCTGTTCGTGGAGTACTTTGTTGTTCCTCATATCGTTCGATCATAGACTGGACTACTCCTTGACTTGCTGGTTCTTTATCAAAATTCTTATGAGGTGTATTGATTCAGTTTTTACATCCTCAAACACCAATGTCCTACTGGGTGTGCCAAATTGTTTCACGCAGATTATCAAGCATCGCTAACAATTAAAAGATGGTTCAGACGATTGTGTAAGGAACAAACCTTTCTAGACAAAGTCCCAACAAGGGGTGCTTTATTTATGAAGATTACAATTAGGAAGAAGTAAAACACCTCCAAGGGATACAAACACACAAAATAATTTGAAAGTTGACAATAACAACTAAACGAAATGAAATTACATAATTCTCTATTTGAGAGTGATTGATTCGGGGTCCTTCCTTCTATGTCTTCTTTTTTCTTTTATACTCCTTTACCAGTTTTCCTTGAAAAACTGTTTGGAAACTGCTTGTCACTCTATAACTACCCACTTGCTACATAATGGCTGACGTGTCAAGGAACCGTTGTTTTTAAACTGCTGCAATTACTCCCCTCTTTTAACTGCTTGCAACCGAAATTCTTGGATTGTGGAATGTGATAAGATTGCTCAATAACTGCTTCAATAACCACCGCTTTAAATAACAACAAGACGCTATATTTGCTTAGATTTTGGGCGTCTCGAAGGATTGTGCGAGAATGGAACCGTCGCTTTGAGCAACAATAAGGTACTTCATTCGCTCAGATCCTGGGCATCCTGCAGGCTTGAGCGATGATAGTCCTCCGTTTATGGTCATCCACTATATTTTACAATGGTCTCATTTGAGCATATCCCTCAAAATTTCCTAATTGGGCTCCATTTCTTGGACCATTTAATAGGGCCTCATTTTTTGGATGTCATCAGAAAGCGAAGAAAGAATAAAATGATTGAAATTTATAATTGGATTGAGATTTATTTAAATCTACTAGCCGGTACTGGTTTCGTTTTCTTTTATTTCGTCGTTTTCCTCTTCATCACCTCTCCAAAGCCATGCATAGTCATGGTTCCATCTTTTAATAGACGGACCTCCCAAAAAACAATGTTGCATGGTTAAATACAATTAATTAATCGATTATTATTATTATTATTATTATTATTATTATTATTATTATTATTATTATTATTATTATTATTATTATTACCTGCATTAACATCCAACTATGAAAATTATAAAAAAAAATTAGCAAAAAGAAAATCACCCAAAAAAAAAAGGGAATCTGAAAGGTGAGAATGAGTAGTAAAGGGGTTAATTCTAGCAACGATCATTGGACGATAATATTTTTTAAAATTTTCCAAAATGGTATTCTTCTTACAGTAATTGCCGCTCAAGTTTATAATCCTAAAAACATTAACCCCCAAAAAAAAAAATCCTATTTAGCACATTGAAATGCCAACATGACATAAACGACTTTGAAGCTTGGCGAATAATAATTTAGGGAGTTATGAAAGAATGTTCACATGGAGATTAATAGCATTAAACATTCAGATGTGGAAACACATTACACATATACAACTTTAAATTTATAGGAATTTTTCAATTAATTTCTATAAAAATTCACGATTATATTTGACATAACAGGCTAGTTAAGGATGTTTATGTCTACATTTGCACTGAAATTGCCATGTGGGATTTTTATGTTTCTAGTCGAGCAACCATTAGTGTACCCATTATAAACTTGAGTTAGCACCAGTGTATGAAAAATACTTCAATAACCACTTTGAAAGTTTTAATAAACTTTAGTGGCTCATTGCTAAAATTAACTTGAGTAGCAAATGTCTAATAATCTTGTAGAGTTTTGATCTATAGTAGAATTGATCACCTACCATCGATAAACAAATTTCACTGTTGATGTAGCAAATAACCATAAGTACGGTCTGGTGGTAGGATAAAATTTTTACTGTTAATGTGGCACAGAACCATAAGTACAGTTCTCTGAATGTATAACTGTTGCATAAAACCATAAGCATTGTTCTCTTGTCAAGTCAGCAGAGAGAATTTTTTATTCTACTCACCGTGGGCAGGATAGAGATCGTATACTTGTTTCATTTAGAAATAGTAAGCAACTCGAGAAATAGTTTTGTATGTGATACTCAACTTAAATAATATCAAAAGAAAATAGTTCATATCGTGCCTACTATAATGTGTAGTCCAATGCAGCATTGTGCACCCCCTCAAATTTTAATGGTTGAGATTCCAATACTTTCATTTTCTTCCAACATTCTAACTTGCTTAGTTAGATTCTCTTTCATTTCAAGAAAATCTTCAAGTTCTGCAGGATAATAGGAGGAAGGCATTGTGCATGGAGATGAATCTGCAGGATCTTTCACCATTGAATCAATCCTAAATTTCTTCATCGAACCTTCGACAGAACAAACCATTGTCTCTGTGCACACTTCGACAGACCCTTTTGGTACAGTTGGTTTATATTTCTGAAGCTTAGAATATTCATTTAGCAAATGAAACATGTAGTCATAAACATATTTCATTCTCAGTTGTTCTTGAACATATTTGCTCCCTGTTTTTCCAATCTCTTGTGCCTGCACAGTTCGACAGTCAAAAAAGTAACAGAAGAATAAGAATATCTTGTATCGTTTGTAACTTTGCATAAGAATGTTTTAGATGGATTTCATCCCTTGATGCACAACAGGAAAGAGAAATTAGAAGAGAGATAAGAGTGAAGGCAAAGAGAGAACACAAGAGTGATTTAGGAGAAAAGATTGAGAGCGTTATAGCTAAGCTCAAATTTGAGTAAGTTACTTTTTCTTGCTTTTAAGTAACGAAAGTCACTTTCTTGGAAGGTTGCTCTTTCCTGCAAAAATTATGTAACTCATTTTTCCAATTTGAACTATTATAAACTATTTATGTTAATTGTATGTAGACTTACTTGTAAGTAAACATTTTAAGTTTAGACATACATCCTATCGAGTCTAACTGTAGTTCTTATTATTTCTCAAAGTTATCTCGTTTTCCGTCATTTCTTCTACTCTTCTACTCTCCGACATTCTCTATCTGGGCGTCAAGTGATAGTCATTAAATATTGACTTTCATAGTAGTAGCTACAATGTATAAACAATATATAAGCAAAAATGATGCGATGTGTTTAGTACAGGTAGACAACAAAGTCACCTTTTTCATATGTTTGTTGCCCCATTCGACTGCGAATTTGATTGATTTACACTTGTCTTTCTCATTAATTGGCCAGTAATGGATTGTGGGAAGCAAACTTCTTGTGAAAAAATCATAGTAACGAGGGTTTATCATCAGACTCATAGAATCACATGCTAAAATGTATTTTTCACTGACAGACCATGCCACCCCTTCAGCATAAATTTTGTATCTGCATATGATCATATGAAGAAATTAAATCAGTAAAGAATAATAAAAAAAATAGACAAATTAAGAAAGTTATGTCAAATTCATGCATACCTATAAGTGCATTGGCTTGCTAAATCTGCAGTTTCAAATCCATGTTTTATCTCATGTCCCCAATCCTGTAACATAGAAATTATCAACATCTCTAAATAGGGTTGTAAAGGTGGCGACTCATGAATGTTATCGGAAGACAAGGATCGTTGAGTCCCGTGAAATGGAAGAATCTTTCAGAAAGGTCAACGAAAGAACTTGTTCTTCTGATTTTAGAAATTCTTCTAATATTTCCTAGTTACGGAGATTATCACAAAATGGTATTAGAGTAGGTAGATTCTGAATTCTAATACTCGTTACTTGCTGATGAAAATCCTATGCATCTCGCTAAGCTAACAGGCGAAGAAAAACTGAAAAACATCCCATACGTGAAGTAGGAATCCTTTCTTACCACTTGGTCAATTCGAGTATTCCATTCAGAGGCATTGCATTTCACTAACTCGTATCTCGCGGCGGATACCTTGGCGTTACCTTTCCAATAAGCATAAGTTTCCCTGTCACTCCATTTGATTCTACTATTGCCTTCTTGCAAGTCCTTTTTCAAGATATCCCATGGCTTGATATTAAGCTCTGGCCTGCATAATCAACAAAACATACAATGTCTATTGAGTCTCAAGGTCATTCATTTATGAAAATTATATGCAAGTGCCGGGTCTTTGAAAAAGAATAAATAAATAACGAATCCGAAGTGGGGGATTGTTGAAGACATACCTAAATAAATTATTTTTCGTTTATCCGCCAGTTTAAACTTTTAGATGAATTGAACACTGAACAAGCAATTGCTCATGACGAAATGCATACAATTAATAATTTTCATAAAACTAATCCACACCAAAGACTCTAGGAAGGTAAAATATAGCATGTCTTTGGTGAAAAAAATAATTTAATTTATGCATAAGGGGAGGAGTTGAAGAGAAAAAATATAAAATAAATCAAAATGTGCTCGAAGGAGTAGTAGGACCAACCAATAAATGCATACAGTATATTAGATTAAATTTATAGATGAGATGGTTCAACAAGGCTTTATATGAGAGGATAAAATGTTTACCAACCCCAAAAGGACCAGTCGGGAAAAACAATATCAAAACTCGAGTCATCTCCACAGTAATGAAACAGGGGCGGGAGAGGATACGAAGCATTTGATCTTGCATAATCTTGTTTTCGGATCTTCGGCGTGTCACCACATTCAAACATTAAATCCAAGTCCGGTAGCTTCCCCGGGTACAACCTAAGAAGCTGCAAAATCCCCCATATTGTCACAGTATCTCTAGTTTGGAATGCCTCTTTAAACTTTTCTATATACATTCTCCCATTCATAATGACTATGTTTATATGTGCTTTTTGTTTCGCCTTTTCGATCATTTCCTTTGTTATTCCTGTAACTTTCCATGGTTTTAAATCTTCATGAATCCATTTAAAGTATTCTGGACATGATTCTGAGGGTTCATTGTTGTCTGTACTAATGTTTGTCAAAGGTGAAATGTCTGAACAGTTGAGGGAACAATCAAATTCTGATGAATATGTATGAGATGTTCCTAGGAGTAGAAATTTCTTCTGAAGTGGACCTGTCATTATAGACTGAAAGATTGAAACATCAGAACGAGGCAGAAATAGAGTACTAGACATTATTGCACAGGACAATAACGAGAAACTTAAACGCCAAAAACGGCCATATAAAGTGAGAGCTAAGTCCACTTCACCACCGCGGTTTTTACTATAACGAAGAAGATAAGTATGAAGTGATCACAGGACTCTCATTCACACAAAAAATCCATCTCTTAAAATTCCATCCATTATTAAGGACGGGTTTACAGTACGATTAGGCTCTAATCCAATGTATCAAATATGCAATAAAAGGAAGCAAAAGAAAACGGAAAATTTACAATCAAAGATGAAACAAGAAATTACTTACAACATTGATCCATCTGGTTATTGCAGCTATTGAAACGAGGATGACAAGAAAAAAGGCAACTCTTTTCACCGGTTGTCGGTTGAGCATCTCGGACAATGGTCGTAAGTCGACCATCTCAGACAATTTTATAACTGTTACATAATCAAAAACCATAAATGAAGGCTTTTTGCAATCGAGTCAAAAAATATTTGAGTTCTGACCAAAATGGGAATGGCTAGAGAACAAATACAATATTGAGTTTTCTTTTTTGAATGCGACCATTCCTCGTATCAAAAACCTCATGAAATAGAACAACTGATCACAAATTTATGTTCAATCTTGGCAGTCTCATTTTGTATGATTTGAACAAGAAATTATAAAATTTTCTGTCTGATATCAATTGAAAAAATAATGTTTGAGCATCTTATTTATCTGCTCAATAAAGTGAATCATGTTTCCTAACCATGCTTTATGCTTTTCTACGCCTTGGCCACTTAGGTTCGTAAAAGCTTGAAGATTGGTCTTGCCGAACATTGACAGTGACCAGCAAAATTAAAGCTTCTGGAGATTGAAATATATTTGTATAATTAAAATAACTTATGCTATACATTAAATCATAAAATCTAGAGTAATTACCTTCTGAAATGTGATCAAAGTTGTTGGCTTGCTTTTTCAATCTTTGACACAGTCACCACCAATATCCCAGCCTATTCTCAAGCACGAAAACACGATTATGATCACAGTGATCACTAAGAAAGACCAAAAGTAAAATTTTGTTCCGCATTTATAAAGGAAAGGAGCATTGGAGAGTCAAAATTCTGATAATTTGTAATCTAATATGATAATTTAATAATCTGATAATCTGTAAACTATTTCATAATCTAATTATCTGGTAATATGTGAATTTGTAATCTGTAATCTAATCAGATTATCGGGCTCAATGCACGAGTCCGACTCTATCATATACACATTTATCACCATTTTTTTTTTTATAAAAATATAATTATCTACTAGAAATTCTTATTTTTTTAATTATTTAATGTTAATTTGAATAACTTGTAAGGTCTGCTTGAGCCCCATTCTTTCGCCAAAATGCATTTTAGAATAATGATTTGATAGAGAATGTGTGGTTCAAAAATAAGGAAAAATTTTGAATTTGTGTTTATTATTATTTTATTGAAAAATGTGTGGTTGAAAATAAGAGAGATAAATCAACTAACATCAATTTTGTGTTGGGTAATATATGATTTGTGTAAATTTGTAATTTAGACAATTTCTATAAAATAAAAAAAATCAAGTAGTATAAAGCAATGAAAAATAAAATATGAAATTAAGAGTCAAGAAATGCTCGTCTTTTGGAGAGTCGCATCGGAGACGCCATCCTAAAGTCGTATAACCTCCCTTTGTGTGGGTATTATCTGCACTGCACAACTTTAAATAAAATCCATAAAAATCGTAGTTAGACTCTCTTTTATGAACACTACTACAAGAGGGAACGGGTTTTTATGGAGTTGCCAAACCTATAAAGTATGGAGGTTGAATTCTTTCCAAATTGTTATTTGGCACGATCAGCTGGATCATAACTGAATCAATAATGAAGGAGAATTAAAAATTCAAATGGATATTCAGCGAGAATTCCTATATTCCTAAAAATTAATTAAGGTGATAAATAGTGCCCCGTCACCCACCACGTTGACCAGCTAAATATTATTTGTATCTAATAGATTTTATACAAATACTAGATGATTGCATGATATTTGCAACTTGAAAAATAATGAGCATAATTTTCAGATTATATAATCAAGATGTTGTGTCTTATTAACACTAATGATCCTAAATCTCAATTTTTTAATAAGTGTTAGTTGAGATGTCGATAAATGGTTTGACATTATTGTTTGTTAAACGCCTTCAATTAATTTAATTGAGAATAAAATACTTTTAATTTCTGTTTAGGGAATGTATCATGCCAACATTAAGTTCTCCCTATTATAATTGACTTATGGATAAAGCTTAGTTTCTTTATCTAATTATTTAATAGTGTGATATATGTACAATTAATCCACAACATTGAATTGAGATGGAAAGTTAAAAAAAAAAAAAAATGTTGAGTATACATGCGTAGTATGAACCCTTATCCCAAATGAGAGATATTTTATAACTCAGTAAAAATGAATGTCAATTTGATTTGACAATTCTCTCAGCATTAGGGGTAGAAAATAAGAGGATGAAAATAATGTACAAATGCATCATTATATTCTCGCAAAAGACTATTCGAATCAAAAGTTCGAAAGATAATTCATTTAGATGCATTTACTGATCAAAGAGATTAACAATCAGCTTTAAATGCTCAAACTCAAATTGACTCATGGAAGGACAATTCATTAATATTATATGTGATAAATTTATGGCACACCTGAAGAGTGATGATTTTCGATTCTATTACAAAATCCTCCAAACAAAAATGGAGCAATTGGTAAAGATGGTCTTATTAAGTAGGCATATACTCTTAATGAGTACTTAAACATAGCATATTATAAAACCCCAGAAGAGATTTAGGTACTTAAAATAATGAAAATTGAGATATCTCAATAAGTTATATCATTATGTGAAAAGAAAGTAGAATCGAAAAAGAAAAGAAAAAGTTGTCAACAACATTTTCGTGCTTAATGTACCGCTTCATATTATGAATAATGAGGATATCGAAATAAATGTATTGAAGTATATCAATCGAAGTAATAATTGGGCAAATAAAATGACGCGATTATACTAAAATTAAATTTACGAGAGAAACATGAAGTTTCTATATACGATCCTAGTAAAGTTGAACTTACTAGAGAAGACTGAAATTTTCAGATCTACAGTCGAACGCTTAAAGGTACATACTTATGCGAAATGAATATAGAAAAAGTAAAGTCATAATATGAAACGTTCAACTCTTTACATAATGAATTTCACGAAAACTTTTATAAATAGATAAATTATCATATGGTGGATGTAATCACAATTTTCTATTTCATTAGCGTGATAATGCATAAAATTTGATATGCACTTAATAAATGTTATTATAGACTATTTATCTTGTACGATTTTGATACTACCTTGTAATGATTTAATATGCCTGAAGCATCATTCAAGTGATATTATCATGAGGGGGAGTAAAAATGCGTTGTACTTTTTTTCCTTAACCGAGGTTTTGTTCAATTGGGTTTTCCTAGCAAGGTTTTTAATGAGACAACTTTTGTAGTGTACTTAAAAGAGAAATGTACTCTTTTTTCTTCATTAAGATTTCTACCATATGATTTTTTTTCTAATAAGGTTTTAACGAAGCATATTCTTTGTCTGATGAATGTCCATAACATACAAGACATTTACCTTTAAAATAATACTCTGATATGTAAAAAGCTATTTTTGAATCATCATGTTGCCACAGTCATCAAGTTTTGTCCCATTGGATTTTCTTGAAGATATTGACGTACAAAATATCAATATTGAATACATTGACATACAAGACATGGATCACTTAATACAAGAATTAAAACCAGGGTAGTAGTTGTACTCTTTTTCCTTCGATCAAGTTGTGTCACATTGGATTTTCTTGACAAGTTTTTAACGAGACAGCTGTTTATTCTTCCTCATATTCTTACTCTTTGTTTTTGGAATTTTTTCCTATCGGGTCATTGCCAAATAATGTTTCAAGAAAATAGATATTTTGTAATGTCTCATTTAAGGGAGATTGTTGTAAATAATAAGTTTATAAGTGAATGACAATTGTACCCCTACAGCCCTAGAAATTATTACCATTGTATCTCTAATCATGTCCTGTAAATATAGGGTTTTGGTTCTCATTATAATACACACAAATCTATTGACTATTATTCTCTCATCTATTTTTCTCTCTTTTCACAACAACTCATTTAATTCCACTTTTCATTTAACCGATCATCTAATACCACCTAGACTAGATTTGTAACCCTAATGGGGCTACATAACATTATTCTAATTTGAAAGTTTAAAACTTTCATTCATTCCCCCCTCAATGATTAGACTCTCCAAATTAATATATATATAAAACTATTGGAGTATGATCCAAATGTCTACTGGGATTAGGATTGGTTTGGTTAATTGATAAAATGAACAAGAGTTTTTTTAGTTTGAAAGACCGGTTGAAAAAGGGATCAAAGTTCGTCAAGGGTTGAAAGTTTGATTAGTAAAAGAACTTTGGATAATTGAAGACTTGCTTTTGGAGTTTTGAACAGCAAACTAGCCCCCAAACGCTTGGTTCGAGCGCCCATAACTGAAAAAAGTGGAAGATTTGGTTCGAGACATAGCGTTCACCTACTACGAACCTGATGCTCGAGCGACAATGTCATTTAGAAAGAATCTGTTTTAGATTCTGCTTCTATTTCTTGAATTGTATTTCATCCAAAACACTTGTAATGAACTTCTATATATACTCCGTGTGGTTTATGCTCTTCATAAGGCTTGAGTAACATAGAAAAACATTGTATCGCATCAAGAAAACATCAAAGCAAGAGGATCTAGGTTATAGAGAGAGACTCGCATATTTTGAGATAGGTTGAGTCTTGCGAAATCCTTTTGTACTTTTTCGCTATTGATTATAATTAACTCTCCACTTCTGCCCGTGGGTTTCACGGATTTGGATTTCCAAGCTAAATCTTGTGTTATTCTGTGATTCTTTTCATTTTGTCATATTTTCTTGAATTTAATATTCATAACAAGTGGTATAAGTTTTATCAACGAGTTATTGCAAATTGATTTGTTTTATAACAAGTGGTATCAGAACAGAGGATTGAAGTTCTTAGGGGAGCCAGTTTGGTCTCGTATTAAAGCAAGGTTTGATCAACTCAGAATGAGGTTTGATTGTTTCGGGATAGCAGTATGAAGTTAGAAATTTCGCTTTTAGATTGCAACACCAGATTTTCTTTATGGTAGATCAAGATGGAAGCAGTGCTTACCCAATTAGATTTGGATGGTGCTTGTTGGGACTTAATAGAATACTCACAACTTTAACATTAGAGGAGAAGTAGTGTAAGGATTGGAAGGTCCTATCACATATACATTTTCATATTTCAAATCAAAATTTTTAGGCCGTGGTAAAGGAAAAAATTCTCGCTGCATTATGATTGAAATTAGAGCAGTTATGCATGACTCAAAATCTAACTAGCAAATTGCATCTAAAGCAGCACTTATATTCTCATCACATGACAGAAGGTGGATCTTTGGAAGATCATCTATCTATCTTCAAGGAAATCGTCAGTGATTTGGAAACCATGGAGGTCAAGTATGATGAAGAGGACTTAAAGTTGATTTTGCTATGTTTGTTGTCCCCTTCGTATATGATATTCAAGGACACCATCTTGTATAGTTGAGATACTCTCACCATTGACAAGGTTTATGAAGCGTTTTATTCTAGAGAGAAGATAAAGCAACTAGTCGTCGGATCAGAGGCCTAGGTAGAAGGTTTTGTTGTTCGTGAGAGAGATTCCAGAGGTCATGGAAGAGGCGAGTTAAAGGCTAGTGATAATAATATAGTATGTTGTTACTGCAAGAAGAAGGGGCACAAGAAGAAGGACTGTCCGAAACGGCATGATAAGAATAGATTTTTTGTTACAGATCAAAATGAACAACTTGGTAATTCTGGCAAAACTAGTCTTGTAGAAGATGACTAAAGAGATGGAGATCTTTAGGTGATTTCTGATGACGACTCCAAACCTGACGATGATTGAATTCTTGATACAATATGCACTTTTCATATCTTTTAACCAAGACTATTTTTTAATATATGAAATTGTTACAAGGGGTTCTGTGGTGATGAGAAATAATTCGCCTGGTAAGATAGCTGGTATTGGTAAGGTTAGAATCAAGATGTTTGATGGAAATTTCAGGAAACTTGGTAAAGTGAGACACGTTCCTTCTTTGAACAGAAATATTATCTCCTTAAATACTCTAGATTCAAAAGGGTACATGTATACCGGTGGAGATGGAGTTCTGAAACTTAGCAAGGGTTCTAGAGTTGTGTTGAAGGGACGGTTTTGGAAGGTTCGACAATCACATTGGATGTAGCTGTGGCTTATGGTTTGATAAGTGGTAACTTGATTAGAGTTGGTTGTGATCATGTTACTCATGGTAATTCAAGAAATGGTATTTTAAAACATGCCACTAACTCATGTGGAGCAAGTTTTGATCTTAATGATCAGGTGGCTTGTGGTGATTCGAGCAGATTGGGAAAATCAGGTGGAGTTGGAATTGAACGAGATGATTCAAGTATGTTTAGGTCCCAAGGTAATTTTGCTGGTAAGCAAGGTTTGGATTTTTTTCACAGTTGCTAGGTATGCCTGGAAGGGCATGGTGGAAGAAGTGGAATTTGAGTACTCAGTATGAAGAATTGCTTGAAGAAAAATTCCTTGCATTGGAATTTGTGTCAAGATGAAGATTGTTGGAGAATGACTCAAATTCTTATTGGGATTAAGATTGTGTTGGTTAATTGATAAAAAGGGAACAAGTGTCTTCATGGTTTGGAAGTCCGATAGAAGAAGGGATCAAAGTTCATCAAGGATTGAAAATTTGATTGGTAAAATGACTTTGGATAATTGAAGACTTTGTTTTGGAGTTTTGAACAGTAAACTAGCACCCAAGCGCTTAGTTCGGGACGACTAGGCACCCATAACAAAAGAAATTGGAAGATTTGGCACGAGACATAACGCCCAACGCTATGGACGCAGACTTCAAGCGTCGTGTCTAGCGCTCACTTACCTCTCGAGAGATAGTGCTGTTTGGCAGGAATCCGTTTTTTATTCTGCTTCTATTTCTTGAGTTGTATTTCATCTAAAACACTTTTAATAAGCTCCTATATATACTCCATGTGATTTAAGCTCTTTATAATATTTGAGTAACATAGTAAAACATTGTATAGAATTGAGAGAACATTAAAGGGAGAGGATTTATGTTATAGAGAGAGACTCACATGTTTTGAGATAAGTTGAGAGTCTTGCATCTCTATTTTTGTACTTCTTTGCTATTTATCATAGTGAGGCACGTGGGTTTCCCGAATTTGGGCATTCACGTTAAATCTTGTGTGATTCTTTTTATCTTGTCATATTTTCTTGGCTTTAATATTCATAACAATTGGTATAAGTATTATTGCATTTGGCTTGTTTTATAACAATAACTTACATATAATGCAATATAATAATGTGTAATAGGTGTAAATGTCTTTCTGACTTCAATTTTACTTAGTGATGACAATTTCCATATGAGGGAACTATAATGAACTGATCGTTAAATTAGGTCTCTTTGGCTAAACTTCAACTGCCTCATGTAGAGTATCAATTTAGGCTCAGTTTATAACTTGTAGCATTGTTAATGACAATGCAATCTATCTTGATTCTAGTAAGAATATATAGATAATAGTCCAATCCCATAGCTATAGTCTAATGTCAACTGTTACATAAATAAGTTCTTTAAAGCTAGGTGTAACTTGCACCTTATGGAAATTCCTGCCTCGATACTCATTCAAGATTTATATAGGCTAGCCCTAGTTAGATTTTAATGAAGACTCAATGAAGAAAAAATTGTAATCAACCGTATATCTCTATTTCACATGTCTTGAGTATTAAATAATATAATGAAGGAATGAAAAAAGAATAATCTAGAAAGGACAGCAGTTAGTTTGTTCCAAAAAATATGGATCTTGTCTAGAATAATTTACAACAAATCTAGTGCTAACACTACACTCAAAAATCATGAGAATGATGCTGCTGATGTGGTGCTCCAGCTAGTTCATTACTTGGCTGATGATGTAGAGTTCCAGCTGGTAAGTGACTCAGTTGATTCTCAGCTGATGTGGATAAGGTGGTTAGGTTAGTTAATTCAGTTAATACCCTCCCTCAAGCTGGGAAGTGCTAGAGTAACTCCAAGCTTGTCCTTCAAATAAAGAAACATTGAATGATTTAGTCCATTGGTTAACAAATCAGCAATCTGATCTGAAGTGGGAATATATTTGACTTCTAGTTCTTTGGCAATGACTTTATTTATGATGAAATGTACATCCAATTCTATGTGCTTCGTTCTGGCGTGATATACAGGGTTCGCAGCCAATGCTCCAGCACTCATATTGTCATACCAAATGGTTGGAATTTAAGCTAGAGGTAGCTCCAGTTCTTGAAAAAGTGATTGAACCCAAGCTATTTCAGAGGCAGTTGATGCAAGTGCTCTATACTCTGATTCAGTACTTGATCATGCTACAACATGCTGCTTTTTGGAGGACTAGCTTATCATATTATCACCCAAATAAACACAGTAGCCAGTGGTTGATTTTCTATCATCAGGGCAGGAAGCCCAATCTGCATCTGAGTATCCATTCAACGTAAGTCTGTCACTTCTTTGAATCCAAAGCCCGTGATTTATTGTCCCTTTGAGATATATGAACACCCTCTTTAATGCTTGCCAATGTGATGATATTGGAGTCTGTAAGAATTGACTCAATTTATTCACAGCAAAGGTGATATCTGGCTTGGTATATTGGAGATATTGCAGGCCTCCTACAACACTTCTATAAGCTGTAGGATTCTTCAGTGTTTCCCCTTCAGTTTTGGATATTGATTTACCAGCAGGCATATGTGTTATGCAATGTTTTACACTTTGCAGTTCAAATTTCTTAAGCAAGTTAGCAATATACTTTGTTTGGATGAGGTGAATTCCAGAGTTTTGCCATAATACCTCAATTCCAAGGAAGTGATGCAACCTTCCCATGTCTTTCAATGCAAATTTTTTGTCCAAGTTGTCTATGAATTCCTGCTGTCATTACCTGTAATCACAATATCAACTACATAGATGAGTGCAAAAATTATTTGATTTTCATTTTTGAAGTAAAAGAGAGAGGTGTCTGCCATTGACTGCTTAAATTTCCAGCTCAAGAAAGTAGTTTTTAGTTTCTCATTCCAGGCTCTAGGTGCTTGTTTCAATCCATAAAGTGCTTTGTTCAATTTGCAGACATAATTAGGCTTCAGTTCATCCACAAATCCCTCAAAGTGAGAATTATTTTGAGAGTTGATGGCTTGATAACAGGACTAAACATTTCACAGAAATCAATGCCAGGTGTTTGATGAAATCCTTTTACCACTAATCTGGCCATGAATCTTTGTACAGAGCCATCTGCATTTTGTTTGAGTCTAAAGACCCATTTATTTTCCACAATGTTGAATGTTGGTGAATGAGGGACAAGTTCCCAAGTTTTAGCCTTTGTTAAAGCCTTGAATTCTTCCTGCATTGCCTCCTTCCAATCATTGTTCATCATGGCTTCAGTTACACTTTGAGATTCTGAGAGAATTTTAGTTTTCTTTCCAAGATAAACATTTGGTTTGAATACTCCAGCTTCTGCTCTAGTGATCATAGGATACATGTTTCCTGTTCTATGTTGAGGTACTTCTTCATCGTTGCTGTTATCTGACTGCAGAGGAATTTCATTGATTTGAGACATGTTTGGTTCTTCTGTTCCAGCATTCTCTTCAGAATCACCAAATTCATCACCATGTAGTGCATTGTCATTTGAGTCAGAAGGTAAGTGATGTTCAGCTCGAGAAGTTTCAGAATAAGTAGTATCAGTGGGACCTGAGTGTAGTGTTGATTTGTTTTGCTCAGAAGGAAAGTGAAAATGAGAGACTATGGTTTCTGTCACAGTTGGTTCTGAATGAGTTTTGGTGGAAAGACTTGAATGGGAACTCAGACTCATTAAATATAGCATGCCTTGAAGTGTACAACCTTCCAGTAGGAGTTAGGCATTTGTAACATTTATGTGACTCACTGTAACCCAGAAAAGTGCACTTAGTGGAATGGAAGCTAAATTTGTGGTTTTGATAGGGCTTTAGACAGGGGTAATAGGCACACCCAAACACTTTTAAGGTCTGATAGTCAGGTTCTTTGTTGTATAAAGTTTGATAAGATGATTTTTGTTGAAGAATAGGTGTTGGCAGTCTGTTTATAAGATAGGTAGTAGTTTAAAATGCTTCCCACCAATATTTTAAAGGCTATTTGGCTTGAGCTAAAAGTGTTAAGCCTGTTTCTGTTACATGCCTATGTTTCCTTTCTACCCTGCCGTTTTGAGCTGAAGTGTATGGACATAGATGCCTGAACTCTACTCCTTCTTGGTTTAAGAATTTAGAAAATGTCCTATACTCACCACCCCAATCTGCCTGTAGAGTTTTAATCCTACAGTTTAGTTTGTTTTCAACAAGTTTTTTGAATTGAATGAACACATTCAACGCTTCAGATTTTTGTTTTAAGGGATAGATCGAAGTGAACCCGCTAAAATCATCAAGAAGAGATATGTAGTATTTGAACCCTGAAGTGGAAAGGATGGGAGCATATATATCAGTAAAGATCAGTTCTAAAGGGGCATTAGCGTGTGATGTAGACAAGTGGAAAGGCAGTAAGTGAGATTTCCCAAGTTGGCAAGCATTGCAAAATGGTCTGATATCATTTTCTTTAACTTTGACATTACAGAATTTGAGCATTTGGTTCATCACTTGGCTAGATGGATGACTAAGTCTCTTGTGCCATACATCACTTGTGGAATTTAAGGTCTCATGACTAGATACAACAGAAGATAGGCTGCAAAAAGATTTATTATTGAGGACTAACTCTTGAGGGAAATTCTTGATGGTTTAATGAGGGAGGTCCAGCTGATATAGCCCCTCCTTAAGCTTTCCTTGCATTATCACCTCCTTCGTTGACTTTTCCTTGACAAAATAGCAATCAGGGTGAAATTCCATGTAAGCATCATTATCAGAGTTAGCTTAGAAATGCTGATAAGGTTCTTTTTAATTTCAGGTACATGAAGGAGCTTGTTCAGAACCAGAATTTTATCATTTAAAACTGGAATGTGTGTAAGTGCCAAAGTGAGAGATGTGCAACTTACTTCCATCTCCTATCATGTCTTTCTCCTTACCAGCATATTCATTGACAATAGTGAGGTTTCCCTTGTCTGAAGTGATATGACTACTGGCTCCAGTATCTGCATACCATACTGGATCATTGACTATATTGGGGCCTGCGATAAGACTGCAGGTGGGTTGTTGTAGCTGATACTTTGATTTGGTGGAGTCCCAGTATACCTATCATCATATCTGAAATTGCATATGTTAGCTTTGTGGTTAATTTTCCCACAGACTTGACAAATTGGTCTGTCACTGGAACTATACAGATTGCCTCATTTGTTTCTTCCCCTCCTCCCACCTCTAAAATTGCTGAAGTTGGTGAATCTACCACCAAAATTAGGTCTGTAGGATCTGGTACCATAATGATTTGGGCCAGATCTTTAGGAGACGTTGGCTGAGGTTTTGTTAATATTAATTTCAGCTATGTTATTTCTCAGAGAGTTAAGGTGTTCCAACATGCTTTCATATGTCATAAGTGTTGATTGGAGTTCACCCCAGGATATGTAGTCTCTGCTGTTGATTTGAACTATAATAGGAGTATAATCCTCTTCTAATCCAGCCAAAATTTGAGTGACTAGGTCTGTATGAGGCACATTTTTTCCAGCTATTTCAAGGTTATCAGCAAGTTGCTTAACCTTGTTTAAGTACTGATCGATGTTCATAGTTCCCTTCCTTGCCTTTTGTAGTTCACAAGTGAGGAAGGTGATTCTGGACCTGTTTTGTACTCCATAACTCTTTTCAATTGTTGTCCATAGCTCATTTGAGTTTGTTGCACCCATAACTCTCATTGCAATGTCTGGGGTCATTGAAGAATAGAGTCAGCCCATAAGTAATTGGTCTGTTGACATCCACTGGCCAAACTCAGGATTCTTAACCATCTCAATGCTGGTTCCAGCTTTGCCTGTGACTTGGCTGCCAATGAACTCTTTGGGACACACCTTTGTCCCTGAGATATACCCTTCAAGATTGTGTCCTCGTATAATTGGTAAAATCATGTTTTTTTTTGTTAAAGGAGGGCGGTACCTCCGAGATTTTATTAATATATCCTCACTTGTGGAGGAGGAATACCGTGGTTACATGAAAGAATTGAAAGTAATAAATGAGGAAGTACCACTTCCCTTACAATGAAAATAAATGAAGAAGATTTAAGCAGTAAACGAGGAAGTACTACTTCTTTTACAATAAGAGCTAATGAAAATTGAGGCAAAAATAGGAATTGGAAATAAAAAATAAAATTAAAATTTGGCACTAGGCAATCCATGTCTGTCAGTTTGTACTAGTGCCCTAATATGTCGTGGTAGGTCATGTAGTCCATATATCTGATATCGTCGATGATCTCAACCCTCCGCAACAAGAGCATCTGCAACCTGGTTATCTTCTCTGTAAATGTGAGAAACCGTGTCTCTGTCGAAGGATATGATATATGTGATACGTCTGAGTATACCCTGAATAGCCCATGGTCCTCCCCTTTTAGTGATGCAGTAAATAGCTACTGTAGAATCAGACTCTACCCAAATCGTGGAAAATCCAAGTCCATGAGCTAGTAAAATCCCATCAAAAATAGCTCGAAGCTCTGCCTCTAAAATCAAGCATGGTCCATACGAAGTTGAGAAAGCCATAATACAGTGTCCTGCGTGGTCTCTGATGATGCCTCCCCCACTCGCAAAATCATCCTTAACGCATCCATCAGTATTGATTTTGACAGATCCTATTGGTGGAGTACACCACCAAACTAGAATAGGGAGAGAAGGGGGAGGGGGGTCCATAAAAATACCAAATATGGGTGCAAGTGTTAAATCCCATAGCCAATGCATCACACGAAGCAGTCCTCCCATATGAAAGAAGGAGATCATGCGATAAACCTTCCAAATGATACGTTTAGCAACAATGCGAATCCCCCTATGCTTCGCATCATTCCTAGGGTCCATAAGTACCAAAATATCAGTAGAGGAATGATAATGCGAATGTGACCACAACGAACATAATATCCATAATATCTCCATCTCTGGAATCTCTATCTGACTCCCTCTCCTGAACTCATAGGTATCTGAAAAATATCCCCAAAATGCTGCCATACCTGATTGGAGATACTACTGCTAGTGAAAATATGATTGATATTCTCAATCTCAAAACAATACTGATAGCAAGAAGCCAACTGGCATCCAATCATCCCCTAAATAACCACATCTACTGGAATGAGGTCCTGTCATAGTCTCCAGCAGAAGAATGAAACATTGATGGGCAAAATGGAGCTCCATAGTAATCGGTATGAATCCTGATACTGGTGTCCCGAACGGAGGAGCTGCCATGCGGACTTGGTAGCGAAGGTACCATCTGATGTATTTCGCCAAACAATTCGATCTGGGGCATCTGCACATAAAGGTATAGCCCCTTTTTGTTCCGCCATAAGAGAAGGGAGAACCAGTAATAAATGTCCAATGTTCCACCCAGTATCATCAAAAAAATCCTGTACCCTCGCAAATATATGTTGCCGGTGTGGGAATAGAGAAGCCAATGTGGTCTCACCCATCCAGCAGTCATGCTAAAAGAAAATCTGACCTACGCCAAGGTGCCATGCAATGTATGGCTATGTCCGGGGTCCAACCAATTTCAGCCTCTTCCAGATTGGAGAAGTTGAGTAAGGAACTGCTGCAAATAAAGGATGTGTCCCCGTACAGTACTTGTCCCGTAAGAATTGGGCCTAAAGAGATCTCTGAGAACGGAACAACCACCAGAGCTTCATGGAGAAGGTGTCCACCACATCCTATAATCTCTTGAGGCCTAGACCACCTTCATCAATAGGAAGACAAATCTCTTTCCAGCTCCACCAATGTAGACGTCGCGCCTGTTCTTTGGAATCCCATAGGAATCGCGCAAAGATGCTCTCAAGTTTCTTCAAGATAGTTTTAGGGGGCTGCATGATCTGCAGAACGTGTAATGGCATGGAGGAGAGAATTGACCTCAGCAAAGTAATACGACCCCCATATGAAAGAAGTCGTGAAGCCCAACCTGAGATCCTGTTCCTGACCTTCTGGATAAGGTCATCATAAATGAAGTTCCTCTTAGCCCCCTTAAATATGGGGACTCCTAGATAAGTGAACAGCTGCTGCTGGTAGGAAGTTGTTTTTGTCCAGCTTAACTGAAACAACTGGAGTGAGATTAACTCCAAGTGGTGATGTGCTGTTATTTCCTATTGAAGGAGTAGCTGTGCTACTGGAAACTGAGGCTGGTGCAGGGACTGGATCAGAATTTTGGGGGTATTGATATTGCTGGCGTTTGCCATAACTAGCTCTGATACCAATTTAGATTTTAATGAAGACTCAAGGAAGAAAGAATTGTAATCACCGTATATCTCTATTTCACATGTCTTGAGTATTAAATAATACAGTGAATAATCTAGAAATGACAACATTTAGTTTGTTCCTAAAAATATGGATCTTGTCTAGAATAATTTACAACAAATCTAGTGCTAACACTACACTAAAAAATCGTGAGAATAATGTTCCTGATGTGGTGCTCCAGCTGGTTCATTACTTGGCTAATGATGTAGAGTTTCAGCTGGTAATTGACTTAATTGATTCTCAGTTGATGTGGATAAGGTGGTTAGATTAGTTAATTCAGTTAACAGCCCTCCAAAAGTACATGTCCTCATGGTAATAGCCACCTTAGTACTCATTTATGGCCAAACCTTTCCTAACATCAAATGACTTAGCATTATCACCAAAAGGATGAGCACATTTAATTTAGTGCTATGACGAGTCACACGGTGCATATTTTTCTACCACATTGAACCTTCATCGTGGGATTTCCAATCAAAAAGATTGAATTATTCTTGGAGGTGATTTTCTTGAAGGCTTAAGCTGATCTCATCGATGATTTAGTTATGTCCCTCGTCGATTACAATTTGGTATTATCAATTTTAATTATACAAATATTTTCACTGAGGTCTTATTCTTCATCAGCACATCTGCCATATCCGCAAATTCTTCTATACACTTTCCCAAAATATCATTTGTCACAATATTTATGTAATAAGATAAGCACATATAAGAAATTTCTAAAATTGACTTTTAGTAACACTTTTGAGCAATGCATCCATTGGGCTCTACTTTTTAACACTTTTCAAAAGTCAGTTTCACAATGCAAACTCTAAAATTAAAGACAAGGCATATATATATCCGAAATTTTCAATGCACCCACATTTCTAAGATTTCCTACTTGTGTAACTTGTTCGCAAATTTGATAATATCATAATAAATTATCAAAAGGTTTAGCACCCCACATTATAGAGATCTGAAGCCTAATTATTTCTTTTCCACGATGAAAAATGATAAACCATTTTATCATGACATTTTGATATATTTATTTGGCCACGTTCTCGCTAAACCTTTAGCTTTATGTGAATAGGCATAAAAATAAAATATAAGTTCTAAACATTTACCCAACAGATAAAATTAATGGCATAGATTTCACAGTACCTTAAAATTGCAGGCCAGTAATTATCATATAAGTACCTACTCATGCAGCAGCTAAGGAGGATAAATAATCCAACGGCATAGGAATCACAAGCATTGTATTTTAAAACTACCAATAATACAAGAATTCATGTATTGTTCATTTTAACCTATATACTTATAGGTCTTCCTTAATTCAAATGTGAGCACGCGTTTTCTAGTTGGTTTTCTAGCTTGTTCGATAATATGTGATTTGCGTGTAGATTGTATAATTTTGACAATTGCTTTATATTAAAATTGAGTAATAGATAAAATATTAAGAACTAGGAAAGGTTGGCCTTTTGGAGATTTGTGTCGGAGACGGTTGTCATAAAGTCGGGCAGCCTCCTTGTCATGCAGTACTATTGACATTGATTGTTGGAAAAATTGGATTTGATTAGTTGATTTGATTAATTATTTTAGTAGGTCCCGTTAGTTAGATAAAATATTTCTTTGGTCGAGTGTGTTCTACTTCATGAATAGATTAACGTTATGTATTTATTTCTCAAAATCAATTTAGGGTGAATGAGAAATTAAGACTAAAATATGACCACTTGAAGTTGAAATAAATTGGAATAAAAATTGATGGGAAATTAGAAAAGTGTCATTCCCACATAGGAAAGTTAGAAGAATATAAATCACTTTATATTACTCAAGTTTGAAATTTGAGTTTAGGCCCAGGAGTACCAATAGTCTTTGAAGGAGAAAGAACATACATGCTAGTAGGTTGGGTCAAAGCCCACAAGTGCGCGCCGTCGCCGTCTGTCGGCACAGGCACTGGTCGTGGTCTTGGATTTGGATTTGGGTCATGCTAATATATATTTTTTAGTAAAATAATATTTGATTTATATTATTTTATTATAATAATATATTATTAATTTTTTTCTCGAATTTTCTGTGTGAACACGTGGATTCTTCTAAAAGGACGGTTGGCGGTTGGCAGTTGAGCTGGTCCAAACGGGTTGTGTCTGTTGAAAACATAACTTTTCGACTGTTGTGTTTTTTGGACACAACCTTTCAAATTTTTGCCCCATACCCTCGGTTTCATTCACTAAAAAACCAATTCTGATTTAATTTCTTTTCGATATTATTCCTTCATCCCTGCATTATTCATATTTTACATTCCAGTCTCGAAAAAATATTTTCGTTCATTTTAGTCCTCCAACTTTTAAAGAGATCAGAAACGTGAGTAGGTTCATCGAGTCTTGTAATTTGTAGTGCTACTATTACAAGTCGAGGTCATAGTATCTTGGGAGACGAGTACCGGAATACCGTCAGCACCAGTGCGGGGTATTATCGTCTTAAGGATAAAGAGTCGAACTCTTGCCTTGACTATGAACATTTGATCGCATTTACTTTTTTCAGGATGTTATTCTGCCCAAGTTAATTCTCGGTGATATTATTACTTGCCTACTTCCAACAATCTTAAGATGATAATGGCAAGTAATACTCTATCTATCATACCCCCTAATAATGATCATGGGAAGAAATTGGAAAAATTCACAGGAGTGGATTTTAAGAGATGGCAATAGAAGATGTTATTTTATCTCACGACTCTGAATTTAGCAAAATTTTTGAGACGCTCCAATTGTTGAGGATGATGAAATAGATTCTCAAAAACGAGCAGCATTCGATGCATGAAGTCATAGTGACTTCTTGTGCAGGAACTACATCCTCAATTGCCTTGACAACACACTATACGACGTATATTGTTCGGTCAGGACAACTAAATTAATGTGGGAATCATTGGAAAAGAAGTACAAAACGGAAGAGGCCGGGTTGAAGAAATTCATTGTAGGCAAATTCCTAGACTTCAAAATGGTGGATTCTAAAACAGTAATGAATCAAGTCCAAGAACTACAAATAATCTTGCACGATATACATGCAAAAGGTATGAAGCTCAGTGAGTCATTTCAGATTGCTGCGATTATAGAAAAATTACCACCAACGTGGAAAGATTTCAAGAACTACCTGAAACATAAACGCAAGGAAATGAGACTTGAAGATCTAATAGTACGATTAATAATTGAAAAAGATAATCGCAATTCTGAAAAGAAATCTGGAAAGATGCAAATGAAGGCTAAAATCAATTTGATAGAATCATAGAGCTAAATACTAGCAAAAAAGGAAGCACTCGGGTAATGGCAAGTAAAAGAGCAAGGCCAAGAAATTCAAAGGAGATTGCTATAACTGCGGTAAGCCAGTCACATTGCAAAGGACTGCTGACAGAAAAAGCAAATAAAAAAGGACCAAGTACACATGACCAAGGAAGACAGGTTGTCTAATGGTGTGTATGAACTAGCTCTCAACTGTTGTGTTTGAAGCAAACATGGTGGACAATCCGAGATAATGGTTCGTTGATACAGGCGCTACTCGTCACGTTTGTGCTGATAAGGAGATGTTTTCATCTTACACTCCTATGGATGACAACTATTCATGGCAACTCGGTAACATCAAAAGTTGTAGGTCTGGGTAAAGTAGTGTTGAAGATGACATCAGGGAAAGAAGTAACACTCATCGATGTGCTGCATGTTCCCGATATTCGCAAGAACTTGGTATCTGGAGCTTTGTTAAGCAAGAGTGGCTTTAGGCTAGTATTTGAATCTGACAAGTTTGTACTCACCAAAAATGGTATGTTTGTATGCAAATGGTACTTAGCCAATGGGCTATTCAAAATGAATGTAATGCATGTACTTCTTGATTTTGATATTAATAAAAATAAATCTTCTACTTACTTGATTGATTTTTCTAACTTATGACATGATAGGTTAGGACATGTAAATGTTAATACTTTACGTAAATTAGTAAGTTTAGATTTATTGCCTCCTATTTCATTTGATCAAAATCATCGGTGCGAAATACATGTAGAGGCTAAATTAGCTAAAACACTGTTTCGTTCAGTTGAAAGGAACTTGAATCCTCTATAACTAATTCACAGTAATATTTGTGATTTAAAGTTTGTGCAAACTAGAGGAGGTAAAAAAACATTTTATTACTTTTAGAAATGATTGCACAAGGTACTATTATGTCTATTGGAAAGATGTTATCAATAGTGAAATTGATTCAATTATACAGAATCATACCTGGGAGTTGGTAGATCTCCCACCTGGTAATAAACTGTTAGGTTGTAAATGAATTTTCAAAAGAAAAATAAAGACTGATGGATCAGTTGATAAATATAAGGCCATATTCGTAGTTAAAGGATTCAAACAAAAGGAAGGCCTTGTTTTTTTCAATAGATACTCACATATGACAAGAATAACATCAATCAAAGTATTAATTGCAATAGCAGCATTGCATAACTTGGAAATCGATCAGATGGACGTCAAAACAGCTTTTTTAAATGGTGAGCTAGAAGAAGAAATTTATGTAGAACAACCCGAAAGGTTCATTGCTCCTGGACA
Source organism: Fraxinus americana (assembly GCA_035079005.1). Lineage (NCBI taxonomy): Eukaryota > Viridiplantae > Streptophyta > Magnoliopsida > Lamiales > Oleaceae > Fraxinus > Fraxinus americana. The sequence continues at coordinate 18,702,041 of CM068714.1, forward strand.
GGAGAAAAAAGTGTCTAGGCTCGTTAAGTCGTTATATGGACTAAAACAAGCGCCAAAACGATAACTTGCAAAATTTGACAAAACTATGTTGTCAAATGGTTTTAAGATTAACGAGTATGATAAATGTGTTTATATTAAAATCACACCTAAAGCATATGTAATCGTATGTCTATATGTTGATGATATGCTAATTATGGGTAGTAATTATGATATCATAACAAATACCAAGAAAATGTTGACAAAACATTTTGACATGAAAGATATGGGTATTGCAGATGTAATATTAGGAATTAAAATCCTTAAAACATTTGAGGGACTTGTTTTATCTCAATTTCACTATGTTGAGACTGTATTTAAGAAGTTTCATAGATATGATGAAAGTTCTGTTAAAACACCGGTAGACTTAAGTCTACATTTGGCCAAACATAAAGGCAAACCCGTATCTCAATTAGAGTACTCTCGGATAATAGGCAATCTAATGTATATTACAAACTATACTCATCCGAATGTTGCATATGCAATAAATAAACTTAGTAGATATACAAGTAACCCAAATAATGACCATTGGAAGGCATTAGTAAGGGTTCTTAGATATCTATGATACACCTCAAAATATTGGATTGCATTATACTAGATATCCAGCTGTATTAGAAGGATACAGTGATGCTAATTGGATATCAGATATAAAAGACTCAAAATCCACTAGTGGGTATGTTTTACCATTGGTGGTGCAGCCGTATCTTGGAAATTCTCTAAACAAACATGTATAGCTCGATTCACAATGGAATCTGAGTTCATAGCTTTAGATAAAGCTGGAGAGGAAGGAGAATGGCTTTGAAATTTTTTTTAAAGATATTCCATGTTGGCCTAAACCTGTGCCTGCAATTAGTACATATTGCGATAGTCAGTCGGCTATCGGTAGAGCACAAAATAGTATGTATAATGGTAAGTCTCGACATATTTGTCGAAGACATAATACAATTAAACAGTTGATCTCAAATTGTGTTATTTCTATAGATTATGTAAAATCTAGAGAAAATCTCGCGAATCCACTTACCAAAGGCTTACCAAGAGATCAAGTAGAATGTCTATCAAGGGGAATAGGCTTAAAGCCTACTACACAAGAATCTTTATAATGGTAACCCAACCTTGCTAACTGGAGATCTCAAGATATTGGTTCAATGTGACAACTAAGTTATGAAGATTCAAAGAAGCACTTCGAAGTTAACTACTACCCATTCCTACGATAAGAAAGTGCTATCTACAGAAAGTTTTAGGTTAAGTTATACTTTTAATGATTCCTATATCTTAGACTATCTAAGTGGAGTATGGCAGGTACTCTTAATAGGAGATCACCTATATAAGTATGAAGTGTGGCCGCTTCTATGAGAATGTTTCAATGGCTTGAATTCTCTAAAACACTTATGAAATCCAAGAGTTGTTCAGGGCCAAAATGAACACAATAGTGAGAACTCGAAAATGATAGGAAGGTATTGGGTTGATACTATTGTCTTGGTTTACAACAACGGCTGACAGTTCAAGACACCACGTTCACTGATTAGCTAAGTAAATCCGATAGTATTTTATTACGGAAGGTTCAAACCCATAAGGTATATATCCGGATGCGATAACATTCTGTCTGATATCTCTATAGGGTCTCCATAGTCTATTGCATTAATTTCCATTCATGTGGAGGATTGTTGGAAAAATTGGATTTGATTAGTTGGTTTGACCAATTTTGACTAATTATTTTAGTGGTCCCATTAGTTGGATAAAATATTTCTTTGGCCGAGTGTGTTCTACTCCGAATAGATTAGTGTTATGTATTTATTTCTCAAAACCAATTTAAGGTGAATGAGAAATTAATGTTAAAAGATGACCACTTGAAGATGAAATAAATTGGAATAAAAATGGGTAGGAAATTGGAAAAATGTCAATCCCACATAGGAAAGCTAGAGAATATAAATCACTTTATATTGCTCAAGTTTGGGACTTAGGTTTGGGCCTCAAGGGGTACCAATAGTTTTTGAAGGGGAGAGAACCTACATGCTAGTAGGTTGGTCCAAAGCCCACACCTGCGCCGCCACCGCCTTCCGTCCGATCGACACGGGCACGGCACTGGTCGTGGGTCTTGGGCTTGGGTTTGGGCCAAACTGATATATATTTTTTAGTAAAATAATATTTGATTTATATTATTTTATTATAATAATATATTATTAATTTTTCCCTGAATTTTCTGTGTATGACACGTGGATTCTTCTAGAAGGACGGTTGACGATTGGCGGTTGATGGTTGAGCTGGTCCAAACGGGTTGCGTCTGTTGAAGACACAACTTTTCGACTGTAACCTTTCAACTTCTATAAATAGTCCCCCCATACCCTCGGTTTCATTCACTTAAATAATTCCTCTTCCGATATTATTCCTTCGTCCCTGAATTATTCATATTTTGCGTTCCAAGCTCGAAAAATATTTCGTTCATTTTATTCCTCCAACTTTTAGAGAGATTAGGAATGTGAGTAGGTTTGCCGGGTCTTGTAATTTGTAGTGCTACTATTACAAGTCGAGGTCGTTGTATCTTGGAAAACGAGTGCCGGAATACCGTAGCACCAGTGCGGGGTATTATCGTCTTAAGGAGAAATAGTCAAACTCTTGCCTCGACCATTAACATTTGATCACATTCACTTTTTCACGACATTATTCTACCCAAGTTAATTTTCGGTGATATTATTACTTGCCTACTTCCAACATTGATAAAATTCATAAAGCTCACACACGGTTGGCTTTCTACGAGCACAACCACAAGGAGAGAAAAAAAGACTATCAAATCGTCAAAACTATTAAAAAAAAGCATAGAGGAACGTAAGTAGAGATTTTTTCCCCGAGTTTTATACCTCTCGATACACAAAATGCTTATCCTTATATAGTAAAAATTTTAACATCGTATTGATGAAAATTTTATACCATTTAAATTCTATAAAATTTAAAAGGTTGAATGTGTATTAATTTTGAAATTGAATTATACGATCAAAATTGGAAAAGAAATAAACCAAATTAGTGTACTTCCATTTCATTGTTTTCCTCTTCATCAACCTCTTCAAAGCATGTATAGTTATGGTTTGTTTTAATTTATTGATTTCTCAAGATCTATTCTAAAGGTGAAATACAAATAACTAATAGATAATCAACTAATCTCCATTAAAATCCAAGCACGAAAATTACAAAATTAGCAAATAAAATAACCAAAAATGAAAAATGGTTTATTGTTTCTTGATTTGTTTCTCCCAATACTCATTCTCCCATGCCTCAACTTCCTTTGTAGACTTCACCTTTGCATCAATAAAAGACCTCAATTCTTGGGGCTCGTATGGTGGAGGCATTGTGCATGGAATTGAATTACTTGGAGATTTCTCCAAGGATAATTCCATGAATTCCTTCCATATCCCGTCTGAAGGGCATGCCATTGCTTCTGCACAAAGCTCCATTGCATTTGGAGGAATTGTGGGTTTGTATTTAAAGAGCTTTGCATATTCATTTAGAAGATTGAATATGTAATCATATACATTTTCCATCTTTAGATCTTCGTGGATAAAGCTACTCCCAGCTTCTCCAATGGCCTTTGCCTAAAAAACCCACAAAAGCGCGTTAGTTTTAGTCAGTAATGGACAATATTAAGATGAAAAAGAAGGTAGGTCTTAATGAATTATTGCACTATCCAGTTATTCATACTAAGTGTTCGGTAGAGATTAAAATAAAAAAAATTAGCCGTTATTGTTGACTTTTATTAGACGAGTAAGATCCAATAACGGCTATATTTTAAATTTTAATTGGATTTTAAACACGATCGAACACGCTATAAATATACTTTTGATCTCTAAAATAAAATTGGCATGTTTAGTACGGTAAACTCAATAGGACTAAACAGAGTGTTCCTTTTTCTTAATTGTGCCTGATTGTGTTCAGTTTTATACGATAACTACCTTGGATAAATAGTAATAAAACCAGCTACAAATTCAACCTAAAAGGTAATGCAAATATTTACTCTGAATCCAATGACAAAAAATAATAGTATTATAGCTCAGAAATGAAATATTCATATAAAAAGTGTAGTAAATAAAGTGTTCCTTCAACAGATCATGACACGCGTGTTCACGAGGAACAAATATTGCCAATTAAGCGACTAGACAGAATTAAAGAAGAGACACATAAGACTGAAGTTATTATCTTGTCCATTACACAATACTGGTTTATAATGAGATCTAGCTATCGCAGTTTACTTAATCTTAGAGGTGTCAAGACGGACGGGCCGGCCATGATCCGTAAAAACCGGCCCATGAAAACCGGGACCGCGGGCCGACCCGTGACCCGTGCGGGCGATTCACGGGCCAAGGAGATGTAACCCGCGGGCTTTGCGGGTTGCACCCCCACGGGCCGCGGTTAACCCGCGGCCCGTAAAAAAAAATTAAAAAAAAATAAAAAAAAAATTAAAAAAAAGGGGAGATATTATTTTTACAATACCCTCTCATTAGTTATTATACATTTATACTTTATAATTCATACTTGTTACTACCTTACTACAATTACAATTATTCAATTGCAAATATCATCATCATCTTGATTATATTTCTTTCTTCTCAATTCTCACTAGTCACTACTAAATTTTTTAATCCTACTATATTATAGATTCTCATGATTTTTTTTCTCAAAATCCTATTTTCAATAATAGTTGCTCTCCAATAAATTTAGAAGATGATAATATTGTAGAAGTTTGCAAAGTTATAAATAATTCATGTAACATTAAATTTGAATTCTATGTAAAAATTTCTTGATATAATTATGAATTTATCATTTTATTCAATTCTTAGTTTACATTTAATAAAAAAATATATTTTTTGCTATAAATATGAAAAATTCTATATTTTTATAATTTTATTTATATAATCATACGGGCCAAAATCGGAACGAACCGCGACCCGCGCGACCCGTGACCCGCATGGGCTCGACCCGGATGGGTCAGCGGGCGGGCCTGGGTTGTAGTCCAAAATTGTGGGCCGACCCGTAACCGGCCCGGAACCCGCAGCGGGCGGGCTTTTTTTCACGCGGGCCGTTACCGGGATCACATGTTGGCGGGCCAACCCGGCCCGGACCACCCGGATTGACACCTCTACTTAATCTTTTGTAAGTGATGTTGTGAGAAAAAAATTACCTTTTGAGTATGATTGTTGCCATATTCAACAGCAAATTTTAGAGATTTGCATTTGTCATTGTCCTTAACTGGCCAATAATGTTGCTGCGGAATCATGCCTCTTATGAAGAAATCATGCCAACGCTGCGTCATTAGCAATGTGGGCGAGTCACAGGCTAAAATATATTTTTCGCTAACAGACCATGCCCATCCTTCAATGTATATCTTGTATCTGAATACATAATCTTTATGGTTAATAATATTCGAAATCAATATGGCTCTACAAATAAAAATTAAAAATGTAATTTTACACAGAATTATTTAATCCAACATCGAAATTTAAACTTAAGTGTAAGGCACAGCCACTTTGTTTAATTTAATACTCCAACTATTAGATATTAGAGAATTTAAAGCATTCCAAATTTTGATTTTCCTTTCTTAACTGTTTTTGCAGGAAATGGAGACAAAAATAACTTTCAAATAAATCATCATGTGCAAAAAAAAAAATGTTAACGTTAAATTACTAGTGCGACAGACAAATAAAATATAAAGAGAATTTAAATAGGAGTTTTAACCTGTGGGTGCATTGGTCCGCAACATTTGATTGCTTGTACCCTATTTTGGCTTCCTTATCCCAATCCTGAAAAATAATATAGATAAGTAAATTAACAACTTGGGCACACAAGTCGGGTAGCATATGCAACGATGATCTTCAATTGTAATTAGAAGGAAGTGTCATCATAGCATAGTTACTTGGACGCCGTTAGTCTTGTACTTCTTTATTTCATGTTCATAAGTTGAATGTTGTCCTTTACATCCTCCTCTAGAGTACTTAATTCTTTCCTTTCCGATTCTAACGAACTAATTTTTATTTTAAAACACGGAAAAAAAGTGTTTAGCTTAATATGAATAAACTTACTTGAACGTAAAGACGGGTGTTCCAGTCATTTTTATCAGTAACATTGCACTTCATAAGATCAGCCCTCCATGGACACACATTGGGGTTTCCTCTCCAGTAGGCGTAGGGCACTCTCTCTTCCCATTTGGTTTTCTTATTTCCTTCTTTCATGTCCTTCAACACTATCCTCCATGGCTTTATATTTGTCTCTGCCCTACAAATATATATAAAAAGAATTACTCATTCATCAAGCAGCCTCAAAGTCAAATTATTCATTGTCCAAATAATATTTTTTGCATATATTTAGGCAAAAATCGTCATCTATCCTTTTCATGGAGCACGTCAAGGTGGACTCAAATGTAATCTTAGGACATTATCGGTATGTTCGGCATGATGAATTCAATCACACTCAATATGATTAAGAAGAAAAGAAAATGAAAATATTGGCTTTTTTATTGTGCAGTGCAACAGTGTCTTTAAATGAACCCCAAATCTATATTAGTTTGTTAGAAAAGAATAATATTGAGAAAAGTATATTTCTTATACTATCGTGACATTTCAAGCCCCTATTTGACAACCATTATTTTCAAACTTTTTTGAGAAAATGTATGTGTGCAAAAAAAACTTCATAGAATTCCACGAGATGTGTCACATGGATGTGGGTCCCATTGTCAATAAAATATTCCAAAAAATGCGGGTCCCACCGTGTTGTGTGTGGTCTGTAAATTTGACAGAAAAAAATTTTCTGCACATCAAGAATGGTCCAACTTTTTTTCTGCATACTCATTTTCAACCATACATTCACAAAACAAAATATTCTATACGTAAACCTAAAAAAATTTTCTACTTTTAACCACACATTCTTTTAAAAATCGATATTCAAAACTCTGTTTTTCCTAAATAATGATTGTCAAACAGGGGTTGAAACATTGAAAAAATAAAAACATTAGCATTCATCATAAACCTTTTCAAGAAAATAAAACCAAATATATATTTATTTAGTTACCATTTTAGGACAAAATTATTATTATTATAAATTAACATGTGAAAAATCTTTCAAATAAAACATGCATGAATACATGTTTAGAAGTTATATATACTTTTTAAAGTAATATTTTATCGTGGTTTCAAACATGTTATACTTGAAATAATAATTAATTATTAAGTAGTTGTGATTTTTTAAATCTAGGCCAAACATGAACTAAATTGGTTAGGATTGGAGAAGCTTTAGTACCAGCCCCAGAAAGACCAGTCGGGGAATACAATGTCCAAGCTCTTCCAATCCGAACAGTACCGGAACAGTGGCGGCGGTCCCGAATCCGGCCGCCGGAAATGGTTCGCTTGAATCACCGGCCGGTCATCGCAGTCAAACATGAGCTCCAAATCAGGCAATTTCCCAGGGTACCACCTCATAAGCTGCAAAATTCCCCACATTGTGAACAAAGCCCTTGTCTGAATCGATTGCCTGAATTTCTCCACATAAATTTTCCCATCCAAAATCACCAATCTAAAATGGGCAGTTTTGCGTGCTTTTTCGACCATCTCCTTTGTGATTCCTGTCTCTCTCCAGGGCCTCAAATCTTCGTGAATCCATCGGAAAAATTCTGGGCATTTGGGGTTCAATGAAGGGTTTGGATTGGAGGGTTTGTATGACGTTGGGTAGTTTTTTGGGCATGTATTGGTTTGGTTCCATATAGAGCACTTTAGAGGGAACTGGAGATCAGAATTTGATGGAGTTCTGCTGAAAATTTGAGAGGAAAAGCCAGCGTATTTAGCCTGCAAAAAAGTAGTAGTTTTGGATGTGTTCAGAGCATCTCTGAAAATACAAATTGCATCGAGAGATTATTTTGAATTTTCAAAATTTAGATCTTTTCACTGGAAAAAAAAAATTGAATTTAAATCGAATGGATTGTTAGAACCTTACATTAAACAAAACTATCTAAGATTCTGAATAAAAGTTGAACTCAAAGTCAATAATTAATTTTAATCAAACATTTATAGGATTCACATCTTAGTTCATTCCAAATTGAGTTGTTGGGGTCGAGATAGACTTCGAGACTAAACATATTATTATTTTAATTTTTTTGTCCCATTTTGTCAATAACTTTGTCCCACTTTGAGACCAATAGGAAGGTAGTTGTGATAAAAACTATTTTCCTACTCTAAAATCTAAACTACCATAACATACAATTCAAAATCATTCTTTTTCTTGAGATTATTAACAAAAACATGACATATTTATTTTATGCAATCTTCTTTAATTTAATACTTCAAACAAAAAATATGTACATACTCATGCATGGCCAAACGTGATAGATTCTCGAGAGTAGTGTCCCGATTTGATGAAGAAAAATTTAGGAGAAAATAATGTTTTGAATAATGATTTTTTGAAAAATGTATAGTAAAAAAGTAGGAAAAATTTTTGAATTTACTTGCAAAATATTTTATCGTGTTAATGTGATTGAAAATAGTATGAGAAAATAAAATTTAAAATAAAGAGAGTCAAAAGGGGGTTAAATTTGGACAAATATTTTTTGGTATTCACAAATATATATAGCTAGGTGAGCAGGTGGTATTTATGGTCTTAAAAGTCAAGACTACTTTTTTTTAACTCTAAACTACCATTTAGAAAAGAACAAAGTTGTTGTGCCAGAAAATTCTTGACATGGGTTTTGACAGACACTCACATTGCCATGGGACCCACTGTAATAAAAAAATTCCAAAAAATTGTGGGCCCTCCCCCTAGTGTGAGTATCCTGTCAAACTGCATGTTAAAATTCTTCTGACATTGTAGCAGCGTTCTTTAGAAAATGCTAAGAGTCTGTATGGCCCCCACATTATCTCATGTTATAATGAGATGAATAGTAATTTTTGAAAAATATATGATTAAAAAAGAAAAAAAAAGGTTTTTTATTTACGTGTAACATTATTTTTTTGAAGAATATGTGATTGATAAAAAGAGAGAGAAAAAAAATTTATAATTTAGTGAGAAATAATGGAGGTCAAACGGGGTTAATTAACGTATTCGAAACCTTACATCATAATATAATACTTTTTGCAGTATTTTCATGTTTCTATATTGCTCTTTAAGAAACGTTATTTATCACCACTTGAACAAAAAACTCGACTTTTATAAATTCTAAAATCATTAAAAAAGGAAAAAGAAGAACGTTAAAAATGGAGAGACGCTACATATGGTTTTTGTACACTGAGATGGATCCATTAGAAATTAAGTTGTTCTATATGCACATTGAATACATATGCAGCAAGAAAATTTATCACTTCAAATTTCCACCATCATGCTTTTAAGTACGGATTTTTTTGACAGAAAATTTTGATAAACAACATTTGTGTGACGCCATTGGAAGATGGGAAAAAAAGAAAGACAGGCCAATCAAGTTCAACAACGTCAACATCGTTAAAATTTTTCTATACTTGGAGCTTTATTGAAATTTCTATTTAGTAAAATGTTACAAGTTTATTAAAGAGGGATTTCCTTCGAAAAATAATTAAGTCTTGAGAACCGATTATTCCTAATGAGTTTGGATTTTATTGCACATCTCACTCGAATGAAAAGTCTATAAAATTCTTAATTAGAAACGCAACGGAGAGAAAAAAAAAATTAAAGGGCAATGCTACACTAACAATAAGCTGTGGGGACCACATTTTTTTGGAAATTTTAGTTCACGTAGGCCCCGCTTACGTGTGAGAGGGTGTAACATTGTTGGTGAAGACAATTCAGTACAAATAGTTTTATTCAAAAAGTAATAACAGCAAATTTCAAGCTTTTCATATTGACTAGTAAAGTCAACCGCAAGGACAAACTAAGTCTTAGCCCGTGTTTGGTGCACATTTTAGATAGAAGAATGCATTTTGTTGATGTGAAATATATGGTTGAAAAAAAAAGGAAAAATTATTGATGTGATGAAAAATATTATTTTATTGAAGAATGTGTTGTTGGAAATGAGAATGAAAATATTAATGTGTATCAAACAAGGACTTATTCTCTTTTTCTCCGTAGTTCAAGACTTCCCAAAAAGAAAAAAGAAAAAAAAAATGATGATGAAAAATTTGCAGAAATTTTGAAATTCTTTCTATGCATCAATAGTTCAAAACCGACTACTTGTCCACTCCCGATACTATATAGATATCTCTATATTGAAGTTTCTTAATTAAAAACAAAACAAAGAGAAAATTATCCGCAACAAATTTTGAACCTCTTACAAAATAAGACAAGTCAAATCCACCATGATGACGAGCAAGTCCTATGGGAAAAAAAAAATTTGAAATTCTTTCGATAATTTTGGAGTCCACTAAATGAATTATTTTTCTCCAACGCCCTATATCTCATAATCAAACACAAAACAAAGAGAAAAACAGCAAATTTTGAGAGTTTTTGATGCATGAAAGAGGTTAGAGAAACTTACTAGGTCAATCCAAGCAGCCAAAAACAGCAATAGAAGTAGAAAGAAGAAGAAGGAAACAACAAGAGTGGATTTTGAAGCAGCTTTCTTCTTCTGAAAAGCAGGCCTCATCCAATATGTTTTCATGAATTTCTCTTCACTATTCCCTTTCATCTTGCATAATTTTCTATCATCATCGACTTCTATGGTAGAATCAATTGAGAGACGGTTCGACTCAGCTTATCTCCAACTCATTCCTATACCAAAATGTATATATGTTCTTAGAGAGAGAGAGAGAGAGGGAGATCTTGCTTGAATGTATACTTTTTAGAGAGAGAGAGAGAGAGAGAGGTTTTGTCTAATGCATGGAACCGATGCTGATAGGACTTATTGTAATTAATTAATTCTTTCTTATGGAGTCCGCAATCTGGTGCCTAATTTCTATTGACTATTCTAATTAATTATAAAGTCTATGATCTTGACAAATTTGTAGTGTATTACTTTGGGGGCTACTGGTTTTAATAAAGTACGTCTTAATTAAATTAAATAATAAACAAGAGGTTATGCATCTTTTCTTTTTCTTAATATTATTTAAAAGGTTGTAATTAATGTATTAAATATACCCAAAAATAAAAGTATGCTTCTATGCACCATGAGTATTTTTAGTATGTAAAAAAACACATTTGATTGTATTCTTGAATTTTTATTTTTAGTTCATTAACGCTTTCTTTTTAATAATGAATTGAATAGAAAACTATATATTATTACACGAGTTTCTTGAACCACTTTTAAGATTTTTTTTTTTTTTTTTTTTCCTTTCGCAATTATCATTCATATTATCCTTACATTAGGAAATTTCTAATAAGGGTTATGGAATTTTTTATTTAAAATTTTTTTCCATTTCACATTTCGAGTACTCTTTTAAGTTCATTTATCTCGTGCTCCGACTCTACATAAGTGAAATCATTATTCCGAGGCTATAGGCATGTGTCGTTCCCAATTTGAATAAAAGTAACTCAAGATTTTTAATCTCGAAATTTGAAGTCCCATAAAATATTGAAGAAATTTTACGAGAGGTAATCTCTCGTGAGCAACCCACGTCATATGTTGCCTCTCATGAGTGTAACTACATGTTCGATGTCCACCTGAATTATTAGGCTATCCAAAAGATGTACATGCTAAAAGTGCAATTAAAATGAAAGATAAGCGAGTGATTTAGCGTGGAAATGGAGGGTTAACATGTGAATTATCTCCTTAATTCTACTCATAATCACATGCAAAGTGTTAGTATAAAAAGAAGCAAATTGCGTGACACGAAAAGAGTGAAGGTTTTTCTTATTTTTTATTTAGAATCAAAAAATTGATGTAAAATGAATAAAAATAAAACGATTGACGGGAACTTAGGATCGTAAGAACGATAAAAAATTGAGATAATTCTCGTCTAACTGTCACCGCAAATTGATCAAGTTTTGCGATTTCAATTTTTTATGAAGAAACAATTCGACCATGACATATATTCACTATGTTATTAGGAGTATCATTTGATTAGTATCGATACAATTTTTTTTTTTTTATATGAATAAAAATGGACCTATATTTGTAATTTTGTATTTTAGCAATATCATTTAAATATTCTTATGGGAATCCACTGCCCAATTTCTATTGACTTTTCTTAATTATTATTTGAATATGTAATCTTAAACTTTATGACGCTATACTTAAATAATTAATCTTTTGAAAATGACCAGCTTGAAAGAGCAAAATCATATCGAAAACTGAGACTTTTGAAAATGGTATTAGACCAGCTTGAAAGGGCAAAATCATATTGAACTGATATAAATTGTATTTTAAACTGATAAAAAAATAACCTTTATTTGTAAATTTCTATTGTCTGGCAATTTTATTATTGAAAATTTCTCAATAAGCCCCTCTTTAATGGCCTTTAAATTAAAATTCTTTAATTCTCATATTCATTTTCGACCACATGGTCACGGAATAAAATATTTTGCTTATAAATCCAAAATTTCCTACTTTTTAATCCACATTCTCTGAAAAATCGTTATTCAAATCATCATTTTTTTTCAATTTAAATGCCATCAAACATATTTTCATTGATACCAATGGGACAAGAAATGTAACTATCGTTGTTCTTTTAACAAGAATGCCCTAATGACTATGCAGCTCCTAACTACTAACATTAATTAAAGAGGAAGACCGTTCAATATATCAATCAATATATTTGACAAGTGATCACGACCTTTGAATACAAATATTACGACTAGATAGGGGAAGAGACCTGAAGAAAAAATAGAGCATGATTAAACCATAGGTATATCAATTGAAGAGCTTGATAAAAAATTAATAAGATATATTGAAGATTACCCCAATATACTACAACTTAGAAATGAATTATATATTAAAAACCAAGAAAGAAGAAATATAGGATAAAAATGACAGGATATACAGTTAAATGATTAGATAATTTGTTAGAAAGAATGTTAGAAATTATAAAAAATATTAGATCCCAACTGGAAAATAGAAATAGACCATCTGAAGAATATAAAAAACTTATAATGGAATATAAACAAAAGATTATAGATTATGCTAATCTACTAGATCAAATGATAGATTTGTTGGATAGAATCGAAAATATAAGAATATAATATGTCAATCATTAAAACCATTTATAAAAGAAGGATATGACTTGCAATAAAGAAATTCATTTCATTAAGGGTAAAATAGATTTTTCCATAAAAACCCAAATGGATCTAATATATCCGGCTAGTTTGAAAAATACGCCCCAGTACCAGAGGAAACGACTCGCACGAAGTCGGTACCAGCCTCCATCTTTTGGGCCTTAATTTGATTGTGGCATGTCTTTTGTTTTAAATTAGGTTACCTTGTACGTGGGCTCAATTTTTGGGCCCTATTATTTTGTAATTTACTTTTCGTTTTGGGCTTCATTTTAGTCCTATTTATTTTTAGCTAAAAAAAAAAAAAAGAGTCGGGTTTGGTAATTTTTGGGCCTTAGTGTGGCCTGTTGTTTCTAACCAATAGGTACTTTTATGGGAAGAATACATAAATCATGTTTTTACTTATACACATTTCAAAAATACAAAAACATGTTTCAAATTTCAAAATTCAGGTTTCTTTTAAATTTTTAATTATGAAATAATAATTATTAAATTAATTTATTATTAATATTTAATTCTACTATAAAATAATTAACCCACCCTCACTTCCACCACCCCTACAACTCCGGTGGTATTCCTGGCTGATCGTTCCGCCACCACTCTTCTCCGGTGATCGTTCCGACGACTTTTTCGGCGACTGATCCGATTCCGGCGAATATGTTAAGGTCACAAATCTGTATAATTTGGTCACAATTCAAAATTTTTTAGGTCACAATTCAAAATTTTCGTAGGTCACAATTTATTTATCGATCACAACTTAAAAATTTAAAAGTCACAATTTTTTCATGGGTCACAAATCACAAAATTTGTAAGTCACAATACTTATTCTGATACAAACATCCAATTCATTGAACATACCTCATATTTTAGGTCACAATTTAACAAATTATTGGTCACAATTTAATTATTTTTAGGTCACAAAGAATTTATTGGTCACAATTCATTGGTCACAAACAACCTAATCATTTGTGACCACCCCCAGATCATTTGTGACCACGACTTGACACTTTCCCCTATCAGCGGCTCCACCACCGTTGCCGTCCGACGGTCCGAGTAACCAAACAACACAAGATGGACCACTGACGCCACTGCCAACAACAAAACCGCCACTAGATTCGCCGCCGATCCACCATAACAAAAAAAAAAAAAAACACCACGGATAACCAGGTCACGGACCAAAAAAAAAAAATCAACAACCGTCCACAGATCCACCACCATCGCTCACCCACACACAGATCCGCCACCACACCCAGAGATCTCGCACACCCACTGCACTGCCATTCTACTACTCAAAAAAAAAAAAAAACAAAAAAACAAAAAACAAAAAACAAAAAAAAAACAAATCTGCCGTTCAGCGAGCTGCTGAGCACGGCGACGACTCGTCGAATCGCGGCCCGTGTCGCCGCCGTTCTCGTGGAGACCGTTCAGCAGCGTCCACGATCTTGAGCAGCGGCAGCACGACGGCAGCTGGGAATCTCGGCGGCGTCCTCGCTGCCCTACGACGCCGCCGAGATTCGACAGCGTCTTCGCCGCGATCAGCGACGTCGTGGGCTGGCCGAATCGCGGCTGCCAAAAATAGGGGGGGACGGGGAGAAGGAGGCGAGAGAGAAGAATGAGGGGAAGGGGGAGGGGGAGAGGCGGCAGATCTGGCCGGAGAGGGCGGCGGTGGGTGGGAAGAGAGAGGTTGGAGGGGAAGAAATGGGTGAAATGTCTAGGGTTTCTTCCTTTTATTATATATATATATATTTCAAAATAAAAATTAAAAATATAAGAATAAAAATAAAAAATATTTTTAAATTATTAAATAAAACCTGATTTTTGAAATGTTGAACTTGTTATTGGATTTTTGAAATTGAAAACCTATTTTCAGGTGTGGGTGTAATTTCCTCTACTTTTATTGGTACTTGGGCCTCGGTTTGGGCCCCTATTTTTGTAATTTGCTTTTAGTTTTAAAAAAAGTGTGAAAAAAAGGAAAAGAGAAAAAAATAATAGTGTGAAAAAAAATGAGTATTTTCTAATATTATTTGCAGTTGTAGGTGAGTTTTGTCCAATTGATTTGACACAGCTACTTCAACCAACAAAGGGGAGTTTTTGCTTTATTTATCGTTGGTTTATATTACTGTTTATTTTTAAAATTGCATCGATTAATTTCTTTATGCTGCTATTATTCTAAATTTACATAAAGTTCATGTGACCGAATCCCTTAACTTATTGAATTTCCATAATTTTACCTAAAGCTCATGTTTTTCCTTGACTTGTTAAATTCGCATTTTACCCAACTTATTTTACATGATCGAATTTTTTTACTAGTATTTGACCCCTACTTTGCCATTTTACATGTATCAGCAGTAGTAACTTGTTGTATTTGGATTTACATAAACCCCAATTTTAAAAAAAAAAAAAATTGTTAAATGTTCAAGTTGTTATTTTTCATTGCTCGCTCTTATTGTTCATTAATCTCTTCATTGCATGTCATTTAGCTGCTAATATAGTGCGTACAATTGTGTAGTGGTCATCTTGTCACTTCTAGTTTTAGTACCTTAACTGTGGACTTCTCACAATTTGATGCACTCACCTGTCAAATAACAGCTATTCAAATCCAAATGATTGCTACTCTTGAAGAGGGTAGGAGCCTAGCTGCTAGTCTGAATAATTTTAAGAAAATCTCTCATTCGACTGATGCTGATAATTCTGAAGCGTCCCATAATAGACACTGTAGTCGTCGACAAGGTGATAAAAAATATTTTCAACACGATCAAAGGAATAGGGGTCAGGTTCGTGAGCAAGAACGAGAACGAAGTACTCATTTTCTTCCATGTCATAAGAAGCGTTCCTTTAGAAACATTAAAGTAGATGTTTTTACTTTTGATGGTTGCTTAGATTTTAAAGTTTTTATTCAATGGATTGTCCTTAAACAAGAGAATCGGTCAGTGGCCGAGTATATTGCTCAATTTGAGAAATTTCGAATGAAATGTCATGTCTTGAGGATGAGATCCTGACTTTGAGTAAGTTTAGACAAGGTTTAAGAGATGATCTTAGGCGTGAGCTTTTCCTTCGATGTGTCACTACTCTTAATCACGCTTATTCTTTAGCCCGAGATTACAAGTTGATTATCGGTACTCCACATAGAAAGTATGGTGACAACCATACACCTATCTCATCAGCGTCGCTTCCTCTTAAGTCTATCAAGAGATCTTCCCCATCTAATGTTCTCCCCGTGTTCGAAAATAAGGGTACGATTTCTGAAGTTCCAATTATTTCTTCTCACTTGCAGTGCTTCAACTGTAAGGACTCTGGTCACATCTCTTCCAAATGTCCTAACCGAGTCTTAGTTATTGAAGAACGAAAGAATATAATAGATGAGCGGTTAGAAGATCAAATTTATGAACCTAAACTCGAAGAATTTGATGACTTAGATGATAGTGAGAACTGAGAACACCTCCTTAGATAGTATTCAGACTTTTCCTATGAATCTTGGTATTGTAGCCCTTGTTCCCGATATCTCTTTGTCAAGTGTTGTATGTCGTACCCTTACCCAACTGAAATGTGCTATTGATTTGCATAATCATGCAATTTTCAAGAAAAATCTTGGGAATTGGGATTTGATCGTCCCAACAGTTCAAATTATATATAAAAATTCTGTAAATCAGTCAATAAGTATGAGTCCCTTCGAATTTATTCATGGTTATGAGCCTATGAAGTCTTTAGACCTTATTCTCATATCCCCACATGCTAGTGTGCATGTCAACTGAGGATTTGTACATCATCTTCATGATTTATATATTGAGATCAATGGGCGACTTGAAACAAGTAATGCATCATATAAGCTTAAAGATGATTTGCATAAACGACATTTTGAATTTAATATTAGGGATTATGTTATGTTGCAAGCCCGTAGTGCTGATCCTTTTAAAATTGTAAAGCATGTTGTTCCAATTGCACATGTCATTGATCTTTTATTACATTTTGGCTACTATTCTACTTTAACTATTGAGGATTTCTTTACTTACAAACACTGTTTCAATTCATTTGATGATCCTTTTCTATTTAGCTCTTTGTGTAACGCCCCGAAAATTAGAATAAAATTTAATTATTTTACATGCTATATTTTGTTATTTTGAAAAGTTGAGGGCTTAAGTCATATACATGTTAACATCAAATTTTGAATTAAATATTTAGATATTGTTAAAGCGACGAAAAATATATCAATATGGGGATCGTTGGATAGCTCGTAATTAATTATATAAATTAAGCTCGAGAAAAAGTTAATTCGGATAAATTAATCTCAAGATATTGAAATTCAAGGAAATTGTAATTTTTTTTAAAATCAAATTGAATTTGGATGAGGGATAACCACGTATATCTAAGGAATGCATGTGAGATTTTTTTTATTTGATTATAATTCTATTTGAATTCAAAAGTTGCCATCACTATCAGGTATTGGGATTAGAATCACATTTTTGTTGTGATATGTATTATGTACACACGTCATATTATGATTTGTTTACTCAAAATTCAATTCTTATCCAATTTGATATATACGATTTTTTCATAACAATTGTACCAAGACTCAACCACTATATAATTTTTTACTATACATAGTGTACGATTGTCTCACAATTCACCATTAAAGAATTTTACATGGCAGCTTTCATATGAAGTAGCTGTAAATTTCTAATATATTTTTTTTCAAAAGCTCATTTGATCAATCAATGTAAGATACTTTTGTGCAAGTTGTTTGTTTTCTTATCCTTTTATATTCAGTAATTTATACATGAATTGATAGTGGACTTTCGGGTTTTTTATTAAAAGATATGAGATCCTAGGGAATTTAAGATGACTTTAGATGAGTATGTCGCTTGGTCATCGATATACTCTATAAGAGAAAAGTGATATAAAGTGTTTATTTTATTGTTATATAATTGTGTATGAAAACTGCATATATCTTATTGGGGGGGTTTTTTTTTTTAAATACTCACTCTTACAAAATTTTACAGGTTGGTTCGGGTCAATTAGAACAGTAGCGGGATGGTGAATGCGACTACCAAGAGGAATTGAAGAGATAAAACATTAAGTTTATTTTTACTTTTAAATTATTAGTCTATTTTATTTGTTCAAAAACAATTATTAAATTTGTGGTTATGTTTTCATGTTTGAAATTATGAATATTCTAGTTATTTTTTTATTTAAAGAATATTATTTTATCGTTCCGCAAGAACATTGAAATTTTGGTAATACTCCAATGTTTGTAAAAATTTTGAGGCATTACAACTTGGTATTAGAGCAAATGTTTTACTTCCTGTAGACTTTGTTAAAAAAAAAATTACTATTCACGTGAACAGTACACGACACGGTTCATATAAACAGTACGTGTCACTGTTCATGCTGTTTTTCCAAAAAAAAAATATATATATATATATATATATATATTATTATAGATTTCTTTTCTTTTCTTTTCTTTTGTTAAATAAATGATATTAATAATTGTTTTAAGTAATTAAATAATAGTCTTTTTAAACATGACTTCAAATTATGATTGTACATGTTTGTATGTTTAGTTCTAGTCTTAGGGTGGTATTTTAAAATTTACCAATTAGAAAAATTCATATTCTAAGAAGTTTCAAGTTTTATTTATTATTTGAGTTTTCTTGATTTGAGTATTCGCAAGATTGATAGACTTTGTCAAAAAGACTTATGCGTTCAATTCAAATTAACAAGACGAAAAACGATATTTCAAAACTTCCCAATTTAAGAATATTCTATTTTCTAGAAACTTTCATTTCGGTACGATCCTATTTTAGAAAAAATTTGGGGGGCGGGGAGGGGGATGTATTTTCATAAACTTTAGAAGTTTAAAGATAATTTAAAATTTTTTAAAGTTTTAAACATATAAGGTTATAAAGAATCTTTGGCACGTAGCGCTCACTATTTGACCACTCTCCAATTGTTCCCAAGGTATGGAATGAAATGTCGTTCTTTTATTATGATTATGAGTTTTCTTGATTTATGTTATGATATATTACAATTATATCGATGATCAAGTATTTAGAACTTTTTAAGTAGTGAAGGTAATTTCGAGGACAAAATTTTTTAAATGAGAGAGATTGTAACGCCCCGAAAATTTAGAATAAATTTAAGTATTTTACACACTATATTTTGTTATTTTGAAAAGTTGAGGGACTAAAGTGATATACGTGTTAATATCAAATTTTGGGCTAAATATTTAGATATTGTTAAAATGACGAAAAGTATATTAACATAGGGCTCGTTGGATAGCTCGTAATTAATCATGTAAATTAGGTTCGAGAAAAAGTTAATTCGGATAAGTTAGTTTCAAGATATTGAAGTTCAAATAAATTGTAATTTGTTTATTTTTTTAAAATCAAAATGAATTTGGATGAGAGGTAGCCACATGTATCTAAGGAATGCATGTGAGATTTTTTTTCTATTTGATTAGAATTTTATTTGAATTCAAAAGTTGTCATCATTACCACGTATTGGGATTAGAATCACCTTTTGTTGTGATAGGTATTATTTGCACGTCATAATATGATTTGTTTACTCAAAATTCAATTCTTATCTAATTTGATAAATACTATTTTTCCATCCAATTGTACCAAGACTCAACCACTATATATTTTTTTTTTTACTATAAATAGTGTGTAATTGTCCCATAATTCACTATCAAAGAATTTTACACGGCAGCTTTCATATAAAATAGCTGTAAATTTCTAGTATATTTTTTTCAAAAGCTCGTTTGATCATTCAAGGTAAGATATTTTTATGCAAATTGTTTGTTTCCTTATACTTTTATATTCAATAATTTATGCATGAATTGCTAGTGGACCTTCGGGTTCTTTATTAAAAGATATGAGATCCTACAGGAATTTAAGATGACCTAAGATGGGTGTGTCGCTTGGTCACCAATATACTCCAAAAAAGAAGAGTAATATGAAGTATTTATTTTATTATTATATAATTATGTATGGAAATTGCACGTATCTTATTGGGTATTGTTTTTTAAATACTCTCTTACAAAATTTTACAAGTTAGTTCAGGTCGGTTAGAACAGTGGCAAGATGGTTAATGCGACTGCCAAGAGGAATTGAAGAGATAAAACATTAAATTTTTTTTTTTTTTACTTTTAAACTATTGGTTAGTTTTATTTGTTTGAAAACAATTATTAAATTTGTGGTTATGTTTTCATGTTTGAAATTATGAATATTCCAGTTATTTTTTTATTTCAAAAATATTATCTTATCGTTCAGCAAGGAAATTGAAATTTTGGTAACACTCCAATGTTTGTGAAATTTTTGGGGCGTTACACTGTGGACCCCCAACCTGTCTATATTGATATTTATACTTCAATATCGTATGTCACAGCACACAAAGATACAATTGACGTTATTTTCGATGAACATGTTGTATTGACCAATGATGACGAAATTCAATATTTCATTGTTTGTTGAGTCGACCCACCTGATTCTAATTGTCCGTGGATTCTCAAAAAGAAACTTCAGCAACATGATCCAAATTCATTCGAACTTTATATGAGTAAGCAAGATCTTCCTACGCCTAGGTCACGATGGTCACATCATATTCTTGAGGATAATTTGCAACTAACTTTGGCATCATTTGTTAAGTTTCAATATTTGATTCTTACGAAAGATCGTCCCTCATGGTAGAAGTTTATTCACTTGACGAAGTCGAGTTTTCTCCCACCCCGAAAGAGTTGATGCAAACATCATTTTTATAAAATTTTTATTATTTACATTTTATTGTTATTGAGTTTGTATTAGTGAGTTCGCCCAAGCCCAATACTAGTGAATTATATTTTTACTATTTATTGAATTTTTCATTGTAGTGTAGTAGACAATGATTATATGAAATGAAAACGGTTTTGGTTTGCACCCAACGAAATTTTCCCTTTCCCTAATTCTCTCCCCTTCCCTTTCTCTTATCCGGTTCTCCCTTTTCTCTCCAATTTCTTTTCCCATTCTTGCTGCCTTCTCCTATCCTACATCAACCAACCATAGTAGTTTTCACATTTTTTGCTTCTCAAATTCGTATCAATGCTGTGGAATTATCTTTTGATATCAAAATAAATACAAATCGAATATTCAAAGACCCTTGTGTGAGAAGGACTCAGAATTTTGAGGTTTCAAAATCCAGTTTCTAAAATGTGGGCTTGCTTTAAAGGCCTTTGAAGTAGCACTGTATTCTTCAGCTCTATCCTGCAAGAGATCATTAAAAGAGAAATTATTTACTTTTGAAATGAAATAAATTGCTATTGAATACAGTTGTTTAAATAGACTAAAAAAATTCGATACATTTTTCTGAACAAGGTAACAACTTGGAAAAGCTAGAAAAAACTAAATTTCAGCATGAAATTATTTTTGTTTAGAACTGCACTTCAACTATTTATTTCTCAGTGATACTTCACATCCAGATACAAATAAAAATTATATAATTATAATGTTAAGATGGATGAAAGCCAAATTTAATTTTTTTTTTCTCATATCCATAAAACAAAAACTCATTCTTTAACAATTACAGAGATGGAATTCGTCTATAATTATGATATTAATCTGCACCACCCATAGGAACAGTAGGTTGGGAGGAAAGATCAGAATCTGGGACATTATCAGTTTATTGAAAGCCTTACAAGCATAGTTATAAATAAAATACTAGCTGAGTACTGTTCTGCCTGTTGGTAGTACAATACAAGTACCAGTATAACTCCATTTATGCTGCATCAAATAATAGAAATTAATCTACACACGCACATCCATAGAGAAAGGGGGAGTACATAAGCCCCTGTTTGACAATCATTATTTCAACACTCTTAAATTCCCATACTCATTTTCAATTACACATTTACACAATAAAATATTTTGCACGTATACCCAAAACTTTCTCTTACTTTTTAACCACACATTCTTCGAAAAATTACTATTCAAAAATCTATTTTCTCAAAATAATAGCCATCAAACAAGGGCCATATGTGTACCCACAGATGCATTCAAGAAACCAACTACTAGGTTCTAAAAGAAAAGACGCAAACATCTTCTCAATTATTTTATACTGGAGTTCATTATTTCTTTGTTAGACATTATAGGTGAATCTACACATTACGTCAGTATATTAAAAATTCTTTGGTGACCATTTATAGCCACTGTTTGGCCCCAATTTCTTAAAACTTATTTTTCCCCTAATTCATTTTCAACCACATATTTTATGAGACTCACAACTTTCATCAACTTTTCAACCATAGTTTTACTAATTTTAATCAAAATCTACTAAAAATCTAATTTTTATTCAAACCAAACAGGCGGATAGTACTCAAAAGTCATTTACCTTGAGTTCTCGATAAATAATCTCGCCAACTGAGCAATCCAACAAATTCTCACGCTTGAGTGATACAAACAACTCCAATAAACGCCTCCTGAAGACAAAAATAGGGTGTGTTGGACTACCCAAAAGCTTAAATTGTGAAATTTACGAAGAGAAGGTTTTCTTACTTGCATAATGATGACTGGGTAGAAGGATACATTGCACCTTTTGCAGAGGTACCCTGCTTCCTACCAGTTGTTCCAAGAATGACTTCGTGCAAGCTGGACCTATTCCAGCATATTGAATACCTGCAAATATAAGGATAACAGAACTTCAGAGAAGACATATTATTATAATATGCTCATTTTCATGAATAAAGGGTCATATTAAACAAAGCCCACCCGCAAGTTAAGGTTGTGAGAGCAGTCTCAGAATGTTGGAATTCCTTGGGTGGTATTGGAGCTACCAAAAAGAGTGGCTGTAAAAATGCAAAAAGAAGGACAATTTGTTCAGATGGATCAGTATTATGTTACATGGCCAAAATGCAAGAAGAAAATCTGCAAATTACAACCTTATTAACTTGAAAAGGGTTCATCAATTCTTTTGACAACAGTAGAATTCGATTGTATAAAGATCTTCTCAGTTGATCAACCATTAGAAAATCTTCAGAACCAAAATGAGACCGACCAGTGGTTATAGAAGAAATGTAAACTGGTTCCAGGAAATATGAAAGCAGAGCTCCTGCATAGAAAGAAACAATTCATGTCAGACAATCTGAATCTGTATAACATATTTTATCAAAAAAGTTCACGATTGAATTAATTTTTTTTCTGTGTGAAATTGTGAATTAGCTACTTATGCACAAATGATAATAGATATTTGACAAATAAACAATTCCATTTTCACATACAAAGCGAACCAGCACAGACAATGCAAGTCCCAAAACATGTAACAGAAAAAGATGGGGACCATGAGAGTTCATGGACTTTTAAAGATGATCCCAGTAAAAGAAAAAAATATTAACTTGTTTCGCGTAGAGACATTGAATTCATGAATTCACCAGATTTAGTGAAATTTCAGGCTGTGCTATTCAGTAACAATCTTCATATGGTTTTCTTATTTGCTCATAATTTGATGATCATAATAAATAGTAAAAGCTTAAGGTAACAGAGAATTGTTACAGCCTCTATAGTACCTACACGGTCCAGGATCACAGGTGACGCAAAATTCTAGACATGCTCAAAAGATATCTATGACAGGTTACAGCGATAAGTCTTTCCCATTTGTTCAAGGAAAGGATTAAAGAATGTGATAGAGAGTAAGTCAAGGAACCTTGAATCCCAACAACATTCCAGCGAGCAATCTTGTCAGAGCAGCTCACTGACAAAGTTGTTTCTCCTCGACCGGGCTTCCTCTGAACAGTGCCAGGAACTTGAGAACAATCGCCTGAAGACTAATATTTTGAGAAGCAATTTTGAACATCAAATAAATTAACAATTAACAAACCATTCTTTCCTTCGAAAGTTAGAATATATTAAGAGTATCAAATACAGAAAGACTGTTAAGAGTTTCGACAAACATAAACATCGAGGAGAAAAAAAAGATTATTAAAGTTCTTCTTGATGGATATATCATTATACCAGAAAACATTTAGAAAAGAAAAATGAATGGACAGATATTTATAGCCCTAAGATGTGCCCACAAAAGTCCAACAATAACTTTCATATTTAACAAACAAAACCAGAAATTTGTGACACCAAATATCCAGCTATTGTAAGAACTTAAAGACTGCCATCAAAACAGTAATTATACGGATAAAAATAACCTCAAAGCTCATTAACCATATAGACTTTTTGTGTGTGAACGTTCATGGCCATCATACCTCATCTTATAAAACACTTCATTTGCAGTTAAAACTTCGAGAACAGGGTAAATGTCTAGTGCTTATACAGATCTTTGTCTTGGCTGAAGGATTAAGATTTAAAGGGCTTGAAACAATCATGAAGTGAACAATGTTTCGTGCACATTAGTCGTCAGTTATTTCAGTAATCAAGATACACTCAACAGTTGGCATTTTGAACAAGTTAGCAAGCCTCTGACAAGTCAGCCATGTTATCTGCTAAAGTATGTTCTTACTTGACATACTGATGGTGATATTTGATGAATTAACAGCCATTTTATTCCAATACAACCACGTTTGTTCTTTTGTTTTCTCATAAAATAAAATAAAACAAATCAATCAGCAGAAATGTTATTTCTTGAACTTTCTGGATAAATGGAATTCTTGAAGAACTTCTACATGATTTTTCCACACATTCTTTCCCATTTTTCTCCAGTGACAAGAATACTGATTAAAGAAGATATTTCTGGTGAACTTCAAATGGTTTTCCCCATGTACTTTTCTCCACTGAAGGGAGCAGAACCAGACTAAGGAAAATTGTCCACTGCCTAGTTATAGTTGATACCAGATGATTATTGAAGAACTAGCTACAAACTTAATATGCCATTCTTATGCTTGTCCTTGGTGCATTGGCACTGGATCAATAAGCACAGAGTATGTGATATTAAGAACTCAGAATTTCAAAAAAAATTCCCTAGTAATTCCTCACCTGCATAGCTGCATCTAATATGTAAATAAGAAATAGAGGTGTCAAGTTATCCACATTCCACAAGTAAAATGATTATGTGTAACTGCATTAAAAGGAGTATAAATCAGAAACTATTAAATAAGGACACGTTTAAAAGAAAAAACTAAAACTGGCTGCACTCAGCCCACTGCTAGTATTACTAACTGATCCATGCACGAAGTACATGGGGTGGAGGTGGGAACTAAGCAAGATACTTCAATGTTACGGTGAACAGATCTGGTAGCTGTTATGAATCTTTAATTTTTATTTATGTTATTTATTTCTTAATGTTATTATTATTTTAATTTGAACTATGAGAGTCATAGGAGCATTCTTTGTGTTAGTGTTCAGTGGTTTCTATATTTTAGGGATCAATAGGAGTTATCTTGTATTTTTCTTATTAAAAAGTGTAAAGGAAATTAAATGAAAGGTGGAAAGAATTATTTCTAAAAACATAGTGTTGTATTTTGGATTTTATTGGTTCCTCAAAAACATTTTGGGAGGTCCTGCTTTCCTCAAATTAACCCACTCTTCATCTTTTCTCCTTCTATTTTGATTTTCTTGTTATGAACAATTTTGTGTTCGTCACGTTTGGTATGGGCAACAAAGAAATGGAGCAACGACTCAAGAACATATAAACCATGGTGAAAACAATGAGTTTCGAACAAAAAGAGTTTGTCAAAAAAATTTCATGCAAGATGAATGAGATATCGAAGATGTTGGATGCAAAATTAAACCCATCACCAAGCAGCCACAATAACAAATTTTTTGGACAAGATGAAAACAATTCATTGACTAGCACCATTACATCCCAAAGTACTAAAGTTATAAGTCAGCAACATGTGAAAGTGTGCACTAAATTATTTGGCAACACTGGTGGGGTATTATCATCAACAAAGGTAAAAATTAGTAAAACTTACAAGATGAGCATAATGGGTGAAAAAATAATGCAGTTAAAAGGTCAAACATCCTTCCCAATTAAATCCAGTGCAGCGCCTCTTCCAATCCTAAGTCTAACAAGAAAAAAGTATCTTTGCTTGAAATTATATTGCCCAAACTCAGGTATAGGTGTCGGATACGGGTACATATAGAGGAGTCGGATCCTTTTTATTTTAAAACTTAGGATTCGGATATACAACTAAAAATGATCCAGGATTTGGACGCGGGTACTGGGCACATCTTACAAACATAAATGTTTTAGAATATTACATAATAATAATTTTAGATTTATCTTATTAGGAAGTGTAGCACTAAATTGACTTGATTTCATGCCTTATAATATTGATTTATGCCTCAAAATCAATTCTGCTGCTTTAAAGATCGTCAGCCAATTCTTTTTCTCCCTAAAGCTTCCGCTTCCCCCATGGTGATCTCCCTTCCATGTTTCTGCATTTCAGTTCTAAGCTGAAGGATCCGACGCGGGTCTATACCCATACCCATGTCATGACATTAGAGGTGTCAATCCGGGTGGTCCGGGCCGGGTCGGCCCGCCAACATGTGAGTCCGGTAACGGCCCGCGTGAAAAAAAGCCCACCCGCTGCGGGTTCCGGGCCGGTTACGGGTCGGTCCACAATTTTGGACTACAACCCAGGCCCGCCCGCTGACCCATCCGAGTCGAGCCCATGCGGGTCACGGGTCGCACGGGTCGCTGTTCGTTCCGATTTGGCCCGTATGATTGTATAAATAAAATTATAAAAATATAGAATTTTTCCGGTTTGGCCCATATGGAGAGCAACTATCATTGAAAATAGGATTTTGAGAAGAAGAATCGCGAGAATCCATAATATAGTAGGATTAAAAAATTTAGTAGTGACTAGTGAAAACCGAGAAGAAAGAAATATAATCAAGATGATGATGATATTTGCAATTGAATAATTGTAATTGTAGTAAGGTAGTAACAAGTATGAACTATGAAATATAAATGTATAATAACTAATGAGAGGGTATTGTAAAAATAAATGTAAGAATAAATTGGAATTTATCGATGAAGGGGATGATATTACCGTTAGAAAATTTATATTACCATTAGTTAAAATTAAAAAAAAAAAAAAATTGACCATACAGCAGGCTACGCCTTTTTTTGAATTTTTTTTATTTTTTATTTTTCAAATTTTTTTGTTTGGCTCTCTCCCCCCCTTTTTTTTAATTTTTGTTTTATTTTTTTTTTTCAATTTTTTTTACGGGTCACGGGTTAACCGCGGCCCGTGAGGGTGCAACCCGCGAAGCCCGCGGGTTACACCTCCTTGGCCCGTGAACCGCCCACACGGGTCACGGGTCGGCCCGCGGTCCCGGTTTTCACGGGTCATGGCCGGCCCGTCCGTCTTGACACCTCTACATGACATGTCGATACTAGTATGTTGCTCAAATTAAAGAGTCTGAGCATCATAAGCCTAAAAAAGGGGAAATTTTAACCCTAAAAGAGTTCATTCTCTTGGATCGAAACGTGAGCCAAAGTATCAAGAATTGCATCTTGCAAATTTCATAAAGTCCTCCAATAATAAAGTGTCAATATTAGAGATATGAAATAGATTTAATTCAGAGGTGCAGATTCAAAAGAAGTTCATAATGCCTTCATGATTTAATTATAAATTGAGAACAGAGGAGAGCACTTCTTTTAGAGAAAATCAATTTTAGGACTTGCATGTTTTGAAAGGGCAAGAACGTTATGAGTCTTTAATTTTTATTTATGTTATTTATTTAATAAAATTTTATATATTATTTTAGTTTGAACTGAATTATAAGAGCATTCATTGTGTTAGTGGTTTCTATATTTTAGGAATTAGTGGGAGTTATCTTGTATTTTTCTATTTAAAAAATGTATCAAAAATTAAATGAAAGGTGGAAAGATTTATTTCTACAAACAGTCTTCGAATTTGGGAGTTTATTGATTCCTCAAACTACAAATACTCGAGTATGGGTTTTCTTGAATTAACCCAATCTTCATCATTTTTCTTCTTATATTTTTTATTTTTCGAAACGAACATAGAGCATTCATATCAATTGATATGAACACGAGTTGATCGTTTCGAAAAAAAAAGAAAAAAAAAGACGACAATTGACAAAGAGTTGGTCAATTAAATATGCATTTGAAAAATTATTCATTGACCCCCTTTTCATTTATTTACACTCTTTCACTAGAAATACAAGATACATGATATTTCACTAATTCCTAAGTAATAGACTCAACTCTTAACCAACACAAAGAATGGTCCTATAACTTCTATAACCATAACTACATTGACCTTTCCGAACTATAATATAAACATATATATAATATTCAATCAATATAAAAATAACTTTCTAAAGAAAGAGAATGTCGTAAAATTCCTCCCCCTTAAAAGCACCTTTGTTCTCAAATAAATCTACTAGTCTTTTCTTATTTTTATTTTTCATTTTTGGGTATGAAGACTTGTGATCAGTATCATTTAGTATCAAAGTTGGGCAAGAAGGCAAGGAATAATTCTGTACAATGGAACAGCCTCTTGAGCTTATATAGAGTATGGTGAAATCTATGATTCTTGAACAAAATGAGTTTGTAAAGAAATTTTCTTGCAAAATGGATGAAATATCAAGTATAGTGGATGCAAACTTGAATTCATTACCAAACCACCAATTTGTGTCACACGTACATGGTGAGCAACTTCAACTGACACCTTGTTTGATAAAAAATTGACAACATCACAACTAGTCAAATCAATGTTAACCCTCCGTTCATGAGATCCACAATTTTTATCAACTTTTTAACAAAATATAACTCCAATTTTTATCAAAATCTACAAAACTTTTATCAAAAACTCTATCACACGGGCATGCGAGTAAAGAAAAGTTCACACAAATGGGCTTAAGAAACCAAATTGTGATGCACAATTGATTAAGATCAACACAAAGGTTGATACATCACAATTGAGAACCAATACAAATCAATCCAAGAGCAAGGTAAACAAAAATGATGCTACACGCCATTTGAACCATTATATGTGGAAAAGGAGTAAACTTGATCCTTGTAGAAGCTAAGGTTGGTCCATCGAGCAAGGTTGTTGGGCTAGGTATCGCTCCTAGAGTTTACTCTAGCAAGCCAATGTGTTTTAAACATAAAGCAACAACGCTTAAGCGTCCTCATGAGAAGTCATTTGTTGACCAAGTGCCAAATTCAGAGATAGAAGATACGGTTGACTCACTGAAGCATCTACAATTCAAGGGTGAAGGAATGTCACGACCTTCTCCTTTTTTAAGAAAGTTATTTTTAGTATTTTTATATTTTAGGAATTATTAGGGTTAGAAGGGGGCAATGTAGTTATAGGAGCATTCTTTGTGTAAGTGGATAGCTGTCTCTATTTCTTAGGAATTAGTGGAATATTATGTATCTTGTATTTCTATTTAAAGAGTGTAAATGAAAGATGTGAAACAATTATTTCTACAAACACAATAATTGTAATTGAGAATTTATTGGTTCCTGGAAAACCAATACTTTGGGAGGTCCGGGGTTCCTGAATAACCCACTCTTCATTTGTTCTAATTCTAATTCTATTTCTCGTTACGAACAATTTGTGTTCGTAAAAGTAGCATTCTAAGAATATCAGTACAACAACTGGAATACAAATCCAATAAACTATATGACCCTAGAAAGTGAACAGAGCAAAATCAACTAACTGATGGAAAATGAGGTATATCTTCAGTGATATGGAATTCAAAATTGAAATAGCAGGGATACAAGGGTGTGGTTGTAGGTTAAATTTCCCAATATTACCGTTCATCATTGCAGCAGATTCTGAAAAGTCCTTGGTTATAGAATCAAGTTCTGTAGAGTGGTGTTGCATATCCCTTTGTTCCAAAGGACTAACTGAAGTAAACAGTTGTGAACTCAGTGGTGTGTCTCCACCTACAACAAGAAGCAGAAAGTTTCAAAGGTCAGAGCGAGATGCAGTATAGAAAAGTTAGCACAGGATCCTCAGTACCTACAGGGTAATTGTGATATGTACAAATGTAACTGCCAGCCCGGTCTCAATTTGTATTTTCCTTTGCCACAGTTATCAGTGCCGAAATGTAATGGCGAGTATGCAGTGTCATCACCATGCAACACTACGCTTCCATTATTATGTCTATGGTTACTAAAGTTTTCAATAAGACATCCAATCTCCGTATAGAAGTACCTGTTAGAATTGAGATACGTCTTTAGGCATATAATTCAGCTATGTGACCCAATGCAGATTGCAGAGTAAGTTAAAAGTGATGAGATTGTAGAAAGCATATATGTAGTAGCCGCTTCTATCCAGAGTGGTTAAATACATTTAAATAATAACAAAAAACAATAAATTGTGTTACAAGCAATCTAGTTATTCGATTGATACTATAAGATAACTGAGAATAATGGCTCTTAGTACAGATTAGCAAGATTAGGGTTTCAGCACTGGAGTTCCATGCTGCAAATATAAGTCATTTATAGTAATTCAGGTTTTTAATGGATATTGAACAAATGACATTTTAAAATCTTTAAGCTAAAGAACTGGGATTGTACCTTTTCCGCAGACTTTTTAGTTTTACTGTTCAATTTATCATTCTTATTAAACTATACTATTGACAAGACGCAACAATTCCCTTTTACATAAGAGAATATTTAATTTGTTCTCAACTTGATTTCATCAAGCATGTGTATATGGCGTTACTTTGATGCTGTTTCAGATGGCATGCTATCAGGATTTTAAAGGAGAAATCCAGGAAGAAGAAAATCAAATATCCATGGTATCATTTTGATAAAGCCCCAATTAAGTTTACATATACAAGACGTAACAAAAGGGCAAAGCAAGCACATGGAGGGAACCAACCACTTGACAGCAGGGCAGATAAGTGGCCTCTAGAATTATGCTGAGTCAGTAATTTGTTAAGAGTCACAGTCAATTTTGTTAGAGTCAGTTGGGGGGTAGGGTATAAATAAACTTGTAAGGGGTGGGGATGGGATATGAATGAACATTGAGTGAAGTAGAGGGAATTAGAGTCTCGTGTCTTTCCAGTCATCTTTCTTTTCCATTGTATATACTCTTACGTTGAAGGTATATTGCAGCAACTTCATTAATTTTCTTCAGGTTGTGGCCTATTTCTTATCAAATTGGTATCAGAGCACCTGATCCAACCACTACAACCATGACCCTATCAGACCACATGGAGGTAATAGAAAAGCAAGCAGCTGCTAACCAAGCAGCGATCCAGTCCAGGATGGACGCGATGAGGCAAGACTTCCTGCAACTGCAGAAAGAGTTGATGGGCAAATTCGAAGTACTGATGAGGTCGTTGGGCACCCAGGATCGCGAAGGAAAAGAGAAAAGTGTGGTCACTGATAACTCCTCGAGCTTATCTCCAGTGTTGGGCGAAGCATAGGCGAGTGCGAAGGGAGGTCAAAGCAGTGAGAGCATATTGGGAAGTGAAGGGAAAACTGAGACTCGCATCAGAAGATTAGACATGCCAGTATTCGACGGGGATGATCCGAACGGGTAGGTCTTCCGGGTCGAGCGCTATTTCATTGTCAATCGACTGTCAGAAGGGGAGAAATGGGATGCAGCTGCAATCTATCTGGATGGTGATGCCTTGGCTTGGTATCAATGGGAAGAACGAAGATGACCCATGAGAAATTGGGATGAATTGAAGGTGCGACTGTTGGAGCAATTCCGTCCGTCACAGGAAGGGTCATTGTGTCCCCAATTTTTGGCTCTCCGACAAACATCCACGGTCAAGGAGTATCGTCGGCAGTTTGAGAAGCTAGCTTCACCGTTGCAGCAGAAGAAGTTTTGGAGTGCAATTTTGTTAATGGGCTCAATCCACGAATTAAGACAGAGATCTTGATGCTAAATCCAGTGGGCTTAGAGCAAATAATGAATGTGGCCCAACGTGTTGAAAAAAGAAATGCCATCCTCCAAGGCGCCAAGCATGCCCAACCCAAATAAATTCGAAGGGAACCACGTGAGTTTTAGCCCATCAAATTCCCAGACTTCTATAAACTTCCAGAGACAGACGGTACCCGTCAATTTTGCTCCTGTCCGGCCAAGCTACTCACTGAAATCCACCACCCCCTTCAAGCGACTAACGGATGCGGAGCTGCAGGCCAAGAGGGAGAAGGGATTGTGCTATAAGTGTGATGAAAGGTTTACTATTGGGCATAGATGCAGGAATAAAGAACTATAGGTAATGGTCATAAGAGAAAATGAGGAAGATGGTCCTGGGGGAAGGGAGGAGCGAGATTTCGATGGGTTCGAGGGGCGAGAATTTTCAGACTATTGCAAGCAATCCCCAGGAGACGCGAGTGGCGTTACGGAAGGGGTGGGGATTCTTGTTGAACTATCCATCAATTCGGTGGTAGGACTTACTACCCCTGAAACCATGAAAATACGAGGCAAGGTTGGGGACAGAGAAGTGGTCGTGCTGATCGACTATGGGGCTTCGCATAATTTCATCTCAGAAGCGGTGGTCCAGCAACTGGGGCTTCCATTATCCAGTACTACAGGGTATGGGGTCATTATGAGCACTGTACTGACTGTTAAAGAGGAAAGGATTTGTAAAAAGGTGAAGTTACAGCTCCAGAATGTGATGATAGAGGATATTTTTTACCGTTGGGAGTTACGAAGTTCAGACGTCATTCTGGGAATGCAATGGTTGCGCAAACTGGGGAAAATGCAAGTTAATTGGCAAACACTAACCATGGTATTCACTGCAGTCGGCGTAAGGGTAGTCCTGAAGGGAGATTCGAGTCTGAACAGAACTTCAGTGTCTACGAAGTCGATGTTAAAGGCACTTAAGGCACAAGGTGAGGGGGCACTGTTAGAATTGGGAAACATCACGGTTCAGGTTCAACTGAAATGCTCAGAACCCCAGAACTAATCGTGAAGGTGTTGAAAGAATTCAGTCATATGTTTCAGATGCCTAGCTGTCTTCCCCCATCAAGAAGACACGACCATGCTATTCTTCTACAACCTGGGACAGCCCCGGTAAGTATGCGACCCTATCGATACCCCACTTCCAGAAAAGTGAGATTGAAAAGCTGGTTCGGGAGATGTTAGCGGTAGGACTGATTCAACCAAGTATTAGCCCATTCTCGAGCCCAGTTCTATTAGTTAGGAAAAAGGGTGGGAGTTTGAGGTTTTGTGTGGACTACCGAGCGTTGAACAAGGTTACAGTTCCCGATAAGTTTTCGATACCGGTAATTGATGAGCTACTAGATGAGCTTGGGGGAGCCACCATATTCTCCAAGATAGATTTGAAGTCTGGGTACCACCAAATTAGGGTAAGGCCGGAAGATGTGCCAAAGATAGCCTTTAGAACTCACGAGGGGCATTATAAATTTCTTGTCATGCCCTTCGGGCTGACAAATGCCCCAGCAACCTTCCAATCACTCATGAATGAGGTGTTTAAAGGGTGCCTTAGGAAGTTCGTTTTGGTATTCTTTGATAACATTCTTGTGTACAACCGCACAGTCGAGGAGCATAGGGACCATCTCAAAACGGTCTTGCAGGTGCTTGCGGACAACCAGTTATATGCAAATGAAAAGAAATGTCGGTTTGGTCAGCAGGAATTGGAGTACTTATGGCACATTATTTCAGCCACTGGAGTGGCAGCAGATGAATCCAAGGTAGCGGCAATGAGAGATTGGCCAAGGCTTTGGAACAGCAGATGGAGGAAAGGGACAGAGTTTTGGATGAACTAAAACTGCATCTCCATAAGGCCCAACAACAAACGAAGTTATCAGCAGACAAACATAAAAGGAATGTGGAATATCTGGCAGGAGATTGTGTTTATGTGAAAATGAGGCCATATAGGCGCAGATCACTAGTGGCTCGCTACAATGAAAAATTAGCCCCGAGGTACTATGGACAGTTTGAGATTCTGGCAAAGGTGGGAAAAATGGCTTACCGATTGTCACTACCAGCTGATACACGTGTCCACTCCGTTTTTCATGTTTCACAACTAAGAAAAGTGGTGGGAAATGTTCCCGTCACCTCTTTCCTCCCCCTTCAGCTGGGTGAGGATTGGGAACTCCTCATGGAACCAGAAATTGTTTTGGGGTTCAGGTAGCCAAAAAAGGGAACAACTGAAGCTATGGAGGTTTTGATTCAGTGGAAGGGGCTGTCTCCTATGGAAGCAACTTGGGAACCATTCGACTTGATAAACCAGCAATTCCCCTCTTGGCACCTTGTAGACAAGGTGACTACATTGGGAGGGGTATTTGATAAACCCCCAATTAAGTTTACATATACAAGACATAACAAAGGGGCAAAGCAAGCACATAGAGGGAACCATCCACTTGACAGCAGGGCAAATTAGTGGCCTCTAGATTTATGCTGAGTCAGTAATTTGTTAAGAGTCACAGTCAATTTTGTTAGAGTCGGTAGGGGATTAGGGTATAAATAAACTTGTAAGGGGTGGGGATGGGATATGAATGAACATTGAGTGAAGTAGAGCGAATTAGAGTCTCGTGTCTTTCCAGTCATCTTTCTTTTCCATAGTATACTCTTCTGTTGAAGGTATATTGCAGCAACTTCATTAATTTTCTTCAGGTTGTGGCCTGTTTCTTATCACATTTCCGATTGCTTCAACTAGATCCCAATTCAATGCACCAAGCACATCCCTCTGAAATAAATATACGAACATTGTAGAAACTCTCAGCAAGTCAAATAAGATTTTGAGCATCGACTCACGTCACACACCAACTCTTCTGTCAAGAAATGTGATAATCAAGAACAAAATTGTGCACAAAAAAAAAAAATAAATAAAATATGCAATTACGCAAGTAATCACTAGCTCAGTTGTCACTTGATGACAATGGACCACTAATTTCTTTTATCTATTCTACTTTAAAATTACTATTTGAGCTAAAAGCAAAGGTAAGATATGCTAGAAGGATTCAAAACCCCCTTAAAAATGAATCGTTTTCCAATATTCATTGTGAATAGTGTTCAATCAGAAGCATGCAACCGTTGAAATTGTTGAAGTTGCTTGGCCTGTCCTTTCCCCTTTTCGAACCTTCCTCTGTTCTTTCCCTTAATTGGGGATGGCGAGCTAGTTATTAGTAATTAACACTAGAGCTGGACCCAAGGAGAGGCCCCAGAGGCTGCTGCCTCAAGCCCAACTCTTTAGGGTGCCCAAAAAATATTTTTGTTTTTTTAAACCCACTAATTACATTCAAAACCTCCCATTCCCATAATTGTCCTGCTGCCCGCTAAATCAAAACCTAGACAGCTTCTTCAACAATGATATCGTGAGAATCAGGTAAAAATATTCAAAGCCAGACCTGCCGCAGCAGCATTTGAGTACTGAGGTAATCGTTTTTTATTTCTGCAATTTCCATAAGTAATTGCAATATGCATTTTATTCTTTAGGTCTGTTGGGTTTATTTATTTGCTGCAGTTAATCATTTGTTGAGAATGTTCCCTTGCAAATTTGTATTTTAATTTTATTCTTTAGGTGTTTTTTTCTTTGTTGATTTCACAATGTTGCTGAATTTTAAAATTTGATTAATTATGGTCAATGACCTTGTTCCAGACTTGAAAATCAGTTCAAGGTTAAACTTTGAAATTTGTATTCTTACAGTGTCCCATATCTAATACTAAAAGATTTTATTCTTTGTAGGGTTTGAATTAGTATAGTTATGATAAGCCACCCATATGTTTCACGTATGAGAGACGTCATAAGAGGCAGCCAGGAAAGTAGCACAAGCCAGTTATAACAAAAAAAAGAGTGGGATCTCAGGCTGATGTCATGGTAGTTAGGAAGGTATAAAAAGGGTGAAATGGGATCTAATTTGGGCATTCAAGAGGAAAATAGAATTCTCAAGATCGGGGGAAGAGGAGCAGCTCTCGAAACCTGCTAACCCACTGTCAATCTGTTTTGTTCATTTCCTTATTTCTGTAATTCATCAGTTGCATAAATATACACATAATTTCTTCTTTGATACTTCCATTTGGCTAATTACTTGTGCTCTCAGTAATAGATTGTGTGATTGGGATGATATTATGTTGAATTGAGCTGATTCTATCAAGTTATTGTTAGAATATTGATGTAATTTTTAGGCTATATTTTATGGTCATGTAAGAAACAGAGAGCCACGGAGGTGTTGAGACTCGAGAGTCTGGGAAATTATACAAATCAATTGTTTTGTTGTTCATACAAGTATTTTCAATAATGGGTTTGTCAGTTTGTGGGATTACTTGCTTTGCTTCATTGGATTTGCATTGCTCTGTTGTTTGGTCTTTGTTTTGGTGTCGGGTGTGAGTGTGGTGGTTTTGGGGTACTGTAGGGTTTGGATTAGGAATACTCATTCCATTGTGTAACAAAAGTGAGGATATGCATCAATATTACTATCAATTTGAGTGCACTCTACACCCCTTGTGTCAAAATTTCCACCTGCATTCTGAACATGTTGCACATATTTTGGGCGCTCTTTTCTTTGATATTGTTGATACAATGTTTTGACCAAAATTCATATTTTTAAATTTTTCTTTCTTAAACTAATTTGAGCATCTTTCCATACTCAAATTTCAGTTAGTGTTAGTTGTTAAGTAACTTGAGTCAAACACTATGGCTTCTAAACATGTGTCTAGAGTTGAAAAAAAGAAGAGAGAGAGAGAGGCATTAATTCGAAACTAGGCTGGAGATATGGACTATGTTGCTCGGACTCTACAAAAATGGAGAAGTATTCGTGTCTACATAGCATGACATGGGATATGGGTTGGATACTTGGTCTTGCACTCGGACACGGCAACAAAAGGAGAAGACAGTGGACGGCGTGGAGTATTGCTTCTGGATTGCATTTGTGGTGACAGCAAACCTATTTATTTCGAGTCTTGTGCTAGTATTTTGCAGAAATTTATGAAGGACAGGAACATGGCAGCAGAATTTTGCAGAAAGGGGAAGATAAGAGATGGAGAAGACGATAAGTTCCTCGTTTTTGAAGACAATAGGTTTAGTTCTTTTGGGTGGGTGTTCAATGGGCTTTTGTCAAGCCCAATGAATAAGTTAATGATAGAGGAAATTAGGTGATTTCAAAAGTCAACAATTTATACTGCCAAATATTGGGAATTGTCTCTGCCAAGTTTTATAATTTATTGTAAGTGGCGCGAGTTATTATTTGATTTAAGATAAGATTAATTTAATATTTAATTCTAAATTTGTTTGATTCAATAGTTCAAGTTACACTTATCCATTTTGAGTAATTTAAATATGTTAGAAAGCTTAAAAGGCTTTCACGATAAATATATTATGGACGAAGTATAAATGTTGAAAGTCGTCTTTATATGAATTATTGAATATCTCAATCTAAATTGTTTAATACGTAAAATGTACACATGTAGCCTATATTTATTTCATATATATATATGGAAAAAAAGAGCTTTTTTTATTTATAAGTTGATGCATGTTTACATATATTGTAATATATTGAAATTCGTTTTATATAAAATGGGATTTATCTTTTCATAAAATAAATATATTAGTTTCTATATTTGTCTCCATAGACATATATACATTATTAAAAAGTGACATGACATATCATTATCAAATAGACATCCTTAATTATTCATATTTATCTCCATAACAGATAAAAATATAATTTCATAAATCTACAAAAAAGAATACAAATAAAATTGTGAGACTTTCTAAAAAAAAGTGATGTATTTTACATTCAAATTTCAACAGATTAATTCATATACAAGACAAATACAATGTATCATCATGTCACTTTTTAATGTAAAGTTTGAATTCATATTCATAATTAAATTTTCAAACAACTTGTATGTATATCTTTAATGGATTAAAAACGAATTCAAATGAGATAGTTTGCGACTTTTTAAAAAAATCAGTAACGACAAATAAGGTGTTATATAATGTCACTTTTTTTTTTAAAAGGTAAAGCATCGATTGAATTCATTTTCACATTTAAATTTTTAGAAACACTTTATATGCACATCTTTAATCTATTCAAAAAGAATTCAAATGAGAGAGACTTTTGAAAAGAATTCAACGTGTGATCACACAACTTCACGTTAAAGGTCCTTAAATCATAAATATCCTAAATCATATCCGCCCCAACTCATTTTAATCTTTGAAAGTAAAGTAAAAAATTGATGAGTAGTCAAATTTCCGTCTACATATGATTCGATCAACTTGTTGTCTATGCACAATGCTAATCGATCTTATTCTTTTTAGAGTACGATCACACAACTTCACGTTAAACGTCCTTGATCATAAATATCCTAGATTATATCGACCCCAACTCATTCTAATCTTTAAAAGTAAAGTAAAAGATTGGTGAATAATCAAATCTCTATCTACGTACAACTCGATCAACTTGTCGCCTATGGTCGATTTTATGTTTTTTAGAGTACGATCACACAACTTCTCGTTAAACGTCCTTAACCATTAAAATACTAAATCATATCAATCCCAACTCATTTAATTTCTAAAAGTAAAGTAAAAAGATTGGCGAGCAGTCAAATCTCCGTCTAAATATAACTTGATAAACGTGTTGCCGATGCACGACGTTAATTAATCTTATTCTTTTTAGAGTGCGATCACACAACTTCACGTTAAACGTCCTTGATCATAAATATCCTAGATCATATCGACCCCAACTCATTCCAATCTTTAAAAGTAAAGTAAAAGATTGGTGAATAGTCAAATCTCCGTTTACGTACAACTCGATCAACTTGCCGCCTATGGTCGATCTTATTTTTTTAGAGTGCGATCACACAACTTCTCGTTAAACGTCCTTCACCATAAAAATACTAAATCATATCGATCCCAACTCATTTAATTTCTAAAAGTAAAGTAAAAAGATTGGTGAGCAGTCAAATCTCTGTCTACATAAAACTCGATCAACTTGTCGCATATGCACGACGTTAATCAATCTTATTCTTTTTAGAGTGGGATCACACAACTTCACGTTAAACGTCCTTGATCATAAATATTCTAGATCATATCAACCCCAACTCATTCTAATCTTTAAAAGTATGGAAAAAGATTGGTGAATTGTCAAATCTCCGTCTCCATACAACTCAATCAATTTGTCGCCTATGGCGATCTTTTATTTTTTAGAGTGCGATCACACTACTCATTTAATTTCTAAAAGTATCTAAAAGTAAAAAGATTGGTAAGTAGTCAAATTTTCGTCTACGTACTACTTGATCAACTTGTCGCCTATGTACGACTCAAGTCAATCAATCAAGAAGGAACACTTGTTTATTATAGAATAAAATAATAAGGACAAAATGAATTGGCCAATCTAATACGTCTAAGCTAACATTTATTATAGAATATTTAATTACTAACCAAGCATTAACAATTAAAATTGGGAAACAAAACATTATTTATAGAATATTTACTTACTAATCAAGATTAACAATTGAAATTGGGAATCAAATTATGGTGAATAAATGGTACAAAAATCAAGCCGCCAATTTACGTGAATAATTGCTATTTGACGTTTCTTTTCCATATTTGCACCAGATTTTTT
Organism: Fraxinus americana; assembly: GCA_035079005.1. Classification (NCBI taxonomy): domain Eukaryota; kingdom Viridiplantae; phylum Streptophyta; class Magnoliopsida; order Lamiales; family Oleaceae; genus Fraxinus; species Fraxinus americana. Next base: position 18,741,668 of record CM068714.1, read on the forward strand.
AGATTCTTCTTTAATGGATTAACTCTTGGAATTGCAATTTGGGAATCAAAATTATGGTGAATAAATGGTAGAGAACTAAGCTGCCAATTTACATGAATAATTGCTATTTGACGTTTTAGTTTCTTTTTCCATATTTTGCACCAGATTTTTAGATTTTTCTTTAATGGAATAACTCTTGGAATTGCAATTGGACGTATTAGCTTCCTTTTTCAAAATTTGCACCAGAAAACTCTTTACATAAATAACAAATTCATCTTCCTATACAAAAACATATTTTCTTCAATCAAACATTCGGTCAAAAATTTCCAGAACTTGCTTACTCCTAATTTTCAAATATGAATCCATCTAACTCTACACTAGAAACACCTCGACGACCATCAAATCTTCATGTAAATCAATTCGATGATAAGCCAAGGTACTCACCACAGCAGTGAGCGGAAGCGAAAATCGGACTTGGAGTTGCAACTATTGCAATAAAACTAAAGTGAAGGCTCATTTGCTAAAACTTCCAAATCTCGGAGTTGAGTGTTGTAAAATTATAACGGATGACATTCATCAATCAATCAAGAGGGAACACGAGCAAGTCAAGAGGAAAAAAATTACAAGATGAGGTCCATGGAAGGAAAAGGGCTTAATATGTCTCATTACCGAGTGGTTCTGATTTATTGCAGCAGAAAAGAAAAAAAGAGAGAGAGAACTTGGACCTCTAGAAAAGACATTCAACATGGCGCAAAGGGACACGGCTGATAAAGGGGCTGACGGAAAGTTCTCTACTAGTGCATTGTCCTTCAATTTTGCAAAATCTTCATACTTCAGACAGTTTGTAGAACTTTGGCCAATAGTAACTTGGCTGGTTATACCCCTCCAACTTATAATAGATTGAGTACAACATTGCTTGCACAAGAGAAGGAGCACATCAATAGAAAATTTCAGCCTATTAGAGATTCATGGAGTAAACGGGGAGTGTTTATTGTTTCTGGTGGCTGGTAGGATAAACAAAGGAGACCTCTAATAAATGTAATGGGAGCATTTGCAGGTGGAGCCATGTTTATTAAAGCAGTTGATGCAAGTGGCAATATAAAAGATGGAGAATACGTGGCAGCAACGTTTATTTATGCGATCAAGCGAATTGGATGCTCAAATGGTGTTCAAATCATAACAGACAATCCATGCAACTATAAAGCTGTCGGGTTAAGCATTGAAACAAGGTATCCTCATATATTTTGGACTCCTTGTGTGGTAATAGTCTAAATTTGGCTTTGAAAAGTAATATGCATATTTTAAGTGGATTGCAAATTTGGTGAGTGATGTGGAAAACATTCGTAACTTTATTGTTAATCATGGAATGGCATTAGCTATATACAATAAATATTCTAAGTTGTGTTTGTTGAGGGTGGCTGATACAAGATTTGCATCTGCTATTGTAACGAGTAAACAATTAAGAAAAGTTAGGCCAACACAAGACAAAATGGTGATGGATTCAGATTGGAGAATTTATAGGGACAAAAATAATGAAGGCAAATCACAAGAAGTGAAAACGTGTGTAGTCAATGATGTTTGGTGGGATAATTTGGATTATTTTTTATCTTTCACTGAGCTTATTCATAATATGTTACGAGTTGCTGATACCGATTCTCCAGTTTTACATTTAATATATGATATGTGGGATAAAATTATTGAAAATGTGAAAAAGATTGTATTTGAGCACGAAGGGATCGATATAGTTTTTGGGCATCCAGTTTTTTTTTATGCTATTCATCAAGTTTTTTTGCATTGTATGGCACACTCTTTGGTTCCTAAGTATTATAATGAATCTTGGCTTCAAGATGGAAGTAGCGGAGTTCCGAGAATTGCACCACATGAGGATCAAGAAGTTTCATTGAATAGAAGCAAATGCCTCAAAATGTTGTTTGAAAATCCAGTTGATTTGAGGAAAGCATATGCTGAATTTGGGTCTTTTTCTAGTGGATCGGAGTATTTCAATCAACCCCATGTTATTGACGCAAGAATGTAAGAAGAGCCACTCTTGGTGGGCCAATCATGGTTCTTCGGTACCTTTGTTGCAATCTCTGGCATTTAAATTACACTCGCAACCGGCATCCTCTTCTTGTTGTCAACGAAATTGGAGCATGTATTCACTAATCCAGAGTATCAAGATAAACAAACTGGTGATGAGTAGGGCGAAAGACTTGGTATTTGTTCATTGTAATCTTTGACTCATGTCACGAAAAGATGTGTACAAAAATGGGCCAACAAAATATTGGGATGTGTACATATATGATATTCTTATATTCTTTTTTTTTTTTTTTAGATATCTATTTTTTTTACATTAATATTTATATATCTATATTTTTTGTAGGCGGAGATCAAATTGAATTGGATGGACAATGTAGCATTGAGATGGCGGAACTATCCCTTGATGAGCCAGAATTGGAGGCAATTACGTTTGATGAAGAAGAGGAGTAAAGCTTGATTGGGAATGCTTGTTTAGTTTGATTTCAAGTGGAAAACTTCTTACTTTTTTATGTTACGACATTTTGGATATATAACTTTATTTTGAATTGTGTTTTGTTTGAATTTGGATTTTACCATTAAATGAAACATTTGTATTGCAGTAATTTATTGTTTTGCTTTAATATTGTAGTTGTTTGCTTTGATTGAATCATTTTTTAGAAAATCAAAAATAATAACAACAATAAATTGTAAGAAGTGTCCCCGTACCTTTATCCAAAATTCGGATCCTTTTTAACCGTATCCCCATGTCTTAAATTTTAAAATGAGAAGGATCCGATTCCTAGATATGTACGCCGAGTCCGAGAAACATAGGATATGGATAAGTACTTTAATAGCAAGAAAATAAAATAGGAGGAACACCGAAAAATTTAGTGATTGAGGAACAACAGAATCAGAATAGCAATGATAATGATAATAATCGAGAGAGAACAAGGAAATTATTGAACCTGACCTGCCAATGTAAATGAATTAAAGCAGAATAACGAAGATAATGTTCAACATGAATATTTAAATCAAGAGAATTGCTTTTCTTCGAATTTTGATGATCCTGAAATTGGAATGACATTCAAATTGATCAAAAGATTAGGGATTTTTTAGTTGAAATTGGTCAAAAAAGAGTTGATGACATCTTGTTTCGCAAAGATAGTTAAGGCAGACATTTTGAATCATCACAATACAAGCGGCTAATGGCAAATGGCAGACAACTTATAGAAGATGGCTAGTGTATTCAATTTCTTTAGACAAGATCTTTTGTTTTTGCTGCAAGTTGTTTAAGACAACAAAAACGATGAAAAATATTGGCTAATTGGATAATAAACAGATACAAAGATTGGCATAATGTGAATCGGCATCTTACAAAACATGAAGTGGCTAAGGAACATAAAGGTTGCATGACTAGTTGGATGGAACTGAAAAATAGGCTTCAAACAAAACATACAATTGACGAAAGCATACAATTGGCCATCAACAAAGAAAGAGAGCATTGGAAACAAGTTTTAACGAGGATAATTGCTATCGAGAAAAGACTCGCTAAAAATATTTTGACATTTCAAGGAGATTGTAAGTAACTTTATGTTGAGAACACTGGACTTTTTTTGCAAATGATAGAAATACTTGTTGAGTTTGATCCAATAATGGAAAAATACATTCAACGTGCTCAAGCACATGAGATTCAATATATATATCTTGGTCCTAAGATTCAAAATCAATTGATATACTTGATTGTACTCCATATGAGAGTCAATACGTCTCTAATAAGACGATACGTAGACGATTCAATAGACTCACCGACGGTACAAGAATATTGGATTGAATTTTTCAAGGCGGATGATGCATCAAGACTTCGTCCTTTCGCTGAGCTTAAAAATGTGTTAAACAATCTTGAGCTTGATATTGACAATATAAGAGGTCAAGAATAAGACAATGAAGCTAACATGAGCGTGAGACATAGAGGTGTACAAAGAAGGTTACTTGAAATAAATCCTAGAACTTTCTATACTCCACGTGGTTGTCATAGCCTTAATCTGACATTATGTGATATAACAAATTGTTGTTCTAAAGTTACATCATTTGGGGTGATACAACATATCTACACATTGTTCGCTTCTTCTCCCAAGCGATGAAATTTTTTTAAAAATAAGGTTGAAGGCCTAACCCCAAACACACTGGGAAAGTTATATGGAAAGTGTCAAGCCTATAAAAAAATCATATGTACAAATAAGAGAAGATTTACTTGACTTGGTAAACATTGTTGAAGATCCTAAAATAAAGAGTGAAGGTGAGTCATTAGCAACATATGAATTTGAGAATTTTGAGTTCTTACTTGGCATGGTAATTTGGTATAAGTTGTAGCATGCAATCAATACTGTGAGTAATTTTTTTAAGCCAGAAACATGGATATTGATGAAGCCATCAAGTTTTTACAAGGACTTATTTTAATTCTCGAAGATTATAAAGAATCTAAATTTGTTAGTGTCATGGATAAGCTAAACAAATGACAAGTGAAATGGGAATTGAAGCTGTATTCCTAGGGAAATGCATCATTCGAAGAAAGAAGCAATTCAATGAAAGTGACACTAAAGAGATAACACAAGAATAATCTTTTAGAGTTAAATTATTCTCTTTATAATTGATCAAACTCGATCTTCACTTCAAACTCGTTTTGAACCATTTATACATTATGAAGAGATATTTGGATTTTTGTTTCATTTGCATAGATTAAACAGTAAATATGTTGACAGTTCGTTGAAATTTTGTGAGAATCTTGAGCAGTATTGGAAACATAATAGACACTCAAGCATTATTGGTTATGTATGACATGTTCGGAAATTACAGTCATGAAGTGCTATTTACCTAGAGAAACAAAAAGAGCAATTGATGTTCTACATTACTTAAAGAAAATGAATGGTTATTTCACAAATGCTTGCATTGCTTAAAATATTTTATTAACCGTACCAGTTACAATTGTATCAGCAGACAAAAGTTTCTCCAAGTTGAAATTGATCGAGTTTATCTCTATCAACTACGCCACGGCAAAGATTGAATGGATTGATCATATTATCTATTGAAAAAGAAATGGTTGAACAACTTGACTATTCAAAATTAATTGATATTTTGTTGTATTTGAGTGATCATTTAGAGCATTTTCGCATTGTTATTTGATTGAAATATAAATATTTTGAATATTTCATTTTATTTGTTGTTTTAGGGTTAAATTCACTTGTGGCCACCCAACTTTATAGTTGGTGTCACCATAGCCACCCAATTTGATTTTGTTTCACCATGCCACTCAACTTTATACTCAATGTCACCCTGGCCACCCAATTTGATTTTATTTCACCAACCATCCAATTTCATATAACGTTTCACTAGGGCACCCAATTTCATATAACATTTCACCATAGCCACTTAACTTCTTTTTACTATTTTCATTAATTTTAAAAGGGGTAAAACGGTAACTTTGCATTATATATATATATATATATATATATATATATATATATATATATATAATAAATTTAAAAAACGTTTTAAAAATAAAATAAAAACTTATTTTAAAAAAAAGTTACTTAGAAAATAAAATAAAATAAAAAATTATTTTAAAATAAACGTTTTAAGTTTTTTTTTAAAAATAAGTTTTTCTTTTAATTTTTATATATAATGCAAAGTTACCGTTTTATCCCTTTTAAAATTAATAAAAATTGTAAAAAGAAGTTAAGTGACAATGAAATATTATATGAAATTGGATGACCATAGTGAAACATTATATGAAATTGGATGGCCTTGGTGAAATAAAAACAAATTGGGTGGCCATGATGACATAGAGTATAAAGTTGGGTGGTCACCAGTGAATTTAACCCGTTGTTTTATTGTTGATTTTAAATGAAAAAATTTAAATCCACAAAACTTTTATAAATGAAAAAAAAAAATTGATTGCTTACTGCCATTTATGAACCCAACCCGCGAAACAGGCCCTGATTAACACAATTTTCTTAAGAGATAGCTAGTAGAGAAGCACTAAGAAGCTCACCGTATTATGCATAGTAAGGAGATTTCAATCTAATTAAATGGAACAACAAACAATTTACCAAAATCAAGATCTGTATGCATTTTTTGGAATTTCCCAGTTATCAGGCAATGAAAAAGTTAAGACTATTAAACATGCTTAATTGCGGATAAAATGAAATTCGAACCTAAGAAGAGCTCTCCTGGCAATAATTTCGGCATGCGAATCATTGACGACCTCGCCTCTCGAACTCCGCCGTGAGTGCCCTATGCATTTTGTTCCCGTGCCCAATGCCACCACTTGTAACTCTAATAAGACAAGCAGAAAATTTAATAAAAATAGTAAAATAAGAGCCTAGATCAAACAATTCACTGCAGAAAAATAAATTTAAGCAAATAAATAAAATTAACCTTGAGAAGGATTGGAGAGGAGAAAAGCCGCTAAAACAGTGACTTCACCTCCTTGAGGCTTTCCTTTTTTGGGAAGAGAATTATAAATTGACAAAGCGGCTGCTGATACTCTCTCCCCCAACGGCTTCTCCTCCTCTTCCGCCGCCGCCATCGCCGAAGACATCGTTTCTGGTGAATGTAGAGGAAATTCGGAGCCGGAAGCCATGGCTGCATTTACTGACTCAAGATTGGGCCTGTTGGTGTATAGCCATTGCTCCATTTCTTTTCGGGAAAAAATCATATTTAAGGTATTTTCTTTAGCTCAATTCAAAAATAAGGTAAATAGTTTAAAAATTCAAAAATCAGGTATTTATTTAATTAATTATAAATATTTATTAAATAAAGATAATAAAGTCACATTTTGTGATTAATGGTCACATATTCATAATTTTAAGTTACAGATTTATTTACTGGTCACATATCGTCAAATTTTTTGATCGCAAATTATTTCGAGGTCACATATCAAAAAATTTGTAGGTCACAAATTATTTCGAGGTCACAGATTTTTAAATTAGTTGGTCACAAATTATTTCGAGGTCACAGATTATTAAAATTTTAGGTCACATTTGAGTAATTGGTCACAGATTGACAAAATTTTGGTCACAGAATGACAAAAATTTGGTCACAGATTGCCGATACTTGGTCACAGGTCACAGATCGACCAACACAGACTACCCAGCCACAAAACACACGACTGAACCCCAACATCGATTGATCCACCACCACCAAAAGCCAACCACAACCACCACCATGACCAACAACAATAGATCCACCAACCCCAACAAAAATAGACCAACAGCCAACCACCACCACCAGCCAACAATAGATCCACCACCACCAACGGCCAACCACAACCACCACCGCCGGCCAACAACAATAGATCCACCAACCCCAACAACAATAGACCAACCCCCGCTGCGCCACCTCAAACCACCACCCACAATAGCCCAACAATAGTTACGCCATTTGCCGCCTTCGCGGCACGTCGGCTGGCTGCGAAGGCGAAGCGGTCGCCGCGACGATGGTCGCCGCTAGCGGCGACCGCGCTGCGAATCGCGATAGCTGGCATTGCTGTTGCTGTCGATTCGCAAAGAAAGAGGGGGTGGGGAGGGGGGGTAGAGCCGTGGAGGGGGAGGGAAGAGAGAGGAGAGGGGAGGGGAGGCGAGGGGAAGACGGGGAGGGAGAAAGAGAGGGGAAGACGGGGAGGGAGAAAGAGAGAGGGGAAGGGGAAGGGGAAGGTAAATAATTAGGGTTAAACAGCTTTTATACCACCTGATTTTTGAATAATAAAATTTGGTCCCTGAATTTTGAATTCCAATCTTTAAACACCTGAATTATTATAATTTCTCTTTCTTTTCCGCCCAGAAAGTATGGGCCTTGTTCAGCGGTTATTGGGCTGAGGATTGACACGGAACTATGCTAAAGAATATGGAAAATTATCCCTTGTTTAACAATCATTATTTTGTTGTAAATGATAAATTTATTAGTAAATGACAATTGTACTCCTATAACCCTAGTAATTATTACAATTGTATCCATAATCCTTCCATATAAATATGAAACTTTGATTTTCAATAAAATGCATAAATCTATTTACTTCTATCGATCTCCTCACTTTTTCTCTCTAATTTATAACACGTTATCAGTACGAGTTTCTAAAAATTAAAGTGAATTAGTTAGAAGATAATGATTTTTATAAGTACAATCATCTGTGACATATACCAAAATTAATTTGGCGACATGCGAATTTTTTTTTATCAATTCACGAATCCAATTAATGTTTTCTTATTGATTTATAGAATTAAGCAAACACGTAGATAGAGGATTTATGCATAGCTATTCTAGTGTTTATTTTACTTATGTATAATGATTATTTTACTAATGTATGTACTAATCAATCATGATTATTTTATTGTATTATGAATTATGATTATTTTGTATGTATAAAATATTTGTTCCTATATCCTACTTGTGTGAATTTTATATAAATTCAATGGTGACACTTTTTATGCATCTATTTGATTAATCAATGATGAAACCAAATTATTTCGATAATTTTCCAAGAGAATATTATATATTATTTTTGAAAGGAAATAATTTAATCAATATTGCAGAAGAATATTGTATATTATTCTTGAAATGAAATAATCTTAATCAATATTCTTTTATAATATTTTATATTATTTTTGAAAGAAAATGATCTTAATTAATATTCCAAAAAAATATTACTTGCTCCTAAAGAATATAATTAAATATGATCTACGTAAATTATGTCTTTACTCAAGTAAATTCTTGTATAGTTTATTATAGTAATATTTGATTGCTCTTAAAAGTATGAATTATAATTTTCAATATTTCATAAAAATATAGACATATTGCTTTGAATGTGCAATAATAAAATACAACATATTCACGAAATAGCACATTTTCGAAAAATGTATCATTTTGAATTCATGTTTATCCCTAAAGGAAAACATATAACTAATGACATATGGAGATTGATTAGTTTGATTATTTGAATGATATATGAGTATATAATGTTTAATCATATTCTTCAAAATTAAATAATTGAATTATATCTTATATTGAACCAGAAGTTCAATTTGACTTTATCGTTCGGTATGATCAGTTGGACCATCACTTGATCAATAATGATGCGGAATTAAAAATTCAAATAAATATTCAATGAAGAACTAGAAGATTCTTCAAACGAATGAAATCGTATATAATGTTTGTTCTCTTTCATGAAATTTTTTCATTAACCATCACTAGCTAAAATACGGACTAAATTCTCTATATTTCTGAAAATTAATCATGGTGATAAATGAGGCGCATCATCATCTACGTTGACCATTTAAATATTATTTGTATCTAATAGATTTGATACAAATACGAGATGATTGTGTGGTGTTCGTAACCTGAAATTTGTAAAATTACTGTTTAAATTATGAGCATAATTTTCAAATTGTACAATCAAGGCAGTTTGTCTTGTTAATGCTAGTGAGCTTAAATCTCAACATTTTAATAAGTGTTTAGTTGGGATGTCGATAAATAGTTTAATGATATTGCATGTTAAACACCCCAAATTAATTTAATTGAGAACAAAATATTTCTCATTTTTGTTTAGGAAATGTTATTACGCATCATGTCAATATCATAGTTATTCCTATTATAATGGTTGTGGTCAAAGTCTAATTTTTCATCTACTTATTTTGATAGTATATCTAAAATTGATTGGCCACAATGCAACAAGATGGAAAGCAAAAATGCTGAAAATAAATGAGTAATTTTAACTCCAAATCCTAACGGGTGAAAATTTATAACGCAATTTACTAATTGTCAATTTGATTTGACAATTTCTAAGCATTACGGGGAGAAATTAAGAAGTTGAAAATAATGTATAAATACGTCATTATTTAAATTCTCACAAAATGTCATTCGAACTAAAAATTCGAAAGATAATTCATTTATATGCATTTAATGACCAAAATGATCAATAATATCTCACACATCAGCTTCAAAATCTCCAACTCGAATTAATGTCCTAGGGAACAATTAGTTAATTATATGATATTTGATAGCATGTTTGAAGCGTGATGATATTTGATTTTAATATAAAAATTTTCAAACGAAAATGGAGTAATTAGCAAAGATGGTCTCATTAAATAGTCATATACACTTGATGAGTATTTAGACATAAAAGGTTTTTAAACCCTAGAAGAAGTTTAGGCACCTAAAATAATAAAATTTGAGATATCTCAATAAGTTATGTCATTATGGAGAAATAAATAAAATCGAAAATAAAAGGTTGTTGACAATATTTTTGTATATAATGTACCGATGCATATTATGAGTAGCGAAGATATCGAAATAAGGGCTTGTTTGGGAATGATTAAAATCCAATTAAAATTGAAAATATAGCCATTATTGGGTCCCACTCGTCTAATAAAAGTCAACTCCAACAGCTATATTTTCAATTTTAATCTGATTTTAATCACTTTCAAACAAGCTCTAAATTCTCCATCGATCGAAGTAATGATTGACCAAATAAAATGATGTGATTCTAGAAAATTAATTAGAGAAGCCTGAAATTTCTAGGCCAATCCTAGAAAAATTGAATTTATTAGAGAAATCTAATATTTCTGGATTTTCAATTTGAACACATAAATGTGCATACTTCTGCAAAATGAAAATGAAAAAAAGTAAAGTCGTAATATGAAATATACAACTCTTTGCTTAATGAATTCTGCAAATGCTTGTATAAAGAAATAAGTTATCACGTGGAGGATGTAATCAAAGTTTCTACAGTTAGCATGATAATACATGAAATTTGATATGCGTATAATATTTGTGATTATGGTCAACTTATCTTAAATAAATTTACTATTATCCTTGAATAATTTAATATATTTGAAGTATAGCTCAAGTGATATTATCATGAAGGGGAGTGAATACACGTTGTATTCTTTTTTCCTTCACCAAAGTTTTGTCCCATTGAATTTTTCTAACAATGTTTTTAATGGGACAACATTTGAAGCATATTCTTTGTATAATGACTATCCATAACATGCAAAACATTGCACTCATAATAACTTCGATATATATATATGAAACTCTCGAAGAGATCAACAAGAGCTATTTTTTGAATCATGTTACTACAGTTATCAAAAGTTGATAAATATCTCGTATGAAGAAAGTGTTAGTTGAAGGCTATAACAAGACAACGTGAAACTTGATTCACCATAATTGAAAATTTGAAAATAATGACGTAAAAGACAAGGATGAATTGATGCAAGGATTGTAATCATGGAGAGTAGCCATAGTTTTATTCCTTCGATCAAGTTTTATCCCACTAGATTTTTTGACAAGGTTTTAATGAGGTAGGTATTTTGTAATGTGTCATTTAATAAAGAGTGTTGTAAATGGTAAGTTTATTAGTAAATAACAATTGTACCCCTGTATCCATAGAAATTATTACCATTGTATCTATAATTCTTCCCTATAAATATAAGAGTTTGATTCTCACTAAAACAAACAAGTTTATTGACATCTCTCTCTCTTCTCTCCTTTTCTCTTTAGTTTATAATATATTTGAGAAAAACAATGGTTTCAGCAGTACTTTTTAGAAGGATGTGTGTTAAAAAATAGGGAAAAATTTTGGATTTACGTGGAAAATATTTTATTGTATGATTAAAAATGAGTATGTAGAAAAAAAAAGTTTTTCAAATAATGATTGTCAAACAGTGGCTTAATACGAATAATGTTATTTGTATAAAACTAAGAATCATGAGTGATGAAATTAGAAGGTCATTTAAATGTGTGAGTACGTGACTCAATCTATTGCCACATCTCTCTGATACGTATGTATAGAATTACTCTTCAAATAAAGGGAAAATTTATTACTCGAATAATGTTAATTCTATATAAGGTGTTGCATAACGATTTACATGTCAAAAAGAAAGTGGGAAGTTTTTTTTTTTTTTTTTTGGTTGAAGAAATCCTAATCTAACCATATATCACCAATCATGTGTATGTAAATAATTATGTAGATTATTATGTACATGTAGTATAACCGATTTAAGATTACGTTTAAAAAAAGGACCATGCTACACGTATCTATCGCTTACAATTTTTTTTACTTAATGTTGATGTTGCAAAATTTTGACCCAAAATATTGCCAACCATTAAAAAAAAATTCCCCAATTTAGTTTTACTTTTAATCCATCCATTATCTCTCGCGGAACAAATGGAAAGACAAACAAACATTCCAAAACTTTCTCGACGACTTTTCTGGTATCGACGCTGGTAAAATTGAGTCGTAAACATCAAATTTGGCGATATCAACACAAGTAAGATATTATTTTGTTATGTTCATGTGAAATCTTGATATGGATTCCATTATTTTTAAATCGATTTCCTTTTTTTTACAAGTTAATGTTCAAGAGATCCCAACCATCTCCTTCTCCACCACTCCCCATTTGTCGATTCACGCAGTTAATTACTTATTTGGCTGTTTTTATTTGAATATGTGAGATTACTACTGGTGTAAACTCTTATTTTCTATCCATCGCTCCCACCAATTTTTATGTCTGCTATAGTAGATTACTATTGCTGTAAATACAAATGGGTTTTATGTAAAATCGTGAATTTTTATGACATAGATTTATGCTCTGTCAACCACTCCCCACCATTTGTTTATGTGATATCTTCTCAAGTTGTTTTATATATATGTATGTATATTCGATAAACTCATAAATGTTAATTTATTAAATTTTGATTTCGAATGTCGATATATATATAAGATCTTTAGGGATGGAATTGTGATTTGAGATGTCATGCATTTGCATATGTACTCCCTTATTTACTAGTGAAAGTGATAGTTTGGAAGCCTATTATTACCACCAGTTTTGTTTTGATACACTTACACTGTGGTTGATAGCTTTATTTACACTCTTTGACATAACACATGATTTTACCATTGATTTTAACAATGCTTACTCAAATCAATGGCCTCAATTTTGACCTACAATGGGTGTCAAACTAGTTGTACTTCATGGGCGTACAACTAGGGTCGACCTTGTGGCGAGGCGGATGTGGCCTGTGTCTCAGGCCCAAAACAGGAGGGGGCATCATTTTTTACCTCCTTTTTTAATTATTAAATGAATTAAATGGAAAATTTGTTTTCATTCCTTTCCTCCATCTTTGCTCGACGCCATCACGCCTCAACTGCTTCGCCTTTAACTCCAATTGGACCGTCGAGCAGGCGATGGCCTCATTTCCTTAAACGGCTTCTTCTCTTCTTCCATTCCCTTCACTCTTTCACAAATAACAACAAGAGAACAAATCACAACAAGCTGGCCCTTTTTCTAACCATAATCTCGCGACGGCGCGAGGAGTCCTTCGCCAATCGCCACCTCCAGCTAGCCATTGTCAGCTACGGAGCCACCAAGAGAGGGCCAGATCAGATGCCAAGGCCCCCCAGTGCAATCTGTGAGGACCTATACAAATTGTATTTGTAAAATTATAAGTTGTGGCTCCATCCTAAAATAACATGATATATAAATAGAACAACATGGAATTGTGGATCCATTGATTAAAATTTTCTTTTGCTATTTTTCCATCACGACAAACGATTTACATCAAACTGTAAGAGGGATTTTTTATCACAACCAAAGAACTGCATCAAACATTTAGTATTATGTTATACGACATCGATTTTTGTGACATCATTTTCCCCTTGAAGTTGTGATGAATACACACACACACACAAGTTGAAATAGTGTGCATATATTTTTTCAAAAAATTGTGTCAAATGTGACATTTATTCCCTCGTATGTCTTGTCGTTGAAATTGTGACCTCAAATGTACTGGACCGAGTTTATATCTATACTAATTATACTAGAGACATCAGTTGTATATAACATTATGTGTGTGGTGTTCTTATTGTTGTGATTTATTTTCACTCAAAAGTTTTGAAAAATATGTAGAGAATGGGTCTTTGTTATCTTTTTCTCAAAACGTGAGATAAATAACATTTTTCAATATATTTTGAATGAATTGTAGTAACAACATGTGTTGCACGTCTTATGTATCGGATGAATGATATATATAATATTTATTAATTCTGTTTTTGAAAGTAATTGAGGTAATTGATATTGTTAAATGAAAAATTAAAATTGTTGAAAATAATATACATGAATAAAATATTTTATGAAATTATATATATAATGTGAAAATGTTGAATGAACTAAAATGTAATGTTTTGATTACAATAACACTTTTATACACATAATATTTTTTGTCAATGTGACACAGTTTTTCTTCTTTTAATTTTTTGCTTTTATAAATACTTTTGATGTTTGCATTGAAACAATGTGAGAAAATGCTACGTATAGTTGCCCATGAGAGAATACATGTTAAAAAAGAAATATTTTAAAAGTATGCACTGTTTGTCCTTAAACCTTGTAATGGTCATTGCAAAGTATAGACGTATTGAAAATTGTTTGCTCTTGAATTTGAATGGATTTCCTTCATCATTTGCTGGAGTTAATGGGGATTATGGGATGGATGTTCGAAAAAACGACTCCATTGTTATGAACTGAATTCATACCCTCTCTTTGCAACAAGTATAAATTAAAAAAACACACAATTATTAGACTTTGTAAATAAATTGAGAATTAGCTTGGATTGCTAACTCCTTTACATAGAATAATTATTAGATTAAATTTCAACATAAATAAATAAATAAATTGATTACACTGCATATAATTTGATTTCGCATTCTAATGTGTGTTTAAATCAATAAACAACGAATGAGATATACACCAACGTACTAAGAGACTTTTATCTTTAGCTATTTATGAGTAATGAAATAGTTTTACCATAATTTAAAATTTTAAAAATATTCTGAATCTCGATAATAAAAAAATCTCATTTACACTAAACAACCCAAAATATTAAAAGAACATTCTTATTTGTAGTTCACATAATATTAAAAAACGTATACCATATGAAAATATTCACAACAGTCTTATTTGTAGTACTTCACATAATTTGCAAATATGTAAACCATATAAAAGTATTCATACCTACACAAATTATTGGAACACATAATATTTCAAGTAGAGATACAAAATGCACCAAAGTGGATAATCAAATTGTGTATTAAAAAATAAAATTCTTACATAAAAACATTTAATATATGCAAACACTAATTCTTAAAGAGTATGTAATTTGTTCAATGAGAATTTGAAATACAGATTTTTAGATTCCACACAAAAGATAGAAAATGAGAATTAAATACGAAATGAAAATGAAAATACAAAAAAGAACATACTTTGAGGATGAAGAACTAAAAATAAAAAATTATCAAAAATTGAATTGAATTGACAATAAGCATGCATGTCAAAAATTATTAAATTCTACCACTTTTACAAGCAACTTGCATACTTTTTAGGTCCAAAATATATTGGCAAAGTCCGTATTTAAAACATCAATTCATTGAACTGTAATTAAGGTTAAATTGAAGGGGGTTGGGAGTCTTAGAAAGGAATCAAAATCAGCTCAAGAAAATCAAGATGCGACAAAATTGCTTGTTGGCTGTCAGTGACTATTCAGCTATTTTGGGTCCGAAACGGGACGCCTAGGCACCTACAATGCGCAAGGGATACAGCAGGGACGGGAGAAAAAGGTCTCCTTGTTGCGCCTTTTGTATTCTATTTCATCCATAACTCATTTGGCTTTTCTATGCACTCCACGAAGTGTAGGCTCTTTAAAGACATAATATAACAATTAGATCATTGTTGTATACGTTAAAAACTTGAGAAAATTGTTTAGATTTAGATTGAGAGTATCAAATCATGTAAGATAATTTTAGTTTCTTTGTATAATAAATTCTTCTCTTCTTCAACAAAAACCCTGTGTTCTTGTGTGATTATTTACATATTGCTCTTATTTTTTAGTCTTTAATAGTTGGCCCGATTTTCAACAATTGGTATCAGAGCTGAAAGTTTTTTGGTGGGTCTTGGGAGGTCCAAATTGGATATTAAAGTGAGGTTGAAATAAGGTAAATTATTTTAGGGATGGCAACTATGAAATTCGAGATTCTGCTTTTAGATCAAAACAATAGATTCTCTTTGTGCCAAATCAGTATGTGAGCTGTTCTTGCTCAATTGGAATTGGATGATACTTTGTTGGGAATAGATAGAATATCTTAATAATGACTACGGAGAAGAAGCAACGCAAGGATCGAAAAATCCTATTATGGATACATCTTCATCTTTTTAATCAAATTCTTCAAGACATGGTAAATGAGAAAAGTGTCGCTGGATTGTGGTTGAAATTGGAGTAGCTTTGTATAATAAAGAGCTTGACCATTGAGTTACACTAGAAGCAGCGCTTGTATTCTCATCGATTAACGGAAGGTAGATCTTTGAGAGATCACCTATCGGTGTTCAAGGAAATCGTCGCTAACTTGGAGACCATGGAGGTCAAGTACAATGAAAATGATTTAGAGCTGATATTGTTATGTTCGTTGCCGCATTTATATGTGACTTTTAGAGATATCATTCTCTATATTCATGATATTCTTACTATTGATGAGGTATATGATGTGCTTTATTTTGAAGAGAAGATGAAGCATCTAGTAGTCAGATCCAAGGTCCAAGCAGAGGGTTTTATTATTTGTAAAAGAAAGACGATGGTCATGGAAGGGGCAGAATCAAGGGTAGCAACAATGATAAAGTTATTGGTATTGCAACAACAAGGGACACATGATGAGAGATTTCTATGAGTGATGGAATAGGTTCGCTTCTACAGATCAGAAGGAACAACTAGAAAATTTTAGTAACGTCAATCTTGCAGAAGAAGACAGTAATGGAGATCTTTTAGCAATTACTGATGGTAACTCCTAACATGACGAGGATTGAATTTTTGATTCGACTTGTATGTTTAGTATGTGTTCAAACCGGGATTGATTTTCTTCATATGAAACAGTTACAAGGGGTTCCACAATGATAGGAAATAACGAGCCTTGTAAAATAGCTGGGATTGGTAATGTTAAAATCAAGATGTTTGATAGGACATTAAAGTACTTGGCCAAGTTCGACATGTTCTAGGTATAAACAAGAATTTAATCTTTTTGAGTACTCTTGATTCAAAAGAATGAAAGTACATTGGTGGAGATGGAGTTTTGAAAGTTAGCAAGGGTGTTCGGGTTGTGCTAAAGGGGAGGAGAAACTCTTGGTTATATGTGTTCAAAGGATCGATGGTCATTGTAGATGCAGGTGTAGCTTATGGTTCAATAAGCAATAACTTGGGTAGAGTTGATTGTGATCGGATTGTTCATGGTGATTCGAACAATAATACTGGGGAGTCTTCATGTAGCTTAGGTGGAGCTAGTTGTGATCTTATTGGTCGTGGAGCTTGTAATGATTTGAGTAGGTTTGACAACTCATGTGGAGTTGGAAGTGCTCATGGTGATTCAAGCAGATTTGGTGACTGATGAGTGCTCCACACCCACGATATTTATACCACTTAATTCGTTATTTTGTTACGCTTGAGAGAGTTTTAGACTGTTTTTATGTGTGTTTTGATATTGTGATGTAGGTTGATGAAATTGAAGAAAATAAATAAAAATTGATAAATTTGGAGAAAATGGCTAAATTGTAAGAGCTCCAAAGTTCAGGGACTAAAGCGCAATTATTCAAAAGTTGCGTCAAACCTCATGATGAAGATGTGAGAGTGTTAATGGTCAATTGGATGAAGAAAGATGTCAAAGGGATCAAATATAACCAAAGAGTGATCACACATCAAATTCCAACCGAAAAAGTTTTGCTCCGGATTTTTTGTCTCATATTGAGACTCACTTTTGACATAGTAAACAATCGAATTGGAGGATGATCTCTAAATCAAACTTGTAGCCCTTTGCGTTAGGTTTCTAACGCATCATCTCAATCGGATATCAGGAGAAAAGGTTATGATAAAAATATTGAAGGAAGGTGTAGTCTATCATTTTACCCGAATCGGGCGCCGCGGCGCACCCACTGTTCTGAAAATCAGCAGAATAGGCGGCGCCTAGACGTCACGACCCGAGAAAGAAAAAAAACCTATTTTTATATTTTTGTTTTGCCCGGCCCAACTCCAATCCGTGTTATTATCTATTGAGGCTATAATACAAGTTTGAAGACCTAATTCAAGGGGGAGAAGATGGCTTAGAAGACAACACAAAGGAAAATTGATTTAGAGCTAAAACAACAAGGATTTGGAGGAGAATTCAAGCTGCAAAAGATTTTTTCTTCCTTTTCTCTTTATGTTTTCATTATAAATTGTGATGATTTCATAAATTTCATTATGAACTAAACATTTTATCTAGGGTTTGATGTAACCAACTTAAGATTATGTGTCGATGATTTTATAATTATTTCTATTTGATTTTCTTGCTTATATTTAATTGTGTCATGATTGTAATATTTTCAATTACCTAATCAATAATTGAATGAATAGATGCTAGTCAATTCCATCACTAGAAAGAGAGGAATTTAGGTGTGATCATAGGATTGACACAACGTAGGTTTTATGGGTTTCGAGAGAAAGTGTAAAATCTATGAAATTTACTCCACAAAAAATCGGACTTTGATCAATTCTAGCATTTAATTCAGAATAGACATATTAGGATTGAATTATAGGATAAATTTCTAACCGACACTTGAGAGAGGGGAGAGAGATACAATTGGATTCTTGCTTTTAAATATGGAATAATTTGATGTCATTGAATCATAATTGAAAGTTGGTGAAATCACTCCCTAGGCTTTCTCATTTTGATAATTTATATTCTCCAATTTTGTCATAGTATTTTACCTTTTTGATTAGTTTAAAACAATCAATCAACCATTCATCAATTGTGTAGATAAAATAGAAGTTGCATAATTATAATACTTGGTGGAAATTAAATTACAATCTCTGTGGGTTCGACACTCTTACTCTATTACTATATTACAAAACTTGAACCCGTACACTTGCGGCATAAATTCACGTTGTATAAAACGCGTGACAGTGACTCGCCTGCAGCTAAAAGTGAATGAGATTATTCAAGAAAAGATGGCGTGCAAGGTAGTTCTGTTGGTAGGTACAGTTTGGATTCTATTCACAATTGCTAAGTATGCCTGACAGGGGCATGGTGTGCTCGGAAGGGGTATGGTGGAAGAGTTGGAGAATGACTTGAAAGTGTGAAAACTCAATTCCTTGCAGTGGAATTTGGGTCAAGATGGAGTTTGTTACATTATGACTCAAACTCCATGGGATTTAGAAGTTTTATTCATGGAGGAAGCCTGATTTGAAAGTCCAGATTGATAAGAGATCAAATTTCATCATGAATTAAGTGTTTGATTGGGAAAATGACTTTAGAATCGATGAAAAAATGTTTTGAAAGCATTTGGTTAGCAATTGGGAGTCTAAGCGTGGAGGTGCCGACAGCGCACAAGGATACAGCTGGCATCGAGGCGTCCGATGGGTGACATGTGCAGCGCCACCTAGATAGGAGAAAAAGGTCTCCTTGTTGATTTCTATCGCGTTTTGTGTTCTACTTCATCCATAACTCTAAGATTTGAATCCTATATATACTTCACGAAGTGTAGGATCTTTAAAGACATAACATAACAATTAGATCATTGTTTTATATTAGAAGTTTGAGAGAATTGTTTAGATTTAAATTGAGAGTATCAAATCTTATAAAATAATTTTAGTTTCTTGGTATAATAAATTATTCTCTTCTTTCACAAAAATTTTGTGTTCTTGTATGATCCGTTATTTTCATATTGCTCTTATTTTCTCGTATTTATTATTTGGCCCGATTTTCAACATAAGCAATTAAATTACTTTAAGAGACGACATAAGATGAAGTTTATAGATTAAAAAAATGATTTTGCTGAATCTTTTGTACTTTTTTTTATGCATTTGTTTTGTGTGTACGATATAGTGGACCTTTGAGTTCGATATCGTTTGGCTTGTCCATTTTCCTTCATTTGACTTTGATCCACTTTTCATCTAGTCTCCAAACTTCTACCTTGCCATTTTCGATATAATATGACTTTTCTATTTTATCCAATTCAATTTCAACTATGTACACTTCCACTCTTACATCGGGCTTAATCGCAAAATCAATTTTTGGACAATCAATAAAGTCGAAAAAATGTAAGTTGATTTCATTCTCATTGATCGCCACATCCTCATTTAATTCCGTTGTGATCAACACGTCATTCTCTTTAATCTCTTCTTCCATAGTTGATATATCTTTGGGTTGAATGATCGATCCATAATCTAGATCCACAGACAATGAGAAGTCGGTCTCGTTGACTCCTTTGATGGGATTGTACCCCCATTGTTGAAATCCTTCCCAGTACATGAAATCTCCCATGAGCATATCGTTTTCATCCAATTTGACAAGTTCTTTAAAGTACCGTGCAAGTACCTTCTCGTTCAATAGTGGAGGACCATCTCCCACAAATTTGATGTCCTTATCCCAATCGTCGACACAAAATCTCCCATGAGCATGTAGTCTTCATCAGATTTTTCAATTGCTTGTTTTCTACACATCAAATATTTTCGAAATCTCAGAAGTTTCGACGTGTGTAACTTAGAGAACAAGCATTTCCCAGTACAATGCACTGCGTAACAATTTTTACAACTTGGATATTCTCCAAGCATATCTTGACAATTCATATAGAGATTTGTCATTGCAATTTTTTGTTACTTTACCAATGTCAGAATCATGATAAATATCTGAAAAGTACAAAGAGAGAATACCAACAGAAGATAGATTAAAACTATAGGGGGTTAGTTAAATAATATAAAAAAGAAAATAAAGGATAGTAAATAACAAACAAAATCAAATAACAGTTAAAAATAAAATAAACTAAGACTAAAAGTAAATAGTCCCCGATAACGGTGCCAAAAACTTGTTGCGTTTTTTATATCGCAAGTGTACGATACCGTAAAAAGTAATATAGTGGACCTTTAAATCCGAATTTCGTTCCCACGGGGACTATACTTAGAATTTAGAGGGTGTTTGAAACCCATTTTTTGGAGAATGAAATTTTTGGAATAGTGATTGATGGAAGATTATGTGGTGGAAAAGTTATCAAAAGTTTTAGATTTGTGTGTAATATTATTTTATTGGAAGAATATGTGGTTGAAATGAAGAGAGAAAAAAAATAAGAATGAGAATTAGATAAAAATGGGTGTCAAACATGGCCTTAATCTAATTTTTCTAACTCCTATTTGACAAAAGAAAATAAATAATTATGATGACTGTAATTATTTTTCCTAACTATTTTTAACTAATGAAAAATATAAAATGATTACAAACAATGAAAAATTGAAAATTCAAATATGTGATGAATATTAGAGAATAACAATTTCGTCTGTTAATCTTCTTTATTCTTAATTCAAAATTCATAATTTAATGTAGTGTTCGATCGATTCTTCTATTGTATTCAATTTACATCTCTCGAGTTCTCATTAAGTCTATTTAACTAATTAAATTTCATATCTCTATATGAATCAATTTTAGTTAAACGAAACACAAGTTCTAAGAATTCAAATTATGACCACAATAGTTAGTATAGGTATCTCTACACGTTATACTAATTTGCCAAATTTTATTATATGGTCTAAATCTCAAACTCACCTCTTGATTCGTAAGAGACTCACACAATCATCAAATTATTGATCAATTAATTTAATGTATTAAATTCATAATAAAACCAACATATAAATAAATAAATAAATCACATAAATCTTGAATAAAGAAATAAAGGATCACAAGTCGACTACATTGTTTTCCCTAATATAAAAATTAATTATTCATATTGTAAAAATAAAAAGCACAAAAGTGGAAAGAAATCATCAAAAATTGACAAAACGTGAAAATTTATGGTATTTGCACTTTCCTTTTCTTTTTCCTTTCTTTTTCTTCTTTCTCTTTCTTCTTCCCTGCACGTTTTTTCCTTCCTTAGTTGACTTTTCTTCTCTTTCTCTTTCTTCCTCTTTCTTTTTTCTCTTTTCTTCTTTCTTTCTCTCTTTCTTTTCTGCTTTCTTCTGCCCCTCCTCCCTTCTTTTTCCTCCGTCCGTGTGTATCTTATCTAATATATATATATATAGGATTAAATATGTGTGTTTAATTTGGGCCTCCAATTAAAATTTTCAATAGAAGTCTATTGAGGTCCATTTCATTTCAACTCATTTAATATATTATTTCTTTCCAAGGTTTCATCTTTGGACTGCTATTTTTCACCACTTTTTCATTCTTCTCTTCAATTCTTCATTAAACATAAAATTTTACCTACAACACAATATAACATAAATTAAGTAGAATTTAATCTAAAAATAAATAAAACATCATAATTTATGGCCACAAATAAGTGTATAAATGATGTAGTACATCACAACTACAATTGATAGTTTCACTATATCTAAAAGTTTGTCTTTTTTTAAATTATCTTTTCTAATTTCCTTTCTAATTGTAATAGGTTTATTCTTAAAGTTTATTTAGATTAGGATTAGTTTATTTCCTTTTAGAATTTAATTTCCTTATTTTAATTTCCTTTTATTAATAGGATTAGGGATAATTTGGCCTATAGGGTATTGTACACTTTTTAATCAATCAATCATATATCAATATAAAGCAAGATTATTTCAATATAATTCTTATTTTCAATTCTTATTACAAGAATTTCTAAACGCTTCCGCACCAAAATTGTTATTAGAGCAAGGAATTCACCTCAATCTGATGGCTGAGGACAGTAGGAGTGGCAAACAAACGACCGACAACGAACGGAGGTTTGAAAAAATTGAGCAACGACTAGAAGGGATGGATGAAGCTCTTTACAATATCACGCAGATGCTAATTGCGATAACTATTAAGAAGCATCATGCACCCAGGGCAGAATAGACGGGTGGGCAGAAATATGTACAAAGAGATATCAACTTAGATTCCAACGATGAGGAAGAAGATGCTAATTTGAATGTAAGAAATCATGGAGTTCCAGCAAGAAGGGAGTCGCGCCCTATTACCCATCCCCACGTCGACCCGGGTGTGGGGGAAGGACTCCGTCCCCTTGCAGATAATCGACTTCGGTAGCAGAACCCAGAAATTCATGATCGAGTTGCCTGGCGCGCGAACCCAATCGCGAATCGTGACCCTTGCGAGGCTGCCCCTCTACGGTTCTACGAGAGAAGAAATAGGCGAGATGAAGGTAACCTCCGATGAAGGGTTCCAATCGGCGGCGACGAAGAGCTCAGTGACCGACCGCAAGCTCCGACGAAAAATCTTGAGCGAGAGGCAGAGACGCTATTTGATTTCAGGAAAGGAATCAATTTTGACCCGCACAATTTTAACCGTGGTTACAATGTTAACCGAGAAGTTAATTTTGATCAAGATCCTAATTTTCAGCCGAGGGATAGAGGCTTTAAACGAAGAAGGCCAAGAGGTTTTGATTATTCATCCGAAAAAGAAGATAATTTTCAACCAAGGGCTAATAATCGAGGTACAAATGTTCAAGAATTTAAGATGAAGATGGACTTGCCAAGTTTTGACGGCCGATTAAATATTGAAGATTTTTTGGATTGGATCCATACCGTCGAAAATTTTTTCGACTATTTGAATATCTCGGAACAAAGCCAAGTTAAGCTTGTAGCGTATAAATTAAAGGGTGGAGTTTCGGCATGGTGGGAACAACTTCAATTTAATCGTCAACGACAAGGAAAACAACGTGTGCAAACTTGGCCCAAGATGAAACGGTTATTGCAAAGACGATTTCTCCCCCCAGATTATGAGCAATTTTTGTACCAGCAATATCAGAATTGTCGACAGAACAATCGAACAGTAAATGAGTACACAGGGGAATTCTATCGTTTAAATGCCCGAGTTAATTTGTCCGAAACAGAAGCTCAATTAATTGCTCGATATATAGGAGGCCTAAAATTAGTCATTCAAGATCGACTAGCTCTTCAAAAGGTTTGGACCATGACAAATGCAGTCAATTTAGTAATGAAAGTAGAAAATTAGATGAATAGGACCACATCCCGTACTCAAGGCAATTTTTTACGACCACTTCAAGAAATTTATTCTACTCCAAAGAGTGCAACGACATCAGGCAACAATAATAATAACAGTAAGGATACCACGCCAATTCAGAATTCGGCACATAATCAAAGTGGAACTTCAGCTTCTGTTCAATCTAACATCCAAAACAGAAACCAAGCACAGCAACGAACAAATAATGACCCTTATGCGCATCCTAATCTTGGAAAGTGCTATCGGTGTAACCAACCAGGACATCTTTCAAATAGCTATCCAAACAGGCGATCCATTAACATTGTAGAAGAGGGCGAAAGTGATGAAGAACAAAATTTTGAAGACGGTAACTATGAGGGTGATAATGTTGCAGATGCAAATACTGAGGAAGAGTTGGCGTGTATTGTCCAATGCCTTTTACTTGCACCCGAAAATGCCTGATAACTCACAACGACACAAAATCTTCCGGACTCGGTGTACTATTCGTAGTAAGGTATGCAACCTAATCATTGATAGCGGTAGTAGTGAGAACGTCATTTCCAAAGCAGTGGTAAAAGCTCTAAATCTAAAGATTGAGAGACACCATTCTCCATACAAGATTGCATGGATTAAAAAAGGCCAGAAGTTCAAGTTCTAGAAATTTGTAAGGTTCCTTTGTCGATTGGGAAATATTACAAAGATGAGATCATGTGCGATGTGGTGGATATGGATGCTTGTCATATATTATTGGGTCGTCCATGGCACTATAACGTTGATGCCACTTATAAGGGGCGAGATAACACTTTCATATTTTGGTGGTTTGATAAGAAGATCGTTTTAGTACCACAATCTCAACCTTTGGAAAATAATCCTGCTATCAAGGAAGATAAACCACTTTTTACCAACATATCAGGCCCAGAATTCTTCGACCAAGTAAAAGAGCCGAGCACTATACTACCATTAGTAGTTAAAGGTCACTTGGAAGCAACTATACAAATTCCGGCCAAAGTTCAAAAGTGAATTGTTGATTTTGCTGATATAGTACCTAATGAGTTACCAAGCGAGTTGCCCCCTATGCGAAACATTCAACATAATATTGATTTGGCACCTGAAGCTAGTTTGCCTAACTTACCACATTATAAAATGAGCACAGTTGAACATGAAGAGTTACGGCGACAGGTTAATAAGTTACTTGATAAAGGATTGATCCGTGAGAGCATGAGTCCTTGTGCAGTTCCCACTTTACTCACTCCAAAGAAGGATGACAGTTGGCAAATGTGTATAAACAGTCGTGCTATTAATAAAATAACAATCAAGAATTACTTTCCCATCCCGCATCTTAATGATATAATTGACAGATTACAAGGGGCAGTGGTATTCACCAAACTTGATTTAAGGAGTAGCTATCATCAAATCCGTATTCGAACTGGCGACGAGTGGAAGACAGCTTTTAAAACCAATGATGGTCTCCACGAGTGGTTAGTGATGCCATTTGGGCTGTCGAACGCACCAAGCACATTCATGCTATTAATGAACCAAGTTCTTCGTCCTTTTGTGGGAAAATTTGTGGTGGTTTATTTTGATGATATTCTTATCTATAGCAAGAATGAAGATGAGCACTTGTCACATCTTAAAGAAGTTCTCTCCGTCCTGCGAGATAATAAATTGTATATCAATCTCAAAAAATGCATATTTATGACTGATCAACTTTTATTTATTGGCTTTATTGTGGGAAAATGGTATCCAGGTTGATGAAACAAAGGTGAAAGCAATACACGAATGGCCAGCTCCTAAAATCGTGAGAGAAGTTTAAAGCTTTCATGGACTGTAACTTTTTACAGGCGTTTCATTCGAGGATTCAATGCAATCATGGCATATATTACCAATTGCTTGAAAAATGGTCAATTTCAATGGGGTAAAGCGCAAGAAAATAGTTTTGAGGCAATAAAAACCAAGTTATGCACTAAACCGGTGTTGGCACTACCTAACTTCGAAAAAGTATTTGAAGTTGATTGTGGTGCTTCAGTTATGGAAATTGGAGCAATATTATCTCAAGAAGGTCACCCAGTCGAATTTTTCAGTGAAAATGTTAGTGAGTCTCGACAAAAGTGGACTATTTATGAGTTAGAATTTTATGCCATTATTCGGGCTTTAAAGCATTGGGAACATTACTTGATACAACGAGAATTTGTGTTATTTACGGATCATCAAGTTTTGAAATTTATCAATTCTCAAAAAACAATGAATCCAATGCACGCTCTGTGGATCACCTTTTTACAGAAATTCACTTTTACTATAAAGCATAAATCAAGCCAACAGAATAAAGTAGCAGACGCTTTAAGTCGACGAGCATCTCTTTTAGCTACAATTAGTACAGAAGTAGTTGGGTTTGATTGCTTAAAGGAACTTTATGCAACTGATAAGGATTTTGGCAATATATGGACTCGATGCAGTAATAGAGAATTTATACCCGATTACCTATTTCAGGAAGGATTCTTATTTAAAGGAACGCAACTATGCATTCCTCGTTCTTCTTTGCGTGAACACTTGATTCGAGAATTACATGTAGGCGGATTAGGAGGACATGTTGGTCGAGATAAAACAATCAGCTTGGTTGAAGAAAGATTTTATTGGCCCCAACTAAAAAGAGACATTGGTCATTTTGTTCAACGTTGTCCAATATGTCAGAAAGCGAAAGGACCAAGCTCAAAATACTGGACTTTATACCCCATTACCTGTTCCAAAAATAATATGCCAAGACCTCACTAAGGATTTTGTTCTCGATCTTCCACGAACTCAACGAGGAGTTGATTTTGTTTTGGTTGTAATTGATCGATTTTCAAAAATGGCTCACTTCATTCCTTGTAAGAAAACTACAGATGCTTCTTATATGGCTAATTTATTTTTTCGTGAGATCGGTTGCCTACACGGCATTCCTCGTTCTATAACTTCTGATAGAGATGTCAAGTTTCTAAGTCACTTTTGGAGGACATTGTGGAGAATATTTGACACTTCTTTAAAGTTTAGTAGCGCGAGTCATCCACAAACGGATGGACAATAGAGGTGGCTAATCGAAATCTTGGCAATATGATTCAAGCAGTCAGTGGAGATGAACCAAAGCAGTGGGATGTTGCCCTTCCACAAATTGAATTTGCTTTTAATAGTATGCTTAATCGATCCACCAAGAAGACTCCATTTGAAGTCGTTTACACTAGTGTTCCAAGACATACAGTAGATTTGATTCGACTTCCGAATGTCAATTATAATGCAGAAGAGTTTGCTGAACGTATTCAAAGAATTCATCATGAAGTAAAACAAAATTTAGAAGATGCTAATATTCGTTATAGGACTGCTGTAGATCAACATCGACGCCTTAAGTTGTTCAACGAAGGTGATTTGGTGATGATCCATCTCCGCTAAAATTGTTTTCCTGTTGGCACTTACAATAAGCTTAAAGATAAGAAGATTGGTCCTTTTCGTATTCTTCAAAAGATTGGTGATAATGCTTACAAAGTTGATCTTCCCGCTGATATGAACATTTTTAATACTTTCAATGTTATTGATATCTTCGAATACTTTCCTCCAGATGAGTTTTCCTTATACCTACAAAACTCGAGGGTGAGTTTTATTCAAGTGGAGGGGATTGATGATGCACATGACAACTACAATTGATAGTTTCACTTTATCTAAGAGTTTGTCTTTTTTTAAATTATCTTTTCTAATTTCTTTTTCTAATTGTAATATGTTTATTCTTAAATTTTATTTAAATTAGGATTAGTTTATTTCCTTTTGGAATTTAGTATCCTTATTTTAATTTCCTTTTATTAATAGGATTAGGGATAATTTGACCTATAAATATAGGGGTATTGTACACTTTTTAATCAATCAATCATATATCAATACAAAACAAGATTATTTCAATATAGTTCTTATTTTCAATTCTTATTACAAGAATTTCTAAACGCTTCCGCACCAATAAACAACACTTATCAGTAGTATATAATAAAATATTTTTAAATTGATAGGTAAACACGATTTTTTCGAAAAAGTGGGCTCAAACTTCCTCTATTGGAATTCAGTAAAAGTGTGGGCCCATGTAAAACATGAATTAAATTTTAATTTTGTCGGCAGAATTTCCCCTCTATGATTCATTTATTTCCATCACCACCCCCATATGCGTTTTGCCACTCTCAATTGAAGGTAAAATTTTCACGAATAATTAAAAAAGAGTTATATTGAATTTGGATATAATTATTTTTTAAAACAAAAGCACCAAGCCTGATAGGATATGAAACATCGCTAAGAGTATGGGGCACCTAGGGTTCTCGAGAAGGGTGAGCTAAGAAGAAGTCGAAGGCAAAAGAAATCAATAGTCTAAAATTTAGGACGATTAAATTGAGAAATTGAATGTTTATACAAGACGCAACTCAAAAAAGGTTGAAATATTAAATTTTATTACGATCAGTGATACAACAATAATTTAATAAGGATGAAGTTGGTCCATATTCCTTGCTCACGAGACAATACTTTTTTGCACTTAACTCTTATTGAGGTCCTGTTTGAACTACATTATTTTTTTCATTCTCATTCTTTTACTCATTTGTAATCACACATTCTTTAACAAAATAATATTTTCCATCACATCAATAATTTTACCTTCTTTTGCAACCACATATTCCCCACCACATTAACAGTAAAAGTGCATTCTTTTTCCAAAAATGTGCACCAAACGGGGGCTTAATAACTAAGGCTTGTTTGAGCCAAATTTTATTATCATAATGCATTTGGAATAGTAGATTGATGAAAAATCTGTGGTTAAAAGATATGAATTTTTTTTGAATTTGCGTGTAATATTATTT
Organism: Fraxinus americana; assembly: GCA_035079005.1. Classification (NCBI taxonomy): domain Eukaryota; kingdom Viridiplantae; phylum Streptophyta; class Magnoliopsida; order Lamiales; family Oleaceae; genus Fraxinus; species Fraxinus americana. Next base: position 18,770,546 of record CM068714.1, read on the forward strand.
TATTAAAGAATACGTAATTGAAAAAAAATGTAATTCGAAAATATCGTGGATCAAACAAGACCCTAGCTTTGTCTAATAAAACTGATAACCTAAGAATAACTAACCAAGAGGGGGGTGAATTTGTTTTTGAAACTTTTTTGACACTTAGTTTCAAAACAATACAATACACAAGATATGAATGTAAAGTATAATACTAGAATTAAATATGCAAGATCGATAGTTTAATTCAAGTAAGAATATATCACAACATAAATGATAATGTAAAGTAAAGTGCGATAATGTAAAGATAACAAATCAATTTAATGGGGTTCGGTATACACTGTGTTCTATGTCCCCGTTACCAAACTCTTCGTCACGAGAAAGGTCAAATGCATTATAATGGTAACTTACAAACAACGAGTACTGACCCTTAAGTGACTTACAACAAGGAGCATTTATCTTTAGGTGACTTACAACAATGAGCACCTATCCTTAATTGACTTTCAACAAGGAGCACTTATCTTTAACAACAATCGACTTTCACAAGGCTCTCGAAACCACTAAAGTATAAACGATAGTTTTACAATTGAAAGAACTCTCTTAACAAATGATATAATCAAATCAAATATTTAGAGAGTTAGGATAGCACTTCCAATAGATAGCAAATAATAAAGCTCAAGTGTTTGTATTGTAAACTTTGATGAATAATGAAATAGTTTGTATCTTTTTGTATCAAAGTTTTCAACCTATAATCTCTCTTAACAAATAATACAAGTTAAGTATGAAAAGAGATTTACACTTAGATATAAGTGTTGGCAAAGAAAACTTCTAACAAAAATAAAGAGTATATGAGGTTGTAAAAAATTCTTTGCAAAATAGAATTTTTAATAAGACGAATGAAATAAGTTGAATCAATCAAGAAATTCTTTTGTAATAAATGAAATAGAATTTAAACTCAAGTAATCTCAATGATCTTTGATGAATAAGCGCTCTAAAAACTCTTGTAAGTAGGTAGCAATTGAATGCAAAAGGGATGGATATTTACAGAGCAAAATGGACACTTTCAGTCACTTTCGGTTGACCAATTTTGGTTGACCGAAAGTGTATAGCTGTTGAGAAATCGAACCGTTGGAATTTCGATTGACCAAAAGAGCATTTTCGGTTGACCAAATTTTGAAATTTCGGTTGACCAAAAGTTGACTTTTTTTTTTTTTAAATTTCATTTTCAAAATATATTTCATAGTATGAATGAAAAGCATTTTTATGCAAGTAATAGATTATGAAAATAATTTGATATTTATGCACTTGCTAAGAATTGAAGAGTTAATACATTTACATTTAACTTCCATAAACTACTTCTAAATTTTAATTTTCAAAGTTCTTGTTCTCTTCGAGTCTCATTTGATTGCTTGTTCTTCAACGGATGACGATTTGACTCTTTGAATGCTTAAAAAGGATATATTCATGAAAAACTCAAGAAACAAAACTTGTTAAACATAAGTGTATTGTTTGTCATAATCAAAACAAGTGGAGTTATATTAAATCATAGGTCAACAATCTATCGAGAACTAGAGATTTTGTAAGAATGTCGGCCAATTGTTTATCGGTACTTACAAATTCTAAATAAATATCACCTTTTTGCACATGATCTCTAAGAAAATGGTGTCGAATTTCGATGTGTTTTGTGCGAGAGTGCAAGATGGGATTCTTTGACAAATTTACAACACTAGTGTTAATATGAGTATTTTTAAAGGTCAAGTGATAATCGCTAAGGGTTTGTTTCATCCATAAAACTTGAGCACAACAACTAGCGGCCGATATGTATTCGGCTTCGGCGGTTGATAGTGTAACAGAATTTTGTTTCTTGCTAAACCATGACACAAGGGCAAAGCCCAAAAAGTGACAAGTTCCGCTTGTGCTTTTTTGATCAATCGTACAACCCGTCCAATCGGCATCCGAATAGCTAATGAGGTCAATGTGTGTGCCTTTTGGATACCAAAGGCCTAATGTCCTAGTACCATATAAATATCTAAAGATTCGTTTTAAAGCACTTAGATGTGATACATTTCTCTTGATCAAGAGAATTAGTTTCATCAAAAGTAACATGCATGGATTCTTCCACTACAAAAGTTCTTTTATTGAAAAATCTATAAGCTTTGCTAGTAGGTAAATATCCAAAGAAGATTCCAACATCGGATTTTGAATCAAATTTTCCCAAATTTTCTTTTGTATTAAGTATAAAACATTTGCAATCAAAAACTTTAAAATAACTAATGTTGGGAACTCTATTTTTCCAAAGCTCATATGGATTCTTTTGACTTACCAAAACTCTATTCATAATGTAGCAAGCAGTATTAACGGCTTCGGTCCAAAAATATTTGGGTAAATTTTTTTCATTTAACATGGTCATAGCTATTTCTTGCAATGTACAATTCTTTCGTTCTACTACATCATTTTGTTTAGGAGTTATAAGAGTCGAAAAATGATATTCATATCCATTTTCTTTGCAAAAATTATCAAAATCAATATTATCAAATTCTGCACCATGGTCACTTCTAATGGTTGTAATAGAATATCTTTTTTCATTTTGAACATTTTTACGAAAGTTTTTAAATACTCTTAAAACTTCATTTTTCAAGTTCAAAAAGAAAACCCAGTGAATCTTGAAAAATCATCAACGATAACAAATGTATAGTGCTTGCCACTTAAACTTGCAGTTTTAGAAGGTCCAAAAAGATCCATGAGAAGAAGTTGTAAATATTTTGTAGTTGAAGAGAATTGTTTGGTTTTGAAAGAGGTTTTAGTTTGTTTTCCAAATTGACAAGTATCACAAATTTTGTCTTTTTCAAATATCAAGTTTGGTAAGCCTTTAACAAAACAATTTTTTGAGATTTTTGAAATTAGGTCCATACTAACATGACATAATCTTCTATGCCATAACAAGTATCATATTCAAAACTTGACAAACATTTTAATTCATTTTCAAATTCAATATTGACGACATAAATATCTTTACATCGGCTACCCATGAACAACACCTCTTTCAAGGTAGCATCCTTAATAAGGCATTTCGAAGAATCGAATTTGATATGATAACCTTTATCACATAATTGACTAATGCTTAGCAAGTTATATTTGAGATTATCTACTAACAAAACATTTTCAATAGATGGAGATGAAGGATTACCAATATTTCCAATACCCATGAATTTTCCTTTGGCATTATCTTCAAATGTGAGATGGCCTCTATATTTCCTTTTGAAAGCTTGACAATAATGTTTTGTCTCCGGTCATGTGTTTTGAGCAACCACTGTCCAAGAACAAATTACTCTTTATCTTTGAAGACACCTACAAGAGTTGATTCAAATTTTGATCTAATATCTATTTAACTTTGGGTCCTTGATAGTTAGTGCTAGTGGACCTTTGAACCCACTTATTTTTTTGAAAATGTAATTTCTTTTTTATTTAGCAATTAAAAGCTATATATCCAAATTTGTTACAAAAACTACATGTGGTGTTAGAAGTTTTGATAAACATGTTTTCAAGAGATTTTTGTTTTCAAGAAAGTTTGTATCTAGTGCCACTTCTATCAAAGATAAATTTTTGTTGCCCAATCATTAACTTAAATTTTTTATTTCCTTGTGTGAACTTGTTTACAATGTTGGTTAAATCAATGACCTTTTCTTTTATGAAAACATTTTCTTTGATTAGGAGTTCACGATCATCATTTTCCTTCTCAAAATCCTTTTGAGTTTCTAAAAACTTTTTGGTCTCAATTTTCAATAAAATATGTTGCTTTTTGAGGGTAGAGTGTTTGAGAGCAAGTTTTTCAAAAGTACTAATAATTTCATCATATGAAGTAGATAATTCATCGTAAAATCATTTATGTTCAAAGCACAATAAAGAAGTTTTTTTTGCTCTAGCATTCAATGACAATTTTCTTTTATCATCCTTATTATATTCTTTTCTAGGCTTTGGAATAATTTGGTCCGAATTTCCATCTACTTTAATAACCTTAGTAAGCTTATGAGGACCAAATTCAATAACCTCCCAAACATTATAATCAATTGATTGAATATAAATCATCATTCTAGTTTTTAAATAATTATAATGTGTACCATCAAATAAATGAGGACGATTTGTAGAATACCCCTCAATATTAAGATTAGCCATAACACAAGATAATGAAATCTTAAAAATGTGCACTCAATTGTAACTAACCAAGAGGGGGGTAAATTGGTTTTTGAAACTTTTTCGACGTTTAGTCTCAGAATAATACAATACAGAAGATATGAATGCAAAGTATAATACTATAATTAAATATGCAAGATCGACAACTTAATTCAAGTAAGAATATAGCACAATATAAATGACAATGTAAAGTTAAGTGTGATAATGTAAAGATAACAAACCAATTTAATGGGGTTCGGTATGCACTGTGTTCTACGTCCCCGTTGCCAAACTCTCCGCCATGAGCAAGGTCAAATGCATTATAGTGGTAACTTACAAACAACGAGTACCGACCCTTAAGTGACTTACAACAAGGAGCATTTATCCTAAGGTGACTTACAACAATGAGCACCTATCCTTAAGTGACTTTCAACAAGGAGCACTTATCCTTAAAAACAATCGAGTTTCACAAGTCTCGTGAAACCACTAAAGTATAAACGATAGTTTTACAATTGAAAGAACTCTCTTAACAAATGATATAATCAAGTCAAGTATTTAGAGAATTAGGATAACACTTCAATAGATAGCAAATAATAAAGCTCAAGGTTTGTGTTGTAAACTTTGATGAATAATGAAATAGTTCGTATCTTTGTATCAAAGTTTCAACATATGATCTCTCTTAACAATAATACAAGTCAAGTATGAAAAGAGATTTACACTTAGATATAAGTGTTGGCAAAGAAAACTTCTATCAAGAATGAAGAGTATATGAGGTTGTGAAAAATTCTTTGCAAAATAGAATTTTTGATAAGATGAATGAAATAAGTTGAATCAATCAAAAAATTCTTTTGTAATAAATGAAATAGAATTTAAACTCAAGTAATCTCAATGATCTTTGATGAATATGCTCTCTAAAAACTCTTGTAAGTAGGTAGCAATTGAATGCAAAATGGATGGATATTTATACAGCAAAATGGACACTTTCAGTCATTTTCGATTGACCAATTTCGGTTGATCGAAAGTGTATAGTCGTTGAGAAATCAAACCGTTGGAATTTCGGTTAACCAAAACAGCATTTTCGGTTGACCGAAAGTTGATTTTCGATTGACCAAAAGTTGACTTTTTTTTTTTTTTTAATTTCATTTTCAAAATCTATTTCATATTATGAATGAAAAACATTTTTATGCAAGTGATGGATTATGAAAATAATTTGATCTTTATGCACTTGTTAAGAATTGAAGAGTTAATACCTTTACATTTAACTTCCAATAAACTATTTTTAAGATTTAATCTTCAAAGTTCTTGTTTTTATTCTTTTCGAGTTTCATTTGATTGCTTGTTGTTCAACGGATGATGATGTAACTCTTTGAATGCTCAAGATGATATATTCATGAAAAAACTCAAGAAACAAAACTTGTTAAAACATAAGTGTATTGTTTGTTATAATCAAAATAAGTGGAGCTATATTAAATCATGGGTCAACAAAAACACCTTTTTTCCAACAAATATAAGCAAATATTACTGCGTTATATTTTACGATTTTGCTACTTGTACACTTAGTTTGACATCATGAATGACATTCTCTGATAAAAAGATATAAATATCCTTCTTCTTATTCTTTAGTCAAATCAAGGTTTTATTCCTGATATAGGGTAATTTTGATGTATTTTTCTTAATAAATAGAAAAGTCAATTATACTCATATTTATTAATATATTTTTTATCAAAACAATCGTTTAATATTCTAATTTTATTTTCAATTCAAAATACTGGAATTTTTTTTTTTTTGATTAATTTATGTATAACATCCACCACAATTACCTGCAAAACTCTGATGTCTAGGTCTATGGTGAATATGTGGATGTGCAATTCCAATAGCTTTATATATTTTTGGTGTTTTAATTTTGTGATTACAAGGTGTAATAAATTCAAAACTATCCTTATATTGTGTAAAGGGGCTATATGTATAGATAAAATTTTCTCATAAAAGGATATCACATCCAATTTTATCTGTTGCATATATTCTAGGAATAAAACATTCTCTATTTCCTATAATGATGGGAACATTTTCTACAAAATCTCTATAGATTTCTACAATATCACTTGTTGTTTGACTATAAGTTGTTTTCTTATAATTTCTTTTATAATAATGTTCTGGGAACACATTTCTTTTATATATGCAAATACCTGATCCAGTATCAATTATGGCATGAAACTTTATCATACAATAATCTGGTAAATTGAGAGTTATCTCAATATATGGACTAAGTATACTAGTTTTGATTGATCTGATTCCTTGTATCATATAAATTAGTTCTTTGTTTTTAGTAATTCTAGAAATCATTTTTTGTTTGTCTTCTATAGTTATTTGTAGAGTATTCTTTTGTATATGAAATGGTGAGAATTTCTCAAGAAAGTTCATTCCAAGTAATATTGGACCAGTATCTTTTCCTATAATCTTTATGGATTTTAAGATTTAATTTAAATTGTTCTCCATCTATATCTGTGAATCTTAGTTCGAGATTAACAAATGTTTTAATTTCGTATTTCATTCCGTGATAATCGGTAAGAGTTATTCCTTGTGGTAAATTCTTTTCTGTTAAATGTTCTACTAAGTCTACTCTTATGTGACTAGTACTTGCTCATGTATTAACAAGGGCTATAATTTCCTTGTATTTATTTTGATTATTGATATAGTCTGTTAGGATAAGAAAATTATCTTCCTCACACCCTCTAAGGTCATTATCAATACTATTTCTAGGCATTATTGAATAATTTCTACTTGTAGATGGTCTACTAGAGCTTGAGAGTTCTCTAGTACTAAGACTTCTTTCTATTCTTCTGCTAGGCATTCTAACAAGAAGTTATCCAGAGGTATTTAAGGTGACTAATCCTTGATTTCCTACATTATTGTCTATTCTTCTAGATTGCTGATGAAAATCAAGTAATATGTCTTGTGGTAATGAAATGTTATTTTTACTTAACATTCTTGACGGTGTAAATTGCGCTAGATCTTTAAAGTCTTCATGGATTTGTATGAAGTCTCCTGACGATGAAGTATCATTTTGATTATAAAAATAAGTATAGTCTAAGGATAAGTATTGTAAGGGAAGTAGTACTTCCTTATTTACCGTGTTCTTTGTTTTCACATGTAACCACGGTTTTCCTCCGCCACAAGTGAGGGTTTTTTAATAAAATTCTGGAGGTACCGCCCTCCTTTAACCAAAAAAAAAAGTATGAAGTCTCCTGAGACTTTATTAATTTCTTTTTTGTGCGTAGTAGTAAAAGCATATAAAGTTTTACAATGTAAAGTTATCACTTTACTTCTTGGTGGCATAATTAATCTATCAATTTTGTGATATAGATTTAATTCTAGACTTAAGTTTTCATCTAATAAAGACATGGCAAATCCAAGTCTTATAGTAAATATAATTTTCTTATACACTAGATTTCAGATACAACTCCTAATAGAGCATCCATAGGATCATGAAGTATTTTGTTATCCATCAAGTACATTTGTATATGAATATCAATTCCTTCTCTGAAGTATCCTTTAACCATTATTTGTACTCCTTCAATCACAATATTTTTTAATCTATCTCTAGTTGAGGGTTTTATCTTAGTTAATTCTTTATTAACCCATTCTCTGGTTATTAGAGGTATAGTAGTGTTGCCTTTAACATTTTCGATGTTAATAGGTACTTCATCATATTTGGCAATATATATGGTTTTCTTAAACCAAGGTAATATTGGTCTTACAAAAACATCTTTATCTTTTAAAGATATTTGTTTTTCTTTTATGGCTCCATATCTTTCTTCGTCAAACATAACTGTTTGTGAAGTTCTTTCTTCATTATTTAAAGTATTCTCAATGGTTTCCATAATCTCTTAATTCATGTAAATTTGTTCAAACTCTGGGTCTTCAATTTCTTCTATATCTAGCTCATAGATTGAGTCTGTTTCAGATAATTCGTCTAAGTCCTCCATTATTTCATAATCTGAGTCAGATTCTATCTCTTCCATTAGTCTGATAGTTGTAACATTTTCTCTTTTATTTCTATTGGGACAGTTGGGAGATATATGTCCTATTTCATTACATGTAAAACATTTACTTTTTTTTTATAAAATCCTTCTTTAGATTTCTTTTGAGGTTTCTTATGTTGGTTATATTCATTTTTCCAAGACATTTTCTTCTTGAAATATTTCTTGTGGCTCTTAAATCCTTTATTTCTCTTCCAAAGTTTAAGATATTTCTTAAATTTCTTTTTATAATATGGTTTCCTAGATTGTTTGTGACAACCAAATTGTGGTACTGCTGCTATCTCTCCATAACGACATAAACTTGTTTTCTTACCATGTTTCCTAAATAGGTGTTGGTATATAGATTTTTTACACCATTCTGATATTTTTCTTTTAACGAATGAAGTTCTCATTCCTAAGGTATCAGCTCGATGATTAGGATCTTCCCATTCTATTTTATTCCAATAAGTTTGGTAATCTTCAAATAATTTCTGACCCCATGGTCAAGGTAATTTAAGAAAATATCTATTAATTAGTTTTTTATTTTCTTCTAATAGATTCCATTCTTTTATGGATTTAGATGCCTTGATGTATATCTTTTCAAATTTTTTAGTATATTCGTTTAATTCACACATATCACGGATTTTTAATAATTTCATTTCTCTTTCTACTTGTAAGGCTTCTTGAGTGATCATATCTATTTTAGTTCTGGTATAACTTCTCCTAAGAGTAAGTGTTTAAAGAAATTTTTCATTCGTTTTAAAATTTCCTTCAAATTTTCAGCATCTAAACTTTCATTGTTATCTATAGTAGTTGTAGATTTTTCTTCATATTTAATTTGATTTTTAGTTTCTTCAGAAATTCTTCTCCATATATCTGAAGTGATTCCTCTAAAGGTGTGGATTATAAAGTTATATGCTTGAGTGATATTCCATTTATGAAAAGCAACCGCTAAATCGGTAGCTTTTGCCTATGAGTCAATAATTTCACTTTTATTATTGCTATCATCAACATCCAGCCATATTCTTGTTGTAGGAATTTGTTCAGTAAATAATTTAACTGAAGTATTATCCCTAAGGTGTATAGGCTTGGTTGATGTAGTTCTAAATCCTTTTCTAAAATTGTAATTTTCTCGTTCTTCTGTTATTCCATTTTTTTTTATCCATTCAAAATTTCAGTCATCAGACTCGACTTGGGTCCAATCATTAGTTCTACTTATTTCTCCAACTAATGTTTGTGTTTCAACTTGTTGATTTAAAGGTGGAGTATTAATTTCGGTGGTTTCTTCTTTGGGTGGATCACTCATATAAATATTCTCAGTTTGAATAGCTAATTGTTCTAGACTCTGTTTATAAGCTTCTAATTCTTCCCATGCGGCTTCATAGAATTTAATTTATAATTCTTCTATAATATATGCCGGTAAAGGTGGTTCAATAGATGTATAAGAATCTTTAAATTTTGATTCTTTAATTCTTGATTCAATTAGTTTATATAGGATTTTTGGTCCTATTTTAATATTGTCATTAACAATTTTCAAATTAGACTCGATATTTTTTATATGAGTTGAAACATCTTGATTTAAAATATCTATTTCTCCTAAAGGTTGAGCATAATTATCATATTGTTCTAAAAATTGATTAATAATAATATCTTTTTCTTCATTTTGGGAAAATTCATCAACTAATATTTGTAATCCTTTATTTTTTATTTTTACTAATTGTTGAGAACTATTTACTTGTTTTATCTCTTCACTTAGAGATTTATATTTAATACTTAAATTTGTTGCTAATTCTTGTAATTTAATTCGATTCGTATTAGTTAAAATATTAATATTTTATAATTTTTCTAAAATAATTTTATCTTTTCTATTCATTTAATTAATTCTAAAAAATTTCTTTAGTTTTGTTACTAGGCTCTGATACCAATTTTTGGGTGAAATTGCAGAAAATAGTTAAAACTTAGATGTAAGGGTATAATAGACAATACATCTATAAAAAGACAAAATTATGTCAAAAGTAAGAATTATGCTTCATGTGGGGGCCTCGGCGCCCCTTCAATGAAGAGGCGTCATTTGGCCATTATGTTACCCCTTGTGTAAGGGGTGATGTACCCGTAGTAAGATCGTAAAAGTAATAATGGGGAATGTACAAATAGCTTAATTCTATATTTTATTCCTTTCATCGAGTTTCATTGATTAATTAAAGATTGACGGTCAAAACAATGCATCCTCATTATATACCCCAGTGATGTGGTACACAGGATCATTCACCCCATGCATACTTACGAGTTTGAATCGATTAGCCTTTTATCTGTTTGTTCGTTGAGCCCACTGTCCACTGATAAATATAACCAGTGTTTTTGATTGATCATAGACTGTCAAATACCTATTTTTAGAGAGTATATAAATGGCAACTGCAGCAGCACCGGAGGAAGTTGTTACTGCGAAACCAGTGGCGGCGGAGCCACTACTTTCGTCGGCGGCGATAGAGAAGCCAACCGATGTGTTGGAGGATAAATCTGTCATTCCTGTGCCTCACGAGAAAGTCCACGATTCCAAAGCTGCTGCCGTCCCCGAAAGTAATTATTTCCATCCCCTTAGTTATATCGTTTTCAATTTGAAATCAAAATTATTTGAAAACTCATAAAAGTGTTTACATTTTTTTTTGGTTTTTGCATAAAATTCAGAAACTTTTTACCAAAATATGTATAATAAAACTTGGATGAAGAATTTGACATCGTTCCAGGATTTGTTACGAACTTCAATTAAAATTAACTTAATTTAAATCTTAGTTGCTTAGGAAAGAAAACAAATAATTAGACTTTGAATTAGAGTATGTTTAAAGCACATATTATCATCTTTTCAATTATAGCTAGGAAGTATCTGGTCTTGATAATATAGTGGGGTGGGTCCACTCCAATCAATAGCGAACTAGAACTCGAATCTTAATTTAACTACGGAATTTTTTTTAGACATAAATATAATAATATTAAAAATAAAAACTAAAATAATTTTAATTCATTTAATTTCAAATTTCATTGGGGCCAAAGACCCTGCTTCCACTTGGCTTGCCTGCCCCCACTGCCTCCAAATGTTTTTAACTTTGTGTAAGGATAGGGTCAATTCTGCAGGGAACTTGACATGTGCCATATTATGAGGTGACTGCTAAAGTTGAGCTTGTCAGCTAGCATTTATTTGGAGTTATGGTCAATTATCAGTATCCATTTTCTTTTTGTTTTTTCCTTGGGGGAAACTTGTGGTATTGGTTTTTCTTTTATATAAAAAACATCGTACATAATTATAGGTCCACTGATTAGATCTACTGAGTTAACAAAATCAATTCGATGAGATTCTTGTGGACTCATAGGTTTTATCTTTCATAATTATAGATCCATTGATCTGGAAAGAATATTTTATCATGTTCATCCCATTAGAGTTCTTTCCTAACCTTAATAATATCCATTCATCAATTATGACACAAATGTCGAATTGTAATCAAGAAATAGTTTAAATTATCTTGATTAAATACTATCTACAAATAGGTACATTGAATCACCTTTTGATACACGTAAAGCAATCCGAGAATCTACGAATGAATGCGGTTATCTATCAATATAAATGAAAAAAATATTAAAGTTTTATCCGTTCTCGCACTCAATGTATCTATTTGGACAGATACTATACAGTATAATATGAGACAATGGAATTCAATGGGATAGATTGTAGAGGGCTGCCTATGCGCTTTTCAGCTGTATCTATCCGATGCCTCAATTGGCAAAAGATGATTTTTATGAATCCTTTTGGGGTATTTCTTAGTGTTATAGTTCCATTTATGATTGACAAAACATCATATTGGGCTTTCTTCGAGGCTTATTTCGACTTCACTACTTGTCTTACTTGAGAGATTTTGTCGATGAAATATGGAAACTGTTGATAAAACTTCATTTGTTTGCTTCTTTGAAAACAGAGGCTCTAGAACCTTTACCGAAGAAAAGCTCAAAAGGATCCCTTGACAGAGGTAAGATATTCATAATTCTTCTCATTTCAATTACTACAATATGATAATCTCTGAAAGCTAAAAGAATTTGAGTAGCCTGCTTATTAAGATTTTAATTCTCTCTCTGCCTATGGGATTGTGGCTACATGAATTGGTTGTATCAGAAGTTAATAAAGGGAACATGGTAGAATTTCATTAGAAATTCAGACCTAGAACGTCAATGATTTGATTGCCATGTGGTGGATCCCTTCATCTGAAAGTGTAAGTTAGTCTTCAACACGCCATTCGGCCTTCGTATCCAGGCTGGATTCATTTATTATTAAATGCCTGTCGCGTGTAAAATTAATATAAATAGGTGAAAATGAGATTTGAACTTAAGATATTTTCACTCTAATACTATATCTAACCACTTCATCTAAAAGTTTAAGTTGTTAGGGAGGAAACACATCTGTTTATTCAAATTCAGTCTTTAACATGTATAAGGTAGATTAAGATGTCAATTATATTTCCGTGTCTACGTCAACATGCATTGATTGTATCATAAGTTAATAAAGTTTACATGGTAGAATTTCATTAGAACAGACCTTGCAAATTGATAGATTTTCAATTGCCAAGTATGATGATGTCTTGTGAAACGCAAGTGACTCAGTTATATGTCTATTTCGCTAAATGACTATTTGTAAATATTGTCCTTTCAAGGTGAATAACTGTCTGTATTTCCAGATATTGCTCTTGCTAAGATAGAAGATGAAAAGAGATTGTCGTTTATCGAGGCATGGGAGGAAAGTGAGAAGAGCAAAGTGGAGAACTGGTAAGTCTTCTCCAGACTACGTTTAGTTATTTCTGTACTCTAGGATTGCATATTCAAGAACCTGGAAGAAACCAACCTCACTTATATAAAAATCCTGCTAAGGGATTTCGATGCTTTTATGTACATTGACATCCAATAATAAATCGTCTTTAGTTTCTTGAGTTTGGTTCTGTTTTAAGTGTCTCTTTTATCGAATTCGACGACTGGAGGAAGAACTTATCCAAAGTTTACCTCCTTGGCTTCCTCTACAAGTTCTTATGTTCATATCCTTCTAACTTTAGTACATTAGAGAATCCTACCAAAAAGTTATGTGAAGTTTGAGCTGTGAGATAGAGATATTTCCATCCCAAATTGGTCAACATTGTCGAATCTGATATTCTTGCACCAAAATGTCTGACGTACTTCAATTTCTAATTTTATCCGAAAGGGCTTCAATTTTGGTTTTTAAGTTCGAGCCTTACACGGAAGGTTCAGATACCTATTGCATTGTGCATCAGATTGAAACGGAAGGACTGAATACAATATTTGAATGTTCTGCTGTAGTTTCTGTTGTTTGAGATCAAGACTCTTTCAATGGAAAGAAAAGCTGATTTTTACTGAAACGGAAGGGAATGTTTCGGCTTTATATTTAGTTTATTTGTTTGAACCTTCTGCTGAAAGAAACTGCTAGACACCGGTTATTTTGTTTGTATGATGGAACAGGGCACACAAAAAGCTTTCTGAGGTTTCATCATGGGAAAACAGCAAAAAAGCAGCTCTTGAAGCCAAACTAAAGCAGATTGAGGTAATTGAAACGCACGTGGACCTTCAAAAAATAAAAATGGCATATGCTGATTATTAGCAAAATATTTCACAACAAAAATGCTTGCGGTCTCTGATCTTTAGTCATGGAAGTCACATTATGAAGTTTCTTTCTTTAGAATAGTTATTGGCGTGCTTAGTATTTGGTCTGTACTTCAACTAACTCGACCGAGGAAGAAAAATAAGTTGAAATCTTGTACATTCTCCCATGTCTACTACTACATATCAAACATGTTGTAATGGTTTTACGTGTGGATTAAATCGCAGGAACAATTGGAGAAGGAGAAAGCGGATCATGCTGAAAGAATGAAAAATAAGTTAGCTCTCATTCACAAGCAAGCAGAAGAGAAGAGAGCTATGGTTGAAGGTAGACGAGGCGAAGAAATTCTCAAAGCAGATGAGATGTCTGCAAAATTCCGTGCAACTGGGCATGCTCCTACGAAGGTTTGTGGGTGTATCGGAGGTTAAGCTGCTCCCACTTGGCAATTGTCTCATTGCTGTACGTCTTCCATGTAACATTTGTGCGTTGTTTTAGTGTGTTTTACATGTTCAAAATGTGACTTCAATTTTCATTTCCTTGTGCGATCTTGTACAGTAAGTGTACTCGCGAGAAAACAAGTACATTCGTTTATAACTTGTGCTGAAAAGTTCTCGTCTCTCAAAATTCATAAAATTTAAGCCAGTAGAGAAATGGGAAATTTATTTATATGTAGATATTCAAGAATAGAAAAAAATTGCTCTTCCCGTGGTTATTGGGAAGTACTTGCTCAACTATGTTAACCTAAATCGGTCGCTACTTGCAAAACCTAGTACATTTGAAAAATAAAGGGCTCGAATGTAGTAGAAGAAACAATATCGACCCAAAATGGTCTTCATTCAAGTCCTCTCTTGTACGACGGACAGTTGGCAACTTAGCATTAACACTAGATACATCGTACAAACATAAGGCTAAGGGACAGCAGAAATGAGAAAGCAGACCGAGCCTCAGAAATACAGCCTCGTATTGAATAAAAAAGTCACCCACATGGTACCGATCATGTTCTCGGTGGCATAATCTCACTTGATCACAGAAACATCTTAAACAATGCTCAATAAATTGTAGCCACATTTTCCCTCCTCAGAAATAAGGGGATGATATTTTGGTGTATGCCAGGGTGCGTGGGGGTAGAACGACAAAGGTAATAACAGAAGACGAGTACAAGTAGATTTTGCATTCAACGCATAGAATTTACAAATCAACCAAACTAGCTCCATTATAAATAAGAATGCAGAATTGCTGACAGAACTGAAAGCAATGGCAGAGTGAAGCAAACATTTTATCCTGAACATATATTCGATATTCAATTCTTTATAATTAAGAGGACAAAGAAATGTGCCTGGAATTCTGGCATCGTCAGCCTCACAAGTCAAAATACAAGTCTTCAACGACCAAAGGAACAATTCAATACAGCGCCAGACACTTGATCATGTACTTCGAACAGGCAGCTAGACATTTCTGTACAAGAAATCACTGAAGACATGAGATACAACTACAAGGGTCAATTATTTGCAAGATGTCAATTTTATATTGAACTAATAATTTCAACTAGTATATAAATGCCAGCAGCTCAAATACCAGATATTTTCTAAACAACGAGGAGAGAATACAGTCAAATATCACAATCAAAACACTTAGTGCATGTTTGGTTTGCAGTAGTACGTAGCACAGTACGAAACATGCCATTAATTGTTCTCTTCTAGCAGCAAAAGAAATTCCGGAGCCTTCTCGGAACTTCAGTTAAGAATGACACACTAAAGTTTACCTCATTAGTAAATGAGGTCCAGCGGGAACTCGAGAAACGAGGGAGTCTATTTCATCAAAATCATAGTTATATACAGATCATCACACAAAAATCATCCAAAAGAAAGCATTTGTTTCACTATATGATTAACGCAGCATCACAGCTTTGGAGTATCTGCATGTACTTGTTTGCAACTTGTACCAAAATAGTCTATTAATAAACCATATTTAGAGATCCACACAATGCAGCTATTTTTTCATCTTTTCTTGAAAGTCCAGAATGGGTTTTAAGTCTTAAAAGATGCGTCGCCTAAAAGGGGCAAAATCCTTCTATAGAGGTATTCTTCAAGTTCTGTCCCTGATTCCCTCAGTCCAGGATCCAACAGTCTGAACAAGAAATAATCCACTTATATTTCACCTTTTCCACTCCTCCCCCCTCCCCCGTTTTTGGACAGTAGGATTCAACTTTACCATGCGAGTATGTATTACAACTGAAACTAGCAAACAACTGCATATTGATTGATGTTGGTGATAAAGCAAAAGAAATCAAACAAAGTTGAAGCATCCAAAGTGCCTCAATTGTCCCGACAAGCATTTCCCTCGGAATGCAATACTAGACACAATGTTTAAAAAGGTTATAGTGGGTGACAAGGCTTTATACCTCTGTGAGGGGGTGCTTTACCTCAAGCCAGAATAATAAATAATTCAAAAGAATAACAAAATATAAAATTATGCCCATTGAAATCCATAATAAAACTAATTACCAAAATTAAAAGTTTAAGTTGCAAAGGAACATAAAATAGATCCATAATAAATAATTCAAAAGAATAACAAAATACAAAATTATGCTCATTGAAATCCATAATAAAACTAATACCAAAATTAAAAGTTTAACTTGCAAAGGAACATAAAGTAGCTCCATACAAATAAAAAAAACTAAGTTCTCAAATTAGTAATCACGTATCAAAGTGATTACTATTAGTAGAGACAACCAGGAAATTTCTTATATCATCATACTATATGATCTTGAAAGAAATCAGTAACATCATCATCCTTGTCACTAGAAGTTTCTTCTTCTTTGCTATCATCCTCCACTTGCAAGAATGTATTCTCCTTCCTCTTTTTGAACCCATAAACATATTAGGTTATAAAGAATAATTGAATGTCTGGAAAATGCAGATATACATGCGAACACCTTAGTAGCCTTGAGCGCTAAGCCTTAGAAAATGACATTTAAGGTATGGATTTCGAGGCGTTTTCTGGAAGCCTCCGTGAGACGGGATAAGAAGCATAAGCCTCAAGTATCATTTTTAAACAATGACTAGATATTACCCTTCTTCCATGATACGATTTCGCCAAAGTTTGTGGGACATTCAAAAAAAAAATTACAATAAAAATTTAGAAATGAGGATATATTAATTCAGTAAAAAGGTTTTACTCAACTCAACCAAGGACGTAATTGAAAGTAACGAATAACATAGATGAACTTGCACCCGCGGGGGGGGGGGGGAGGAACTTATATTGCATGACTTCTAATATGAGTGCATCTCTGATTTGCTGAAAAACTAAACATACATGCTAATAAATAGATATGCATATATGACATGACTCACCACTACATTTCGACCATGGAGCGGAATTGCACGACAGATTAACGACAGTATATAGCCTGATCTATATGTGGAGGGATCTGCTTGATCTCTGTCCCAAGTTCTTGTTCAATTCTATACCTGAAAGAAAACAGTATGAAAATCATAACAATCTCCAAAAATGAAGTAATGTTATATCAATGAAAAATAGAATGAATGACAGCATACAAATTGAAGCGGTCTTCATAGGTTATCAGATTCACAGCTAACCCAAGATGTCCAAACCTTCCGGATCGTCCAACCTACACATGACAGTATTGTCCATGACAAAATAGCACAGCAGTCATGAATGGTACACTGGCATAAAATTTAACATACCCTGTGTAAATATGTCTCCGAGTTCTTAGGAAAATCAAAATTGATTACAACATTGACTGCTTGGATATCTATACCTCTCGTAAATAGATCTGCAATTAAATTGCAAGAGGAAGTTAAAACAATTATTGCAATAATGGAAAGAGAATACTGTTTAACTAGAAAAACAATTTCATTTGATGAGGCTAGAATCAAAATGCAGGTAAAAGGCATGCCCCTTATTTCTCCTCCCATCTAAATTAGTGGTGAGGAGATATGTTGCTGACATAGGATGCAATCAAACAATTCTAGAAGAAGGGGAAAGGGAAAGGGAAGAGAGGAAGAGAAAGGAGGGGGAAAAGAGAAGAAAAAGGAGGGAAAAAAGAGGAGGGGGAGGATAAAAAGGGAAGAGGAGTTAGAGAGACGGAAGAGAAATTAGGGAAGAAAGCATCAATTTATTTCACTATCAAAGTTTTCGTTTATTACAAAGCATAAGACCCCTTTATATAGGATTTGAAGGATCCTATTCTAAATAAGAAATATCTAATAAATTCTATTAAATCAAACTCTAACTATGCTTCTTAAAATACACATCAAAATTGAAAGCTAGATTATATAATATCTCTTCTAATATTCCATCAGTTGCATCCCTCATATAAAATTGGCCAAAAAAATAGAGAATTTGATACGAAATGAATGATTCACAAGGATAGTGGAAGATGTAAACACAAAGAGAGCAAGTGCACGCTGGTGATAACCTAATAACTACTTATGTGGGAATACAATAAACTACATATTAAAAAATATACAAAAATGCTAGTCGAGTTGAAATTTCCATAATTAGATTATTTTAAAAATAGCAGCAATAAAACTAAGAACTCCTAGTCTTCGTGGAATCATGCAGTCAAGACTGGGGACAATAACATTAAGAAAGAAAAAGGGTATTCCTTCATCTGTTTAGGCCCATTTTTGTTACTAGTAAATAATCAAGAAAGCCCTTGCATTGAAAGCCCAAAAGAAGGTAGCATAGTCACTTTACCAAATGCTTCAAAAATAGCACGCGCCTAATAAACTTTCAACTTTTGACCCTCCATATTCCCTTGCTGTTATATTAAACATATTCAAGATTAACTTGTCTATTTACTCGTACTATCATGCACAAATTGTTCACAAACATTTCCCCAGCCAATCCAATTGTTGCAAGCAAAGCACAATAAATCTAAGGGACTAATATGTCTACAATTTGTAATACATTTATATGAACCAATATTGATATGATCCACGGGCATAGTCAAACAAGTTGAGAATTGCATACTCATCTGAGAATAATTGTAGATGTAAAAGCTTAGTCATCACAAGAAGATGGAGATCATACCCGTGCAAACAAGATTCCTACAGGCACCATTGCGGAAGTCATGAAAAACTCTGTTGCGATGATCTTGAAGCATCTTAGCATGGATATAAAAACAAGAATAGCCAAGCTCTGTGATTTTCTTGGCAAGAAGTTCTACTCGATTCACGGAATTGCAGAAAATAATAGATTGGTTTATTTGAAGCTGCAGGCAGAAAAATTCATGTGTATATAATCCCCAAAACAGAATTTCCAAGGAAAAAAACATGATGCATCATCCAAAATAGATGGTCTCGATCAAGAGTTCTAACCTTTGAAAAGAGAGTATTGAGGCAGTGAACTTTCTGTCTTTCTTCAACAAATGCATAATATTGTGTTATACCCTTGAGAGTTAACTCATCCATAAGGTTGATCACATAAGGCTTCTGCAGGTATTGATCTTTGAAATCTTTCACCGTGACAGGAAATGTAGCAGAGAACATTAAGATCTGACGGTTTGCAGGCAGAAAACCAATTAACTGCTCAATGGAAGGTTGGAACTCTGGTGACAAAAGCTTATCAGCCTGAAAGACATCGGTAGAAACAGGATAAAGTTTACCCATCAATAATCACTTTTTTTCAAAGACACGACCAAACACAACAGTATTATAGTAAGATCAGATGTCTATAATCTCCTACTCAGTTTGGAATGCCACGACTGTACAAAAGCTAATTCAACCTTGGGCATGAAAACAAATCAATGGCAAGAGACCTTAAACAGCAACCACAGAAATACTTGCACTTTGAAGCTAGAAACTGTAACTATACAAACTATTTCTTCATTGTTAAGATTTGGAATTCCATCTTAAAAGGTCAACCTTATTAAGAAGAGTACCTCAAACTCTTTATAAATTCATCTATGTTTACATATTTATTCTATGTGGGATGTTATTCCTTAACATGCTCCCACAAGATGGTGGCTCGTTTGATCAGACCGTTCTTGAAATCCATGTGCTCAATTTTTTTTAGTCCTAATCAGATCGAATTGCTCGTTGGAACTTAACGGGCTCTGATACCATGCTAAGATTTGGGATTCCATCTTAAAAGGTCAACCTTAGTAAGAGGAGCAGTTCAAACTCTTATAAATTGGTCTATGTTTTCATTTTTATTCAATGTGGGATTTTATCCCTTAACGTCCATATCCAACAGTATCCCTTTTCTCTTCAAAGTTCTAAATAAATATCTCAAATCAAAATTCAAATAGCAGTAACATCTGCTGCTATCATTTGTACAGCGAAGTAGAAATCCTTCACGAAAAAAATTACATTCCTAAAGGAATACTTCAAGTCTTTCCAATATCCAATACTAACAAAAGAACAATATCAAGCCTCCCCAGTATCCAATACTAACAAAAGAACTAGGGAGGATACAACATCTTCCTAAAGGAATACTTCAAGCCTCCCCAATATCCAATACTAACAAAAGAACAATATCAGTAACTGAGAAAATAAGGATATATCAAAACATTTCCTTACCTCATCCATCACAAGCATAGAGCAATGTTTCAAAATGCAAATACCCTTTTTTGCAAGATCAAGGATTCTCCCAGGAGTTCCAACAAGTAAGTGAACTGGTTGATACAAACGCATTATGTCATCTCTTAAGCTGGTTCCACCCGTTGTAACCATAACTTGAATTTTTAGATGCTTTCCAAGCTCTTTGCAAACTTGCGATGTCTGAAGGGCTAATTCTCGCGTTGGGACAAGAATAACAACTGCAACAGTGCAAATTGGTGAGATGCCATACAAGAGCTGAATAATTTAAAGAAAAGATATAACTGAAGCTACGCAAAATAAATGCTAGAAGATCACTCAGGCACTGCATTAATGATTATATATGGCGTGTATGTTTGGCAAAGCTTATAATTTCTTATAAGCTGGTCAAACTCTTCATCAACACATTTCGTAGGACGCAAAATTTTATCTACTTTTTTTGCTACACATTCCTTGGGACCCACTACTTATACGCACTTAGAGCTTAGCCAAGCACGCATGGTGTAACTAGCATAAAGACTAAGAGCAATCTTGTAATTATCTGCATCTCCTATCCTAAATAAGCACCTTCATTGGTTTCTATTAGAACAACTCTAATTTGGGAAAAAGTAATGACAACTACTATTACTTGTTCATTCATCTTAAACTCGATTTGAGCTCTCAAAAAGCAATAGGTCTAGCTCAATCAGTTAAAATATAATCTCTCACTCTCACAAGAAAAAAAAATGGATCAACTTGCACCCTTTCTTGAATTTGAATCACTTTCTCTTCCCTGAATAAGTCAAATTTCTACAAGGTAGGGTGTAGAGATGACACATTCACAAGTATATCAAATAAATAAGATTAAAACCTTGAATAACATTGTTATCTTGATCAATTTTCTCTAGGGCAGGAATACAAAAGGCTGCAGTTTTCCCAGTTCCATTTTTTGCTCGAGCCAAGATATCGCTTCCAGTGAGAGCAATTGGAATGCTCTCCTCCTGAATTGGAGAAGGTCTCTCAAATCCCTTCTCATATATTCCCATAAGCAGCTCGCGCTTCAGAAAATAGTCTTCAAATTCATTTCCTTTAGTAGCTGTTACATCCTGCAAGGAGAATCAGTTACTAAGGCTAAAGCCTAATATGGCTAAATATCCAAACCAATGATAGTCTAAAAATTGTGGAAGGGATAGTTGTGTTTCTCAAAATCCCAGAGTTGATGCACATAAATTCACAGCCATAAGACACAAACAATTGGCAAGTATAAAACATGTATTAGAACCCAATTAATCTTCTTCATTGAGATCCAATGAACTATATACTGAAGACAATTTAGTTAACAAATTAACTGTGCAGACAAATTAGTCATATATGCAAGCAGGATCTACGTGTCTTAGACAAAATGCTGCACGTTGATAGCCAGGTGTCATAAACATATGGACAGAAATCTCTCTCTTATTCTCAGCATTACATCTGCTATTTACACATCCATTAACCAGCCATGGAAGACTGAAAACGAAAGTTTAACAAGGTCACAGAAGTTACAAAGAAAATTGACAAACAATGTGAAGTCAGTCTGGATCAGTTCATACCTGTCCACATCCAAAATCCATCGGAAACAAACATATTAAGACACGTACATAACTTGGACAGAGGTGTTCCAACAAGATTTCAAACATTTTGCTAATTTTTGGAAATCCAAAAGAAAATAGGTTAAGAGTACAAGATGAAACCGCTTTGTTTTCAGAAGGCTAAAAAATGGTAAAAATGTTTGTAAGGGAAATTTGCAATGGAGTCCGAAATTTATCAAAAAAAGAGCCGCGAGGTCCCAAACCTGCCAATCTTTGCACCGCCATCCCAAACATTTTAATAAATGTGCAGTGTAAGGACCTTTGAATGCATTGTCCAAATATCCGTTAGCTGACCAAAAATTCAAAGGTTGACCTTCATTTGGCCTTTTGTTACAATTTAAGATAGGCGGCCAAATGGTCTCTTAACATTTTCCACTTAAAACCATTAAAATGTTTTTTTAAAAAAAGATAGAACAAAAGGCACAAAAAAAATTAAAATAAGAAAAAGAAATTCATCTTCCTCAACCCACCTCCCTCTCAACCACCACCCCAAGGCCCACCGCCACCCCCAACCACCCTTAAACCAATTGTCAACAGTGGCTGCCACCATCTTCACCACCAAACCCAAATCTGAAATTAAATCCCAAAACCCAAATATCCCCTGCAATTTTTCTCAATTTTCGTACAAATCAATGCTCAACATCCCCACTCCTGAATCTGAACATGGTCACTTCAGTACCACAATTCAACCACCAAAACGACAGTCTCACATTTCTATGGCACTGGGAATGGTATCAAGATGAAACCAAACAAGCACCACCAATTAAGAACAATCAAATGAAATAAACTTAGTGTGTATATAGCAACAGCAACAGAAAATAAATTTACAAGAAGGGATGAGAAATTTAGCATCTAGAATCTATTTCCTGTCATTTCATCAGTGGCATTATTTGGAAATTTGAATGATTTATTCACTTCTTTTGATAGATTTTATGCTTGAGGATGAAAATGTTTCAGATTTTGAATGAGCGGACAGGGGTGTGTTTAGGGGTGAATGCTGCCAGAGTTGGTGGTTGTGAAATGTGGCCGGTGGCGGTATGGTAGCCACTGGTTTATTGTGGCGGTTGGAATTACCAGTAGCCACTGTTGAATCATGGGGTGGACATGTGGGGTTGTTGGGTTTTGGTATATGGGTCGAGGTGAGGAGTGGTGAGGTAGCAAAGATGAAACCATTTTCACTTTTTCTTTTAAACTTTTTAATTTTTTTTAAATTTTTTTGTTTCTCTTTTTAAATCATTTTAATTCTTTTAAGTTAAAGACATTGAAATAACATTGTGCCCTTCTTAAAAATGGTCAAATTTATGTCAACCTTCGAATTTTTGGTCAACTATCAAACATTTGAACGGAATCTTTCCAAAGGTCCTTGCTCTGCACAATTATCAAAAGGTTTGGGATGGCAGTGCCAAGATTGGAAGGTCGGGGACTCTTGCCACACTTCTTTGAAAGGTTTGGAACCTCTCTCGCAAATTTCCCTAAAAAGAATGAGAGGTAGACTAAACTAAACATGACACAAGATGACTGCAATGTATTAAATTTCATTAGATCAATAGAGAAAGCTTTGGATTGAAAAGAAACAACTTTGTTGAGTATTAGTTTTTCTTCCTGTTGAACCTACACATTCTCCTCTAATTTACTAAGAGCTTGTTTAATCCTCAATTTTTTCGAAATACATTTTTCTATCTTCTTTTCAACCACACATTCTTCAATAAAATAATAATACACACAACCCAAAAACTTTTCTTCATTTATAACCACACATTTTCCATCAATCTATTATTCCAAAATGCATTATACACAAAAAAAAAAAAAAAGGGACTTAAACAGGCCCTAAGTATTTTTTTCTCTTATAAAAGCTATTAAAAAAAAATTAAACCACTAGAATGATGATTATTTATCTACCACCATCACTATTATTAACTCTTAGCATGAGTTTTCCATATAATAAATTGAATAACAGTGTAATTTATTTGTTTTAGAGCTGACCACCAAATTTAGAACGAAATTACGTTCAACCATCCACAATAAAGATACGGAGTTTGAAACTCGGTTAAGACCCCTGATTTAAACCTATTGTGTTAATGTAAGCACTTTTCAGCACGTAAATTGAAGAATAGATTAAATACAAAAAAGTTAAATGAATTAAGAATGCAGCACTTAAAATGAATCAGTATATAGAGCATGTAAAGATACGAAACAGCAGTAAAAAGACTACAGCTAAGGCAGAGATAGGTTTGCTTAGTCTTAGTAATTATGATTTTCAATTAAGAGGTCGTATATGAGAAAAACCAATGTTTTAAAACCCTACCTGGGCATTGAACTGAAAAAGAAGTCAAGGACTCAAAGGATCAAAAGTTCACAGAGGTCGAACTGGAGTCAATCCAGATGCTAAAAAAGATGTGGGGGGGGGGGGGGGGGATATATTTAACACATACACCAAAAACTATAAGAGATAATTAAATATTCATGTAACTAATACATAGTAAATATAAAATTCATATTTATTAACTCGATTTACTAACAAGTTGTAGTAAAAGAACAAATAAATAAAGATAACAAAGTTTAATACAAATTAGCAAACAGTGAAAATTGGTAGTGGGACAGGACACTTTGGTTAGTCCGACATCCAAAGATCACTAAAGGGATTAGTGAAGAAACACGTTTAAAAGGATAAGTAAAAACTGATTGGTCATAAAGGCAAGCGTGTGGTGGCATGGTGCTCATCTAATGCCTGTTTGGTTTGGAAATATTTTTAAAGACAACCTGATAAACCAGGAATATCAGTTCAGCCGGTTCAAGGTTGAACCAGTCGGCAGAGTATTTTTTTTTACCGATTTTTCTATATCCAATTAATAACACATAACCGGACTGACTTTGGCCTGTTTTCCGGTTTTCCCGTTGAACTAGCAGGTCGGGTCCAATTTCGGTAACATTGAGAAAGAGAGCAGAATTAAATGGTTGTATTAAGTCACATTTGGCTAATGCCTCACATTATTTCTTTGGTTCTAGATTCTTGGTTGTCATCCAGCTGTAAAGTCTAAAAAGCAATCACGCTAAACAAAAACTTGTATTTCAACAGATAGTTTGACACCGCTGACTCTAAAATCTTTGCCTTTAAAATCACAAACAAACAATTTTTTACACTTGACAGTATTCAATTAAATTTAGCAATTGAAATAGGCCTTAATGTCTAAACCAAAAAGTAAATGAGGTGCAAATTACACAAAAAAGGACATCATTTTGAATCTTTAGATTCTTTACCTCTGTTCTGTATCGGGTATCAGATGGTGGTAGCTTTAGTTGTGCCTTCCAATCTTGAGAACTGGAGATGAGGAGAGAATGATGGGTAAGATTTGTAAGAAACAAGAATATTTGTTGAACACATCAAAAGTTTACAAAACAGAAACAAGAAACGGAGAAATCTGCTTTTCATGACGTTCAAATAAAAAAATGGCGTCGAACCCGCAACATAAATCTTAGTAAGAAATGAGAATATTGCATCAAACTATAGCAACAAGATTCCACTTCCCAGAGTTTTAAGCGAGATGTTTAATCCCATAAATTTTGGCAATGTGTCCTTGAATATCATGAACTCCATATCATCTGCATGCTCCATTTCTGAAACTAATTTGTCATAAAGAGATTCACAAAACAACATCACTTCAGAGAAAAAACAAATGCATTCAACGGACAAAGTTCACAGCTCTTTAGTGCATGAAACAAAATAATTGCAAGAATTAAAAACTGAAAACATTTTTGAAGTATCGCATAGCAGACAGGATAGTTCTCCTCAATATGGAAACATCAACAAAATCAAAAGTAGCCATCTCACAGTCAATATTGCAGCTCAAAAATTCCAGAAGAGCTTCATTCATAATATGAAACCAAGTAATAGCAAGAATTAAAAAGGAAAACTTTTTGAACTATCGTATAGCAGACAGGATAATTCTCCTCGATTTTTGGAACCATCCACAAATCAAAACTAGCCAAACACGGATTACAGACCAATCGCATATTCAATATTGCAGATCAAAAATTCCAGAAGAGTTTCCTTGAAAATCTATACATAACCCTAGCTCTGGAAATAAAAACACTTTCTTTCGTAAAACAAAAAGGGTCCCGGTTCTGACCTTGAATCGATAGTTCCCGAATGCATGGCCCTTTGGACCTCATTGACCGCCGTATCAGCAGGAGCCGGAAGCTGATTCCTTGGAATCAACTGCTGTGGCTGAGGGTTCTGAAATGCCTGATTATTCGGCGCTGAATTCCTCTGCACGTAGTGCTGGGTAGGATTTTTTGGCTGAAAGTTTGGTCCAGTGTTCATGTTCATTCCCCCACCTCGGCCGCCTCCCATCCCAGGCGGCGGATACCTCGCTCTCGAACTCATCGCTAAATCCTAAACCAACAGAAAATGAGAATTCTACTTAAACGCACAAGCAAAATCTGATGAGAATTGGATTTGGGGTTATGGTTTATGAAAAAATTTAGGCCTAAATAGAAGGAAATTGTTAAGGTTAATTAGAAATGGGAGTGACGAATTCTTGAAATTATAGAAAGGGGAAGCGTTGAGAAGGAGAGTGATCAATTGGAGAGGGAGTAAAATGGGATTATACGGTGAATCGACCGTTCTAGGGCTTGGATGAAAGATTGAGCCAGCGCGAATTTTTTTTTTTTGTTGTAACTGGAAGGCAGTGATCTACTGGATTCGTGACAATATCATTTTTTTTTATTTTTTTAAATGAAAAAAAAAAACGAACATTTTAAAATTTGCTATATATATGCATGCCATAAAGTTTGAAGTAACGTTATCAAGGGAAAGAAGAACTAGTTCCGAATAAATGTGTCCACCCAATTATAGATAAATACAGTGATAAGGATGATCATATACACTACTTGTGTGAGTATATGATACAAATGAGGTTGAAAGTGAGCCTTGCACTCAAGTGCCAAGGCTTCCCATCTAACACTGGATGGGTCGCCAAACAGTGGTATAGCAAGCACTACTAGGATCAATACAAAGTCGGTCGCAGTTGTAATAAGTCTTCCAATGAGCATTTGCAGGTAGTAGGACGGGGCAAGCCCTAGCTACAAGACTAAACGACACGACGCAAGAGGAAGGTGAATCCCTTAAGAGCTACTTTGCGCAATTCAGTGCTGAGCTGATAGCTTGCGAAACTACATCTGACGAAAAGGCTCTAGATGACTTGTGGAATGGCTTGCTAATTGAGACTTCCTTCGTCAGGATGTCTGTAACAAAATTCAGTCTCCTACCACCAGCTCGTGAGCTTAATACAAAACGAAATCCAAACGGATGATACTATAGAAAACTAAATGAAGATAGAGCAGGGACTAGCTCTCAAGGGAAAAGTCTCTGCATATGCACCTGGATTGCCAAAGCATTAGTACTTGCACCTCTCTTGCTCCATTGCAACTGAGAAGCGAAGCCCCCTATCCTTTGGAAATCAAAAGGTAAAATTTTGTAAAATTCATTTGAGAATGGACTATGACATAGTGATAAGTACGTTTTACATATTTATTTTACAGTCAAAATATGAGCAATTGTTGATTAATATGTTAGAATATAGTTTAATTCTATGTAATTCATGTTTTGTAGGACAAGCGATGAATGTAGTGGAAATCATGAGAAATAAGTGAAAAATAATCAGAATGGAAGAAAGTGAAAGTTCAAAGACTAAAGTGCAAATACTCAAAAAATTATGTCGGGACTCACGATGAAGGTTCGAGAGTGCTAAGGGTCGATTGGAAGCAATTAGAAGTCAAAAAGGAATGGAATATTATCAAAATCAATTTTCAATTCGCACAAGATATATTTCAGATTTTTAGCCAAAGATTGAGACCCATTTTTGGTATAGTAAAAGTCCGAATTGGAAAAGATGTATTTCTAATAAAGTTGTAGCTCTTCGAGTTATCTTTCCAACGTATCATGAATCATCTAAATCGGATATTAGAAGAGAAAGTTATAACCAAATTACTGATTATTGTGAAGAGACAAAAAATCCGCGCGCGAAATGAACTTTCCTTATTCGATTAGAACTCTTTTGAAAACCAATTTGGACGTGATTTTCATCTAATTTCCGACTCTTACAAATACTTAACAGCAGAATACATATAGAGAAGGCCCTCATACACCATTCTTCTCCTATTTGGCTCAAAAAACTCATAGAGAACTAAAATCATTGGTAAAGTTAAGAAGAAACTCGATTGGAATTGGTAATTTCATGTCTTTTATTCATTTAATTTGATCTTTTCATTGTCAAACAATGTTAGAATTTAGATTTTCATTCTCTTGAATTTATATTGAAATCGATTTAATATTTACAAAAATTTTCATGGATTCAGTCATACTTTTTCCATTGTTCAATCAAACTATTTATTGAATTTCAATTTCAATTATTTATTGTTGAGATTGGTTTAACAATTATTATATCTTTCATAGATCCAGTCATGCTTCTTCTATCGTTAGATTAAACTAATTGTTGAATTTTAATCTCAATTTCACTTTATTGGCGGATTGATTACTGCCTTATGTTTGATGTATATAGGGGTGTCCAAAAGTCCCGAACCGAATCGAACCGAACCGAGCGATTCTTCATAAATTAAATACCCGAACGAGTACCCGAATCGAGAACCGATGGGTTTGGGTCGAGTCTCGGGTCTAGACCAAGAACCGAAGAACCGAATAAAAACCGAAACTAAATAATTTTTTTATTTTTTATATTGAATTAATTAAATTAAATTATTTTATTTATACAAATTAGCAAATTAATTAAATAAATCAGATTATTTCATAATTTTAATTTTAAAGTCCAAATCATTTTTAAAACCCATTAACCCATTTTAATTTGAAACAAATGAATATACTTTATATAGTTTTGCTGTAATATTAATATCTACTTTTTGGTATTTGTATACACTGAATTAATCTTATTGGACGGCTAGTTATTTATATGTTTTTGAATTGAGCTACGTTAATTTGTAAAAGTTACGAATGAAATGTCATTAGTTGTATTTATGTAGTGTTGCTGTAAATATTAAAAAATTTGATCATAGTACGGAACCGAACGAAACCGAACCGACCCGAACCGAACCGAACGGAACCGAACTCGAATGGTTCCATAATTATATTTGGACCCGACGGGTCCATTTATTAAATACCCGAAAGTTTTGGGTCGGTTCGGGTATCTTCAGAACCGAACCGAACCGACCCACGGACAGCCCTAGATGTATATGGTCGATTTTTGATTTTATTCCAATAAAATTGTGCGAATATATCTTAAGTCTAAATTCTAGGATTACATTTGTAAATTAAATTGATTTTCACGATATATCTTCCGATTAAAGTGTCGGGATGAAAGCCTCTAATTGTGTTATAAAAATGAATAATTGATATGATTGATCCAATCCAATTGAGGGAATTCCGACACTTCACCGCTTCGAATTATTGATTTTAATTTCACGTTTCAATATTGAGTTTTATTACACATTTGAGAGAACAATTCAGCATTTTTGATCCTTTAAATATTCTTCCATCTCTCTGTGGATACGACACCCTAAAACTGTGCTACAATTATCGCGTTATTCTTTGAGCGTAATCAAATTTTGGCGCCGTTGTCGGGGAGGATGTACAAAATACTAAGGGATCGACTACAAAGGGTGACATCGTTCCTTTACTTTTATTTTTAGTTTGTTTAATTTTCTTTATTATATTTTTCATATTTTCACTTTATTTTCTTTTACTTTTTCTATGAGCAGGTATCAAGGAGAACGATGACGATCTGCGGACAGACCCGACACAGAGTTTGAACATTTTTTTAACCCTACTTTTGATTCCGCATCTGGTAAAACTGACACCACATCACATAACACAATGTTTGACAGTGAGCATGATGTACCGTATAGAACTTTGCATGATTATCTGTACCCCACGCGTACATCTACACCTTCATGTATTATGTTTCCACCCAACATGCCACATGTAAATTTTAAACCTGGAATGATTCAACTTCTTCCTAATTTCCATGGACTTGGAAATGAGAACATGTATGTGCATGTTAGGGAATTCGAGGAGGTTGTAGCAACCTTCCACAATCAACATGGTACAATAGATGTAATTAGGCTCAAATTCTTCCCATTTTCTTTTAAGGAAAGGGCTAAGAGCTGGTTGTATTCATTGAGACCACGTTCGATTGGAACTTGGGCTGAAATGACCCAAGCTTCTTTGGCAAATATTTTCCCCACCACAAAACTACTGCTTTAAAAAAGCAGATATCTTCTTTTATCCAAAAGGAGAGTGAAACTTTATATCAAGCGTGGGAAAGGTATAAAGAATTCCAAGCTCTTTGTCCACACCATGGTTATGAGAGTTGGCGCATCGTGAGCTATTGCTATTAAGGGTTAACATCTAGAGAGCGTCAGTTTGTTGAAATGATGTGTAATGGTGATTTCTTACAAAAAGATCCAGATGAGGATATAGAATATTTAGATGACTTTGCTAAGAAAGCCCACACCTGGATTGGCCCTAGTACTACTGATAGCACCAATAGGTCACGAGTCATAGAAAATCCTTCTAGTGCAGGCATCTACGATCTTAGGGAAGAAGACAATCTTAGAGCTAAGGTAGAAGCCCTAACTAGAGAAATTGAGAACCAACGCACTAGGAGTTCAAAGCCACATCTACTGTTGCTCGTGTTGAGTCTTCTGGGCCGTGTGGTGTGTGTGGTGGATTTGATCATCCAGTGCAAGAGAGTTTTGCTCTAACTGAGATGAGGGGGGTTTATGATGAACACTGTAATGCTTTAGATGTTTACAAAAAGCCTTATATCCCATATTCTGAGACCTACAATCAGGTGTGGCGGAATCATCCTAATTTCAGCTGGAAATCTGATAACCAGCAACTACTCAACCACCTAGAGTTTTCAATACACCATCACATCAACCCTCAACGTCTAGGAATTCTTTAGAGGACACCCTACATGCTTTTATGGAGGTTCAGGGAAAAACAAATTAGAAGTTTGAAACCATAATCAATCAAGTTGTTGAGGAGAGTAAAGAAATGAAAAGTCATATAACCAAATTGACTAATGCCTTAGCAATAGGGGAACGTGGGAAATTTCCGGCTCAACCTCAACCTAACCTTAAGGGACAACATATGGCTCAAACTTCAGGTGTAGAAAACAACCTTAAGGAGATAAATGCTATCACCACTCGATCTGGGAAGGTTGTAGAACCAATCATTAAGTCTATGGAAGCAGAAGAAAAAGAGAAATACTCTAGTAATTCTGAAGAGGATGAGCCTAGTGATAAGGTGGTGGAGAACCTAGCTAGAGCACCATTTCCTCAAGTCCTAAAGTCTAATGTGAAAGCTAATAGCCAACATGATGAGATCTTAGAACGCCTTAGGCAGGTAAAAATCAATCTACCTCTCTTGCATGTGATTTCTCGAATTCCTACATATGCAAAAGTCCTTAAAGACTTGTGTACTGTGAAAATGAAGTATCATGTCAAGAAAACTACTTTCTTAACTGAGCAAGTGAGTGTAGTGATTGAACAAAGAGTCCCACCGAAATATAAGGATCCTGGTTGTCCAACAATTTCTTGCATCATTGGGAGTTGTGAGTTTGCACAAGCCCTTCTTGACTTAGGAGCTAGTGTTAACCTCATGTCTTATGCCATTTATCTACTACTAGGCCTAGGTGAGATAAAACCTACATCCGTAGTTTTACAATTGGTTGATCGATCCACTATAAAATCTAGAGGAGTAGTTGAAGATGTTTTGGTGCAAATAGACAAGTTTTACTATCCTATTGACTTCCTAGTTCTAGATTTGAAAGTTGATGTGAATATGAACTCCAAAATACCTATTATTCTTGGTAGACCCTTTCTTACTACTGTTAATGCTCTTATCAATTGCAAGAATGGTCTAATGAAGCTATTTTTTGGAAATATGACTCTTGAAGCCAATATTTTTCACATCACTAAGCAACTTATGCAGGATGATGAGTGTCATCAAACGTACATGGTTGATGTACTCACTCAGGAGGATGCACCTGCAACCATTGATTTCAATCCTTTAAACTTATTTCTTATAAATTCTAAAATTCCTATACACTGCCATAATAAAGAATATGCTAATATTTGTACCCTTTTTGCTGAATTTCAGGGTTATGGGACATCACCATGGCAACCAAAGTTTGAAGAACTACCAGCTAGAACTGGAGGGCAATAGCCATCAAGTATTGAGAGTCCAACACCGGAGCTGAAACCACTACCCCCAGGACTAAAACATGTGTTCCTTGGACCAGATGATACTTTTCCTGTGATTATTTCTTCAGAATTAAATGCTCCTCAAGGTAAACAACTTTTAAACATTCTGAATGAGTACAAATCTGCAATAGGATGGACTATAGCTGACATCAAGGGTATTAGTCCCCTAATCTGCTCACATAGGATTCACCTAGAGGAGGGAACTAATCCTAAAAGAGACCCACAACATAGGCTGAACCACACAATGAAAGAGGTAGTGAAAAATGAAGTGCTAAAATTGTTAGATGCGAGAATAATTTATCCTATTGCCGATAGTAAATGGGTTAGCCCGACACAGGTAGTCCCTAAGAAATCAGGAGTCACAGTGGTTAAAAATGAACTTGGTGAAGTGGTCCCTACAAAAACTGTGACTGGATGGCGCATGTGTATTGATTATAGGAAGTTGAATGCTGCCACTTAGAAGGACCATTTTTCCCTCCCATTTCTGGACCAAATTCTTGAGCGTGTAGCTGGCCATCCTT
The DNA here is from genome assembly GCA_035079005.1 of Fraxinus americana. Taxonomy (NCBI): domain Eukaryota; kingdom Viridiplantae; phylum Streptophyta; class Magnoliopsida; order Lamiales; family Oleaceae; genus Fraxinus; species Fraxinus americana. Next base: position 18,803,339 of record CM068714.1, read on the forward strand.
TTTACTGTTTCTTGGACGGTTATTCTGGTTACTATCGGATTGAGATAGCATTGGAGGACCAGGAAAAGACCACTTTTACTTGTCCTTTTGGTAACTATGCATTTCCTAGGATGCCATTTGGATTATGTAGCGCTCCTGCTACTTTTCAACGATGCATAATGAGTATGTTTAGTGATATGGTAGAAAACTGTATGGAAGTCTTTAAGGATGACCTAACTGTTTTTTGTACTTCTTTTGATGCATGCTTGTTCTAACCCAATGTGAGGAAAAGGGGTTGGTTTTGAATTGGAAGAAATGTCATTTTATGGTTTCTTCGGGTATTGTCCTAGGTCATGTTGTTTCATCTAAGGGGATAGAAGTTGACAAATCTAAGATTGAATTGATCTCCAAGCTGCCCACACCTAAGACAACTAAAGATATCAGATCTTTCCTTGGCCACGCAGGTTTCTATAGAAGGTTTATACAAAACTTTTCATCCATATCCAGACCTTTATGTAATCTCTTAGCCAAGGATGCTACCTTTGATTGGACCCCAGCTTGCCAAGAGGCGTTTAAAACCTTGACCGATAGGCTAACTTCAGCACCTATAATGCAATCACCTGATTGGTCGTTACCATTTGAGATTATGTGTGATGCTAGTGATTATGCGGTAGGTGCTTGGGAAACGAAGGGAGAGTAAACCTTTTGTCATTTACTATGCTAGTAGGACCTTAAGTGGTGCTGAAATGAACTATTCCACAACTGAGAAGGAACTACTAGCTGTTCTTCGCTTTAGATAAGTTTCGATCCTATTTAATTGGTTCTCCTATCACAATCTTCACAGACCATTCTGCTCTTAAGTACCTTTTTTCCAAGAAGGATGCTAAGACACGACTGATTAGGTGGATTTTACTCCTACAGGAATTTGACATTGCTATTAAAGATAAAAAGGAGGTAGAAAATGTGGTAGCAGACCTTTTATTTAGGTTAACTTTTCAAGATAATGTGAATCAATTGCCCATTAGAGATGACTTCCCAGATGAACACTTGTTTTCTATTTCCTCTTTACCCTGGTTTGCTCATATCGTCAACTACCTAGCTATAGGTGAAATCCTAAACGAGTGGAGTGCGCAGGATAAGAGAAAGTTTTTAGTTGAGGTACGCAAGTTTTATTGGGATGACCCATGCCTATCCAAATACTGCCTTTATCAGAATTTTAAGGAGTTGTGTGCCTAATGAGGAGATACCTAGTGTACTAGACTTTTGTTGTTCACAGGCTTGTGGCGGTCATTTTTCCATGAAAAAGACTGTTGCAAAAATTTTGCAATGTGGTTTTTATTGGTCCACTTTATTCAAAGACACTAACATTTACTGTAAATCTTGTGAGAAGTGTCAAAAGTTTGGTGCTTTGTCTCGATACAACATGATGCCATTAAACCCCATTTTAGTGATAGAACTCTTCGATTGCTGGGGTATTGATTTTATGGGGCCCTTTTCACCTTCCTTTGGATATATGTATATCATTGTGGCTGTAGATTATGTGTCTAAATGGGTCGAAGTAGCAGCTTATCGAGCCAATGACAACAAAACTATTGTGAAATTCCTAAAGAAAAATGTGCTATCTAGGTTTGGGACACTAAGGGCTATTATTAGTGATAGGGGTACACATTTTTGTAACCGTTTGTTTGAGGTTCTAATGAAAAAGTACGGGGTCATTCATAAAATATCAACTGCTTATCATCCCCAAACTAGTGGACATGTTGAATTAGCAAATAGGGAAATAATTGGAAACCCTAATCGTAAGGACTGGTCGCTGAGATTGAATGACACACTTTAGGCCTACCGAACTGCTTTTAAGACCACTTTAGGCATGTCACCATATAAACTTGTCTTTGGAAAATCTTGTCATTTGCCTGTAAAGTTCGAGCTCCGAGCCTTTTGGGCTATCAAACACCTTAACTTTGATCTAGAGGAAGGTAGAAAACTTAGGAAGTTTCAGTTAACTGAGTTGGAGGAGTTGAGAAATGATGCTTACGAGAATACTAAACTTTACAAAGCAAAAATGAAAACGTTTCATAATAGACACATTCTTCGAAAAATATTTGAACCAAATCAGAAAGTTTACTTGTATGATTTCCGACTCCATAAACATCCATGGAAACTTCGTTCTAGGTGGTCTGGTCCTTTTGTGGTGAAACAGGTTTTTAACCATGGGGCAATTGAAATCGAGGACCCTTAAAGATGGTAGGGTATTTAAAGTGAATGGACAGCGTTTAAAGATAGTATATGGGCAACAGGTGTCTGTGGAGGAAGAAATTCCTCTTGCAGACGCAGTTTACCATCCTTGACACCTTCCATATCCGTCCATCACTTTACTTTTCTGTATTTTCGATTTTTAATTTCTTTTTTTTAGTTTGTTTTACATTATGTTAGGTTCTTTCATTTCTTGCATTACCATTTCAATTGAATACTTTCAGGTTTCTATTTCTTTTTCGGCTATTGTGAGTTTGCTGCAATACTCAGGTGATATCTTTCCTTCTCTTCCATTGGAACTATTGTTTTTACATTGAGGAAAATGTTTCAATTAAATTTGGGGGTGGTGCATGAGCATTTTATTCATTATTTTAACTGCAATTTTTGAATGTTTGTCTATTGAATGTTTGTGTGTTTAAAAAAAATAAAAAATTCTAGTTTTTATCTTTTAGTATTAGACTTCAATTCTTGCTTTGTATGCTTGTGTGGGTTTAATAATTATGCCAGCTATGATGTGACTATTGGAATATGTGTCAGTTATGAATGATGAAAATGGTGTGTTATCCGATTAGTCTATACCTGTTTATGTACAACTTGACATTTTCTATGCACGACACTTATGTTAGCATTTTGAGTTAGTGATGTGGTTCAGTATGTAGTGGATAGTGGAATATAGTGATACAACCAAATAACCTCTAGTGCCATATTCCATAAATCCAATTATAGGTTAGTTTGGAGATGATTGAACTGTTACAGGGAAACACTGAGATGAATAGGGATTCCATGCATGAAAACCTTGTGTGGATTGTCTGAAACCTATTAAGATGAAAATGAGGTAAAAGTTTTAAGTTAGAGGCTAGTTTTAGAGATTGGATATCTAAAAAAAAAAATAGGGGCATTGCACTAATCTTTGAGTACATTGAAGCATCTTTTCGAGCCTATATAACTCGGGTGATGAAGCTTGTGAAGGTGATTTAAAACCTGATGCCCTATGGTCATCTGATTTGGGATTCGTCGGCCTAAAACTTGTTACATGGGTTATAAAGAAAATAAATAAGAAGATGCTAAAAAAAAAGATGGAGAAAATATGAAAATGAAAAAAAAATTCTATTCAAATATATTGATTAAGCCCCAGACATCCAGTTGACAAAACTTTACCTTTGATGAGAAGTAAGTAACCTAGTTTAATCTCAATGGTAGAAGCAATCAAAAATATAGGAGAATCTTGATTTATTGAAGTGTGAACTTGTAAGAGTAAGGTCTATCCAAACTACGAGAGGGTAAGGAATATAATGAAAAGTTGAACCTAAAATGCACCCCGGGAAAAATGAGTGAAAATCATAAGTTTGGGGGTGTGTGAATGTCTCGAGCGAGGAAAGGATATATCGGATTACTTTGGGACAAGTGTTGAACCAATCACAAATTTTAAGATGTTGATATGGGTTTTCACACACACACGTCAGGTTATGCATATAACAGGTGGAGACTGATTTAATTTTTGCACTGTTGTAATTGTTCATTTGTTTGATTACTAATTTTCAAACATGAGACACGACATATTGTTAAACCGTGTTGTTTGTAGAGTCAAGTTATATTGTTGTTGTTTGAGGACAAACAATAGTTCAAGTTTGGGGGAGTTTGATAAGTACGTTTTACATACTTATTTTACAGTCAAAACATGAGCAATTGTTGATTAATATGTTGGAATATAGCTTAATTCTATGCAATTCATGTTTTGCAGGACAAGTGATGAATGTGGCGGAAATAATGAGAAATAAATGAAAAATAACCAGAATGGAAGAAAGTGAAAGTTCAAGGACTAAAGTGCAAATACTCAAAAATTATGTCGGGACTCACGATGAAGGTTCGAGAGTGTTAAGGGTCAATTGGAAGCAATTAGAAGTCAAAAAGGAATGGAATATTATCAAAATCAATTTTCAATTCGCACAAGATATATTTCAGATTTTTAGCCGAAAATTGAGACCCATTTTTGATATAGTAAAAGTCCGAATTGAAAAAGATGTATTTCTAACAAAGTTGTAGCTCTTTGAGTTATCTTTCCAATACATCTTGAATCATCTAAATCAAATATCAGAAAAGAAAGTTATAACCAAATTACTGACTATTGTGCAGAGACAAAAAATCCGCCGCGAAAGGAACTTTCCTTATTCGATTAGAACTCTTTTGAAAATCAATTGGATGTGATTTTCATCTAATTTTCGACTCTTACAAATACTTAACAGCAGAATACATATGAAGAAGGGCCTCATACACCATTTTTCTCCTCTTTGGCTCAAGAAACTCATGAAGAACTAAAACCCTTGGTGAAGTTACGAAGGAACTCGATTAGAATTTGTGATTTCATGTCTTTTATTCATTTAATTTGATCTTTTCATTGTCGAACAATGCTAGAATTTAGATTTTCATTCTCTTGAATTTATATTGAAATCGGTTTAATATTTACAAAATTTTTCATGAATTCAGTCATACTTTTTCCATTGTTCAATCAAACTATTTATTGAGTTTCAATTTAAATTATTTATTGTTGAGATTTGTTTAACAATTATATATCTTTCATAGATCCAGTCATGCTTCTTCTATCGTTAGATTAAACTAATTGTTGAATTTTAATCTCAATTTCATCTTAGACGAGCCCGCTCGACTCGTTACTATTCACGAGCGGCTCGCCGAGACGCTCGTGAGACGAGCCCACGAGCCAGGCTCGTAGACTACAGGCTCGTCTAAGACGAGCCTGCCTGGGCTCGTCTAAGACGAGCCCATATATTATAAAAAATAATAATAATAATAAATAAATAAACTTAAAATTCGTGACCGTAACCGATCGATTTCGATGTTCGTCACGGTCACCAAGTGACAAACGGTCATCGCGATTTTCGATGATAGTTTGGTCACTTAATTTTAAATTTTTTTTTTCTACTTTTCTCCAATTCTTCTCCTATAAATACCCAACCCATTACAACATTTTTTTCTCACCAAACTTTCATTCTATACTCTCTACTCTGCAATTTACAAATCATTATCAACAATATCATTCATTTATTCTATAATTCTCTTCTACATTTTTTTACATTATTATCTTCATTTTACAACTCATTTTATACACTAGCCACTAGTACATAATTTTCATTCACTTCTCATTTCTGCATTTCTACATTCTATTTCAACAATTCACAAATGGATCCACGAGCATTTGTTGAAAACTTGTTCGGTATGGAAGGCGAAACACCTGCCCAAAATCAATTTGGGAATGAATTTGTCAGTCTCAACCAACTACCAATTCCAGAAGACATTGACGATTTTGACGTTCGTGAAGCCGATCCGATTGATTTGGATGACGTTGATGTTGATCCTAGTGTTCCTATTGATTTGGAACAAGATGAAGAACCTGCACTAAATATTCCCGATGCAAGAGGGAAGAGAAAGGGGAAGAAGCAGGCAAAATGTTGGGACCATTTCAAATTGGTTAACACTGGTCGTGTGATCGATGGACTTCCAGAAACGAAAGCAGTATGTAAATACTGTCAACAACGACTGGCATGACAAAAAAGCATTGGAACCACTCACCTCAACCGTCATTACAAAGCATGTGCAGCCAAATATGGGCTTCTTGAATGTGGACAAACGCAACTACAGTTTGGTACTAGTAGAACTGGTGCTACTACTACGCCACTTTCTACGTGGATGTATTCGGAGGAGGAAGCATGAAAGGGAATGGTGAAGTTCGTTGCCGCGGCGGAGCTGCCACTAGCAATAGTGGACAACGAACATTTCGTAAACTACGTCAAATAATATCTTCAACCAAGGTACGTTGGGGTAAGTCGAAATACTCTTCGTTCTAATACAATTGAATATTTTCTTAATGCAAAGCAATTATTGATTGGGGATTTAGAAAAATACGGGGGTGTCATATCTTTAACTTCGGATTTATGGGAAGGGATTAATAAGAGAGGTTATATAGCTGCACACTATATAGACCCACTTTGGGTTATGCATAAAAAAATTATTGCTTTTAAAATTGTCGAGTATCCTCATAATGCTAACACTATATTTAATGCAATTATGTTAATAATTAAAGAATATAAATGCGAGAGTAAAATTCGTTCTTTTACTTTTGACAATGCTTCTGTAAATAAAGTAGTTATCGATAAATTGCATAGAGTACTTCAACCCGATTTTGGTGGTTATTTATTCCATATTCGATGTGTGTGCCATATTTTTAATTTAATTGTACAAGACGGTTTAAAACATGTGAAGGACGAAATTAGTCGAATTAGAAACGCACTTATGTATATTACGATTACACCTAGTAGAAAACAAGCATTTGAAGAATTTTGTGAACAAGTTGGGAACTCTAATACGAAAACTTTTATTGCGACGTAGGGTCATAGGTGGAATTCAACTTACTTATTATTAAAATCCTGTGAAGATTTTGAACCATTTATCTGATTTTATAACTTGTTAGGCATATTAGAGACGACGACGATGATATCTTAAATGAATACGATTGGAATACAGTTTTCAAAATTAAGAAATTTTGGAAAGTTTTTATAGGTCTACGAATATATTATGCAGGTGTTTATTATCCAACTAGTTGCATGGTTCTTGAACGTCTTTATATAAGCCGCTAGGGTTTTTAATAGATATCAAAATGACCCCGATTTGCATGCGGTTATATATGCTATGGAATTAAAATTTAGAAAATATTGGGAAGAATTACCTATGTTATTTCCTTTAGCATGCGTCATGGACCCCGATATAATTTATCGGGTACTAAATTTATAATTGACCAAATTTCAAATGCTTGAACTTTTAATATGCCTATTACTTATAGGAATTTGGAACAAACGTTAAGCTGAGATGTATGAATTATATGCTTCAAGAATAGGTACACAAGTTACTCGTGTACCTCGCTCCTCCTACTAATATAAACGATGGCACGACGCTGAAGTAATTAATTTATTAGAAAACATAGACTCAATTAGATATGATTCAAGCTTGCATATGCATATGGTTCCTCTAGTAGTAGTAGTATGTCTTCCACTTGCATGTACTCAAACTTCGAGTAGTAGTCCAAATGCGTTGCCATCTCGAATTAATTGATTACTTTCGTTATACTATGCCTAGTAACAAATCGGTTAAGAAAAGTTCGGAAGATGTAATCGACGGCGAAATAATGAACGTCGATGGCCAATTGTTTACGCAATTGCAAAAGATCTACTAACACCTACGGTTAGCAGTAGTTTCGGAGTTTGCTTTTAGTGCGGGGAAGAGGTTCTCTACGATATTCGAAGTCGACTAAAAGAAGATATTTTGGAAGCGTTAATGTGCGTAAAGACGCTAATTATCGAATTCAACATAAATATGCCGAAATTGCATGTAATCAAGTAAGTGATATTTAATTTCAATACATTCATTACAAAATTTTATTTTCATACATTTATAATTTTTTAAAAAAATTGTACACGTAAAAAGTTTTTTGTGTACAATTTTAACTCCGCCTACACGAAATTGAAGTAGCCGGTCCCAAACCCGGATAAAGGAGGAGGGTTTCTCTTTTTTTTTTTTAAATAAATGTATATTTACTATTTTAAAAATTATAAATATTTTGACTTTTGACGAGCCCCGATAAATGTTTTGAAAAATATATATTTAAAAAAAATAGACTTGTAGTACTAGTAGCGTTATTTATTATTATTTAAAAAAAAAAATTATGCGAGCCGACGAGCCGAGCCGCTCGCTTTGGGCGAGCTCGGGCACGAGCCGAGCTCGCCCAAATGGTAACGAGCCGAGCTCAAGCTCGGCTCGTTACCAACGAGCCACGAGCTCGGCTCGTGCTCACTTGTGAGACAATGGGCCGAGCCGGCTCGGTTCAGCCCATTGACACCACTAGTCTGAACCTCTTTATGGCTTTACTATGTGATTGTATTCCTAAGAAAAACGTGACTAACCCGCTAAAGCATAGACCCCTAGGCAAAGAAATCTCAGTCTTTCCACTTCGTGAACTTCAAGTGATAAGTTGAGAATATCAGCTATTAAGGTGAGAAGATCGCCAAGGGCCCAGTTTGGTAACCTTGATGCCGACGACAGTAACTTCTCTTCATTTTCCCCTTTTTTTTTTGTTAATTTTTGCACTGTAAGTTATGGCCTATCACTCTCTTAGTGTAAAGCCAGTTTTCTTCGTTTCAACTGCAAAGATTGAATTTCTTTATGGCTATATGTTCTAGATAAAGTAGTTCATAATGTATATAATTGGTAAAATAAGCTAAGATATAGCCAACCCTCACTGCTATCCATATACCATGTTGAGAATGAAGTCTGTTATAGATATCTTCTTAAGTATTTACCTAAGCACTTAATGGATATAAAACTTTGGCAGATAGGAAGTCAAGAGGAAACAGGGTTTACCTAATATATTTAGTTCGACAATAAGAAAGAATATGAGTATGATAGCATGAGATAGGAAAATTTTACTCGCAATAAGTACCATGAGGGAAACACAAGGCAAAAAGATCTCTTACTTTGGTTGAATTTTAACTTCAAAGTTTGTAGGACCTCTGCATTCACTTCTTCTACCCTTCAAGAGTCTTTAGCATACTTTCAATTATTTTCATCCATCAGAAGATGAAAAAGCTTAAGCAAATTATTGTAGAAATAATTATTTGTCTTGAAAATAGTAAGTTGTATATGGACCCAACTTCTGCTTATGCCAGTTAAAGCCACTATATTTGAATGGTTTTGTGCAAAGATGATAATTGATTATTGTTCGTTATTCATCGAAAATATGTTTCGAATAAAAACTACCGCTAGTGTACAGATCGTTCAAGTAATAAAATGAATTTTAGAGTCCAAATATCGTTCCCACAGAGATTTACTAGTTCGATTTTATCTATTCTGATCTTGACCGAAACGTGAAATATGGTTGAGTTTGGTAACAAATTGTAGTTAAACTAAATGATAGTAATAGTGGATGAATTAATTAAACTAAATGCAAATTATATGATTGAATGCAAATTGAGGCAACTCATAGAAAAGAAACGTACTAGGTTTGCAAATCCCCATGCAATGATCCATTTTAATTCTAGTTCTACAAAATTGACAACATGTTTGAATTGATGAAGAATCAATATTTCTAACATATTCAATAATCTCTCTCGAGTAGAGTTGGACCTATTCTCGCATACTATTTGACTATATTTCTATGACAAATGCAATATACAAGAATGCATGACGTTTTGTAAACACTTAGAGATTTACGTAGAGTATAGCGGTATATTTCTATCCTCTATCGGATCCTACGATGATTTATATCTTGTCGAATCTATTCCCCTTCTTTCGAACGCCAAAAATAGGCCACCACACTCATACAACTATTGTGCATATAATTGTAGAGAAAAAAGCGATGTATATAAATCATTCAATAATTCAAAACGCGTTTTAATGTCAACAAAGTAAAATTAGGAATTAAAATATCACATCACAAGGTTCATCATTCACCTAACACATATAAGTCTAGCCTAGCATGGAGAAAAGAAGAAAATCAGAAAAATAGATAAAGAACGACATCACCCCGAATAATCTTCAATTGAATTTTCGCGTTATGATGTTATTCTTCTTGTTTGTGCCTCTTTTTTCTCTGAAAACCTTCAAAAATCTCCTCTCAGGTCTGTCTAGGATTTGAGGACGTTTAAGAGTTTATATAGTTGTCAAAAGATTGGTTTCCATAAGAGTTGGAACGAAATAAGGAAACCAGATTTTTCACGCCCAGATTGAACCATGCGACTGCATGGTATAAACCCATGCGACAGCATGGTTATACAACATTTTCACTGTTCAACTCCTGTAGATGCTTGTGGGATTGCATGGGCTTTCTACCATGCGACTGCATGGTAAAAATAATTTTCTCTTTGATTCACTTTGGTCCCCAAATTTGTTTCATTTACCTTTTGGCATTGCTTCATTCTCCTTCTTCTTCTAACATCTCATGATGTCACAATATGTTACTTAACTTAACCTCATGCTTGATTCGTCATTCGAGTCATCTTTTGAATAATTGCTTTTTGGTCCTCGAAGTTTCATATTATTCCATTTTGACAATTTTTCGTTCATTTTCTCATACTTTTCATTCCATCCATCAATGTAATCCTACAAACACAAACTATATCTAATTAAGTCATATTTCAACATATACATCAACAATTTTCCATGTTTTGTGACCTAAATAAGTCTGTAAAACACACTTATCATTCGTTTTTCATCAATGCAAGTTATTTGAAAATTCTTTCATCTGACGATGACGATCCGAATGATACGAGCATAGGTGAAGAAACCAAAGATGAAAATGAGGTTTTTGAATTTTGTACGTACTACGCTTACCAAATTAGTTTTCCTATGTGAAAAAGAGAATTTGAAGAAAGGTGAAGACGGAGTTGTACTTATGTAACTTTTACGTGTAGTTGGGGAGGCAAGTGATCCAGTGGTTTAAATTCAGTTCTGAAACCTCAACCAACCATCCAAACTGGGTGCAAAGCGAGATTGTCAACATGTTCTGAACTTAGAGGAGCATGGTGTATCAACACTATCCATCTCGAGCACAATCGCAAAATAAGTCCATCCAAATCAAGGTTATATCGATGCAATTGCAAAATTAATGAACATGTGAAAATTTCATATGGATATATAGGCGTTTTGCAATCTCTACTTCATCAATAAATGCTTTTGTAGATCCATTATTTTAACCAAAGATAAGTTTTCATATTGTTCAATCTGGGGCCCCAACGCCCAGTTTTTAGCCAGAAGGCTGGGCATCTGGCCCAGACGACTAGTTCTGGGCAGTCTGGGCTATCTGGCCCTGACGACCTTAACGGGACTCTCCTTTCTCTCTTCTAACTGTAGTGAGGGTAAAATGGGCTTTTCATTTCCTTTTAAGTATTTAATAATTTTTTGTTTTTTTTCCTTGGTCAAAGGCTATTGTGGAAAGTGGCCGGGTATTTTCCACCATTTCCTCTATTAATTATAAGCCTTCAAAAACATGTTATACACAGCAACAAAGCAAGTCTTGTTCTCAATACATTTAAGCTCGGTTGTATGAATCATTTTTCTTCACTCCATTTGTTTCATTGCTAGATTCGCTGGGATATCTAACTATATTGTTAGCATCTACAACAAATCATGTTAGTTTTGGAACTTTAGATCAACCCCTTCCTCTTCTGGCTCATCTTATGATGGACAGTTGTATGTCCTGTAGAGGAAATATTTGAATTGCATTAACATACTGTCACATGTATGATAAAGAGAGATCATATTATTCACATAGGAAATTCTCCTGTTTATTAATTCCCACCCCTAGTGAACAAAGAGGAGATTATTCTAATGACATAGGCCATTAAATAGGAGCCCTTTTTGAAATGATAACAAAACATAAGTGCTAGAAGAACTCTTACGTGTTAGCATTCTATGTATTATACAGCTCGACACTTTATTTTTTATTTACATGTGAGATTGAAGCACATGCTAGATAACAGAAGTTTCATGAGAAAAGAAACATCAAATTGAAATCAAAGCAGTCGGAACCTTGAAATTGACAGGCACACAGTTGGCAAGATCAATAGTTATCTTATGCTTAACCCTTCTCAAAACTATTGAAGGACAATGAAGTTTTTATAGTTTCTTAATTTCATTTTGACCATCATTCCTTCAACAATAGGATGCGTAGTAGTTGGTAGTTTATCATTTCATTTCAAGTCAAGTTGCATTAGTTTATAATTTATCCTTGTACTAGTTGATTTGATATAACATTATGCAAGATGTATGGTTTTGTAACCTATATCATTACCCTCACTTTGCCCAATCAAAGAAATACGGTTCCTCCTAGTTTCTTCTTCTTCTTTGCTCCAACAAACGGTATCAGAGCTTTAGGAAAAAAAATCAAGATTTGTTCAAAAAAAAAAAAAACGAACAAAATGTCTGGATCAAGCTCTTCATCTTTGCCTCTACTTGCTGCTTTCAATGGCGAGAACTATGATTTCTGGTCAGTTAAAATGAAAGCTTTCTTGATGGCTCATGACATATGGGAAGTGATTGAGCAAGAATATGACAAACCAGAGGAAGATGTAAACTACACAGTTGCCCAACTGAAACAGCAGAAGGATCAGTCCATGAAGAATATGAAATCTTTATCTTTCCTATTTTCAGCCGTCTCAGAGGAGATGTTTCCTAAAATAGTAGTTGCAACAACAGCCAAAGAAGCTTGTGAGAAGCTTGAGGAAGAGTTTAAAGGCTCAGAAAAAATCAGGGCAGTAAGACTTCAATCCTTGGTTAGAGAGTTCGAAAACCTGAAGATGAAAGAAACAGAGGAAGTCGAGGATTACACCTCAAGAGTGGTTGATATTGTGAATCAAATGAAGCTAAATGGTGATAAGATTACAGATAAGAGAGTAGTTCAGAAAGTTCCGATTACTTTACTTGAAAAATATGATGCTGTCACTACAACCATTGAACACACTAAAGACCTGTCAAGCTTCACCTTGACTGAGCTTACAGGTGCTTTATTGGCGTTTGAACAAAGGCTGGCATCAAGGAATGAAAAATCAGTGGAATGAGCATTTGCAGCCAAGCACAGACAGCAATATCCCAGGAGAAATGTTGATATGAGGCAATTTAATTCAAGGAAAATAAGAGAAGGAAATAGCAGTAAACAAGGGATGAGTAAAGATTTAGAGCTTGTTTGGCACCCATTTTTTTTCCATTTTTTAACAGTAATTTGCAGTATGCGTGGGGCCCATGTACAAATCCCTTACAATTTCAGCCGACAACAGCAGGAAGAAAAGGACAGATTTGACCCATTGCAGTATAAATTATCTTTCCTTCCATAAATACCCTTCAAATTGGTTCCTGTACAAATTTGTACACAATTTCAAATGAGGACAAAAAGGGGAATTGTGAGGCAAAGGTAATAAAATATTACATGGGCCATCTGACACAAAATGAGTAGGTAGGTTGCGTGTCATATTTTTTTCCTGTAGCAAAACGAGTTTTGACAAAAAATGAGAAAAAAAATGAGATTCAAACAGGGGCTTAGATTTACATCCTCAATGTGGTGTTTGTGGCAAAACAAATCACATGGAAAAGTATTTTTGGAAAGCATATTAGTGCAAAGTGTGCAATAAAGTTGGACATCCTGAAAAGTACTATCATGATAATCGCCAAAATAACAATCCAACTCATCATCAGCATAGATATCAGAATCAGCAAGCTACCTTGGCTTCTGAGAAGAAGGTTGAAGATCATTTATTCTTGGCGTTTCATATGACAAATGAGAAGGAGAAATACTTTTGGTTCATAATAGTACCTGCACCAACCATATGATCAGTAAAGAGGAGATTTTCTGTAGCCTGAATTCAGATTGTAAAGAATCAATTAAGATAGGAAATGGTGAAGTAGTGTCTGCTAAAGAAATTGGAACCATTACAGTTCAAACAAAGAAGGGAATGAGGTACATTGACAATGTTTTACTTGTACCTAGTTTAAGTTCCAATTTGTTAAGTGTTGGACAAATGGTTAAAAATAGATATTCATTGATTTTTAAAGACCATTTATGCATGATAAATGATTCAAATAATACTAAAATTGCTTGTGTGCCAATGATGAATAAGAGTTTCAGTATCTATTGGCAAAATGTGATTGCAAATGCTGCTGAAGTTAAACTTGATGAATCAGATTTATGATATAAAAGATATGGTCATCATAACTTTAAGTCCTTAGCCAATCTTCATACTCAAGGCTTGGTAAGAGACCTTCCTACAATTCAAGAGCCAAGAGGAGTTTGTGATGCCTGCAATTATGGAAAGATGCACATGGAAGCATTTCCAACTGATGGAGTTTGGAGAGTAACTCAGAAACTGTAGCTGGTAGACACTGATATCTATGGCCCTATGAGAACATCATCATTGAGTGAAAATCAATATTTTGCACTCTTTATTGATGATTGTACAAGAATGTGCTGGGAATACTTCATGAAAAACAAGTCTAATGTGTTCTACATCTTTAGAAAATTCAAGGCATTTGTTGAGAGTCAATCATGCTATAAGATTCAGGTCTTAAGATCTAATAATGGCAATGAATATACTTCCAAAATGTTTGATGAGTTCTGTGAAGAAAATGGTTCACCACCTGACAGTGCCATATATGCTACAACAAAATGGAGTGGTAGAGAGAAAAAATAGATCAGTGATGGAAATGGCAAGAAGCATGATGGTTGAGAAGGATTTGCCAAAGAAGTTTTAGGCTGAAGTTGTGTATACATCAGTGTATTTACAGAATAGATTATCAACCAAAGCTGTGAAAGGCAAGACTCCAGTTGAGGCATGGAATGGTGTGAAACCAACGGCAAAACATCTCAAGGTGTTTGGATCTTTATGCTACATTCATGTTCTAGAACAGAGGAGGAGCAAACTGGATAACAAGACTGTGAAAGGGATTTTCCTAGGCTATAGCTCTCTGGCAAAAGGTTATAGAATATATAATCTGGAAACTGAAAAGATTATAGTGTCGAGAGATATTAAAGTTGATGAAAATGCCAAGTGGAATTAGGATGAAACTGAATCACAACCACACTAACCATTAGTTTCTCTACTGTGGAGCAGCAGAATGTTCCTGTGATTCAACCAGAGGTTCAGCTATAACCAATAGATTCTGGTGCTTCAAATGATGGTCCAACTGAGTCGACAACTAGTTCTGGTCCACCTCCTAGAGGAACTAGACCACTGAATGAAGTATATGAAAGATGCAATATGGCTATTGTTGAGCCAAACAACTATGAAGAGGCTACTAAGCATCATGAATGGATTAAGGCCATGGAAGAAGAGATGAGAATGATTCAGAAAAATGAGACGTGGATGCTGGTGCCAAGACCAACTGACAAGAAGGTAATTGGAGTAAAGTGGATTTACAAAGCCAAAGTAAATCTTGATGGCTCTATCTGCAAGTACAAGGCCAGGTTGGTAGCCAAAGGTTTTACTCAAGAGTGTGGAGTATACTACTTTGAAATCTTTCCTCCAGTTGCAAGACATGACACAATCAAGTTGCTAATTACATTGGCAGCACAGAAAAATTGGAAAATATATCAGCTAGATATCAAATTAGCATTCCTCAAAGGCGAATTGGAAGATGTCTTTGTGGAACAACCATATGGCTTCATTTCAAGGGCAGTTTCCTGATCATGCATGCAAGTTAAGGAATGCTTTGTATGGATTGAAACAAGCCCTAAGAACTTAGTACAGTAGAATTGATAGCTACTTGTCTGAAAATTGATTTCAAAGAAGTGAAAGTGAGCATATACTTTATGTGAAATCAGATCCTCATTCAAATATGTTGATCATCTCTTTCTATGTGGATGACTTACTGATTACTGGAAACAATATGGAGAAAATTCATTGATTCACAACTGAACTTGAGAAGGAGTTTGAGATGACAAACTTGGGTGAAATGAAGTATTTTCTAGGAATTGAAATTGACCAGAAATCTGATGGAATATTTGTCTCACAAAACAACTGTGCAACTGATATATTGAAGAGGTTTAAAATGATGGATTGCAAGCCGGTTGACACACCTATAGCAGTGAATACTAAGTTATCAAAGGAGGATGGTGATCAGCCATCAAATGAAAAGAACTATAGAAGTCTGGTGGGAAGCTTGTTGTACTTAACATCAACAGGACCTGATCTCATGTATACTGCAAGTCTGCTATCCAGATTCATGACAAATCCATCACAAGCTCATTTATCAACTGCCAAGAGAGTCTTCAAATACATTAGAGGAAAACTGAAGTATGGAATTTATTTTGAAGGAGGAGTTTATTCAGATTTGATAGGATATTCAGACAGTGATTGGGCCGGTTCAATTGATGACATGAAAATCACTTCTGGTTATCTTTTTATTCTAGGATCTGGTGCATTTAGCTGGAACTCAAAGAAGCAAGATATTGTGGGCCAATCTATAACAGAGGCAGAGCATGTAGCAGCAACATCAGCAACAAATCAGACGATTTGGTTGAGGAAAATTCTGAGTGATTTGCATCAATTTCAATTAAATTCTACTACAATTCTAGTGGACAATCAATCAGCTTCGCTTTGGCCAAGAATTCGGTTAACCATGGAAGAACAAAGCATATCAAGGTCAAGTTCCATGCAATTAGACATGCTGAGAAAGAAGGAGAGGTTCACTTGCAATATTGTTCTTCACAGGATCAACTAGCAGATTTGTTCACTAAGCCACTTGCCAAGAATCGTTTTGTGGAGCCGATTCATCAAATTGGAGTCCAAGATAAAAGCTTCAAGGAGGAGATTGAAGGATAATGAAACTTTTATAGTTTCTTAATCTCATTATGACTATTATTCCTTCAACAATAGGATGAGTGGTAGTTGGTAGTTCATCATTTCATTTCAAGTCAAGGTGCATTAGTTTATAATTTATCCTTGTACTAGTTAATTGGATAGAAAACTATGCAAGAGGTATGGTTTGTAACCTATATCATTATCCTCACTTTGCCCAATCAAAGAAATACGGTTCCTCCTAGTTTCTTCTTCTTCTTTTCTCCAACAACTATAACCATTTCCTCTCCCCATTGGACAGCTGTAAGAATTATCTTCTTGACTGGTTTCTTTCCAGTTTTGACAATTACAGCCTCCTCTTTGTATTCCCGACTTGCTTATTTGCTTTCTTCGGCATCAGATTCAAATACCCAGTAAAGTGGGTAGCTCCTTTAAGAAATCCTTCTGGTGTTGTAGTCTTCACAGCAAAAACTTCTCGCTTTCATTCCATTTTCCTCCATGCTTTTTGGTCTTTGTTTTCATGCTTTGGGAGCTCTACTTTATAGGTGGTGGTGTACTGTGATTGTGTGTAATTGTTTGTATTAGGTGGTGGCTTAGGGGTTCGAGGTTGGGGTGGGGGTAGGGGTAGGGGTAGGGGTAGGGGTGGGGGTGCGGTGCATATATGCTTTTCTTAGCTAGTCTCAATTCTCAAGCCGGGATAAATTAGTAGGGTTGCAGTAGATTAACAGTGAGCGTGAAATTTTGTCAAATAGGAATGATATGAAAGTTGTGCGTATTAGCTGTCAAGAATTTAGTTGCTTTAAATCTAACACCAAAGCTATTAAACCCAACAACAAGGATTTATGTAGTCGACCATGAATTAGTTGAGAACAAAGCTTAGGTTGTTATTCATTGTTGTTGGGTGGAGGATGGGAAGGGGGGGTTGGACCAAGTCTAAACTAAAAAAATAACCATCAAGATCTTTGATTATTTTATCAAAGGAGTAATCTCTAGTGGATTGTCTTTTCATGGAATTTCTTGCTAATTGATGATTCTTTTTGCAACTTTTGTGGTAGAGCACGACTGGTTTATTGCGCTCCATGTTGCAGGATTTTCTAGGTAATATATTTGTTTCTTTTCACTATTGATAAAGTCTTGAATCTATTTTTGGAACTATGGGTTTTTTCCAACTCATTTGTTGTATCTGTCAAATGGATTATGTTGGATTAATTTTCATGTGCGTATAGAGAATATCATGGTAAAGGATATGCCCCTAGCGTTCTATTTTACATTGCCTAAGACATGTTCTTTATTAACTAAATTTCAACCTTACAAATTAAAACAGTGCGGAACTGCACAGTTGTTTCAAGTATACTTAGAGGTGTGAAATGACTAATGAGTTGAGTCGTTTGTGGGTGTGTGAAATGATTTGAATCATTTTTGGCGTGAATTGAGTATGGCCATTTATAGGTAACAATTAGCCTGAGCGCAATGAGTTAACACCTTTAGGCGAACTTTTAAGCGACATTTTAATTAGGTCACCAAATTTTTATTTATTTTAGAATCTGGTTAACACTTTTTAATTTATTTTATGATTTGTTATACGGTCATTTTCAATTACACATTCACACAATAAAATATTTTTCATGTATAAAAAAAACTTTTCTCTAATTTTTAACTACACGTTTTCCTAAAAATCACTATTTAAAACATTTTTTTCTACCAAAATGGTTGTCAAACAGGCGCTTAGTAAATTATTGACTTTCAATTTAGTTTCAATTTGATTATTGACTTCAAATTTAGTTTTAAATTTAATCCACTCCATTACTTGTCGTATTCGAAATTAATGAAACTACTTTGTTGGCATCGATACAACAACGAATCTTATACATAATTCCTATTTGACATTTCAATTTATCACTACGCTACATCATAAAAGGAAAAAAAAAATGCACATCTTTTATTTTAAAGATATTCCCATAACTTTCATTTTACTATATTCATTTTTAGAGTGCTTTTTAGCAATTACATGAAAAATCAAGTAAGATGTGGTCGCCAAATTGTTGTTTAATTTGGATTAAAATTCAATTAAAATTTTAAGCCAAAGTCCACAATTTATTTTAATAACACATTTAATGAGATCCACAATTTTTCAACCACACATTTCATCACTAAAAATTTACTTAAAATTTGATTTTAATTTCTACCAAATTGAGGCTTATTCTCACGGCCTAAAAAATATGTTTTCAATAACAATAAATTAATTAATTAAATAAACGTCACTTAAAAAGATAGTCGCTTATAACATGGACATTATCAAGATCAATAAGATATTATATTGTTAAAAAAAAAGTGTAGCAATGGAGCCCGTTTGGTAACCATTTTGGTTAAAAAAAAAATAGTTTTAAATATCGATTTTTAGGACAATGTATGGTTAAAAAGTAGGATTTTTTTTTTTTTTTGGGTATGCTTGTTGAATATTTATTATGTAAATGTGATTGAAAATGATTTTGTGACAAATCATAAAATAAATTAAAGAGTTCAAATAGGCACTAAATGGATTCACGCAAGACGATGACAATGGAGCTATGTAAAATAATTTATATAATTGATTTAAATAAGCTCAAATTGTAGTTCATTTGAATAAATAATTATTGAGAATTTAGCCTCGTTTACCTTCCATTATTTGATATTATAATATATTAGAATAGTATTTTTTGAAGAATTGTTGATTGAAAAAGAAGGAAAGATTTTCGATTTACGTGTAATATTATTTTATTAAGAATGTTTAATTAAAAAAGAAAAGAAAAATGTATTATAATTTTAATACAAGCAGACCTTAATTGTTGATTCACACAAAGATGCAGATAGTTTGAGCGTCAAATGTGCAGATAGGGCTAAACGAAGGAAATGATAATATTAAAATATAGTTTCTTATCATTTCATTTAATTAAAATTATAATTTCATTTCATTTTTGGCACTGGACTTTTATAGAAATCTCAATTAGGTCACTTAACTATAATTTGTTGCTATCAAATCACTGAACTTCTATAAAACCTATAAACTGTACCAATTCATTTCAACAAATTGTAATTTATTTGCAATCTGAAAACCCTAGCTGATTTTCATCATTTTCCCCTTTAATCAAAGAAGAGCAAGCATAGGGTTGAGACAGAGAGTCCAAACCCTCCGCCGAATAATGGCCTCCTTCTCCTCCGCCACCAGAGTTACGACATTCACCTCAACTACTGATTACTGCTCTCGTAAGGCCCACAGAGCCTTACAACATGTGGGCCCTGTTCAGAACATTTCCGCCCTTTTCAGGACTCTAAGCACCAATGGCATCGCCATCACTCCACGTTCTTCATCCTCTCTTCTGGCTGGTAAAACACACCCATTACCAAATTTTCTAGTGCCATTAGGTTTAAGAACTTTAATAATTGAAATGTTACTTATATTTGATGAAGTGAACTTTGTGCAATGCAAGAGTAATTCATATTTGCGTCTATGCGTTAACATGTAAAATGTGTGTATAAATGGAGTGAGGTTATCGTGGATGGTGATTCGTTGGTTATGTAGTAGTTGAAAAGGTTCTCTTATCTGTTTGATGAAAAAATTAATAGAAACTACTTCTACCTGTGGTGATTGTTTTTTGATTGTTATGAGCTGTAGGTAAATGAAGTCAAGCCTGCAGGAGAGTAATGTGATGATGTGTAGGGTTGCATAATGCTAAGAACCCGTTTGGTGCACATTAAAATGAGGGAATGCATTTTTGTGAAGTGATGTGATGGAAAATATGTGGTTGAAAAAGAAGAAAAAGTTATTGATATGATGGAAAATATTATTTTATTGAAGAATGTGTGATTGAAAATGAGTATATGAATGAGAATGAAAAAAATAATGTAGCCCAAACAGGGGCTAATAAAGACTCTACCCTCACTGTAATAGTAAAAATCTGATTATCATAGGTGTACCATCGGATAAGCACAAGTTTGATTATCAAACAAGTATTTTCTAATACACACAAAGAACTTGCGTACACAGAGATTTTATTGAGTAGATTGATTGCACTGGTTTTTATTGCTGCCTCATAATGGAGATTCTGGTTGTTTGAATTAAATTGTGGAAAGAACTGACATTAGACAGTATATAATCTTGAAGTTTTCGTTTGCGGAGTTCCAACCCTGACTGCTAAGTCTAGCTTGCAACAGTTTGTATGTGTATTTGGAGTATAAGTAATGGATCTTAATTTTAGATGTATTTCGTTCGAATAGAATTTTGAATACTTGATACATATTTCATATGATACCTTTTTGTCTGTTTAAGGTTTAAACAATTCATGACCCGAAACAAGTCAAATTGGTGTTAGGGTTTTCTTTTCTTATACTCTTCTGGAATATTCTGCAGCTGCAATGACCACTGAGGCTTCTGCAAAGGTTATTGATGGAAAATCAGTTGCCAAAGAAATTAGAGATGAAATAGATTTTGAAATATCAAGGATGAAGGACTCTATAGGTGTTGTTCCTGGATTGGCAGTCATTCTTGTTGGGGATAGGAAGGATTCTGCAACTTATGTTCGCAACAAGAAGAAATCATGTGAATCTGTTGGGATCAAGTCATATGAAGTGCGTTTGTCTGAAGATTCCTCTGAACAACATGTGCTTGAGCATATCTCACGCTTCAATGATGATCCGTCCGTACATGGCATCCTCGTCCAGTTACCTCTACCTCCTGTAAGCGCGAGTATCATCTTTCATTTCTCAAATTTCTGTAGTGGGAAAATGTGACCAATAGATCAATGAAAGATCCATCTAGTAAGACATATATGACGTCTCTTTTTAGTATATATTCAATCAGCTCCAGTTTTCTCTTATTAATCTGCCTTAATGCTTGACTTTTGTCCTATTATAACAAATGTTTTTACTTGAGCATTCAAAATATGAGCCTTTATATATGTCACAAGCTAAGCAAAAACTGTCTTCTATCGTGCAATATGTTTCAATATTTTGGTCACTTGCTTTGATTTGATGCGGGGCTATAAGCAATAGAATATTGTCCTTCTTGCGCATCCTATCTCTGTGTCATTTTGTCTCTTTCTAAAATTGTGGTGATCAAATTGACTTTTCAAACCATCTCTAGTATCAAGTTTCTTTGTATTCCAGCAGGCAAAACTATGCGTTGGAATTTGTTTGCCGAATTTATTCGGGTTGATTTTCACGAGAAAAGAAACCTATTAACTGACTACTTGGGTTCCAAATGGAGTACAAGTGTAAATTCACATGCCGTAAAAATAATGGGAGTGGAGCATTTTTTTATGCATGGCAGATTCACTAGTTTAGGTTTTCTTTTGTTTCCTCACCAGTATGCTGATTGTTTTTATGTTGGACCAGCATATGAATGAACAGAATGTCTTGAATGCTGTTTGTATTGAAAAAGATGTTGATGGATTCCACCCACTGAATATTGGTCGTCTGGCCATGAGAGATAGAGAACCATTATTTGTTCCATGTACACCAAAAGGATGCATAGAGTTGTTGCACAGATATGGTGTTGATATCAAGGGAAAGAGGGCTGTCGTTATTGGAAGGAGTAATATTGTTGGAATGCCTGCTGCCCTGCTGTTGCAAGTAATATGCGCATTGCCATCTTTTTAAATATCGAATTTTATAGGCTTAAACATCGGGACTCTAGTACTTGCTACAATTTGACATAGTTCCATTTCAACATTTTGCATGTACTGGTAGAGGGAAGATGCTACAGTCAGTATTGTCCATTCAAGAACAAAGAATCCCGAGACGATCACGAGAGAAGCAGATATAATTATTTCAGCAGTGGGCCAGCCAAACATGGTGAAGGGTAGCTGGATTAAGCCCGGCTCTGTAGTTATTGATGTTGGTATTAATCCTGTCGAGGTCTGATACCTTTTACTACCGAACCCCATTTTAATGTGTATTAATCACTGTTCGCCTCAATCCCTGCCCCTGGAACACATTATTTTGCTTACCCTCTTCCACTGTAGGTGAATGTAACTTATATTGTACATTAAAAATTTGACAGGATGCTAAAAGCCCTCGAGGCTATCGACTAGTTGGAGATGTTTGTTATGCGGAGGCAAGCAAGATTGCTTCAGCCATCACCCCTGTTCCCGGAGGAGTGGGGCCCATGACAATAGCCATGCTTCTTTCAAATACTCTGATCTCAGCAAAGAGGGTTAACAATTTCATGTAGATCTCTTCTACCTAATAAGACTGCCTAAGGATAAATAATATGATTAAACCTAATTGACATGCATAGAACCTTCTGTTAAGCTTCACCTCTATCCTTTGTTAAAAACTAGAATCGTCTTCATAAGAAACTCAAGCATGCAAGTTGGTAGGATTTTCACCACGATAAATTATTTTGGCTGGTGGTGGTTGTCAGAAGGGAAGCTGGAAACTGTAGATCCTAGATGAAATGAGGACCTGATTCTTCTGCATGGGAAGCTTTGTGTTCTCACAGTAATATTGTACTGTTAGCACACTCTCTCTTATTTTTATATTATTATTATTTTTTTGGGTGTAAATATGAGGCTGAGCGTTCACATCAGTGGCGGACCCAACATCAAAGTCCAGCCCGGGCGGACGTTGACCAGTCAACGTTGACAATCAACGATCGTAAAAGCGATATCGTTTATTAATATTTAATTATATATTATTAAAAATTGTTCAATATATATGTACACACACTAAAACTTAAAAATTATATATATCCAAATTTCCAATTCCCCAAATTCCAAGTTCAATTCCAATTTTATTTTCCCCCAATTCCAAATTCCAAATTTAATTTCACAAGCAGCCATGAGTAACCCATGTGACCCCACCCATATGAATTCATCAACATATCATATTTCGCTTTTATTGCCGTGAGTTTTGAATTCAGAATTTTTATTCTGCTTAGGAAATACAAATGGGCTTGGATGCCATTATTATCAAAGTACGAGAGAAACATGGATGAGTCGTTTTCTTTCTTTAAAAATATGTGAATAAAGTTTGCAACAGCGGCAGGCTTGCCATTGCCAAATGCTGTAAACTCGTATATGGAGAAAGAGGATTGAGGGGCCGCACTGGACGAGCTAAAAAGAGGTGAACCCACTTCACAATTATAGCTGAATACAGTAAAGAAATAGAAAAAAATATAGCTACTGGAAAATTAAATAATGGGTAGCACTTTTGGGATTTGTTTACATGTTTACCATCCAAATCTCATTTCGAAGCAGCGTTCAAACTGGTGGTCGGTGGTGGTGGAGAAGACGGCTGGGCTGTGGCGGATCTCGGCAGCGACGGCACGGCGAGCGTGAGGCGTAGCTGTGTCGTCTCTTGATCTTGAAGGCTGAAGAGGAAATGAGACCAAATGCATTTGCTGGGCTGGAATGTGTATATATTAAGTATTGGGCCCAAGAATAAATGGCCCAACACATTAAAAAGAGGAAAAGAAAAGGGATAAGAAACCAGCAGCCGGAGAAGACGAACTTGCGCGGCAGTGGCGCCATCTTCTATTCTTCTTCCCAAAAATTCATCCGGCAGATCCCAGCACGGGCGGCCGCCCCCCCTGGCCGGGTGCTGGGTCCGCCACTGGTTCACATCCTTTGTACTGATAAAGCTGTTAAGAGATTTCGCATCATTCAGGAAAAAATTGGATAAATTGTTAGCACCAATTCTACATTTTGAGAAAGGAGCTCGACATCTACATGAGAGAAGCAGTAGATCTCTTTCTGATATGCATTACATTCTATGTAGAGTTGACAATAATCTGACACTGGCACAGGAGCATTGAAAATCGTATGAAATGGTTAAGTTAATTAAGAGGAATAATCAGTCTTTATATGTTTATTGTTAGTTTTATTATTAATTGATGTGAAGGTCGTCCTAGAAACAATTTGTTAAACCACTGTCAGAGGAATAATGTCAGAAGTAGTGCCATAATTTTAGGAGGCGGGAGGTGTTTTGATGGAAAAGATGACTTTGTTTTAAATAATTCATTGATAGAATGTTATGTGGTATTATGTCAATTACTCGAGCATTGGCTTTGGCTTCTATCTTGGCTCGGCTCTCGCTGTAGGCTTAGTAATGGCTTCAAGGCTCTTTAGTGAAGGTCTCTTGTTAATTATACTGTAAAATACACAATTTGAGACAGATAGGCATATTGTTAGGAACAGTGACAGGTAGAATTACAATCATTGTATTAATTGAGCCTTGCGTACTAATCACGCTCTTATAAAATCAAAATGTGAGTTTGACTTTTTAATAGATTAAAATTATTTATTTCTCGTTCTTTATCTTGACCATTGAGTCAACTCTTTGCAGGGCAGAGTCAGGGTGGATTGATACATTGAAAAAATAAAAATAAAAATAAAAAATTCCCCTGTAAATTTGTAATTAGATAGGGTGAAGGATAACTACGTTAAAAAAATTCTTGATCAAGCAAATTAATATGTAGATAGAGACCTGCCCCACACCGTCTTCCCCTGACTCTCTGCATCACTCGCACTATAACGTAGTTATCCTTCACCGTGTATCTATATTTGTAGGCTTGTAGCATTCTTGATCAAGCAAATTAATATGTAAATATGTAATTAGAATTTATAAATTCTTATTTTATTTGATTATCTCATTATATACCGTTGATGAGGGCATCAAAAGACAGTTTCAGATATGAAGGATTATTATATTTGTTCTACAGTTTTTACTAGTTATGTAAGGATGGCAACGGGATGGGATGGGACCCGCTAATAAATTTCCTGCCCCATCCCTGCCCTTTACCCTTTTAAGGCGGGGTGGGTCGGGGAGGGGTCCTTGCCCCTTTTACTATATGTTTAATTTTTTTTTTTATATATATATTGCTCATATTTATTATATTTAGACAAATAATTTTAATTGTTATTTTCTATTAGAATTAATGAAGTTTTGTGAGATTTTTCATCTAAAGTATTGAATTCTAAAAAAAAAAAAAAAACAAATAAAAATTTTAACGGGATGGGGCCCGTTTCCGTCCCGGGGTAAAATTTTCCGCCTCTCCCCGAATACTAGATTAAGCGGGTTATCTTTAGAGGAAATTAAACCAAACCATGTGTTTTCTTTTACATTTTAAAAATTCAGGTTTTTAAATTTTTTAATTCAATTATCAGGTTTTTATAATTTTAATTAATAATGATTTTATACAATTAAAATAACATATATACCCACCCCACTATCTACTCCCACCCACTTTATTTTAAATATAACATCTATCCAAACCCTAATCCATTTCACACCTCCTCTCTCTCTCACCCGCCGCCACCACCACCGCCCGCTGCCGCCGTCGCCTCCACCCTCCTCTCCTCCTTTCTTCCCCCCTGCCCCTCCCCCTCCCCCTCCCTCCCGTCCGTTTCCTCCCCTCCCCTCCCCTCCCCTCCCCTGCCCTGCCGTTTCTCTCCCCTCCCCCCTGCATCGTTGCTGCAAATCGCAGCAGCAGCGGGCCTGCAGCAGTCTGCATTATTATTATATTTTTCTTTCCTTCTTCCTACTACCAAATCTTGGGTTTTTGAGTTATGGTGATATTGGGTTTTTATTCATTCTCAAATCTTGTTAGTGATTTGCACATTGTGATTTTTTTGAAAATGAAAATGGTGAGGTGGTGATTATTTTTACGTTTTGGTGGTGTTGGAACTGTTGTGACGATGGTTTTGTGTTGTTGTGACGGGTCGAAGGCGTTGGAGGTGGCGATCGCGAGTCTCTGTGACCTAGGTAGGTGCCTGTGACCTAGGAATTGTGTCTGTGACTCGTTGAAATAAAGTTTAGGCAACTGTGACCTAGTTATTGTGGTTCTTTTTGGTGTCTGTGACCTTACTATTGACCTGTGACTTTGAAATTGATAATTTGTAACTTAAAAAGGGAATCTGTGACCTTAATTTTTTTCATCTGTGACCTCAAAATAATCTGTGACCTATAAAATTTTAAATCTGTGACCTCGAAATAATCTGCGATCTACAAATTTTTTTATCTGTGACCTCGAAATTATCCGTGACCTACAAATTTCTTGATCTGTGACCTCGAAAAAGTCGCCGGATCGGAGCAGTCGCCGGTCGCCGGAGTAGTAGCCGGAGCAATGGTGGTGGTGTAGGTGGGGTGGGGTGGGGTGGGGTGGGGTGATTTTATTATATTACAGATAAATATTTAATTTAATATAATAATTATGAAATGTAATTAATTAATTTAAGAAAAACATGATTTTTGTAATTTTAAACTGTTGGGTCTGATTTTTAATTTTGGAATAGTAAACACCAGACCCATGAACTTTTCCCTTATCTTTACCCCGTTCAGAGAAGGATCCGCGGGTATCGGGTTTGTTGAGTTTTTTTGTTATCCCTATAGTTATGCCACATTTTAATTAGATTTGAAATTCTAAATCATTTCACATTGAAATACTTGTATCCCTGACTTTGATTCAACGCGTCGTATTCCCAATATCTCATTAACAAATACATCTTATATCTGATAAAGATTTTCATCCAAAAAGTCCGTCATGAGTTTGTAAAACGATTTAATTGCACATCATATTAAAAAAATAAATAAATGAAAAGGTACAATTCTTTTATCATTTCAAATCACGCAAATAGAATATTGTGACATAAATGATCTCCAACGAAGATATGTGCTAATTAATTAAATGTTGAAAATAATGAAAATAGTTAATGCCATGAGTGTTATAATGAACAAGGTTGAGGACTTTAAGTACAATTAAAATAGAGTAAATAAAATTCCTCATAAAAAATTCTGCAATTTCTTGAATTAATAAATGAATCTGCAATTGGGACGAGGGCTTATTGTTAAGTTGTGGAGTCTAATTATTGTCGATTCTAATTAATATTATCATTAGGAACTGTTTAAGAATTTTTGTTTTTGTAAAATTCTATTAAGGAATTAGAGTTCTTGTAAAATTTGATTTTGCTCTAATTTATCTTATAAATAGAGAGCCGTTCTTATACTTTATTATTATCATTAAGAGAGAGAGAGAGAGAGAGAGAGAGAGAGAGAGAGATTTTCTCTTGTGAACATTTTTATTGTCATAGTAAATTATTGCAACGGCGGGAGAGGAAGTAGTATCACATTGAGGTGAATCTCTATAAATTTTACGTGTTCTTGAGTGTTTTTTTCTCTCTTTGAATTGATTACTCTCGGTGGAATAGAATTAAAGCTCATAATTCTCAACACTTAAAAGGGTCTTTAGGAAAATTAATAAATCGCTTCGTTTTCAATTAGACCTTGCTACATAGTATTAACAATAGTTTCCAGCTACCCATCTCAAGGTTACGTTCTTACGCATCGGATGTTCGTAAATCAGTATCCATAACCCATTTACAGGCATCATTTATTAAAGAGAGTCATTTGCATAAATTTCTTTGAATGGACACTAAGTTACTTACGAAAGTATGCATGCCATTTGAGAACACTTTGGGGTGGACACCCATCTAAACAAGTAGGGTCAATTGTTCAGCAAATCAATCAAAGAATGAGAGTAGTCCAATAATTGTATCTACATAAATCCACATTACATCTATTCAAATTTCATTCAATTAAGAAGTATCCTCAAAGATAACTTCTTTGGGAGTTTGTTTAAAACGTCTAGTCAATAATAATGTTTGGTAAAATAACCTACAATCAATAATGTTTGGTAAAATAACTTTTGGTCTATTTTATCACGTGTTAAAAATCTTTATACCCTTCATTTAAAATGTCTAAAACGTCCAATTTCAAACCAAAATTTACCAAACCCTACAAACATAAATTCTCCTAAACTTCACTTCATTCTCACATTTCCAAACCAATTTTCTTATATTAAATCTACATTCAAATCCCACTTCCTTTTTCTTCATATGCATTGCAATTAGTTATATCGAAGTTACTTTAGTTGAACCAAAAACAAATTAAAGGGAGCAAATTTTGGAAGTGGGTCAGCAAGAATCAATCTCAAATAATTAAATGTATGATTTATAATTTGAAAATTTAACGATTTGTTGTTCTTTTCTAGTTGTATTCTACCTCTAGACAATGAAAAATCAATAGGGTAAGCAAAATTAGCAGTGAAAAATAAAAAGGGAATGGTGCCATTCTATGTATTTGGGTGCCCTTTTTCTATAGTTGGATGCCTTTTTTTGTGGTATCATTTTAAATTATTAATGGATCACGCTACATGAACCGAATTTTTTATCGAATCTTTTATTTACTACTCACAATAGGAATGAGAACTACATTGTCGGAATTTTTAAATACACGCGGACCCCGCGCATTATGTGAGAGGGTGTAATCCATTATGTACAAACCTTTAATTACAAATGGATTAACCCATTATTAATAGTGTTCTTGATGTACTTTGTATACAAGTTAGTCATTCCTCCATTCTTTTACAATATAATACTGTTTCAAACAAATTTAAATGGCACATACACGTTTTACTATGTCTGGTTAAAACTTGTTATATAATATTATGGGTTGTCTGCTGTTTGTTATTGAAGCTATATTTTACAATCTTCACTTCTGACAATTAATGGACTAAATTATTACATATTTTTGTTGAACTGCTATGGACTTTGTTGCAATGATTTTCGTTTGTTATTTTATAGAATTTGAAAAGAGTGACTAAGGTGATTGGATTTGAAAATGGATAGAAAATGATCAATACATCGTAATAAATATTTTTGTATTAAAAAATATTTCATATGTAGAGTTGTATGATGAAGTTCGAAAAGCAATTGCAGTGGACGACAAAGTTGACATCTAAAAAAATGTCGAATTCCATCAACCGGGGAAGGAAAATACTTGTAAATGTAGTACGTTTCGCCAGAGGAGCCAACCGCCTTACTTGCAAAAATGCTCTACACTAGTTGACACATAATTGGGACTTGTTTTCGTTGAACTTAATCTTGAATTTGTGATTTTTTGATACATTGTGATGGTTGTGATAAATTGTCATGGATGGATAGATGGCTTTGATAGAGATATTTTGTAATTGTTGAATTTAATCTTTCAACTATAATAGTACTATTAAATTCGATGTTCGTGACACAGAAGATGTGATTTTGTTATTATTTATACTAATTCTAGAGCAATAAAAAATGTTTTGTCAAATATGTGAATGATTGTATTGGATTTCGAATTCCCCTATTGCCATTTATTTTAATTCTTGATTTGTAATTTAGTCAATTTCATGCATTCACGGCAATCGATAAAGCAAGTGTATTTAATTATCCTTTTCAAGACAAATTAAGTCTATACTAATCACAACCCGATCATATTTTTGGTCCTAATTCATTTGATCAAAATGCACTGAATTGTAGATTATCTATGTGATTGCATATGTGATAAAAATTATTCTTAATTCTATCTACATATGTTAATTTTGTCACGTTCAAAACTTATTGTGAGTCTCCCAATACTACGACAAACAACTAATTATTCAATTGATGACCAATCAATTAAATAATGCAATGTATGCAAAATCAATCAAGAAAATCAAGAAATAAATAAATTACTAGTTTTAAATCAAAACAAATATGCAATAAGGTTTATCATTCATCCAATACAATAGAAAAACCAGCCTAACATTCTAATGATTAAATTTTACAAGAAATATTGGAAAAATCACCCGAAAAGAAGAAATAATGAAGAGTGGAAAATCCACTTTCTTGAACTTTGGTTATGTTATTCTTAGAGTGTCTCCAAAAAGATCTAATCTTCAATTTAGAAGATATAATCTAGAAAGATTTGTAGAAAGGAAGTGTTGTCACTAGATAATTTTTGGATGACACGTGATTCTAAACAAAAATTAGATAACATTAATGCTTTGGCTAATCATTTTAGACAGATTCATGCTCAAGTAGAAAGTCGAAAGTCTTTTTTTTTCTTGGTAGTAATTAAGGTAGAAAGCCCGCATATATAATTATTGGCTAGAAATAATAAGAAGTAGAAAGATTTCAAAACTTTTATTTAAAGGATTCTATATTTTAGACGAAGCTTTAAATTTTTGTAGGCAAATGATATGAATTAATTTTCATATATCTGACAGAGTTGGACAGACCATGCAAACCTCTACTTCTTAATCATCACCTTCACCTTCATCTATACAACTTTGTGATAATTACGAAACTATGACCAATGTTGTTAGAGATTTAAATCATAGAAAGCATATGTTAGAAGAAATATTAGAAATTTTAGAAGACCAGATTTCTTAATCTTAGCAGACCATTACTAAGGGGGTGTTTGTTTTTTATTTGAGAATTGATTCTCAAATCAATTCTCATTTTTAGCCACACATTTTTCAATAAAATAATATTTTCCATCACATCAATAATTTTTTCTTTATTTTCAACCACACATTTCCCATCATATCACTATTCAAAATCAATTCTTCCTCCAAAAATCCTTACCAAACAAGCTCTAAATATCAAAAATGAAATTATTCAATTACAATAAATTTTAGAAGAAGAAGATCTTTTTACCCAGCCTTTCAATATGAAATGATTGATACTATATATGTTTAAAATAGATCATTCACATTCTTACCACCCAAGCTTAAACAAATATCGACTAGTTAAAAGGACATCCCTTAATGATCCAATTTATTTCTAGACCATCTTTTGTAAATAATGGTATTCTCTAATACCAGCTTATCATTATATTCGAATATATGAAGAGGTCAAAAGATTCAGATCTTTTTCAAAGACAATTATTAATATGAAAATTAGACAGATTGATTATGAGAGACGAATTTCAAAGACATCAGCCATGATAGAGATACAAAATAATGATTTTAGACTTGTGGCACAATGGAACAATGTAGTCATTTTCTGTTATGAGAATCTTGTCAAGAAAGTCAGGACAAAAAATTTCAGTACCAAAATTGAACAGAAAAAGTTATATCTGATGACCTTTCAATAGACAGATGCGAATTATTAGAAAATCAATTAGACACCGAGGAAGAAGAAAAATATACATCTAATGAGAAAATAATGAAATGGACAGTGATTTTGAAGATGCATGCATTGAAATGTGTTGAGCTATGGTCAAACCTAATGTTTTGATTATAACAAACAATTTGTGCTTATCTCTAACTTAATCTTTAAATTGATTACATGTTGGAAAGTTAAGTCAAAACCATTGAACGAGAAGTTGTCAATCAAGGAAGCTCAAACGAAGATTGATCGAGCACTCATGAAGACAAGATTTACGTCATTTTAAATCTAGCACTCGCGCCAAAATTGATCGAAGACTTTGTAACTACATTTCTCTTGGCTCGGTTGTAAAGGCAAAACACTTTAATTTTTGGCAATGACACTTTGCGAGCTCAAGTAACGGTTTCTTCGTATACAACAAAATTTACGAAAAATGTTTGCACAAAATTATTTTTCAAAGGGAAAATTTTCCAACCTATTTCTTGAAAAACATTAAAACAAACTCACTTTGAAAAATTAGGTAAAACATCATTGGTTGCAAACAAAAAAATGAGCATGACCAACTCTGGTCATCCGAACGTCCGGATGGCGAACCGGACGTCTGGTTCGCCAGTAACAGTCAGTTTTTTGACCGTTTTGATAGAATTTTTCAAACGGCTAGTTGGGTTGTCCAATTCTGAACCAAACGTCCGGACGTCCGGTTGGCTGTCTGGTTGGGCAGAATTTTGGACAGTTTGACTGTTATAAATACCAATTCACCTACCATTTAAGCAACAACTTTTGAGCATTCAATTTGATACTCGTTGAGCTTACATCATATCATTATCAAATCATTTTGCTCTTGAAAATCTTTGATCAAATTAACTTTTGAAAATCATCATATCAAAGATTTACACACCAAACACTTGAACTTCATTGCTATCTATCAAAGTGTTTGCCTACTTCTCTTCTTATACTTAACCTTGTACTCGTCATTTAGTAAGAAGAGAAGATCTCCCTTGTAAACTCAATCAAAATTGTAGGTTGCGTTGAGGTCCTGAAAAGCTCAACGTTGTAAAAGGATCGGTGCTCCTTGATTGTAAGTCACCGAAAGCGTTGTAAAAGGTTGGATTGCACCATAAGTCAATCAACATAGTAATAAAGGCCCTGCTCATGCCTGTGAGCTTGGTAACGGGGGACGTAGATCATTACATTGGATTGAACCTCCATAACTATATCGTTTGCACTCTCTATCCCTTTTACTTAACGCTCTTACTTTGTGCAAATCACATTGATTAACTTATTTGTTTGCTTGTGTTTAGTTGTCTTCGTTTATTTTCTCACTAATTATATTAAAACTTATGTTATTAATGAAAACGTTTTAATAACCAATTCATCCCCTCTTAGTTAGCTAATCTTGGGCTTTCAATTGGTATCAGAGCCAATATACTCATTTATTTAAAGACTTCACAATCTTGAGAAATGGCTAACAACATGTTTCAAAATCTTGAGGGGTACTCCACAAACCGACCTCATTTCTTTGATGGCACACACTACAATTATTGGAAAGCTAGGATGATGATCTATGTTCAATCAAGTGATTATAATATTTGAGAAATAATTGAATATGGTCCCTATGTGCCTACAAAGACAATAAAGATTGATGGAAGACCTGATCAAAATATTCCCAAATTTAGAAAGGAATACGTTGAAGAAGATAGAAGAAGATTGTCATTAAAAATGAATTTAATAGAATTAGCACATGTGATTCGATCTATGATATTTGGCATGCTCTCGAAGTTACTCATGTTGGGATGAGTCAGGTTAAAGAAAATAAAATAAATATGTTAGTTAAAGAATTCGGAAATTTCTTTATGAAGCAAGATGAATCCATTGTTAATATGATCACTCGTTTTATTGATATTGTGAATGATTTAAAGGGATTTGATCGCAAATATACTAACGGTGAACTTGTGAGCAAAATGCTTAGGTCACTTTCGGAGGAATGGAGCCCTATACGAATGTTGATAGAAAACATCAAGGATGTGAATACATATCCCTTGGAAGAATTTTACGGAACCTTGACGACCTACGAGCTCAACAATGCCGAAGTCAAGGAAAAGACAAGAAAAAGCAAAGAGGAAACAAAAGAGGCTCCAAAGTGTCAATTGCTCTCAAATCGGCGATTGAAGAAGAAACAACAAACAACATGAACGATGAATAGCTTGATGATTTAGTCCTCTTCGTCAAGAAATGGAGAGGATTCCGAAACAATAGAAAATTCCAAAGGAAGGATGACAAAGAAGAAGAAAGAAGCAAGAAAATTATTTGCTATGAATGTGATAAACCTGGTCACAAAAGAATCGAGTGCCCAAACAATAAGAAGAATATCAAGAAAAAGGCACTCCAAGCCACTTGGGACGATAGTGTTGATGAAGACCAAATGAAAGCGATAGTCAAGATGAAATCGCCAACATATGCTTCATGGCACTCGAAGATGAGGTAAGTTCAAAAGAAAAATGCTCGTATGATGAATTATCCAGTTCCTATGATGATTTACTTGAAAATTTTGAAAAACTTGCTTTGAGCTACTCTATTCTTAAAAAGAAAAACTCCTTGTTGAAGGAAGAAACAAAAAAGACGTTGGAAAAACAAAAGAAAAATGTTGACTACAATTTGTTAGTTAAGGAAAATTTCTTTCTAAAAGAAAAAGTTGAAGATTTGACGAAAATCATTTATACTCTCACGGAAGGGAAGACAAATTTTGATTTAATGCTTGGAAATCAAAAATGCATTTTTGACAAAAAGAGAATCGGATTCAAACCCTCTTTAAAACAAAAATATCTTAAAAACATATTTGTTAAAGTTTCAAATATCATTTGTACCATTTGTAATAAAAGTGGACATGTTGCATTTAATTGTTTGGCTAAAACGAAGTTATATTTTGAAAACAAAAATAAGTGGATTAGAGAATCCCCAAAAACTAATTACCAAAGACCCAAATTCGTATGGGTACCAAAAATAAAAAATTAAATTGTACTTGTAGGTATCGAAGAAAACAATGAGCAAATGATTCTTTGTAGTGGATGTTCAAAGCATATGACCGGAGATCGTTCACCACTATCAAATTTCAAAAAGAAAGATGGAGGTCATGTAACATTTGGAGACAGCGCAAAAGGAAAATTATTGGCATTGACAACATTGGTAATCACTTATCTCCCTATATTGAAAACATCCTATTAGTTGATAACTTCAAGCATAATTTGCTAAGTATTAGTCAATTATATGATAAATATTACAATATCAAATTCGATTATTCCAAATGCCTAATTAAGGGTGGTACATCAAATGAGGTGATTTTCATAGGAAGCCGAAATAAAGATGTTTATATTATAAATATTGAATATGAAATTACGAACATTGCTTACTTGGGCTAAAGGATGAAACATGGCTATGGCATAGAAGACTAGGCCATGTTAATATGGATCTTATTTCAAAAAATTTCAAAAATTGTTTTGTGAAATGATTGCCAAATTTGAAATTTGAAAAAAATAAAATTTGTGATGCTTGTCACTTCGAAAAGCAAGTAAAAAGCTCTTTCAAACCAAAAAGTTTCTTTTCAACTACAAAGCCTTTACAATTTCTCCACATGGATCTATTTGTACCTTCAAGAACGGCTAGCTTAGGCGGTAAACATTATGCTTTTGTTATCTTTGATGATTTTTCGAGATTTACATGGGTCATATTTTTAAATGTAAAAGATGTAACCCTAAAAGTTTTTAAACATTTTTGCAAGAAAGTTGAAAATGAAAAGGGATACACTATTATGACTATTAGAAGTGACCATGGTGGAGAGTTCGATAACCTTGCTTTTGATAAATTTTGTAATGAAAATGGATATGAACATAATTTTTTGGCTCCTAGAACTCCTCAACAAAATGGTGTAGTAGAAAGGAAGAATCGTACATTGCAAGAAATGGCTAGGACCATGTTAAGTGAAAATAATTTACCTAAGTACTTTTGGACCAAATCCGTTAACACCGCATGCTACATTATAAATAGAGTGTTGGTAAGTTGTAAGAAAACCAAAACTCCTTACGAGCTTTGGAAAATAGAATTTCCAACATTAGCTATTTCAAAGTTTTCGGGTGCAAATGCTTCATTTTAAACACAAGAAAATTTGGGAAACTTTGACTCAAAATCCGACGTTAGAATTTTTCTAGGATATTCGTCGATTAGTAAGGCTTATAGAGTTTTCAACAAAAGAACTCTAGTCGTTGAAGAATCTATGCATATCACTTTTGATGAGACTAACCTTCTTGATCGCGAGAAAGGTATTGATGATGATATAGGTTTGGAAACTCCTTTTGAACAAATGAATTTTCAAGACCAAAACAAAGGAGTGTCGAATAAAGAACAATCAAACTAGCCCAACAACCAAGAAAGCGGAGAAAGGCCAATCGAAGCACAAAGCGATCCCACGTTACCAAAGGAATGACAATTCGTTTCATCTTATCCAAAAGAGTTAATTATATGTGATCCATCAAGAGGTATCACTATTAGAACTTCTCTTAGAAATCATCTTGATAGTTGTGCATTCATCTCACAAATTGAACCCAAAATTTTTAAAGAAGCCGAGTTTGATGAATTTTTGATTCTAGCAATGCAAGAGAACTAAATCAATTCGATAGAAACCACGTTCGAGACTTAGTCGTTAGACCAAATAATCAAACCGTAATTGGTACTAAATGGGTCTTTAAAAATAAACGAGATGAAAATGGAATTATTGTGCGTAACAAGGCTAGATTAGGGGCCCAAAGTTACAATCAAGAAGAATGTATTGATTATGAACAAATATTTACGCCGGTTGCTAGATTAGAATCCATTTGCATGCTTCTTGCATTTGCATGTCATAGAAATTTTACTCTTTATCAAATGGATGTTAAAAGCGCATTTTAAATGGATTTATTCAAAAAGAAGTGTTTGTTGAACAACCACCTGACTTTACAAATCACAAGTTTCCAAACCATGTTTTCAAACTTAGAAAAGCTCTTTACGGCCTAAAACAAGCTTATAGAGTTTGGTATGAACGGTTGAGCAAATTCCTACTCTCAAATGGTTTTTCAATTGGAAAAGCGGATACTACTCTTTTTATTAAAACCCATAAAGAAGATATACTAATTGTTCAAATTTATGTGGATGACATTATTTTTGGGGCAACAAATATTCATCTTTGTGAAGAATTTTCGAAAAACATGAGCATGAAATTTGAAATGAGCATGATGGGAGAACTTAAGTTATTTCTTGGACTTCAAATTAAACAAACACGTGATGTCATATTCATAAATCAAAGTAAGTACATTTTAGACATGTTGAAAATGTTTGATATGAATGATTTAAAGTCAATGAATACTCCGATAAGCACATCCATAAAGCTTAACAATGATGATCAAGGTATTTTCGTTGACGTCACTAAATATCGAGGTATGATCGGATCCCTTCTTTATTTAACTGCTAGTAGGCCTGATATTATGTTTAGCATGTGCTCGATTTCAATCAAATCCCAAGGAATCCCATATTAAAGCCATAATTAGATATCTTAGTGGGACTCGAACCTTAGGACTTTGGTATCCTAAAAATACTCACATTGACCTACTTAGTTTTTCGGATGCCGATTGGGCCAGATGTCAAATTGATAAAAAAAAAAAATACTAGCGAGGCTTGTCACTTTCTAGGTTTAGTAAAAACAAAATTTCGTGGCTTTATCTACGGTCGAAGCAAAATATATTTTGGCCGCATGCTATTGTGCACAAGTGTTGTGCATGAAACAAACTCTTAATGATTTTTATTTATGCTAGGATCATATTCCTATTATGTGTGATAACATTAGTGCCATAAATTTGTCTAAAAATCTCGTTTTACACTCTCGAACTAAGCATATTAAAATTAGACGTCATTTTCTTAGAGATCATGTTCAAAATAGTGACATCACGGTGGAGTTCGTCAATACCAAAAACCAATTGGATGACATTTTCACTAAACCCCTTGCACTCGACCGTTTTACCTTCATTCAAAGAGATTTAGGCATAATCGATGAAAATGAAGTGTATGATTAAGACTATGTGCTTATTATGTGATCCATATCAATTTTTTGGTGATCCGGACAAGGAACCGGATGTCATGTTCATAACTGGATCGTCTGGATCAGCGTCCAGTTTGGCAGAAAAAGTCTCTACCAAACCGGAAGTTCGGTTCAGCAAATCTGGTAATCTTAAATCGCGATTCAGCTCTTTTTTTTTTTTTTTTTACTTTTCACCTTCTTCATCAAATTCTCCCCCTAAATCTCTTCTCCAAACCTCACTTTATCACCTCAAAACATCAAATATACTTGATTTTTTACAAAACCCATTACCTTTCTATTTCAATTTCTCACAAAATCTCTCTTGTCACATGCAAATCGTCATTTTCAACTAAAATTTTCGAACTCTAGATCTACAAACACACATACCTTCATCTCTAACTCATGGCTAGCTCTAGAAGCAAAGGAAAACGACTCAAAAGTACGGTACAACACTCTCCTCCACCTTCTTTCGATGATGAATTCGATTTGAAGCCCGAGATGCCTGTCAACGCTTCTGCAAAATCACACATTCTAATTGGTAAGGATGTTGAATTTTCTGATTTTACCATTGATGCACATGCATTTCACATTGAAGAAACTTTTGAAAACGTAGGATGGACTTCTATTGCCACACTAGAAGAAAACACATATCTACGTCTTATGCAAGAGTTTTATCATACCATGGCAATTTAACATTCAAATGAAACTTCTTGTTTTATTAAAAATAAACATGTTATAAACTGAGCACTCATTCGTGACCTTTTAGAACTTGAAGAATGTAGCACTCAAATCTTTTTATACAAAACTCATCCCAAGATTGCCGATTATGCTCCTTTTGAGGCATGTGGTTGTGTCACCGAGAATTTTTTTGAAAATCACTAAAGTTAGTGCACATCAATTATCTCTTCCATGTAAAGTGTTGCACAACATTATTGCAAATATCATTGTTCCCCGGAAGGGTCATCGAGATGAAGTAAGTGCTTTTGATCTCTTCCTTCTCGATTCCCTTCTTGTCGGTAGGAAACTTGACTTTCCAACCATTGCAATTGGCCTCATGAAACTTGTTCACTCCACACGATCTATCAAAACCTTGCCATATGGTATGCTTCTTACCAAAAATTTCAAACATTTTCACATTGCATTAGATGATGAGGCATACATATCACCAAAACCCACCGACGCCGACACCATCAACATTCAAACACTTAAACGTATGAAAATAGTAAAAGAACACGGTCAATGGGTGGTACGTACAAAAAGGTTCGACCCCACCTCGGGTCCATCGACTCTACCCTTTGACGGTGATGAAGATGATACCGATATACCACCCGCTCCACAACATTCTCCAAGTACTCATTCTTCGTCCGATGGCTTCACATTCACCAAGGATCACTACAACATGTTAAATGGTCGCATTGATTCTCTTGCATCCGCGGTTGATGGTCTTGGCGGAATGCTTCAACGAGTGCTCACTTAACAGGAAACCATGCAAGCTCAGCAAAACGCCTTTTATGCGCATTTTTATGCCCAGTTGCCTCCTCCTCCTCCTCCGGAATCCTAGTCCTTGATCATTCTCGGTTTATCATGCTTTTATTTTCCCTTGCTTTATTACTTTGAATATTTTGTTCTACTTTCATGATGTTGAATATTTTGATTTGAATTATGTTAAGATTTCATTATGTTTTGCTTATGCTTTTCCATGCTATATTCTTTTTGTTTATGCCAAAATGGGGAAAACAAATATAAGAGATACATATAAGAGATGATTTGATGACAGACATGCTATTGTGAATAAAGGGGGAATTCTTGATCTATAAAACCTAGGGGGAACAAAATTGAGAATGTTTGAATTACATGAGATACTCTTTCCATTGCAAATCATCTATTGTTTGTCATAATAAAAAATGGGAAAATTGTTGAACTATGGTCAAACCTAAAGTTTTGATTATAACAAACAATTTGTGCTTATCTCTAACTTAATCTTTAAATTGATTACATGTTGGAAAGTTAAGTCAAAACCATTGAACGAGAAGTTGTCAATCAAGGAAGCTCAAACGAAGATTGATCGAGCACTCATGAAGACAAGCATTACGTCATTTCAAATCTAGCACTCGCGCCAAAATTGATCGAAGACTTTGTAACTACATTTCTCTTGGCTCGGTTGTAAAGGTAAAGCACTTTAATTTTTGGCAATGACACTTTGCGAGCTCAAGTAACAAATTCTTCGTATACGATAAAATTTACGAAAAACGTTTGCACAAAATTATTTTTCAAAGGGAAAATTTTTCCACCTATTTCTTGAAAAACATCAAAACAAACTGACTTTGAAAAATCAGGTAAAAATATCATTGATTGCAAACAAAACAATGAGCATGACCAACTCTGGTCATCCAGAAGTCCAAATGGCGAACCGGACGTTCGAATTGCCAGCAACGATAAATTTTTTGACCGTTTTGACAGAGTTGTTCAAACGGCTAGTTGGGTCGTCGAGTTCTGAACCGGACGCCCGATTGGGCAGAATTTTGGACAATTTGACTGTTATAAATACCAACTCACCTACAATTTGAACAACAACTTTT
This sequence comes from Fraxinus americana, assembly GCA_035079005.1. Classification (NCBI taxonomy): domain Eukaryota; kingdom Viridiplantae; phylum Streptophyta; class Magnoliopsida; order Lamiales; family Oleaceae; genus Fraxinus; species Fraxinus americana. The sequence goes on from CM068714.1 coordinate 18,843,543, forward strand.
GAGCATTCAATTTGATACTCCTTAAGCTTACATTATATCATTATCAAATCATTTTGCTCTTGAAAAATCTTTGATCAAATTAACTTTTGAAAATCATCATATCAAAGATTTATACACCAAACACTTGAGCTTCATTCATTGCTATCTATCAAAGTGTTTGCCTACTTCTCTTCTTATACTTAACCTTGTACTCGTCATTTAGTAAGAAGAGAAGATCTCCCTTGTAAACTCAATCAAAATTGTAGGTTGCGTTGAGGTCCCGAAAAGCTCAACGTTGTAAAATAATCGGTGCTCCTTGATTGTAAGTCACCGAAAGCGTTGTAAAAGGTTGGATTGTACCATAAGTCAATCAACATAGTAATAAAGACCCTGCTCATGCCGGTGAGTTTGGTAACGAGGGACGTAGATCATTACATTGGATTGAACCTCCATAACTATATCATTTGCACTCCCTATCCCTTTTACTTAACGCTCTTACTTTGTGCAAATCACATTGATTAACTTATTTGCTTGCTTGTGTTTAGTTGTCTTCGTTTATTTTCTCACTAATTATATTAAAACTTGTGTTATTAATAGAAAATCTTTAGTAACCAATTCACCCCCCTCTTGGTTAGCCAATATTGGGCTTTCAAAATGATGGAAAGATAGAATTCAAAACAATAATGGAACAAAGACACAAAAACAATATTCCAAAGATAGTTATTAAGGGCAGACCATGAAAGTAAGAGCAATGAACACTGCTAAAGGATAATTATTAGAGAAGGAATCTATAAAAGAAGGGTGTACAATCAGATTTTTGAAAAAGGACTTTTTTTTACTTTTAATTTAAGTCAAACACTTGTAAATTGTAGACGTACTTTTAATTGTAAATCACGCAATTGTAAAAATGTACAGTTTTTATTACTTTTTCTAAAAGATAGATGTGATGCATCGCGTTTATAAATACCAATTTCACACACGATAAAGCACACACTGGAAATACAAAGCACACCATATAACACTTGTACTTAAAAAATCTCTCTCAAACCTTGTAATTTCAAAGACTTCAAATTAAAGTAAGTTTTTTAATATTTCCTTTTGCTTTATAATTCTCTTTTGGTTTATATTTTCGGGCAAGGCCTAAAAAAAACATCAAGTAAGCAATTCTTTTATTCAGAAATAATATTTTAATGTTTTATTCCCTTTTCAAACAATGGCGAGAAGATAAAGTAATACTTTGAGTTAAATTGATTGTGTTATATCCCAATTAACAGAGTTTGTTTAAACCTTTTTAAATATGATAAAAATCATTTTGGTTACATCCTTAAGCCTTTTTTAGATGGAAAAAAAAAAGGCTAAGAGAGAGTTAAAAAAAAAAAAACTTTGAAGAAATTAATTTCCTGAATGATAAAGTCTAAGGTCATTACAAACATATTATTTTTAAATTCTGATAATTTAAGCCATTAGACAAATATATTTCATCTACTCTACTCTGTTACTCATTAGAAAGTTTTAACAAATTTATTAATATTTGTTTAAAAATTTGAGAAATTGACATATTAATTGTTATAGAAAGCCGTATATTATTCGCATTAGATAGATATAGAGGTGACTCCGTTTTACAGATCAAGAGACAAATTACTAAGCGTTCCATCTCTAGGTGTCAGAGCTTCTTGATAGTAGATCCTAAAGATTGTAAGACAAGACAAAAAGAAATAAAAATTGCAAGAACATATAAAAATAATAGCAATATAATAAAAAGAATGTCATTTCCGCTTTTAATTTCACTATGATTTCTAGCCATAAACGCTGATGATTTATGTTGACTAGTAGATGGTCTTATTACTTTTAAACCTAATCACTCTTTAATTGTATATTAAAGTCTTCTGTGTCTTGATTTGTATGTTTGATTTTTGTTGTTCTAATTTTTATATTTTCGTTTATGATTTCTAATTTAGCTTCTATCTTATTTTTATCCCAATGTTTTATAGGGCCTTCTCCTATTATTTGAATCTTTTCAGCTAATTCTAAAATTCCATCTATACTATCTATCTTAGAAGATATTTTATTAAAAATACCAATTCTTTGATTTTTGGTATGAAATCAGTCTAACGTTTCTAGAGATAAATGCTTTAAACATTCTAAATTTTCTAAATTATCTAGACTTTAGTTGAAATTAATCTAAACTTTCCGATTCTGTTTTTGAATTTGAATTTTAATGTAAGGGTTCACCACGCTTCGCTTGCAACTCTGGTGAATCTATCGTATTAATAATAGAAGTGTTTTTTTTTTTCAAAAACTATAATATCAGTAGTAATTGTTAAACTTCCAATTCTACTTAGTAATAATTTTATACTTATAACAAATTCATCTTTGATTAATTCGCTAACTAGTGTAGTTGTTAAATTATATTGCATTTCTTGAAATTTAATCTTACAATCATCAAAAAGTCTTTCTTTGAATCCCATTTTACTGTCGTCCATTTGACTACCTCTTATTTCGTATTCTACTTTGTTTACAACCTTCTAGAACTCAATCTTTCATAATTATATTTAATGTACACAGTGTATCTATTAAAATTACTAAATTTAGTTTTATCATTTTATTTATTTGTACTTTTATGGGTATTTTAAGACTTTTGGTTGGCTTTATTCTAGATATTTGATAAATGATTTCTTCTAAATTTTCTATTTCTAAATAATTATTTTTTGTGTAATTATCTATAGGTTGTTTTTCTTTTATTTCTAAATTTCTAATCCCATATTGTATTTCTCTTGGGTGTGTTTTATAGGGGATATTTTCCATGGAAAATGGAATTCAAATTCTATTTTCCATCTTTTGGCATGTTTGATGGTACAAATTTTTCCTAAAAAACTTTTTCCACAATTCCTTCATACATGTGCAAATTCCATGATTTGGTGGAATTGGTTTTCCCACCTTTTTGGTGGGAAAATTAATTTCATGTTGCTGTTATTTTTTTTATTTTTTTTTAGTAATGAAAACAAATTTCATAATCAATTGTAAATTTTTTTTTCACTTTAATTGACAATTTGCATATAAAATAAAGCCAAACGAATACTAAATTTTGATTAAAAAAATAATTTTTTAGGAAAAAAATTTGGTTTTTTTTTTTTAACTTTTTGGCAATAGAAACAAATTTTATAACCAATTGTGAAAAAAATTATCACTTTCATGGATAATTTCCATGTAAAATAAAGTCAAACAAACACAAAATTTAAAAATTTTCCGAGCGGAAAATTATACTAATCAAACACACTTAATTTTCAATTACTTGGAAAACAATTTCTAAGCAATTACTTTCCCTGAAATTCATTTTCTTTCCACCCATTTTCCACCATTGCAATCAAACGGACCCTTAATGTTTCATATATTTTGTCTATTCTATTATTTGTATTTATTATCTTATTTTCTAATCTTTTTTATAATTTCACTATAGTCTGTAGTTTTATTATGAACTTCTTCTTTAATTCCTAAACAATTATTACATTGAATTTTTAAACAATCTTTATATTGATTTCTATTTTTATGTCATAGTATATTTTACTTAATTTATTTATTTTGGTTAAAGGGGGACGGTACCTCCAAAATTTTATTAATATGTCCTCACTTATGACGGAGGAATACCGTGGTTACATGAAGAAATAATGAAAGTAGTAAATAAGGAAGTACTACTTCCCTTACAATGAAAATAAATGATAATGGACAAAAATAAGAATAAAAAAATAAAAAAAATCATATTCTAATGATGGGCAGTTTGTGTCTATCAATCTGTACGAGTGTCCTAACATGTCGTGGTATATTGGCTGCTCTATATATCTGATATCGCCGATGATCCAAACCTTCTGCAACAAGAGTATCTGCAACCTGATTCTCCTCTATGTAGATGTGGAAAATTGTGTCTTTATCGAATGATATGATATCTATGATACGTCTAAGGATGCAATGAATAGCCCATGGTCCTTCTCCTCTAGTGATACAATGAGTAGCCACTACAGAATCTGACTCAATTCAAATGTCTAAAAGACTGAGTCCTCTATCTAGTAAAATCCCATCTATAATAGCCCTCATGCACGATCCGTACAGAGTTGAGAAAGCCTTAATACATTAACCTGGGTGATCTTTGATGATGCCATCCCTGCTCACAAAACCATCATTGACGCATCCATTAGTACTGATCTCGACAAATCCGACTGATGGAGTGTGCCACCAAACTAAAACGAGGGTGAGATGAGGAAGTAGGTCCAAAACAATACCAAAGATAGGTGCAAGTATCAAATCTGTTTGCCAATACACAGCTCGAAATGGTCTTCCCTTATGAAGAAAACAGATCATGCGATAAACCCTCCGAATGATACGTCTGGCCTCCATGCGGATCCCCCAATGCTCTGCATCATTCCTCTTAGTCCAAAGAAACCAAAATATCAGTAGAGGAATAATAGTGCGAATGTATCCACAACGAACATAATATTCAGAATACCTCCATCTCTGGAATCTTTGTCTGACTCCCTCTTCTGAACTTATAGGAATCTGAAAAATATCCCCAAAATGTTGCCATACCTAATTGGAAATGCGATTGCCAGTGAAGATCTAACTAATAGTCTCAGTCTCAGAACATCGTTGGCAACGAGAAGCCAACTGGCATCCAATCCTCATCTAAATAATCATATCTAGTAGAATGAGATCCTGTCATAGTCTGCAATAGAAGAATGAGACAGTAACTAGCAAAATGAGGCTCCACAGTAATCGATACAATTCCTGACACTGACATCCCTTACGACGAGCTACCATGCAAACTTGATAGCAAAGCTACCATTTGATGTATCCCGCCAAACAATGCGATCTGGGAAATTTGCACATAAAGGTATAGCTCATATCTATATCGTCATAAGAGATGTGAGAACCCGTAATAAACGTCCTATATCCCACCCAGTGTCATCAAAAAAATCCTGCACCCTTGTAAATGTGTGTTGTCAGTGTGGGAATAGGGATGCCAACGTAGCCACACTCATCCAACAATCATACCAAAAGAATATTTGACTTGCCCCAAGGTGCCATTCAATGTGTGGCTCTATCCGAAACCCAACTAATTTCAACCTCTTCCAGGTAGGAGAAGCTGATTTGGGAACTATTGCAAGTGAAGGATGTGTCCCCAAACAATACTTGTTCAGTAAAAACTGTGCCCAAAGTAATGTCTGAGAACAGAACAAGCACCAGAGCTTTATGGAGAAGGTGTCCACCACATCTTGCAATCTCCTAAAGCCTAGACCACCCTCATCAATAGGAAGACAAATCTCCTTCCATCTCGGCCAATGTAAACGTCGCGTTTGCTCCTTGGAGTCCCATAGGAAACTCGCGAAGATGCTCTCAAGTTTCTTCAAGATAGTCTTGGTGGCTGCATAATCTGAAGAAGATGTAATAGCATGGAAGAGAGCATCGACCTCGGCAAGGTAAGACGGCCCCCAGGTGATAAAAGTCGTGATGCCCAACCTGAAATCTTAATACCCTTAAATAAGGGGATCTCCAGATAAGTGAAAGGCTGTTGCTATTGTCTAAATCCAGTTAAAATCTCCAAACGTCCGATCTGACTAATAGATGCTCATCTGGTAGTATAAGTCCACTCTTGTCCCTGTTTACCAACTGACCAAAAACCCTTTCATAATACTCTAAACAATCAAGAATCCTCCTGATAGACTGTTTCCGTCTGTTGGCGAATATGATCATATCATCAGCAAATGAAAGGTGTACGACAAGGGTACTACCTCCATTTCGATAGCACACATTGGGATACTTTTGAAACCTTTGAGTGAGTAGGCATGAAAAGTAATCTACAGTAATGATGAACAATGATTGCAAAATGGGATCATCATGTCTAAGCCATTGTGATGAGGGAAAAAAAATCACATGGGCAGCCATTTAGGAGTACAGAAAAATGACACTCCGAGATGCACTGCCTAATCGTGTCGATCCAGATCTGATCAACTCCAAATGCCTCCAATACAGAGTAAATGAAGCCCTGTCCATGTGATAATATGCTTTAGTCATATCCAACTTCAGCATAGTGTTATCCCCTCGCGCTTTAGCATCAAAGTATAGATAAGCTCCTGAGCTAATAAGACATTGTCTCAAATCAAAAGGCCAGGGATAAAACCACTATGTGGAGGAAAGATAATATGCGGTAGTAGTGTGCTCAACCAAGTGTTCAAAAGCTTAGTAATAAGTTTATTGAACACAATACATAAATTGATGGGTCTGAAGTCATTCCACCTACAAGCATCGTCCCTCTTAGGGAGCAATACAATAGTAGTAGTAGCAAAACATGATGGAAAGTGGTCGCCATCAAAGAAGACTGCTCTATATATGTCATCCTGAATAATATCCTAGCAATGCTGGAAAAATAGGGATGAAAAACCATCGAGCTGACAATACTGTTAGCATCTATACTAAAAATCGCCTCACGTACCTCATGAATCAAAGGGAGATGGTTTAGTGCCAAATTATCATCCTCCTCAAAGGCCCGCGGATGATAACAGAATGAATGGGCTCCAAAGGCTGTATAGGAGTAGATAGAAGATCCTGGTAGAATGAAATAGACAAAGTCTAAATGTCAGTAGAAGTAGCTAAGACTTACCCTACATGCGTCTTGATGAACCTGATACACGATTTGATCCGACGTCCCTGAACCATAGTATGGAAATATCGAGTATTGTGATCTTCGTCACATACCCAAAGAGAACAAACCTTTTGCTTCGAAAAACCCTTCGTATAGATAAAGTCCGGTTCAAAACTGCCTGAACATGATATAGTAAGTCATGATGCTCTGGTGTAAGGTCTCTATCATATACATTCTCTGCCTTATCAACCCTATCCTCAGCATCCCTCACCACTAGAAAACATCACCGAACACATGTCGATTCTACCAACGCAGTCCCTGTTTCAGCCTGTAGAACTTCTCCCAAAAAGCAGCCATCCCCGTAAGATGAGTAGTGAGTGACCACTTTTGAGAGATAGAGGCTGAAAAATCATAATGCTTTATCCAAACGTTGAGGAATCTGAAAGGTCTGGGTCCCAAATCATCATCAGAAACCTACTGAAGTAGTAAAGGCAAATGATTAGATGAAGTCCGATTCAAATGCCTCACTTTAAGCCGTCGACAAAACTTTGCAGCTGTAGAATTGATGAGTACCCTATCCAATCTCTTTCTGACCTGACCATTAGTCAAAGTATACTGATTCTCAAAGAAACCAACGTCTTCCAAACCACAATCTAACATCATATTAGAGAAAATAGTAGTACCTCGATTACGAGTATTATGACTAGTGCGCTTACCATCATGTGTAATAACATTAAAGTCTCCCCCAACTAGCCAATGGTCGTCTATATCGAGGAAAATGTGGTGAAAGCCTACCCAAAAATCCCTCCTGATAGCAGCATCACATGAAGCATAAACTGGAGTCAGATAGATGGGACGCACTAGTCTAGGATCTTCAACTCTAATGTGAAGGAACTGTGGATGATCATAAACAACAGTAACAGTGGTTCCCGTATTCCAAAAAAACCAGATCTTGTTGGACTCATTATGAACTCCAGTGTCAAAGCGCACATATCGTCGAATATAATCAAATCTATGCTGAAATAGAAAAGGTTCCAATATAACTAAAAGATAAACCCGATGAAGCTGTGTAAGTCTCTTCAGGTGTCGACGGGTAGCTACACCTCTCATATTCCATATGATGGCACTCAGAGAGACGAAAAATATGAGGAAGTATCATGTGATTGACTCCTGGTGATCCTTCTGCTCGGATGTGGAGTATCAGTAGCCCTCGGGTGTTTTTCTGTGTAAGACAAACGAAGCCGTCATCCTCTGTCCTCCCAGCCATACCAACCAAATTCTCAGCAGAGGACTTACAAAATATACCCTGCTGATGAACCTCAATTTGTAATGTGCTCTCCATATCTGACTTCTAAGACTGTAGATATGGGGTAGATGCCTCAATGTTCTGCTTGCAAATAGGAGACGTGGTAGTGGTAATAGGTGTCTTGTCCGAGCGGAAGATGGACCTATAATTTGTGTACCTCTGATACCTGCAAACTCCGAGTCATTTCGTATTAGTAGTTCTCGAACCATAAAATCCATAAAGGGATCAAAATATGAAGTATGGGTGGCCTTGACTCCCTGGGGGTGAAGCCCCAATAGAAGCAACTGTAGTAGGAACTGATGGTGATGAAGAACTAATCTCATGAGTAACTAAACTTAGAACAGGCTGAACTGTACAATCCGTGGGACTCACTAAGGGAGCAGCTGACTAAACTTGAGCATGTGTCCCATCTGGAGTTGGTCTATCAACCATAGCAACTGGTGATATGGGCTGTGAGATAGACTGAAACTGATTATCTGAAGTGCTAGCCGTATGCTATCCTTGATGTTCTCTGCGGATAGGAACCCATCGGTTATGAGGCTAAACAAGTATTTCCTTACCCTTTCCCATGTCCTTAGCCTGATCAGTAGGCCTAGGAGCACAGTCCCCAAGTGTGACTGTAATAGGTAGTAGTACTGGACGTGATCCAAATGAACAGTGTTCATCAATATGACCAAAGTGTTCACATCGAAAGCAATAGTCTAATTTCTTGTCATAGAGGATAGTCTGCTAATATCCACCACATTTTTCCCTATCAATCCAAATCTTGTTAGGAAGCTTATACTCCAAATTTACCTCAATACTTACCCGAGCCTCATTAGGTTGGCATAGATCTGATGTTGCCTCATCAATGCGAAGCGGTATTCCAATTGCCTTAGCTAATGCAAATAAATTGCTCTTGGCCCAAAAGTGAATGGGCAATAGAGGAAAAGAAACCCAGATAGGTGCAATAGGGCTCTCATGTTGTGGGCTGAAACTCGACGTCCATTTAATAATTCGCATAAGACATCCATCAATATACCAAGTGGGTTTGATGAATAATCGTGAGTAGTCATCATCGTTCACCAAATGAATTAGAATATGTGTAGCATCAATAAGGCCTATCATAAAATCACTATGAAAATCGAATTTCTGAAAGCTATCACGTACCTTGACCATGGAAGGCTTACGGTGTGAGAATTTGCCAACAAGTGTGAACTTGTATGACGCAAATAGCAACTCCTTCTCCTCCTCAGTAAAGGCAATAGCATGCTCCCCTATATGCATGAAGGGTTCCTTGGTGGCAATTCTGTGATCGCTGGAATCTCGTGGAGCCTGAAGAATAGGTGCAAAGATTTTCCCTGGCTCATTTCTGCTTGAGAGAGAACAAGTTTGGCTAAAAGGGCGGCATCATATGATTTCTAATCTTGACCCTGTGATGTCTAACCAGGTGGTAGCCTAGCTTGAGTATAAATCCCAGAAGCAATAATTGTGCCTTGTGGTGCAGCACGGGTTGGTACGTGGTGCACACGCGTAGTCTGAGATGGAATAGCTTGGGGTTTTGGAATTGGATGTGAATTAACATGATCGACCTGATGATTATTGACCTGGGAAACATGAGGAACAAATGTTGGTCGAGTTTCTTGATGTTTATGCGAAGGCACGCTGTTTAATGTTTCAATTCCTGTCAAATTGGAAGTTAAATTCACAACCTCAGGGGTTTTTGGAGCTGGTGAGATCAATGGGAGGGATGTAACGACTTGAATCTGCCCAGGAACTATTGAATTAGCTGCCTTATTTTGCGTGCCTTTAGACACGGATCCCAAAGCGAAGTTTTTGACCAAATTAGACTCAATGGAGATCACCCTAGAGGTTTACGAGACTTCCTGATCTATTGCCAATCGTCCCATGCCCAGAATCAGAGCAGAATCGACAGATTCCACCGGGACAAATTGATTATGGTCAAAAGAAGTTGACTGCACAATTGACGGAATCGATGCATGAATTGGAGCAATTTAAATCATGACCCAAAGTTGTATGGGATTGTTTTAGATTACCCATGTTTGAATTGGAGGATTGGAGTACAGTAGATGGACCAATTGGAGTGAAGTTTAGACCGTTCGTTTGCGTAAGAAGGGGGCGAAATGTGAGTCTGAATTTGGGGCGATTTCTGGAGCAATTGATGAAATTGAAGTATTACCCATGGATTTAAGGGCATGATGAAGACTCGACTGAAGCCAATTTGCTGATTCCATGTTGTGAGATTCACGAATTGAGGCAGACAAATTAGGATTCGCAACTGTCGGAGGTAATCGATAAACATCAGAATGAATCAATGTATTATTAGTTGATTTTTGGCCATGGTATTGAAAGTTTAAATGAGGGTTACCAAAATATTTTACTTATTTTACATTTATCCATCATTGATCGTTGTCCTCTAATACATTCATGGGCACATTCTTGTTCTATATTCATCATTTTTATGTTGCATATTAAAAAATCTAATTCTTCTACACTATTACAACTGTCTTCTGAACTGCTTATTTCTAAATTGTCTAATTTTTCATTTGTGTAAATACTATATGCTGAACTACAAGATTCATTATTGGATAATTCTATAATATTACACTGTGTTTCTTCAATTATCATAGATTTAATTATATTTTCTCTACTCTTACTTTTATTGGGGGCATTTATTAGCAAAATATATAGGATCTCCACAAATATAACATTTACAATCTTTTCTATTTCTTGGCTTTTTAATATATTTATTATAATTGGATTTTTTATTTTTATAATATGTCCTGCTTGGTCTAATATTATACCTTTTCCTATCTTGGAATTGTCTTTTATGTTCTTTCTTCTTCTATATCATATGTTTGTGGTGTATATAAATCTGAACAAAAAGAATAGTTTAATTTCTTTATTTGTTTTCTAGCTACTTCTTCTATACAATATTTCTTTAGTGTATGAGTTATAAATTTTATAGTAACGCTAATAGTTACCTTCATTGTTGGTGCTGATTCTACAACATTTCTAATTTTATCATTACACGATGGTTGTGTCTTTCTATATAATCTGTCGAGTATAGTATATCTATTGCTAATCCTGGTGCACTCACTAGTCTTTCAAAAGCTAACAAAAATGGTTGTGTGTACTTTGTATTACTAATGCTTAATTTTTTTAATTCTTCGATAACTCTAATTTTGTTCATAAATGTTGTCTCTATTGGGTCAGATCATATAATTACTTCTCTAATAAAGCTTGTAAAAATTTTGGGATTGTCTCCTCCTGTCATTTAGTTATAGTACTAGGTCTGTCTTGAAATTTACAATTATTTAATTCTAAAATTAATCATCTGTCACTTGTTGTTGGTAAACTATATCATTCTTCTATTTATCTTTTTATTGAGCTTTTATAATTTTTGTCTTCCCATTCATATACTTTTGCAGGGAAAAATGACACTTTCCTCCTATGTCATATTCTGTATTCACCACTTCTTTTCTTTTTTCAAATTCTTGGTCTATTTTTAATTTAGTTCTTTTATTACATTTGCTGCTTTCTTCTATCTTGGTTTTTATATTTGTTTGATCTTTTTCTAACTATATTCTAATTTCTATTTCTCTAGTTTTTTAAAAATTTCTATAATATTCCATATCCATATATCCAAAATTTTTTTCATCATCTTCACATTCGCCTTCTTCACTGTCTTTGTCTAATGCATTAATTTTTTCGTCACTTTCATAGTCTTCTATTTCCATATATTTACACACTTCTTCATCTTCATCCTCATCTTCATTTTGTTTGGTCTGTTATGCTTGATAATTATAATTTTCAAATCTAATACTTAAAGTTTCATTACTATTTTTGTACATGATATCATCTTTTGGTACCAATATCAATCTTTCTAAAAAATTTCTTAGGTTCCAATCTAATTCTGCATTTGTTTCTGAAGAGAATTTCTTTTCTAGGATGGTTTTTATGCCCTTTTATCCTAATAAAGTAAGTATTTGATTATTTTCTAATTTATAATTGGTAGTACTGTTTTCACTAAGTCTTCCTATGAATCCTGTACAAATTAACAAATTGTCTTCATCTCTTTTCATTTGATATCCTTTACTTTTTATTCATATTTCAATGTCTCTCTAAAAACATTGTCTTAACTAAATAATCAGGTGTAAAATATATTATTCCGCATTAATTATTCATATCTAATTCTATGCTTTCAAATAGTCCTTATTCTATGTATGTGAATCTGCTGTCATATAAACATACTAATACTTTGGCTCCTAAATTTTCTCTGTAAAGTCCTTTTACTCCTACCATTATTAATCTTAAATGAGTTCGTTGAAATTTTTTATTAACAATTTCTTTATAAGATTCTTTTTCTATTAAATCTAACGGTATAAATTGATATTCATGTGTACAAGAAACACATCTTTCATCACAATGTTGATCTATTAATAATTTGCCAAAAATATTTTCCTTTTTATATATGTCTAAAGCTTTTGCTAATTTCAGTTTGTTTTGTCTAATTGATTTTATCTGTTATTCTATATTTATTAAAGATTCTAATCTTGTCTCATATTCATTTTCTACTTAATCCTTAGTAAATGATTATGTACTAGACTACTACTAGTAGCTACAATTTGCTTTCCCTTATCTATTGAGTATAAATCCACTTAGTCTTTTTAAATCTACTAGAATCTAACTTTTCCTAGATCTAATTTTTGGTTCGAGTTCTAGAACTGGAACCAATCCCAAACTAGAACTAAATGGTTCTTGATTCTAATAACCAAAACCATAATTTTTTTTTGTAGAATCGAATCGAACTGCTCGGTTTGGTTTGATCATTTTGTCCACCTCTATGTAACATGGCATACTTTGCCAGCATAACAATAAATGCTCAACTCTAGACCCCTCCTAGTTTTGAGACCAGAAATTAAAACCACTTGAAGGTAAAACAACATAGAGCAACAAAGTAAATCGTACAACAGAAAATATCAACAAATCGGGCACTAAAATCAACCGATATAGGATTTTCCTAATAAATGTTTGTAACAGAGGAATCCGAGAGAGAGAGAGGGGGGAAAAAAAACATTGCAGATGAGATATCTAGGTGTCTCCTCAGACCTTCGTTTATTGTCTTGTATGTACAAACGGCATGTCTACAATCGCTTCTTTCATCTCCTATCTCGGACTAGGTAACCAAGGGGTGTCGTTGGGGTACAACCAACTTCTTTTAACTGAATGCAGGAGAGGCCTGAGACTTCTCCATAAGAAACTCAATTTTCTGGTTATCAAAAGAAAGAAAATCATTTATGAACTCAAAATGCAATTAAACAAATAGAACAATCATGGATTTCAAAAACATAATGTTGTAGAGCATTTTGGCTAAGCTTGAAAAATAGTAACCTCACTCGAACATGTTAGAATAACTGGCTCTTTTCTTAATTATAAGTTAAAAATGTTACTTATTTTGAAGGTAACTCACTATCAACATAAGCAACCTCCTCACTCCAATTTTAACCATACAAAAATCAATTTAAACTTTAAAACTTATTTACATATAAGTTAATGTTTTAAGATTACCAAACATGCCCTACGTCTCCTCAATAAAATATGTCATTCAATGGGTATCTCGAGAGAACTCACCTTCACCGACTTGTTAACTTCTTCAAGTTTGTGAAGCATCAAATCCGATGGTACAATGCCTCTGTTTTCCACTGAAGAATGGGGAGAAGAACTCATTGTCTGCATGATACAGAAATGAAATGAACAAATGAGACACACTTCCTACACCAAAAAGAAAAGAAATGATATGAAGCAAGATGATTTTTGTGTTCTTCAATCACAAACCAACATATGCATACAAGTTGAAGAATGTTTTCAACCGATCCTAAGAAAACATAGAGCACAAATTATGCATCAAATTAGCATCTTTTTGTTCTTTGATAATGACTGGCAATACAAATGTAAGAATGATCAGATTCCTCCATTCCTCAGACTAGATAATCAAATAGCATATTTACTAAGCACCTCAGTTAAGACCATGGACGTGTAGAACCGAGCAAGTTACAGAGCTGATAACCGAAAACTCCGTAAAAATAACAAAGGTCTAATTCCCCCCCCCCCCCCCCCCCCCCCCCCCCAACACACACTCCCCAAAAAATACTCGTCTGCACTTCTCTTAGTTATATCGTTGAACTATACGAAGGGCACTGTCTGATCACTATACAAGCAAAAAGAGATGATCCACTGACTGAAACCCCTGGCTCTCTAAAAATGGAGCACCTATTATGACAAGTTATATCTTCTAAACGACGTTAATCTTGAAGTCATGAAAATGAAAAATTATCAATCTTCAAGATCCTGTCATGAGATTCTGGCAACATAGGAACACAAACTTTTGTAATTGATTTTGTTGATCAATAATCCAGTGAAGGAAACATTCTTCAGATATTTAGCACAAAAAAACACTGTTTCCATTCTTCTTCATTTGTTTTCAATAAAGCACAATGTACTTCTTAGAATTACCATGAAAAAGAAAAAAACACTGAAAGCAAATTGAGCAAGGTTACAGTTCCACATTACTCTAGTAAGAGTAATCCAAATAACAGGGCAATTGGTACAATCACGAATAACCAAGGTAACCTTGACTTCACGTAATTGAGCAAGAGCTCCATATCCAACATAAAATGTGCAAATTTTTCAGTTCAATGTTCTTGGAAAGAGTTGGCAGGAGAAGAGAATACGGAATTTGTGGTATAAAACCATATAGATTATGATGTTGAAAATTTAAAAGGAATGACCCTAGAGGTCTATGGATGGCTATTTTATCAATCCTGTAGGGTCCCCAAACCCCATTCGGGACCATATTTCATGTCTTAGGCCCTGTTTGGTAAAGATTTTCATTTTCTACAGTAAATCAATTCTCATTTTCAACCACACATTCTTCAATAAAATAATATTTTTCATCACATCAATACTTTTTTCTTCTTTTCAACCACACATTTCCCATCATATCACTATTCAAAAATCAATTTTTCCTCTAAAAATCCCTATCAAACACACTCTTAGAGAAAAATGGTGAGACAGGTAAGTGGTTTTCAATAATTTTTGCACCCGACTCTTGGACTCGAGCACTAAGCATTACACGATTGTCCAAACAAGAAGTTTGTTAGGCATTTGAAATTCAATTTCAGTTTTCTTCTTTGATATTTAGCAGTGAAGAATAATTTACAATGACCGACCACAGGGACTTGATAGGTACTAGACTTGAAAAATGCCGATTAGAAAACAAGCATCTTGAAGTGAGCATTACGTTTCGACTTAGCCATTTATCAGATGTCCAGCCCAGAACAAGGTCAAAAATCTAGTTTTTACTATTTACCTTCCAGCCTGTAGATGGAGATCTCAAAACAGCTGGACCCAAGGTTAGAGATTCCATACGAACCAAGCTTTCCATATCCAAAATTTGAGAATTAAGATTCCAACTATTGCTAACATTTTGTATGGCCTTTGAAGCCTCTGTTACGACAACCTGCATATCATTAAAATTCTTTAAGCATTATACTTCTTAGTGTTATCAAATAGCAAAAGATAGATCATTGGTATGTTAAGAATAATTCATAACTTCTGATGATATTGCCAACAGGTACATAATGATAAATTTGGAATTATGGTAAGAAGTACCTTCCTCAGAAGTGCAGGGTTATAAACCCCTTGAACCTGCAATTCGTCAACTGGTGCAGCTTTACCATGTGCTATACTTTCAACTCTAAAGGTATGAATTCCATACATTGACTGCAAGAAACCTGCACATAAATAAAGGTATGTAACTCCACTTGTTCACTTTGAGAGGAAAGGAGAAAAAAATGTGGCAAATGAGTACAAGGAAACTAAATGTACCTATTTAATTTGACCAAATTCACAACAAAATACTCACACTGCCGGTGCACGCATAAGTTGTACAAAAAGGGGCATGAAAAGGGCGTGCGCATCTGTTCTGGAAATGTACATGTGAACTAATAGTTTATTTTTGTTTTTCTGAAACTTCAGAATTTAAGATCTCATCTAGCTCACATTCAAAGATGCTCAAAATGCAGGTTTTCCACCAGAAGAATTTACTCTCTCCTAACGTCTTATCTCCTCTCGGCACAAAACAAAGCACCCATGCAAAATCTAGTAAATTGCTTGTGATTGTTATTCACTAGATAAAAGGATCCAATTTCCACATGCTTCCACAGAGAGGGAAACCTGCATTAGACTGGTATGGATGCATTGAATATGTGGAAGCTAACGAGTCATGCTAATCTGTCAAGGATGTCTAAAAGGCCTTACTGATCACGGCAACAATGTCACCTCACGTCTAATTTTGGATGGTAAAATGTTGCAGTTGGGTATTGGATAATTATTAGAAAGGTGGAATAGAATTGAAAACCTAGTATCGGTTCAATTATCACAGTTGGTCACATTCCTCATCATAAAACAATAAGACAAGGAAACTGAGTCCCGTGGATATTTCAAACGAAGCTATTTAGGACATAAAAAAAGAATAGAATATTGACAAAACTCGTTGGTTAAAAGAGGAGAACCATGAAAGTAATACTACCTTGTTCAACGATAATATCGATAACCAAGGATAGAGGTACATGCTTTTCAATTTTCCTTTCTCCACAAAAGGGTATAAATGAAGGCCTTGACACCTAGAAATGAAGAAAACTGTCATACGTTAGCTCCAGATAATATTTCACTCTTGAAGGTGAAGCTAACAATGTAAAATCGATTCATTAGAAGATGAAAAACCTTGTAAACTATTTCTTTCGATGTAACATAGAGCTTGCGAGATGCTATATCCTTCTTAATCACACATCTTCTAAAAGGCAAATACAGCAACATAATGATCCCAATACCCCATGCTAAAACCAGCAGTAGAGATATTGAGACCCATATTATTGTATCGTACTGTATGTTTTTTGATGCTAGTTCTTCAAATGAAGCCGTGTATAGAATTTGTGAAGGGATATCAGCTTCTACATCTCCATCTAGCTCAGATACGGGGTCAGAAAGCAACAAATCTTTTGCTGACTCTAGCTTTGGTAGACCCTCAGCACGACCCATCAGCATCTTTCAATCTCAAATCTAATGACGAATTACCGAGTTCATCAACTGGAAACAAAGTACTTCTCAAAGAGGGAAAAACAAGAAAGAAATGCCTTATCAGTAAAAAACTTAAAAAAAACATCCACATACATGAATTTTCATTTCAATTCGAAATATCTAGAATAAAAGAAAACATTTTATTCAATCAATTTCAAAAATGTAAAAAAAAAATTTCATTATTGCATCTTACACAAATCTGTTATTACACTTAACTAATTCTAAATCACCATATACAGAAAGAAATAAAGTGCTAATAGAAATCATTTATGATAAAACAGAATACAAATCAAGCTTTAATGCAAACAGAATCCATTTATGATTGTGAAAGAGAACACATAATTCAAGCTTTACACTCAATTGCACACTTAACACATTGTGAAAACGAGTATATATAAGCACATTAAAACATTTAATCGTGAGGAAGGTTTTCGCAGCAAAACTCTGGACAACTGATGGTAACATGGTATAACTAATATACGAGCTTCCCTTCATCCTATAATAAACAAATAACACAAAAACAATGAAACAGTACAACGAAAATTAACTGCTAAAACAAATTAAAAATCAAGCTTAAAATTTTCACCCACGCTCAATTGCACACTTAATGCCTCGCTAAGAACTATTACAGCAAATTTAATTATTATTTAATCGCGAGGAAGGTTTTAGCAAGAAAACATGATATAATTGTCATACAAAAATTAAAATCAGCCTAAATAAACAGATAACACAAAAGTAATGCAACAATACAACAGAAGATTTTAATCATAATTCTCAAACGATTTACTGTGTTTGGCGTAGCTGAATTAAAAAAAATTATGGATAAATATGAATTTACATTTCATTCCTCGGATTTTTTTTTTCCAGCTACGAAACAGAGATCAAGACAACAGAAAAAGTAAAATTAAAATATAAATTCAAAATTTAAACCCGATTTTTTCCCGAATAAATTGAAATGCGAACTCACTGTTCTCGTTAATCGATAAAGGTGGACTTTTTCTCGTTTCGGTGGAGTTTCTCTTTCTATATATTTCCGATTGTACGTGGAGCGCGCAAATGGCCCAACAAACATTCGGATTACCCGTTTAAAAAGGGGTACTTACAAAAATACTCTTAAAATTAGGGGTATTTTGAAAAATCATATGAAAAGTTTTTAGAAAGTAAAAAATACTGTATAAAATAAAAAAGTGATACAATGTCACTTTTTTTTTATAAAAATTGTCACTTTTTTGTAAAAAGTGACACAAAACTCAAAAAAAGTGACACGCACACTCAAAAAAGTAACAAATACTTTTAAAAGTGACAAAACACCAATCAAAACCTATGTTTGTTATTCAAAAAAGTGATATAAATATTTAAAAAGTAACAAAAAAAATTCAGAAAAGTGGCAAAAAAAAGTGACAAAAGCTCAAAAAAGTTACAAACACACAAAAAAATGATAAAATTATCACTTTTTTTAAATAAAAAGTGACAATGTCACTTTTAAAATATTTGTATCAAAAAAAAGTGACACAATGTCACTTTTATTGTTCTTTTTTTCCGACTATAATCAAGACATTTGACACCAATCTTCAAGTAGGGAAAGCAATTTTGAATAAATACATTATGCTATGTGTAGGAGGTAATATGATACATGAGCATACAGCTAGAGAGACAACTAATCATTGCCTTAGTAGAAACAACACGAAAGACAAAGATAGATAACGATTTGGCGATTGAAAAGCAATATATGAGTTAACTAACAACAAAAAACAAAAGAAAAATTAGAAGACATAATAGTTTGAACTAATGAAAAGAATCGCATTCCACTATACCAACATGAAATCCATTGTATTAACTATAGATAAAACTTTCCAATTGAAAATCTTACAATTTTTCCTCATATGATGAGCCACATTTCCTTCAAGTTAGGACGCTTACCTTACCTTAACAATGACGGTGAATCAATTGAGCCTATATATTTTCTTCAAACAATATTAGTTTTATAACATCATCAATAATCTTCAACATGTTTTTCCATTCTTTAACAACAATGCGAGGCCGGTATAAAGTAACTTTGTAAGGAAACCAATAATCATGTGGTATCAATAGCTCCCAATCCTACAAAAATAGAACAAAAAGAATGATTGGCCAGATAATAGTTTTATAACATCATCAATGAGAATTGAAAATTTAAATTGGTACGAAATGGATTAGAAAATCAAACCGTCTTGACTCCACATCATAACTGGACAGGCCAAAACAAGAATGAAAAGGAATGACGACAAAATAGGAACAAAAAGGAACAATAAACATATTTATACAACATGAAAAATCTCCATTTGAAAAAGAATGAATTACATCTTTATGCAATCAATGTTCTTTTTTCTTTTTTGAAAACCCAATCAATCAACAAGAGCACCAGCTAAGATTTTCAAGAGAACAAGTTCAATTAAGCCTAGCCTTACAAAACGATTGAGCACAATAGAGAAATTCAAAGTGACATTCAAAGCCATAAACAGATTTGCAAATAAGAAAATAGATCTTAACCTTAGATTCTCAAGCTTGTGGAGTAAGATTTCTCTTTTTCATTGAAGTACCTTCAACTTTTTTTACCACACTTTCTCTTCCTTCTCTTTGAGTCGTGTACACTTCTATGGCCTTCTTCACCCATGGGTCCAAGCATCTCTAATGGTGATGATCGATAGGGTTGAATCTCATTTGATTTCATCACTTCTGGTCATGTGGCAGTAATGAGTGGATTAGGATTTGGTTTTGGTTTTGGGCTAAACGTATAATCTACGGTTATATTTAAGGTTGATGAAAAAAAAGTTAAATTTGTTGTATTAACCAATTTTCAAACTTGCAGGTCGTAATGGGCATAATTTCCTCTTTAAAAAATTGGAATGAATTGTTTCAATAATCACCCAACTTATACCATGATCACGGATTGCTCGCTAAACTTTAAAATGTTTCATGGTGCTCACTGAAACTTTGTCCGTTTGCACTCCGTCCATCACTCTCAAAAATCCGTTGCCTTATTTGTTGACGTGGCTAACGGAAATCTGACTTGTCAAGTTACGACCGTTAAAAAAATAACAACTCGGTCAAACCATTGTTTCATTACTTATTCAACTTACACTTTGTTACAGTTTACTCATCGAACTTCAAAATGCTTCACAATGGTCGCTCATCTTTGAGATGTTGCACTCCATTCATCATACGCCAAATTTTATTCTCTTCATTTCTAATGTTCGCACAAAAATTTCACGTAGTACAAATGTTAAAAAAATTGCAACTTACCAAAATCATCATATATGAAACGTGACTTCCACTGTCCCCATCAACTTCTTTAAAACCCAATAAAGCGTCCCCAATGATTCTTCTAAAAACATTGCTTTTCTAATTCGAACGTTTGATGTGCAAAAACATAAGTTTCAATCTGAAGCTGAAACTCTGAAGGATAACTTGTTATGGGACGCTTTATTTGATTTTAAAGAAGTTTATGAGGTATGGAAATCGTGTTTTACATATGGTAAACACTTCCTCAAACAAGTTATGTTTCAGAATTTCAGTTTCAGATTGAAACCTATTTTTTTGCACAACGTTCGAATTAGAAAAATGATATTTTTAAAAGAATCATTGTGAACACTTTATTGGGTTTTAAAGAAGTTGATGAGACCGTTGAAGTCACGTTTCATATATGGTGATTTTGGTGAGTTGCAATTTTTTATTTAACATTTGTAACTTATCACGTGCCAACATTAGGAATGAAGGGAACAAAATATAGCGGATGATGAATGGAGTGCAACATCTCAAATATGAGTGACCATTGGGAAGTATTTTGAAGTACGATGAGTAAATTGTGAAAAAGTGCAAGTTAGATGGGTAATGAAACAATGGTTTGGCCGAGTTGTCACTTTTTTAACGGCCGTTACTTGCCACATCAGATTTCCGTTAGCCAAGTCAGTGAATAAGGTAATTGATTTTTGAGAGTGATGGATGGAGTGCAAACAGACAAAGTTCAGTGAGCACAGTGAAGTACTTTAAAGTTTAGTGAGCAATCCGTGATCATGATATAAATTGGATGATTATTGAAATAATTCACTCAAAAAATTGGGCCAATCTAATTTGGTGAACAAGGTTAAAACGGATTGCTTCTGAAAGTAAATTATTTAGAAAAATAAGGTTTCCTGCAAACTAAAATAAAAATATTATTTCAAGAGTGAAAGTTAGAACTAATATATATTTGAGACAAATATTATAAACTAAACTAATTAGCACAAAACATCCCCACCTTTCAATGTGTTTATGCAAAACGTCCCTATCTTTTATTATTTAGCAATTTCACCCTCACATTCACCTTTTATTGCGAAAATGGTTCCTCCATCCCCCCACCGTCAAATGCTCCGTTAAATCAATATAAAAGTGAAAATTTTCTTTTCAAAAAGCAAGGGTAACATTGTCTTAACCCAATTTTTCCAGTGTGAGCTTCCCGCCTTCAAAGTTAAATGTTCAACACTAACAATAATAATGAGAATAATTTATAAAATTATTCTATTAAATAAATAAGAAATGACGTAAAAGATATTGTATTTCGCCTTGAAAAGAACCATGGCTGCTGTAATGCTTGATTACTCATAAAATTTGGAATGGTAGATAAAGAGGATGAATATGTAGTCGATAAACTAGAGATGTTCATCCCCATTTTGTGGGTGTAAACAAGGGGTAAAATGAGAAGACCAATTAAAATGTGATGCTGTAAATAACCCATAAGATTTCAATGGTGAATGGCCCATCACATAAGAATGGAGAAGATGAACTATACCTACTCTTTTCTTTTTAGCATGAAATTTAACTTATGATAACCATCCCCACCTATTAATACGTTTTACGTGCAACAACCACACATTTTAATAAATTTTGCGAAAAACTTCACTACCTTTAAAACTAAGTTACGTAAAACATCCCCACCTTTGTAAAAAATTGTGCAAACCGTCCTTACATATTTTGAGCCAAACCTATTACAACCTTATTGAAGGGCAGCCTAATACAAACATGTTTGTATACCCAGCAATTGAATAGGGTAATTAGCACATAACGTCCCCACATTTCATTGTTATTGTGGAAAATATCCTTACTTTTCATTTTTTTTGTATTTTCACTCTTATTTCCACCTTCTTTACACAAAATGTCATTTTTATCCAGTTTCTCAATTAAAAATTTTGAAATGACGAAAATACCCTTCCTTTTAAATAAAACAAAAGGAAAAAGAAAAAAACTAATTGTAAACATAGTCTCAACCTTTTTGAAAAGTGTAAACATAGTCTCAACCTTTTTGAAAAGTGCAAACGAGTCTCAAATAAATTATTAAAAGGGTAATTAGCATATAATGTCCATACATTTTACTATTATTGCAAAAAAGTCCATACATTTTATTTTATTTTTGGCATTTTCTCCCTTAATTATACATTTGATAGTGCAAACCATCATTTCTATTCATATTCATCCAATTTCTCAATAATAACAGTGAAATGACGAATACACCATAATCATAATCATAATCCCAATTTATTTAAAAATTGTAAGAATTAAAAATAAAAATAAAAAGTGCAAACGAGTTCCAAATAAATTATTAAAGAATTAGAAATTTTTTAAAAAATATTTTTTATTTAAATATGAGGGCATATTCATTATTTTACAGTTCTTTATTGAGAAATTGGATGAAAAAGATGGTTTGCACAATCAAATATGTAATTACGGTGAAAATGTCAAAAAAAAAAAAGAAAAAAAAAAGAAATGCATGGTATGGACGTTTTTCGCAATAAAGGTGAAAGATAAATGACATTATATACTAATTACCTTTTTAATAATTTATTTAGGATTCATTTGCCCTTTTCAAAAAAATTGGGACTATGAGTGCAATTAGTTTTTTTTTCTTTTTTCTTTTGTTTTATTTAAAGGAAAAGGTATTTTCGTTATTTCACAATTTCTAATTGAGAAAATTGATGAAAAGGACATTTTGCGCAACAAAATGTGAAAATAAGGGTGAAAATGTCAAAAAATGAAAGTCATGAACTTTTTCACAATAACTATGAAAGGTAAGGACGTTATGTACTAATTACCCCAACTGAATGTCCCTAAATACCTAATTTGAACACAACAAAATGTCAACAATCAAACTCAACAACAAAACATCAAAACGCATAACAGAATATTGAAGCACGGCAAAGACATCGATAAACAATATTTCAACAAAAATTAACAAATCTTAGCACTTCCATTGTGAAGCAAAAGAGAAAAAAAAAGGCTACATAATTTGAAAGTGCTACTTTCTGTCTAGTTGTTCAAAAATATCAAAAAAAAAAAAAAAACATATACAATTTAGCCTTCTACAATCCCTACTGTTGTAGTGATTGAAACAAATATATATATATATATATATATATATATATATATATATATATATATATATATATATATATATATATATATATATATATATATATATATATATATTTATTTATTTTTTTTTTTTTTTCCTTCACAGAAGCTTAAGCATATGTGCAGAATTATACTTAGGTACTAGTGGTGGTGCCCCTCTGCAGCCCTTGCTATTGTGTCGGTGCTCACCACTTTTCCTACATGTCATTATCAGCTCCGCTCTTTTCCTTGGACTAGATGTGGCTCTTGTAGTCGTCTCCAAAGTACTTAAATTTCTTGAAAACTTTCTAGACCCCTTCGCCTGACTTGAAAAAGCCACCTCATTTGACTCTTTTTTGTTCTTTTTTGGCTTCCCAGCCCTTTTTGTGTACACTGGTGGATTGAGAGGGTTGGGACCTGGATTAGGCCATGAGTTCGATCCTGTGATGGGGGAAATAGATAGAGTATATGTCATGAGGTATGTCTCCATTTTGTAGATACCATCTAAAAACTCCATTACATTAAGGCATCTAGATACTACTGATGCAATCACATGGCAACAAGGTATTCCTGACAATTATCAAGCACGACATGTACAAGTTCTTGCCCTTAAATCCACAGCATTTAGTACGGTGCCTGCTTTGTGTCGAACTTGAAACCATTCATTGCCTGCGTGTTCAGCCCACTCCATCCTTGCAAGTGATTGTTTTTGTCTAGAATCTTCTGAATTCTAGAGCCTACTGCTACTACCCACCAATTAGAAGACATCCCATAGGCTACAATTCTCTTCATCAAATAAATCATAGTCTCCTCTAGCATGGTCAAAATTGGCTTTTCTCTTGCATTGACAATTGTGCTGTTAAATGATTCACATAAATTGTTGAAATATGTCACACTGATTCTACTCTCTGAAGTGGGATTTACTCCAATGAGATGTTTGTTTTTATTCAAGCCATTCATACGCAGTTGGGTCCAAGTCCAACATTCGCTGCATGTGTTAAAGCCACTGTGACACAATAGTGGCTCTAGCTGCATCCCCTAGACAATTTTTCAAAGCTAGTCCTTTGTGTGAGAAGCTAGAATTGTTGTATAGTTATCTAACACATTTTCTGTGCACCAAATTCTCGAACAAAGACTCAATTACATTAATTAACCCCTTTTGCTTATCAAAAATGAATGTCCAATGCTGATTGTTATGTATATGCAAATCATCCTTCAACAACCTCAGAAACCATCTCCAATTATTCCCATTCTCAACATTAACAACTGCATACACCACTAGATACATACCATTATTAGCGTCCACACCAACTGCCAACCATCCTCTATCTTCATAAAGCAACCATCTAACCCAATCAACCTTTTACAGTCCCTAATGAAACCATCCCTCAATACTCCAAGGAAAATCTACAACCATCTAAATTCACCAGCATACCCCTCAACCAAAGCAGCGATTCCAATATTTGTCATCTTCAACTCCTCGCAATAATCCCATAGTACTTTGTAATGGTCAACCACACTTTTTCCATTTTTTTTCAAATGTCTTTTCCTTTGTTTTGTACACTTTCCAATGTGAGATGTCACCCAAACCATCCCGTTTCACCCTCTCCATGAATGTACCAAGTGACATGTTTGGTCCAGCCTTCCAATCATATAAATATTTATTAGCCAAATAGGTTGAGCTCACTCTGAAGTTCTTATAAACCATATGGAAAGTATGCTATTCGATTAAAGTTTTAATTACAAAACTTATCTTCTTATGCTCCTTGGTAGCATACCAATAGACAATCACCCTTACATTTGGCTCTCAGTCTGTAGGCATTATCCTTCTTATATTTGATCTCTCAGTTGCTTCTAATTGAATGTGTAGTGATTGTAGTCTTCAATATGGCCTTTGACTCAAATACCAAGCTCGCACAATGAAAAAAATTATTAGCGCATTTGACTCCATAAACTAAAGTCGAGAATACATTAAATTTACAGTTTAGAATACATTTGACCAACCTATTCTAAACACTGGATCCTCTATATTTGTCCTTACATTGAAAGTATCAAAGCATTGCTTCTTGAAGTTGTATCGCCATCCTTTTCACTATGAATGATTCTTAAATCATTGGAGTCCCAATAGTTGGAATTCGAATCCCTAACTTGCTGCTCATCTGATATATCAAATCCAAAAATCAAAATTAACCCTTTGACTCCCAACTTTAGCATTAGCTGCAGGCTCGTGCTCCATCTCATAATCAGATTTCACCAACCTTTCAACTTCATCTCATCTCCTTTGTTCTTCATTGTGAGCTTCAACCACAACTTCATCCCGTTCTGCACTCATATCACCCACATTTTCATCTTCATCATAATGATAATGTAAGCTTTCCGCGTACTGTGACCACAACTCTTCAGCATTGTCCTTAAAAAATTGATCTGACCAATTAACTTCAAGCTCTCCTCTTTTGTTCTCTTCAACAGATGATACATAACAACCCTCAAATGTTTGGTTGTCATCAACTTCATATGCATACAACGACAATGCTTATGATTGCATTGGGGCGACAACTATTTAAGTCTGAATAGTCCTTCATATCCCTAAGTATTCTCTCAATAACTCTTTCACTCTCCAATCTTGTTAACCAATTTCCTAAACTCATCTTTTGCTTCTTATAAAAAAACTCCAACACCATTCATTACCAATTGCATGTAAGAATTTCATCATATTCTCTTTGGTAAACCATGCAACATGAATGAAATCGGTGAAAAGCAAAAATCTCCCTTCGTAAGCCGCATTGTTTGGCTTATCGTAAAATTGGTCTTCGTGATGTACTTCAACAATGAAATATGGAGAATCAATACCCACATACAAATGATGGGAAATTCACAAACCAATATTAAGCAATAAATTGGGGAGTTTCGGGAGAAATTAATTCAGCAGAATTCTCAACAAAAAATTGAATTCAGAGTTCTTTCCATATACGCTGACAAATTAATGCAATCAGAAAACCTAAAGATGAATGTGAACTTTAAGTTCTTGAAACTGAAACAGCAGAAGAACCCCCAATGCTCATATGTGAACTCTGAAAACACACAACTCTCACACGTCTAGAATTTCAAAAATGACCATTCAGTACAATTTGGAGTACCCCAGAAGTTTAAAAATAAGAACAAGTTCAACTGCACACATTCTTGAAGGCTTACTATTGCAGATTAAAATGGATGTGAAAAAAGGAATTTAGTGAAACTTTTAAATTGAGGTAGCCCACACTGAAGTTGGGTGAATGCACACTATTACTGAGTTATACATAGAAATGGAGGGATTGAAGACTATACTGTAAATGGGTGGATCGTCTCTGGGATTCCTCAAAATCGAAGGAAACATGTTATTCCTGGAAGGACATATATACTTGCATAACACTAATCAACCACTTGAAAACTCAATGAAAACTCCCAATCATGCAAAACAACAAAAGAAATGGAAAACAAAAAAACACCGGCCCCAATTCTTTTCTTACCTTTCTCATTCAAATTGCCTCACTGCGTGTTTCTACTGTGCGGCGACGAAGGCGACAAGTGTGAAAGGAGATGACGGTGAATGGAATGCCCAAAAAATGGAAGAAAATGGGCAAAATTTGAAAGAGATACTGCAACGCCTCCTTTGTTCATGCATAAGATGAGGAGGTGAAGGGAAAAACTGGTTAAGACAATGTTACCCTTGCTTTTTGAAAATAAAAATTCCATTTTTATGTTGATTTAACGGTTCATTTGATGTGAGTGGATGGAAGGACATTTTCCGCAATGAAATGTGAAAATGAGGGTGAAATTACCAACAAAAAAGGTGGGGACGTTTTGCACAAAAAAAAATTGAAAGATAGGGAGGTTTTGTGCTAATTAGCTCTTTACTTTTTCACGTTTCACCAAACACACTTATTTTTGCTCTAACAAGTTGATCCACTATTTTGAATTATTACGAAAATGTTAAATGATAGTTTTTTTTTTTTTTTAATTTTATAATTCCCATTTCTACTTCAATGCTGAATCTTTGTGCCATTCAAGATTTCAGCACCTCACATGGTTAATCAATGTCCATGAAAGAGTAAAGAGTGTGTTGGGTTTGTCGTTTTGAAATCATATTTTTAATTTTTTGCTCTCTAAAACACTTAAAACGTGTTTGATATGTTATTTTTAAAAATGCGTTTTCCAAAACAAGGAAAATTTTACAACATAAAACGGGTTAATTTCACAAATGGTCACTGAAGTTACCTGAAAATTTCAAAATGGTCACTGAAGTTTCAAAGTTTCAGAAACGGTCACTGAAATTTGAAATTTCTTTCAAAACGGTCACTGAATTTTCAGATTTTTTTGGCCAAGTTTGAAGCAATTTTTCGGCAACTTCCGATCACCAAAATCGCCGATTTCGGTTACCGTTGGAAATCCCACGATGTCATCTTCAATTACCACCAAAAATCTCTCAAAAACTCCAAGTGATTCGGCCGGAATAAAGCCACGAAGTCGGCAACCGAAAATTGTGAAAATCTGCCTGGATTTTCAGATTTTTTGGGTAAGTTTGAGGCAATTTTTCGAC
This sequence comes from Fraxinus americana, assembly GCA_035079005.1. NCBI lineage: Eukaryota > Viridiplantae > Streptophyta > Magnoliopsida > Lamiales > Oleaceae > Fraxinus > Fraxinus americana. The sequence continues at coordinate 18,871,578 of CM068714.1, forward strand.
AACTTCCGACCACCAAAACCATCGATTTCGGATACCTTTGAAAAACCCACAATGTCATCTTCAATTACCATAAAAAATCTCCCCAAAACTCCAAGTGATTCGACCGGAATAAACTCACGAAGTCAGCTACCCAAACTGGGCAGATTTTCGTACTTTTTTGGTAGCTGACTTCGTGGGTTTATTCCAGCTGAATCCCTTGAAATTATGGGGAGATTTTTGGTGGTAATTAAAGAGGACATTGTGGGTTTTCCAACGGTATCCGAAATCGACGGTTTTGGTGGTCGGATGTTGCCGAAAAATTGCCTCAAATTTGCCCAAAAAATCTGAAAATCTGGGCAGATTTTCACAATTTTCGGTTGCCGACTTCATGGCTTTATTCCGACCGAATCACTTGGAGTTTTGGGGAGATTTTTGGTGGTAATTGAAGAGAATATCGTGGGCTTTCCAACGGTATCCGAAATCGACGGTTTTGGTGGTCGGAAGTTGCCGAATAATTGCCTCAAACTTGGCCAAAAAATCTGAAAATTTAGTGACCATTTTGAAAGAAATTTCAAACTTTAGTGACCGCTTCTAAAACTTTGAAACTTCAGTAACCGTTTTGAAATTTTCAGGTAACTTCAGTGACCATTTGTGAAATTAACCCACATAAAACTAAAAAAATAGAAAATGACTTAAAAATTTCTCAAATTAAAATAATTAATAAAATCACACGAAACCTACTCAAATACAAATACCAATCTCTCTCTCTCTCTCTCTCACATCCTCTAACAACCATAGTGGAGAATCCATCTCTTTGGTGATATTTCTCAAACCTCAAGCCGGAGAGTGAAGATAATTTTCTAGTTACTCAAGTAGTTATTTTATCCAATTGATTTTGTTTTATATGCTAACCCCCACAATCAAAATAGTATCTCCCCCAATTTTTCTGCACTTCTTTTTGCATGGGGTTGATATACGATGAAGGGCTATTTGGAGAGGAGGATTTTCCAGGCGGCATTGATTTGACAACAAATAAGCCGGTAATTGTGCAAGACTTGGATCAGAAAAGTCGAGTCATATTTATGTAGTTGTAGTTTTACACTATATATTCAACTAATGAATTAAAACTTAACGAGTGATTTGTTGCTTGATAACCGATCATAAATGGTGATAATGCAGAGTTGAAAGGGTGAGATGGGGTGGAATTGAATAGGATGCATGATTGGTGAGAGTGCGAAGGAGACATTAATAATGAATTCTTTTCGGATTTGTTATATGTATATTCACAGTATATTAATAACAAATTTGACTGCAAAGAGGAGGTGGGGGTGCGGGGAAGATGAAAAGAGGGAGACACAGTAGGGATGAATGGGAGTGACGGTATTTTGGAAGTTTCTTTCTTCCCATACTCTGGTTCTACTTCACAGCAATATTTTTGTTTCCAATTTTTCTTTGTATATTCTCAAACAAGAAGAAGCTCATTTTTTACGTTATGTATTGTAAAAGAAATTTTTTAGCATTACTTATTTATGATATCATTTTTGTTTTACAATTCGCTGTACAGTTTATTAATGTGGGTTTTGTTTTTATTGTAGATAAACAAAAGCGACTACATGATATTTAGGGAGAAAGGATCGATGTAGGCATTACGAATTGCTTGGAGAGATTTTAGCGGGACTACAGTTACTAAAAGTCTAGGCAATGCTTCTACTCAACTTCCTCCAACTGCAGAGGAAGAAAGATAGAAGATGAGTTTTTAAGAAGGCTTATTAGCATAAAACGTCCCTACGTTTGATAGTTAGTGTGCAAAACGTCCCAACGTTTCATTTTTTTGCATTTTTGCCCCTATTTCAATATTTCAGTGTGGAAAATATCATTTTCATTATTTTTCAGTGTAAAATGACCATTATACCCTCAAATTTAAATAAAACAAATAAAATGAAAAGAAATGGGTTAATTTCATAAATGGTCACTCAAGTCACATCAAAATAACAAAACGATCATTCAAGTTACAAAATTGCACTAACGGTCACTCAAGTATCACCCGGTTTCAAGAATGGTCACTGAAGGACCAAATGAGTCAACACTGAAACATGAGGACCTACATCGCAAATTTGTCAAAGCCCTTTTTTTCTTCCATTTTTCCGGTGACTTTGCACTGAAAATCCGGCACCGTCCGACCTCCTAAACCGCCGGAAATTAGTACCATTCGAAAGCACTCATCTTCCTCTTCAATTAACATCCAACATCTCCCAATTTCATCAACTTATGTAATCGGAATCGATGCTCAAAGTTCAATGCCCACAAATCTGAAAATCGCCAAATAAGTCGAGCTCCGGTCGAAATTGTGGATGACCCATGCCTGGGCAAGCTGCTCTAGATGAATACGACCACGTCCATGGTGGTCCGAGGTCGGGGCTTGGTCGGACGTCTCCGGAATTTTGGGTCTTAGGTCACGGTGTCGCGACATTCGCGACTGGCGAGGATCTTCTGCACAATTACAATTTTCTGATTTTGTTTGTGTAAAATTTGAGCCATGAACGTGGTCGTCTTCACCTGGAGCAGCTTGCCCAGGCATGGGTCATCCACAATTTCGACCGGAGCTCGACTTATTTGGTGATTTTCAGATTTGTGGGCATTGAACTTTGAGCATCGATTCCGATTACATAAGTTGATGAAATTGGGAGATGTTGGATGCTAATTGAAGAGGAAGAGGAGTGCTTTCGAATGGTACTAATTTCCGGACGTTTAGGAGGTCGGACGGCGCCGGATTTTCAGTGCAAAGTCGCCGGAAAAATGGAAGAAAAAAGGGCTTTGGCAAATTTGCGATGTAGGTCCTCATGTTTCAGTGTTGACTCATTTGGTCCTTCAGTGACCATTCTTGAAACCGGGTGATACTTGAGTGACCGTTAGTGCAATTTTGTAACTTGAGTGACCGTTTTGTTATTTTGATGTAACTTGAGTGACCATTTATGAAATTAACCCGAAAAGAAATATAAAAAAGAAATTGTAATTATACTCCCAAACTTTTTAAAAAGTGCAAGTGAGTCCAAAAGTCTTATTAAAAGGCTTAAGCACAAAACGTCCCTACGTTTGACATTCAATGCGGAAAACGTCCCTATGTTTCAAACATGTTTATATTTGCTCAATAACAAAAAACGTCCTTACGTTTGACACTTATTGCGTAAAACGTCCATACGTTTCTTTTTTTTTACATTTTCGTCCTTATTTCAACGTTTCATTGCGGAAATCGTCATTTTCACTATTTTTCAATGTAAAATGACAAATATACCATCATATTTAAATAAAACAAAAAAGGAAAATAAAAATAAAAATAAATTACAATTGTGCTCCCAAACTTTTCAAAAAGTGCAAATGAGTTCAAAAATCTTATTAAAACATTCAAACCATCAGTCTTCTCCTCCTCCATCAACCTTATCCTCCCTCCACCACCTAAACCACCAAACCCCACCACCTTTCAAACCATCACACCTCCATCTACAATCCTGATTTAGGTGGTGAAGGGAGGATAATGTTGAAAGAGGAGGAAATGACTGGTAGTTTGAATATTTTAATAAGATTTTTGAACTCATTTGCAATTTTTTAAAAGTTTGGGAGCACAATTGTAATTTACTTTTCTTTTTTGTTTTATTTAAATATGATGGTATATTGGTCATTTTACATTGAAAAATAGTGAAAGTAACGTTTTTCACAATGAAACGTTGAAATAAGGACGAAAATGTAAAAAAAAAAATGAAACGTAAGGACGTTTTACGCAATAAGTGTCAAACGTAGGGACGTTTTGTGTTATTGAGCAAATATAAATATGTTTGAAACATAGGGACGTTTTCGGCATTGAATGTCAAACGTAGGGACGTTTTGTGCTTAAACCTTTTAATAAGGCTTTTAGACTTACTTGCACTTTTTAAAAAGTTTGGGAGTATAATTACAATTTATTTTTTATATTTCTTTTCATTTTATTTGTTTTATTTAAATTTGAGAGTATAATGGTCATTTTACACTGAAAAATAGTGAAAATGATGTTTTCCACACTGAAACGTTGAAATAGGGGCAAAAATGCAAAAAAATGAAACGTTGGGACGTTTTGCACACTAACTATCAAACGTAGGGACGTTTTGTGCTAATAAGCCTTTTTAAGAAGGGGTGTGCATGTATGTGTGGAAAAAGATGATGATGAAGTTTCAAATATTCGTCGACGCGATGATACTACACCTAACAAACGTCGACTCGAGGAACTCAAAATTAGTAAAGGTGAAAAACTTGAGGAATGTATGGCACAATGGTCATCTATTGTTAGTATGAGGAAAGAGGAAACAAATCTTAGGATGCTATACCTTAAATAAAAGCTTGCACGCATCCAAGAGAAATCATCTAATCACGAGGGGACTAGTGAAGTGAGGAAATATGAGGAAATGACCTTCCTATTGTTGTCTAATTCCAAAATGACCTTTGACTAGAAAATAGAATTAAAAAAAAAAAAAAGGGTCAAAACATAGGTTAACCTTTAAAAAACCAAAAATACCCTCATTTTCCACAAAAGGAAAGCTCTCACCGACATCTCACTCCCTGACCGACCAAGTGAAAATCACAAAACCGACCACCTGAAAATAGGCGAAGACGTCACCGGCGAGTTGAAAGGTTGGTGGTTGTCATTAAATGGATTTTTCATAATTTATTTCCAATTTTTAGGTCGAATTTCATGTATTTTAGTTAGTTTATTTAGTATTGTGTGATTGTGAAGATGATCTAAAAGTATTTGGATTGTTGGAACTTAAATCGCCGGAAATGGCCATTTTTGGAGCTTAAACTCGCCGGAAATGGAGGGAACACGACGAGCGTCTTGTTTGTGTTCAAAGAAGAAAATCGGATACGGCGGTTGTCATTCGTCATTTATCACGACGAATGCACCTCCGTTTAGACCGTTGGCCCGTGACAGTCGAACCCATGGCGGCTCGTTGATGACGGATCAACTCTTTGCCGGCATTTGTTGATGATGAGACGAATACAGTCACATCTATTGTTAACAGCCGGCCCAATATTTATTTATGTTTTTTTTATATAATTTAATAAAATAAATAAATATTTATATAATTAAATATTTTACATTTCATTAAAATTAATATAATTACATAAATGATTTATGTAATTGAATATTAAATAAATATTTATATAATTAAATATTGTACTTAATTTAAGAAATCGAACATTAAATAAATATTTATAGAATTAAATATTTTACATAATCGAAAAAAATTTATAGAATTAAATAATTAATTTTAATTTGATAATTACTAATATGATTAAATAAATCATTTTAATTATTAAAATTTATATTTTAACATATTAGTAATTTCTTATTTTTTTCGTTAAATTTTATTAATAATTGAAAAAATCGAATATGAAATAAAAATTTATAGAATTAAATAATTAATTTTAATTTGATAATTCCTAATATCATTAAATAAATCATTTTAATTATTAAATTTTATATTTTAACATATAAGTAATTTCTTATTTTTTCCATTACATTTTATTAATAATTGAAAAAATCGAATATGAAATAAAAATTTATAGAATTAAATAATTAATTTTAATTTGATAATTCCTAATATCATTAAATAAATCATTTTAATTATTAAATTTTATATTTTAATATATTAGTAATTTCTTATTTTTTTTCCGTTACATTTTATTAATAATTGGAAAAATCGAATATGAAATAAAAATTTATAGAATTAAATAATTAATTTTAATTTGATAATTCCTAATATCATTAAATAAATCATTTTCATTATGAAATTTTATATTTTAACATATAAGTAATTTCTTATTTTTTTTCCATTACATTTTATTAATAATTGAAAAAATCGAATATGAAATAAAAATTTATAGAATTAAATAATTGATTTTAATTTGATAATTCCTAATATCATTAAATAAATCATTTTAATTATTAAATTTAGTATTTTAACATATTAGCAACTTCTAATTTTTTCCGTTAAATTTGATTAATAATTCTAGTAATTGAAAAACATTTATATAATTAAATAATAAAATTGAATTTGATAATTACTGATAGAATTAGCAAATGCTAGTTTCCTTTTATTTTTTAATTTAATTATTTGTTTTGTGTACTTGTTACAATTCGGTTAACTTAATTTTCTGAGATTATGCTAGATGATCTTCATTATCTTATGTTTGAAGTGCAGATGTGTAATGAGTTTTTTTTTTTTTTCAGCATGGAGTATCATTTAGAGCTGACATTGAGACAGATGCCGGGCAAGGCTACCTGGAACGGTAACCTTGGCAGTTACACAGCTGTGTTGGAGTTGTTGAATGAGCAGCATGCAGATATGCTTCGACGTTCGTTTCTTTAGCCATTGTACAAGATGAGAGATGTACAGTTCTCTGGGCAGATCCTCGATGCCCTACTGTGTCGGTTGCGTAGTCCAGGTGGGAGATATTCAGGATGAGATTGCAGCCCTCCGAAGTGATATAAGAGGTATGGGAAGGGGTGACGGAGGGGGTGAGGGTGGGGGTGAGGGTGGGCGTCATTTCTGGGCGGATGATGCTACGTTGACTTCATTTCTTTTGTCCCCGGAGGAGCGAAGGACGGAGGCAGTGGCCCCAGAGGATGTAGCCCCGGATGCTGGTAGGACGGAGGGGGTGTCCCCGGAGGAGGTCGTGGTGGTGGAGAGCCCGGAGGGTGGTAGGACGGGGGGGGGGGGGGGGTGGCCCCCGAGGGAGGTACAGAGGAGGTGTCCCCGGATGAGGTCGTGGTGGTAGACGACGAGCATACACTTGCAGGGAAAATGTATGCTGTTGACACCCCGGAGGGGGTGGTCGGCAAGAGGGTCAGGTTGCCTTCCTAGTACGTCGTTTCTCCTTACACAGCTGAGGCAAAGAGGAGGACGTTCATCGATGTGACGTACCCCATTCTGTTTCGGGATGTAGACGCAACCAAATGGAAAGCGTTCGAGACGGAGTGGAGGATAATAAAGTCGGGGTAAGTATTTTAAAATTTCTATCAATAAAGAATGCTATGCTAACTCATATATCTTTTTTAACATTTGTCTTATTTTTTTCAGACATAGCCGCATCGTCGGGGGGAGGACGATCAAAGATGTCTATAAATGGTTTCACGACATCATCACTTCGGGAACGTGGCTCACCGACGATGTAAGTAAAATAGTCATATTGTCGTTTATATTGTAAACATTATTTTTTATTTTATGAAATTAAATAACCCCCCATGATGCAGCACATCGATCTAGCCATGGAGTTGTTGCGAAATCGAGCTCGATGATATCCGCGATCATTCGACATGCCAGGTCGACTCATACTGAGCATTGAGTTTTTTGGTACCGTTACCATTGAGCATCAGTCGCTGCAACGCATTGGTAGTGAGTACGTGCTTCCTAAATATATGGCTAAATGGGTCGTTGGGATGCTACCAACTTTCGGGGGAAAGGCATGGGAGACTTGCACACATATATATGTTCCAGCGATCGTGAATCATCATACCATTGCCGTGGAGATTGTTTTTGCTGACTCCACGATGTATGTGTACGACTCCGACCATTCATGTCGACACGAGCCACTTTGGAGCAGTTCTTGGAGCCGATTGCAGTGATCGTTCCGTTGATGGCTGCTCGAGCGAGTGTTATTGTTAATAACAGGCTAGCCATCGTACGAGATCAGACGACGGCGAGACAATCGCGATCGTAAGTATATATATTTTGTTTTTAAATTGGAAACTTAGTTTTTATCTAACACGTTTTTGAACTAACATGTTTATTATTCAATTTATAGGGGCGATTGCGACATTTTTGCAATAAAGTACATCGAATTTTTGAGTGTTGGACATAAGGTTGATGGAATCAACCAGTCATAGATACAAATTTGGAGGAATAAATTGGCGGCTGATTTGTACGATTTCGAGTGTGACCCGTAAACGTTGTACATTTATTTTTTGATTCATTTATTTGTACTTGTAAATATCATTTATTTATACTTGTAATATTGTACATTTAATTGTGTTCATTTATTTGTGTATGATTTATATAATTTATCGAATTAGCAAATAAAGTTGGGCAACGATCAGTATCCAAATATTGTTTGTTAAACAGCAATACCATTATATACTACACTAATTGTCATGCAGGGGAATCTGACTCGTACAAGTTTGGCGAGTGTGGCCGACTGCTTTACATCTGCCGCAACGACGCGGTCGAGGAAACTCTCCAGTAGAGGGTATTCTAGAAGTTCGTGGACGCCCGGGCCACGCGGTTTAACTATTGGTGGGGACAAACTATTAAGCGGGAGAATGTTGTCAGGAACTTCCCACTCAAATTCGTTCGGTAGGGAAAATACAGTCTCAGCATACGCAGCTCTCCAGTATTCAGCCGTATAATAAGGAGAACATAATGTTCTCGCTGCAAAGCCTCTGTTTAAAGCTACCGCGACTGCATGCTCGCATGGAAAACTCTCCAACTGAAATCGAGCACAGGTACATGTGTTGTCGGTCAGGTCCACAATGTATGCCACATGATGTGCATAGTGTACGGAGAAACGGGACTCGTCTAGCGGGTTCCACAATCAACCTCCTCGCATCCTCTGCCGCCTTGAACAATTTATCCTCTTGAGCCGGGGCTAGCCAGCTCGAGCAGTTCAGGGATTCCGTACGTCGTTCATGAAACCACTGCTGCAGCTTGGTACGGATGTTCTCGATCATTGCGAGAATTGGCAACTCTCGATCCTTCTTGAACAGTGCATTCAGAGATTCCACATTGTTCGACGTCATCAAGTTGTACCGACGTCCTGGAAAACGTGATCGCGCCCAATGTTCTATCCCCATTTTTGTAAGATAATCCCATGTCGGGAACGACTTATTTCCTATCTCGACCATAAACTTATTACATTCCTCGACACTGTAAGCTTCGGCCGCCTTCCTGAACAATGAAACAATGCCTTGGCCCCGGTATCTAGTCTTCAGATTACCCTGTATGTGCCACATGCAGTACCCATGATGTGCCTCGGGGAAAACTTCGGCGATAGCATTTATTAGAGACTGACCCCGATCAGTTACGAAGGCAAGATCCTCGACTTCGCTGATCACTTCCCTGAGCTTCGTAAAGAACCAACGCATTGACAGATCATTCTCACTGTCGACTACGCCGAATGCAAGTGGGTAAATCTGGATGTTGGGATCTTGACATGTAGCAATAATCAGTTTTCCACCATATCTCGATTTCAGAGTTGTACCGTCGACTAAAATTACGGGTCGCATCGCATTTTTAAATCCTCTAGTGCATTGTCCAAGTGCCATGAAAAAATACTTAAAGCAATTCTCGCCCTCTGTCTCAATGGAAAAAGTGGAACCGTGATTAGTTGTCACCAAATTATGGCAGTACCTGACCAATTTAGCATAACTCTCTTCGGGCGAGCCCATTAGATCCTCAAACGCGCATTCTTTGGCCTTCCAAGCCTTATGGTAGCTCATGACCACTCCGTACTCTCGTCGAACATCATTAATGATGTCCGATGATCTGTAGATCGTCCGTGGGTCCTGATACTTGTGCATTATATGTCGACCAATAAACCATGACCGAGTTTGTCTGTGATTGTTTTGACGAATCCCCAATTCGCAAGTATGTTCCCGTGTATACTTGCGAACTACAAATGACTCATTCGTATCCATCTTAGTCGCTCGCAAAGACCAACGGCAACTGTCATCGATGTAAGCAATTGTCAACAAGGATTTGGTTGATTTCTTTACCTTGAACTCAAAATTGAATTTCAATGCTAGCTTGTGCAAAGCTTCCTGCAAATCTTTCTTCGTTTCAAACAGTTGCTCAATATGCAAATCTTCATAATCGGGAACCATGCGTGAAGAATTAGATGAAGGTCCGCTCGTTCCGGTCCCTGAGCTCCCACCCAGCTCATGTCTCTGACGAGATAAAGCAATTAAATCCTCATTTGTAAATTCATTTACATTATCACTGTGCTGAACTACCGATTGAATTATGTGCGTCGCGGTGATGTCACGATGGGGAACAATTGTCTCGGGAATATTAGCGTCATCCTCGCGAACTATCTCCACTGTATCCCAAAAATCATTTGCATTATTATCGGCTCCATCCGAATGTTCATTTCTACCTTCCGCGTCGTCCTTCATCACTAAACTCACATAAATTGGTGTCACTTGCGTTTTGTTCAACTCAAATAGATAATTCACTTCAATATCAGATGTAACCTTTAAAGGTGGAATTGAATATGGCAAATTCTCTCTGAATTGATATCTCAATACCATATTGTATCGAGATTCATCGACGTTCAACTTGTTCTGTATATCACGGTACAACTCCTTGTACGATGTAGTCTCTGCTATATGTGTTGCCATACTACCTTTTATATTGTTCGTCCATTTCCATTTCCATCGATTATTTTCATCCAATTCAAAATCATCAAAATGACAAACCAGGAGTATAATCATATCTGTCAGGCATAAAAACAAAGAAAATTAAACGGAATATTAAAAAAAAATCGACTTACAGTCCGAACAAAAATTATTACAAAAAAAAAAGCCGAAAAATCAACTATCAGCAAAATTAAAACATTATGAGACCAAAAATAGCACATTAACCTAAAAAAATAATTTGTTTATGACTCTATTTTTTAGGTCGTTAACAGTTATTTTTGGTCTCATTAACGTTTTTCCCATTTGTTAATGACCAAAAAATAGGTTGTTAGATACATTATGACACTAACAGTCCAAACTTAAATGTTCGGCTGTTAACACTCGAATACTCGACTGTTAACAGACGAAAGTTTGTCAGGCATATTTTTCGTTTGTTAGGTCATAATGAAAATAGGTTAGATTTGTCGTCTGTTGCCAGCCATTATCTTCACAGCCGACAATTTAACGTTGCTTTTACAGCCGAAATTTGTAAATAGAATCGAAAAACATTATGCAGATGAATTTTTTTTCTTTTATGCTGAAAAAAAATTATACATTTGCTAAAATAGTTAGATCTGTCTAACACCTATATCGATCTTAATTTATCGAGTAAAAACGTATGCACATTTAACGAAAACAAAGTTAAACATATGTAAATATACTTACCGAATCGAAATAATGGACCAAAAACAATTTTTTTTTTCAGCTATCGATATTTTTGAGATTTTCAGAGTTAAGAAGACAAGAGAGTTTTTATCTGTTTGAGCAGATTTTGTAATTTTGAATAGGGACCGTTTGATTTTTATTTGTTAACTAAAAGGGTAATATTGTCTTTTTAACACAAACATGTTTTGTAATTGTTTTTGTCATTTAAGGGTGTTTTTGTCTTTTTATAGCAAATGGGTCATTTTGGGATTATTGTCTATTGGAAAAGTCAAAGTGGAATTAGGGACCTTTGACTAGGTCATTTTCACAAGTACCCCCTAGTGAAGTCACTAGTCTAGACCCTTATTCAAATATGAAGTTTTTGAACATCTTAAAAACATGGAAGGAGCGTCTAATGAGGTTTATATGAAAGTAATAAAAGTTTTGAAGGATCCAGATTTCAAGATAACATTTGTAATGTTGCCAAAAATTAGCAGAGGACTTATCTTGGAACTTCTTTGATTTGTTTGATTGGTCGGGTTGAGTATTTTGAACTTCTAATGTAGGATTGTGTTCTTTTCATATATTGATTATGAACTTTGTAATTCTCAAGATTTACTACTAGTTTTATTTTAATTGATGTATTGGATTTTGATATTTACGTTTGTTGGAGTATTATTATAAATGATTATGGTAAGTGCATAAATGATACGAGTGACAATGATTTATTATGTACGGATGATTTCAATGCAATTGTTGGAGATATACTTAATTACAATGATTCCTTTTCTTTTCCTTTTTTTTTTTTTTATGTTTTTTTACCAACTTTAAAATTTATATTTTTTTATAACTATTAACATAAAATAGATATGATTTACTAAATAATCAAATTAATTGAAAAAAAGTCATAAAACTACGAAAAATGGTACTTATATACCCTGGGTGTACACTTGAGTTTACACTCCCTTACATGGAGGGGGCCCACGCAGTGTAAACCCGGGTGTACACCCTCATGTACGTGTAGCATCTTTCTAAAACTATTTTTAAAATTTTAAAACCAAACGTGTTTTCTAGTTTTTTGTTTTGAGAAACAGTTTTTCAGAATAATAAACTAAGCGCGTTTTTTACAATCTTAAAATAAGCCCCCAAAACAGAAAATAAAAAAATGAATTTAAAACTGAAAAAAAAAAAAAGAAACAAAAACCAAACACACCCTAAATGTTTCAACTATTCAAAAATTGAAAAAGTATAAAATACCATACACGAAAGACAATACCATTTTTCCCTCTTCAATGGCCTTGTGACAACTCTAAAAATTAAATTTTGTTGGTATTGATTAATATTATTAACTCTAAATCGAACATTTCACTGCATGTTTGAAATATAATTTTCTATTTTTTTTTATTTGAGCCTAAGATTTCAATCAAAATAAAGAAATAATTTCTCTATTTTATTTTGTCGACGTAAAGAAGATTATGATCTAAATTAATATTTATGTGAATTTGAAGCTAGCATTCCTCTTTTCCCTTGAATATTTCTTTTGACAACTAGAGAAATTATACTTTCTTGAGCAATATCGATATTATCGTCTTAGATTGAGAGTCTCACTATCTAGTTGATATTTATTTTATTTTATTTTTTGATCTAGGTCGTATATAGTAGAAAATCTATTTTACTCAAAAGCATTATGAAGTTCATTGACAACTTGAAATCATTTTAAAGTTCAACGAGTAAAGCGTGACAGATGTATAATTTCGGTCACTAATGAGACATAGTAAGTGAGTGATAGAGTGCAACGTGTTAAATTCAATGATCACTCAGAAGCATTTTAAAGTTCAATAACTTATGCAACATGGTGAATAAATGATGGAGTACAACGTGTTAAAATCCAATGGCCACTCGAATGCATTTTAAAATTCAATGAATAAAGTGTAATGAATATACAAGTTCAATAGCTAATAAAACATTTAACTCAATAAACATCTACACTTAAACTTTATGAACAAAATGTATACATCTACACTTAAACTTTTATGAAGAAAATGTATAATAAATCATTGTCTGAACACAAACAAGCAAAGTAAAATCTCTAGTTATAAGACTAAAATTTTCCATGCTTAATCTGTTATTTGGCTGTTAAGTAATTCATTCTTGAACAGGTGTCTTTACCTCAGAGTGACCGATTAAATCACTAGAAGGTGCCAGTAGTAGAACAAACCAAGGATTCTTCAAAATGTGTTTTCTAGCTCATTTTTTTTAAAGTACATTTTTCTCTATTTTCTTTTTAACTATATATTTTTCAATAAAATAATATTACACGCAATTCAAAAATCTTTCCTTAATTTTTAACTCTAAATTTTCTATCAATCTACTATTTCAAAATGTATTTTATACAAAAAATGAGGCTCAAACATGCTCTAAATTCAAAATGTAATGTGTGTCAAGCAACAAAATTCCTTAACCCACAAGGATTTTAGGAAGTTCTCATTTTGGTGTCAGCTATAGAAAGAGCATAATGAAATGTCAATTTTCACGATCCATATCCGAAATTGAGAAAGTGAAATGAGTTATGTTGTCCTTGAATTCTATTTGGCATATAGTGATAACTCTGTGAGCTTTGGTGTGTTGTGTCAAAAATAACCATGACAGGTAGAACATTCGCTCCAAGAAAGACGCGTCGGAATATTACTTCTTAAGCATGATGTCTACGCATGACATAAATAATCATACATGACCTTGGGGGACTAATGTTACGTCTCCTCACCGAAACTCAAGACGAAGCTCATGAGGCAGTCTACGTGACAACTAATCAGAAGCTCAACCAAAGGCCCACACTCCACGTCATCAAAGATGACGAAACGAATGCCTCAATCGAGGCGCCTCATACTGCAAGTCACTCAGGGGTGCAATTCACTGCTTCGTCGAAGCACAACGTACGAGGCCAAAGCCCACATTGCCAAAGTGGATATGAAGCACAACGTATGAGGTCGAAGTGGTGACCTCGCCAAAGAGGAGCATCTCTTACAAACCCCTTCTCTCAATAGATCTTCTATACAGATCTTATAAAAGTGATTGATGTGACCTCTTGTAGCAACCGAATGTCAAGTCCGTCAACCTATATCCTAAGTACTCAAGCCTAAGCCCTAGAGCGGGTACTTTTCCATCAACATTAAATGCTGCCGGGCCTAGGACGTTTGGTGTAATGACCTATGATGGGACACTTCGACTGTTAGTATGAAGCCACATCTTTTTACATCCAACGGCTACCACTCTAACAACTCCACTATAAAAGTTCACAACTCACACCAACTCAGGGGGTAATGCAATACTATGAAATATTGTAAAATTGCTCTCATCTCTATACTTATATATATTTTCGGTATTCAAACACTTTTGTGGCTTGCGCCTTAAAACTCGTCCCACACTCATACATGTATTTCTTTTGGAAGACTGAATTGATCGTTGGAGTACTCGCGGTCATCCCCCACCACCGAAGAAGGCCACCGATAACTAACATTTTGTCTAATTGTGTAGCAAAGGAGCTTACGTAGACGCAAGTGAGCTTGAGATCTACTGGCCACATCGGAGGTGCAAAAATTGAGATCAACATAGCATGTCTCAAGCAACAAAATTCCTAAACCTACAAGGATTTTAGGAAGTTCTTATTTTGGTGTTAGCTATAGAAAGAGCATAATGAAATGCCAATTTTCACGATCCATATGCGAAAGTGAAATGAGTTATTTGTCCTTGGGTTCTGTTGGGCATATCGTGTTAACTTCGTGAACCAAAAAATCTTGGAAAATTCCGGAAACAGTCAGTTAGTGAGCTCAAGCCACCGAACGTCTGGAATGATAGGTTCGACTGTAATTGTCAAGTTATTTGCCATTCCTCTATGCAAATTCAAGCAAGGTTTAGCAATCTGAGTGATTTGCAATACGGAGAATAGAATTAATGGAGGTCTATAGACAGAGTATGTTATCTGTCACACACTCGAAACTTCGTATCCTTTGAACTTGAGGTGCACATCCAATTTAGCGTGTGCTCCCTAGATTCTTGTTAGTCGTCATGGCCTACTGAAAAGGCAATACACTAACGTCGAGCAATTTACCTTCGTGGGTCATGTTGCATTCTGTTTAGGTTAGCCAAGCTCTTTCGTCCAACTTCAAGAAGGAAGTTGTCTTCATAGCTCGGCCTTCCTCCACACAAACTAGGGCCTGCTTTGTAACTTTCAAAACTAGAAGAGACAACAAAGGAATAGACATGTTTCCAAGCATATTGGATCAAATCCAAAATCCCAAACATAATGTAAACACAAACATTTGTAGCCATAAAATCTTACAAAAACAGTTCCAAATCAAGAAATGCTAATGGATAAACATAAATATAAAATTAGTCCATGACCGATTGTTTCCATCCACCAAAGGTCTCCTCTTCAGAATATCCCCGGTCTCTGCTTTGCTGCCAATAAAAAATAGTTTCCCAGTAAGAGCCCACTTTTTTTATGCTATTTGCCTTTGTCGGTAAAAAGTATGCTCTGCAATTTATGTACATGAATAATCTACACGTACTACATCAAGAATAATTCGAGTATTACGTCTAGTCCAATCCTTTGCAAGAACTATCCGCAATTACGAACTTGCAAAATAGATTGTTTATCATAAAGAGGAGCGTTCTTATTCGGGAGAAGCAAATTTTGAAGGGAGTAACTAATGAAAATGTGTGGATTAAACCTATCCGGTTATCTTTGCCATGTCAAGTTGAATCACATATAAAGCTATTGACAGAAGAAGGGAAGAGCAAAACGTGGTAACAAGGATAATAATACTTGCAAAATTAAAATTAATTGAAATTAATCAACGTGCAAAAGCATTTTAATTTGACAGCAAGGACAAAAATTAAGTGAGATCCTTGTAAGAAAAAATTAAGCATAACCATTCTAAACTAGGATATTAGGACAACACCCCAGTTACGGGAACGTATTTCCCGTATGGACTCTTTATAATCTTTTATGGAAGGTGTAAATCAGGTTGGAAACCTTTGGTGAGGCAAGATATGAGCCACCCCGAGGCGCAGCCTCCAAAATATACAAGGTCATGCACAGCCTGGGCGGGCCACCATGACACAAATTGTTTGTTTAATTCTTTTTGATTAATTTTCTTAAAAAAAAAAAAAAAGGCCACATAGGCTTGGAGAGCCAGACCCTGCCCGTCTCTCTAGACGAGCCGGCTCTTGTTGTCATCTCTAGGTTCTGTTAGCAGCATGAAACAATGAGAAGCAAATTATCAGAGCAGGGCTGTAATAAACCTGGTGTGGATTAAACACGAGACCAACTCTAATCTCTCCACAGTAATTCTCATTCTTGACAACATTGTACATAGTTGGCGGAATGTTACCTTCAGCCAATACCGGCCCTAAAGAAATCCTACATAACCAAGGAAAGAAAATTACTCTAAGCTTGAATGTCAAACGTTTATAAGCAGTCTTCCAAACTGAAATTTATCAAAACTGTAATATACTCAAGTAAATAGCAAAAACAAACTAGGAGAGGTTTTTCTCGTTTGTAAAACAAAATTTGACATTTTTATACATAAATGAGAAAGGATTACTCACATTGCTTCTCCAACAAAATCATCTTCACTGAGATTATCTTTATCCATTATTTTGATTTTCAATTCCACGACTCCGTCAGAGATGGTGAACAGGAATGTTTCATTCCATTCGGGGTTAGTTCCTTTACCTGCTTATAAACAAATTGAAGACTTAACTACTAGGGAAAAAAATTCACTCAAGTACACAGAACAAAAACATTTTCGTAAAACGTTATTATCAATCCTCGTGATAATTTAAACATTGAAATTTGCAGCATGAAAGAGGAAATTAAGTGCAAGTTTTTAACTTTATTTGTATCTTTGTAAATATATGATGTACGTCAAGAAAATGCACCTGATGCAACACTACTTTTCTTCTCCTGAGTCCTGCAAGTGAGGACCGCATAAGGGTCCATGTTAGCTGCCAAGAGGACAATCAAACTTCTTATATATCATTCTTCATTAGGCATACCAACATCATTAAAACATACAAGTAGAACATCAAAAAAACACATCCTAATATCAATTCTTGCCCCATTACACGTTAATTTAAAGAGTCTTTTGAAGCATAATTTTAAGGATTAGTTCTTTAAAATAGAGAGCATCTTATGTTTAAAGAGTCTCTTGGAAATACTCTAAGGTGGCATATCCGTGTTGGACACTGAACTACTCAACACTCCAAGACGTGTTTGACAATCTATGTCACCGTCATTTTATATATATATATATATATATGGTTAAGGGGCACGATCTCTTAACATTGTTCATATTCTTTTATAATTCTAACACAAAGGAACATCTCTATACATTAAGGACACCAACAAGTTCCATTTCATAACTTTTAGAATATTAAATTAACTATTATTATATATTTTAACTCAAAAGTTATCATAATATAACAAATAGACACTCAATATGTTGATTTGATTGAGGGGTTGTTCAATTGGTCAGGTTTTAGGTTTGCTCTCTAATGATCACCAGTTCGAGTCACCTCAGAGCCACCGAGGTGAGTACCCGACTGTAAACTTTGGGGCCCCGTAGGATTAGTCGAGGTGCTCGCAAGCTGGCCAGACATCCACGGTTATAAAAAAAAAAATTGATTCGATTAATATAATATAAAAATATAGGGGCCCTTTTGATTCTCATTATTGTAGAATGAGAATGAAAAATATAGTCGTTATTGGACCTGCACAAAAGATAGAAATTCAAAATTGATGGCTTGATATGATGGATAACGGTCATATTTTTCATTTTTATTGATGAAAAATGAGAAACAAACAGGGGGCTAAATATAATATACCAATGTATGATTTTTTAAGAATTTACATTGTCCATGTCCTCGTAAGTTGGCGTGTCGTTGTCATGTCCTTGCTTCTTAGATCACCAATACAGGGAAACTTAAACATCATACATACTGTCTAATCATTAAGGATGAAGGAGCCAAGGTTTTCATCACAATCCTAACTGATCGTCCGACTAGAAAATGGGCAACATTGTACGTCTTGTCTAATTCATAGGGAGCCATAGTTTTATTAACAATCATGCTAAATGTACATTAATTTTGATATCATGGTTGACACTCTACCAAGTCGCTTAATCTGTCACTTTGGATGTACACCAAAGTATACATCCAGCTTTATCCTTTTATTAATCAGTGGTACTATACAGATTGTTTTCAAAATGATACTTGTACATCAAGAATTATACATCTAGGTGTACATCACACTCACGTAGGGATGGGACCCACTTGTATAAAATATTTTTTTATTCAAGCGGGTCCCCCCATGTGAGTGTGATGTACACGCCGATGTACAACTTGATGTACCGGTAGCAAAACCGAATTGTTTTTTCCCCCCTAAAAATGGTGATATCACCCAACAAGAAAAATGTCAATTTCTAGTGACTGCTCTGATCTCTTAGGTGGAGGTATCCACTAATGACAAGACAAGTGAAAATATTAACATGCGATGCGATCAAACAAAAAACAATCCCAGGAAAATCACTAATGTCTGTTCTCAAGATCCTCTCAGATCCAATAATAAAATTGCAAGAACCAAATGCATTTCGAATGAATAGCAAAGTTGATCCAATAAACACGAAATCTGAAACAGAAAATATGAAAAGCACAACCTAAAAATCAAACGAACAAGCACTAACAAAATAAATTGAAAATGGGGTTTTGATTAAACAAACATACAGAGAAAATCTGTGTTCTCGAGGCCTTTGGCGCTGACAAGAAGAACCTCAAGCGTTCCGAGCGTCATCTTTTGATCAACGAACGTAGCGAGATTTAGAAATCAGATTATTTGCAATGACTGAAGAATATTTATGAAATTTTAGTGCATATATACCCGAGGAAATAGCAGGAAATAACCTTTTCATTCTTGTATAATTCCACAATGACCTTTGACTAACAAATAAGATAAAAAAAAAATAAAAAATACTAAAAATATAACTTTTGTTGAAAAAAGTCCAAAATACCCTCACTTTATCAAAGGATCTCACTCAAAGATATGGGCCGGCTGTCACTTGGACCACATACGGCCAAGATCACTAAATTTCTGGGTCGACTTAACAGCCGGCCCATATATATATTTTTTTATTTTTTAATAATTTAATATAATAAATGGTATAATAAATTAATATTTATATAATTAAATATTTTACTTAATTTAATAAAAGTAATATAATTAAATATTTTACCCATTTCATTAAAATTAATATAATTACATAAATGATTTACGTAATTCAATAATTAAATATTTTACTTAATTTAATAAATCGAATATGAAATAAATATTTATAAAATCAAATATTTGACGTAATTGGAAAAAATTATATAATTAAATAATTAATTTTAATATGATAACTACTAATATCATTAAATAAATCATTTTAATTATTAAATATTATATTTTAACATATTAGCAACTTCTTCTTTTTTTCCTTTAAATTTTATTAATAATTGAATAAATCGAATATGAAATAAATATTTATAGAATTTAATATTTTACGTAACCGAAATTTTCCTATATAATCCAATAATTAATTTTAATTTGATAATTACTAATATCATTAAATAAATCATTTTAATTATTAATTATTATCTTTTAACGCATTAACAACATCTTTTTTTTTTTTTTTTGCTTTAAAATTTATTAATAATTGAATAAATCGAATATGAAATAAATATTTATAGAATTAAATATTTGACGTAATCTAAAAAAATTTATATAATTAAATAATTAATTTTAATTTGATAATTACTAATATTGTTAAATAAATCATTTTAATTATTAAATACTATATGTTAACATTTTAGCAACTTTTTTTTCCTTTAAATTTTATTAATAATTGAATAAATCGAATATGAAATAAATATTTATAGAATTTAATATTTTACGTAATCGAAATTTTTCTATATAATCCAATAATTAATTTTAATTTGATAATTACTAATATCATTAAATAAAAAATTTTAATTATTAATTATTATCTTTTAACGTATTAGCAACTTCTATTTTTTTTTTTTTTTTGCTTTAAAATTTATTAATAATTGAATAAATCGAATATGAAATAAATATTTATAGAATTAAATATTTGACGTAATCTAAAAAAATTTATATAATTAAATAATTAATTTTAATTTTAATTTGATAATTACTAATATTATTAAATAAATCATTTTAATTATTAAATATTATATGTTAACATTTTAGCAACTTTTTTTTCCTTTAAATTTTATTAATAATTGAATAAATCGAATATGAAATAAATATTTATAGAATTAAATATTTTACGTAATCAGAAAAATTTATATAATTAAATAATTAATTTTAATAATTAAATATTATCATTTAACCTATTAGCAACTTCTTATTTTTTCTTTAAATGTTATTAATAATTGAATAAATCGAATATGAAATGAATATTTATACAATTAAATATTTTACGTAATCGAATCTAATCTTTCATTTTTCAAATGTAAACTAATCTTTTATTTTTCAAAATGTAATTGTTTACTCAATTTAAAAAATTCTGTTTGTTTTAATTTTGATATAAAAAACGAAAGATTAGTTTACAAATTATATTTAATTAAAGAATTTTAAATTAATATTAAAGGGAAAAAAATAAGAATTTGTTAACACATTAAAAAATAATATTTCATTTTCGTAATTATCAATTTAAAATTATTTATTTCACTTTTTATATCAAAATTGAAACAAAAGGAATTTTTTTTTAAATTACGTAAACAATCTATATTTATTTAATTACATTTGAAAAATAAAAGATTAGTTTACAAATTATATTTAATTAAAGAATTTTAAAATAATTAAAATATTGAAAGGGAAAAAAAATTGCTAACACATTAAAAAATAATATTTCATTTTCGTAATTATCAATTTAAAATTATTTATTTCATTTTTTATACAAAAATTAAAACAAAATGAAATTTTTAAATTAAGTAAACAATATATATTTATTTAATTATATTTGAAAAATGAAAGATTAGTTTACAAATTATATTTAATTAAAGAATTTTATATTAATGAAAATATTAAAAGGAAAAAAATAAGAATTTGTTAACACATTAAAAAATAATATTTTATTTTCATAATTATCAATTTAAAATTATTTATTTCATTTTTTATACAAAAATTAAAACAAAATGAAAATTTTAAATTAAGTAAACAATATATATTATTTTTTAACGTGTTAGCAAATTCTTATTCTTATTCTTATTCTTTTTAATATTTTTATTAGCAAATTTCTATCTTACGCATTGTCCATCCTCACTAAAGTGACGCAAATCAGTGTCATTTACGTTTTGTTCAACTTAAACAAATAATTCACTTTAATATCAGACGTAACGTTCATATGTTGAATTGAAAATGGCAAATGATCTTTGAATTGAATTTTTAGTACCATATCTTATCGAGATGAATCAACGTTTAGCTTGTTCTATATATCAAGGTACTCAAAAAGTTGTGTCGAAACTCACAATGAAGATTCGAGCATGTTAAGGGTCAAATAGACATAACTAAAGATCAAAGGAGTGAAAACAAATCAATTTTCCACCGCAAAAGGATGTCCAAATTTTTAGTTGGAGATTGAAATCCATTTTTGGCATAGTAAACGTTCGAATTGAAAAAGAGCTATTTCTAGCAAAGTTGTAGCCTTTTGAATTATCTTTCCAACGCCTTTTAAATCGGCTTAATTGGATATCGGAAACAAAAGTTATGATAAAAATACTCAACAAATTTCACTAACAACGGTGACTTTTTCACCGGTCATCATGAGATTTTTTGATAGCCGATATTTCGGCTGTTAACAGCTGTTAACAACCCGACGATAACAGCCGAAATCTCGGCTTGTTAATTTCGATTAAATTAATTTATGACGGAAATATCATTGCTAACGGCTGTTAACGACCGAAATATCGGTTTGTTGATGATTAACAAGAAATCTCAGCGATGTTAACAGTCGATCAAATTCATGTTAAAGCTGATTTTTTCGCCATTAACATCCGAATTTTCAATTTGTTTGTCTTGATTATTTTTTTACGTAATAGTAGTTTTATTTGTTAACTAAAAGGGTAGTATTGTCTTTTTAACACAATCATGTTTTGTAATTGTTTTAGTCACTTAAGGGTGTTTTTGTCTTTTTATAGCAAATGGGTCATTTTGGGATTATTGTCAATTGGAAAAGTCAAAATGGAATTAGGGACCTTTGACTAGGTCATTTTGACAAGTACCCCATATATACCCACAGTCCTGGCGGACCCGGGGGGGTCCCCAGGGGGCGGGGGTGGGGGGCACTTTTGAGATTTTTTTTTTGTTTTCAAAGCCACGTTTGGTATTGAAATCTAAATTTTAATTCAAATCAAAGTTAACAATTAATTTTAATAACATATTTCATGTAATTTATAATTGTTTAACTTTTATCAAAATTTACTAACATTTGATTTTAATATCCATCAAATAGGGACAATATCACAATAAATTTAAATTCGATAACATGCTAATTTTAAAAATTCTTCGATGACTGTACACTAATCGAATATACAAATTGCTTATGTCATCTCAAATCTTATTTCGAGAACTACATTATGGGCATATCGAATAGTTCAAACAGATATCGAAAATAGTTAAAAATATGTTAAACGTGAGTCTTAAAAAAAGACGTCTAACTCGCTTTTTTTAAAAAAAATTCGATTATTTTATTAACATTTATTATTTTTGTGACACAAATTTCTCAATATAATTTTCATCATTTTATATGGAATATAATATCAAAAAATTTCGAAATTTTACATTCGAAAAAGTTATATCCCATGTAAATTTTCGGATGCAAAATTAGATGGGGTATGATTTTTTGGACTTAAATTTTTTATTGTAAAATTTCTCCCAACTTTTTTTGCAAGTTCGATTGTGCCCCCCTAACTTTAAAACTCTGCGTCCGCCACATATTCTTAAAAGGTGCATATTTATGAAATTTTATAATGCATAATACAAAGTGATGTGGAATCCATTATTCCTGGTATTTCTCAGTCCTTCCCTCTCCTCCATAAAAATTGAATGACCAATGTCATATTTCAAGTAATCCGTAGTATTACCGATTTTCTAATAAATAATATTATTCTTTTATAATTGCTTATAAGTAATGATTAAATAATAAAATAGAATTTGATAAGCTTATAAAGACCCAATTTTCTCTCCTACACCAAATTTGTGACGTCTTGATTTGAGTGGTTTGAAATTTGAGTATTGTGATTTGAGTTGTTTGAAGTTGCAATTCAAACGAATAAACCATGTCATGAGTATCGTGTGCACAAACAAAGAGTCGTGAATTGATTGATTATGAACTCAAAGTGTTGTGTGCATGAATTAAATATCGTGAATTAATTTATTACAAATTCCAAGTGTCATGATTTAAGTATATATATTATGATTTTTTCTCTTAATCGAGAAATTGTAGTCAACCTTTGCCGCACCTTTCTCAAAATTGAGATTTTTTACAATTTTCACTTATGAGCTTTTTTGCGAGCCCTTTCTCTTTGGAGAACGTTCCAAAATTGAGCGAGCAAAAAAGAAATTGTTTTAACCTTGAAAAGTAACGTATGTTCTCCCATGTAGTCGATATTCTAGAAGCAAACCTTCCCGGCGCCAATCACTCGCCACGTGTGCTATAGGTCTGTTCAAACTCTATTGATGATGTTTAAATTTGTAAAATTGTGCCACCAGTCCCTGATCTATTATTTGGTTAACAATTTGGTTCAGCTTTAAAAAAAATAACAAATTAATTCACTATCTTTTACTATTATTGCATCCATAATGATTTGGTATATTGCAAAATTACGTTTTGGTAATTAATAGTTTTCCTAGGGTGCGTTTTTTTTTTTACCACGTGTTTAAATTTAATACACATCGATGAACCTTAATTTGGACTTTTTCTCTCATACATAATCATTTTTTCATTAAGATAATATATTTATCTTGTTTTAAATTCACGTGCACATTCTCACTTGTTTTTACAATAATGATGCTAATCTTAAAAGTAGTACCATGTCATACTAAACTTGCATAAGAGTAATTAAATATTCCGACTTAAAGCTTCACAAAAATCTTCGACTATTTGGAAGATAGTCAAGTCGAGCAATAGCCTAGCATTGGAACAATAGCTCAACAAGCTATGCTTCAAAGCCAGGGCAAGTTCACATTAATTTAGTTTCTCTATAACATATTTTAAGACAATTGAGTATATATTTTTAATGTGATGGCCATTGTTGAGCTCTTACCATCGGAAAAGACTATTGATCCTCGATAATTGAGGGAGAACTCAAACTCCTAATTTTTTCTTTTCCTTTTGTCTATAAATGAAATGGGCATATTGTGCTCGAAATTGGGTAATATTTTCGACATATCGTATATAAAATGGTCACTTTAATATAACAAAAAACTTTTCCTATTATCTATCTATCTTTCTCCTCTTAAAAGAGAGACTTTGGGATTATTGTTCATTTTTGTCACGTTCACACTTATCTCGTTCAAACTGGTTTTTCTACCATGGCCATATATCATTCCTCTCATTTACTATTGACTGCCATTTCCATTCGTTCTCTCTCAAATCTATGTAAAACACCCCTAAATTTCCCACAAAATACCTACAAAATTATAATTCTTGGAAGACTTGCCAAGGGAAGTGAAAAGGCCCAGATAACACAATATTAAAACAAGATTCCACAAAAACTCAAACAATCAGAAAGTAAACTTGCATAAAATAAAGATTGAATACAAGAGATTTATTTTGGCTTAAGACCCGAAGGTTTGACGACCACTTCTAATGCCTACATTCCCCGTTAAGCATCCAAATATTGGATATTCGCTCGGTTACACTATATAACCCAAAAATGGCAACAAAATTTACATATCGTTTCTTCCAACATGAGAGAGAAGTATAAGATACTTATTTTTTCAACAATAACTGCAGATCAACAAAGAATCACTCAGGAAACTTCAACTCGCCTATTGGAAATCACAACTATAAGAAACCCCTTATTCTTACAGTAATCACTTAGAAAACACAGATTTCAGAGACTAAAATGTAATGATCTCATTTTTACAAGTTCATTAAGGGAGATGAAAACCCACAAATACAAACCTTAATCGTAAGAGAGAAAAAAGAAACTTTCTCAGAAGAACCCAGAACCCAGAAGTCAGAAGAATAATCTATGCCATGATTAAAATGATACTATGCGTGTATGTATATCTCTCATCAGTAATGCCAAAATCAAGGGCCAAGAATTGCATACGTGTCATCATCTCATTAAAACCATTCCAACTTATAAAAGCGTGATTCAGTAAAACACGACTTTGGCCAAATTTTGGAAGCACATCACAAATCACATGTTCGAGCCTCAACAATCTCCACTTTCCTGCCAGAAATTTCGAACAAAAAGTGCATCCATGAGCAAATATCAACAATTTGATCTTCATTTGTTCCAAAAAAAAAAAAAACATGTTTATACATCACACAGTATCGATAGATAATAACTTCAAACAATTATGAAATTGGTTTAAAGGTATTATTTTAGTTCCCATGTCTAAAGGATTAAACCCATGTTTGGTCCGGATTAAAATTTAATTTTAATCCAAGTTAAAGTCAAACAATCAATATTAACCACACATTTCAAAAATTTCTATCACAATCTACTAAAAATTAAATTTTAATCTCCATCAAATACCCTCTAAATTGGACAGAAACCTTACTAATTTTCAGAATTCATTTCGATATAATATCTCTAATAAAATGATATTTAATATCTATGTATTTAGTCCTATCATGAAACATGGGGTTTTTACTCAAATGTATAGCACTTTGGTTATCTGAGTACAGAGTTGCATTTTCATCAACAAAATCAAGTTCACTCAACAATCTACTTAACCAAATTCCCTCTTTTAATAGCATCAAAAGCAGCAATGTATTCTGCTTCAGTTGAAAACAAAGCCACAACCTTTTACAATTGAGATTTCCAACTTATTGCAGTATCACAAAGAGTAAAGAAATGAGCCGAGGTAGACTTCATATTATCTCTATCTCCAGCAAAATCAGAATCAATAATCCACTTTGAAGTTATCCTGTCTTATTCATTTTAAACAAAAGACCTAAATTTAATGTTCCTTTCAAGCATCTTAAGAGTCATTTTAAAGCATTCCAATGTTCCTCCACAGGGTTAGTCATGAATCTACTAAGTATGCTAATACTAAGAGCAAGATCAGGTCTTGTACATACCATTAGATACATAACAGATCCAATCACATTTGTATATGAAATTTTAGACATTCTAGCAAATTCTTCATCAGTTGTAGAACAGAACTCAGATGAGATTTGAAGAGGCAATCTAACAGGTTTACAGTCAAACATATTGTACTTTTTCAAAAATTTAACCACATAATCACGTTGATGCAAAAATAACATATCTTTTTCTTTATTTCTCATAGTCTGCATGTTAAGGATCTTTTTGGCAAAATCGAGATCCTTCGTATCAAATTCAGATTTCAATTTCTGTTTAATATCATCAATTTCAGACCTATTACAACTAACACGTAATATGTCATCAACATAAAGCACCAAATACAAAGACTCTTTACATCATTTACCTTTATAGTAGAGGCAAGTATCATAGCTGTTTCTTTGAAAACCATGTTTTAATACAAATGTATCAAATTTTTTATACTATTACCTCGGGGCTTGTTTTAACCCATAGAGTGATTTCTTTAATAAACAAACTACATTTTCAGAACCCCTTCAATAAAATCAACAGATTGCTTCATATAAATTTTTTCATCTAAATAATCATAGAGAAAAGCAGTTTTTACATCTAATTGATCGAGTTTCCATCTAAATTGAACAACAAATGCAAGAATGCATATGATAATAGTATATCTAACAACAGGGGAACAATTTCAGTATAATCAACACCTTCTTTTTGTGTGAAACCTTTAGTTGCAAGTCTAGCTTTATATTTAATACTATTATTCCCCCATTCACCTTTTTTTATCTTATAAATCCACTTACAGTCAATTAGCTTATAGCATTTAAACCTCTGAACCAATTCTCAGGTTTTATTTTTAAAAAGTGAAAGCATTTCATCTTTTATGGCAGCTTTCCCATTTTTAGCATCATCATAGGAGCTAGGCTCATTTTCAAATTGATCTTGATAAGTAAACAATGAAACAAAATCATCACAGTCCAACCTAGCTGGAGGTCTGATATGCCTTCTTTCTCTATCTCTTATGAGTTGATATTCATCAAGAGGAAGAGTTGCAGGATCACATTGATTTTCAACATCAATATCTTGATTGTTTCCAATTTCAATTGACATTATTTTCATCAAGCTCAGATTCATCAACATAAAAAACATGAGCTTCTCGTTCATTTAAAGGAGACTCCACGTCAATTTGAACATCTTTTCCAATCAAATAATTTTCTTTTCCTTCCAAACTTGGCATAATAGATTCGTTAAAAATGACGTCTATTCTAACAATCACCATATAGCCTTTTTCACTTTTAACCCATAGCCTATAGCATTTAACATTTTCACCATAACCTAAGAAAATACATTTAAGTGATCTATGTTTCAATTTACCAATATTTTGATGAGCATATGCAGCACAACCAAATACTTCTAAATGAGAATAGTTAACAGGATTTTTAGACCAGACATATTCAGGAACTTCAAAATTCAAAGCACTATTATGGGTTCTATTTAATAGATAATCAACAGTTTTTACAGTTTCACCCCAAAATAATTTAGGCAAACTAGAACTCAAAAGCATGCATCTTACCTTATTTAATAAAGTTCTATTCATTCTTTTTGTTATGCCATTTTTTCGAAGTGTATATGCAACAGTACTATGTCTTAGTATGCCATGTTCTCTACAAAAAATATTGAATTTATAATTGCAAAATTCCAAACCATTATTTATTTTTAGAATTTTTACCTTACAATCAATTTGGTTTTCAATTTGTGTTTTCTAATTTTTGAAAACAGAAAAAGTTTCATCTTTTGATTTTAATAGAAAATTCAGATTTTTCTAGAAAAATCATCAATGATCAAAAGATAATATTTAAAACCGTCAAAGTATACATACAAGCAGGACCCATAGATTAGCATGTATATATTCAAGTATTTGTTTGGATTTATGAATTTTTAAAAAGGTAACTGGACTTGCTTGTCTATCATACATTGTTCACAAGAAGCAATATCACCAAGATTTTGATTCCAAAAAACTCATTTATTTTGTTAAGACTTTAAACCTTTCTAGCCAATGTGGGCAAGTATTTCATGCCATAATTTTGCCAAAGTAAAATTTCCAGTTAAATTAGCTGCAGTTAAACCAAGTAAAGGTTTAGCTTTCAAAAAATAGAGACCATATCTCTTAGAGGTGCTAATAATCAAATCAGTGCCCCTAAGAATTTTAATATGTCATTGATCCAACTTTATGTCAAACTCCATGTCATCCAACATGCCTAGAGACACAAGATTCATCTTTAACTCAAAACATATCTAGTTCATTTCGAAAACATAACATTGCCATTTTCAAGCAATAGTTTAATGGTTCATATGCCGTTTACTTTACAGGTCATATTATTTCCCATTATTACTTGCCCCTAGTAGTTTTTCCAAATTCAAGAAAATTGTTTTTATTTGGGTACATATGAAAAGAGCAGCCTGCATTAAGTATCCATTCATCATTTGGCTTCCTTTCAATATTAGCAAGGACTAACCCATCTTCAAGCGTTTCCTTATTACAGACTAAAGCAGCATTCCCATCATCTAATTTCTTTTCTTTTGATTCATTTTCCTTCTTATAACGGTTTTTAATGAAATGACCCATTTTCCCACAATAATAGCATTTCTTGCCTTTTGTCTTATTTTTTGATTTATTCTTATCATACTTATTCTTATTTTCGTTTAAGGTCTTAAAAATTGGGTTTACTAAATCCTTTTCCCTTTGCTAATAGATTGTTTCCACTATGACTTTCTTTTGATTCAGATTTAATTTCAAGAGCATTATTTCTTAGAGCATTAATGATTTCATCAGCAGTGATCTCAGTTCTACCATATTCAAGAGCAACCTTAATGTTTCTATATTTGTCACTAATGGAGTTTAACAAAACCACACCCAGCCGATCTTTTGAAAGTTTGTCATCACAGTTGGTCGTGTCTTGGGTCAATTTTGTAAACCTACTCAAGTTTTCATCTAAGTCCACCGTAAGGTCTGTTTTAAAAGAAAAGAACTATTTTAACAGATAGCATTTATTTGGAATAATCTTAGTCATATATTTAGCATGAAACTTAGTCCACACTTTATAACCAAATTTGGTATTACCAATAGCCCTTATCACATTATCAGACAAGTACAAGAAATAGTACTCCAGACAACCTTTTCAAGTTCAGTTTTCTTTGCAAGAGGCAAGTCCACATGCCAACTATCATCTAGAGCCCTAACACATCTCATTTGAATTATAATAGCCTTCATTTTTTGACTTCACATATTAAAATCACCTCTTCCATCAAACTGAGAAAATTCAAATTTAGCAAAAGCCATTTATTTATTAAAGGGTGATACACAAATAGGAGTTTTAAAAATTCATAAGGCACAAACATAGACTCTCAAACAATTTTCAATCACAAGACACAGTAGTACACTTAGTAATACAAGATTTTCAAGTTTCAATCACAGTCAAAGAACATGCATAACAAACACATATAAAAAACATAATAACATGGATCGTAAATCTATGTCTCTGAGATTTCTCCAGCAAGATCCTGAAGATACACACCTGTTGTAACGCTCCAAAATTTCATACATCTTGAGGCGTTACCAAAAATTAATTTCATTTACTTAAAATGAGGAACAATAAAATTCTTTAATAAACAAAATATTGGAACATTCATAAATTTAAATTTGAATCATAAAATCGTGTCTTTAAAAAAAATAATTTAAACATTCTCAACTAATAAACTCAATATTAATGTCATTGAACAAAACAAACTACTAAATTTAAAGGCAGTAAAACTTAATATTTTCGTATGTCGAAATCCCTTGGCAGTCCGCTACACCATCCCGCCACAGCTCCAATCGGTCCGATCTAGACTGTAAAAATTTGTAGGAGTGAGTATTTTAAAAAAACACCTAATAAGATACATGCAATATCCATACGCAATTATATAACAATAATATAGACAATTCATACCACATTTCTCTTTATGAAGTATATCGGTGACCAAGCAAGATACCCATCATTTCCTATTTTGAATTCTTGAAAAATTTCACATTTCATTAAAGAACCCAAAAGAGTTTACATTTCGTTGGTCGAACCCGAAGGTCTACTGACAATTCATGTATAAATTATTGAACACAAAAGTTTAAGGAAACAAACAATTTGCATAAAAAGTGTCTTACCTAGATTGATCAAACGAGCTTTTGAAAAAATATATTAGAAATTTACAGCTGCTTTATAAGAAAACTGATGTGTAAAATTCTGTGGTAGTGAATTGTAGGACATTGGCACACTATTTATAGCAAAAAAAAAAATAGTATTTGAGTCATGATGCAATTATGATGAAAAATCGTATTTAGCACATTTGATAAAAATTGAATTTCTAGTAAACCAATCACAAGGTGACATGTGTACAAAATACTTATCACAACAAAAATGTGGTTTTAATCCTAATATGTGATAGTGATGGCAACTTGACTTTAAATAGAATTCTAAAATAAATAATAATTATCCCACATCCATTCACGTGGCTATCCCCATCACAATTTACTTTGATTTAAAAAAAATAAAAATAAATTACAATTTCTTTGAACTTCAATATCTTGAGACTAACTTATTTGTATTAACTTTTTCTCGAGCCTAATTTACATGATTAATTACAAGCTATCCAACAAGACCCATATTGATATACTTTTAGTCGCTTTAACAATATCTAAAAATTTAGCCCAAAAATGAAGTTAATACATATATCACTTTAGTTCCTCAACTATATAAAAATATAAAATATGGCTTGTAAACTAATTAAATTTTATTAAAAAAAATTTCGGAGTGTTACAATTCTATTAAATTTTATTAAAAAAATTAAGCGACAGCTGCATAGGGCATAGCTGCTTGTGTAAATAGGCAGCTCATGTTTACACATGCAATTGCTTGCACATGGTATGCAGGCATCTACAAACTGCTTGCTTTTGCCCATGTTCATGGGCCTACTAGGGCTCGGGCCAGGGCCAATGCTAAAAATAAGGCTTGCTCCCATCTAGTCTCGAGCCGAGCTGGCTCAGGCTTTTTCGGGCTGGCCGACGAGTTAAATTAACATCCCTTTGACTGACTAACTGAGAATTGTTATTAGGTAAGGAGTAATTCTTATTTCTTGATAATTGTTTTACCTATAAATAGGGTAATTAATCAAGATTGGAATTCGAGCTT
The DNA here is from genome assembly GCA_035079005.1 of Fraxinus americana. Lineage (NCBI taxonomy): Eukaryota > Viridiplantae > Streptophyta > Magnoliopsida > Lamiales > Oleaceae > Fraxinus > Fraxinus americana. Next base: position 18,903,267 of record CM068714.1, read on the forward strand.
TGAAAAACCTAATTCCTTGTGTGAACCTGTAGCAAGCTGTCTAATCGTTAACTAGCAACAACTAGTTTCGCCTTTAACCAGTAGTGAGCAATTTGCCATTCTCAAAAGAGTTCATACAAATGTGCTTCATTGAATATATTCAAAGCCAATCGTTCTGATGCAAACAAACGTAGCAATTTTAGCTATGAAGCTCACGACAAATTATATCAAACCAAGAAAATCAAGAATCAACGTTTGAAAGAAAGTTCGAGCCAATAAATTATTAAATCAAAGAACTAAAACAATTGCAACAATATCTTCACCCCGTGATCACAAAATTTATGAACCTTATTTGGATTGTTGAATGCTACAAGAATTTAATTCTTGATAAGTTCGAAATTAATTTGATGAAGAAAACAATATGCGTATCGTAATAATATCTTTCAAATTGTGTGTTTTTACAATGAATGGAACGAGTCTTATTTGTGTGGAACACATAAAACCTAATTAAAAACAGAATTAAGCCTTAAAAAATATCAAAAAGATATAATACAAGAGTTTTAACTAAAATAGAATTCTAAACGAAATTTGAAAAATACGCATCTAGAAATGCACTATGCGGCCGCATAGTGAAATTCCATGCAATTGCATAGGCCATTCAACAGCCTTCAACCTGATTTCAGTGTAGGTGTATGTGGCCCCACCCAGGTTTGTACTATATGCTCGCATAGCGGTCCATTTTGTCTCCAAGTTTTGAGTTCTTGATTCCAATGCATTCCAACTTGTTTTCGCTCCCATGCCCAACATAGAACTTGGTCATTGACTTGTTAGCTTTACCCTCTTGGACTCCATAGCTTGAACAAATGATTGCATTGTTTCATTGACTCTATTTGATGTCGAATTTTCCTTTAGCCTCTACTCAACATATATCAAATCCTTGATAGCTTGTTGCTCTTCGGAATTATTCGACCACGAATATGTACTTGTATCAAAGAGAGCAAGATAAAAAAACAATAAAAATACAAATTATCATAAACTTACCTTGAAGATCCAAATTATAGCCATTGATTTCAATCCTTTTAATGACGTGGAATGACCCATCCCCTCTAGGATGTAATCTTGACTTTCTTTGCTTTCGAACAAGCCATTTTTGCCTAATCACCGAAACTCAATTGCCTAGTTCGAATACTTTACGCCTCTTTCTTTAGCTACCTTGAAATACATATAATTCAATCAACTGCTTTCCATCTAAATTACCACTTAACAATAATAGTTAAAGGAATTGAACCAAACAAAGTTAACGAATTTAAACTATAAACCATATCAAAACATGTAGTAGAGGATACTAAATTTGTTTTCAACATATTCCATAAATTCGAACCAAAATAGTTTCAAGATTGAAATATAGATTCTCATGCCACAAATCACCAACAATGCACCCCAATTGTCTATCTGCTCAATTAATCTCTTGCAACATACTAGAATATTATTAACTAGTAATTGATTGCTTATGAATGCATGTGACAAATGACTTATTACTTTTATAGAAATATTAGATGCATTAATATGTGTAAAAATACATGCCCCATATGAAAATATATTACTACATGCTAGACTATCATCTAACCTATGTATGGGGTATTGATTCTTTACCATGTCATATTTGAACGCTTCTCATTCAATACTCATCAAATTCTCCACTTGCATCGAATCAGTTGGATACTCAATGCGTGGTATCCCACTAAATAAGTCTTCAAGGAACGAGTCTTTGAGTTCCTGTAATAAAGAAATATCCAAATTGGGGAGGGTTTTGTTAGTTTTCACTAAAGCTCTCTCAGTCTCACTATTTTTTTTTGCATAAAAACTCATTTTTTGATTTTTCTCTCCTCTCAATAGACCCTCTTTCTTTTTTATCTTGTGGCTCTGTTCTTTTTTCTCACAATTAACCACTTTACTATCTTCTCTCCTAATCTTCTTTTGCATTTCTTTGTTTTTATTTTCTTCCTCACCTTTCAATCTCAATTGGTCCTCATAGACTTGTTGTGGTGTTAATGGTACAAGAGTAACAGCTCTCCTATCCTTTAAAAAGTTGTACCTATTCTTGAATACATCATATTTCACCATACTGCCATGACCTTCCCAACAAAATGTGCCCAGCATGTATAGGAATTACATCACACATCACTTCATAACTATACCTCCCAATTGAGAAATTCACCAAAACTTGTCTATACACCCTAGCCTCTCCACATTCATCTAACCACTGCAATTTATAAGGCTTAGGATGTTTTATTGTAGTCAATCTTAATTTCTCAACAAGTGTAGTATTAGCAATATTAGTACATCTGCTCGCATCAATAACCAAACTACATAACTTATCTTTGACATGACATCTAGTATGAAAGATGTTCTCTCGTTGTTGCTTCACATCATCCAATCTAATTTGTGTATTGAGAGCACGAATCACCACAAATAACTCACCCCTAGCGGATACTCTACTCCATCACTAGCATCCTATAACGCGGTCATATCATCACCATCACGATCACTCACCACTTCTCAATTTTCTCGCAAAATCATTGCCCTTTTGTTTGGATATTGAGAAACAATGTACCCCAATCCCAAACACCTAAAGAATTTGATAACCCGATTCTTAGAAGGTTGGGAATCAATTTTGGATGTAATTTTGCTAGCAACTTCCTTCTTTCTCCTTGGTGGTTCGGTCTTACTACTCGAAACAGTCCCATCACCCTCACTTCGATTTCCAAAAAGAGTTTTAGAACTGGAAGAACCCGATGGATATCTAGCTACCCCTTTCATTTTCAACTGCCTCTCCACCTTCATAGCTACATGTAGTATGTCTTCGAACTTTACATAATGTTGTAGTTCTACCACATTAGCTATCTCTTTATTTAAACCATTCAAAAATTGGGCCATGAGCCCCCCGATCCTTCTCAACATTCGCTCTATTCATGGCAATCTCCATCTCCTTGTAATAATCCTCCACACTCCTAGATCATTGATAAAGGCTTTGTAATTTTTGATGAAGATCCCTATAGTGATGATTAGGAATGAACATCTTCCTTATGATAACCTCCAATTCTCCCAAAGTTTCAATAGGTCTATCATGATTCCTCATCTTAGATATTGCCATTTGATCTCACCAAATGATAGCATAACCAGTAAGCTCAACGATAGCAAATTTTACCTTCTTCTCATCCGAGTAGTTATGGCAATCAAATATAAGCTCTATCTTCTTCTCATACTCCAACTATGTCTCTGGATCGCTTATTCTTTTGAATGAAGTAATTGTTATTTTAATATTGCCCATATTTCTATCAACTCTATTTCCAACATAATCTTTAGCCCTCCTATCATGCATGTCTCCTCTACTCATCATCCATCCTATTTCAGCCTCCATCAATGCATCATCATTAATCCCACTACTCGCTTCATTTTCACTACCAATATCCGCTCAACGATCCTTTATACCTTATCTCCTTGTGTTAGGAACTTCTCTAGTTTGTTCCCTATGCAAATTAGAAAGCAATATGTCTTGCTTTTCCATCCATGCCTTTCACCTATCCATTCTATATCCCATATTACCAAACAACCGTTTAAATCTTTGTATCATCTCCTTCGTAATGATGACTTGACTATTCTCCCTGTTTGAAGTAGGATCATCTCTGTCAGACATCTTAAATCTAGAATAATATTTGCATTACATGTGTACACTCATGTATCACTCAATTTGACTTTTTCCCTTTATTAGTCTCGCCACTTTTCATTTTTCCACTATGATTCAAAAATTAGGAATTTGAACTTTAAATGGAAACGATAAGGATAAATTCAAGAAAGTGTTTCTTGAATTTTGAACTGGACTTTTTTCTACTAAGTGCGCGAGAATCAAGAAAGAGCCTAAAAAATGGAAAATGAATTGATTTAGGCACTAATTTAGAGCAAAAACAACTTTTGAACTTCTTTGGTATTTTAATTAGATTGAATGACTCAAAAGATGAAGAACACGAAGAACGAAGATGAAGATTCAAATAAAAATAAACTAGGAATTAAATGATATAATCTTGATTATTGGAACCAGCATATGATACCAACGGATGCGAATCCACGTAGCAATTGTAACTACGAAACTCACGACAAATTAGATCAAACCCAAGAGAACTAAGAATCAATGTTTGAAAGAAAAATCGACCCATGAATTATTGAACCAAAGAATCAAGACAATTATAACAATATCTTGAACACGTGATCACAAAATTTATGAACCTTACTTGAATTGTTGAACGCCACGAGAATTTAATTCCTGATAAATTCGGAATTAATTTAATGAAGAACGAGAAGAAATCAATATGCCTTGCAGAAATATCTATCAAATTGTGTGTTTTTACAATGGATTGAATGAGTTCTATGTGTACGGAACCCATAAAACCTAATTAAAAACGGAATTAAGCCTTAAAAGATGTCAAAAAGACACCATACAAGAGTATTAAAAATAATGATTCTAGGCGAAATTTGGAAAATACGTGTCCAGAAATGCACTATGCCGCCGCATAGTTAAATTGCATGTGGTCACATAGGTCATTCAACAATCTTCAACTTGATTTCGGTATAGGTGTATGTGGCCGCACCCAGTTTGTAGCAGTCAGTCTTGCCTCCAAGCTTTGAGTTCTTGATTCCAATGCATTCCAACTTGTTTCTACTCCCATGCCCAACATAGAACTTAATCTTTGGCCTATTAATTTCACCCTCTAGGACTCGATAGCTTGTACAAGTGATTGCATAGTTTTATTTACTCTATTTAATCTCGAATTTGGCCATAGCCTCTCTTCAATATACATCGAACCTTTGATAGCTTGTTGTCTTCCTCGAATCCCATCACGTTCTCTTCATCATAATAGAGAAACAAAAATGTGCGTTAATGTACAATCCTATTCATTAATCAAGCTACTTGACGTGAGTTAAGAGTACAATTTTCAATCCAAGTGGTGTTTGTGGTCGAATATAATAGTTCACTTCTCTTAAAAGTTTGATTCAACTTCTACAACAAGTTAAAAGAAGAAGAAAATAAGGGAGTTGTTCTTAGATTTATTCTAATTGTTTTTGTTAATTTTGCAAAATTACAAAACTGAAACTATTGTATTTTTTATCGATCGTTTGATTTAGTGCTTGTTTTAACAGTGGCATGGGGGCATGTGGATTTTTCCTTTGGTAGTAGCAGATCCAACATCTCGAGTGAGCTAGGGCGGTCTTTGATCGTCAATGGCCGCAATAACGTGATTATTTATAAAATTTGATTATAATACTAATAATTCAACAAAAAAATATAGAAATATTAACTAATTGAATAAAAAATATTTTAATTCTTTTACCAACTATAATTAACTCATTAAAAGAACATAAAGAGTGACGGGCAGATTACGAGTTCTCGCCAAATATTCACATTAAAATCCACCCAAAAAATTAATAAACTATAAGAAAAAATGAATATCTACTCTATGATCCAACGATAACTCAAACGTTCAGATCTTCAATTAACTTCTACCAAAACTTCTATAAAATCAAGTAGTAGATACAAGTTCCTTCACTACAAGACCTCGACCTCTTAATAGATCAAGAATTTAATTTTCATCAAAATCAATTCAAAATTTAAAATATATAACGTATATTCCCTTGCAAAATCTTCCTAATAATTTTGAAAAATATATATAATAAACTAAAATTATAAGAAAAATTACCTGAGATTTCCAATTTGCTTCAGCATCCTCTTTTGTTTACTCACAGCTGAATCATCCTACATATAATAAAAACCAATAATTCAAATCAACACCTTAGTAAAAAAATTCTGTATATTGAAAAAAAAAACCCCCAGAAAAACAAACACAATTACCAGGTTGTGGGAAGTATGGGTAAAGCCTCCCCGATCCGGGATGTTGCCAGTGGAATTGGAAGTGGAATTGTCTGTAAATTCCACAACCCATTTGCAGCAGGGTCGTACGAAGTATGGGTCAAGTCAGATAGGGTTTGGAATTGCTTGGATGTGTTTTGCAAAATTTCAATTGAATTGTGATTTGTTACAATTAAACAATGAGTTAAATGTTTGAACACACACTGTACTTTATATAATGTCACGTTTCACTCATCGTACGTTGTTTCGCACCCGATTACTCATTGAAGTTTGTTAAGTTGCACTTCATCGCTTACCGGCTAATCTTCGTCTCTTCCAAGCGCATACGTGGCCGACGGTTTCACACGTGGCCGTTAAAAAACTCGAACAAAAAAAAAATGAACTGCCACATAATTGAGCCCAAAAATGCCTCACTCTTTTAAACCATAATCTCAAGTCAATTGATAATATCTCCCAAGCTCTCAAATACACAGTAGATGAACCCTAACATCCATCACATTTGAAGGCCACAATCAATCACAACTTTTGGGGATTTCAAGAAGAGCACATGGAGGGGCCACATCTAGGTATATCAAACAATTTTTTTCGTTTCTTCTTCTTCTTCTTCTTCTTCCTCTACCATGTATTGTTTATACCAATGTCTTTAAATTAAGAAAAAATAGCACTAGAACATGCAATGTTGGGAGTATCTTATGGTTCTTGAAATTTGGAAAGTTCTTTATGTCGTGATTTCCCCATTTTTTTACAATTAAATCACAAAAATCCCTTTAGATTCAGTTAGAAATAAGAGAAATGAAATTTTTGGATCATTCGAAATCTTTATGGTTGTTCTTGATTTTATGATTTTTGTGTACTCTGCTGTCCATGTTAATGAACTTGATTTTATTTGACATGTAGAGCAAAACTGATTCTTATCATTTTATTGTATTTTTTTTATATGACAGATACGGATGATGACTCTAACTTTAATGATTCCGGCAACGACATATCGTCTAGTGAAGACGATATGCTATTTGAAAAAAGTGTGATGGAGGGAATTGAGTAAGATTGTGATACGAGGGCAACCATCAGACGAGGAGAAGGGGATCGGGTGGTGCTGGTGCACGACAAATACCAGGACATCGATGATATGGAATATCCATCGTCTGAAGAACTATTGTCTGGTGTATCATCTGACGATGAGGTAGGGTATTGATTTTTAGAATTTATGACTGAAACGGATATGCGCGATCCGAAGTTTGAGGTAGGTCAGTTGTTCAGTTCTATTCAAGAATTTAAAAAGACAATTCGGGCTTATGTTGTAGTGAACGGATATAACATTAAGTGTAAAACGAATGATGAAAGAAGAGTTCAATGCATCTGTAAATCTGAATGCAAATGGAGAATATGGGCTTCTAAGATGAATAATTCTGAAACCGTTCAAGTGAAGTCATATATGCCTCAACACACACGCAGTAGGGATCGTTAAAATTGTCATTGTAACTACATTTTCATAGTCAATTGATACATTGAGTAGATCAAGGCAGATCCAGAGTGGAAAACGAAAAGTATACAGGCAACCGTAAATGATGATTTGAAAGTAAACATTACTAGAAATGTGGCTTGTAAGGCGAGAAGATATGCGAAGCAACTGATAAACGGGACTATCGAAGAACAGTTTGTGTCATTGAGGTCGTATGCAGCTGAGGTATTGATGACCAATCCAGGATCCATAGTGATGATAAGACTTAGCGAGCAGGTGTTTCAAGGTATATACATTTGTTTTAGTGCTCGCAAATTAGGGTTTCAACATGGGTGTAGAAAAATCATTGGAGTGTATGGGTACCATCTTTGATGTTTGGGGTGGTATACTGCTCGCTGCAGTCGACCTAGATGCAAATGACTGTATCTATCCTATTTCATATGCCGTTGTCCAGAAGGAGAACACGGTTGCTTAGAGATGGTTTCTAAAATATTTGGCAAAGGATATTCAGATGGGGAATGGGGTAGAGTGGACTGTGATGACAGATAGGCAGAATGGATTAAGTAATGTCATTGCTGAGCTATTTCCAAAGGCGGAGCATAGGTTCTGTGTCGACATATGTACACAAACTTTTTCAATACGGGATATAAGGGGAAGACTTTGAAGGACTTGCTTTGGCGGGCTGCTAAATCTACTACTTTAGCTGACTATAAACTATAGATGCAACAAATTCTTCAAGTTAGTGAAGGAGCATATACATGGCTGAACGAGAAGCATCCGGGCGAGTGGAGTAAATCTCGTTTTAGGACACATTCGAAGAGTGACATTTTATTGAACAATTTGTGAGAAGTTTTCAATAAAATACTGATAGACGATAGGGAAAAGTTCATTGTAACGATGTTGACAGATATGCAGTTGGGTTTATGACCAGGATTGAGAAGCATCGAAGTAATATGAGAGGGTGCGAAAGGTGATTGTGTCCGAGTATTAAAAAATAAGATCGCTGAGATGTCCAATGAATGTACGTTACATTTTCAGGAGGGCCTCGATGGCAGGTGGATTGCAGGTCAGGGACATATGTTGTTGACTTGGAAGAACGAAGTTGCACATGTTGGAGTTGGGACTTGACATGAATACCATGTAGTTACGTCGTGGCCGTGATATGGGAGTGTAGAAATGATCTCGAAGATTATGTGGACAACTGTTACACAGTCGATTCTTACTTGAGATGCTATGACAACATCTTGAATCCTATCAGCGGAATACGATCGTGGCCCCAACTGGAGACTGTACCCATCATTCCACCTTCATGGACTACTTCGTAAAGGGAGAGAAAGCAAAAGAAAAGGAGGAGACAAGTGGATGAAGATATTATCGCACACTCTCAGGGGGAATCGCATGTGAGGAGAAAATGAAGAGTATCGATATCATGCTTTCTAGGTAGACTAAAAGGACACAACAAAAGATATCACTTCAAGCCTCATGCACCGGGTTTTGTAAGTACTTTATCATGTGTTTAATTGATTATTTCAAGTAGAATGAAATCATACCTTCTAATTTTTCTATGTACAGGACTGGTATGAAGGATCGTTGGAGCCAACTGATACTGGAAGGCACGCAACAGATGAAGTTCGGAGACATGTTAGTACTCATATTATTCTTTTCGCATGTGTGTAACTTATTGAAATTATGAGTTTCTTACTAACGTACAATTCATGTTTGCGGATAGGGAAAACTGGTTCCAGACAACAGAAATGGAGTTGGTTCGAGTCAAGCACATGATGAAGTTGAAAATTTTCAGTTCATGCCAACTCCAGGCTTCTAGCAGCAATCTGATTATTCCCGATCAATTTGAAATAGGCCAAATGATAGGAGACGTGTTGGTGCTGAGAAATCCAATTTTTGAAGAAAGTAGGAACCTGTTTGTGAAGTGTTTCATGTATTTTGTGTTATTGTATTGGCATGTGTATTTTGGAGGGTGTTGTTATGATGGTGTGGATGGTGTGTTTTGTAGTTGCGATGGTGTCCAATGTTTGTGTTTTATTTTTGGATGTAAAGGCAGCGATAATTTGATATATAATACTAAATGTTTTAGAGGGGCCTATGTATAGCTCAAGAAAAGTGAAAGACACATGGTTTTTGAAAACCTAATGAATGCTTGTTCTTACTTTCGTGGCTTCACTTTTTGTTAATTGCTATGGTTCCCCCCCAACATCCCTAATTTGCATTATAATCTTTTAACTTTATCAGCATTTTTGGCCAAGCTTAAAAACTGGATTTTAATTCAAATTTTTAGCTTAATCAAACAGGGGCAAAATTTGCAATTATATACTTTACCTAGACTTGTTTTATATGTTTGTTTGTACAAAACAAATCCAGCAGAACATATCAATTACCACAATCCTGTTCACTAATAATAAAAATAGCTAATCAACCTTTAGATGATTCATAATTGTTTTTTATAAATATGAACTTCAACGTACAAATGTAAAACAAATAAAATTACATCTGCTTTTATTGAGAATTTAAAAATGGTAAAACAGTGTCTTCCTTGAAGACACATCTTCTACTAGAGAAACCAATAATCACAAAAGGAATCCCTCAACTAACCAATAGAATTTTACTTGAGCTGTTCCCTTTCCTTTTTCTTTCAAATTTGCAAATGTATTGAAAAATTATTTTACACTTCTTCTGGTTTGTCATGCAACAAAGGAGAAGTATTGCTTCATGATTCTGTGCCCTTGTTCATCTTACGTTCTTTAGCTTTTCCCCACATCACGATATAGAAACCTATAATTGAAACGAATGCCCCAACTATGCTGCACGATAATTCAAGCCAATGATTTATAAGAAAATCTGAAGAATAGCTTCATGTGAATGTGATGAATCGAAGACGTCACTCCACTCGAAAAACCTGCAATCTCTAGTGCAACAAATGAATAACCGACCGTGGCAAATCCCCTTGTTCTTTCCTAGCAAACAGAAAAACACAAAGTTCTAATGAAATACCACTCAAAATATAACACCTCTCGTTTCATCAATAAATAACAAAATCATTTTGCAAGCAATCTGGATTCAAGTTCTTTTCTAAGTAATGTTACAAGCAAAGATAAAGTCCTAATTCCACCATGTTTCATAGTCTTGTATAGACATGTAAACTGCAGGAATAAGAATTATACCCATAATCAATGAGAACATAAATCTATATTTGCAACAACACACAGTGATTTTAACCAAAAATTACACATGTAAACTGGAATAAGAAATCAATACAACATTACTTGGACCAACCAATGTAGTAACAGTGATATCGGGAAAAAATGATTTTTTTTTTTTGCAATACCTCCATTTCTTCTCTCCATGACAAGGGACTGTGCAAAACACCCTTACCGTGCCTTCAATTTCAAATCAATTTTGATTTGGGGTTAGGGTTCTCCCGATTTGGAATCTCATATTTGAGAGAGATGAATGGGTGTGTTTGGAATTGAGTAATTAAATACGTGGCTTTTTTATTTAGGTACGTGGCAGTTCATTTTTTTTTTGAAAAATGCTATTCATCCCCAGTCTATGTGGATGTAAATGATTGGTTAAATGATAGATGAAATTAAATGACTTATTTAATTTCACCTATCATTTAATGTCACATTAACGCCACATAGATTGGGGATGCATCCTCACCGGGGATGAATAGCATTTCTCATTTTTTTAACGGCTGCGTGTGAAACTGTCGGCCACGTATGCGTTTGGGAGAGACGGAAGTTAGTCGGTTAGCAATGGAGTGCAACTTAACAAAGTTCAATGAGTAATCGGGTGCAAAGCAAAGTACGATGAGTGAAACGTGACATTATATAAAGTACAGTATGTGTTCAAATATTTAACTCGTTAAACAATACAAACCAAGTAGTCCGCAGATAGTTGATTGGGCCTAATTATTTTTTAAAAACAATAAAGAGACCCAAAAGAAAAGGCCCACACTTTTAAAAAAAAAAAATAATAATAATAAAATATATATATATATATATATATATATATATATATATATATATATATATATATATATATATATATATATTTGGCCAATTCATTGAACTGGCATCTTCTAAAATGCTTCTATCTTGCTGCTGCATTCAAGTTTCTTCCCTGGCTCTCGACGAATGTAAATTCTGATGGAGCCAGCACGGGCGACCACACCCCCTCGTTGGGTGTTGTCTCTACAACTGCCCCCTTTGAGTTTGCCACGTTATATTTCATGTTCTGATTTTAATTTGCTATTTAAATTTCATATCTAGGTAAAACTCACGAACACAACACATCCTACATGTACCCGTAAGAACTCTGTTAGAAATTGAGTATAGAAAATTTTTACCAACTGACTTTCATCTAGAAATAGAATAGTGAAATTAAAATTTATTTTTTAAATTTATCTAATTTTTAGAATTTACACTTAATTTATATCAAGTTTTCATATCACTGAGCAATTACATACACTTTTTTTCCCTTGTGAAAAATTTAATTGACATGACCATAATGATATTTAGTGAGCATATAACCTTCCACGACGTCAGCTTTAGTGCACAAGTTGTTAAATCCCTTAAAGTTTTGAGGTGAGACTATCGACAAGAAGTCATGCAGTTGTTCACGTACATCTTGAAGAGGTCTTGTTATGTAAAAATTACAGACACAAGAACTACAATATAAAACCAAATATTACAACTCGACCTACAGCTTTACCAAATTCATCAAGATCTTATCGAACTGGATCAAATTATATTGTGACAGTTTGAACCATAGAGGCCTTAAAACCCCATACCTAAAAGATACTAAACTCAGATACCAAACAATACACTTCTCACAAAATCCCGTAGACTCTCACTAGATTCACTCAGAAAATCACAAGAATCACACAACCATAAGTTGAAAACAAAGGAGAAGATGAATAGAAGATAGAAGTAGAGAACAAACCATAGCCTCACACAGAAAAATGTTTGGAATGGATAATGAAACCCTAAAGGGTTATATTTACCCCCTCAGTCACCACTATAGATCTTGGATTGATAACAACAACCTAGAACAACTAACAACTTATCCAATTTCCACAAAGCTAATAGCATGTATCAGAAATGGACTTAAAGCTAATGACTGGGTCTAGGTTTTGGGTTAGTCATTTGGGTTATGGGTAATAGTAACTAACCGACTGAGCCTTAATAAAAAGACCTTTATCATCATTGCCCAATTGAACTGGATTTTGGAATCATAGCCCAAGATTTCCACCTTGATGCCAAGGGCGTTACAAATATAGTACAAGACAAACACTTTCATTCAGCAACATCATTTTCATCACGTGGTTATACCCTACAAACAGTTAACCAGTATCAATATTTAACATTTTTAAACAAGATTTAAACTTGTTAAGAGACAATACCTTATTACCCATGTCAGATGGATTATTTTATGTAGAGATTTTTTCCAAACAAATAGAATCACTTCCAACAATATCTCTAATAAAATGCAGTTTTACATCTATACGTTCAGTTCTCTAATGAAAAAATGGATTTATACAAATATGTATTGCACTTTGGCTATCAGAATATAAAACTACAAGGTCAGCTAATTCATTTATCTCATTTAACAAACCTTTAAGCCAAAGAGCTTCTTTTATGACTTCAGTGGCAGCCACATATTCAGCTTCAATAGTAGACAAAGCCACAATAGATTGTAATTGAGATTTCCAACTCACACAAGTCCCACATAAAGAAAACATTATGCAGTAGTAGATTTTCTGTTATCCCTATTTCCATCAAACCCTTTAGAACCACCCCTTCTTTACATGCAGAGTAACATAACCATAAAGATGAAGATCCTTTTAAGTATCTAAGTAACCATTTTAAAGCAGTCCAATGTTCAGGGCCAAGATTGGCCTTGAACCTTCTCAAATTACTTATGGCATAAGCTACATCAACCTAGTACATACCATTGTGTACATAATAGATCCAATAACATTTGCATAAGAAACCTTATCAATGTATTTTTTTTTTTATCAAATTCATCAATAGGGCACTGATCTTTACTTAATTTTAAATGAGTGGCAAATGGTAAAGACACAAATTTAGAATCATGCATAGCAAATTTGAATAACACCATTTCAACATATGAAGTTTATTTCAGCATCAAGCTTTGATTAGATCCGTTTTTAACAATATCCATTCGTGGGATTTTTTAGCATGTCCTAAATCCTTCATTTTAAACTCATCACCCATAGACATTTTTATCTTGTTTATTATTACTCATATTTTCGTTATTACCAACATATCAACATAAACTAGGAAATAAACACATACATTCTGACTAGCATCCCTTTTAAAATATAAACAGCGATCAAACTCACTCTCAACAAAACCAACAGAGGTAACAAAATTGTCATATCTTTTTTACCATTGCATAGGAGATTGTTTAAGGCCATATAAAGATATTTTAAGTAAATATATATGTTCAGATTGTTTATTATCTATAAAATCCTGAGGTTGATTTATATAGATAACTTTATCAAGATCCTCGTGCAAACAAAGCGGTTTAAAATCCATTTTTTCAAGTTCAAAATCATAATGAGCAACTATAGCAAGCATAACTCTAACAGTAGTATATTAAACAACATGAGAAAATATCTCATTATAATCAACACCCTGGTCTTGGGTAAAGCCCTTAGCCACCTTAATATAAGAGGTACTTTTTCAGAATTTCCTTCCTTAATTGAAAAAATCCATTTACAATCCACACAAGTTTTACCTGCAAGCTTGGGGTACTAACACCTAAGCCTTATTTTTTATTTATATCAAAGATCTCATTTCATCCTCCATTGTAGCTTGCCAATTCAAAGACTGTCTACTAGAAATAGCCTCTTCATAGGACTTTGGTCCTCTAAAAACTAATTCTTTATAAGAAAGAACAGAAATGGACATATAGTATCTATACCTAGATGGCTTTCGTACTTCCCTTCTAGTCATATCCCTAGCTAATTGATACCCATCTAACTCAGGTTGTTGAATCTCAACTTTATTTTGAGCTTGAACCTTAGATTTCCCCATATCACTAAAGTTAGATTCAATTCCTAGTTCCAGCTCCACCTATTCACTGTTAATAGTGTCAGGTATAGGTCCAAGCTCCACCTGTAGCTTGTTCTTACTTATCTTACCCTCTCCTAAGTCTTTCTCAATGTTCTTTTAACTTAGACAAGGCATTTCACACTCATTGAATATCACATCTCTACTGGTCAAGATTTTAAAACCTCCTAAGTCTCTAGCACATAGTTTGTACCCTTTTACACCTTTAGTAAAGCCCAGAAAAACACATTTCTAGGATTTAGGTTCAAGTTTACCATCATTTTTATGAAAAAAGGATGAATAGCCAAAGGTTCGCACCATGAAGTAATCTACAATTTGTCCAGTCCAAACTTCTTTAGGTGTTTTATCATTTAAAACACTAGAGGGAGTTTTGTTTACAATATAGGAACCAGTCATTATAGCTTCACCCCATAAAGCCTTAGGGATACCTGGACTCACCAACATGCATCTTACTTTATCTAAAAGGGTTATATTCATCATCTCAGTAAACCCATTCTGTTGTGGGAGTATAAAGGACAGTCTTATGTCTCAAAATTTCATTCAGTTTGCAAAATTGATCAAAGTCATAATTGCAAAATTCAAGACTATTATCAGTTCTTAAAATCTTGACCTTTTTATCAGTTTGATTTTCTATTAATGTCTTCTAAGTTTTAAATTTATCAAAAGTGTCAGATTTTTGTTCAACAAGAAAATCCACACATTTCTAGAGAAATCATCAATCAAGGAAAGAAAATATTTATGTGATGGTGGATCCCAAAGGTCAGAATGTATGTATTCTAAAATAGAAGTAGACTTATGTTTTTCGGTATCAAAATGAAGTCTATGCTGCTTGCCTAAGATATAGTGATTAGAAAAAGGTAATTTTGAGATAAGATGTTTCCCAAAAACATCCTTGTTTGTGAAGGGCCTGAATGCCTCTTTCACTGACATGGGCAAGCTTATTGTACCACTTTAAAATGGCATCAATTTTAGTAGCAGAGGCTTCAGCAATGGGTTTCTTAACAGTTTCATCTTTTAGGACAAAAACCCCATTTCTCTTCTCTCCTTTGAATATAAATAGGGATCCTTTCATGACTTTCAACATGCCATTGCCTAGTTTCCCATGAAATCCTATGTCATCTAAGTAAGCCATAGAAATAAGGTTTCTATTTAGCTTAGGTATATATCTAACTCTCTCAAGGGTATAGATATAACCATTTTCAAAGTTTAAGGTAACATTCCCTATTCCTTAATTCTCACTAGATTCACTCAGAAAATCACAAAAATCACACAACCAGAAGTTGAAAATGGAGAAGACGAATAGAAGCCAGAAGTAGAGAACAAACCCTATCCTCATACAAAAAAAATGCTTGGAATGAATAATTAAACCCTAAAGGATTATGTTTATACCCTCAATTTTTACCATAGATCTTGGATTGTAATACTCCGAAATTTTATGCTCGTTTAATTTGCTCATTTAATTGTTTTAGGATAGTAATGTAACTTTTCAAATTTTATTTGGCCAAACTATTAGTGACTACCACGTTTTCATGTTTTGGTTAAATATATAAGCTAGCATGAGGTGGTTAAATATTTAAGCTAGCATGAGGTGTCTAAGGCAAACATGATATGGTTATCTTTGTAGTAACAAGCAAGCATGTGGTGTCAACTTGTAGTAACAAGCTATTATGAAGTGTTTAATTAATGCATGAGCTGTTTAGTTAAATTTAGGAAAACATCCATGCAACTCACACGTGTAGATGTAGGCAACAAGTTTTAGTTTGGTAAATAGTCACCCTTTACACCTTGCTTAGTCATAGGTTTTCTTGCCTTTAAATACTTAAGAAAGGATACTGCAAATGTCTTTTGAAACCAGAATACTTCTTGCAAACAATAGAAAGATAGGATACTTGAAAAAGGAAAACAAAGGCTACCATTTACAAGTACAATTTTCAACCCCAAGTGTTAAGGTAAGATACTTTCTATGCTCAAATGGTAGGATTTCATGGTAATATTTATGCTTAAGCTATGCATGAGCACCATAATATGAAAGTTGTGAACAAGTCCACAAAGTTAGATATCTATTTATGCCTTAGGACAAGTCCGAAGGGCACTGGCAAGCCAGAATATGCAAGTATGTGTTTGAATGCTTTCTTTTGTGTAGTATTAATATATTAAATCCGAGCATGGTATCTTATTGAGTATTATTTATACTCATAGTCATTTATACTAAATTTTCAGATCCATGATTGTTGAGTTGAGTTAGTGGAAGTTGGTCGGCCTACTCGATGATGGGACAAAGTTATTTGTATCTAACCTTCCTTCCCGTATGTTTTGTTCAAAGACTGTCTTCCTTATGTTTTGTTTATGGTGGTATTAATTATAAGCATGTATGTGGCATGATGTAATATGGTACTAGAAGTATATTTGGTAATCACATCTTTCATGTTGTGCTTAAAGATATTTCTATAGACTTTTTCCTGAAATGGTAAAAGAGACAGAAACTGGACAATTTTTGGGGTCAGTTCAAAATGCTATTACTAACTCTATAAACACCTATTTGAGACCCTAAAAATACTGCCACGTTCCTCTTTGAGTTGTCTTAATATTAGCACAAGAATCATTCAATTTGGATGTCTGTGGCCAGAGATATAAATTTTTAAGTGTCGGAGGGTCAATCTGAAATTTCTGTGCAGTACCTCACTGTTTTTAATGAAACGTCCATATCATATGATCTTGGAAACTCTCCATATTTTAACCTGGAAAACTACTTGGAAATATCTTTCAAATGCCACAAATTTCTTTAGGAAACGAAGTTGGGGTGAATTTTATAAAAATGTTTGAACTGGCTGCCCAAACTAGCCGTAACAGTACCACGTCCGCATATGAAAAGAATAATTTCAAATCGGCATGCACTTCTGCTAACCATTAAACTTTATAGAGATATTTTACTATGAATTAAAAATAGGTTTCTAGAATGCATTTCATTTTATTTAAGAGTTTTTACATGTAACAAAGGTTGAAGTTATTACATTAGTACGTGACACTCGAAGCCTAAGTTCGGGGCGTTACATAGATTGATATCAACAGCCCAGAGCAACTAACAACTTATCCAATTTCCACTAAGCTAAAAGCATGTATCATAAATGCGACTTGAAGCTAATGACTGGTGGGTCTAGGTTTTGGCCCAGTCATTTGGGTTATTTGGCAATAGCAACTAACCGGCTAGGCCTTAATAAAGGGACCCTTATCATCATAGCCCAATTGAACTGGATTTTGGCATCACAACCTAAGAGGTCTTATTGAGTAAACTCTAGGGACTAACGATAGGGGATTGCCACCTTGCAATGAAGTCCCTTCTTTATGCATTGCTGAACTACTTATTTCACTTCGACGCCCTTTCTTCCCAAGTTGGAATCGACTCTTCATGGAGGGGCATACCATAAACCATGTAAAGGCAGTCCCCTCCAATGTTTGCATGAAAGCCTGAGGCATATGCCTAATTCTACACTAGCAACCCATAACTTACAGAGAAATGTGCTAGGTATTTGGGTAGGTCTCTCATTTCGTCGAACATTTTAACATTTAGCTATTTTTGTATTGAACTATTTTAGTATGTGGTTTTGAGAAGAATGGTGGAAGAAGTGTTGTCCTTGTTAAATGAAAATGAAGTCGTAAAAATCAGTGTTTCATCAGAGAGTCAGAGACTATAGTTGCAGTACATACGTGAAGTAAGCAGAAACATCAATAATGATAGAGATCATAAAAGATTAGGCGTGTGAGTTGGGTGGGTTGGTTCGGGAATTTCAATACCCAGAACCACCCATTATATTTCGGATATTTCATAAATGGAATAATTCAGTTCCTTGTAATTACTGGAACCAAACCTAAACCCGAATTTTGGTTCGGGTTCGATTCTACCCATAATATATATATATACACACACACACACACACACACAACATTTCGATATGGATATCTGACACGCTACTACTCAACAATATTTGTACAAGGAGAAAATTCTTCTAAAAAATCTTCAAGAAGTTAAGAAATCTAGGTACATGATTCAAATGAAGACTAAATACCAAGAAAAGAGGGAAAAAAAATTAAAACATCAAAAACTACATTACAGTTTGAGGACAAATGATTTTTTCTTAGTAAATCTTAATTGATCCATAAGTACGACATGTTAGAGCCTATAATTTAATTATAAAGAATGCTTAAATTCTTCTACTCTTAAAACAAGCTAACATAAAAAAGACTATATTCTGACTGACAATCTGCTATATATTTAAATAGAAATCATGTTTTACATAATAGATCTAAGCATGTTTATATCAGATTTCATTTTATTAGAGAGGTTAGTGTTGAAAATTGGTTTAGAAGATTGAAAATTTGGTTAAGTGTCAAAAACAAAAACTTGAAAAAGTGACTTTCGTGTCAACTTCATCCAAATATTTGGACTTCATCTGATGGTTAAATTATAAATGTAAATAGACCAACTTGTTCTTCGTCGAGTAGATCGTCGTGATATATTTGGAATCCCAAAACCAATTCTGGACGGATGAGAAATTATGGTCCAAAGTTGGGAAGAAAATAGAGAAAATTGTCGAAATTTTGCCCAATTATGTCGTTCACCTAACACTGGACTGTCGTTCGAGCAGCAAGCTAGCAACGAAGTCACTATTTTTATCGCTCGAGCGAGGCAATGATGATAGACTAGCGACAGTGAATGGTGTGACCTTTGGCAAGTGTTGCTGAGTTTGGGGCGTGACACTTCATTCACAACCCCTCATCCTCCATATATATGACCCCTTGGACGTCCATTAGGCATCCCATACCCTATTTGCATTGAGCATTGCAAATCGCTTCTAAATTCATTCAAAACTGTTTTCTTGTTTGTAGAGAGAAACTCCGTCGAAAGTTCACAGTAACTTGTGGTTTGAAGTGCTTTTACCATAAGTTGAATCTATTGTATCTTGGGAGACAAGTGCCGTGAAACATGAGCACCGAGGCGGGGCAATTTTGTCTTAAGGAAAGAGTGAAAATCACTTGCCTTGGATTGTTCTTCTTCTTCTTCCTTTCTTGGTTTTAATTTTGAGTTTTCATTTATAGTTTACATACTATATTTCCAACTCATATTTATAGTGTTTAATCATACTTCTACAGATTAAGCTTTGGTTTTTGTTTGTTCGATATACAACAACCCTTTCACGCGCGCTTATATTTAACCCGTGTCGCCAACAATCTTAAGATAAAAAATTTGTGTATGTGGCTGTTGTTAATCTTTTCTCTTCATCATTTGGAATACACATTCGTGTGATATTCCATTATTTTAATTTATTTGCGTTGAACTTCTATTTATGTAACAGAACTGATTACCATTGATACTACTTCGAGTCAAAATGGTTTAAACAATGTGGTTTTCCCATTGGCTATACCACTTCAAAATACTGCAATCCCGCATGGGGAAAAATCGAAAAAATTTGGAGGTGTGGACTTCAAGAAATGGCAACAAAAGATGTTTTTCTATCTTACCACTCTAAACTTGGTAAGTTTCTGAAGGAGACTGCACCAATGGTACAAGAATGAGACAATAATCGTGAATCAATTATTACGTTGGATGCATGAAAGCACTCGGACTTTTTATGCAAAAACTATATCCTGAATGGATTGGACAATGTACTATATGGAGTATGTAGTTCGAAGAACTCATACAAGGAACTGTAGGATTCTTTGGAGAAGAAATACAAGACTGTGGATGTCGGAACTAAGAAGTTCATAGTCGACAAATTTTTGGACTATAAGATGGTGGATTCCAAAACGGAGATTAGCCAAATGCAAGAACTTTAAGTTCTACTACATGACATTCATGCCGAGAAAATGAAACTAAATGAATCTTTCCAAGTTGTTGCCATCATCGAAAAGCTCCCTCTTATGTGGAGAGACTTCAAAAACTACCTCAAGCATACACACAAGGAAATGAACTTGGAATAGTTGATTGTCGGCTTCAAAATCGAAGAAGACAATAGAAAATCTGATAAAAGGCCTATTTTCCAACTTGGAGCAAACTTTGTTGAAATCAACTCGAAAGTTGTCAACAAGAAGCGAAAGTTCTTCGGTGAGGCACCACGAAGAGATAATTCCAAGAAGGCCAAAAAGTTCAAAGAGAAGTGCTACAACTGTGGAAAGGCCAGACATTGCTCAAGCAAATGTCGAAAACCAAAGAAGAATGCACATGCCAACATGATTGAAAGAGACCATTTCTAAATGGATGTAAGAGATAAATTTATCTGTAGTTGTTTCCGAGTACAACTACGTTGGGAACTCAAGGGAATGGTGGGTTAACAGTGGTGCTACCCATCATGTGTGTACAGACAAGGCAATGTTCTCAAATTATCAAAAATTGGATGGAGAACAACTCTTCATGGGAAACTTTGCAAGTCCCAAAGTTGAAGGACAATGGAAGGTCACTTTGAAGATGAAATTCGGTAAAGAACTCGTCCTCAACAACATCCTACATGTACCGAACATACGGAAGAATCTAGTGTCTGGGTCTCTACTTAGTAAAAATAGTTTTAAACTTGTATTTGTATCCAATAAATTTGTACTCACTAAGAATGAGATGTATGTAGGAAAGGGATACATGTGTGATGGAATGTTCAAAATGAACATTCTTACTGTTGTACCAAGGCAAAGCATTATAAATAAAACCTTAAATTCCATTTATATGCTTGAGTTGTCTTGTTTGTGGCATAGTCAATTAGGACATGTGAATTATAAATCTTTGCACAAATTTATGAATCAAAGTTTAATTCCGGCGCTTAAGATCGATCCTAATCATAAATGCGAAGTGTGTGTTGAAGCAAAATTGCCTAAAACACTGTTCCACTCGTTTCAAAGGAACACTGCACCTTTAGAGCTAATACATAGTAACATTAGTGATTTGAAATATATTCAAACTAAGGGTGGTAAGAAATACTTTGTTACTTTCATTGATGACTGTACAAAGTATTGTTATGTATTTCTTTTAAGAAGTAAAGATGATGCATTAAATGCCTTTAAGCATTATAAGGTGGAAGTTGAAACTCAACTGGATAAACGAATAAAAAATATTCGTAGTGATAGAAGAGGTGAATACGGGGAATCGTTTAAAGAATTCTGTTCCGAACATAGAATTATTCATCAAACAACAACACCATATTCTCCTCGATATAATGGTATTGTTGAACGCAAAAATTTAACTCTTAAGGAAATGATGAACACCATTTTGTTGAGTTCGGGGTTGCCTTAGAACTTGAAAGGGGAAGCTATTTTAACGGCAAATAGTATTCTTAATAGGATACCCCTTAAGAAAATGGAAGAGACTCCATATAAAATATGGAAAGGTCATCCATCTTCCTACCAACACTTGAAAGTATGGGGGTGTTTGGCTAAGGTTGAAATCCCCAAGCCTAAGCAAGTAAAGATTGGTCCTAAAACAATTGATTGCATATTTATTGGATACGCCAATAATAGTAGTGCATATCGATTCCTTGTACAAAAATACAAAATTCAAGATGTACATGAGGGAACCATAATTGAATTAAAAACTAAGTCATTCTTCGAGAATGTGTTTCCTTGTAAGGAAAAGGAAAATATAAATTCAAATAAAAAACCTTATGGTACTACAAATGGTATTTCAAATGGGGAAGAACTAAAGCATAGTAAAAGAACAAGAATATCAACTTCTTTTGGTCTAGATTTTCTAACCTATGTGGTAGAAAATGATGCAAAGACTTACGATGAAGCATGTCTACACCAGAAGCATAGCATTGGAAATAAGCTATCAATAGTGAGATAGATTTGATAATGTAAAACCATACTTGGAAATTGGTTGATTTACCTCCCTGAAATAAGCTTTAAGAAGAAACTTAAATCGGATGGATCCATTGACAAATATAGGGCTAAATTGGTTGCCAAATGATATAGGCAAAAAGAAGGACTTGACTTCTTTGAAACCTACTCACCCGTGACTAGATTACTTCGATAAGGTTGTTAATTGTGATTGCAGTGATACACAACCTTGAGATTCATCAAATGGATGTAAAAACGGCATTCGTGAATGGTGAGTTAGAAAATGAGATATACATGGAACAACCCAAAGGGTTCGTCTCTCCTAATAACAAACACAAGGTTTGTAAACTCGCTAAGTCATTGTATGGATGGAAACAAGCTCCTAAACAATGGCACCAAAAGTTTGACAAAACAATGTTGTCAAATGGATTCAAGATAAACGAGTATGATAAGTAATGCTATGTGATTGTGTGTCTATATGTAGACGACATGTTGATAATGGCAAATAGTCATGAAGTAATGTTAAACACCAAGAAAATACTAACGAAGCATTTTGACATGAAAGATATGGGTATTACTAATGTGATACTAGGGATTAAGATCTCTAGAACACCAAAAGAAATCGTACTTTTCCAATCTCATTACATTGAGAGTATTGAAAAAGTATAATATACTTAGGGAAAGTCATGCGAAAACCGCTATTGAACCAAGTTTACACTTAGTCAAAAATACGGGTGAATGTGTGTCACAACTAAAGTATTTACAGGTTATATGTAGTCTAATGTATATTACGAACTGCACTTGACCGGATATAGCATATGGTGTGAATAAATTTAGTAAATTCATAAGTAATCCAAGCCATGATCATTGGAAGGCTTTAACAATGGTTCTTAGGTACTTGAAGTATACCTTAATCTATGGATTACATTACACAAAATATCCTGTGGTATTAGAAGGATATTGTGATGCAAATTGGATATCCAACATGAAGGATTCCAAGTCTACTAGTGGTTATGTATTTACCATTGGTGGAACTGCTATATCATGAAAATCTAAAAAGCAAACGTGTATAGCTCGATTAACGATGGAATCAGAGTTTATTGCTTTGGACAAAGTTGAAGAAGAAGCAGAATGGC
Organism: Fraxinus americana; assembly: GCA_035079005.1. Classification (NCBI taxonomy): domain Eukaryota; kingdom Viridiplantae; phylum Streptophyta; class Magnoliopsida; order Lamiales; family Oleaceae; genus Fraxinus; species Fraxinus americana. The sequence continues at coordinate 18,926,700 of CM068714.1, forward strand.
TCGTAAATTTCTAGAAGATATTCCATATTGGCCGAATCATGTACTTGCGATTAGTATACATTGCGATAGTCAATCAGCTATTAGAAGATTTCAAAGTAGCATGTATAATGATAAGTCTAGACATATACGTCGCAAACATAATACCATTAAGCAACTAATCTCTAATGACGTTATCTCTATAGATTATGTGAAATCAAAGGACAACATTGCGGATCCACTTATGAAAGGTTTGCCTAGAGATCAAGTATGTTGTCTATCGAAAGGAATGGGATTAAAGCCTACTATGTAAGGATCTTTGTAATGGTAACCCTACCTTGTTGATTGGAAATCTCAAGATCTTGGTTCAAAGGGACAACTAAGTTGTGAAGATTTAATGAAACACTTAGGAAATTATTTCCTAACTCATTCATATGATATTAAAGTGTTTTATGCAGAATGATTAAAGGTTAAGATACTCTTTTAATGATTCATATATCTTGATTAAGTCAAGTGGAATAGGGTAGAATACTCTTAATAGAAGGTCACCTATGTAAGTGTGAAATGGGGCCGTTTCAATGAAAATTGCTCGACGCTACAATTCTCTAAATACTTATGAAACCAAAGGGTGGTTCATGGCCAAAATAAACCAAGTCATGAGAACTATGAATGGATTAGGGAAGACATCTGTGTGAGTATTGTTGTCTTGGCTTATACTAACAGTTGAATGGTTCAAGACATCACGTTCACCAATTAGCCAAGTAAGTCCGATAATATTTCACTAATGAAGGTTCAAAACCGAAAGCTACCTTACTTGATGCAGTGTCCCCCCCCCCCCCTCCCTCTCTCTCTACAATACATCATAATTGTAATACTCCGAGATTTTATTCTCGTTTAATTTGCTCATTTAATTGTTTTAGGATAGTAGTGTAACTTTTCAAATTTTTTATTTGGCCAAACTATTAGTGACTACCACGTTTTCATGTTTTAGTTAAATATATAAGCTAGCATGAGGTGGTTAAATATATAAGCTAGCATGAGGTGGCTAAGGCAAACATGATATGGTTATCTTTGTAGTAACAAGCAAGCATGAGGTGTTTTAGGCAAGCATGAGGTGTTTTAGGCAAGCATGTGGTGTTGGAGAAAAGCATGAGGTGTAGGAAGCAAGCATGAGGTGTTTAATTCTAAGTTTTATGTGATATAGAGTGCTAGCATGGATGCAGATTTTTGAGAAATTCAGCCCACGTGTATGCACTCATTTAACTTGGTAATTAGTCACCTTTCCACCTTAATTTGACCATAGACTTCTTGCCTATAAATAGTTAAGAATTTTCCCAGCAAAGGTCTTTGCAACCTGAATTATATTTGCAACAAAGAGTAAGGTCCAGCAGGAAGAAAAACATCTAGTGCACATTTCAGTCAATTTCTCCAAGTGTTACAGTGAGATACTTAATTTCTATACTCAAATGGTGGGATTTCATGATAATACTTATGCTTAAGCTATGCATGAGAACCATAATATGAAAGTGGTGGACAAGTCCACGAAGTTAGATATCTATTTATGCCTTAGGACAAGTCTGAAGGGCACCGGCAAGCCGGGATGTGCAAGTATGTGTTTGAATGCTTTCTTTTGTGTAGTATTAACATGTTTAATCCGAGTATGGTATCTTACTGAGTATTCTTTATACTCATAGTATTTATACTAAATTTTCAGATTCTTGATCGTTGAGTTGAGTTGGTGGAAGTTAGTCGGCCTACTTGATGATGGGACAAGGTTATCTTGTATCAAAACTTCCTTTTCGTACGTTTCATTCAAAGACTGTTTTTCATATGTTTTTCGTGTGATATTAGATATAAACCAGCATAATAACTGATGTAATATGGTACTGGAATTAAGTTTTGTAAGCACATCGTTCATGTTACGCTGAGAGGTACGCGTAAAGACCCTTTTTACTACGACGGTAAAAGAGGCAGAAACTGGGCAGGTTTTTAGGGTCAGTTCAAAATATAATTACGAACACTAAAAAGGTCTATTTGAGACTCTAAAAATACTCCCATGTTCCTCTTTGAGTTGTCTTAATATGAGAACAAGAATCACTCAATTTGGATGTCTGTAGCCAGAGATATAAATTTTTAAGTGTCGGAGGGTCAATCTGAAATTTCTGTGTAGTACCTCACTGCTTTTAATGACACGTCCATATCAAATGATCTTGGAAACTCTCCATATTTTAACCTGGAAAACTACTTGGAAATATCTTTCAAATGCCACAAATTTCATAGGAAACGGAGTTGTGGTAAATTTTATAAAAACGTTTGAACTGGCTGCCCAAACTAGCCGTAACAGCACCACGTCCGCATATGAAAAGAATAATTTCAAGTCGGCATGCACTCCTGCTGGCCATTAAACTTTCGAGAGATATTTTACTATAAGTTAAAAATAGATTTCCGGTGTGCATTACATTTTACTTAAGAGTTTTTACATGTAACAAATGCTGAAGTTATTACGTTAGTACGTAACATTCGAAGCTTAAGTTTGGGGTGTCACAATAATTCCGCATTGCATATGCATGTTCGAATTTCCATTCATGTGGGGGATTGTTGGAAATTGATTTAGAAGATTAAAAATTTGGTTAAATGTCAAAATAAAAAATTTGAAATGACTTTCATGTCAACTTCGTCCAAATATTCGGACTATATCCGATGGTCAAATTACAAATGTAAATAGACCAACTTATTCTATTCATCGAGCAGATCATCGTAATATATTTGGAATCTTAAAACCGAATGAGAAATTGCAGTCCAAAGTTGGGAGGAAAGTAGAGAAAACTGTTGGAATTTTGCCTAAGTATGTCGCTCGCTTAACGCTGGACTGTCACTCAAGCAACAGGCTAGCAATGAAGTCACTGTTTTTATCGCTCGAGCGAAGCAATGGCGATAGGCTAGCAACAGTGAATGGTGTGACCTTTGGCAATAGTTGCTAAATTTAGGGCTCGACATTTCATTCACAACCCCTCATCCTCTATATATAGGACCTCTTGGAAGTCCATTTGGCATCCCATACCATATTTGCAATGAGCATTGTATAAAAACTCTTGCAAATCACTTCCAAATTCATTCAAAACCGTTTTCTTCTTTGTAGAGAGAAACTCCGTCGAAAGTTCGCGTTACTTATGGTTTGAAGTGCTTCTACCACAAGTTGAATCCGTTGTATTTTGGAAGACAAGTGTTGTGAACCTGAACACCGTTGCGGGACAATTTTGTCTTAAGGAAAGAGTGAAAATCATTTGTCTCGAATTGTTGTTCTTCTTCTTCTTCCCTTCTTGGTTTTAATTTTTGGTTTTAGTTTGTAGTTTACATACTATCTTTCCAACCCATATTTATAGTGTTTAATCATGCTCTTGTGGATTAAACTTTGCTTTTTGTTTGTTCGGTATACAACAATCCTTTCACCCGCATTTATATTTAGCCCGCGTCGCCAACAATTAGATTTCTAGTCATTTCAATTTTGCAAATATTGATACAAAAGTGCTGTCTTTAAGCATATTCCTAAATTGCTTGAGGCAGCTCAATATTAACTCTTTCTAATCATTTTCAGGTAAGAAAGCAAATGATTTAACAAAGACAGGAACTACTCGACCGTGAACTAGAACCATTGTACTAAGATAGAGATTGTTGAGATATGTTACAAATGTTTAGTTAATTTTTGTCAACTAAAGTCACATTCAATCAACTGAAGTTGCAATTAAAACACGTTGTTTACAAAGTAAATGGATGTGTGAGATGCTGCCAAGTGTCACTTCCTACACGATTGGATTTGGAGTCCTTCTGGTGGCTTCTATTATATGTGTTCGTTGGCTAACTTATTGAAAGGGGTGGAATCAATTTATTGCATTATGTTCTAGGGCAACTGAAAAAAACTCTCTTTTCTACGAGGATTTTTTTTTCTTCTTCTTCCTCCTCTGAATTTTTCTCTCTTGAGTAATGAATATTCACTATTCTAAAGTGAAAATATTAAGCAAAATCTGGATATACTTAAAGAAAAATTGAAACTAAACAAGATTTTGTAAAAATTGATTTCTCTTTTCAACGTGAGAAGAGAGTCCAAGTCTTATTATATTTTTATAGACTTTGTTACAGTAGAAGATAATACAAAAAATGGAAGGGCAAGATTTCAATCAATCAATCCTTATTTTTGTGCTGTCACTTGGCGTGAATGAAGAAGATAACTGCTCTTGTTTTGACTTACCATTTTGACACGATTGAGTCTCAATACAACCCCTTGAATTACTCTCATGATCTGCTATATTAGGAATAACAACCATGACTTGATCAGATTCCTTATTACTCCATTTATCACCCTTATCTCTCCAGACTTTATCTCTACAGCTGGTTGACTGAAGATGGTTGTTGTAAGTGTGATCTTGCTTAATACCCTCCCTCAAAATGTGCCGAGGTTGAAGGCACAGTTTGCTGTGGAGATGATGTAGAGTGGCCTTACATAGTGGTTTTGTAAAAATGTCCGCAAACTGAAGGGAAGAGGAGACATGACGAGTAACAAGGAGTCCCATGGAAACTCTTTCACGAACAAAATGGTAATCTAATTCAATGTGTTTGCTACGAGCATGAAAGACAGGATTGACAGTCATGTGTAATGCACTCAAGTTATCATAGAATAGTATTGGTGGACGGGATTGAGGGACACGAAGATCGCGTAAAAGAAATGTGAGCCATGTTAATTCGGCTGCTGTATTGGCCATAGCACGATATTCGGCCTTAGTACTTGAGCATGAAATTGTTGGTTGATTCTTAGCACACCAAGAGATAATGTTTCGCCCCAAAAATGTGCAAAAGCCCGTTGTTGACCGTCGTGTAGTAGGACAGCCTGCCCAATCTGCATCAGAAAAAGCAAAAAGATCAAGTGTAGTATCTCCACTTAGATACAACCCTAAAGTAATAGACCCTTTAACATATCGCAAAATACGTCGAACCATTTTCATACTAGCAACAGTTGGTGACTGCATAAATTGAGAAAGATAGTTAACACTGAAAGAGAGATCAGGTCTTGTAAGTGTTAAATATTACAAAGCACCAACAATGCTACGATAAAAAGTAGGATCGGAGAAGGGAGTATCATCATTAAGACCCTTGGTTTTAGACTCCATTGGCGTATTCATGGGCTTGCAATCCAGCATTTGAGCTTTGTCAAGAATAGTTTGAGCATAGTGAGTCTGAGAAAGATGCACAGTGGTGGTATATCGTTGAACTTCTATGCCAAGAAAATGATGTACTGGTCCAAGATCTTTCATAGAAAATTGTAATAAAATTAGCAAGTAACTTCGAATCAGAACCTGTTAACAACATATCATCAACATAAAGAAGTAAGACCAATGTGCCAAGCGATGAGTGTAGGATAAACAAAGACGGATCAGCCAAACTACAAAAGAATCCATGTTTAAGCAAAACGGCGCTAAAACGATCAAACCAGGCTCTTGGTGCCTGTTTAAGGCCATAAAGAGCTTTTTGAAGTTTACAAACACGAGATGGAAACTTCGGATCATGCATACCTGGTGGTTGTTCCATATAAATATTTTCATTTATGTAACCATGGAGAAAAGCATTTTTAACATCAAGTTGCCTAATATCCCATTTTTGAACCAGAGCTAAGCTAAGAACTAATCGAATAGTACCTGGTTTTATAACAGGAGAAAAAGTTTCGATATAGTCTATTCCATCAAGTTGATGATAGCCTTTTGCAACGAGCCTGGCTTTCAACCCATCAAGAGTTCCATCAACTTTTAATTTGGCTTTAAATACCCATTTTGATCCTACAATATTCATATGAGATTCTCTAAGAACTAAGGTCCATGTTTGATTTTGATGCAGGGCATCAAGTTCATCGAGCATGGCTTTTCTCCACCCGTCATGTTGAAGTGCTGTTTTGACAAACCGTGGCTCGCTTGGTGTTGTCGATTTTTATATCCCGCAAGTGTACGGATCTTGACAAGTAATAAAGTGGACCTAAGAGTCCGGATTATCGTTCCCACGAGGACTATACTTTAGTCTTAATCTATTATTCCTAACTTTTATTCGATGCAAATAAACAAGAACAATGATTGGTTATGAATTCTTGAATTGAAATACTTAAAATTAAATTGAATACAGAAGCGATTGATTGGAAATTCAAAGGATAACGGATATTAGGGCGGAACAATTTCACCTATTTATCACCTTTACTCCTTAAATCAAGATTCATACAATCTAAGGTAGTGTTCGGTCGAATTCTTCTATTGTATTCAATTTACCCCTCTCGAGTTCTCATCGAGCCTATTTAACTAATTCAATTCCATATCTCTATGCAAATTGACATTTAGTTAAACGAAACATCGGTTCTAAGAATTCAATTATGACCGCAGCAATTAACATAGGTATCTCTACACGTTATGCCAATTTACCGAAATTTACTACTTGGTCTAAACAACAATCCGCATCTCTACGTAATTATTGTTCACGAAATCATTTAATTAGTGATCAAGTAATTAAATGCATTGAGAACATAGCAAAATCGACACATATGCATTGAGAACATAGCAAAATCAATACATCAAATAAAAGCACAAGAATCTCAATTTAAAGAAATAAAGGATCCCAATTGGTTACATTGTTCGCCCTAAATTAGATTTAACTACTCATGGGAATGAAAGAAAAATACAAAGTTATTATAGAGTACATCACCGGTTTTAGAAGAATAATGTAGAAAAATAATCCAATCTTGCACCAAAATCTTCTTCCAACTCCCATTGATGCTTCAAAACGTGGTTTGCGCGATGTTTTCCTCCTTTGAATTCCGCCTTTGAATCTCCAATTGTATATACTTTCCCTCCCAATGAGTAGAATAAATCATTTTGATGTGTTCTTCCTTGAATTCTTTCCCAAATCTTCAAAGTTCCATGTGTTTGTGTTGTTTGGAACTAAGGTGGGAACTCCCCCTTTTTCCCAAGCCTCCTTAGGTCTATTTATACTTTCATATCCGTTCTTGGCCAATTTGGAGTCTTTTTGTGGAGTTTTCGCGGCCCAAACAATAAAAACCTAGAATCTGTGGTGGCGCGCGGTGCTTGAGCGCTATGGGACAGCGCTTGAGCGCTGAAAATCTGTTAAAAATCCATTTTCTGGCTAGTACAGCGCTTGAGCGCTGAGTGTGTAGTGCTCGGGCGCCAAGTTTCTGTCCACTTTGCGTCTATTTCAGTAATTCTATCATAACTTTTCCTTCTGATGTCCGATTGAGATGATTCAAGTTGCGTTAGAAAGACAACTCGAAGGACTACAACTTTAATAGAAATAGCTCTTCTTCAATTCGAACTTTATCTAGGCCAAAAATGTGTCTCAATCTCCAACTAAAATTTAGACATCCTTGTGTGGTTGGAAATTGATTTGTTTTCACTCCTTTTGATCTTTCGTTGCATCCATTTGACCTCTAGCATTCTTGAATCTTCATCGTGAGCTTCGACACAACTTTTGTGTATTTGAATTTTAACCCTCAAGCTTTGGATCTTTCCATTTTTTCGCCAATTTTTGCATTCTTTTCTCCAATTCTTCATCATCCATCGAGTTTCACCTAATAACACATTATATTATAAATTAGGCTATAATCCCATTAAAAGAACCACAAAATGTCATAATTTGGAGCCCGAATAAGTGTATAAAATACACTTATCACTTGGTATATCACCACATTCAAGAATTAATGCATATCATGGATTGGGCTTGTAAATGTCGTGTTTCGATCTTGTAATCATAGGATGAGATGTTGACTGAACCTGTTCAGAAAGATGAGAAGAGTTAGAATTTTGACTCATCAAATTTTCACTCACCGAATTGTTGTCTACTATGGTATGAGATGTCGCAATAGTCATGTCATGATCTTGAGATGAGAAATCGAGGGCAGCATGTTGCGGAGTGGGATCATTGTCATGATTGAAGGTGACTTGGGTGACACATCTGAGTTGATGTGTTCTGGCATAGTTGATGGCATACTTGAAACTATGGATGGTAGCTGAATTTGTGTTAAATCCATGACAATTGATGGAGAAGTTTGAGACGTTGAAGTGGGAAGCTGGGAATTGAGAAAAATCTGTTATACAGACATTAGAAGGTGACAAGGGCTCTTTTGTTTTGTAAGGGAACATATTCTCATCAAACATGACATGTCTAGAAACAAACATCCTGCTAGTTTTTGGATCGAAACATCTGTACCCTTTATGCTTGTCACTGTAACCTAGAAACACACAAGGAATTGTTCTAGGATCAAACTTGTTCTTCCTAGTATCCCATGTATATGGGTAACATCGAGTCCCAAACACACGTAAAATAGAGTAATTAGGATGAGCACCATACAAACGAAAATAAGGAGAATTAAAATTAATAGAGGAAGAAGGCAAACGATTGATTAAAAAGGCTGCTGTAGTAAAGGCCTCAACCCATAGAAAATTAGGTACTCCACTGTGAAAGATCATAATCATCCCAAGTTCTCTAATAGTACGGTGACGACGTTCAACGATGCCTATTTGCTCAGGTGTGCGAGGACAGAAAGCTGATCAACAATTCCCTGTTGCTGAAAATGTGAAACAAGTCTTTTATTTACAAACTCACCTCCACCACCAGAGTGAAAAATCTTAATCTTTTTATCAAATTGACGCTGCACATAGCTTTCAAAGGCTAAGTAAACATCAGTAAAATCTGATTCGGCACGAAGAGGAATTAACCAAATATAATAAGAATAGTCATCCACAAGACAAGCATAGTATCGAAATTTGCCGAGAGATAAAATAGGGGCTGGTCCCCAAATATCACAATGAATTTTTTTCAAAAACATCAGTACTAGAGGAATGAGATAAACTAAATGGTAAATTGCTAAGTTTGCCTAATTGACAACTTTCACAAATAGTTTCCACGTTTTTATTCGAACTAACATGAATTAAATTCTTAATACGTAAAAATTGAACAGTTGATCTTTGTGGATGTCCAAGACGTTGGTGCCACAATTCTTCCGTCCCTGAGTTTTGTCTATTGGAGAAGTGTGCTTCCTTTGGTTTGGACAGGACAGAGATCTCCCTTACGTTGACCCATTAGCCAGGTTCGACCTGTTGCTCGTTCCTTAATGCAAAACAACTTTTCAGTAAATTCACAATTTAATGGGTATTGTGTCGTTAACTGGCTAATAGAGAGTAAATTTCGAGTTAATTGCGGTACATGTAAGACATTACGAAGAAATAACTCATTCTTACCATCAGAAATTAAAGTATCCCCAATTGCATGTATTTTTAAAGGAGAACCATCACCAATGAAGACTGAATCATGACCAACATATTTTTTGAGATTTTGTAACATACCTGAGTGTGCAGTCATATGATTCGAAGCTCCAGTGTCGGTTGTCCATTCGACATCCGCAACTGAAGTGTCCATGGTGAGGGTAGCATAGTGGTGGCAATGGGCCGAGCCGAGCCGGCTCGGCCCATTGACGAACGAGCTCGGCTCGTGTTCGCACGAGCCGAGCTCGTGGCTCGCCGGCAACGAGCCGAGCTCATTTGGGCGAGCTCGGCTCGCGCCCGAGCTCGCCCAAAGCGGGCGGCTCGGCTCGCCGGCTCGCCTCTTTTTTTTTTTTTTTTTTTATAAATAAATAACGTTACTACTACAAGTCTATTTTTTCTATTTTTTTTAAATATATATTTTCCAAAACATTTATCGGGGCTAAATCAAAACATTTATAATTTTTAAAGTAGTAAATATACATTTATTTAAAAAAAAAAAAAAGATAAACCCTCCTCCTTTATCAGGGCTTGGGACAGCTGCTTCAATTTCGTGTAGAGGCGGAGTTAAAATTATTTACGAAAAACTTTTTACGTGTACAATTTTTTTAAAAAAGTATAAATGTATGAAAATAAAATTTTGTAATGAATGTATTGAAATTAAATATCACTTACTTGATTACATGCAATTTCGGCATATTTATGTTGAATTCGATAATTAGCGTCTTCCGATCTCTTCACGCACATTAACGCTTCCAAAATATCTTCTTTTAGTCGACTTCGAATTTCAAAGAGAACCCTCTTCCCTGCACTAAAAGCAGACTCCGAAGCTACAGTGCTAACCGGAGGTGTTAGTAGATCTTTTGCAATTGCAGAAACAATTGGCCATCGACGTTCATTATTTTAGCGGAATTCGATTACATTTTACGAACTTTTCTTAAGCTGATTTGTTACTAGGCATAGTATAACGAAAGTAATCAATTAATTCAGGATGGCAACGCATTTGGACTACTACTCGAAGTTTGAGTACATGCAGTGGAAGACATACTACTACTACTAGAGGAACCATATGCATATGCAGTTGAATCATATCTAATTGAGTCTATGTTTTCTAATAAATTAATTACTTTAGCGTCGTCATCGTTTATATTAGTGGGAGGAGGAGTAGGTACACGAGTAACTTGTGTACCTATTCTTGAAGCATATAATTCATACATCTCAGTTAACGTTTGTTCCAAATTCCTATAAGTAATAGGCGTATTAAAAAGTTAAAGCATTTGAAATTTGGTCAATTATAAATTTAGTACCCGATAAATTATATCGGGGGTCCATGTAATGCTAAAGGAAATAACATAGGTAATTCTTCCCAATATTTTCTAAATTTTAATTCCATAGCATATATAACCCGCATGCAAATCGGGGTCATTTTGATATCTATTAAAAGCCTAGCGATTATATAAAGACGTTCAAGAACCATGCAACTAGTTGGATAATAAACACCGGACAATATATTCGTAGACGTATAAAAACTTTCCAAAAATTTCTTAATTTTAAAAACCGTATTCCAATGATTCATTTAAGATATCATCGTAAGTCGTCTCTAATATGCCTATTGTTATAAAATTCGATGATAAACGGTTCAAAACCTTCACATGATTTTAATAATAAGTAAGTTGAATTCCACCTATACATTAATAAAAGTTTTTGTATTAGAGTTCCCGACTTGTTCACAAAATTCTTCAAATGTTTGTTTTCTACTAGGTGTAATCGTGATATACGTAAGTGCATTCCTAATTCGACTAATTTCGTCCTTCACATGTTTTAAACCGTCTTGTACAATTAAATTAAAAATATGGCACACACATCGAATATGGAATAAATAACCACCAAAATCGGGTTGAAGTACACTATGCAATTTATCGATAACTACTTTATTTCTGGAAGCATTGTCAACACTAAAAGAACGAATTTTACTCTCGCATTTATATTCTTTAATTATTAACATAATTGCATTAAATATAGTGTTAGCATTATGAGGATACTCAACTATTTTAAAAGCAATAATTTTTTTATGCATAACCCAAAGTGGGTCTATATAGTGTGCGGTTGCGGCTATATAACCTCTCTTATTAATCCACTTCCCATAAATCCGAAGTTAAAGATATAAAACCCCGTATTTTTCTAAATCCCCAATCAATAATCGCTTTGCATTAAGAAAATATTCAATTGTATTAGAACGAAGAGTATTTCGACTTACCCCAGCGTACCTTGGTTGAAGATATTGTTTGACGTAGTTTACAAAATGTTCGATTGTCATCTTGCTAGTGGCGGCTCCATGCGACAGCAGAACTTCACCATTCCCTTTCGTGCTTCCTCCTCCGAATACATCCACGTAGAAAGTGGCGAAGTAGTAGCACCGTCTCTACTAGTACCAAAGCTGTAGTTGCGTTTGTCCACGTTCAAGAAGCCCATGTTTGGCACATGCTTTGTAATAGCCACGGTTGAGGTGAGTGGTTCCAATTTTTTTTTTTTTGCCATGCCGGTCGTTGTTGATATTTACATCTTTGCTTTATTTTACGGAACTCCATCGATCACACGACCGATTGTTAACCAATTTGAAATGGTCCCAACATTTTGCCTGCTTCTTCCCCTTTCTCTTCCCTCTTGCATCGGGAATATTTAGTGATGGTTCTTCATCTTGTTCCAAATCAATAGGAACACTGGGATCAACATCAACGTCATCCAAATCAATCAGATCGGCATCGCCTTCACGAACGTCGAAATCGTCAATGTCTTCTGGAATTGGTAGTTGGTTGAGACCGGCAAATTCATTTCCAAATTGATTTTGGGCAGGTGTTTCACCTTCCATACCGAACAAGTTTTCAACAAATGCTCGTGGATCCATTTGTGAATTGTTGAAATAGAATGTAGAAATGTAGAAATGTAGAAATGTGAATTTGTAAAATGAAGATAATAATGTAAAAAAATGTTGAAGAGAATTATAGAATTGTTGATAATGATTTGTAAATTGTAAATTGTAGAGTAGAGAGTATAGAATGAAAGTTTGGTGGGAAAAAAATATTGTAATGGGTTGGGTATTTATAGGAGAAGAATTGGAGAAAAGTAGAAAAAAAAAAAAAAAAATTTCAAAAAAAGTGACCAAACGGTCATTTGAACCGATGTGGTTTGGTCACTTGTGTGACGAAGCAGGTCCTTGGTTGATGTGTTACGAGTCACTTTTTAATTTTATTTTTAATTTTTTTATTTATTTTTTTTTTTTTTACTTGGGTACGAGCCCACGAGCCGAGCTGCTCGTGGGCTCATCTTAGACGAGCCCACGAGCCAGGCTCGTGGGCTCGTCTCACGAGCGGCTCGCCGAGCCGCTCGTGAACAGTGACGAGCCGAGCGGGCTCGGCTCGTCTAGTCCATGAGCCCGCTCGGCTCGTGCTCGGGCTCGTTTTTTTACGAGCCCGAGCGGCTCGTGGGCGTGAACAGTACGAGCCGAGCGGGCGAGCCGACGAGCCGCTCGGCTCATTTGCCACCACTAGGGTAGCAAGAGCTTGGGGAAGGTCCTCATTGTTCACCGGTTGTTCTAGTAGGCTCCAACATATTTTGGCAATATGCCCAAGCCTTCCGCAAAGCTGACAGTGCTCATTCTTGTACAACTCTCTTTCTGTGCTTGACATTCGTCGTTTACCAGGAGGTAGTGGTCGTAGAGTGTGATTGTTAACCCTTTGTGGTTGTTGTGAGTTATTTCCTGCATAATTTGAATGCTGAAAATTGTTATTAGTAGCCTAAAAACCCCGACCTTTTGACGTGAATTGATTGTTTTGACGATTGCAGTTGTTGTAAGTTTGTTGCTGGTTTTGGTTGCGTTGTCCATAAAACGCATATGCTGGTGAATTGGATGTTTCAACCCATGTGTTTCGTTGTTCGAAACCTTGTAGGAGTGACACAGCTTCTGAGTAAGACGGCATGGGAGGTTTGAGCATTGCTGTTGTAAAAGACTCATATTTCGGCCCAAGATTAGCAAGTAAGGAGTAGACTTTTGTCTTGTCGGGTACTGGATTCCCTATGGCTGCAAGACTGTCACAAATACTTTTAAACTTCCTCAAATGTTCTGCCAAAGACTGATCTGGATCTTTTCTGAGATATGTAAGTTGCTGTCGAAGATTAAATTCCCGTTCTTGTGAATCTTGAGCATATGCTTCCTTCAAGGCATTCCAAACTGATTGTGATGATTCTAGGCCAATAACGAGACCTAAAGCTTCTTCGGTGAGTGTTCCAATAATCCACCCACATAGGAGACGATCTTCTTTTCGCCATTTGAGGTATTCTTCTGAGATTTTTTTTTCATTGGTTGAAGTTTCATCTGTTGTGGTATTACTGTACATGGCTGGTTTCTCTTTTTCACCTGTGAGGAGTCCAACCATATCTTGGCTTTCTGCAAGGGCGAGTAGTTGTTCACGCCACAAGGGATAGTTTTCTGGGGTAAGTTTGAGTGTAACAAAATTGGCATCATTTAAGGAAATTGTGGAAGCCATTGTTTTGCAGTATAGAATCTCTTATCTCACAAGTGGCTCTGATACCATAAAGAAAAAATTGAAACTAAACAAGATTTTGTAAAAATTGATTTCTCTTTTCAACGTGAGAAGAGAGTCCAAGTCTTATTATATTTTTATAGACTTTGTTACAGTAGAAGATAATACAAAAATGGAAGGGCAAGATTTCAATCAATCAATCCTTATTTTTGTGCTGTCACTTGCCGTGAATGAAGAAGATAACTGCTCTTGTTTTGACTTACCATTTTGACACGATTGAGTCTCAATACAACCCTTTGAATTACTCTCATGATCTGCTATATTAGGAATAACAACCATGACTTGATCAGATTCCTTATTACTCCATTTATCACCCTTATCTCTCCAGACTTTATCTCTACAGCTGGTTGACTGAAGATGGTTATTGTAAGTGTGATCTTGCTTAATAATACTTTGTTTATTATGTTCCTTGAGTGAACAATAACTTACTTAGAGAGACTGTGATCTTGAGTGATTTCTTGTGGCTATTGATGGTTGTAATCCTTTGGACGATCTGATTTTGGTTCTAGTGCAGATGATTTCTTCCGACAACGGAAGCTCAAAATGAGATTAGAAACTCTACTCTGAGCCTATTGCCTCATGGCAAAAATCCTTCGTGTTCTTGTGTTCATTTATTACTCGTCTGCTTTACTTTTGTTGTTGCTAAAATTAATCTCAAGATTATTCATTACGTCTGGGCATTACAATGCGTTATTTTGACGGTCAGCTAATTTGCTGATCACCAACAATAGTTATGGAACCAAACATTTGTCTATTAAACGATTAAACAGGGTTTGGTTGCCTTACACAAATGTACTTAGCAATAATTATTTGCACTGGCAAAGAAAAAGTCGTTTTTCAAGACAGATATCAAAACAAATAGTGGAAAACCAACTGGTCATAAGATCTATTTTACATTGCACCACATCGCCTATATCCACGGTTATCAAGAAATCAAATTTTAAAGTTCAATAGCTATTCCAAGTTTACCAACAAAAGGTTTTCTAGCCAACCCATCACATATCCAAGCACCATCATGAATTAACTATTTTCACCCTAGCCATTGACAAAAAAAAGGTTGCTGCAGTTAGACACAAGATTTTCAAAATGACCGCACTATTGCCAGCCGATTGACAAATCTCATATACTTTAAACACAGGATGCTCGGTGCTCATCAATTTGAAGATAAATTTATCTCTGGCCTTAATATTCTTTGCCATCGCAAACTTTTCCCAGCCGACAGTTGGATGGCACACCACTTCAGTATCACTCCTACTTGTACAGAACTTCAAAACTGCCTATCAGCATCAATTATGCCCACTTCTTCAACTTCCCTCGGCTGATGTTCACTCGCAAACTTCTCAGGCACATGTTGCTTTTATAAAACAACATTGCACCACTATTGAATGTATTACAAGTTTTATTTTATTATTATGTATATAGATAAACAAAGAGAGATTGCAAAAAGAATATGACATACAGTTTTTATGTACAATGGAAGCTTTTCTCGCATTTGATACTAAAAAGATGGATTCAAAACAGCTGAATCATCGTCTTGCACTTCAGTCTCTGTGTTTGTTCTCCCCGAGCATTGTGTAGCTGAATGGTCAAATACTGATATAAGAAATGTTGAGTTCCCGGTGTACACAAATAACACAGCACCCAGCTTGAAATGAATAGTGCTCAAACACTACTTCCCATCCTTGGTGTAGATACAGGTCATCATCTTCCCTGTACAAGTATATTCCATGTTTTACCACAATTACCAACTAAATTGGATATCATTCGACAACTTAATGTTGTACAGTCTTGCATAAGCCCACAGAAGAGCCTGTGCTTGAAAATGTAATTGTTGACATACAAAAATGAGGTCCAATTAAATGGTTCAAGAAATAGGGCCCAGTTAGGGAATTTGAGGGATAGGCCCAAATGAGACCATTGTAAAATATAGTGGAGGCCCATAAATGGAAGACTATCATCGCCCAAGTCTACAGGACGCCTAGAATCAGAGCGAATGAAGTACCTTATTATCGCTCAAAGCGACAGTCCCATTCTCGCCCAAGTCTTCGAAACGCCCAAGATCTGAGCGAACATAGCGTCCTGTTGTTATTTAAAGCGGCGGTTATTGAAGCAGTTATTGAGCAATCTTATCATGTTCCACGATCCAAGAATCTCGGTTGCAAGCAGTTAAAAGAGGGGAGCAATAGCAGCAGTTTAAAAATGGTGAATCCTCGACACGTCAGCCATTATGAAGCAAGTGGGTAGTTATGGAGTGACAAGCAGTTTCCAAACGATTTTACAAGGAAAACTGACAAATGAGTATAAAAAGAAAAAGAAGACATAGAAGGAAAGGACCCCGAATCAATCACTCTCAAACAAAAAATATGTAATTTCATTTCTTTTAGTTTTTATCGTCAACTTTCAAATTATTTTGTGTGCTTGTGAGCCTTGAAGGCGTTTTGCTTCTTCCTAACTGCAATCTTCATAAATAAAGCACACATCGTTGGGACTTTGTCTCGAGAGGTTTGTTCCTTACACAATCGTCTGAACCATCTTTTAATTGTTAGCGAGGTTCAATAATCCGCGCGAAACAATTTGGCACGCCCAGTGGGACATTGGTGTTTCAGGATACAAAAACTGAAGCATTATGCCTCATAAGAATTCTGATAAAGAACCAGCAAGCTAAGGAGTAGTCCAGTATGTGATCGAACGATATGAGGAGCAGTAAACTACTCCACGAACAGAGGGACTGAGTCGAAGCAGTCAAAGTCGTTACGAGCCAATGACAGAATTAAATCCTTAAACCATGCGTGCATTGCTTGGAGAACTCACACAAAATGTCGTTGAACAGGTAAATCTACGAAATGTTCATAATATGGAAAGATTTACTCAAAATGGAAATGCACATTATGACAACATGACCAAACAGCTAAACACGTTAAATGAAATTATGAATAACTTAGTGGGCCAAATGTATCAACCAGGTGTACCAATAGGGAATCACTTTCAATCCAGGACGATAGTGGGACATAATTCTCAAGTCCTGAATCTGAATCAAGGAATAGAACCACCTTTTGGACCATCTACTTCAACCATGGGGGTGGTGTAATGCTAAATTTGAATAGTGGTAATTGAATATCAAACGTATGGGGTAACCTAAATACAATAGACAATGTCCAAAGTAACGGACAGAACACCCCACGTGTTAATGATAGCGGAAACACTCAAGCTAACGGTAACAATGGTTTAAACAACGGCGTTTTTGCCACAAATCAAGGATCGAACATCAGGCCTCAAGTAATTTCACCAATGAATCAACCTATAGGAGTTTCATATGATCCCAACGGTATGTTGAGGAACCAAATTATGAAAATAGTGTAGGATCAAATGGCTTTTGGGGTACGTCCTGTTGTTAGGCCGACTTACACAAAGTCATATCCTGATTAGGTAGATCAGGCATATCTGTGGCCTAGAGGATACAAAGTACCAGAATTCTCATTATTAACTGGTCTGGGAGAAGTTTCTACTCTAGAATATATAGGGCGATTACACTGCAAAGTGGTGAAGTAACCGATTATCACAAAATGAGACTGTTCCCTAGTTCGTTAATAGGAGTAGCTTTCTCCTGGTTTATTAATTTGCCTGCAAATTCTATTCAAATATGGCAACAATTGGAATAATTGTTCTACGCTCAATTTTATAAAATTGAATCTAAAGTTAATTTGGCCGATTTAGCGAATTTACATCAAATGCCAAATGAATGGGCGGAGAGTTTCCTTCAGAGGTTTAAAACAGTCAGGAGCAAATGTTTTGTACCTCTGCCCGAAAAAGAATTCATCAAAATAGCTCAAAGTTGTTTGAGTTTTGACTCAAAAAAGAAATTTCAGGACAGGAAATTTCCTGACCTTTTTCAATTAAGTGCTAACGTTATTAAATATGAATAACTGATAAGAGAAGAAGAGCAAATGAAAAATTATAGCAAGGGGACTTATTATAGAGACCCAAATTTCGATGTTCATATTGTTAGTGACGAATGTTATGATTAAACGGAAGTATGTTTAGCCGAATTGATTAAGGGAGATGCATATGGTTGTCCTATAATGGCCAAACCCAGGAATTCGGGCAAGAATGAACCTCTAAAAGACGAGAACAAAAAGGCTAGGGTATTCTCATTTGAAATGACTAAAGCTGACCTTATACTCGACAAACTGTATAAGGATAAGCAATAAAATTGAGTAACAAGCATAAATTGTCAGACCCTGAACAAATTAAGGGTAAAAAATATTGTAAATGGCACAATGCATGGTTACATATGACTAATAATTGCTCGGTCTTTCGTCATGTGTTACAGAATGCCATCAAGTCAGGACAAATCACGTTCGAAGCTAAAAAGAAATGGCAGTGGATGAAAATCATTTCTCACAGCCACTTGGGTTGAACGTGGTGATGACTGGTTTCAAAAACAAGTTGTTAAGATTCAAGTTGGTCATGGATGATGAAGAAGAAGATTCTGGGCCACATCCCAATGTCTTTAAACGTATCAAAGGGAAGGAACCTAGAGAGGATGGAAGTATCATGTGTGCGAGATGCAAGGGAGAAGCGAATGCAAGCATAAAAAGACCAAGAATATGGTGACATCACCATCGCCCTGATATTGTCCCAAATATCCAGCCTGGTGGAGGACGGGGTGCATCATTTTATAGAGGACCGCCTTTTGAGAAGCATTTCAGGCCGATAAACAATGGGAGGACATTCAAGCTGCAACCTCGCCAACCAAATATATGGCATTCATTCCAGTATAAAGCACGAAGGGTTATACCTTTCAATGAGATGACTAGAACCCAACAAAGGCGTTTTCAACGGGACTATGGACGAATGATTAGGAAACAACAGGGATTGCCATGTCTTAAGGTACCTAAATTGTTTGAGGTAGCCAACCAAAATGTTCTTGAAGATAGTAAAGAGGCTGGTATGGGCAAATCAATGGAAGAGTTACCTGAAAGTTCTTCCGGGAGATCAAAGTTTGAGCGTGGAAAGAAGGATGAAAAAGATCCAGAGCAAACCCTCACCATCCAATTTGGTATCTTGCCTCCTATTATGGCTAATAATTATATACTAGCTAATGAACTCAAAAATAAAGAAAATAAAGATGAGAAAAGCAAGGATAATGAGAAGGAAGCATGTGTCCTGGCATGTGAAGAAGGCGAAACGTCCCGGGAGGTATATGATGAAGAAGAGGACGATGACATAACTGACATTGAAGAAGAAAATGATTTAGAAGCAGAGAGAAAAAAGAGAGGAGTGTCGCGAAATACTTTGTTGAAGCAACTACATCGAGAAGGTGTTCGCAAGGTAGATTTGTTGGGAGAACCATCTGGGCGTTCTTTCGACTACTATATATTATACAGGACATCCAAGAGGAAGAAAAGTGTGCCTTGCTCTGAGAAATATGGGTCTCCTCCAAGAATATTGCTTCCCTCTACAAGTTGGATAACCAAAGAAGAATCATTAGAAGAAAATGAGAAGGGAGTCCAGGAAGCAGACACTCAATATGAAATACTGCATGTGGAACTGTCACAAGAAAATAATTCAATGGAGGATAAACACGAAGTGGAATAAATGCAGCTGAAAAGGTCATCTTTAAGAGACCAACCATGAAGTTAATTAAACATTTAAGGCCATTGTCTGAGAAGGCCTTAGTAAATGGTATACATGTGGCAAAGGTGCTAATTGATAATATGGCAGCCATAAATACCATCCCGTCTCGGATGATGAGAAAATTTACAAAGACAGAAAGTGATATGATCCCAACAGAAGTTATCCTCACAAGTTTTAATGGAGGAGCAATTTTAGCTAAAAGGGTAATGTCACTGGACATAACTGTGGGAACCACTACTAGGACCACGGTTTTCTTTGTAATAGATTGTCCTACTGGTTACAATGTACTACTAGGAAGGGAGTGGATCCACGGGAGTCGCTGCATACCTTCATCGCTCCACCAATGCTTGGTTTTTTGGAATGACAAAGGAGAAGCAGATGTGGTACAAGCAGATCATAGACCATTTGTCGCAGAAGCAAATTCAGTAGAAAGGCTCATGTACGAAGGAAATTATGGACATGTCAGGATAATTCAAGATGGAGAAGAGACTCAAATTATCGCACAGAGTGAAGAGCCATTTTCAGTGGATGCACTTACTGAAATGTTCAATCAAATGAGGGTAAATCTAGTGGCCCTGGAAGAGCCAGTAATTGGCAAAAAGATAATCAAGAAACTCTAATGAGTTATCGCAACAAGAATATATAGCCGATATTCAGGCATTCAAAGCCAAATTAATGGCTTTCAATAGGAATGTCAAAAGAAGACAAAAGAAGAAGCAGCATTAAGGACGTTGGGAGACAAATTGGCAGTATTCGAGTTGGAGCAGAATATTGGTCGAGAAGTCAACAAGGTGGATTGTTTAGAAGAAGAAGTGCTTACAAGGAACCTGGACGATGAAGTAATGAGGATCACAAAGCCTGGACATGCTCAAGCACAAGACCCTTTGATTAGGGTGAATATTGGCGACGAAGGGGAAGATTGCCCAACATTTTTCAGCCAGACGCTTAGTCAAGAGAGCGAACGAAAGATTTTTTGCCTATTTTAAAGCTGAAAAATCAGGACGAATTCGTCTGGAAGGAAGAGCATCAGAAGGCTTTTGATAGCCTGAAGACATATTTGTCAAGTCTGCCAGTGTTAGTATCACATATCCAAGGACGGCCAATGAAGGTGTACATATCGGCTGAACAAAAATCAATAGCCGAAATGGTCGTAAGAAGACCAATTTGGTGAAGAATTGGCGATTTATTATTTGAGTAGACGGTTAACAAAATGTGAATATAATTACTCTGCTATTGAAAAATTGTGTCTTACTTTGTATTTCACATGTACAAAATCAATGGCTTATTTACGGCTTGTGACCGCTTACTTAGTTTTTAAAGTAAATTTAGTTAAGTATATATTTTCTCGTCCTATTTTACACCAAATGATAGGCCTTTGGACTTTAGCATTATCGGAATTTGAGATACAATATATACCCTAAAAGGCAGTAAAAAATCAAGCATTGACTAACTTTTTGGCCGACTATCCATGCCTTGACATGCCTAGAGAAGTTGAATTGGAGATTGATTCATTTGAAATAAAACCTTGAGTTTTATACCTTGATTCAATTCTATAATCTCGTTGAGAAGAAGGTGCTCATCTCAAGACATGCATATTCCTAGAGAAAGAGTTCATTCTAGGATAGGGCAGTGGGAGCAAATTAGAACTTGAAGAAGTTCGTGAATCTAGAGATATTGTTGACCAATTAGATGAACATGAGTCTGATCCCACGCCTGCTGAGGGACAAACTCTTGATCAGGACATAAAAACTCCTGAGGACACTCCAGCTCAGCATAAGTCAAGTAGGACCATTCGACCTCCTAAGAGGTACGAATTCACGATTACTAATCAAGTATTATTAATTGAGGATGATGAACCTACTAATTATGCAGAAGCAAAGTCAAGTGTTGACTTAAAGAGATGGCAGGAGGCAATGGAATCCGAAATGAACTCAATGTATGAAAACAAGGTATGGACCTTGATTAACCCTTCTGATGGGATAAAACCCATAGGTTTGTAAATGGGTTTACAAGAAAAAGGTTGACGCTGATGGAAACACCCATACATATAAAGTAAGGCTAGTAGCAAAAGGCTATAAACAAAGGCAAGGTGTTGACTTTGATGAAACCTTTCCTCCTGTAGCCATGTTAAAATCCATCCAAATTTTGCTTGCAATAGCTGCATATCATGATTATGAAATATGACAAATGGAAGTTAAAACTACTTTCCTTAATGAGAACTTGCAAGAGGAAGTGTACATGACACACCTCAAAGATTTTGAATCCAAAGATTCCAACAAGATATGTAATCTTGATCGATCTATTTATGGATTGAAGCAAGCTTCTAGGAGTTGGAATCTTCGTTTTGATGAGACAATCAAAAGGTTTGATTTTATCAAGAATGAAGATGAACCGTGTGTTTACAAGAAAACAAGTAGGAGCGCTGTCATATTCCTGATTTTATATGTAAATGACATATTATTAATGGGAAACGACATCCCAATGCTTCAATCAGTAAAATTGTGGTTGTCAAAGAATTTCTCCATGAAAGACATAGGAGAAGCAGCTTATATCTTAGGAATTAAGATCTATAGAGATAGATCTAAAAGATTGCTTGGCTTATCCCAGTTTTCGTACATAGATAAAATCTTGAGAAGATTTAACATGGAAGAATCCAAAAGAGGATTATGTCCCATGTCACATGGGATCCATCTCTCAAAAGATATGTGTCCTAAAACACATGATGAGAGGAATCGCATGGATAAGATTTCTTATGCATCAGCAATAGGATCTATCATGTATGCGATGCTATGTACGAGACCAGATGTTTCATATGCTCTAAGTTTTACGAGCAGGTTTCAAGCAAACCCCGGCGAGAAACATTGGATAGTAGTTAAGAACATTCTCAAATACTTAAGAAGGACTAAAGATATGTTCTTAATATATGGAGGAGATGAATTAAGAATTCATGGATATACTGATGCTAGCTTCCAAACTGAGAAGGATGATAGCAAATCTCAATCTGGATATGTGTTCACTTTCAACAACGGAGCGGTTAGTTGGAAGTTCCAAACAAGAGACTACCGCTGATTCAACAACAAAAGCCGAGTATATTGCTACTTCTGAAGCAGGAAAAGAAGCCATCTGGATCAAGAAGTTCATTAGTGAACTTGGAGTTGTTCCTAGCAGTGTTGATCCTATACTTCTGTACTGTGATAACAACGGAGCCATCGCGCAAGCGAGGGAACTAATATCTCATCATGGTCCAAACATGTGCTAGGGCGGTACCATCTCATTAGGGAGATTATACAAAGAAATGACGTAAAGATAGAGCAAGTTCCCACGATGATAATATTGCAGATCCATTGACAAAGCCGTTGTCGCAGTATAAACACGATCGTCATGTTGACTGTTATGGTATTAGATACATAAGTGATTAGATGTAGTGCAAGTGGGAGTTTGTAAGTGTTGTACCCTAGACCCAATCGATTTAGGTTGTAAACACTTTTTATATGTTTAATGCATTTAATTCTGGTAATATCTATTATTTGTTTATATTGCTTTTCTATTGAAATTATATTAAATAATAGAATCCGTAAATTTAAGTCTTTGCAATTTGTTAATTATAAGGAGTTGTGATTGTGAGATACAAATTGCAATATGACTGAATCTTAAATTATCCATGGTCGAAGTAATAACGAGATACGGATATCGTTATTATGAATAGATCATCGCGTGTGGCATTCTTACTTGTGAAGTAAGTAGCTGATCTCAAGTGGATGTTTTGTTATAGAACAAAATATTAGAGACCCGCTGGGAGATTCCACATGGATAACTATCTGAGTGTTAGTGGTTAATCTCTAACCTTCGGTAGTGGAATTGGTCCTTTCACTTGAGGTCATCATAGTACCTTATACGAGGACAATCATACTTTGGTGGTGTTGGATGTTGCTCTGTTAAGGGTCGCTAATACAGCATCGTTCGGGTATGTCAAGAATCATATGAAGGTTGTGAATGATCAATGGAGGGTCTGTCACTCTTAGATAGTAAGAGATTGTGATCTATATTTTATCCAGTTAAGTTGATAATGAAATCTTTGGCCAAAGTGAACTCATAAGTCGAAAAGGAGTTTTCGACTTACATTGACTTAATATTGGGATAAAAGATATGATTAATAATTGAGATTGACACATATTCATATCTCATAATTGATCGGATCATATTGACGAAAGGATTATAGTTTCACGGTAAACAAACAAGTTTGGTTTTGTCATACTACGTAACATTTCCCTTCACGTGTATTGCCCGACACATTGCTAGATGTCATTTGGGACGACAGATGTGAATTGGTGATAAATTAAAATGGGTGTTTTAATTTATTGATTTTGATTTGATCAAAATAATAATTCACGTCGTTAGGTATTGTGATCGGAAACCTAATGGGTCACACACAAAACAAAACCAGAAGAATGAGATTTACCAATTAATTAATTGACAAGTGTTGAATAATTAATTAATTAATTGGATTACTTATTAATGGACTCGAATTAATTATTTGATTAATTAAATATCGGACCGGGTTAAATTTGGAGATGGACCAAGCCCACTTGGGCTTATATAAATATGTTATTAGGGTTTGAAAATTGTAGAGATTTTTCATTATTCTTGCTGGTAAAAGAAAAGAAAACCCTAACCATCATTCTTATTATCTGTGTGGATCACCATTGGAGGTTGGACAATTGGACAGATTGGATTGCAGATTGTGATCATTGGAGTTAGTGAATCAGCAAAAGAGTTTGCAGAATTCATCAAAGTTATAATTCTCATCACAGTTTCTATCTAAACACATTGCAGATCATTGGTGGGAATTAAAAATTGTTTTATTTCCGCTGTGCATGATTAAGTAAATTCCCAACAGAATACAAACAAATTTAAACCAATCATTGTAGTGTTGCCATCTCATACGAACAGCTTTATTCAAAATATATATTGAATTAGGTGTATCTCATTAATAAATATATTGTAGTTAATCTTAATTTGATTAGGATAAATGACTGATTCTAAAACTAATAATGATCTCACAGTCAAGTTAACGTGTACTTCCAGCATTTTTTATTTATTTTTATATCGAAAATCATACACATGGTCTTTTTACATTTCATCCTTTTAGTTCCATTAAAAATACAGGAAAAGATACGCCCATAAATCCATTAATTTTTCTGTGAATTAATAAAGACAAGCAACAATTTTCAAGGGGCTTTTCGGGCTATTTTCAACAAATTTGCATTTTGAAAAAAATCGTAGAACTAGGTGCAACCCAACCATTCACAACAATAAGCTAGATACGCTCATCCATAGATTTTAAAAAGGCTCTCGTCCTGACCTTCTATAGGCATAATTACTGCATCCGAATATGGCAGGACGGATAATGAATTATTCATCTAGATAATATGGGTCAAGGAACGAATTTCGACTCCGATACCAATTGAAAAAAATTGGGTTTTGCACTGGATACCACTTAGTTCACGGATTACCAACTTAACGATTTTTAAGTTATCGAATGGTTGTTACTTATCCGTTTTTAATTTTGACCTTATGTGCGGAATTAATTAATCAAAAACGACAAGTCGCTTTTAGTTGTTTCTAGATGATTAAGAATACAAGTCTCGTTATCCTATATTTGAATTGGATGTTGAATACAATTTAAACCAATCACTGCAGTGTTTCCCTCTCATACAATCAGCTTTATTCAAAATATATATTGAATTAGGTGTATCTCATTAATAAATTTATTGTAGTTAATCTTAATTTGATTAGGATAAATGACTGATTCTAAAACTAATAATCATCTCATAGTCAAGTTAATTTGTACTTCCAGCATTTTTTATTTATTTTTATATCGAAAATCATACACATGGTCTTTTTACATTTCATCATTTTAGTTCCATTAAAAATACAGGAAAAGATACATCCATAAATCCATTAATTTTTCTGTGAATTAATAAAGACAAGCGACAATTTTCAAGTGGCTTTTCTGGCTATTTTCAACAAATTTGCATTCTGAAAAAAAATCGTAGAACTAGGTACAGCCCAACCATTCACAACACTAAGCCAGATACGCTCATCCATGGATTTTAAAAAGGCTCTCATCCTAACCTTCCATAGGCATAATTACTACCATCAAAATATGGCAGGACGAATAATGAATTACTCATCTAAATAATATGAGTCAAGTATCGAATTTCGGCTCAGATACTAATTGAAAAAAATCAGGTTTCGCATTGTATACCACTTAGTTCACGAATTACCAACTTAACGGTTTTTAAGTTATCGAATGATTGTTACTTATCCGTTTTTAGATTTGACCATATGCGCGAAATTAATCAATCAAAAACAACAAGTCGCTTTTAATTGTTTCTAGATGATTAAGAATACAAGTCCAATTATCCTATGTTTAAATACCGTAGTAATAAGGAAAGCAATAATAAACATCGATATGATGATGGAGAAATCCCAACTGCGTAAAAACTTCGAGACCAAATCAGTTGCCTCTACTATAGACAATACAGAGTGAGTTGCTGTCAGATGCTATCTAGCCATTCCACTAGACTTCTCGGTCTATTTCCTGCTAACTCCAAGGTCTGTTCCAAGATCTTCTGTAATTGTCTCTTTCAAGTGGAATTCCAAGAATATGTTCCAAGGCCTTGTGCTCTTCTTACGCTTGTAGTCTGACCTTGAGCAGCCTCTGAAGTTCAACTGAGAAAGTGCCTTCCCAAAAGTGTTTAGGAAGTAGATGTTATAGTTCAATGGATTTGATATTTTCCCCAATTCCATGTTTGTATAAAATTAAAAGAAAATAGATTATAGCAAAGAGACACAATGAACAACCATACAAATTTGCGTGCATAGGTTTGGGTATTTATAGGAGATGGTAATTAGGTTGAATGGGCCAAAAAAAATACTTCAAAACAGGAGAGCAACGCATTGTCGCTCTAGCGAGAGCTCGACGACAAACATTCTGTTTTTGTCGCTCGAGCGCCAACTGGGCGAGAAGTTAGCGAAAATGCGACGCCGTGTTTCTCATCTTTTCATGCTCAAACCCTAAACCTCATAACCCAATTTATACAAATTGCACCCTAGGTCCTTGAATTTTATAACGCTTTAAAAATTAGTCATTTTATCCACAGAATTGCCAATACTAAAAACCTAACACATTCCATTCTTCAGAATTCAAGATTTGTTATTTAAAAATTTTAGGTGAGGTATTCTGTAAGTAGATTTTCCACGTCTTTGCAAACATGTCGTTACCTTAGTTAAGTGTTCATTTGGAAGAAATCACGAAACAAATATAGGTTTATACCTTCGGGTTAATTCACGCCATTTTGCAGTGCTTGGTTGAATTATCATTTTCATGGTGTTATAACTAAGTTTATGTTGGTAAAAGAGTTTTATATAATTGCATATTTGGATTGGTCGTAGAATAACAAGAGTCTAACTGAGTATAATTTCTTATACTCATCCTCATTAGTATAATTTGTTGTATTTACACTCCATATTAACAAATTTCATATTACAATTAGCATATTGGATGGTGGTGGATAGATTGAAGTACAATTGGATCACAATTTTTTTTAGAAAAATACTTAAGATATTAGTAATTTTAGGATTTTCTTTAGCGATATTTTGTTGGTTGGATGCATTATTTTACTTTCAAGAATATGATAATTTTCTAATTCTTTTATTATTTAATAATTTTGACACTTTTTTTTTAATCTTGTGGCCATGTTATACTTAAAATAATTAAGACACTTGTTGGTCTCTATTGTAGAATCAATCAGGGGGTCTGAGTGGTGGTGATTTAACTTGCGCGTGGATGTCAGAGATTCGAGCCTGCTTATTTCCAAATCATGAACTTAGAAGAATGGCTATCCCACACTTGGCTAGGTCCATTTCATTGAGGCTTGATTTGTAGAACAAGTTCTCTGCGAGCTGAACAAACAAAAAAATGACTTAATCGGGATGATGCACTATTTACCAAGTGAAACTATATACTGTCTTTACTAATCCAATCGCCCGTCAGTTTGAGCTCCTTGAATCAGTTAGTCATTCACTTTTAGTAGTGGACGGAGAAGACTTTGGACACCGGACACATTAATTAGCTACTTTTCTGAGCTCACTGGAGTACTTTATCAAAAAAGTTAGTTATCATAGTGAAAAAGTACCCATTAACCTAAACTGAAATAGGAAAAGCTCTAAGCATGGCCAAAGATAAGTCCAAGTCCTGATAAGCGTATGAGAGGATTGACAATGCCACCCGTTTTCATTTCTTGGAAGTCTCAGGCAGAAGAAAGTGTTGTAGGTTATGGCGTGTTCTACTTCTTATCTAGGAGCTGATTGTCATTCCAACCCAATTCCATGCATTTCTCGGGCCAAGAAAGTGAAATTGCTTGATGTTGCATATTAGAACACATTAAAGTCCTATCCTTGAGAAACAAATGGACGTATTGTATGTGCCAATTGCCATTTAGCTAATAGACTCTTATTCGCTGGATCTAAAATGGGCAATAAGAGTGGTTGTTGGGGACCAAACAAGGCCATTGCTTGCTATACTTATTACTTCTTTGCTTTCTTGCATCTCGAAACTGATTTAACGTACAGCTTAAAGATGAAATTTGATACCCACATTCGATCGAAGTTCAATTTTAGTGCCCTCTAACATAAATGAGATATGGGATATGGCTTTTGTGCTTGTCAATTTGTATCTTGTTCTTTAGGTATAGTTTTCTCTGAGTAATTTGAGAGCTTTGTCAATGTTTTGCCCATGACTTGTGCTTTCCTGACTTTTGTTGCATCCATAAATTTATTTTATGTCCTATGAGTTCTAGTCTCAATATGGGTTGAACCTTGGGAAAAACTTTCTTTCTAGAATCTCATTCGCTCCGCTCCGAGAAGATTTTCTAGCTAGTCTTCCTTAATTCCAATAGTAACTTTCATAGACTTTATTTAGATATAAAGAATAACGAAAGGCTTACTTGGAGAAAGAAGGTATGGGTGATTCAAGAACAACAATGGGAGGGCTGTATTCCATCAATGCAAAGTAGTGTATTTAAATGTATGGTTTTCTTTGTTATGTTTGACATTGTTCTATGTCTTTTGTTAACTTAATATGTGTCAGAGAAGGCTAGTTATTTCAGGCTCCAAAATGCTAACAGTACAGTAAAGGTTCACTCTATCCCTAGAAAAGCGATTGACCCTTTAATTGAGTATAAGTTAGCAAGCAACTTCCCCTGGGTCAGTTAACTAGCCCCATAAAAATAAAAGTCAAGGTTGGTTGGGGAGCCTAGTAACAGTAGACTATCTAGCTTGGTTCGAAGAACACTAGTTGGATTAAGAGTTTTTTTTTGTTGTTGTTAAATGTTACAGCCTAGCTTGCTTGATAGAATCAAGTGATTTGTGTATTGGATTTCAAATTTAGAGAAATCACGGATATCTTATCAAAATGCCACGTAACTTTCAAGATGGAATTTGTTCTAGCTCGACACCTTAAGAATTCATGACTATTGAACGGAAATAGGTTTATATTCGAAGTATAGAATAGAAAAAGAAGAGATTTAGAGTTTTTTTGTTGATCAGGAGACACCAAGATTTGAACTAAGGAAAACGGATTTGCAGCCTCCCGCTCACGATCCATTGGTTCATATAGAATCCATGTCCTAGGTGTATCAAAAAACATTCTTTTCGCTAAGCGTATATAATAAAATAGAGTGAAAGGGTCCACCCCGAAAGCAAGAGGATGCCAATTAACAAACTCTGTCCTTTCTTTGGAATTAGAATGAATTGCTTATAGAAAAAAAAAATGGGTCAATCAAAGTAAGGTTTTCAGCTTCAGGCAATCATTGTGGAACTTCATGGGTAAAGGAGGAGACAATGTCCGACTCTAGGGATAACATGATGATTCAAAAAGCATAAGCCCGAAAAAACAATGTGTCCATACATATTCAATCAAGGTTGTAACTGCGAAATTATATTTAAGGTGCACGGGTTCTAATCGTCTCAAGCCATTGGTACTCCAAATCTTCATGGATAATTCAATTTCACATGGTCCATAAGGAACAAGTCGCTTCCTCACTTCCTTTATCACCAGCTGGAGCGTAGTCTCCGCTGGTCTCAAAGTCAACAAAACAATTAAGATTGAAGTGGAATTCAAGGAACCTTTAGACAAAACACTGGTTTGGCACATCTAGATCAAAAAAATCTTCTATTAGTTGAGGCTCGAGCCTTAGCTGCCCGTCTCGGGCCCAAGTCGAGCCTGCTCGATTTTTTTTCCATAGTGACTGCAAATGTGCAGGCTTGTTTGAATTTTATTTTTATTTTTTTTCTTCCTACATGCAATAGTTGTTGTTTTCAATTTTTTTTAAACGAGCTTGGCTCGTTCGAGCCGAAAACGGCCAAACCACACGGGGCGGCTCGGGCTCAAGCCTTTGCCCTAAAATGGGGCTCAGCCCGAGCCTAGGCTCATGGTTCAGAGCCAAGCCACAGGCGGTCCGAGCTTATGAGCCATTTTGACATCCCTAATTGTAGCTTTCACTTATTTTTTTGTACTTTTATTGTTTTGTTTTATTTTTGTTTATTAACAGAAAATGTTAAATCATTGGATAATTAACGTCATTATTTTTTATTATTATTGTGGAAAACGTATTTATCTTTCAATTTTTTACATTTTTACCCTTATTTTCATCCTTCATTACGCAAAATATCATTTTCATCCATTTTTTCAATTAAAACTATGAAATGATTAATATACCTCGAGAATGTTCTCCTGCCCGCGGCAGGCAATCTTATCCTACCCACCTGCTGATGTGGCAGGAGAACCCTACGTGGGGTTCTTTCCAAATGTGAGAACCCCACGTTGGGTTCTCTTCGAGTGGATAGGATAAAATTGCCCGCCGCGGGCAGGAGAACGGGACTGTAATATACCCTTCTATTTAAATAAAATAATAAGAAAAAAATTAATTGCAAATTTAGTCCCAATTTAAAAAAAAAGTGCAAAAGAGTTCCAAATAAATTATTAAAATGATAATTAACACATAATATCCGTACATTTCATTATTATTGTGAAAAACGCTTATACTTTTCATTTTTTGACATTTTCACCCTTAATTATACATTTGATTGCGCAAATCATTCTTTCTATCAAATTTCTCAATAAAAAACTATGAGATGACGAATATACCCTCCTATTTAAATTTTAAAAAAATATTTTGTTAATTACTGATTTTTAATAATTTATTTGGGACTCGTTTGCACTTTTTTAAAAAAGAATTTAATTTCTAATTTTTTAAATAATTTATTTGGGACTCGTTTGCACTTTTTTTAAAAAAATTAATTTCTAAGTTTTTCATAATTTATTTGGACTATAGTTACCATTAGTTCTTTTTATTATTATTTAAATATAGAGTATATTCGTCATTTCACAATTTTTTATTGAGAAATTGGATGAAAATTTGTAGAAATAATGATTTGCGCAATGAAAAGTGAAATTAAAAATAAAAATGTCAAAAAAGAATGGTATTGATGTTTTTCACAATAATAGTGAAAATTATGAACATTATATGTTAATTATTGTTTTAATAATTTATTTGGGACCCGTCTGCACTTTTTTTAAAATTTGAGACAATGGTTGCACTTAGTTCTTCTTTTTTTTTTCGGTTTAAACAAAAGAATGGTGTATTCGTTATTTCACAACTTTTAATTGAGAAATTGATGAAAATGACATTTTTCGCAATGAAATGTGAAAATAAGGTGAAAATAAAAATTAAAAAAAGAAAGAAAGGTAATGACGTTTTCTATAATAATAGTATAAGGTAATAATATTATGTGCTAATCACTCTTAAATCAATCATTTCCTTTGTTTGGACTCTATTAAAATTAAATTTTGGGAAAATATATTTTGTAATAGTATTTTGTGAAGAATGTGTGGTTTAAAAAGAAAGAAAATTTTGAATTTATATGTATTATTATTTTACTGAAAAATGTGTGATTAAAAAAAAGAAATATATATATATATATATATATATATATATATATATATATATATATATATATATATATATATATATATATATATATATATATAATAAAATGGACCCGAACACAAGCTTAAAATCGAAGGAACTACGAATTTTACTCATAATTAAAAGATATTGAGGATAAATTATGCTAAAAAAGGATTGATGTTAAATTTGTTACCTGTACCAGAGATTGAAGATAAAATACAAATTTCCCATTTCTTCAGCCCACTCTTTACCCAACCACGATCTGTACTCCAACTTGGTGGCTGATTGCGGAAGTATACGATGGCCACCAAAGACTCGCCACCGCGTGCCACCGTGGACCTCATCAGCACAGGCACCACAATCTCCAGAGACATCCCTTCAGAGGCTCTGGAATTAATCACTCACTTCTACAACTGTACTGGGGTCTTTCACAATATTAAACCTGAGCATAATGTTAAGGATTCTTTCTCCAACCTCATTGGTGGAGTTCTTAAGGTTATTACAATTCAACGTGGACAAATCTCTTGCCTCCTCACCATCAAACCTCCTACACTGGTACCGTTTTTCCTGTTTTATTTATGTTGCAGATTCTTTTCTTGAATTGCTTTGATGAAGATTTGGAATTTTTTTCTTTGAAAGGCTTTATGGGCTTTCAAGAAAATCAAGAAAATGAAATGCGCAAATAAAGATTCTAAAATTAATTAAAAGAGAGGTATTCCTTATGTCTGTATGTGTATTTTGTAGGTAGAAAGATGGGATGTTTTCATACTTTCATAAAATTGTTCTAAAATGGGGAAAACATATATGTTGCAAAACATCTGATGTATGTGGTTTTGACTGTTCTTCTGCCCCATCAATCTTAGCTTATTGAAATTAATTTCAGTAATGATTTGATTACTTAGACATGAGAGCATGTTTAGACATAAGCCAAAAAAAGGACTTCATTTTGGCTTATTTCGTCAGTATCAGGAGTGAGAATGGAAAAAATTCAGCTTCGAAGAAGATGGGCAAAATAAATTTTTGTTTGTAAATATCTTGGGATTAGTTACTCTTTCTTACTTTTCATGAAATAAAAAATTAAAAAAACTACTTGTCTAGAAGTAATTCTTACCTTATTGTCAAAAGAAG
Source organism: Fraxinus americana (assembly GCA_035079005.1). Classification (NCBI taxonomy): domain Eukaryota; kingdom Viridiplantae; phylum Streptophyta; class Magnoliopsida; order Lamiales; family Oleaceae; genus Fraxinus; species Fraxinus americana. Next base: position 18,959,379 of record CM068714.1, read on the forward strand.
CAACTTAATTATTTCTAACTGATAGGAATGTAAAATACACATTTTACATCTTTATTTAATGCACTCATATGACTATTTTATGCCTAAATGTATTTAGTATTCTCATATTTTGGTTTAGGTGGCAAATTGATGGATATAGCGTAATTTGGAAGAAATATGTGAAAATGGACCAAAGTGAAAGGAAATGAAAGTTCAAGGACTAGCGTGCAAATACACAAAAGTTGTGTCAAACCAAACAATGGAGATTTAAGAGCCAGTTGGTTGAAAGAAGACGTCAAATGAATGAAATATCGTCAAAGTATGATCACACATCAATTTCCAATCGAAAAGTTATACACCGATTTTCAGCCTCATATTGAGACCCATTTTCGACATGGAAAACGATCGAATTGGAAGATCATATCTGAATAAAAGTTGTAGCCCTTTGAGTTATCTTTCCAACGCATCTTGAATTGCCTCAATCGGATATCGGGAAAAGAAGATACGACCAAAACACTGAAAGCTGTTCGGAGGAAATTTCGTAAAATCATGCGGCCGCAAGCCTTTAATTCCATGCGGCCGCTTAGAACATTACCGAGAGTTTGAAGGCTGAGTTCATTTGTTCCTTGCGGCCGCAAGCCTCTAAACCATGCGGCCGCATGGCTCATTTCCGATACGAAAATTCTGATTTCCTAATTTAAGTCAACTACCTATGGAAACAACTATAAATACATATTTTAAAACCCTAGAACGGACCAGAACGCCTCCAACCTATTTTTTCTCTATTTTTCTTAGATTTATCATGTGTAACTAACTCTCTATTTTTTTTAGATCTATCATGTGTAACTAACTCTTGGTGCTTGATTGAAGGATACCGAAGCCTTGGAACACATTATAACTGTGAGATCCACCTATTTTCATTGTTTAATTTATATTTTCAGTATTGAATATTCTTCTATGCATAATTTTATGATTATCATGTTTGATTGCTAAGAGATCTATTAGTTTTTCATATATTGCAATCTATAGCTAAGTTAAATCTCAAATCCGTAATTGTTTAAATCATTTAACTTGTGAAGCACTAGGATTTAATAATTTTCTACTATAGATGTTATTGAATCTTAAGAAGAGTGTTTAAATAGATTGAATGCAACCGCTGGTGCTTGTATTATCTAGTTCATCGATTTTTCTATTATTTAAAACTGTTATTAAATTAAATCTTTAGCGCTGGTCTGAGATTATTTGATAATTAGGGTTAATTAGAACGCTGGTTTCTGATTAACTAAAATTAAGGAGAAATAGGAATTTATTCCAACGATGAATATTGTGAATGTGGATTGATTTTTCTTTGTGGATTGATGAATGGTTATAAATCTCCAATGGTGGAAGTTGACTTTGATCAAGACTCGTTTCATTGATTTAATACAACTCGTTAATTTACTTTGTTATTTGTTATAAGATTGATTTCGTTATAAACAAAACCCCCCAATCGTTATACGAAGCATAAATTATTGAATTACACACTCTTCGTGGGATCGACCCTTACTTCCATTACTACATTAGTTTTAGAGGTTTAAGGATTATTTTTGGGTGCCTACAACAGCACACCACTAACCTTGACAAATAACAAAAGTTATTTATTCTGAAACAAACTTATTTACTTACACATATACCTTTTAAGCTTATGTGAACATTGTGTTAATGGCGTATTACAATTATTTGGTTCGATATGTAGAATGCTTATGGTGGATTGCATGGAGGAGCAGTTGGAGCTGTGGCTGCAAGAGTGGCAATTGCTTGTGCTAGAACAGTTGTGGGAAAAGATAAGAGTCTCTTCCTGGGAGAATTGAGCATATCTTATCTCTCTGCCGCTCCACATAATGTGAGTCTTTTGGGCTTTGTAGTCTTAATTTAGTTGCAGCACTAGCTGATGTTTTTATTGCATAAAACGTATGTTGTGAATAGTTATTACCTGTTACTCGATATGCATCCTGTTGGGCATTTATATATGTATTAGGCCATTCTAATATTTCGATAATATGTAAAGGATTTTAAGGGGAAGAGGGGGAAATTGGTCCCAAACAAAATTTATTGTCTACTGTGTTGTGATGTGATGTGTTGTGTTAGGTTTGCAAAGATTTTCTGAAGGTTTTTTAAGCTCTTCTCTTAGGAGAGGTGCGGTGACTGCATCAGTCCATTTCACCAATTATCAGTGGAAAAGCATTATTTAAAATTGTTTTTGTCACTTTGTTCTTTCCATTGTTCTTGAAGCACTCAATGTGCCTTAATTTTATGATATTAAAAAATCATTCTTCCCTTCAATATAGGTTTGCGTTTTGCAAATCCTTATTTCAGGTATCTTTAGTAACCTATCAAAAGGGACAATACATTTCTGTGTACGACATGAAGTCCAATGGACGCAGATGAATTTATGGACCACAGACGGGTTCAGTACAATTACAACCTTACCATTCTAGATTGAATGATAATAAGACTATTAACAAGTGCATGCATGCAGAGACACGTATTTTATGCTAAAGGCTGGGAGTGGATGGTTGAGAGTTAATCCTTAATGGCTCGACTGGAAAAGGCCTTCATACTTATATTTTCTGATTATGTTATAAAAACTGAATTTTTTTCATTCGTAACCTTTTCTTTGAAATATCTTTTTGACTCCACCTGTGTTTTTCATAGTCGGTCTCAAATCTGGGTAAAGGAACTTTGTCAAATTATTATGACATGAATAATATAGCCAACTCCAAATTTATTCTAAACATTGCTTAATGTTTGTTGTTTTTCATTACAGGCTGAAGTAATTGTAGATGGGTCTGTGGTAAGGAGTGGGAGGAACTTGACAGTAGTTGCAGTTGAGTTTAGACATAAGGAATCAGGGCGACTGGCATTCATAACTCGTGCTACATTCTATAATATGCCCATTGCAAGTTTATGATCCAATCTTTAGTTCAAAAATCAAAGATACAGACATCTTGGTACGTTGCGTTTTTACATTAACATCCCTGCTTTATAATTTATTTTTCCTATATATTATTTTAGTGAGAAATTGTTCCTGGTTATTTGCTACTAGGGAAGAGGCAAAGGTAAATAAAATGGTAACAAAAATCCAAGTTATGGAAATTGGCACTTTATGTAGGATGGCTTGGAGCGTTTTGAGCAAGAATAATCATAGGTCCCATTCTATTCAAAAAGGATTTCTTTTACCTCAATTCATTCCATTGGATTAAAATCTAGCAAAACATGATGTAAATTAAATGAGCTACTGGAGCTCAGCTTGCCACTCAAAGCTAGACAAGCAATTTGAATTTAAACAATTTGTAACTCATTTATAATATCCGACTGAATTTGAACACTCTTAAAGTCTCATTTCCAGAATTTTAGTACTGTATGTCCCTAAACATAAGAATTCACCAGTTGTCAGTATTTTGACAACTCCGGAGGTCCACATAGAGTTGGGGTTTTTTAATGTCAGAATAATAGAATCTTAAGATTTATATTGAGTTTTTAACGAGGATGGTTAGAACCTAATTAGTCATTTCACATGATGACTTGTGAACATCATGACTACTCTTCACTTGAGGGACAATTAGCTTATTTTAGAATCAACCTGCATTATCAATAACCTTTTATGTATTTTCTCCTATGTATTTTCTCCTCACTGATTTGCACCTTCAGTGGTGGTGCACACATGTGGGTTTGTCTTGGCCTGCGGGTCCCACTCAAAGAATGTATATTGCTGAATATTTATCCATGAACAGGTATACAATTCAGTTCATAAAACCTTTGGAGCTGCCTTGTAAAAGAACACAGTGCAAACTACAGGCAAGAAAACAGAGCATTTCCTCTTTCTTGTTGAAGCAACTTAATTGAATTTGATGGTTCTGATGCATCAAGAAAGATAAATAGAATAAGCAAACGTGTAAATATGATGTCAATTCACAGTTCTTTGGGTGCGTTACTCTATATTGCTTTCTTCACAGTAGTAATTATTACGAGACTTGATTATTTTGTGAAATTTTATCGAGAGACGTTTATTTTATGAAATTTCTTCGTGAAAGTGGAGAAGTCATGGATTGCTTCCCATTTTTTCTTATTACTTGTTTTTGCCATTGTATACCGTCACTTTTGGTGCATAATGTGGCTGTGCGTCATTACTTAGAAGTGTAGAGCCAATAATAGCTTTCTAGATGTCTTAGCCTGAAAGAGGTGTACTGGCAATGCTTGACTTGAATTGTTCATTTATCGTGGTAAAGCATGTTGCCGTGCCAGGCCGGTCAGGTGGCCCTGCTTTATTATTATGTTTAATTTTTTTAAGGTCTGACTTGACTGACTAAGGACCAGCACTGCCCATGTCTTAGCCAATAATAGCTTTCTGGATGTCGTAGCCTCTCCAAACAGTCTTTGACTGACTAAGGACCAACACTGCCCATGTCAACGGCGACTTCAAAGGTGGACCGTGCTTGGCCTTGTTATAGTGAAAAATGGCCAATATTCACTTTTTTGGAGGTGCAATCCGAATGTAGGTTGGTGATTCACTTATAAATAAGATGATAATCTTATTATCAATGTTCTAAAAGGTGACTCATCGATTGACACACAGAAAATAAAGGGTTAGCATGAAATTAGAGTATTGACTCTTTATATTTATAGTGTGTGTATATATATAAATTGATTCATCCAATGTAAACAAAAAGCACCAGTGGTCTAGTGGTAGAATAGTACCCTGCCACGGTACAGACCCGGGTTCGATTCCCGGCTGGTGCATGCGATGAAGATAATTACGTAGGGGTGTCCAAAAGTCCCGAACCGAACCGGACCGAACCGAACCGAGCGGTTCTTCATAAATTAAATACCCGAACGGGTACCCGAATCGAGAACCGATGGGTTTGGGTCGGGTCTTGGGTCTAGACCAAGAACCGAAGAACCGAACAAGAACCGAAACTAAATAATTTTTTTATTTTTTATATTGAATTAATTAAATTATTTTATTTTTTTCCTATACAAATTAGCAAATTAATTGAATAAATTAGATTATTTCATAATTTTAATTTTTAAGCCCAAATCATTTTAAAATCCATTAGCCCATTTTAATTTGAAACAAATGAATATACTTTATGTAGTTTTGCTGTAATATTAATATCTACTTTTTGGTATTTGTATGCATTGAATTAATCTTATTGGACGGCTAGTTTTGTATATTTTTTTGAATTAGGCTACGTTAATTTGTAAAAGTTACGACTGAAATGTTATTAATTGTATTTATGTAGTGTTGTTGAAAATATTAAAAAATTTAATTATGGTACGGAACCGAACCGACCCGAACCGAACCGAACGGAACCGAACCCGAACGGTTCCATAATTATATTTGGACCCGACGGGTCCATTTATTAAATACCCGAAAGTTTTGGGTCGGTTCGGGTATCTTCAGAACCGAACCGAACCGACCCATGGACAGCCCTATAATTACGCCCCATGCGACGGTTGGGTCTGTCGCTTTATCTGAATTAATGGATGAAAGTGTGGCGTTTCTGAGCTTCTTAATTTTTAATCTTTTGCTTATTTTTATTTTGTTTACATTTATTAACATTAACCTCTTAACTTTGACTGAATCAATTATTTAACTCAATATACAACAACTCTATTCCTGTTTTTACAGTCGGATTAACAATTTAGCAATATTTATGCAGTCAAGATTTTTAAACAACGGTCACGATATTTGATGAAATGTGTGATTGAAAAGCTTGTGAGATCCACGAAATATGTTATTAAAATTAATTATTGATTTTGACTTCAATTAAGTAAGAGGGAGAATTTCTTGAACCATCCTTTCAGTCGAGCAACCCCGTTTGTCAACGATTTGGAGACATGCATGGACAAATGGTAACAAACACTCTGCATTATAAACTAGCATTCATAGCTAATCTTTGTAACTTAATAATCATTATTATTATATAACTCTTTTGTCCCTTTCATACCATAAATTAATAATATGATAAAATAAATAATTTGTTAAAATTAAAAATACAATTGACTTTGATATTTTTTCAAAGTACGACTATTATTTTATTTTATTTTATTTTTTAATTTAAATCTAGTTGGATCTTAATACTAATTTTTCTAATTACGTCTAGAAGTTCTGGGGGTTGGATTATCGAATTACAAATTTACAATAATAAATTATGCAAGCCTCGTTGATGCTTTGAGAGATTCCTTATGCGTAATAGGTTTCAAAGCTATTGTATTCTCAACTTCGTCATAAACATGTTTTTTCGTGATGGTAATAACTATTTCTTTTAAACTTGAAATCTCTGAACTTACAGCTATTTCACCGTGCATCATCTTCACTGGGATAATCCAAAAGGAAATTTACATTGATTTTATCATGGTTCTCAAGTTCATTAATGACTCCTTCATCCATGCATATTCGTTTAAGTTAGGTCATTCCTCCGTGAATTTCACAATGTCGAAAACAATTTGATACTGACTTTGCTTGGATATTTAGCTCTTGTTTGAGCCCGAGTTTTGGGAAATGCATTTTGGAATAGTAAATTGATAGATGATGTATGGTTAAAATTAAGGAAAAGTTTTGGATTTGAGTATAATATTATTTTATTGCAGAATGTGGTTGACAATGAATTTTGAAAAAATGATTTTTTTTAAAAAATGGGGCTCAAACAATATATTAATGTCTAAACTGAGACTGCAAAATTGATTGCATCCAAAACATTTTTTTTTTTCAAATGGGTTAAATTCACTGGTGGCCATCCAACTTTATATTTTGTGTCATCATGTCCATCCAATTTGATTTTGTTTCAGCATGGTCACTCAACTTTGTACATAATGTCACCATGGCCACTCAATTTGATTTTGTTTCATCATGGTCATCCAATTTCATATAACGTTTCACTATAGCCACTCAATTTCGTATAACATTTCACCATGGCCACCAAACTTCTTTTTACCATTTTTTTTTTTAATTTAAAAAAGAGTAAAACGGTAACTTAGCATTATATATATAAAATAAATTTTAAAAAAATTAAAATAAAAACTTATTTTTAAAAAATAAAATAAAATAAAAACTCATTTAAACAAAAGTTACTTAAAACATTAAAATAAAATAAAAAGTTATTTTAAAAAACGTTACTTAGAAAAATATTATAAAATAAAAACTTATTTTAAAAAAAGTCAAGAAAATAAAATAAAATAAAAAATTATTTTAGAAAAAAATGTTCTTTAAAAAAATAAAATAAAATAAAACTTATTTTAAAATAAATGTTTTAAGTTTTTTTTTTTAAAATAAGTTTTTATTTTAATTTTTTTAAAAAAAAATTTATATATATAATGTAAAGTTACCGTTTTACCCCTAATTAATGAAAATGGTAAAAGGAAGTTGAGTGTCCATGGTGAAATGTTATATGAAATTGGGTGCTATAGTGAAACGTTATATGAAATTAGATGACATTGGTGAAATAAAATCAAATTAGGTAGTTATGATGACACAAAATATAAAATTGGGTAACCACCAGTGAATTTAACCCCCTTTTCAAATTGATTTGTCTCAGTTCATAGCCTTCCAAAATTCTATGTTAAAATCGTCTACAGTAATGCATTGCAGGAAAGTTATGTTATCAAGTACCGGAAAAACTAAGAAAGAATGTCTTCTCAATCATGTCTTCATCAGAAAATTCTAATCAAATCCCTTTGTCTAAATCCTCTTCAGTTTCCTCTTCTTCTTCCTCTTCTTTTAAAAAATCTGATGCCTCTAAGATGAAATATCTCTATGAGATATCCTATCTTTCTGAGTCTGATAAAGTCCCACTTACAGATCTTCCTCTTGTAAATCCATACTTCCCATATGTTAAATCTCGTCAGTCTATTTCTAAAACTGTCTGTAGCATTATCTCTCCTAAAAAATCTCAAGCTAAAGAATTTGTCCAAGCCACAAAGTTTGATCAACATCTTTTGCCTGCTATAGAAAAAGAACAATTTGTTACACTTGAATTACCCTCTTATCTTCCTAGAGTATGGTTATCTGTAGGCTATACTCATCTTCACTTTGGTGCTGTCAGATTTGTCTTAACCTTTCATGGAAGAAAATGTCTCCCTACAGTTTCAAGGATTGTCTTGCTTGATACTCACTTTACTGAGTATCAACATACTTGCATGGGAACAGTAGAAACAACTCTTAATGTTGGAACTGTTTTGGTCACTATGTTTCCAAACTTCAATATCCTCATATCAGATCCACAGTTACTTACAGCTTTAAAAGTTCAAGTTCAAATAGTTGGAGTTGTACCATCTTCTGTCACATATGCTGCTACTTTTCATTATTAGATGGTGTACAGAATTCAAAATCATTCCCTTGATTTTGCGCAGTCCCAGGGAACAAAGGATGCTCTACTACTTCATGTAGAGTCAGATCATGTACCTAGTTGTACATATGTGCCCAGACAAATTTCTCGTTCAGAATTGCTCAAACTTATTCCTGAAACTTGGATAACGAGCTATGAGCAAACTCATAAGGAGAATACAAATTTTGCTCCGATCCAATCCATAGAACCTTTTTTAGAAAAATGTCTAATGGCGATGTTGAGATTGTTTTCAAAAGGGTAGTGGTATCAAAGAAGCCTCCATGTTTCCCTACTCAATTTGCATATACAAGGGAAGAAATTCCTATTTATGCTTTTGATGCAAATGGAAGGTCATTGTACAGTAGAACGAATAATACTGAACATACCTTTTGGGATGTTTGCAATTGCTCTAGTTTCCTAGCAGCAAATATTGATGATGATATGTCTCGCCACACACTGATAGTTGTCAAAGAAAGCAAAACGGAGTAGTCAAAGAAAGTTGCATGAAGCTTTTTACAAAAATGATCCAGAAGTTGGATTGCTTGGAAAACCCTCTGGAAAGTTTGATTATTATGTCAAATACACTCCACCATCAAGAAATGATGATCCTATCATTCCTACTGGTTGGGATGACAATGATGATGATGATTCCAGCAGATACTATAAGAAATGGGATTAAGATAATAATCCACCCCCATCTTCTCTTCCCATGGCAATGTTCCATCTACCTACTCAGGATGAGTTTCCCTATTTGGAAGCTTTTGAAATGAATTAGTCTACTTATTCATGGAAAATAAAAAATCCCAGCACTAGAATATCAGATGGATCAGTGCAACCTCTTTCAGCAGCTGAATCAATTTTGAATTGGCAATCAGAAAATGCAGTATAACAAAATGTTTTGTTAAAAAAGATTGATCAAAGTCAGCAAATGATTGAAAGGACTCTACAACAACAGACTCAAGCTATTCTTACTCATCTTCAAGCATGTAGACAAAGAATTGAAGCCTTATACACTGATATAATGAACCGTTTACAAAAACCAAACACCTTTTGATGCCCAAGAAAAAGAAATCAAAAATCTGAAAATGCAACTATCTTCTCTTGAGTCAAATCCAATGATCTCACCATCAACACCATATTATCCCTCTTCATCTTTTAATACACAAACATGACCTTTATACACTTCTACATAACAAGGATCTACATCAACTCTTTTCACTCTTGAAGAATGGGAATAAAAGAAGAAAGCATCAATGCCCTCTAAAAATATTAGATCAACTACAACTTCACAAACTTCTTCTTCTCAAGAATTTCCACTATCAAATATTTCAAAATAACCTCAAATGATGATCAAAAACTCAATTTCCACTTTTTTTCAACAAATTTACAATCAAAATAATCAATCATTTCCTGTTCACACCATAACAAATGACACCAGTTCTGAAACAGAGTCTGTTAAATCTTCTGAAAGTTCATATGATGAGTCTGACAATAGAAATCCTCATTTCTATATGGCTGACCCAGCACAAACAAGCCAATCTCAAACTCAAACACCGGTTGAACCAGTTGTTGATGAATCAGAAGTATTTGATGAAGATATGCCGAAGCTCATGTGACAAACAAGTATTATTCTAATGGCAATTCTTCACCAAAATTCACTTTTGATGATATTCCTCCCTCACAGTGGAAATACAGACTACAAGAAATGAAAGCCTGGTGTACTGTGGAACTTCAAAAGCCAAACATGACCCATTCAAAGGTCATAAAAGCTTTTCTAGCAAGAATTATAGGATTTCTCAGATATTGGTATAATTCAATAGGTGAATACATACAACTTTAGTTTACCCAAGAGTCAAACAATACAGATGCCTTCATGAATTCTTTATACTGGGAATTTTGTGGAAAGTCAGATCATGATAAAGAAATTGCTATAGAAGAATTTTCAAATTATGATGTTGCTCATACAATCCTAAAGATCTTGAAAGACAGAAATGCTGCTCAAAAATACTATCTCATTGGTGGAATGGACGATACCAACATCAAACAAGTTTATTTGAAATCTATTCCTCAACCTCTTGGTCAAGAAACTTTGAGAACGATGGAGTTAAAAGGACAACCTCTCAATGCTACATCTTTTGGTGAACTTCATAATTGGATCATGAGAACATTAAAGAAGCTTTGCAATCAAAATGCTTTCCTCAAAGACATCAAAGCTACATGGAGAAAATTGGAGAAGGTTTATGAAAAGCCTTATTTGCAAATTAAGTGTAGCCGCTCTATGAAAGATTGTGATTGTTCAGGAAAGAAGAAATTTTATAAAAGAAGAATGAAGTTTTCACGCAAAAAAACTTCTCTTAATCCTTTCAGAAGAAAGAAAAGATTTTTCAGGTGAAAATTCTCAAAGAAGAAAGGAAACAGATGTTTTATCTGTGAAAAGAAATTGCAAAAGCATGTCCTAATAAGAAAAATGACAAAATTCTCCATCAAATCTTCACAACTACTAAGATTGATTATGAAAATGATGATTTGGAGTCTCTTTTTTCTGAGCAAGGTGAACAATCTCAAGAGACTGTCTTTGCTCTTAAGTATGATTCTGATGGAAGTCTTTCTGATGAAATTGCTGATATAGAAGAATGTTATGGTATGCAGGTTGTTAATCTAGTCTTCTTATCCATTCATGTGTCCATGCTTGAAGTTAAGCTTCTTACAGGAAAATATGAAAGACCCATAACAGTTGCAGCACTATTGATATTGGTGCAGCATGTTCAATTCTTAATCCTGCTATTCTTCCTGATGATATGTGGAAAAATTATCAACAAAATTTTCAAGTTGCAAATGGAAAAAGTCTTTCAACAGAAATAGTCAACAAGCCAATTACAATTCAGTTTTTTCCTAAACTTGGTATTTCTCACAAGTTACTAGGATCTTCTTTGCCTGGTAAAGATCTCATCATTACATGGGATATTAGCAAACAATTGTGGGAGAATAATGTTGTTCCTTGCCCAAATGGTCTCAGATACAAGTCCTATTTTCAGCCTTATATACAAATGACCACATACTTTACCATGACCATTCCAAATCTCACTGATATTTTTATCCGAGATTGTTGTGCAGAATCTCACTCAGATTTCTTTACTAAATGCACAAATCCACTTTGGAAAAACCCATATTTCTTTATTTATCTTCCATTTAAAAGAAATGAAGATATCAACCCCCACAAAAGTCAGTCAGTTGGAATGAACCCAGAACATCTTCAATTAGTCACAAAAGAACTTTCTCAACTACAAGTTGAAGCCAACAACTTCACAATGGACGTGTCAAGCATTTTATGTCAATTAAGGGAGTGAACAAGTTCGAGGAAAACTCAGATTGGTTATTGATTACAAGCCGTTGAATGCTTTTCTTGCAGATAATAAGTTTCCTCTTCCAGACAGGAAAACAATGTTTGCAAACCTGTCACGCGCAAAGGTTTTCTCAAAGTTTGGTCTTAAGGCAGGTTTTTGGCAACTGGGAATTAAAGTTGAAGAAAGACACAAAACAGATTTTTGTATTCCAAACCATCATTACCAGTGGACGGTTATGCCCTTTGGTTTAAAAACTGCCCCTTCTATCTTTCAAAAAGCAATGACGAGAATATTTGATCCATTATTGGATAAAGCTTTGGTGTATATTGATGATATCTTATTATTCTCTGAAGATGGAGACTCTCACACCAATTTGTTTTCTAGATTTACAGATCTTGTTAAGCATTATGGTATCATGGTCTCTCAGAAGAAAATGGTGATTGGTGTCAAGGAAGCTGATTTTTTGGGAATACACATTAAAGATGGCCAATATTCATTACAGCCTCATGTTGGTCAAGAAGTTCTTAAATTTCCAGATGAAAATTTGACAAAAAAAAAGGAAGTTAAACAATTTCTCGGAGTTGTCAATTACAATTTACATGGTAGATTTTATTAATCATCTTTCATCAATTATAAGACCATTGCAGCTCACGCTTAAGCAGAATCCTCCCCATGGTCAGTGGATCAAACTCAAGCAATTCAAACCATCAAGTAGAAGGTTAAATATCTCGAGCTTTACAAATTCCTACTGATAGGAAACGCATCCTTCAAACAGATGCAAGTGATTGTTTTTGGGCAGCAGTATTACTTGAAGAAAATGATGGAAAGAAACAAATTTGTGGATACAAAAGTGGATTATTCACATAATCGGAGAAGCATTATCATTCTACTTTCAAGGAGATACTTGCAGTAAAAAGAGGAATTGAGAAATTCTAGTTCCATCTCATTGGACACAAATTCTTGGTAGAAATGGATATGACAGCTTTTCCGAAGATTTTTTTTTTAAAGAGAAAACAAATTCCAAGTTCACAACTTCAGAATGGTTTTCAAACTTCGACTTTGATGTCAAACATATCAAAGGAAAACACAACCTCCTACCAGATTTTATTTCCAGACCAAAAATTTCTCAAATCATTCTTCCCTCAATTCCAATCATCTATATGATGAGTTCAAAATGTTCAAATCCTTTTACTTGCTTAGATCTTTTTCCCCCTGAAATCAATGAGCTTATAAGAACCAAAACTCTCAAAACCAAATCCAAAGATCTTATGCTCAAATACCAATCTATTGTGATTAGACATACTGGAATTGAAACACTTGGTGGTCTTAGATTTCATCCAAACTATCAATTCTTTACACTTTTTCGTTTTGATACAAACACATTGCACTGAAATTTTCAAAAGAAACACTTTATTTTTTGTGGTATCTTTTAGAATTTTGGCAAATTGAAATTTCTTTTAATGCTTCAGATGCACTTGATACATGCTGTCAAATGAACTTGGATTTTCCGTTTAGAACCATTGATTATTTTGCACCAAAGTTTTTTGAATGGTTCTATCCAATCTCTCACTAAATAAAAATATTTCAAGCATTTTCTTTGAAATTTAAAGATCTCAGAACTTTTAAAAATAATGTCTATGTGACTTTAATTTTTCAAAGACAGTGATATTTCACTGAAATAGAAACGTATGCTCATTTTTTCCATGTTAAGGAGTATACAATTCAACCATTCAACATGCATCAAAATTGGGAACGATATGCTCATGAATTTGAAGAATTTCAAAGGAAAATGGAGGAAATCAATCAAACTATTCCTCCACAAATTGATCAGATTATAAAGATGATGCTCCATGGAAAACTTTGCCAGTGAAATATACTCAAAGAATTGCAAATGATATCCAGAAGTTTCAAGATAAGCATCTTCGAAAATTTTATACAGTAAGTGACCCAGAGTATGATTATGCATTTGATTATCAATGGGGACAGTTGTATGTAGGGGTGGGCGCGGGTCGGTTCGGTTCGGTTTTTTTCGGTTCCAGAAATTTTCGGGTATTTAGTAAATGGAACCGTCGGTTCCAAATATAATTTTGGAACCATTCGGTTTCGGTTCGGTTCGGTTCGGTTCGGTTCTATTCGGTTCCGTTCGGTTCCGTACTATAAATAAATTTTTTAACATTTAAAATAATACTACATAAATATACCTTAAAATGGATACCAATATTAATAACAAAAAGTAGATACAAATACCAAGTTCAATCTTAACTTTTACAAATTAACGTAATCTAATTTAATAACATATAAATAATAAGTTGTCAAATACAAATACCAAAAAGTAAATATTACTAATAAAACTTCGATATTCATATCAATAATTCATTTGCTTCAAACCTTCAAATCTACATAAAAGTGAAATATAAATTAGAAGTCACAAATATAAAATATTTTAAAGTATTGATAGTATTTACCAACTATTTAATGTAATTATTAGTTGGTTGACTTTCCATACTAACTATTAAGAAACTATATAAGAAAAAATTGAAAAAAACACAACTAACAAGCATAAATAAACTCTAAATTGTTCAACTAATAAGATTTAATAAGAAAAAAGTTATTAATTTGTTTAGAAAAAATAAAAGAAATTAATTTATCCAATATAAAAAAAAAAGTTCGGTTCTTATTCGGTTCTTCGGTTCTTGGTCGAAGCAGAGGCAGAACCAAACCATTCGGTTCTCGATTCGGATACCCGTTCGGGTATTTCATTTTAAAAAACCCGCTCGGTTCGGTTCGGTTCGGTTCCGGTTCGGTTCGGTTCGGTTCGGACATTTTGCCCAGCCCTAGTTGTATGATGGAAGACCTACACAAAGTCTTGGAGAAACATCTAGATATTCAGAGAAAACTCCAAAAGGAAGCCAGCTAAGAAAAAAAACAAATGAAAATTACACGACAACTTCTTGACATCTTGAATCGCATTGTTGAAAAAGAAAAAGAATTTCTTGAAAGAAAAAGTTGTAAATAAACTACATACAGACCCTTGGTGGAATTCAACACAAAAGGAAAAAGGAAAAGAAAAGCAGAATCAAGCAATCCATGAGAAAAATGAAGAAAAAAACAATGGAAACATGAACAAGAACACGACAAAATGAACCATTTCCTCAGCTCAATGACAATATGTTACAAGATTCACAGGATCCATATGAAATTGATGAACCAGAATTTATGAAACTTTTACAAACACATGACAAAGAACCCACAGACACTTAAGAACCATGGCTGAATCAACATGATTTGCCTCTACGACCAGAAGATTCAATGAATTTGGACACTCCATGACAAATCATGATATGATTTACTTTATTAAAGCAAGACCTGCTTTATTAAAGTTAAAGTTTTCTTTATTTAAAAGTTGTTTGTCTATTTGTGGAGTCATTTGTCCGTTTGTTAATCTTATTGTGATAAGAATCTTTATTTATAAAAGAAAGATAAGCTGAGTCAGAAAAGTCTGTACTATGTGTGTAAAATAATGCCGCATGTTCATCTTGTCGGAAAAACGCATGAGTCTAGTTTGTTTGTTATGCTCTTCTTCCTTTATAAAAAGGGAAGCTCTTCTTCATTGTAAGGCATCGAAATTCAGAAATAAAATTTCAGTGTGTTCTAATCATGCTCTTCTAAACTTTTCAATTCTTTCTTGGTTTTAGAAAGTATGAGATAATTATAGGTTTAAAAGATATGGAGTAATATCTGAGTAGAAGCATAAGTATGCTCTGCAGTTGCACCTTCATGGTGAACCTCTGCATTAGAAAGTGTTATACTGACTATATGATTCGTCCAGGGTTACAGTGATTCACAGCAAATCCAAAAGTCAAACCCTTTGTTGACATGAGGTCTGTGTGGGTTAGAATACCAAAATTTGTTGTAGAATTCTGTCACTCTGCTTGTATCCCCACATTATGGGATTGGATTTTTTTTATGTAATGTTGGGTGGCAAAAAATATAATCAACATTTGTAATCCTTCAATATTTTTTGGATGGGTTATGTTATGGGTACATAACCAACAACATAACCCTTCACATAAGGGGCACATGGTGCATTTTCATTGGAGGGACTCCTCGGCCCCACATGTGGGCCTAGGCGCACCTCCAATGGAGAGGCGCCATGTGGCCCTTATGTGAACCCTTATGGAAAATGTTATGTACCAATAGCATTTCTCTTTTTGGATGGGCTGGACAATTATCTATCACCAAGAAATTTTTTCTTCCTTGCATTTTTTTTTTTTTTTGTCAACCCACAAAATGTATTCCTAATAAGCATTATAGTCAGCCACGATATTTTGACAATTAAATTTGTTCATGATTATATTCTTAAAGCTATGTGGTTTTGCATACTTTCCAATGATCCATACATGATTTTTTTTCTGGGCCATCTCTTTACGACGAACAACAATTGTAAGCTTTTCTTTGTCTTGTTTTTTCTTTCAAGTTGCTTTGTTGCAAGAAGAGAGTGATCATGTTGTAACTAGCTATAAAACAATCACGTTTTATCCATATTGAAGATATATTTCATGACAAATTGATCTATTTTTGATCTTTTGTATCCACGGATGTACTTTCCAAAAATGACTAAATCACTTAGGGCATATTTGATTCAACATATTTTCCATGGAACTATTATCCAAGTTCCAACTTTTTTAATGTTTGATAACAAAAATTTTCTTGACAAAACATTTTCCACCCAACCCCCCCGACCCGACCGGACCCGACCCATTTTCCATCTTTTGGTTGAATTGGTAAACTGATTTCCACCTTTTTTTTTTTTTTTTTTTGACAATTGGAATATATTTTATAACCAATTGTAAAAAAGAATAATCATTTTAATGGACAATTTTCATATAAAATAAAGCAAACGAACACTAAGCTTTGGTGAAAAAATGATTTTCTTGATTTTTTTTTTTTTTTTTACTTGTTGGCAATGGAAACAAATTTTATAACAAATTATGGAAAAAATTATCATTTTAATGGATAATTTCCATATAAAACAAAGTCAAACGAATACAAAAATATCCAAAATTTAAAAATTTTTTGAATGAAAAATTAAACCAATCAAACACACTTAATTAACAATTCTCTGGAAAATAAATTTTAATCAATTATTTTCTCAGGAAATTCATTTTCTTTCCATCTATTTTCCACCTCTGCAATCAAACGAACCCTTATATTTTATCTTAACTTCAACTTTTCAAGTCAACCTTGAGAAAAGTTGAATTATAACATCTCTCCAGGGTTTCATATTTTCCTAGTCTCTCTGGACTTCTTCGAGATTATCTAAATTCACACAATCGATATTGAAAAAATCACTCATAAACGAGTTTATTCATGTTTGAAAATGTTGATGGTTTGTATCGCTTAGCATGACCACCTTTTCCAAGTCCAGACGAAAATACTATGAAGATCATTCGAGTGTGTGAATAACTTTCTAGTAATTTTTTTCAGAAATCCATTGTTACAATTCTTCTTGAGTGCACGTGAAATGCTCTTAACTATACTCAGCATAATGTTTATGCATCTCATGTATCATGATAGATTTTTATTATTAATATAATTCGTAGAATGCATAAAATTCAACAAACACAATTACAATCAATATTATTTAATTAAGTACATAAATTCAATGAATTTATTTGTTTAGTAATTCTAATGTACATTTAATTCACATTCAATTGACTTAGATAAGTAAAATACAATAAATTTTTAGTTAATTATTAAATTGCAAACACGCTATAAATTAATAAACTATTAATTTATAGATTAATTAATACCTCTTTTTAATTAGAATTCATATGGTCCCAAGGCTATTAATTTATATTTATATAGGTTATACTCAATGCAACAAAATAGTTGTACAGACACGGTTACAATTTCAAGACATCAGGATGTTTGGTGAAAATGTTAACTCTTCTCTGTACTTGAAGAACCATGCTAGAGTTACAGCCTTGATTGACAGTTTATTTCACACCTCTCATATGGGGGTGTGGCCATGTGAGGCGCCCCACCCCCATGTGAGGGGCGTGGAAAAAACTGTCAACCAAAGTTGTACATTCAGTTTTATTGATACTTGAAATATAAACAAGAACTTACCCCTGGTTCCCGATTCACATATACGTTGGCTGTAAGCAGGCGAACGTGCTGGAATTTTGATCACGAATTTAAAGATCTAACAGAAGTTCTAGCACTTGCAAATAGATTGAGGGTCCTGAATGATCGTCACATATGCATACTTGATTATACATCTTCAGCACCACTCTGACTGCCGTTTCTCAGTATATTGAGCTTGCAAAGAGGACAGGTAGCATTGATGCTCAGCCACTTGTCTATACAGGTACAATGAAAATGATGACGACAAGGTAGTTCACGCAATTCATTTCCATCATCGTAGGCACAAAGGCAAATGCAGCATTCCTGCAATCGAACACAAATAAGTTCAAAAGGTAAAATCATTTAGCAAGTAAAAGAAATCCAGATGCATCAATTCATCCTCCAAACCAATTGGGACACTTGCAGCAGTGGTCACCTTTGTTTCGGTAGCAAATTGGTCTCCAACCTTTCATTATACATGCAAATTCAGTACCAAACCACCACTCTTTTTTCTCCAAATTGTCACAAATCCCTAATGGAAACTTATATCGCCTCAACTTTCAGGGCATGAGTCCATCTTCAGAAGCAAGACCTACCTTCATAACACATATTTGGAGTATTGATTCTGTGCAACTATAGTGAAAGATTGGGGACCAACTTGGTGCCAGGGAAATAAGTTGGACGCCATTTATGGCATTTTGCATACCAATCTGCAGTTGTACGAAATATATTGCACAAAGAAGAAAAGATTAAAAAGTAAATATGGAATTTCAATCCACAAGACATACAGCATCTTCCAGAGGAAGAACATGCTCCGTGGGAGAGTCAGTATCGCATTCAGTCATTACTCCTCCAAATGATTCTTGAATTTCACCATTTTGTTTCTCGAAATCACCAATTCTACAAAATTTGTATCTAGGAAGTCTCTCAATGTCTTCCTTGGATGCTCCTTCCTGTTACCATAAAGAGGCAAATGCAAAATCAAGAAATAAATACCAAGATACTAAGACACTCAACTACAGGATATGAACAATAATCAATTCTCACTTATTTATCCTTTCCCAAGGAATAACACCGTAACAAGTCTATGGAAGTATAAAGCAGAACCACACAAATGATAGTTCTGACAGAAACTGCTAACACTTTAAGGAATCGAGATACTGGAAGAATTAAAAAAACAGAACTGCCCACCAAACTCACGCACTAATATATTGACTAACATAACTGAATCATAAATTAATGAAGCTAGGATCTTAACTTCCAATGTTTGAGAAAAAAAATAGGAAAGAGAAAAACATAAATACACGCTCGAATTATATAGAATAACCCAGCGGTAATTCTTGACCTTGCTTCTCCAATTACTCACCCCAAATTAGTGGAAAGCCATATCTGTAGAAATTTACTCTTTTCTATTTTAGAGAGGATAAAAATCAATGAAGGTGAGGAGGTGGTACAATGTAATCTGATAATGGGGATGACGGTACAGGAATAGAGAGCAAATCTAAATGTAAGTGACAGTGAAAGGAAGCTAAAATTGGTGAGGTACTAAAGTAGCAGATGGTGGAAAAAGCTAATGTAAATGCATGAATGATGAATCTATCTTTTCTCCAGATGACTTCCAAGGTAAATTGATACTGCCAACCTTTTTTCTGGTTTTAAAGTATATTTTTAAAGATTGGGGGGTGGGGTGTAAATTGTAACATAACAATATTTCATTATACACCCAGAAAATTAAGCCCTTATTTGGTCCACATTATTTCAAAAATATATTTTTCTCTTATTTTCAACCACAGAGTCTTCAATAAAATAATATTAACGCGAATCCAAAACATTTCCTTATTTTTTAACCACACATTCTCCATCAAAATACTATTCCAAAATGCATTTTGTTGAGAAAATGGGGCTCAAACAGGCTTTAATATGGATTTCAATAATTAATTGCATAGCATAATAGTAGCATTTATTTTAAGGTCAAAACAGCCAGCAATTGCCACAATGAGTGATTCCTATTCTCTATGAGCAAGCCGTCACTCTTTTTAGACTATTAAGTTTAATAATGTTGAATAAGTTGAACATGAAAAATGTCCCTGGACAGCGTAGAGTAAATTTCCAGCCAAATAATTGCACTTATTACTTATATACAAGGAAGTAAATCAACTCTAGCTACTCAAATCAAATCGTAAGAAGTCACTCAAGCATGTGCACCAATTGATACCGTCAAAACCCAAGCATGACTCCTATGCTAATCATGAGAATAGGCACAGTATGGTTCACGTAACAAACAAGGAAAGTTACTAACTCCCAAAGGGATCTTCTGCATATCAATCACAAAATCTGAACTAACAACTTTTGTTGCTAATAATCAGTTCCACACTTATTGTGGACAGACATTTCTGGTCACAGTCCCAAAAATCGAACCGTCTTCTTTCTATTATCATCTTCCTCAAGCAACATAAGGCACAGAACCAGAGGTCTGGCCAAACAAGGGAAAATTTCTAAAGCAAAATGTTAGTACGAAAGGGGTCAAAGCAACTCACTGTCACATAGTACTGCTAACACAGAAATAGTAGGTCTGCTTTTCCATTTCTAAGCTTGAGAAGATAGAAATCAGTTATCATTTTGATTTGGACAGAGCAAAAAAAGGAAAACACACAACTTTGGCAAATTCCATGAAAAAAGTGGCAATGAGAGGATTTAATGTCAAAGATAGCTCACAGTTTAAAGGATAATTTTGTACACCAATACTTTAATTATTAAGGCAAGCTATACGAGATCATTTCCTTTTACTATATTCTGAAGGTCATATTTTCAAAAAAAAAAAAAACCAACAAAAACAAGTTACCTGACCAATAGAATGGAGGCATTCAAAAAGAAAAATTAGTTACTCTTTGTTGCTGCTTGGTAGGAATTCCTCATTATATGCAAATTACTTTTAACCCCACCCCCTGGAGCATGGAAAGGAAAAAAGAAATGTTTTGAGGGAGTTAGCGCTGAAATATAAGCCCACAGGAAATATCAGTGTCTTCTTACCATGGCCAAACTCAGCTAAGACGATTTACACACATCCAAGGCGGAGTGGGATCGGGTCTTTGTTGGATGAAGTCTCACGGTTTATCCGAAGATAAATAAAAAAAGAAAAACGAAACGAGGAATTCCTTCCACACTTCCAAAGCGATTTGTCAACAGCCAATAAGCAATCAGCCGAAGCAGGTACCTGTGCAGAGGGGCCACCCAACTGCATCCTCAACACAATGCCAAGCCAGCTGGACTTAACGACAGATCTGTTTTCTAGTTTCTTTATTTTATCTAAAAACTGCTTTTAAATTCAAAGACACCACTTTGCAATAACTTTCAGCATCCTCTCAAACTTAATCCGACTATCTAGATGTGTATCTCTTGGTTCTTCTCATACACAGACCTTGTTAATGGTAGCTAGCCTTTTCAGGTTTAAAGGTGATAGGCCACCTATCAAGTGTACCTATGCTAGAAGAAACAAGAAGGATTGAGAAGCAACTAGGAGGGGCAGCAACAGAAATCTGTTACAAGGACAAGTGAGGACGAAATTAGTTAGGAAATCCTTATAAATAGAGGTAGAAGGGAGGGTAGAAAGGAGGCTTTTATTGAGTGAGTAGGGAGACCTTTAGGAGAGTTTTAGCCATCTCGAATGACTATTTGTTATTTCCTTTCTTGCTGTAATTTCTTTTAAGTCAAAAAATATATTGTTGTTCCTATGATTCTTACACAAATCTGCCCCTTTTTCCAGTCAGAACCTTATCAAATGGTATCAGAGCACGTCGATCTGTTGGCCCAGATGAAGATAGAAAGTAGAGAGGAAATCATGGAAAGGGAGATGAAGAAATTTAAAGTGGAGATGCAGCGCCTTCCCAAATTGGAAAATTTTGTGGAACACTTTACACGGAATATGGCCAAGATGATGCAGACAGTGGAGGCAACCCAGAAAATTGTGGTAGCCTTCATCCATCCGAAAACAGAGATGAGTAGAGAGGTTGAGGGAGAGGGATCCGGATGCCTTACAGAAGAACGGATTCCAACGAGCCCCTTCCGAACCAATCACTGAACACAAGATAGAGGAAAAGCTTGTGGCAGAGTCACAATGGCGATGGGTCAGGGCATACATGGGAGATCAGTGGTAGAGTTACGGCGCTCGTTGGAAGCTTTGGCTGCACCTGTGCTGGATATCACAGAGGGGGTGTTGGAGGGAACGTTTATAAATGGGCTGAAACAAGACAAAAGGGCTGAAGTCCAATTGTTATGTCCACAGGGATTGGGCCAAATCATGAATATGGCCAAAATAATTGAAGATTGCAACAACTTAAAAGCTGGAAGGGAGAATTCAGCCCAAAAGGCCATAAAATTATTTCGAGCCCCAAATCAATGGGAAGAAAAGAAAGCAGAACACTTCCCTACGACGTCCATGACGGTTGGGTTGAAATACACAGTTGGCCACCAAGGCAAAAATATACTGGAACCCAATCAATTGGTAATTTTAGGGGAACCTGAAATTGATGGCGTCGATAAGGGATAGCCCTTTAAGCTATTTTCTGATGCAATGATGCCAAGGCTGCAAGGAAAACGATTGTACCATAAGTGGTGGGAGAAGAATCCAATTGGGTAAAAGGGGCTACCAAACTTCTGAAGCCTCCTGGGAATCTGTAGCAGCCCTTAAACATCAATTCCTTGTTTCAACCTTGAGGACAAGGTTTATTTGGAACCTCAGGGTATTGATAGGCCACCTATCAAGTACACCTAAGCTAGAAGAAACAAGAAGGATTGAGAAGCAATTAGAAGGAGGGGCAGCAACAGAAATCTGTTACAAGGGCAAGTGGTGGGGAATTAGTTAGGAAATCCTTATAAATAGAGGTAGAAGGGAGGGTAGAAAGGAGGCTTTTATTGAGTAGGGAGACCTTTAGGAGAGTTTTAGCCCTCTCGAATGACTATTTGTTATTTCCTTTCTTGCTGTAATTTCTTTTAATTCAATAAATATATTGTTGTTCCTTTGATGCTTACACAAATGAGCCCTTTTTTCCGGTTAGAACCTTATCAAAGGCATACTATGATATGGTTCATATTCAATTCTAATCCTACAGATATCCATTCATATCTGAATTAATACATGCAAAATTGCCAGCTACTTTGTGGTGATATCATTGGGCTCTCCTAATTCCTGTAAAGCCAGCTGTAAATTTAGGATTTAACCAAGGCAAAGAGACATACATAGATATAGACTAGTATTTTGTTTTATGCTAGCTAATCATAATTACACCATAAAAGGTTAAACAGCTTTAACTACCTGATCTGCCACTGCATACAATATTGCAATAATACATGGTAGACAGCAGCAAACAGCAATTCCAATGACACTTGCCACTGCAACGCAGATAACAACAAAGAACACATCGAATGCCAGAAATGTAATGCAAAGCCTGCAAAACAAAATATTTGTGGGCAATGATTAAAAAAAAAATAAAATAGAATTGAGACTGAAGCAGAATTAGAGGGGATATATTTGGAAAACCAGTAAAGTTGAGGTGAGTCATGACTCAAACTTTGGCCACCAGCAGATACCCAATAGAACCCAAATAACCACCAAATGAACGAGAACACTGTATTTGCCGACTCCAGATGTTTAAAGACACTGCAAAAATTAAACTGCATGAGATCGTTATACATATCAATTTTTCTATTTCAAAATCATAAAATTACTGAATACTTTAAAGGCAATCTGAGGTCCTGTTGTTGATACAAATATAATAACTGAGGATCACTCTAGTGGGTGGAAAATGACAGGCTACAGAATTATACTTTTCAACAAGCATGGCATGTATATAATCTTTCAGTCAACGGCACATTGTGAAAGGAAATCATGAGTAAAATGGTTTTCTTTAGACAAACCTACAAGATGAAGGTCATATCATTAAATGCGATTAACTAGCCTTGCAGAAGCAATGATTATTACATTTGTTAAGCTATTGATATATCATAGCCCTGCCTTTCATGCCTCCAACACTTCAACCATTTCTTTCAGTAAATTGCACAGTCTAATCATGCAACAAGAACAATCACTTACTTTCGATACTGAATTTGCTACTGTAGTCTGCAGCTGCTATACAAGAGATCAGACTTTTAGTTGTATACCTTACCTTATACAACAACAATTTCAGCAGGATATGTCCATAGCCCAATTCAAATAGTCTGCGTATATATGTATGTGGGGTGGGTAAGTATACAATAAGTCAATTCAAGCATATACTCCCATTTCCAATCCACAACAGTAGACATTAAATGAATTACTAAGTAACCTAATATGAATATATCAATATCAATGTACGTAGCTGCGGGTAAATTATTAGCACAATAACAAAATCTACCAAAAATACCACTTTAAAACATAAAGTAATCCTATAACCAATACATTTCAAAACATGTCGACGCAAAATAACATTCAATATGCGGATGAGTGAGAAATATCTAATAGAAAAACTTAAGGTATACACATATGCAAACTTTTTACCTAGTTTCCTCGTTATCCTGCCGGCGCTCGGAATCATAATCCTCATCCTCTCCATCATCACTTTCGGAGCTAGAATTCGAGTAATTCCGACTGTACCTAACCCCATCCCTCGAGCTTCCTTCGAGATTCCGCTGCACATACCTCTTCTTATACTCCACACACACACACACCATGTGTAGCATGCACTGAAGAGCATAGCCAACAATCCATAGCCTTATAGGCATAGACGGAGACTCTTTCCTGCTCATGATCAGCACAGAAATCGAAACAATCACAAACGCTAGGTTCCATATTAGGTCCAGTACTACTATAGGCTTAGAGTATGCCCAGTCGCTCTGACGCTCCTCGAGTTGATCGGCCGCAGCCTCGCGAACTCGGACAGACGGCTCGCGCATGGTGGGGTTCCGGCTGCTGGCGCGCCGGAGGAAGCGAGCCGCAGTGCGTAGGCTCGGCGGACTGCGCAGAAAGCGGTGGCGCGTGCGAAACACATGCTCCCCCATTAACGGTGTTACATCGATGGTGGAATTGGGGCTAGATGAGGAATTGTTAGAAAACATCGTTTCAGCTGGAGAATTTCTTCGATTGAGGCATGGACTGACAGAAATTTGTAGGCAAGAGATCTGTTTGGATATATACACGATTACACGTAGTAGTGGGTGTTAGATGGAGGAAATTGAAGTAAATAACCTTTTCATTCATGTTTGTTTCTGATTGTCAAATCAATTCTCAAATCAATTCTTATTTTCAACCACATATTTTTCAATAAAATAATATTTTCCATCACATCAATACTTTTTTCTTCTTTTTCAACCACACATTTCCCATCATATCACTATTCAAAATCAATTCTTCCCCCCAAAAATCCCTACCAAACAAGCTCATAATTCCACAATGACTTTGACTAACAAATAAAATAAAATAAAATAAAATAGTAAAAATATAACTTTTGTTGAAAAAAGTCCAAAATACTCTAACTTTATCAAAGGATCTCACTCAATGATATGGGCCGGCGTCACTTGGGCCACAGCCGGCCCAGATCACTAAATTTCTAGACCGACTTAACAGCCGGCCCATATATATATTTTTTTATTTTTTAATAATTTAATATAATAAATGGTATAATAAATTAATATTTATATAATTAAATATTTTACTTAATTTAATAAAAGTAATATAATTAAATATTTTACCCATTTCATTAAAATTAATATAATTACATAAATAATTTACGTAATTCAATAATTAAATATTTTACTTAATTTAATAAATCGAATATGAAATAAATATTTATAAAATCAAATATTTAACGTAATCGGAAAAAATTATATAATTAAATAATTAATTTTAATATGATAACTACTAATATCATTAAATAAATCATTTTAATTATTAAATATTATATTTTAACATATTAGCAACTTCTTCTTTTTTTCCTTTAAATTTTATTAATAATTGAAAAAATCGAATATGAAATAAATATTTATAGAATTTAATATTTTACGTAATCGAAATTTTCCTATATAATCCAATAATTAATTTTAATTTGATAATTACTAATATCATTAAATAAATCATTTTAATTATTAATTATTATCTTTTAACGTATTAACAACATCTTTTTTTTTTTTTTGCTTTAAAATTTATTAATAATTGAATAAATCGAATATGAAATAAATATTTATAGAATTAAATATTTGACGTAATCTAAAAAAAATTATATAATTAAATAATTAATTTTAATTTGATAATTACTAATATTGTTAAATAAATCATTTTAATTATTAAATACTATATGTTAACATTTTAGCAACTTTTTTTTCCTTTAAATTTTATTAATAATTAAATAAATCGAATATGAAATAAATATTTATAGAATTTAATATTTTACGTAATCGAAATTTTTCTATATAATCCAATAATTAATTTTAATTTGATAATTACTAATATCATTAAATAAATCATTTTAATTATTAATTATTATCTTTTAACGTATTAGCAACTTCTATTTTTATTTTTATTTTGCTTTAAAATTTATTAATAATTGAATAAATCGAATATGAAATAAATATTTATAGAATTAAATATTTGACGTAATCTAAAAAAATTTATATAATTAAATAATTAATTTTAATTTTAATTTGATAATTACTAATATTATTAAATAAATCATTTTAATTATTAAATATTATATGTTAACATTTTAGCAACTTTTTTTTCCTTTAAATTTTATTAATAATTGAATAAATCGAATATGAAATAAATATTTACAGACTTAAATATTTTACGTAATTGAAAAATAATTATATAATTAAATAATTAATTTTAATTTGATAATTACTAATATCATTAAATAATTCATTTTAATTATTAAACATTATCATTTAATATATTAGAAACTTCTATTTTTTTCCTTTAAAATTTATTAATAATTGAATAAATCGAATATGAAATAAATATTTATAAAATTAAATATCTGACATAATCGAAAAAAATTTATATAATTAAATAACTAATTTTAATTTGATAATTACTAATATCATTAAATCAATCATTTTAATTATTAAATATTATATGTTAACATTTTAGCAACTTCTTTTTTTTCCCTTTAAATATTATTAATAATTGAATAAATCGACTATGAAATAAATATTTATAGAATTAAATATTTTACGTAATCAGAAAAATTTATATAATTAAATAATTAATTTTAATAATTAAATATTATCATTTAACATATTAGCAACTTCTTATTTTTTCTTTAAATGTTATTAATAATTGAATAAATCGAATATGAAATAAATATTTATACAATTAAATATTTTACGTAATCGAATCTAATCTTTCATTTTTCAAATGTAAACTAATCTTTTATTTTTCAAAATGTAATTGTTTACTCAATTTAAAAAATTCTGTTTGTTTTAATTTTGATATAAAAAACGAAAGATTAGTTTACAAATTATATTTAATTAAAGAATTTTAAATTAATTAAAATATTAAAGGGCAAAAAATAATAATTTTTTAACACATTGAAAAATAATATTTCATTTTCGTAATTATCAATTTAAAATTATTTATTTCCCTTTTTATATCAAAATTGAAACAAAAGGATTTTTTTTTAAATTACGTAAACAATCTATATTTATTTAATTACATTTGAAAAATAAAAGATTAGTTTACAAATTATATTTAATTAAAGAATTTTAAAATAATTAAAATATTGAAAGGGAAAAAAATTGCTAACACATTAAAAAATAATATTTCATTTTCTTAATTATCAATTTAAAATTATTTATTTCATTTTTTATACAAAAATTAAAACAAAAGGAAATTTTTAAATTAAGTAAACAATATATATTTATTTAATTATATTTGAAAAATGAAAGATTAGTTTACAAATTATATTTAATTAAAGAATTTTATATTAATGAAAATATTAAAAGGAAAAAAAAATAAGAATTTGTTAACACATTAAAAAATAATATTTTATTTTCATAATTATCAATTTAAAATTATTTATTTCATTTTTTATACAAAAATTAAAACGAAATGAAAATTTTAAATTAAGTAAACAATATATATTATTTTTTAACGTGTTAGCAAATTCTTATTCTTATTCTTATTCTTTTTAATATTTTTATCAGCAAATTTCTATCTTACGCGTTGTCCGTCCTCACTAAAGTGACGCAAATCAGTGTCATTTACGTTTTGTTCAACTTAAACAAATAATTCACTTTAATATCAGACATAACGTTCATATGTTGAATTGAAAATGACAAATGATCTTTGAATTGAATTTTTAGTACCATATCTTATCGAGATGAATCAACGTTTAGTTTGTTCTATATATTAAGGTACTCAAAAGTTGTGTCGAAACTCACAATGAAGATTCGAGCATGTTAAGGGTCAAATAGATATAACTAAAGATCAAAATGAGTGAAAACAAATCAATTTTCCACCGCAAAAGGATGTCCAAATTTTTAGTTGGAGATTGAAATCCATTTTTGGCATAGTAAACGTTCGAATTGAAAAAGAGCTATTTCTAGCAAAGTTGTAGACTTTTGAATTATCTTTCCAACGCCTTTTAAATCGGCTTAATTGGATATCGGAAACAAAAGTTATGATAAAAATACTCAAACAGCCTCAGCTTAACAGCCGACTTTTTCAGCTGTTACCAGCAGAGATTTCGACTGTTAACAGCGAAAATCTCGGCTGTTAACAGCTGTTAACAGCCGAAATCTCGACTGTTAACAGCTGAAAAAGTCATCGTTAATGTAAATCGAAATTTCGATTAAGCTGATTTTTTTCGGCCATTAACATCCGAATTTTCAGCTGTTTGTGCTGATTATTTTTTCGTAATAGTAGTTTTATTTGTTAACTAAAAGGGTAGTATTGTCTTTTTAACACAAACATGTTTTGTAATTGTTTTAGTCATTTAAGGGTGTTTTTGTCTTTTTATAGCAAATGGGTCATTTTGGGATTATTGTCTATTGAAAAAGTCAAAGTGGAATTAGGGACCTTTGACTAGGTTATTTTCACAAGTACCCCGTGTTAGATGGTAGTTTGGATTTGGATTAAAAAGGCGAGCTCAAAAATTACTTACATTTAGCACTCGTTTGATTTAGGGTGTATTTAATTTCGACTTTTTAAATATTTTTTGGAGATTTAAAAAAATTTAAATGTATTTTTCAAAGTATTTTGGAGGGTGGATTAAAATCTGACTTTAATGATTCTGTAAAAAGTTAAAAGTTAAAAAAGGTTCGTTGATTTTTATAGAAGACTTCAAAATTTCAAAATGAATACACAGATATTTTCAAAATCACTTTCATCAAACTCATTTTGAATACACATTCTCCAATAAAATAATCTCGTTAATTTTTTTTTTACTTTTTAATTTAACATTTTACAAAAAAAATCATTTTTCACAAATCACTAAAATATACTTTATATTTTGTGAATTTATAACTAATTGACCATACATTTGGAAAAGAGGGATAGTAAAAAAAAATAGCGTGATGAATGAGAAGTTATTTTTAGATGAGTGTAAAATAATTTGTGCATTCAGCAAAAGGATAATGATATTTTAATCAAAGAAAAACTTGAAAGACGGCAATTCTTCATGAATAATGATAATTATAGTGAAAACTATCAGTGATTACCCTACATGGCATATATACGGCAGTTTGTCATTTGGCGCATGAGACAGTAAAAAACTATCACATGAATATATCAAATAACAAATTGTCATGTATATCATACGTAAGTGTTTCGCGCGGGTAGTCGCTAACAATTAAAAAGGGATCAGACGATTGTGTAAGGAACAAACATCTTGAGACAAAGTCCTAAAAATGGGTGTTTATTGATGAAAATTACAATTGGAGATAAACAAGATACCTACAGGGAGCGCAATAATACGAGTACAAGAAAATGATGAATTAAAGTTAATCTAAGAAAAATAAATTACATATTTTCTATTTGAGAGTGATTTGTTCGGTCCTTTCTTCATTGTCTTCTTTTTTCTTTTATACTTTTTGGACAGTTTTCAACCGTTTGGAAACTGCTTGTAACCGCCCACTTTCTTCGTCATGGTCAACTTGTCAAAAACTACTGTTCATAACTATTGCCACTATGCCTCTTAATTGGGCTTCAATCTTTAGGCTACACTTTTGTATGTCAACAATTACTCCTAATATGGCAGAATTAATATCGATTATTAATTTTTGCCATATTCACCTGTGTATTTTTTAGCAACATTTGAAATTCCCAAGAGTTTCAATCATCGTTTCATTCTATTGCCTGAAAAAGTGCAACGCTTCAAACCCTTATAATCCCAAAAGACACGTCATTTCGTCGTAACATTAGCCTATCACGTCTTTACATTGTGCTTCTCCATAAAACCACTATTATCCGTCTTGCTTCCTTACTACGCTTCTCCAGAGTTCTTCACAACAACTGTACTTGACATCCAATGGCGACTTCATCATCTCTGTCCAATAACTCTTTCAGTTTTGAGGATTTCCAAAACTTCCTTACCCGATCATATGTAAATCCATCTTTCCTTTCACAAGCCAATCTAGACCTCCACGAATTTTATCTAGGTCCGTTGTTTAATGATTTGAATCTATAAAGAAGGCGGCGATGGGTCAGCTGTTCCCTTGCACTGAAGATCCTTCCTTCCTGAACTCAATGGCACTGAAGTCAATCCAAGAACTAGGTATCCGTACTTGGCCCAAAACTGACTCTACTTTCCATTTTTGGCATGCACGTTTAGTAAAACATGGCCCCACCAAAGCACTTTTTGATCGTGCAAGAATTTCAGATTTATTGGAAATTACACTCCAACCCCCAATTTATGATTCAATGCTTTTTCCAATTGCACTGAGCTTCTGGTCCTCTGAGTATAATACTTTCGTATTTCCCCTTGGCCCAATTTCCATTACTTTAAGGGATATAGGAGCCTTGGTAAACCTCCCTCCTTTGGGCGACACTATATTCCCTTGTATGTTAATTTCTAGTGTTGCCCAAAGTTTGACAAGAGAATCACTGAATCTTATTCAAGCATGCAGGGCATTTATACTGCTTATTCATGACTTCATTTAACGAGCTCAGTTGTTTGGCCATGTTGTCGTAATATGTATTACCACACTGAATAAATTTTTCCATATTATGAATGTTTCGAAGATTTACCTGCTCAACAACATCCTGTGTGAGTTCCCCGAGCAAGGCACGCATGGTTCAAGGACTCAATTCTGTCATTGGCTCGTAACGACTTTGACTACTCTGACTTCGTCCTTCTGTTCGTGGAGAAACTTGTTGCTCATCATATCTCTCGATCACAGAGTGGACTACTCCTTGACTTGCTGGTTCCTTATCCGAACTTTTATGAGGCATAACACATTTTTCTTTTTGTATCTTCAAACACCAATTGTCCCACTGGGCGTGCCAAATTGTTTTGCGCGGGTAGTCGCTAACAATTAAAAAGGGATCAGACGATTGTGTAAGGAACAAATCTCTTGAGACAAAGTCCCAAAAAGGGGTGTTTATTGATGAAGATTACAATTGAAGATAAACAGAATGCCTATAAGGGGTGCAAGCACACGAGTACAAGAAAATGATGAATTAAAGTTAATCTAAGAAAAGTAAATTTCATATTCTCTGTTTGAGAGTGATTTGTTCGGTCCCTTCTTCATTGTCTTCTTTTTTCTTTTATACTTCTTGGACATCTTTCAACCGTTTGGAAACTGCTTGTAACTGCCCAATTTCTTCGTCATGGCCAACTTGTCGAAAACTACTGTTCGTAACTATTGCCACTATACTTTTTACATAACTGCTTACCATTGAAATTCCTAGATCGTGGGGGCGTGACACGATGTACTCAAACTTTTCGAAACCGCTGCTTTAGATAACAACAAGACGTTATCTTTACTAAGATCCTGGGCGACTCAACAATTTGGGGAGATGACGGGTCCATCGCTCTGGGCGACGATAAAGCACTTAATTCGCTTAGATTCTGGGCGTTTTACAGGTTTGGGCGATGATGTTACATTGTTTGTGAGCTTCATTCCTGGACTTCTTAATTGGGCTTCATTCCTTGGGTTTCATTCTTTGGGCTACACTTTTGTATGACAACGGTAGGACAATTATCGATTGTCTTCACTATGAATAACGTTACTCATTGTTCATTAAGCATTTGAGAAAAGGGTTTTAGACAAAAAAACAATCTCAAAACAATTTTCTTACGTAAATTCAATTCAAATAAATTTTAAAATTTATTAAATTCCACATAGAAAATCAGGAGTTTTATGCAATTAAATGAAATGGGATTTTGCGTCTTGAGGTAAAATCTCTCTAAAAGCAAAAACTTGATTTTTGGCTGCTAGGCAGAATTCTAAGGGTAAAAGTGGTAATGTTGACATGAAAATGAACTCCTAAATCTTGACCTTTTAAAAGGAAAAAAAATTTAAGAAAAATCACTTAAAAAAATTTAAAAAAAAAAATAATAATAATAATCACTTGCTCCTAAGAAAGGGTTTTCAAGGCTTTGGTCCCTACCTCGTGTATATGTTGTGAAAATTTATGTACAATGGAGGGAAACGTTTGAGCCTTAACTCCTAACAATTACACAAGGGTTTAGCTAATTAGGGTTGGTGCCTTTCAAGACTAATACTTGATGGAAATGGTTTGTAATTTATAAATTTGGAAATTTTGAGCTCAAAATTAAGTCAGATTTGTACTTCGAAATTAATGGGATCATGTATAATTTTGTTTTACCCCCGCGAGATGATTATCATGATTTATTTATTTGTTTTGCATCCAAAGTTACCCACCTGAAACTAGATAAAGCGAAGAATTTGATGAAATTGTTTAACATTTATCCCATATAGGAAAACTGGTAAAAATGTTTTGTTTATATAGTGCAAGTTTAGCATTGAGGCAACTTATCACTTACTATATTTGAGTTTAATTTACAACTATAAGCTCATTGTCCCCTCCAAATTGTAAATAAGAGTCTGTTCGAAAGGTCTTTCCTCTCTGCCTAAAAGTTTTCATTGTCAAAAATGCTTTTGGCTACTTTCGAAGCTTTTGCAAAAATTTAATAGGTGATACATAAGCTCAGACAAGGATAATGGCTTTGATTGATGGAATGTCAACCGCATCATCGTTTATGGTTGTGATAGCTGAAACCTATTACCGTAGTTTCTTTTTTGTGTCGCTTGATGGGGTACCCTGTGTTCTATTGTGCAACGCAGTCGTCGGGATGGCAACGAGGAGGGTCGGGTCGGGTCGGGATTGGAGCAACCTCCCCCATCCCCTACCCCACCGGGCAATTTCCCACCCCGTTACCTATTTAAGACGGGGCGGGGTGGGGCGCTACCCCATTTATTTTTATTTTTTAAAGTTTTTGATAATTCATTTTATTGTCCACATTCATTAAAGTGAGATAATAATATATTTTTTAATTTTTATTTATTTTTAAAATTTTAAATTATTCAAATATATTTGGTAAGCAAAAACTTTTATTGTTTGTCATATTTTTTTATTAATCTTAGTTTCCATTTTCTATTAGATTTAATGGAATTTCGTAGAATTTTTTATTTAAAATATTGAATTCTAAAACAAAAATTTTAACGGGACGGGGTACCCGTTACCCCTACCTCATCCCCGACCCAAAGACCCGATTAAGCAGGTAATCTTCGCCCCGTTCGAGGTGGGCCCCGCGAATATCTGGTTTGTCATCCATATGCAGTCGCTATCTGCCCCCACATGATTTTCTAATTTTTTTTATAAAAGCCTGCTGATTTTGGAGTGTAGTTTTATTCTTTGTGATGAACCGAACAATTAGATCCTCAGAAAGTGACTTTTTTTCTAGTTGTTGCTGAAATCCTTGTGGTTTACCTTGAATATGATTTTTCTGTCCCCAATTATTAGCCCAAGAGAAGTTTAGATGATTGCTCCATCCTGAATTATACGTATTGAAGTAAGGATTGTTTTGTTACCTTTTATAATTTTGCGCATAACTAACCTCATCAGGCTGGATTGCATATATTGAGGCTAAATGACACCTTGTCGTTGAATGATATGCCTCGTAGCCCCCAGACAAATTGGTGCTAGTTGATTCACCGTGTTCACATTCTGAGCTATGTTGTCTAATTTTTTTGTTAATACTTCTATCTGGATTTTCAATGTTGTGAATAGTCTCTATTTTCCTCGACATTTTTCTTTTAGTTGATCACATAAGCTGATTTTCTGCAATTCTCTCATAAAGATCAAAGACGTTGCTATGGGCATATTTAGAAATATCTAGATTCTGACACTTTTTAAAGTAGTCGTTGAATCTCTCCCATTTTCAGATAGCTCTTGAGGTCCTTTTTCTTGAAAGAATGGATTTTATTTTTGATCCAATGGACTTGTGACGGCGATAAGAATTTCAAGGTGAATTTTTGTATCATGTCATTTCATGAAATGATGCTTCCAGGAGGTAGTAAATGTAGTCACTCTCGTGTGCCATCCTTTAAAGTATGGGGGAATAAGTGAATTCGAAAAGCGTTTCCTAACATACCTTCATGATTGATTATTTCACAAAGTTTCACAAAAGCTTGTATGTGGTCATGCAGATTTTCAGTTGGTTTTTTAGAGAACCTGATATCCTGATAATTCTTAAACAAGTTGATGACATCTAGTCGAATGTGGAAGTTGGTCTACCCAAAATGTAGGTATATAATATCTGGTTGCGCGAGAGCTGGAGCGGGAATCACATACTCTTGTACTAATACTTCATCATCTAAATGTTATTTAGATCTTAAGATTCAAAGATAGGAGCTCGATTTTGTTAAAATCTTGCATAAACTGCTAGAAAACCAAATAAAAGAGATAAGGTGTAGCTAAGAAGAATTAAAAAAAATTAAAATCCAATATAAATTAATAAATTTAAATTAAACATTTTATTCCTCGACAACAATGCCAAAAATCGTTTGGATAAATTTCGCAAGCGTACAGGATTATTGGCAAGTAATAAATGTGATGAGTTTATTATCATTCTACAATGAATAAATTCTAATTCAAGTATAATAATTTTCTATTAAATTTGAAGTATGTAACACAAAAGAGAATGATTTTTGGCTATATAAATTATTCTACCACGTATGTAAAAGCTTGATTTGTATGAAATGATTGTTTTGGTTTTTCTAATCCGCATATTATCATCTATTTCAATTCTTAACTATATAATCCAGTTTTATTCATGTATTCTCCGCAATCGATAAATATATTGTATTTAACTTTCTTTTTCAAGATAAATTAGGTCTATGCTTAGGCCATGTCTGGAGCAGTTTGTTCAACACAGAATATTGATTTTCCACCCGTTGGAGCACTATTTTCCAAATGCACGTGAGATGCAAGTCAACAATGGCTGTCGGTGGGGCCCCTTCAACGGTTATAATTTTGCTCAAAATTGGATAGAAAGCTCCAGCAAACAGGCACTTAATACAGTCCTGATCCTATTTATAGTCCAAATATGAGTAGAACATATTCAATTTCATGATTATCAATAAGATTGCACACGAGATATATTTATTTCTAATATGTATCGCTCATGTGCTAATCATGCAGTATTCTAAACTTATTGTAAGCCTCTCAATACTACAATTAGAAACTAATTATCTAACTGATGATCAAACAATTAAACATGCAATGACCATTCTTAATTAATCAAGAAAAAAAATAATTACTAAACTACTTGTCTTCAATTAAAATAAATAAATAAAATAGTTCATCTTCATGTGAGTGAAATGTTTTTAAAACCACTCAACTTATACCTTAGTCATGGACTACTCACTGAATTTCAAATCGCTTCAAAATGCTTATTGAATTTATCATGTTCGTACTCCATCCATCACTCCCAAAAATCAGTTTACTTAGTTGCTGACGTGGACGATGATTTATTGCGTGGTAACTAACGGCCGTTAAATGCGTGCCATGTCACCTGACAAATCCTTGTCACCTCAAACCGGTTCTAACACCAAAATAATTTTTCCCCAATTTCTCGTTCTCCTTCCCCCATTAGGCTTTCTGGTTTCTGCTTGCACCAGGGAATTACCTACCTTATTTATGAGTATGAGGAGAAGGTTCCCTCAATAATTGGATAGTTTTTCACCCGACGAAGAACGAGTTTAACAATATTCAAATGTTGAAGAATAAAAACGCAAAAATTACAAAGAAATCCAATGTAGGTATTTTGATATTTGTTTGCTTCACTCTTCAATAAAACAGAGTGAGGAAATTCAATGGCAATCCAAAAGATCTACATGGCAAAATCAACATAACCCAGGTCTCCAATACTTATACTCTTAGCCTCTATTGCTTGCATTGCAGTA
The DNA here is from genome assembly GCA_035079005.1 of Fraxinus americana. Taxonomy (NCBI): domain Eukaryota; kingdom Viridiplantae; phylum Streptophyta; class Magnoliopsida; order Lamiales; family Oleaceae; genus Fraxinus; species Fraxinus americana. The sequence continues at coordinate 18,995,599 of CM068714.1, forward strand.
TTCCACCTTGCTTCATTTGTAGTTTCCACAGTTGGATTCTCTTTTTCCTCTCCTAGAAGCCTAAAGAACTTGGCAAAGACAAGAATCATCGAGTTGGTGAAGAAATTTGGGGAAAATCAATTTCTCAACCACTTCTGAGTTTGATTTTGGGTAACTATTTTCGATTGAAATGTTTTCCGTTCTTTTTTTAGGTTAAAATCGCGTCCGACTTCATGTGTCAAAGATTTGTCAGGTGACATGGTACGCATTTAACGATCGTTAGTTGCCACACAAGAAAATCGACGTGCACTTCAACAACTAAGTTAACGAATTTTTGGAAGTGATGGATGGAGTACAAAATGGATCCATCATAGCATAATTTTAAATAAATTACAAGATGAATAATGAATAAATAACCCCCGGAACATGAATGAATGCAAGAGATCTTGATCTTCAATTCCAAGTCCGAAATCTTCAAGTTTTCCATATAATTAACCTTCAATTGTTGTGTTTGATCTTTCCTCTCAAAATTGTGTGAATTGACCTCTTGTTATTGATAAAATTTATGATATAAATGTGTATTAATAGGTTAGAGAGAGGTCCTAATGTGTATATCTTCTCTTGTACTTATAGGTGTCAAGATTTAAGTCAAAATTCTGCCCAAATTGGGTTTTAAAAGAGTTAGAACCAGGAAAAAAAACTACAGATTCATCTATCGGGACAAGCATTGCACGCCATCACCTTGCTGGTCGCGCACGTGTCCCTAGTGTAGATTGGCCACGAGTTTGGAAATTGGCTAGTTCACGCGTGAGTGCGGGAACCGTCCATATTTTTATCATATCATTCTCATATGGTATCTGATTGAGGTGATGACAAGTGAGTTAGAAAGCTAACTTAAATGAATATAATTGGTCACGAAAATATGTTCGTTTTGTAAATCACCGCAAGTGCACGGTTCGTTAACAAGTAATAAAGTGGAAATTGTAAAATTTCGAGTATCGTTCCCACGAGAATTGATTTAACTTGATTTCTATTATCACGACCTTAACCGAATCTATTAAACTGAATATGATTATTTTTGTGATTTTATGATGGAACTATGACTAATATGTAAATTAAACTAAAATTACGAATTAAATGCAAATATAATGGTTGAATGCAAAAGTTGAAGAAATTAATGTATGAAAAAGCGTACTAGGATCTCGAATCACCAAGCAAGTTCACTTTTAACTCATATTTCACAATTTGATAACACGATGAATTGGTTGAAGAATCAATGTTTCTAACTTATTCAACAATCTCTTTCGAGTAGAATTGAACATATTCTCACATACCATTTGACTATATTTCTATGACAAATGTAATATACAAGAATGTATAACGTTTTGTAAACACTTAAAGATTCACGTAATGCATATCGGTATATTTATATCATTTATGAACAAAACGATGATTTATACCTTATTGAGTTTATTTCTCTTCTTTCGAATGCATAAAATAAACCACCCAAACTCACACAATTATCGTACAATATAATCATGGAGGTAAGAATGTGTATATAAATCATTCAACACCCATCAAACGTGTTTGAGTATCAAATTGCAAAATAGAAATTAAAATATCACAATGCGAGGTTCATCGTTCACCTAGTACATGAAAAGTCTAGCCTAACATGGATAAAATAAAAGAACAATAAAAATAATAAAGAGAGACATCACCAAAAAACTAAGAATTAGGGTTGAAATCTTGAATCTTGAATGAAATCCCTTTTTCTCGCCCTTTTCCTTGCTCTTCAATGGTGTTTTTCTCTCTAAAAATGTGTAGCCCCTCTTTTTGGACGAAATTAGGGTTATAAAGAAGTCCTAAATGCGTTACCATAAGTGTTTGATTCAAATAAGGAAACCAGAAAATTCGCGCCCAAAATGAACCATGTGACAGCATGGTATAAACCCATGCGGCAGCATGGTTATACAAAATTTTCACTGTTCATCTCCTATAGATGCTTGTGCGACTGCAGGGACTTTTTACTGTGCGACTGTATGGTAGAAATTATTTTCCACTTGATTCACTTTGGTCCCCAAATTTGTTTCATCCACATTTTGGCATTGATTCATTCTCCTTCTTCTTCTGACATCCCATGATATCACAATGTGTTATTTAGCTCACCTCCATACTTGACTCACCATTCGGGTCATCTTTTGAATAATTTCATTTTGATCCTGTGAGTTTCATATTCTTCCATTTTGATCTTTTTTCGTTCATTTTCTCATACTCTTCATTCCATCCATCAATGTAATCCTACAAACACACATTATATCGAATTAAGCCATATTTAAACTTATATATCAACAATTTTTTATGTTTTGTGACCTAAATGAGTGTGCAAAACACACTTGTCAATAATTTTTCTAGAAGTTTCATTTTTCCAATTCAAATGTTTACTATGGGAAAAATGGATTTCAATCTGAGGCTAAAAATTTGGAATATAACTTTTACAGTTGGAATTTGATTTGCGAAATGTTTTGACTATATTTCATTAATTTGACTTTTAATTGCATCCAATTGATCTTATGTGATTTCAAATTATCATTTTGTGGTCAACTCAACTATAGAATATTTGCACTTTGGTCTCCGAACATTGAATTTCTTCCATTTTAACCAATTTTTCGTTCCTTTTGTCCAATTCCATCATTTTACATCGAGTTTTATCTAACAAACAAAATATATACATAATTAAGTCATAATTCATCAAAATTTATAACAATTATTCAACGGTTCAGATAAGTGTACAAAATACTCTTATCAAATGGTAACTACAAAAAATGTTTTTGATGTTTAAGGGGGGAATGGTCCAAGGAGAATGATTTACTAGCTCAGAATTAAATAGAAAATCATTTAGGCAATGATTGTGGTTCTTGTGGAATCTATTTGATAAAATATTAAGGGTCTGTTTGATAGCCTAGAAAATGGGTGGAAAAGGAAAATATTTTCTAACTTTAGCCAAGTAAGTGTGTTTGATAGCACAAATTTTCCTGCGAAATGTTTTCCATCTTTTTTTTATGTACAATCATTTTATGCACAAAAACTTGATTTTGTTTTCCCACCTATTTGGTGGGAAAACATTTTCCACATTTTTTTTTTATTGCAGTGGGAACAAATTCTAGATACAATGGTAAAAAAAAATTTCACTTTTATTGACAACTTCCATACAAAATAAAGTCAAACGAATGATATTCGGTATGGTAAATTTTTTTTTTTTTACAATTGGAACAAATTTTAGACCCAATGGTAGAAAAAATTATCACTTTAATGAACAAATTCCATAAAAAATGAAGCCAAATGGATACCAAACTTTCAACATTTTTCATGAAAAATTATACCAATCAAACACAATTAATTACAATTCCCAGTAACATTTTCTAGGAAAATCAATTCCCTGTAAAACATTTTCTTTCCACCCAGTTTCCACCCTTACAATCAAACGGACCCTAAAATCACATTTTCAATCGTAACTGTAAAATATTACTTTTGATGTTTATTAATGGGTATATGGTTCAAGGAGAATGATTTACTATCTGAAAAATAAGTAGAAAATTAGCCATTTATGCAATCATTGTGGTTCTTGGAGGAATCTATGATTTGATTAAAATTTAGACAACATTTTTACAGGGTTGAATATGTTCTCATTTATGTACACGTTCATTTTAGGACTCAATTGTTGCTAAATTGCAATATAGCTTGTATATGAGTAAAGCACAGAATCTCTCTGTGGTCATGGACGTTAGTGGAATTTTGGAACGTGGCAGAACCACGAGGTTTAGTCAATTGAGTCCATGTATCAGAATGATCTTAAGATAATATTATGTGAACTCTTGCTTATGGGTCCCAAAGTAGTTCCACTACATAGGCATATAAATAGAATTCAGTGGCGCACTGCATATTGTAAGCAAGATCTATTCATTGTTAGTATGGTAACTCAGAAAGAGGTAAATCGTGAATATTGTTGCAAATTGCAATTGCTTGTCTTGTGTCGTGCCGAATGAGAAGGGGCATATTAACAAAGATGCCACCATCACACCATAGGTGGTGGTCGAGTACTCAACCGCCATATCACCTTAAGCTTCTACAAGGCCCAGTTATGAGATAATGTAAACTATCTATTTGTAGCCTTCATGTGATTCATGATACAAAACGTTCAAGTATGCTTTTCCTGTTGTTCATTATTGTCAAGTTTGGTCATGAAGTTGATGTATTTGATAGATTGCAGAACATGAAAAGACAAATGCACGTGGCGGTTGATTAGAAAGTGTGAGGTGGATTACTTAAATCCACTTGGCACATGATTTTTGGCCTTGAGTGTGAGGTGGATTACTTAAATCTACTTGACACATGATTATCTAGTCATATCACTTGTTCATTGGTTTTGAATTTGAATTCAAATGGTTTTGGCTCTATAATTACACGTGTATTCACTTGAACTTGGCAAAATAAAACAGAGAGCGTAGAGAACAACCGAATATTTCGCTTGGATGCCATTCTTTGCCACCAAATGGGCCTTAGGTATTGTTGATCAGCAAACAACTGAATATTTCGCTTCACTTTTGTTTTTCTTCTGCTGGGAACTTCCAATGAGGCTTCTTTCATATTGCTGTTCATTATTTGATACCACAATGCATATTGATATTACACTTCTGGGGTTATTTATGTGTTATTCCAAACCTTTTTTCTAGCTTGATGCTCCTTTTGTTTGAGCCTTTTTCCTTCATTTATTGCGGCGTTGTCCTTGTAGTTATAAAGATAAATACAAAGAACTCGAGTGATTTAGAATGATCAATACCTATAACTTTTCGATCTGTTCAGACTATATGCAATAGCCGACTTACTCGATTATTATGCTAGACGTGCTGTGGTTGGATTGGCAAATAGGAAGTTGGGTAGCAGCTGGTAAATTGTAGGAAGTCAATAGTTATGGTGCAAATTGGCAACGCTGCTTCGGAATGCAAACTTTAGAAATTCTTATAACATTAATTTTTCCATTTGTTTTCTTCGATTGCATATTCATCAAATGTCATACGTATGATAATTATTCTATTATCTTGAGAAGGTTGGAGCACAATAAACAAATCTTGATTTGGGCTTTAATGTGTGATCCTCTTTTTTTTTTAAGTGTTGTTATCTTTTCCCAAATTGGTTTCAGAATTTGCTTAATTTGGTCTTTTAAATTTTTCAATGATCTTATATATTTTAGTTTCAGTGATTTCTCACTTTTTGTTCTTTTGGTTCGCATTGCAGCTATTGTTTGATTTTGGTATGTGAAACATATTGAAATTCATTTCCTCTGATGAAAAGACTTGATTTTGTTATCGGGGCTTTCTTTTTTTACTTGGAAATTTGAAGCAAAGTTCACCATCGGGCAATTTTTTGGGGTCGGCCATAAAAATGTTGAGGCCCCGGTCAATAAATTATTATGAGACTGTCTAAAGATAATTTTTTACAAGCACAACAATCTCTTTAGCATCACCATGGTTCATTCAAACACAATTTCGCTTGATGAGAAACGTTATCCATAATCAATTCTTTTGCATTCAAGAAACAAAATACTAAAAGCTTCTGAAAATCAGTGACATATAATGATGGTAACTACCATTTATTGTCCAAATATTTATATGTAAAAAGTAGAAAAAAAAATTCAAAATTAGCAATCAAATCTGAAAAATAAGAATTCACCCTGAATAATTTTAAAAAAAAATTAAAAAAATCATTATTTTCACTACTACATCTTCAAAATAATATTTAATCCAAGAAAATTTAACAAATTTCCTATACTATCTTTCCCAATTTTTTATTTTTTTAAATGTCACTACTGAGCTTTTAAATTTTCTGAGGCTCCACACATATTGAGGCCCAAGACCACTGCCTATGTAGCCTTAGGCCAGGATCGAGTCTGCTTAAACTAATGGGTTTGACTTCAATCAGACATTTTTCTGCTGCTTGAAAAGATTAAATAAATATTACCTGAATCTGTAATTGCCAAAATCTTATTTGTTAGAATTCGAACAAAAATTATGTATGTTGATATCACTAGTTATGAATAAAAAAAAAAAGATTATATTGCACAATATGAAGCAGCAATCACAACACAAGAACAACTCAAAGAAAATTGGTGGAGGAATGAAAAATTTATTAATAATAGAGAAAGAATAAAAAATATTGTGTTTCTAATACAATTCTAACTCTCTCAAAACTATATGAAAGTCAAAAATCATGTTGACTATATATAGAACCCAAAAAAATATGTTATGGTTGGAAAGAAGATAAAAAATGCGTCAAAAGAAAGAAACAAAATTTTCCTTGAAAATATATGCCACTTGAGCACCAGGCAGGCTTCAAGGTTCTAGTGGTTATTTTACGACGCTGCTCGAATGCCATAGCTAGCGGCTAGCTAGTGAAATTGGTACCACTATCAGGTATGCTTTCGATTTAGAGTGTGTATTAATTCAATATAACTATTAAAAAATTTTGAAACGGGAGGTGGGCCAAATAATTTATAATTATGACTCTAGCCTTCCAATTTCAAAACATGTGTTGGATAATGTGATTAATTTGAATTCTTGTGTCATGCTTCATAATCTAAATTATGCATTTTCTTTATTTTAAATTAGCACCTGTTTATTTTATAGTGATAACAGTCATGGAAAGATTTTATAAAAGAAAATCTCTTGTGAAGGATAAATTGCGTAATCGGATTGGAGATGAGTGAATGAATGATAGCTTTATTGCTTATGTGGAGAAAGATATATTTTTAAAGATTGTGATTATATAAAGATATCAAAGTATGAAAAATCATAAAAAACAAATGTAAGGTATTTCATTTATAGTATAATGTTTGTATTATAATGTTATTTTTTATACATTTACTAATATCGCCCCTGACAACATGGGTGTTGACCTATGGTTGATTATAACAAACAAGCTATTTTATTTACTAGTATTTGATTTTGAGTGATGATAGTTCAATGTTAAACTCGATCAAGAATTGCCAAATGAACACTGTAGCGACCCGAATTTTAAAATGCAAATTTTATAACTTAAATTATGTTGCTACGACATTTCTGCCAAATTTTAGAATTTATTTTACGTCCATCGAGTCGTCTAGCAAAACATCTAAAATAAGAATTCAAAACGATTTTTAATCTTAAAAATTCAATATTTTTATCGGATCGAATTTTACACTCAACATCTATTTTAAATTTATCTTGATCCAAATATTCTTCTTTGGCCAAAGTTTGAGCCCATTGCCAGCCTAAATTCTGGAGCATAAGTTTGTAGGGCTTAATAGTATCAAACCTAAAATCTAATCAATTTCATCTACAAAAATATTTCATTCTCACGGTTGTAACTTAACAAGAATCTGGGCATTCCACTAGATAAATTCTTCAACATTGGAACAATTATTTTTCTCTAATTTCATCATCATCATCATCTTCTAATCCATGTAACGCTGCAACAGTTCTTCTTTCCTGCAAATTTCAAGATGCAATTTAGAACTACTAAATCACTATCGACAAATTAGGGCAGGTAACTATTTCGAAAATAATTTTTAGTTTATTTGGAATTATACAATCTCTGTTTCCTTCACAGTATATTAATAAATGAAAAAAAAATGCAGAAAACGAAATCCGTGAGTTTAATCTCGTACTCCATTCGGTTCAATCGCAATTCCAATTTTTGCTCCCCATACCTTGCTCTTGCCATTAGATTTCTTCCTCCGGCCTCAATTTCGGTTGGAAATCATCAAAATTTCAAAACCCAATTTGGACCCCAAGTTTGATTTCAAAACTTGCACTCTTCTCTGCATGGGAATGGGTTTGGAATGGGGGTTGGGTATTAAATATCAAAATTCACTTTTTAAATCCCCAAGTTTTATCAAAAGTTTAAGTTAGTCACCTATTTGATTTTTATTCTTTTACAATCCCTAAAGTTTATGTATCCTTCAAATTAAATATAGAATATTTTCTAATTTTATCATATTGACCATAAACATTCTAATTTTGATAATTAGACCCCAAATATTTAAAGAATTATCAAATTATTCATTTTCTTTACTTTTAAAAAGTTCAATCAAGTCCCTAAAAGTTTTAAAGTATTAATTAGGACTTAGTATTCTAAATTATATTAATTTTGTTCTTGCTAGAAGAGGTCGCGGGAAAAGTTTAAAGCACGGTAACATCACATCCGTTCAATTTCAAGAAAATTTTCAAGACTTTGAGGTAGGGTTTACATTTAAGCAATTGTCATTATTTTGTCCATGTTAATTCTTGATATGTGATTTTTTATTGTGATATAATGCTTATACATATGAAAATGTTGTCAGGGACCGTAAATAGGTCTGAAGTCGAAAGTGGGTCCTTGGGGTTGTCCAATAGTGCAAAATTTATTAAGCGCTAATAACATATTGTCAAGGATCGTAAATAGGTCCCGGATCGTAATTGGGTCTTTGGGGATGTCCCACAGTACATATTTCTACGGTATGTTGTATTGGTATTATATTCAAATTTTGATTTCATGTTTAGATTTAACTTGGACTGATTGTTGTTTTCTCCATTGAGTATAATTTGTTATACTCAACCCAATATTTTCCACCCTTTCAGGTTAAGGAGCTGGGCAAGGCAAGGCAAGGCAATGAGTGGGGCAATCTTGATTAAATAATAGACCATTTAATTTATAAATTTTTGAAACAAGTACTTTAATAGTTGGTTTCCATTTTGTCAACTAAATCTTAAGTTTTAGTATTTTTGCGAATTTTGACACTTTGCTTATTATATTCAGTATTGACACTTGAATTTGAGCAAATTATTCAAATGACGTTTCCGCATTTATTTCTAATCTACTATAGTTGAGAAGGAAAAAAAGTATTTACGCATTTTGGCATTTTTTGAGAATGCTTATTTACAGGATATTTCAACTTAAGTAACGTCTTGAGTTAAGATAAATTTGGGGTGTTACAATGTGGTATCAGAGCCTGGTTGCCAGCCTAAAATCGGGAACTAAATGCTATGCAGGACAAAGTGCTACGCCATAGGGCGGGAGCCCCTTTTTGAATCCGTAGGAGCCACATCTAGAATCCCAACACCTGGCAACGGATCTTCAGATGGATCAAACGCGACGAGGATGTCGCGAGTCTAACAGGGGGTGATTGTAATACCCAGACCAGGAAAGTTTAAAAAGATTTGATATGTACTACTCATACCAACAAGGTGCATCTTCTTTTCCGGAAGTCCATCGTTAGAAACTCTACAATTAAGCGTGCTTGGCTTGGAGCAATTCTATGATGGGTGACCAACTGAGAAATTTTCTTGGGGAGCGTGTGAGTGGGGATAAAGCATGCTGAAAAGACCTATGTTGGTACGGTGAGGACAGTACGTCGTCGATCTAACGGTCGGGACAACCCGTTAAGTGGGACCCGGGTCGTTACAAACACATCATAAATCGGACTCGAAATGAAGATCAAAGTGAAAGTTAGCATTCGAGACGATAGCTATTTGCATGCGACGATCAAATTGAAACTTGAAGATTCGCAAAAGACACAAATCAAGATATAAGCCAAAAGAACAACAAGTCAAGACGATTAATCATTGTACATTTATATGTAAAGGTATTAACTCGTCAATCTTTAGCAAGTGCATAAAGCTCAAATTACTTTCATAATCCATCACTTGCATAAAAATGCTTTTGACTCATAATATGAAATAAGTTTTGGAAAAAACATTTTCTAAAAAAAAAAAAGAAAAATTTGGTCAACCGAAAATTTTCGGTCAACCGAAATTCTAACGGTTTGATTTCCAACGGCTATATTTGGTCAACCGAAAATTTTCGATCGACCGAAAGTGATCAACCGAAAGTTCCTGCAGCCTCCTCTTTTGCTCTATAAAATTATAAATACCCATCTCTTTTGTATTCAACTAAAAGATTTTATAAGAGCAATTTAGATAGTATATTTATTGAAAATCATTGAGTTTACTTGATTATAAATTCTATTTCATTTATTACAAAGAATTTCTTGATTGATCAAATTAATTTTCATCTATCTCATCAAGAATTCTTTTTGCAAAGAAATTTTCACAATCTTATCTTTTATTCATTCTTGATAGAAGTTTTCTTTACCAATACTTTTATTAAAGTGTAAATCTCTCTTCATACTTAATTTGTATTATTTGTTAAGAGAGATCATATGTTGAAAACTTTGATATAAAGAATCTCTTGATTGATCAAAACTAGTTTCATCTATTTCATCAAGAATTCTATTTTACAAAGAAAAATTTCAATCTTATCTCTTTCAATTCTTGATAAAGGTTTTCTTTGTCTAAATTTATATTGAAGTATAAATCTCTCTTCATACTTAACTTGTATTATTTGTTAAGAGAGATCATATGTTGAAAATTTTGATACAAGATACAAACTATTTCATTATCCATCATTTATCAAAGTTTACAACAAAAACACTTGAGTTTTATTATTTACTATCTATTGAAGTGTTTTCCTAACTCTCTAATACTTAACTTGATTATATCATTGGTTAAGAGAGTTTCTTCAATTGTAAAATTATCGCTTTTTTGACGATTTTTAGAGACTTGTGAAAACTCGATTCTAAGGATAGGTGCTCCTTGTTGTAAATTACTTAAAGATAAGTGCTCCTTATTGTAAGTCACTTAAAGGTAGGTACTCCTTGTTGTAAGTCACCTAGGATCAGTGTTCTAAAATGCGAAAAAACGCGCCATGTACGCGCGCCTAAGCGCGAAGCGTTTCGGAAACGCATCGCATTGGAGACATGCGTGTAATAACGCGGTCAATTTTTTTCGTTCACCATCTAGGAACCCCTTAGCAGGCCCAAAACGTCAAGCAACTTTAAAAAATAAACCTTTCAACAACTCTACTAATGGGCTCGTCCAACGACAAGCCCAATTCATGGGTTGAGACGTTGAGTGGTGCACTTTTTATAAAGGATTATTCTCCCACTGATTAAGTCTACATCCGATGTGGGATAGATTTTTTAACCTATAGCTGCGTCCCTCCTTTGCTTTCAAAGGTAAGGTTTTCTCTCAAGTTTTCCTCTAAAGATCCAGTTCTCTCCTCTTGGTTTTCTGTCTGTAGAGGTGGCGGGGATGGGCGCTGCCGTAGGGGAAGGTTGGAACAGCAATATGGGCCATTGTCAAGGGCTTTGGGAAGGAATCTAAAGCTTCTTTCTCAACGGTGGGAACAGAAACGGACCCAGCAGGCTCCGCCGGACCGCCAGGGTGAATCGAGCTTGATCGTTAGTGGTGGTGATGAGGTGAATGTCAACATTCGCTGCTCAAATGGCTCTAAATTCTCTATGCGGACGAGGCTTGAGTCAACGGTGCAGGAATTCAAGGCTGTGCTGGCTCAGAGTTGTGATGTGCCGGCTGAACAACAATGTTTGATATACAAAGGTCTGATCTTATACTATTTACCAGTTAATTGGGCGATTTTGATAGTGGGTTTTCATGTAAACATTATTTTGATTATCTGGGTTTTGCTTATAGTTGTGTTTAATCAGTGGAATTGGAGCTGGTGTATTCAATTATCCGTTTACTGGAGTCCATTGGGGTACAGGAAATTGGGATTTGCATTATACTGGAAATTGATTATTGGATTCTGTTCAATATTTGGTATTTTCGCGGTATGGGTTGAATTTGGATGAATTGTATGGGTTGAATTTTTTTGTTACTTTGCAACGCAATTAATAATATTCTAAAGACAATTTTTGTTGAGTACATTGTGGATTTGGGATGGAGTTCATGAAGTATTATTGAAATCTATAGGTTGTTAATGCTATGGTTGAAATGGCAAAATTTGATTAATTTGGATACTGATGAAATGGGGTTGATAGGAGAGGGTCGAGTGGGGTTGAGGATGATGGGCTCGAGATCGCGAAGCTTGGGATTTTGCAAGAGATCATCAAAACAAGATAGCCTTGCTATTGTTAGTTTTGATGAGAACTTGGGGCCGAATGGTATTTCACGAGTAGTTGAGGATGATATGGGTTGTGATGACAGCTTCCATGACCAGCATATGAATGGAAATGGTTCAGAAAGAAGATGTATCTGATTTGGTTGTGAGGCAGATAGGTGTTGGACGAATAGCTGCTAGAATGAGCGAGGATGAGGTTTCTAATGAAATTCGGAAAATATGGTGTGAATGGATGGTGAGTAAAGATTCTGCCAATGAGGATCTTGACTTGTTTAATATGAAGTATATCCATCTTTTTCTGCAGCTACGTGTTTAATATCTTTTGCAATATCAACTGGTCTGTTTTGTGGCCTTGGTATTTGTTAGTTTGATTCCTTCCCTTTAATATACCCAGTCAGTGCTCACAATTCTGTAAACTGGTGCATATATTTTGGCAGGCTGTACTTTTAAGTTTGATGAGCATTGCATTAACCATTCATCTTTTTTTGTCCCTTGGAATTTCTGCATTTTGAGTCGTTATGCTGGCCTTTAGGTTTTGAAATTTGGTGACATCATATGTTTTGTTTTTATCTCAGTTCTTGGATTAAAAAAAAATCTATTTTTTTATAAAAAAATCTATTTATTGTCTTAAAAATAATTAAAATAATATTAAAAATACGAAACGCATTATGACGCTTATTCTTCGCATTGACACGCCTAAACTTGTGATTCTTGATTCTCGACGTCGACGCATCGCAACGCATTACGCATTTTAGAACATTGCCTAGGATAAGTGCTCATTGTTGTAAGTCACTTAAGAATTGATACTCCTTGTTGTAAGTTACCATTATAGTGCATTTAGCTTTGCTCGTGACGGAGAGATTGGTAATGGGGACGTAGAACACATCGTGTATCGAACCTCATTAAATTGATTTGTTATCTTTACATTATCGCACTTTACTTTACATTGTCATTTATATTGTATTATATTCATAATTGAATTAAGTTATCGAATTTGCATATTTAATTCTAGTATTATATTTTGCATTCATATCTTGTGTATTGTATTGTTTTGAAACTAAGTGTTGAAAAAGTTTCAAAAACCAATTCACATCCCTCTTGGTTAGTTATTCTTGGATTAACAATGGGCACCTTTACAAACCTTCACAGCTCCACCTTCACCAGTAAACTTGTACCCTTTTGAATAAAGAGTAGTCAAGGAGATAAGATTTTTCTTCAAATCTAGAACGTGTCTCACTACATCAAGTGTTCTAACTGTCTCATCCAACATTTTAAGTCTTGACCCTTCCAATAGCAGTTACCTTACAAGGTGCGATGTTACCCATGACTACAATATATTTTGAAACTTCTTCACATGTTGTAACAAATCACAATTGAAACATATATGAAAAGTGCAAGCTCTATCAAAAATTCAATTCTCGTCAGATTTGGAATCACCGTCAGAAATAATCAAAAGTTCTCCATCACTCAAATAGTTCTCTACAACATTAGCTTTGCCCGAAGCACCTAGTTGCTTTCCCTTATGATTTGTAGCCAATTTTTCTTTATTTTGCATTGTAGCAATCCTTATTAATGTGTCTCTTCTTCTTACAATAGTTACAAGCTTTATTAACAAAGTTAGACTTCGAATTGTCCCTCTCATAACCGCCTGAACAACAAGGTCTTCTCCTTGAATCCAAATCCAACAAAATGCTACATTTTCTCCTTTGAAAATAAAGTGTTATAAATTTCTTCAATTGTAAGAGTATCACGTTTGGATAATATTGTATCGCTAAACAACATGTATGAAGTGGGCAACGAACACAACAAAATTAACCCCAAATCTTCTTCACCATACTCAACCTCCAAAGTTTCCAAATTAGCAACAATTTCTTTAGAAATAGCAATGTGATTTTCTAAGGATATACCTTCTGTCATACGGTGAGAATACAGACATTGTTTTAGGTGCAATTTGCTAGTTAGACTCTTAGTCATGTACAACTCAAGAACAATCAAAGAAAATTGGTAGAGGAATTGATAATTCATTAACAAAATGGAGAAAGAATAATATTGTGTTTCTAATACAATTCTATCTCTCTTAAAGCCATATGAAAGCCAAGAATCACGTGGATTATATGTAAAACCCAAAAGAATAAGTTATGGTTGGAAAGAACGTAAAAAATCACGTCAAGAGAAGGAAACAAAATTTTCTCGGATATATATATGCCTCTCGAGCGTTAGGTGAGCACCAATGTTTTACTGATTATTTGACACCGCCGCTCGAGCGTTATAGCTAGCGGCTGCTAGCTAAATTGAGATAACCTTTTCTCCCCGATTCATTATTTGATCCCTTCAAGACCACTTCAATCAAAATTCCAATATCCACTAAAATTTGGGTCAAACTACAACATTATTTATGCCCTTTGGTTTGGTCAAGTATTGAAGGGTAGGAAGAATGCACGGACTATCTGGTTCCTTCGCACTGTGTGCTCAAGAAAACTGGTTTTGACATTGGTGAATTATCATCGGCTGGAGCATTGTGAAAAAATTAAGATTGACCGAATCGAACATTTAGATCCAACAACAATTTAGATGTGTATAATGCGGAATTAAAATAATCAATAAAAAGCAATAAGTCGCTTATTTATTATTTATAGATGATTAAATTTAATTTTTAATTAAAACTTCAGTGTCAATCATGTAATATAAATCAAAAGCAAAACGAAGGAAAATCTCTTTTAAGAACTCTTCACAAGTGTCAAAAACCTCCTTAACAAACTTTGTCAAAATGATCCACTTTTATGCATTCCTTTCTAGACAATTTTGACAATATTAATTTGTATATTCAAGTAAAATATGTTGCTAACTTTTCAAGACCGGGTGAAGTGCTCGAAGTCCGAGTCCGATAAAATCATCAGCTCGTGTGTAGTCACTTTTTAATACAGCAATTTTGTTATATTTATTTGTCCTTTTAAGATTCGATTCGAAGTAGATTGTCTGTGCCTTCACTTTCATTGTTGTTTATGAAAGATGTGAAAAGTAGATTCAAGTTTGGCTGCTTTATTAAAGTTCCAGATTTTGATATGCATTCCTCTAATAGCTGTGTGTAAATAGTATGTTGCTTATATGATTCTAAATTACTCTTGCAATTTAAAAAAATACCATATTCATAGACGACTCTTGCGTGGATAGGGTTTAAATCATGTTCTGCTAAAGCTTAAAAGTTACTTCTAAATAATTCTTTTTGCCAAACATGAATCATAGCTAAATTACCAGATATGAATATAATGAAATCATATTGCTAAAAACCCAGAAGTTTTACAAACCTCGTTCATCTATATCTGCAGACATGCAACAAATTTGTTGAAACTGCCCATACCCCGTTTTTTTTTTTTTTTGTCTTTTCACTTCATTTGACATGTACATGAAGAAAATCATTGCCAATTTCTCTAAAACCTATTTTTTTGGTCATGCATTATGGAGGAAAGGCCAAGTGAAGCATCTTGCGTGCTTTCAGTGTGCAAATAATCGGCCAAAAACCCATTTACAAAACTTATAGAATGCCGGTTTTCTAAGAAAAGTCTACTTCTTGGCATGCTCGGGAATGAGACGTTGTCGGAGTTCGGGCGACGCACCAGCTAGTTCTGGAAGAGTAAATAGAATAATTCAACATAGGAAACATAAAATCTAACAAATATGTAATATGGGAAAATCAGTGTTCACCTTGAGCTGTAAAATTGAACAAAGGAGGTAGTGGTCGCTCGTTTGGCAAGCTTGCATTAGGTTCTCTCAAAGCATCAAAGAACGGGTGTGCACAAGCCTCCAACTAAAAATTAACGCAAATAATCAATACATGAGCTGAAAGACTCAGTGAAGAATTCATAACTGGAAAGAAAATAAAAATGAAAGACTTATAGCATGTTTGGCTTAATTAAAACGTTTTATAAGTAAATTTTTAAAAAATTACTTTTCACTGGTGTAAGCTTAGACAAACATGCTCTTACTAATAAATAATAAGCATAACTTACTGCAGTGCAACGTAAAGTCGGTGAATACTGGAGCAGCCTTGACACTAGATCCACTGCTTCTGGTGGCATTCTCTTGTTAAATATCTACAAAACATAACTTCAGTTAGATTTACCTATTGTCTTATCTTTGGATTTTCGTTTTAGATTCCAGCAAAATAACTAAAAAGAGAATGAACAAAAGAGAAGGAACTGTGAGTAATGATGAGTTCTCGACAAACCTTGTGCCACGGGTGAGCTTTGATGTGAGGAAACTTAAACTCACTGTAATTGGGATTCATGCACTTGATTTCCTCTCTGGTTGGCGTCCCCAAAACCTAATAGATGTAAACAATGGATAAAGGCGAAACTTAGAGACACTCAATAAAGGCTCATACCAGATGCAATGAAGTTGAAGAGTACATAATACTTTACCTTTATAATTTCAACTAGCTGATCAACGCTGCTTTCTCCAGGAAATAGAGGCTGCAAAAGTTCAAGCAATGAGTCAGAGACAATGTTTTAAAAACTGATCAGGGCATTGACCTGAAAAAGGATAAGAGTCGAACTGTTGTCGAACCGAATGTCAAAATTAAATAAATACACACACAAACAAACAATAAAATATTATAACAACAATTTTTTTAAAAAAAATTAGCAATACTAATTCAAAGCAAATATAAATCCATGTTTGTCAATTAGATTTATTATCCTATAATTTATTTGATTTTGGGCCTGTCAATGCAATTGAGACCAATCATGACAGTTGAAAAATTTTGTTAAAAAAAAAAAACTTATAACAGGTAAAAAACCGTGACCGGTTTTTCGGTTCATGGTTAACTGGCCAATTCATTGGTTTATTCACCGATTTCTTCTTTTTCGGTCAATATATTATGACCGGACCAAATTTGTAGCCGATTCCCAGCTGAACATGTCGATTCGGTCCGATTTTCATAACATTGGTCAGAACTAGGCATGTACTATGTTCCTCCCAAACTTAGAATAAAAAAGTACAAAATAAAGACGCAAGATATCCTCTCAAAGAAAAATTATAAATTAGACTTTGATGAGATGAAAGAATAAATTATTCGACGGCAAAAACACATCAAAGATACCCCACTATGAGAAGCCCCAAATGCATCTAAAGAAAAAGTAGAAGTATATATTCTACAGAAGTACAGACTATAAACTTTCTATACAAATAAGTTTTTGCGCCAAAAAAAAAGTGAACTCTGAATGCTTGGAAAAAAGATAAAAGTTACTCTTAGGCTTAGGCTTAGGTAAACATGCTTAAAGCAGAGGATCACCGATGATTGATTTAAACGAAGCCATGTATACACTAACCTGGCCTATAAGTAGCTCGGCCATTACACAACCAACAGACCACATATCAATTGCAGTTGTATACTCCGTAGCTCCAAAAATCAGTTCTGGAGCCCTATAATACCGAGAGCAAATGTATGATATGTTTGGTTCACCGGGTACCTATAACAGCACAAGGGTTATCTCAATGATTCCATATGTTTGGGACTTTTAATAACTTCTGCAGAAATAGTACATACCAACATCTTTGCACTCCCAAAATCACAAAGCTTTAGCTGATGTGTGTGAGGATTGACCTGTAAAAGACATTATTTCTTAACCTTCCAAACTTCAAAGAAAATTTATGTTTAAATTATAAGAAAGAAATTAAATAAGAGAGAAAAAGCTAAAGTAATAATATGGGAACTAAACAATGCAGATTCAAAATCATACCAATAGATTCTGCGGTTTAATATCACGGTGGCATACACCAATAACGTTATGTATGTAATTTAGCGAACGGCATATCTGCAAACACCAATAATGTTATTGTGTAATGAAATGCTCAAAGCCCGAAGCTAGACAAGAAAAGACAATTTATGCATTGAATCATTAACAGCTCGAAACTTACCTGGTATGTATATAACTGCACATATAAAATGGGCATATATTGGTTCACTCTGCTATAGTTCCTTGAAGCTCTATAGACAGTTTCGGACACATATTCCAATACAAGATTAAGGTACACCTCATTCTTCTCGGTGGTAGAATAGAAACAATGTTTCAATTGAACAACATTAGGATGGTCAAATAAGCGCATAATCTGGAGTTCTCTGTTCTTATACCTCCTATCCTGCAGAACCTTCTTTATAGCAACGGGTTCTCCCGTTTCGAGGCATTTCGCCTGTAGCGTACAATTAAAAAGAAAGGAAATTGAAAGTTAGTCTATCTTATTTGTCCTTTTATATAAAAGTTATGATCCTCCAACTCCATTCATAAGACACTATGAGCATGTTTGGCTAAGCTCAACATTTTTACTTAGAGCATGTTTGAGAGTGATTAAAATCCAATTAAAATTAAAAATATAGCCGTTATTGGGTCTCTCTCGTCTAATAAAAGTCAACAATAACGACTAGTTTTTCAATTTTAATACGATTTTAATCTCTACCAAACAAACACGCCCTTAATTTAAGGTACGACTTACGTCCCAAGTAACCAACTTTTTTTAATTGAAAAGTAAGTTATCCAAACAAGTATGGAAACAACCCTTAACTTATGTTTAAGCTTAGTCAAACTTGCTCTAATCACATTGCTCCTTACTAGTTTATACCTGATATACAACTCCAAAGGAACCTGAACCAACAACGCGCTCTGCCATATAAGACATTGTCTGGGGATAATAAAAGAAATTAATTTTTAATTTTAACATCATCAAATAACATATGAAAATGGGGATTTTTTTTTTTTTTTTATATCAAAAAAACAGAAATCAAAAGGAGCAAATCCATAATAATATACCCCAAATGTTGCAACATTCAAAATAAAGCCAAATCACCTGTTTAGGTTGTCCATTCCGACCTCCTATTGACGTCACAATTATCTGACCTGTTTCAGTTCCATTGCCACTGACAACAGTGGGCTCCATGTCCTGCATGCAAAGTTCATTATAAGCAAAAAAAAAAATATAGAGCTTAAAATTTTCAGTAGCAGGTTACACATGTTACTCTTTCTAATTTGAGAAATGGGAAAGGGTAAAAATTTATAATGAAATAAAGAAAAAAAAAAATCGGCATTGAACCTTTACGTTATCCTCGTGGTCATCAGCTTTATCATCTTTAATTTTCATTTCATGCATTTCTTTGGGAAGCTCATTGTAGTCAGACTTATCAGGTCTGCCATGCACTTCAGATGTGTTTGAAACAGTTTCCAATGATTTCAAAGCCGTATTCTGCTCTGGAGCTCTCAAAGAATTTTCCTCAGATTGTACTTCACAGGCAACCCTTGTATCTATTTCTTGCTCAACCTTCACCCGTTTTGTGCCAGAATCCCCACCCTGTAGCAAATGGAACAAAATTTAGCTGAAGACTACAAAAGGGAAAGAAAATGAAAGAAATGAATTTCTTGGACAGTAGAACTCCAAAAGCGATAAATGAAATATCGTACTCCAAATGGGTCAAGAAGTGAAATTTTACCCACCCCACACACACGGTAAAAATATCTAGTTGCCCTTAATTGCCAAGAAATAAGGCCAGTAAGACCAAAAGTTTATGCGTTTGCCTTTTTCAGAAGTTTCATGAAAAATTATTTATAGTCTATTTGGAGCCCGAAAAAGGAAAATTTTGAATCAGTGGTAGCACAAGAGAGAGCTCGCTACATATGACAAACAGGAGAGCAAGTATCAAAATTACAAATTATTGGCAGATTTAAGAAAAAAATTTTTTATAAATACAAGCCTCGCAAGATAATAACTTTTAACAAATAATGAACCTAGGCCTCAGTACACTCTAATTAACACAACATATATGGACGAGAATGGTAGGATAGCACGATAGGCACAGCATAACTGATAGCAAGATTAGCTTCTGATACTCATAAAGAGAGTTTTCTTTTTGTGTCAACTTGCCTCGTTTCACATATTCATGTTTCTTATTTCCTCTTATCATAATTTGAAACTTTCACTTCCAATTATAAATGCAGTAAATTATAGAATCCCTATACAGAAACTAACACTTAAATCTACTGTCCTTTTTTATTGTTATTTTTATGGTTAAATCTTTAATCTGCCCAGCCCAAATTTATATCCAATCAGGGAATGTGTTTTAATCAGTGATATCATCGGAAATATGTGGTTAAAAAATAAGGAAAAGTTATTGACGTGAGGGAAAATATTATTTTATTGAAGAAGTTGTGTTTGAAAATGAGTTTTGAAGAAATGTATTTTGAGAGAATGTGTACCAAACAGGGGGCGAGTGTTGAATTTGCAATCCAAATAATCAAGAGGCTTAACTTTTCTGTTGTTTTTAGAACTTGAATCCCATAGCTGAGCGCACAACAATTAGAGCTCATGCCACAATATAAATAAGAAAGATTCAAGAAAAACACTCCTATGTACAACCTAACAACGTTTACAAGTTTAAGATAAGATTAACACTTTTAAAATGCACCGCAAGAAAACATTGTTTAAAGGGAGAAAAAAACCCCAAAAATTGAAAAGATGCACTATCAAATATTTCAACAAAATCCACCCAAATAATCAGAAGATTCGGTACCTTAATCTTTACCACAATTCAGGAAACCTATATATCAACAGAATAACAAAAGCCCACCACAAAATTATCAAAACTTTTCACAGATTTCAAATAAAAAATTTCATATATAGCTACAAAATCACACAATTATACACAAATAGAAAAAAAATTACAGGATCTGAAACGGAGGATCGTCCAGAAGCAATGCTCTTGAGCCGACGCATCATATTCATTTTCTCAGCAAAAAATCCAAATCCCAGATCAAGAAAATGGATCAAAATATTTTCCTCTTCCCCTTTTCCCTTCACTCACTCTCAAATCGAATCCAAGAAAACCCAAAAGAAATATCCCTTCATCCAACAATGGGAAAAAGAGATATCTCCAGTAAAAAACAAACCCAGTAAAGAGAGCAAGAGAAAGATCAAGAAAGGGAAGAAAAACACTATTATATTCTCCTCTTCCTCTCTCTTCAAACACAAAGATGTAGAGAGAGAGAAAGAAAGAAAAAGGTAAAAGCAAAAGATTTATCAAAATTTCTGTCCTCTGGTCAAAGCATCAATACCTAATCATTATTCATGCCGACCATTTTTCTTTGCGTTGAATCTGGGCCGTTTATCCGTCAGCATGGGTGAAGGAGAAAAATGGAGATTGTGTTGAAATGACGAAAATGGGGCTGGATGTTACCGGAAATTACGACGTCTTAAATTTTTCAGACAGAATTAGCTGAGTACGCGGGGGAGTGTCATTTGTTAGTTATGGTCTCTGGTCAGCAAAATTTATTTGACTTTGAATGAAGCTGGAAGGGAATGGGCATTTTAGGACCAGCTAATAATTACATCATTCATGTGTAATCTTTGAATTTGTGTAGATAATCGATGTCCATTCAACACTACACTTCAAGCTGTCAAGAGCCTGAATTACTTGTCCACCTATAAAATTAACAAAAGGGTAATTGACGCAAAACGTTCCTACTTTTGTCGATTTATGTGCAAAACATTCATATCTTTCGTTTTTTTTACGCAAAACGTCCATACCTTTACATTTTCTTGCGCAAAACGTCATTTTCGTCTCTTTTTGACCATTTTATCCTTATATTAAAATAAAACAAACACAAAATAAAAGAAAAATAAAGAATAAATTGCAATTATGGGTTCAAACTTTTAAAAATATGCAAATTAGTCAAATTAACCATTGGAAAGCAACCCAAACCACCTGATTTGGACACCATTGGAAAGCCCTTATCACAACTATTAATTACCACCAAAAATCCAACCAAAACAACCAACAAAATTGAAGAAATCAGCCAAAAAAGCCAACTGCATAAATTCATTATCTGCCAGAACAGCGAAATTGTGAAAGAAACATGGAAGCCAAGATGTTGCCTTTATCTGCATTTACACCTGCACCTTCTCCCTCTAATTTCCTCCTCTTCCTTTTTAGATCTCATCACTCACATGGACGGAAATCAGATGCAAGAATAGGAAAAGGGGTACAGATGTATATGCAGGTGAATGCTATTTTGGCTAATTCTTGAATATTCCTCTCTCTCTCACACACACTTTCTCACACACACACACACACACAAGGGGCAATATTTTACTCTTGAGGTCAATTGTCTGTGTGCTGTTAGAATCAAGACTAGATTTGTTCATATTCTTGGCAGTGAAAAATCTTTCTCTACTCAAATTCTGGGATGAAGTTTCTGAAGGCAACTTCAACGGGAGTGGCGCAAGCACCGTAACGCTTGAATAAGCACTGCGTCTGTGTACATTCACACACCAGGCTTCTCAAGGTATATTCATCTATCAGTAACATGAGCAACCACCATGTGGTCCGCCTCTCTGGGTGCAGTTGACTGCTCCAGAATTAAGGTTTTTCTCAGACTGGATCGCGAGCATCGCGACTAGGCACTATTCCAGAATTAATTCAGTTTGCTTGGGAGTTTTTATAGATGAATTGCCAACAAGGGAGGCTCATCTTGGTGTGGGGAAGTGGCCAGCAGGTGTCCGCGGCCATGGGTTTTGTCGGACGGCGTTGTTCCGGCAGAAAATAGTTTCGCATGCAGCTTGCTTTTTTGGCTGATTTTTTCAATTTTGTTGGTTGCTTTGGTTGGATTGTTGGTGGTAATTGATGGTTGTGATAAGAGCTTTCCAATGGTGTCCAAATCCGGTGGTTTGGGTTGCTTTCCAATGGTTAATTCATATTTGTGGGGTACTGTATTCTTTTTTTTTTTTTTTTTCAAAAATAAATTATATTAAGAATAATGTCGTTGTATACCATTTTATCTACATCGTGCTTTACATTACCATTGTGTCAAGCAATGATTGGTTGGATTTTTTTTTAAACAGTCTAATAGTGCATTTGCGACGTGACACAGTGTAAAACTTAGTGTACACCATGATATACACCAAGCATGATTGTTATATTAATTATGTACAATTTTACTTCGAATACAATTTTTAGGATAAAAAAAATTAAATTAGAGTCAGCAATAAGTTTTAGTCATATATTTTAAGATTAAACTAGTTGTACATCACTAATGTATATTAAGTGGGTGTTTGGTACCCATTCTTTTGAAGAATGAGTTTTTGAATAGTGATTGATGTAAATAATGTGTGGTTAAAAAGTAAGAAGAATTTTTGGGTTTATGTGTAATATTATTTTATTTGGAGAATGTGTGATTAAAAATGAGTACTGTAGAAAAATGAGAATGAGAATGAGATAAAAAAAAATGGGTGTCAAACGGGGGCTAAGTTTAAGATTGTTTGATGTATAGAAAATTGTGCCATTGATTTGAATAAGTGTGATTAAAATCAACGGACGTGAAGTGTCATGTAAAACAATGTCAAACTTAATATCAACCACAATCCACATGTAGCATAATTGTGTATTTTATAGGATTCAAAATCTTTATAAATTTTTTAACCAAACATTTCACTAAATTTTATCAAAATCTACTAAAAATCTTATTTTAATCTAAATCAAAATGGGTTTGTTGACATTAAAAAGTGTAAGAATCAATTTAAGCCAACTTTGAAAATAAAATAAAGAGAAACTCAAGATTTTTATTGATAATCACTTTTAAGTTACAAGTGTTTAATCAAATGAGTATTTTAAATATCCTAATCCTCCCCCTCTCTCCAAAGATATCTCACACTCTTTTATAGGAAAAGAAAATCCAGTATCACCCACTTTCCTATCTTGTCAACCACTAGTGCTGAACTGAACAAGTACGTTACTAGCATTCTCAATTTGTTGTTGAGGTCGGTGATAAGTGCATTTTTGTGCACTTATTCGGGGCCATTTTACTAGGTTTTTGTGTCATTTTATTATTGTATTTTACTTAACTTAGGTTACTTTTTTCCTATTTCAGTTTTGGACCTGTTTTGAAGCAATTGGAAAAGAAAGAAGGATAAATGGGCTAATTGACGAAGCTTTGAGGACCAACATGTATATGGGGGGAAGTTTAAATACTACAATTGAAGTAAATTAATGAGGAGGACCAAGATGGAAGAAAGAATGAAGAAAATGGCGGAAAAGAAAAATGGAGAAAATTTAGCCCGGGCAAGCTCCCATCCATTTAGCCTGGGCGGCCGCCCGAAATAAAAACTATCAACATAAGCCAAAAATTTAGCCTGGGCGGCCGCCCCATTTTGTACGGGCGCTAGCCCAGGCCATTTCGGGAAAAAATTCTGGTTTCCTAATTTGACTACAACTCTTGTGGAAACGAATCTTGGGGGGTATTTTAAAACCCTAGGACCGTCCAAAAGTGAGGGAGGAGATTGGAGAAGACTTTTGAGAGCAGAAAAGAGACAAGAACGCGAAGATCAACTCCAAGAACACGAAGATCCAATTCAAAAATCGAATTGGTGATGTCGTTCTTTATTTATTTTTCTGATTTTCTTCTTCCCACCATGCTAGGCTAGATTAATTTTGTACTAGGACTAGATGAACTATGTAATATGATTTTTATTTCTTAGTTTTATATTCGTGACAATAAAAACACGTTTTGGGATATTTGAATGATTTATATGAATTTATTTTTCTCCACAATTATATGCGCAATGATTGTGTGAGTTTTGTGGCTTATTTCATGCATTCGAAAGAAGGGGAATATGTTCGACATATATAAATTATCATAGGGTCCGATAGGGGATAGAAATATACCGCTATGCTTTATGTGAATCTTTAAGTGTTCATAAAAACTCATGCATTCTTGTATGTTTGCATCCGTTATAGAAATATAGTCGGGTCGTATATTTGAATAGGTTTAACTCTACTCGAGAGAGATTGTTAGATAATTTAGGAGCATTGATTCTTCTTTATTCCAACCGTGTGTCAAGGTGTGAAACTAAGTTTAAAAAGATTATTGCATAGGGATTCGTGATCCTAGTACATTCATCACATATTAGAAAAACTCAAATTTACATCCATTGCCAAATTGCATTTAGTTAATTAATTCATTCATATTTGCATGTTTAGTATTAGATTAGTTATAAATTTATCAAAACAAACATTCTCATCTTTTTATAGTTTCGGTTAAGGTTTCGGTAATTAGAATCAAATTAATTCAATCTCTGTGGGTACGATATCCGGAATATTCAATTCCACTCTATTATTTGTTACGAACCGTACACTTGCGGTGATTTAAAACGAACAATTATTTTCGTGAACAGTCGGCTTTGTCAGGTTATCATAAAATCGTCCTTTAAGTGGGGTCCCTAACAATTAATGAGCTAGTGAGTAAGCGAAGCTACATCATATGATTGGTGAAATAAGTGAGCGATGACGTAAGTTTGCTTTGACGTGAGTTACAATTTGAATTGAATACATTCTTCTAAAATAAAATTTAAGGATCAGATTGTTTCGCTCTAAGCAAACTTGGCCTCTGCATTGGACTTCAAGAATTCAAAGGGCATCATAAGATAATAGATCCAAAATTCGCCCCAGTCAAAAACCCATCAAAACCCTAAAAACTTATACGCTTACCTTCTGTTTAGAGAAATTGAAGAGAGTAAAATATGTTTCTCATAATCTTCACCAAAAAAAAAAATTATTAATTTTCACACAATTTTTTGTATTCGGATCGGCTCCTTTCATTCAAACAATATTCTTAATTCTGTTGAAGGTTTTCAAGGCATGGTAAGATTTTATACTATTATTCATTTTTTTTTTCAAAATATTTATTTATGACAAGATGTCTTGTTCTTGAATCTTCAATATTTTGTGTACTTTCAGTTTTGGATTGAAAAAGTTTTACTGTTAAAAAAAAAAAAGTTAAAATTGTTATTCTTGGTTAACATTATAATTTTGGATTAGACCAGAACCAACATATTGCTTAACAAAGCAATAGGATTATATGTAATATTATTTTATTGAAAAATGTGTGATTAATAAGAAGATAAAGACAAATGAATTATAATTTTAATGAGAGTCAAACAGGGCAAACCTAATTTGACAAAAATTCAATGAAATAAAATTATCACACTAACAAAAAAGGGCACAAATAATTATAATAAAATGGGTGTGATAAAATGTTAATTTGTTAAAATCTTTTCAAGGAAACGCTATTGGACAAAAGTTGAGCGAATGAAAAGTAATACGACTATCCCCTGATTTCAATAATGAAAATTCAAGCATCAAACCATCCATATCTTCAATATCACAATTTCGGTGATGTATTATTCATGTTGCTTGTTATAGCCTTCAAATAATATCATTTTCATACAAGATATTAATCAATGATAGGTAATTGTAGTAACATGATGGTTCATTAAAAAATAGATCTTCTTGTTCTTTTCATGGGTCTCGTGCATAAATTGTGACATATAAGAGTATTATTTTAAAAATAAATGTATTTTAGGTTGTTGATTCATTACATAAAGAATATGTTTTGTTAAAATCTTATTAGGAAAAATCATATGGGAACAATTCTAGTGAAGGAAAAGAGTATTATTCTTTCGGGTACGTTACAAAATTTGCCTCATTAAAAATTTTGACATTAAAAATCAATGAGACAAAATATTGATCAAAGGAAAAAAGTACGCGTATTTATTCCCCCTCAAGATAATATCAGTTGAATTATATGCTACAGAACCATGGAGTATTAATAATTATGCCATATGAGTTGATTATAACCATATTCATTAAATGCATCTCTAATTTCAAGTATTGTTAGGATAATAAGATATAAACTCCTTATTGTATCTATTGCAAAATAATTATATATTTATATAAATCTTTGTTAAATTCATTATGTCATGCATTACATGTTACAATTTCATTTTTCTTATTCTATTTTCGTATAAAGTTCAATTTTTCTAGGATTGCATTTGTTTACTTAGCCAATAATTTCTTCGGCCGATATCTTTTGACGAAGTTCCTTTTATATTCTCGTTATTCATAATATGAAATGGTTCATTATGTACGAAAGTATTGTCGACAACTTTTTTTCCAATTATATTTCTTTTCCATAAAGACATAATTTATTGAAATATCTCTACTTTCAATATCTTAAGCATAGCTGTTAGATTTGATCTGGGCATTGATCAGATCGAAGTACTGGGTCATCGAGTCAATGGTCGGACCAGGGGTCGTTATTTAATAATTGTTTAATTTTTTTAAATATAAAATATTTTCTTTGAGAAAAAATTAAAGTTTTTAAGTTATTTTCACTATTTATTTTTATATCTTTAAATTAAAGATTTTGTGAACTCGTTATTAGCTATTATGATTATATTATGTATTTTATTATTTTGCATATTATATTAACAAAATTATTCCCATTTTTAAGACGTACTATTGATCATCGACCAAAAACTTTGTAATGATATACCATTTAGCTTAATTTAAATTAATTTTTTTTCTTAACATAATAAGTCCACAAAATAATAATTTAGGCCCTGTTCGGGAGTGATTAAAATCCAATTAAAATTGAAAATATGGCCGTTATTGGGTCCCACCCGTCTAATAAAAGTCAACAATAACGGCTATATTTTCAATTTTAATCCGATTTTAATCCCTCCCATACAAGGCCTTAGTATTACAAAATAAACTAAATGTTGGGCTAATTCTTTTCAAAATATTTTGACTATAGTAAATAATTATAAGTGACATATAGTTTTTACACAAAAATGTTAACAAAGTATTTTTGGTACCAACCCACACACATGTAAGAGGGTTGTGTAGGAGATTGTGTACTAAGTGTGTACAAGTAGCAAATTGTGGGGTCCACAATGGGCCCCACAGTGTGGGACGTGTACAAGTAGCATTTTTGTAAGAGGAAGAACTTTGCTACTCTTATACACATTGGTACACAATCTCCTACACAATGTGTGGGAGAGTTGTGTAGGAGATTGTGTACCAATGTGTGTGTAAGTGTGGCAAAGTTCTTCCTCTTATTTAGAAGTTCATGGTTTAACTCCTCGAACTCCAAAATTATAAAGTAAATATATTTGGAAGGTCAAAACCAGTCAATCGGGCCAATGGGCTTTAACAAAAAATTGAGTTTGACCCGTCCAAAACTGGGTCATTTGCATTCTTCTAACATCATCCTACCAAACCCAGTTCAGAGTTCAACTCCTCGAACTCCAAAATTATAAAGTAAATATTTTTTGAACCTGGTCAAAACCAATCAACTTGGCCGACGGGCTTTAATAAAAAATAGGGTTTGAACCGGTACAAAACTGGGTAACTTGCATTTCTCTAACATCATCTTGCCAAACTCGGTAAAGGATCAGAGTAGCCAGTTTAGCGAGCCAACCGTCCTGACCAAGCTGATTTTAATAACACCGATCTTAAGCATTTGAACATCTTCTAATTTTTATAATCAATTGTGTCTATATGTACTCTACAGGAGTTTGCACCTACAAAATGAGACAATCTTTCTTATTTACTCTTTTTTTTTTTAAGAGAATTTTGTCTTTAGAGTCGAATGTCTCAACGCTTTAGACTTGTCATTTATATAATGCTAACAGTTTGTCATTCTAAGATATTATACTGCATAAAACATCTATAGCTGATATATAAAATTTTATAAATTTCTTTTGGGTCAGTAATTGTATTTTGTAATTGAGTTATCTTTTCAAATTGTCAAGTATGATAACACAATATAATGCATATATATTATTTCCATCTACTAATTTCTCCTCATGCTGAGAAAAAATAGTCTAATCAAATTAAAAGCCAACAAACCGTCTTATAAAATATCACTCATTAAAGCTTGAGAGTAAATAGTTATTTTACAACAATGTTTATTATGTAATAATTATTTTTGAAAATTTCGTTTTTGAAAACAAAAATTAAAGGGTCACTGGTGAAACCCGATGCCTTTGGGCAGGACCACTACCATATCAAAAGGCCATTTAAGGCTTACGATTCGATTTTTGCCACCCAACTTAACTAGAGTATAAGATGTCTAGTTTGAAGCTTGAATAGAATTTTTTAATTTTTTGCATATTTAATTGAATTAAAATCTTGAAGCCGTCAGATAAAATACAATTAAATGAAACGAAAATATCTTATAATACATTATCCCAAAAACATCATCTTTCAATTCATTTTGATTTCAATCATAGTTCAATTTTTTTTGAAGAATTCCACTAGCAAATCTTCAAAATCTTCATTAGACAGGCAATTGATTTGATTTAGGGGAGCGATTTGGCATAATAAGATAGAGCCGTGCTATTGGGCCCGGCTCAATGCCAAGCTCAAGAACAGGGCGCCCATGTGGCGCCCCCTATTGGAGGGGGGGCCCTCCAATAGGGGGCGCCACATGGGCGCCCTGTTCTTGAGCCTGGCATAGAGCCGGGCCAAGAGGAGTTTCCCAATAAGATAATAGTAGTTTTTGAGTAATAAACCTAGTGCAGTCAGAGTGTGTTAGATTGGACTATGAGTTATAATTAAATTCTACGATGTAATCGTGCTTAAAAAAAAATTAAATTCTACCCAACCTCCACATGAATTATCTAGACTCTAAATAGGATATTTGAAATTGTTCATAAGCTACGAGGTTTTTTGATATATAATATATAATTGAGTGAGATGAATTGATATGATTTCACTACGTAAGAAATTCGAGAGTAAGCAAAGTATTAGGATTTATTTGCCTTAGGAAACCGTTATCCTAGACAAGGCTTAAAAATCATGTATGTGATTTGTTCATATAAACTGCAGGATGTAAAATGGGAAAAATGATCATTGGAACCCAATTTTTATTAATAATAGAATATCGAACGGGGTAAGATATTAGTTTGATACTTTGATAGGCCTACAGGATGTAATTATAAACAATATATGCTACTGTGATAATATATAATTTAAAAGTGTAGTCATGCACCTATAATTATATTAGTGATGATTAATAATTGGATTGGTCAGTCCAGTGGGTGCTAGGCGATGCCCAATTCAATAGAGAAGAAAGTTTATAAAAGTGCACAGATAATAGAATTTGATCTTCAAGACGAGACATGAAGAAAGAGATTTGGTTAGATCGATTCATTCCACCGTGGAGAAGAGAAATGAAAATAAAAGCAAGACAAGGCCGTGGTAGGACGATCTTTAAAAAGATAGCCAACTAAGTAGTCGTTGAAAGATTCTTCTTTGTATACTTTAAAGTGACTTTCTTTGGAGCCTTTAGAGAGTACATTTCCCTTTGGGAATAGAAAAATCATGATCGAGATGTCAAAATACAAATTTCTTAAAGTAGAAGAAAAACGCTGGTTAAATGTAATATAACCCTAGGTGGTGTATGCCCATGCAACCTAGGCTCCCTTGGTTGTACGACCTCCTTAGATAGAGTTTTTTATGTCTCTTCCCTCCCTCTAGTTCTTGAGTTTTAGGATCGGGTTTTTTGTTTGGGTACCTGCTTACTAGTGTTCGGACAAAACCCACCGGCGTATGGGATTGTTGACTTGTAATAATATGATAAGTTGAGTTATCATCTCATGAGAAATAATTGTTAATTATAGTATACCAGTTTCTATCAAATTTGATATTTGTAACACAAAAATCTAGTTGTTGTTTTGTAATTACATTAACTTGAGCTAATTATACTTTAAAAGATTGATTTTTATCAAATAATGAGATGACTGTATTTTATTTCAAAATCCACTTATTAATCTCTATTTCCAATTCTCAACTCATGTAAATTAGTGTTCTTCAAGTGTTCGTGAGAATCGATAATATATTAATATCTAATATTCTTTTGTGCGAATTAAGCCATAATTCATAAAAATAATTAATAAATACTTTAACTTAAAGGCTCAAATAAGTGTTTCAAATACACTTATCAAACCCTCAAGTTTGATTATTTGTTTGTCCTCAAACAAACTACAGCCTAATTAGATAGTATGCCATTGATTTTAGGATTGAAATTTCTGCATCAATACAAAGAATAGTATCAAAATTACATAGAAGAATCAATCTCTACATATTCAATGTAAAACCCAACGTGTGTGTGAAGACTTTTGTAGAACATCATAAACTCATTTCCGTTCAATTCCCGATCCTCATTGGTCAAATGTCTACTTTCTTCACTCATGAGATCCCCAAACTTATTATTTTCACTTATTTTTTCAAGGTGTGATCCTAGTTTGAATTTCAGATGATCATAGTCCTCACTCTCTCTAATATGGATAAATGTCACCAGTAGCATTTAAACGCTTCAACAATTAAGGATTTTTCTTTATTTTGACTGCTTCAACTTTTAAAATCAACTAGGCTAATTATTTCTTATTAAAAGTCTAATTCTTTTAAACAAGTGTTCAAGGTTTAATCAAAGAATGTAGTGCATTTTTTTTTCTTTTTTATTAGCTCTTATGTGTGAACTTTTCTTCATTGAGCTTTTTAAATGACCGATGTTGCGAACTTTTGGCTAACAACTCTCAATCCAAATGACTATAGGGCATCGAGTTTCAAATACTCTTGTAGGCTAAATCACTTAAGTTATAAATTCTACGAAAAGACATTTAACAATGAGACAACTTTTTTGTCATGATTATTGCAATTGCCCTCTTTAAACACTTATTCTAAAAAATTGACATCTAACTTAAGATTTTTACCTAATTTTAATCTTATTGGTTTTAGACAACCCACTCAAAAATTTCCCGCATGGAATCCTTAATCATATCAATGTCTTTTTATATTAGTTCAATCATCTTCAAACTAAGGGTATCCAAGAACTTTGCAAATCGCTTCTTCAGCTTGTTGTTTTCTAACCTTTGAGAAAACATGACTGGAGATATAACACCCCGAAAATTTTATCCAGTAAAATTTATTTGTTCTATATGCTATATTTTTATAGTTTGAAAGGTTGAGGGACTTGAGTGAAATAAGCCATAAAATCAATTTTATTTTGACAAGATAATTAGATATTGATCCAGCGAGATTTAGTATATCAATATTGGACTTGTAGGATAGATCATATTAAATTATGTATTTTAGGTCCGAGAAAAATTATTTTGAATAAGTTTGAGATAAATAAGAGCCGATCAAAAAAAATATAATTTAATATATATTAGGGGATAACTTTCAATTTGACCAAAATTTTATTATTATTGGAATTGGGTATTTGGTCAACCTAGGTAGATGAGTAGTATAGGTATTTAACTGATTTGGTTTCATCATGATTATGTTTGGCAGCCACCACGTGTAGAATATATAGGACAACCTTTATCTGTGATTAAGAATTGTAATCAATATCCTACTTTGATTGTGATAGGTGTTAGCCAATTTAATATTTTATACCAATGCAAATTCCACCATTTGAAAGTAATCATTACTCAAGTACTAGACCAATAATGAAACACGACACCTCAAAAGTATAATTTCTTTTAACTATAAATATTGTGCAAAGGTCCCATCACACACCACAAAAAATTTATAGGACCTTGCAATTCGTACTTGCTGGCTTACACTTTGGATTACACTTCCTGACAAAAAGTCTTAAATATCCTTCCTCTATCTTTTAGTCAAGTCAAGGTTTTCTATTCCTAATATAGGATAAGTTTGGTTTATTTCTCCTAATAAATGGAAAAGCCAATTATGCTCGTATTTATCAATATATTTTTTATTAAAACAATCGTTTAATATTCTAATTTTATTTTCTAATTTATTAATTTCTTTATTAATTCTGAATATATTTTCTGTAAAATATAAAGGCACAGGTAGATTTCTACTATTTTTCAGAAAATAATCAAGCACCGTATAAAATGATTTAATTTCTTCTCTTTTCCTTTCGCAATCAATTTCTAAATATTGAATGATAGTAACTAAAACTTCATAAATATCATAAGTGCAAATATTAATGCAAGTATTCAACATAAATAAGAAAGATCTTACAGTATTGAAGCAGAAGGTAAATGCAGAATAATATCAACGAGATTTCCCTCGAGCTTGCTCCCATATGTTTGTATACTCAGATATAAGTGATCGATGTTATTTGAGTTTAAGAAAGTGGGTTATGGTCCAACACGACTTCCGCACTCTTATTATTTTTCTCTCGACTCTTTTGCATATCTCACAATGGATCACACGGAATCACAGTTTTCCTTTCAACTCCTTGTTAAAACATCACATTTGAAAAATAACAGGGTTCTAATGGCTTTCTCTAACAACGCCTAAAATACCAACACACGGCTTAAACGGCAACAAGATACTAGCACAACCCTCAAAGTTCTCACCGTTGGAGTATAAGTAAGATAAGAGTTTTTGAGAAAATAACAAGAATAAAAAGACAGTATTTTCAAACAACTTGGATTTCATAAACACATCACACTAATATCTCTTACATAAGAGCATACATACATATTTCGGCTACACTATTGGTACTTTCTCTAAAGAGATTAGAACTCCATAGAAATTACCTTATTACAAGCTTCAACAAGAAAGAGAGAAACTGAAATGGTTATAAGATTTGAAAAACTAGATAGAAAGATAGTTTTTTCGCTTAAGGATGGGATGCCTTCTTCTGAGAATTAGTCTTCCTTTTATAGACTCGAAAAAGCTCTACAGTTGGTCTTCATTATTGTTGTGTTACTGTGTAAGATAATGAGAATCTTACTGTGGCCTAAAGTTCTTTGTCTTAACATGGAAAATAATGTAGTTGAAACCCTACAATTTTTCTTTATCAAAGTAACTTTGATAAAGTAATGATAAAGGAGGTCCATTACTTTTCCATATGAGATCCAAACATTCATCCGAAAATTCCTCTGGATCCAGTGAGATTGGAGAGCCATCTTCTTCATTGCTACAGAACTCGCACTTATGGTTTGGATAACGCAAAAACTGTTTATACAGCTCATTTTTTGTCTTCTGTGTCCCACTAGCGTCACCTCCAAAAATATGATCACACCATAAATCAAGATAGTGCCAATCTCCTTGTTTAGTGGGTGCCACAGCCTTACTGTAAATCAAGTGGTCTTGTGATTCATACACCCAAATATTCTGATTTTCTTCAATAACTTTCTGGATATGCTCAAATTGCTCCTTTATATCCCTTGGCTCTACGGAAGGTCGTCATCTTGATAACATCTTCTGGTGTAGTTTCATGGACTTCACTCTTCTCAGACTGAAGATGCTTGGAAGTAGTGGCAATCCTTATGACATGGCTAACTGGTAGTAGCTTATCTTCTTCATTATCCCATTCGGGACAGGCAGAGAAAAACCTGATATATATGTTCTTATGTTTAAGAACTTGGCAATATCTTTCAATAGCTCGGACTACTTTTTTTGGTAACAAAGAAATTTCTTTTAAAGATTCCGATGGGTAAATACAAATTATATTTCCCATTTCATAAAGAGCACGAACCCAATAAGTTGGGGCTCCTGGATAAAGGTTAACTTTGTTATAGGTTCCATATGTTAGGGTTTTCATCCATCCTCCTAGACTGGTGAACCAGCAGTAGGCTAGATTAAACAATACATATGCTAGCATAAAATCGTCTTTATTTTTGATATCCATAACACCATGAGTGTTACAGGCTTTGATGATATTTGAGCTATTAAGTTCTGGTATGGAGATACTATCCTTTGTAAATATTTTCTCCTGTGAGGGAGACAAAGTAGTATTCTCTCTAACTGAAAGTTTATGAACCTTCAATGCTTCTGGTTCAATATTGGCACCGAGGCCTTCAGATTTATTGGCACTAGGGCCTTCAGATAATATAGCCATGTTGGCCTTCTCAGATACTGGCTTGACAGCAGCCATCTCCATTAGAGTTATCTTGGATTCTATTGCAGCAATCTTCATGTTCATTTCGAACTTCAATATTTCTAGCTCCTTCCTGATTGGCTCCATGCCTGGTTAAGAAATTTGGAATAAAATTGTCTTTCCCTTTAATATGGACAATATCAAATTTAAATGGTGCAAACCACATTTGCATTCTAATAAGTGGTCTTTCAGCTGCACTTGTTCCAAGTTTATTTGTTAATAATGGTTTTACCTGAGTATTATCTGTCCTAATAAGAAATTTTCTAGGTAGCAAGTATGGTTCAAATTTTGCTACTCCTTTCTTAACTGCTAAACATTCTTTACGATTAATATCATACCTGGTTTCGGCATCTTTGAATGTGCCTGAAGTATAAGCAACAAGCTCTTCTGGGCATTTACACAATGGATTACAAAGAAACTCTTTATGGTTTTCTTTTCTTTTAAGTATTGCTCCCCAGTGTAATAAAGAGGCATCAGTTTCCAAAATAAAGAAATCTTCTTCATTTGGAATATTTAATTCAGGTAGATTTTCACATATTTTCTTAATTTTGTTTACTATTTCTACATCTTCTTGTGTCCATTCCCATACAACTCCTTTATTCAGTTTTTTGGTAAGGTGGACTTTATATTTAGCATAATTTTTTATAAATTTTTCGGAATAATTTAATAATCCTATAAAGCTTTGTAATTCTTTCTTGTCTCTAATTTCTTCTGGAAATTCTATAATCTTCTTACCAATATGAGGTTGTTGAAGTATTTTTTCTTCGGTAAAAATATATTCTAAGAATTCAATTTCAGTTTTAGCTATTTCTGCTTTTCTTTCTGATAAGGCTAATCCATACTTATTAGCAATATAGTTGAACTTCTTAAGATGTTCAATATGTTCTTTTAAGTTTTTACTATGAATAAGAATATCATCTACATAAACAATGCATAAATTTTTTATTGGTCTAATAATTTTATCCATTCTTTGTTGAAATATTGCAGGTGCATTCATTAATCCAAATGACATAACATTCCATTCGAATTGTCCTAATGGATTAGGGGTAGTAAAATTAGTTAAAGGCTTTGAGGCTTCATCTAGTTTTATTTGCCAATATCCTGATTTACAATCAAATTTAGAATATATTTTACTTCCTTGTATTTGTTTTATTAACAAATCTTTTATTGGTAGTTTATAGCTATTTGGTATTGTTTTAGAATTTAGGTCTCTATAATCAATTACCATTCTAGCTTTCCCTCTTTTAATTTCACTATGATTTCTAACTATAAATGCTGGACTATTATATGGACTAGTTGATTCTCTTATTACTCCTAATTGTAAGAGTTCTTTAATTTGTATTTCAAATTCTTTCTTATCTTCTTCGCTATAAGGAAATTATTT
This sequence comes from Fraxinus americana, assembly GCA_035079005.1. Lineage (NCBI taxonomy): Eukaryota > Viridiplantae > Streptophyta > Magnoliopsida > Lamiales > Oleaceae > Fraxinus > Fraxinus americana. The sequence goes on from CM068714.1 coordinate 19,031,692, forward strand.
TCCTGATATCTTTGCATCTGAGTCTTTTAGTTCAATAGTTGCCATAGGTTTATCTTTATCCCATTTAGCTAAAGGATGCTCATGATAACATTCTTTTAGTTCTAATTTAACATTTTCTAGTTCTTCTTCTAAATTTTCAATTCTTAATATTGGAATTTTTTGTTTTTGATTAATTTCTGTATAACATCCACCACGATTACTGTAACTCGATGTCTAAGTCTATGGTGAATTGGTTGATGTGCAATTCCAATAGCTTTGTAGATTTTTGGTGTTTTAATTTTGTGATTACAAGGTGTAGTAAATTCAAAACTATTTTTATATTGTGTAAAAGGGCTATATGTATAGATAAAATTTTCTCCTAAAAGGATATCACATCCAATTTTATCTGTTGCATATATTCGTGGAATAAAACATTCTCTATTACCTATAATTATAGGAACATTTTCTACAAAATCTCTATAGATTTCTACAATATCGCTTGCTGTTTGACCATAAGTTATTTTCTTATAATCTCTTTTATAATAATGTTCTGGGAACACATTTTTTTTACATAGGCAAATACCTGATCCAGTATCAATTATGGCATGAAATTTTATCATACAATAGTCTGGTAAATTGAGAGTTATCTCAATATATGGACTAAGTATACTAGTTTTGATTGATTTAATTCCTTGTATCATATAAATTGGTTCTTTGGTTTTAGTAATTCTAGAAATCATTTTTTGTTTGCCTTCTATAATTATTTGAAGAGTATTCTTTTGTATATGAAATGGTGAGACTTTCTCAAGAAAATTCATTCCAAGTAATATTGGACTAGAATCTTTTCCTTTTCTATAGTCTTTATGAATTTTAAGATTTAATTTAAATTGTTCTCCTTCAATATCTGTAAAACTTAGTTCTAGATTAACAAATGTTTTAATTTCATATTTAATTCCATGATAGTCTGTAAGAGTTATTCCTTGTGGCAGGTTTTCTTCTAATAAATGATCAACTAAGTCTGCTCTTATATGACTAGTACTAGCTCCTGTATTAACAAGGGCTATAATTTCTTCGTATTTATTTTGATTATTGATATATTCTGTTAAGATGAGGAAATTATCTTCCTCACACTTTCTGAGATCAATATCAATGCTATTTCTAGGCATTATTGGGTAATTTCTACTTGTAGATATTCTACTAGAGATTGCGAGTTCTCTAGTACTGATACTTCTTTCTATTCTTCTACTAGGCATTCTGACTATAAGTTGTCCAGAGGTATTTAAAGTAACTAATCCTTGATTTCCTACATTATTATCTATTCTTTTAGATTGCTGATGAAAATCAAGCAATATATCTTGTGGTAAGGAAATGTTATTATTACTCAACATTCTTGGTGGAGTAAATTGTGCTAAGTCTTTAAAATCTTCATGGATTTGTATGAAATCTCCTGAAACTTTATTGATTTCTTTTTGGTGTGTAGTAGTAAATGCATATAGAGCTTTACAATGTAAGGTTACAGCTTTACTTCTTGGTGGCATAATTAATCTATCAATTCTATGGTATAGATTTAATCCCATACTTAAATTTTCATCTAGTAAGGACATGACAAATCCAGGTCTTATAGTAAATATAATTTTCTTATATACAAAATTTCCAGAGACTATTCCTAATAGAGCATCCATAAGATCATGAAGTATTCTGTTATCCATCAAATACATTTGTATAAGAATATTCATTCCTTCTCTAAAATATCCTTTCGCCATAATTTGGATTCCTCCTATCACAATATTTTTTAATCTCTCTCTAGTGGATCTATTTATTTTTGTTAATTCTCGATTAACCCATTCTCTAGTGATTAGAGGTATAGTAGTATTTGTTTTTCTTTTATTGCTCCATATCTTTCTTCATCAAATACTACTGTTTGTGAAGTCCCTTCTTCATTATCTAAGGTAGTTTCCATAGTATCAATGATTTCTTGATTCATATAAATTTGTTCAAATTCTGGTTCTTCAATTTCTTCTATATCTAGCTCATAGATTGAGTCTGTTTCGGATAATTCATCTAAATCTTCGATTATCTCATAGTCTGAGTCAGATTCTATTTCTTCCATTATTCTAATGGCTTTAACATTTTCTCTTTTATTTCTATTAGGACAGTTAGGAGATATGTGCCCTATTTCATTACATGTAAAACATTTGCATTTTTTTATAAAATTCTTCCTTAGATTTCTTCTGAGGTTTTTTATATTGGTTATATTCCTTTTTCCAAGGTTTTTTCTTCTTAAAATACTTCTTATGGCTCTTAAATCCTTTGTTTCTCTTCCAGGGTTTAAGATATTTCTTAAATTTCTTTTTATAATATGGTTTCCTAGGTGGTTGGTGACAACCAAATTGTGGTACTGCTGCTACTTCTCCGTAACAACATAAACTAGCTTTCTTACCATGTATTCTAAATAAGTGTTGATACATAGATTTTCTACACCATTCTGATATTTTTCTTTTAGCGAATGAAGTTCTCATTCCTAAGGTATCAGCTCTATGATTAGGATCTTCCCATTCTATTTTATTCCAATACGTTTGGTAATCTTCAAATAATTTCTGACCCCATGGCCAAGGCAGTTTAAGAAAATATCTATTAAGTAGTTTCTTATCTTCTTCTGATAGATTCCATTCTTTTATGGATTTAGATACTTTGATATATATCTTTTCGAATTTCTTAGTATATTCGTTTAATTCACACATATCACAGATTTTTAATAATTCCATTTCTCTTTCTGCTTGTAAGGCTTCTTGAGTGATCATATCTATTTTAGTTTCTGGTATAACTTCTCCTAAGAGTAAGTGTCTAAAGAAATTTTCCATTCGTTTTAAAATTTCCTTAAAGTTTTCAGCATCTAAGCTTTCATTGCTATCAATAGTAATTGTAGATTTTTCTCCATATTTAATTTTATTTTTAGTTTCTTCAGAAGTTCTTCTCCAGATATCTGAAGTGATTCCTCTAAAGGTGTGGATTATAAAGTTATATGCTTGAGTGGTATTCCATTTATGAAAAGCAACAGCTAAATCAGTAGCTTTTGCCCATGAGTCAATAATTTCACTTTTATTATTGCTATCATCAACATCTAGCCATATTCCTGTTGTAGGAATTTGTTCAGTAAATAATTTAACTGGATTATTATCCCTAAGGTGTATAGGCTTGGTTGATGTAGTTTTGACTCCTTTTCTAAAATTATAATTTTCTCGTTCTTCTGTTATTCCATGTTCTTTCATCCATTCAAAATTTCAGTTATCAGACTCGACTTGAATCCAATCATTAGTTCTACTTGTTTCTCCAACTAATGTTTGTGGTTCAACTTGTTGATTTAAAGGTGGAGTATTAATTTCAGTGGTTTCTTCTTTGGGCGGATCATTCATATAAATATTCTCGGTTTGAATGGCTAATTGTTCTAAACTCTGTTTATAAGCTTCTAATTCTTTCCCTGTGGCTTCATAGAATTTAGTTTCTAATTCTTCTATAGCATATGCTGGTAAAGGTGGTTCAATTGAAGTATAAGAATCCTTAAATTTTGATTCTTTAAATTTAGATTCAATTTGTTTATATAGGATTTTTGGTCCTATTTTAATATTGCCATTCATAATTTCCAAATTAGACTCGATATTTCTTATATGAGTTAACACATCTTGACTTAAAATATCCGTTTCTTCTAAAGGTTGAGCAAAATTATAATATTGTTCTAAAAATTGATTTATAATAACATCTTCTTCTTCATTTTCAGAAAATTCATCTACTAATATTTGTAATCCTTTATTTTTTATTTCTGCTAAATGTTGAGAACTATTTACTTGTTTTATCTCTTCACTTAGAGATTTATATTTAATACTTAAATTTGTTGCTAATTCTTGTAATTTAATTCGATTAGTATTTGTTAAAATATTAATATTTTGTAATTCTTCTAAAATCATTTTATCTTTTCTATTCATTTTAAAAATTTTCTTTTGCTTCGTTACTAGGCTCTGATACCAATTTTGGGGTTAAAAAGCGGAAAACAATTAAAATAAGGAGATAAGGGTAAAATAGACAAATCGTTCACAAAATGACAAAAAAGAGTAAACTAAAGAGTAGGGGAAAATGTACAAGTAGCATTCTCCAAATTTATAAACTCACAAGAGAAAAAAACGAAAGAGAGAGATATTGTTTTGAAAAGTCAGAATCATTATAATAGAACACACACACACACAATCCGAGAGAGTCAATGTAGAGAGAGAAAGAAATATAGGAAAATGGTTTTCACATGTAGTTTTTTTACATTCCTTCGTAACTTTTCAAATCTATCAAGATAAAATACTTGTATAAATGACTCATTTTCTTATACTTTTATATTCAATAATTTATGCACTAATTGTTAATGAACCTTCTAGTTCTTTATTAAGAGATATGAAATCTTTCGAAAGTTTAAGATGACCTAAGATGCGTGTGTCGCTTGGTCACAGATATACTCCACAAGAGAAGAGTGGTATAGAGTGTTTATTTTATTCTTATATAATTATGTATGAAAGTTACACGTATCTTACCGGATATTTTTAAATACTTACTATTACAAAAATTTTATAGGTTAGTTTGAGTCGATTGGATTTGCGGTAAGATGGTGATGCGAGCTGCCAATGAGATCAAAGGAAAAATATACATTAAGTTTTTTTTTGTCTTCAATCTATTAGTTAATTTAATTCGTTCAAAGATATGTTATTTAATTAGATAAGTAATTATGTTATTTTCTTAAAGATATAATTTTCATGTTTAGTTTAAATTTATGGATATTTCGATTATTTTATTTATCGTTCCATATTTAACGTAAAGAGAAGTAAGTTTTTGGTAATACTTTAAACTTTATGAAAATTTGGGGGTGCTACAGGACATATAAGTGTTTTGATAGGAACGAATATCTTAACTATGGACTGTCTGAAAGTTTTTATTGATTCATCTTTGTTGATTCTTCAAACTAATCCACCTATTCCTCATATGTGGTAAGTACTCTCAATCTCTTTCCTTCTTAGTGCTGATCTCTGGCAATTAAACTCTACTTCTAGTTGTAATATCTTGAACATATTCCTCTTTTGGGTTGCCTTCCCAGCCTTTGAGGAAATGGAATGGGTAATACATAAGCTCAGATAGGGCTAGCAAGCTTGAATGATGGTGTGTCAACACTTGCATAATTCATAGCTTCCACTAAAAATATCTGTTCATGTGGATTCTTCTCTGTGTCGCTGGCAGGGTACCCTGTGTTTAGCTGGACAAAGTAACTGTTATCTTCCCTAATTGATATTCCAAATTTTTTATAGAGTAGGTAGGGTTGCCGCCATTGATGGATTTAATTACGGAGTTTCAATCACATCCTACTTAGCCACACTAATTTTCTTGTGAGCAGTTTAGTAAGCGGATTAGGCAAATTTTCATGGATAATTCTTCTTGTACATTAGGGGTGACATAATGGTGTCCATAATGGACACATGGCACCCCACCAATGGTGGGGTGCCATGTGTCCATTATGGACACCATTATGTCACCCCTAATGTACTTGTAACACTTCCCAATTTTCATTGACATCACATAAGTAAGTGAAATTATTCAATCTTTAATTAATTTCCTCACATAGTCATGTTTTAGACTTATATGTTTAGACTTATCATTATATAATTTATTGTATGCTCTTGACTATCACACAAGATAAATATAGAAGAATTATTCATCTCTCCTAATGAGATTTCATACATTAAATCGCTAGCCATTCAGTATCTTTTTCGATTTCAACCAATGCTATAGATTCGAATTCCATAATTAAATGTATAATACATGTTTATTTCTTAGATTTTTAAGAAATCGCATCTCTTTCAAGAGTAAACACCCAACAAGATTTGGATTTATTCTCACCTATACTAGATATCCAATCAACATCAGTAAAACCTTTTGGAATTGTTGAAAAATGAGAATAATGGAGACCTAGATCCTTAGTTTTCTTCGAATGACCGAGAACCCTCCTGATAGCCTTCCGATTTTCTTCACTTGGATTGCTAGTAAACCTATTAAGTTTTCTAATTGCAAGTGCTATGTCTGACTTTGTACATTGCACAACATACATGAGATATCCTATTGCACTTGCATACTCAAATTGTGTTATTTCTCCTACATCATTCTTTATAAGTTTTAAATTTGTATCAAATTGAGTATTAACCTCTTTAATGTTTAGGTGATTGAACTTATTGAACACATTCTCAACATAATATGATTGGCTCAACATATGACCCCCACTACAGTTGGTGACTTTTATATCTAATATGGTATCCACTTGCCCACATCTTTCATTTTGAATGTGGAAGATAGAAACATCTTTGTTTCCTTTATATTTGCACTTGATTACTTACAATCAACATGCTATCCACATATAAGCAAATGAGCACAATATAACTATTACGAACTTTTGAATATAAACGTTTATCAATACTATTTTGTTTAAATCTAAAAAAATTATTAAAAATTCAAACTTTAGTGTCATTTATTTGGTGTTTGTTTTAATCCATAAGGATTGTAATCATTTGCATACTTTACCTTCATTTTTGTTTAGAACAAAACCTTCCAATTATTCCATATAAACCTCCTCATCAAGATTCCCGTTTAGGAATGTCTTCTGAACATCCATTTGATTATATGCAAACCACAAATAGAAGCTAAAGCGAATAAAATTCTAATTGATGTTATTCGTGTAGCTAGTGCAATGTATCAAAGTAATATATTCCTTCATTAACCTTGCTTTAAAGGTATTTAGAGTACCATTTGTATTGTACTTCATCCTAAATACCCATTTACAACCTTTAGGTTTCGATCTAGGTGATAAATCGACCAATTCTCAAGTATTGTTTGACATTATTGAGTCAATTTCATCATTCATAGCATATTTACAAAAAAAATACTATCTCTTGATGACATTGCATCTTGATAAGTTTTAGGATTGATTTTCATTTGAAGAACGTACAGAGTAGTTCTTGTGATGCTCTTCTTATTTTCCTCAATCATATAAAAACAAATAAGTTGAGAATCAAATTCATTCGGTCCTAACACTTTATCCTTTTGAGTTCTTTTACTTCTACGAAGTTCACTTATTTCAACATCCTCGACCGATGTTTTCTACTTGTGAGTTGCAGAACTAGAATCTCCACTTTAAGGTTCCCTGAAAAATATTATTTGAAGATAACAAGTCCTCAAAGAACTCTACGTCTCAGGATTCAATAATGACATTGGTTTCCAAGATTAATAAATAATATACATTGTTATTTTGGAAATATCCTACAAAAGTGCACTCGATCCCTCTAGGACTCAACTTAGTCCTTTTGGGATCCATTCTCTTACAATAAGTAAAACACCTCTACACTTTGAAATAACCAATGTTTCATCTTCTCTCTTTTCATACTTCATAAGGAGAAACTTTAAATCTCTTAGAAGGAATCCTATTAACTATGTGACATGCACTTTTCAAATCTTCATCACATAAGTTAAATGACAACTTAGCACTCAGTAACATATCATTTATTATTTCAACTAGTGTCATATTCTTTCTCTCAATCAAACCAATTTGTTTGGGTGTTTTGGTACACTACATTGATATATTATGCCATGTTATTCACAAAAAAAGATTAAAGTCATTAGAGAAGTATTCACCTCTCCTATCATTTCTAAGAATTTTAATTTTTCTAATTAATAGATTTTCTATTTCGACTTTGTATATCTTAAAAATACTAGAGACTTCATCCTTATGTTTCATCAAGTAGATATAACAAAATCTAGAATGATCATCTGTGAATGTTATGAAATACTTATAACCTTCTCTTGTCACCATTCCATTTAATTCACGTATGTCGGAATGAATTAAGTCTAATAAATCATAGGTCATTTCAACACTGAAAAAATCATTTTAGACTTAACTCATATTTACATTTATTATGTTTTATGTTTTCACATGAAAGCATTTTGGTATTTATCATTGTTTTTAAAGTAGACTAGCCAATATGTCCTCGTTTATCTTGCCAAATGAATAGACTCAACAACATAATTCAAATTTATAGTTTTATTAATATTTTTTTAATAATATAAAGTTTGACCATTCCATCATTAAAATAGCTTTTACCAACAAATACACTATTTTGAGAAAGTGCAAGTTTGCATGACTCATATGTAGGCTTAATTTCCGACTTTCCCAACAAATTTCCACATACAAGATCTCTATTCATATATGGTTTGTGTAACATATTTATTAATGTAATCTTCTGGCCGAATGTGAATTGTAAGTCTACATTTCATTTTCCAACAACCTTGGATTGAACTTCGTAACCCATTTGAATGTGTTCATTGCTGTATGAACAAATATGGTTCACTTGGGCTTTACGTGATGACTTTTGCAATCAGTTAGGATTGCTTGGAAGGCTTGCTGCTACACTAAAACTAGGTGCAACGAACCAACCATTTCTCTCCTTCAAGAACCCCTCGAGAGATTGTAGAGCCCTCCCTCCGTGCATTGGCCAGTCCCAACTTCTCTTTATTAAGAATCTCTATTGTGTACTATATGTTGACCTATGGTCGATCTTATGTTTTGATTATAATAAACAAAATATGTTTATCTCTAATATTTATATTTGACTCTTCATTGTTACATGTTTCGGACTTAATCAAATTGGAGACACACGATTGGATGAAAAGTTGTCGATTAAGAAATCTCAATATGAAAATCGATTATTCACAATCAAGCGCTCGTGCCAAAACAAATGGAGACAAATTTTGCGCTATTTCAAAATCGAGCAATCACGCCAAATCAATCGAAGATATTGGAACTATATGTTTTAGCTCGTTTGTAAAGGTAAAGCACTTTAATTCTTAGTAATGACACATTGAAAGCTCAAGTGAAAGATTTTGATGCACAAGAAAAATTCACTTCGTAAAACGTTTTTGCATGAAAAATATTTTCTTTTAAGGTAAGAACTATGACTTAATTTTTCATCATACTAAGCATTACTTACCTTGAAGTGTCAAGTAAATATATCAAGCAAAAAATTACAAAGTTGCAAACAAAAAAAGAGAAAGAAAAAAAGACCAGAATGTTTCTGGCCATCCGGACATCCGAATGGCGAATCGGAGCAACGATAAAAAAAATTGACTGTTGTGACTAATTTTCATTGGCTACTTTTTAAGTCGTCCGATACTATTTTAGACGTCGGTTGGGTCATTCAGGTAAGCAAAAAAGTTGGCGTTTCTCACTTCTATAAATACCAACTCATTTGTCATTCATTACAACAACTAGAGAGCATTAAAGTGATATTCTTTTGAGCAAAATAGAATTGATTTCTTATCTTATTTATTATTATCAAATCATTTTGTTTTGAAAAACTTTTGATTAAATCAATTCTTGAAATTCATTCAACACATCAAAGTTTTTATAATCCTAACACTTGAGCTTCACTCATTACTATTTATTAAAGTGTTAGCCTATTTCTCTCTTGGTATTTATCATATCGTTTATTAAGATAGAAGTTTCAATTTGTAAATTCAATTCTCCTTAAACTTGTGGGTCGTGTTGAGGTCCCAAGAAGTTCAATGTTGTAAAAGGATCGGTGCTCCTTACTTGTAAGTCACCAGAAGCTTTGTCAATGGTTGGATTGCACCACAAGTCAATCAACATAGTGAAATTAACCTTGCTCATACCGGAAAGCTTGGTGACGAAGGATGTAGATCATAGCGTTGGATCGAACCTCCATAATTATATCGTTTGCACTATCTATCCCTCTTTACTTATTACTTTCATATTCGTGTTTACTATTTGAATTAATCTATCTAGTTATCACGTACTTGATCTTAAGTTAGTTTTTCTAAAAAGTTTTAGAAACCAATTCACTCCTCTCTTGGTTAGCTATTATTGGGCTATCAATTGGTATCAGAGCGAGGTACTCATTTTCAAAGATTTCACAATCTTGAATAATGACTATCCCAATGTTTCAAAATCATGAGGGGCATTCCACAAATTGACATTCCTTCTTTGATGACACACATTATAATTATTGGAAGGCTAGGTGATGATTTACATTCAATCAATTGATTACAATATTTGAGAGGTTATCGAGTGTGGTCCTCATAAGCCTACCAAGACCATTAAAGTAGACGGTCAACCCGATCAAACTATCCCCAATCCTAGAGAAGAGTAAGATGAAGAAGACAAAAGAAAATTATCCTTATATGCCAAAGCTAAGAATTTACTCTATAGTGCATTAGATAAAAATGAATTTAACCGCACTAGTACTTGTGAATCCGCATATGATATTTGGCATGTACTTGAAATTACTCATATTGGCACTAGTAAAGTTAAAGAAACAAAAATTAATATGTTAGTCAAGGAATTTGAGAATTTCTTTATGAAAAAAGATGAATGTACTGTTGATATGATACTCGTTTTACCGATATTATAAATGGTCTAAAAGGATACGATCATAAATTTACGAACGATGGACTTGTAAGCAAAATGTTGATTTAAGAATGTTGATAGAGAACACTAAGAATGTGAATACATATCTCCAGGAAGAACTCTATGGAACCTTGATGATTTAAAAACTTAACAATGCCGAAATCAAAGAGAAGACAGGGAAAAGCAAAGAGTAATCAAAGGAGGTTGAAAAATACCAAATTACTCTAAAAATAGCACTTAATGAAGAAACAACGAATAGCAACATAAGCAATGAAGAGCTCGATGACTTGGTCTTTCTTGTCAAAAAATAGAAAGGCTTTCGGAATTATCGAAGATTTCAAAAGAAGGAAGAAAAGAGAGAAAAAAAATGCAAGAAAATCATTTGTTATGATTGTAACAAACTCGGTCACAAGAGAACTGGGTACCTAAACAAAAAGAAAACATCAAGAAGAAGGCACTATAAACAACATGTGATAAAAGCGGCGATGATGATCGCGATGGAGATGAAAGTCAAGAAGAAATCGCCAACATATGCTTCATGACAATCGATGATGAGGTAAATTCTATTGAAAAGATTTCATATGATGATTTATCTTCTTCTTATGATGAAACTTTAGAAGAATTTGAAGAACTCGCCCTTAGCCATTCTATTCTTAAAAAGAAACATAAATTATTAAAAAGTGAAATTGAGAAAATTTTGAAAATCAAAAAGAAAAATATTGATTATGATTCATTGTACAAAGAAAAATGTTTTTTAAAAGAAAAGGTTGAAGATTTGACAAAAAATATTTTTAAATTCACCCAAGGGATGAAGAATTTTGATTTAATGCTCGTTGATCAAAAATGCGTTTTTGATAAAGGAGGCATTAGTTATTATCCATTTTTAAAATATAAATCTCTCAAAAATCTATTTGTCAAATCATTAAATACAATTCCCAAAAAATCACTTGTAGCTTTTGCAATAAGGATGGACATATTATCTACAATTGTCTAACCAAAAAGAAGTTACACTTTGAAAACAAGTAGACTCGAGGATTCACTAAAACTAACTACTAAGGACCTAAACTTGTGTAGATACCAAAACTCAAAAGTTGAATTGTTACTGTAGGTACCAAAGAAAATGACGAGCAAATGCTTCTTGGATACCGGATACTCAAAACACATGATCGGAGATAAAACTTTACTATCAAATTTCAAAAAGAAGGATGGAAGCCATGTCACATTTGGAGACAATTCAAAAGGAAAAAAATCATCGGAATAGGAAACATTGGTAATCATCTCTCCCATTCCTTTGAAAATGTACTATTGATAGATAACCTTAAACATAATTTATTTAGTATTAGTCGATTATGTGATACATGCTATCATATTAAATTCGATCATTCCAAGTGTATTATTAAGGATGTTACATCAAAAGATGTGATATTTATAGAAAGTCGTAGTAAAGATGTTTATATCATAAATATCGAATCTGAAAATAATGAAAAAAATGTCCTTTTAGTTTGAAAGAGGATACTTTGTTGTGGCATAGGAGATTAGGTCATGTTAACATGGACCTTCTTTCAAAAATTCTCAAAAATTATTTTGTCAAAGAATTGTCAAACTTTAAATTCGAGAAAGATAGAGTTTGTGATGCGTGTCAATTTGAAAAACATGTCAAAAGCTCCTTTAAACCCAAAGTATACTCTCCAACTACAAAATCATTGCAACTTCTCCACATGGATTTTTTTGGATCATCTAGAATCGATAGCTTGGGTGGTAAATATTATACTTTTGTAATTATTGATAATTTTCCTAGATTTACTTAGGTCATATTTTTGAGCCTAAAAGAAGAAGTTCTAAAAGCTTTAATAATTTTTGCCTTTGATAATTTTTGCCATTATGATCATTAGAAGTGACCATGGTGGAGAATTCGATAATATTGCCTTTGATAATTTTTGTAACGAAAATGGATATGAATATAATTTCTAAGTTGCAAGAAGTTCTCAACAAAATGGTGTAGTAGAAAGGAAGAATCATACATTACAAGAAATGGTAAGAATCATGCATGAAGAAAATAATTTACCAAAATACTTTTGGGCCGAAGCCATTAATACCGCTTGTTACATTATAAATAGAGTTTTGGTTAGTCGTAATAAAACTAAAACTCCCTATAAAATAGAAGTCCCAATTAGTTACTTTAAAGTTTTTGGTTGCAAATGTTTTATTTTGAATACAAAAAATAATTTGGGAAAATTCGATTCAAAATCCGATATTAGTACTTTTCTAAGATATTCATCGACTAGCAAAATTTATAGAATATTTAACAAAAGAACTGTAGTTGTTGAAGAATCCATGCATGTTACATTTGATGAGATGAAATTACTTGATCGTAAGAAAGGTATTGATGATGATGTAGGTTTGGAAGCTCTATTTGAATAAATGAATATTCAAGACCAAAATAAGGAAGTGCCTAATGAAAAACAAACGAAAGAGCCAACATTCAAGAGACTGAAGAAAAATCAACCGAGGTTCAAAGTGATCCCCCGCTATTAAAGGAATGGAAGTTTGTTCCCTCTCATCCAAAGGAATTAATAATAGGCGATCCATCCAAATGTATCACCACTAGAACCGCTCTTAGAAATTATTTTGGTAGTTGTACATTCATTTTGCATATTGAACCTAAAATTTTTAAAGAAGTCGAGTTTGATGAATTTTGGATACTAACAATGGAAGAAGAACTAAATCAATTTGAGAGAAATCATGTTTGGGATTTAGTTGCTAGGTCAAATGATCAAACCGTCATCTGTACCAAATGGGTTTTCAGAAAAAAAAAAATGTAATGGAAAAGGGATAATTGTTCTCAACAAGGCTATATTAGTGGCCTAAGATTATAATCAAGAAGAAAGCATCGATTTTGTAGAAACATTTGCACCGGTGGCTAGATTAGAATCCATTTGAATGCTTCTTGCATTTGCTTATCATAAAAAATTTACTCTTTATCAAATGGATTTCAAAAGTACGTTTCTTAATGGTTTTATTCAAGAAGAAGTGTTTGTTGAACAACCACCCAATTTTAAAAATCATAAACATTTGGACTACGTTTTCAAACTTCGAAAAACTCTATACGGTCTAAAATAAGCTCCTAAGGCTTGGTACGAAAGATTGAGTAAATATCTAATTTCAAATGATTTTTCAATTGAAAATGCGGATACCACTCTTTTCGTCACAACTCATAAGAACTATATGATCATTGTTCAAATTTATGTTGATGATATTATATTTTATGCTACTAATACTCATTTTTGTGAAGAGTTCTCTAAGCATATGAGCATAGAATTTGAAATGAGCATGATGGGAGAACTTAAATTCTTCTTTGGTCTCCAAATTAAGAAAACTTGTGATGGAATTTTCATGAGTCAAAGTAAGTACATTTTGGATATGCTCAAGATTTTCGACATGGATGATTTGAAGCCAGTGAACACCCATATAAGCTCATCCATAAAATTGGACAAGGACGATCAAGGTACGTTCGTTGATATAACAAAATATCGAGGTATGATCGGATCCTTTCTTTACTTAACCACAAGTAGACCCGATATTATGTTTAGTGTATGTCTATGTGCTAGATTTCAATGATATCCCAAATAATCGCATCTTAAGGCTGTAAAACGAATCTTTAGATATCTTAGTGGCATTAGAACTTTAGGGCTTTGGTATCCTAAGGGTACTCACATTGATCTACTTAGCTATTTGGATGTCATTTGGTTGGATGAAAAATTGATCGTAAAAGCACTAGCGGAACATGTCATTTTCTAGGTTTTACATTTGTATCATGGTTTAGCAAGAAATAAAACTCTGTTGCATTATCTACTATCGAAGCCGAATATATCTCAACCACAAGTTGTTGTGCACAAGTTCTATGGATGAAACAAACTCTTAGTGATTATCACTTATTCATTGATCATACCCCCATCATATATGATAACACTAGTGCTATTAACTTATCTAAAAAATCCTATTTTGCATTCTAGGATGAAACATATTGAAATTCAACATCACTTCCTAAGAGACCATGCTCAAAAGAGTGATATTGTGCTAAAGTTTGTAAACATGGAAAATCAATTGGCCAATATATTCACAAAACCTCTAGCTCTTGATCGATTTTCACATCTTAGAAGAGGTTTAGGCATAATTGATGAATTTGAAGTGCGTGATTGAAACAACATGCTCTTATATGTTTTTATTTTTTATCTTAATTTGTGTGCATCATATTTAAAAAATATATAAAAATAAAAAAAATCATCTGGACGAGGAATCGGACATCCGAATAAAACTGGATAGTCTGGACCAACATTCGATTTGGCAGAAAATTACTGCCAAACTAAACATTTGGATGGCTGAACCGGACGTCCGGTTCAGAGTCTAGGATTTTTTTTTAAAATCGCATATCAGCCCATTTCTCTCCCATTTTCTCCATTCTTCTCCACTTTTCTCTTCCTAAATCTCTTCTCCATCACTTAATCATTCCTCTCAAATCATCAATTATCCTTTTAATTCAAAAACCCATTACTTTTACATCCCTATTTCTCAAGAAATTTTTACTTTGATCTCCTATATTCCATTTTCACCCAAAATCTCGAAACCTAGGTTTTCCACCCTGATTCTCAATTTTCAACCATGGCAAGCTCTAGACGGACGAGAAAAGGCTCAAAAGCACAGTGAGGCGCACTTCAATTTCTTCATCCGATGAAGAGTTCGATTTGGAACCCAAGGTGCCGGTCAACCCATTCGAAAAATCACCCATTTTGTAGGTAAAAATGTTGATTTTGCGGATTTTACTATTGAAGTACCTGCATTTCATATCAAGGAACTTTTTGAAAATATGTGACGAATTTCAATTGCAATATTAGAAAAGCATGCGTTTCCACAACTCATGTAAGAATTTTACAAAAATATGTCGATTTCTCATTCCGATGACTTTTCATGTTTAGTTAAAAATAAACGTGTTGTTATAAACAAAGCACTCATTCGTGACATTTTGGAACTTGAAGTGTGTGAAACATAAATTTTTCTACACAAGACACTGGGAATTTTTTTTGAAAATATCACTAAAGTGAGTACCTATCATTTGTCTCTTCCATGCAATGTTTTACAAGACATAATTGCAAATGTTATCCTACTCCGAAAAGGTCATCGGGATGAAGTGAGTTCATTTGATCTCTTTCTTCTCGATTCCTTTCTTATTGGTAGGAAACTTAATTTCTCAACCGTTGCATTAAGACTCATGAACCTTGTCCATTCGTTACAAAATGTTAAAGATTTAATGAAACAGTTGTCCGACTTAAACCCACCGACACTATCAACATCAAAACACTTAAACGCATAAAATCACTAAAGAACATGGTCAGTGGATGGCTCATACCAAGGGATTCGACCCACCTCAAGTCCGTCGACTCTACCCTTTGAGGGTGATGACGAAGGTGACGACGATGACCAACCAGAAGCCCCTGTTCCTCCTCACGACATTTCGAGGTCTAGTATCCCTCATTCCTCGGGCAGTGGTTCACGTTCACCAAGGATCAGTACAACTTTTGAATGACCGTATTGACTTTATACATCCGTGGTTGATGGTCTTAGTGGAATGCTCCATTGGATATAGCTCAACGGAAGCCATTCAAGCTCAACAGACGATGATGCGAGATCAGTAGAATGCCTTCTACGCCCACTTCTATGCCCAGTTTCCTCCATCACCTTCTCCGGAGTCCTAGTCATAGTTTGATCTTACTTTATCATGGATTTTATCTTTATTTGCTTTATTGTGGATGTTTTCTCACATTTCTCTTCATGTTAACATTTTCTATATGCTACATGTTGAATATTTCATTATGAATTTTCTTTGTATAATACTATTTCCCTTTGAGATTTCTTTGACTTATGTTTTGCTTTGTCTTCCCATGTATATTTTCCTACTTTGTGTTCTTTTTGCTTATGTTAAAAGGGGAAAAACGTATAAACAATGAACATGCTTAATGTGTATAAGAAAAGGGGAATGCTTCATCTATAAAACATAGGGGGGAGAGTATTGCAAATGTATGAATCATATGAGATAAAGTATTCTTCTTATTGCAAATCATCTATTGTTTGTCATCATAAAAAATGGAAAAATTATTGACCTATGATCAATCTTATGTTTTGATTATAACAAGCAAAGTATGTTTATCTCTAATATTTATATTCGAGTTTACATTTTGCGGACTTAATCAAATTGAAGACAAAACAATTGGACGAAAAGTTGTCGATCAAGAAAGCTCAAGATGAAAATCGATCATTCACAATTGAGCACTCACGCCAAAAACAAATAGAGACAAATTTTGCACCATTTCAAAATCGAGTACTCGCGCCAAATCAATCGAAGATATTGGGACTAGATGTTTTAGCCCATTTGTAAAGGTAAAGTACTTTAATTCTTAGCAATGGCACCTTGAAAGCTCAAGTGAAGGATTTTGATGCACAAGAAAAATTCACTTCGTAAAACGCTTTTACATGAAAAATATTTTCTTTTAAGCTAAGAACTATGACTTAATTTTCGATCATAGTAAACATTACTTACCTTGAAGTGTCAAGTAAATATGTCAAGCAAAAAATTACAAAGTTGCAAAAAAAAAAAGGACCAGAATGTTTTTGGCTATCGAGACATCTGGATGGCGTACCGGAGCAACGGTAAAAAATCCAACCGTTCTGACTGATTTTCAACGGCTATTTTTTGGGTCGTCCGGTTAGGCAAAAAAGTTGGTGTTTCTCATTTCTATAAATACCAACTCATTTGTCATTCATTACAACAACTAGAGAGTATTAAAGTGAGATTCTTTTAAGCAAAATAACATTGATTTCTCATCCTATTTATTATTATGAAATCATTTTTTTTTTTTTGAAAAACTTTTGGTTAAATCAATTCTTGAAAATCATTTAACACATCAAAGTTTTTCTAAACCTAACACTTGAGTTTCACTCATTGCTATCTATTAAAGTGTTAACCTATTTCTCTCTCAGTACTTATCATATCATTTATTAAGAGAGAAGTTTCAATTCGTAAACTCAATTCTCCTTAAGTTGTGGGTTGTATTGAGGTCCCAAAAAGCTTAATGTTGTAAAGTGATTGGTGCTTCTTACTTGTAAGTCACCGAAAATTTTGTAAAGTTTTGGATTGCACCACAAGTCAATCAACATAGTGAAATTGACCTTGCTCGTGCAGGAGAGATTGGTAACGGAGGACGTAGATCATTGCGTTGGATCTAACCTCTATAATTATATCGTTTGCACTCTCTATCCCTCTTTACTTATTCCTTTCATATTCCTGTTTACTATTTGAATTAATCTATCTAGTTATCACGTACTTGATCTTAAGTTAGTTTTTCGAAAAAGTTTTAGAAACCAAATCACCCACATCTTGGTTAGCTATTCTTGGGCTATCACTATAATTATAATAAATAGACCTTTTGATACATTTCGAAAAGAGATCTATCATAACAAACATGTATGGTGGCACATGTATCATACCATCATTCTTGAACCTTTCATTTGACTGAATTGGCAATGCTCACAATAGCATCAATATTATCAACAAAGTTCACTTTAGTTTCTTGTTTTGGTTGTTTGTGATGTCTATAATCCTAAGCATATGGCTGGGTATGCCACACACATAATAAGAAACCTTGGATTTTTTCTTGTTTTTGTTATCTTTGTTTTTTTATTCGAGTTTGAGGATTTCCTCTTCTTGGAATTCTTATTGTATTTGTTTGTTTGTTCTACAACATGTGCTTTGGAAGTTCCCTAATGAGAATGTTCATTCTCATCTCGTGCTATTGACTTTTCCTCAATACGAAAATATTTTTAAATCCCTTCCAAAGAATAATAAATCGAACTGTGGAGAATTTTCTTCATATAACCCTTCCACGAAGATGACAATTTCGCAATAATTGCACCAACTTAGAAGGTTTCGAAAATATAATTTTCACGACCTTAATTTCATTGACATTGACTTGCAATTCATGTACTTATCCTAACATGACAAGTTATCTGAAAATTTGAAATCAAAGTATTTAGAAATCAAGAAGTTTTTGGTATTTTCTTCCTCGACCTTGTACTTGTTTTTCAATGATTTACATATCTCCCTTACCGAAGTGCTATTTGTACAAAGATCATAGAGGTAATCAGAGAGATCATTTAGAATATGTCCACTACATATCAACTCTTCCTGTCTCTTCTTCCTTTTGCCCTTATAGTGTCGGTGTCGTTCGGGGTTGGTCCCAGCAATGGTTTCAAGTCCGGATCCAAAATACAGGATATCTTCATTGTTGTGAGAAGAAACTTCAACTAATCCTTCCATCTAGTAAAATTAGACCCATTGAATCTGTTGAGCCTCACAAGGTCTAAATTCATTATCTTGATATTAGCCATGGTTGTCACATCCTCCATGTCAAAATATCATTTGAGATTGTTGTGCAAAATGATGAAGAACAAGAAAAACCAGCAACTTTGAATCTACCAAAAGGAAGGTTTGAACATGATAATGAATCGCTGTCCTCAAATGATATTTGTGCCATCGAGATCAGTGATTGAAGAGTTTAATAACAAATAGTTTGTAGGAGTGAACGAACTTTAATCCAAGTTCAAACAAAGTATTATGAACTTGAAATAAGTACTTGAAGAACAACTTTAGAAATCAGAGTTCGATCTTTGATTTGGACGTAAGAGTATAGATTTGATGTTAGTGATATGTTTTCCAACATGAAAAACATCCACACACACACACACACACACACACACACACACACACATATATATATATATATATATATATATATAGAGAGAGAGAGAGAGAGAGAGAGAGAGAGAGAGAGAGAGAGAGAGAGAGAGAGAGAGAGAGTATCAATCATCATATACGAAGGGGTGCTAAAATCAAGTCAAATAGTCGTGAAAAAAAATCAGAACATCACCCCCAAAATATAAACCCAACGATCAAAATTTTGAACTGGGTTGTTGCCCAATACAAACAATTTACCTCGGGTTCCCAAAAGAGAGGTTGGGCGGGCGATCGCCTAGGCCAATTTTCTGCTTCCTCCATTTTTTTCCTCGTGTTGTTTTCGCACTTAATGTTTTCTTATAAATGTTTGATCACTCTAAATCACTTATCATTTATATATTTGAACAATATTATAACATTAGATATGACAGAATCGTACGCTTTGCACTAAATACCGCTTCTAATGCTACAATAGAGGTGTTAGTAGATTACGTTACATCAAGGATAATTTCAGATATTGTTGTTCATTTATCATTTTTTATTTCTTCTTGGTTCAACGCACTAAGAATATGGTAAAAATTATCTAGCGAAGTCAACATGAATTTTATTTTGTTTAGTACTAGAACTATAAGTGAGAAGAGGATGAACTCATTGTAGCTTTCGTACTTAAATAGATCCATGCATTTTCATCAACAAATTAACGATGAAGTTCTAAAACAATGTAGTGGTAGATCATCATTGTTTTCATCATTGTTTCTACCTTGTTTGGCAGCATATTGATAATACAAATTACAAAAAGTACTATCTATATCTCAACGTTTAAAGGGTATATGAAATGTTAAATGCAAAGAAATTTATTCAGTAATACCTTCACAACCATAAAAGTTTAAATGAGGGATCATAACCACGTGTAATGGTATAACATGGGCTAGTTCTTCAATATTTCCAAAATTTTGTCTCCACAGTATAAATAATATCATAAAAATAAATAATCCGTATATTTACTAATTTTTTATATTGAAATAATGAGTTAGAACAATAGGAGCATTGAGACAGTAGACACCTGAACATGAGTTGATTGTATTGAAGAAAACTTTCAAAAATATCATGACCTCGAAACTCGAAAGCAACCAACTAGTTATTGGAAATTAAATTAAATTCGGAATCATATATGAATACCACCATTATAAAATCTAGTAATAACCATTTCATACTTTACACACAAGATTCTAGCATGAGATATGTAGAATTCCACGTCACTCCTATCAAGTAGGTTAGAATCTACACGTAGACTCGCAAATGCTTGTTTAAGTGACGAGGAGAGAGAAATAAAATCAATAGTATGTCCTGTTTTTTTGTAAATTTGAAGCAAAATTTTTAAGTTCATCTTGCTCAATTAAATTAGAAATATGAGAAACACAATGCACATGACAAGCTTGGCATCAATTTGAGATTGAGTTAGTTAATCGTTTTTCAATGACATCACTATTTAATGTTGGAATATTTTAGCAATTTGGGGCCACATGTAACATATTAAAAATGTGTGTGCTATTATCTAAAGTAAATTAGTCATTAGAGTGATCCACTAAAGATAAAGTTTGACTAATGGGTATTGAATTTCGTGGAATTAAAGTGTAGAGACCGGAAGTTTGTTTTAAATTGTTGAGGGGCCGATTTAAAACAAATGAAAGATAATGAATGGTCATTATCTTATATATGGGTTATGGTCCCCATTTGAGTGTGTTCTTCAAGGTTTCTACATCCCCATCCATAGAAATCAAGATTGAAGTGAAGTTCACAAATCAAATTGGAAGATCGTGATCCTTTCAGGCTAACAATCAAGATCGTGATCCTTTCAGGCTAACAATCTAATTATCATGGATTCAGGTATGTTTTATGTTTATGTTCATTTTTCAGATTTCAATATGGATATGGATCTAGGGTTTTATGTGAAAAGGATTTGAATAAAGTTCGTTATTCCTTTTCAATTTTCTATCAAGTGGTATCAGAGCCATCCATAATTGAAATCATGAGAAATGGAATTTTAAGATTCTAAATTCTATGAATTATTGGATCACTATGTTATCAAGATTTATAGCATGTTATATTATAGAATTCTAACATTTTTATGTTATACATGTAGAATTTGAGCATGTTATAATATTGTTATTTGATTTTCATGTTATATTATCAAATTTTTCATATTATGCTTTGGATTTAGATTTTGAGCATGTAATAATATGATTTTCGGATTTATTCTATGGATATAACATGAAATAATAAGGATCTATGATTTTCTTGAAAATTCGAATTTTGAAATTGGGATTTTTTGGATTTCAGTTTAAAAAAAAAAAAAAAAGGATAAAAAAAAAAAAATTTTTTTTTATTATTAAGGCGTGGCCAGTATTTGAAGCAGCCGGGTTTCTTGATGAGAGCAATGAGCTATTCTGCAGCTGTGCTGCAACAAAGAACCATAAGGCAACCGGCCAGTAGGCCAAATTTCTTGTTGAAGCAGCGAGAGCTCCGGCGCTTTTTCGAGGCGCCGGTGAAGGTAGTATTAATTCATAATTAATGCTTTAGGTTATGGGAGTTGAAAGAGGTATTAATTTGAGAATTAATTTGGAGGTTTTTTTTTTTGGAGTTATGGAAGATTTGGGGGCGGGGGCATGAGTTGCAAATTAGAGTTTCTTAAGCCCCTGCTTGCAATTTAAAATTAGGGTTAATATTTATATATCAGTCCCTAAGGTTTAAAGTTAATCCTAATTGGGCCTTAAGGTTACGGGTTTTTATAATTCAGCCCCTGAAGTTCTGAAATTAATTAATTTGGGCCATTTAAGTTCTGAATTTAATTATTAAGTCCCTGAATGTTCATAATTGGTTTAGTTTGGCCCCTAAAGTTCCGCATAATTGATTTTTTGAATCCTAAACTTTCAAATTATTAACATTTAGCCCCTAAAGTTTTAAATAATTATTTTTGGGGTCTCTAAAGTTTTCAATAATTAATTTTTGACCCATAAAGTTTTGAATTAATTAATTTCAACCCCTAAAGTATTGAATTATTAACCCTTAGGCCCTTAAAGTTTCATAATGAATAAAATTAAGCATTCTAATTTTCAAATTATGGTATAAAGGACTCAATTGGTTTTATAATATTCAAAAGTGAATTGATTGAAGCAATATGTTGCCAAAGCAACCTCTCTTGTGGAAATTAATTAACTTAGAATATTAGAAGGAATTCGTGTGTATGCTTGTTCATGCGGATATTAGCCGGCCCAAAGGAAGGTTAATATTTGGCCGAATTGTATGCACACTTGTGGTGGTAAATGTGTGACAATTATAAGGTTTCCATGTGAATAATAAATCAATCCAAAGATGGGTTTATTATTTGACAGGATTTATTGTCAATGTTTGATCACTACACCAAGAGTACCACTTACAGTTAATATTACTGTCTAAAGACTTGATATTAATGATGTGCTAGGTATCTTGAGATGAGATTTACCATGATTTGATTAATTGATTATTGAATCTGAATATTGATGTGAGCATAATTCTTTCATTTTCTCTCTACAGCTAATTCATCTCACATCGCTATATCTGCTAATATCAACTCTATTCCCAAGCTCAATGGGACAAACTTCAAGGATTGGAAAGAGAGCGTATTAATTGTTCTCGGCTGCATGGATCTAGACCTTGCGTTCCGGATTGAGCAACCCACTCCTCTGACGGATGAAAGTTCACCTGATGAAAGGAGGAACTTTGAGAAGTGGGAATGCTCTAATCGCATGAGTCTGATGATCATTAAGCGCGGTATTCCGGAAGCCTTTCGAGGCGCAGAGATTCGAAGAAGTGACTAATGCTAAGGATTTCCTTACCGAAATTGAGAAACGTTTTGCGAAAAACGATAAGGCTGAAACAAGCACACTTTTGCAAAGCTTGATTTCAATAAAGTATAAAGGTAAATGAAACATAAGGGAGTACATCATGGAGATGTCTCACATTGCTTCAAAACTAAAGGCACTAAAGCTCGATTGTACGATGACTTGCTCGTCCATTTGATATTGATATCGCTTCTGCACGATTCGATCAATTTAAGGTCGATTATAATCGCGAAAAGGAGAAATGGTCTCTAAATGAGCTCATTTCATATTGTGTGCAAGAGGAAGAAAGGTTGAAGCAAGATAGAACCGAAAATGTTCACTTGGCAAGCACTTCTAAAGATAAGGGCAAGAAAAGAAAGAAGGAATTTCAAGTTTGCTCCTAAGGGTCCAAAGACAAAAGAAACGACAAGAGGACAACAAAGAAGCATGTTTCTTTTGCAAAAATCTTGGACATGTGAAGAAGAATTGTACTAAATATCTCGCGTGGCGTGCAAAGAAAGGTACAAATCTTACTTTGGTCGTTTCGAGGTTAATTTAGCTTCAGTACCTAGAAATACGTGGTGGTTAGATTCTGGTGCTACTACTCATATAAGTATTTCTATGCAGGGATGCCTGAGCTACCGAAAGCCAAGTGGTGGTGAAAGATACATCTATGTTGGTGATGGCAAGTCGGTGGAAGTTGATGTAATAGGCACTTTTAGGTTATTGTTGGGAACTGGTCATTATTTGGATTTGAAAGACACTAAAGTTGTACCGTCTTTTAGACGGAATTTGGTTTCTGTTTCTTTGTTGGACAAATTTGGTTATTATTGTTCATTTGGAAACAATCAGTTTAGTCTTTCTTTAAATTCTAATATTATTGGTACTGGTTTATTATCTACATTTGATAACCTATACTTGCTTGATACTGTTACATCATATAATGAAAACTTGCATGTGGAAACACGTGGTACTAAACGCAAATTACATAAAGAAAATTCAGCAAAATTATGGCATAAGCGCTTAGGTCACATCTCTAAATTTAGAGTTGTACGGCTTGTGTCAAATGGTATTTTAGACTCCCTTGACTTCACAGATTTTGATGTATGTATTGAATGTATCAAGGGAAAACAGACCAAAACAAAAGGATTAGGTGCTAACAGAACTTCGGATGTCTTAGAATTGATACACACAGATATTTGTGGACCATTCCCTACGGCTTCTTGGAATGGTCAACAATATTTTATATCATTCATAGACGATTACTCACGTTATGGGTACCTATATCTTATTCATGAAAAGTCTGAGTCACTGGACAAGTTCAAAGTGTTTAAAACAGAGGTTGAGAATCAACTCAACAAAAGAATAAAAAACGTTAGGTCTGACCGTGGTGGTGAGTACTACGGCAGAAATGACGGTTCAGGTGAACAATGTCCAGGACCATTTGCTAAATACCTAGAGGAATGTGGAATCGTCCCATAATACACTATGCCAGGGACGCCTAGCATGAATGGTGTAGCTGAAAGACGAAACAGAACTCTTAAGGATATGGTAAGGAGTATGATTAGTCATTCTACTTTACCAAAATCACTCTGGGGAGAAGCATTAAAGCGCATAGCCTTATATTCGAATAGAGTGCCAACTAAGGTCTTGCCAAAACTCCATATGAACTTTGGATAGGTAAAAAGCCTAGTCTAAAGCATTTTCATATTTGGGGATGTCCAGCTGAGGCTAGGCCTTATAGGCCATATGAAAAGAAATTGGACTCCAAAACAGTAAGCAGCTACTTTATTGGCTATTCTGAGCGATCAAGGGGCTATAAATTTTATGATCTCACAACTAAGTCAATTTTTGAAACGGGAACTGCAACATTTTTTGAGGATGTTGAGTTTGGGGGGAGAAATAAGGTTAGAGACATTGTCTTTGAGGAAGAAGTTGAGGATACTATTACTTTTGACAATGAACAAGTCCC
Organism: Fraxinus americana; assembly: GCA_035079005.1. NCBI lineage: Eukaryota > Viridiplantae > Streptophyta > Magnoliopsida > Lamiales > Oleaceae > Fraxinus > Fraxinus americana. The sequence goes on from CM068714.1 coordinate 19,056,783, forward strand.
TATACCTGTCATTGGTCAAGAAGCATATCCAGGAAGAAGTTGAGGATACTATTACTTTTGACAATGAACAAGTCCCTATACCTGTCATTGGTCAAGAAGCATATCCAGAACCTCAACAAGATAATGTTGAAGAACCTCCCATCCAAAATGAGATAAATATTCCAGAAGTTCAAACTCAACAACCTCAAGAACCAATACCTTTAAGGAGATCCACGAGAGAAAGGAAAAATGCTATTTCGGACGATTTTATAGTATTTCTCCAAGAACATGAGGAAAATAATGGATTGATGGAAGATGATCCAATCAACTTCCGTCAGGCCATGCAGGGTTTTGACTCTCAAAAGTGGATTGATGCCATGAATGATGAGTATAAGTCTATGCAAGACAATAAAGTTTGGGATCTTGTCGCGTTACTAGAAGGTGCGAAGCCTATTGGTTGCAAATGGATTTTTAAAACCAAGAGGGATTCGAAAGGTAATGTGGAAAGGTATAAGGCTCGTCTTGTAGCTAAAGGCTTTACCCAAAAGGAAGGTATTGACTTCAAAGAGACTTTCTCTCCAGTTTCAACGAAAGACTCTTTCAGGATAATTATGGCACTTGTTGCGCACTTTGACCTTGAGTTACATCAGATGGATGTTAAGACGGCGTTTCTCAATAGCGACATTGATGAGACAATCTATATGGTGCAACCAGAAAACTTTGTGTCAGGAGACCCGAAGAACATTGTTTGCAAATTAAAGAAATCCATCTATGGGCTCAAACAAGCTTCCCGTCAATGGTACTACAAATTTCATCAAGTAATTATCTCGTTTGGTTTTGAGACAAATGTTATTGATGATTGTGTGTATCACAAGTTCAGTGGGAGTAAGCATATTTTCCTGGTTTTGTATGTTGATGACATACTACTTGCCACTAACGATATAGGCATGTTGCACGAAACCAAGAGATTTTTATCTAGGAATTTTGAGATGAAAGATCTTGGTGACGCATCTTTTGTATTAGGGATTCAAATATATCGGGATCGCTCTCGAGGTATTCTTGGATTGTCACAAAAGAGCTATATCGATAAAGTACTTAAGAGGTTTGGCATGCAGGACTGTAAATCAGGTGACACCCTTGTCGCTAAAGGAGACAAATTTAGTCTCAAACAATGCCCGAGAAATAACCTTGAAGTTAAGGAAATGTAGAAGATTCCCTATGCATCAGCTGTTGGGAGTCTTATGTATGCTCAAGTTTGTACACGTCCAGATATAGCATTCATTGTTGGAATGCTAGGCAGATATGTAAGCAACCCTGTAATGGATCATTGGATAGCAGCCAAAAGGGTTATGAGATATTTGAAGAGAACAAAGGATTACATGCTCACCTATATCAGATCGGATCAGTTAGAGATCATAGGATACTCCGATTCTGATTTTGCTGGATGCCAAGACAGTAGGAGATCCACATCAGGTTATATTTATCTGTTAGCTGGAGGAGCTATTTCTTGGAGGAGTGCTAAGCAGACACTCATAGCTTCTTCTACCATGGCAGCAGAATTTGTAGCTTGCTATGAGGCATCTAATCATGGAATATGGCTGCGAAATTTTGTCACTAGGCTGCGTATTCTGAATGGCGTAGAAAGCCCGCTAAAGTTATATTGTGACAATAACTCAGCAGTTCTATATTCTAATAGCAACATGAGTTCATCTAAGTCAAAACACATTGACATCAAGTTCCTGGTTGTGAAGGAAAGAGTACAGAGTTGACAGATTTCCATAGAGCATATTGGGACAAACTCCATGATTGCGGATCCGCTTACTAAGGGATTGACACCCAAAGTCTTTCATGAGCACATTGCTCATATGGGTGTTGTATATCATGAGGATATCAAGTTTTAGTGGGAGTTTGTATTTTCATTGCTTTATGTTTTGTACACATTTGTGTATTTGGATATTGTTCTGTACTGAAATAAAGTTTTCAGTTTATTACACTCTGTTATTATATTCAATACCGATCTCACTTAAGAAATAAGGTTGGACCAGTTGGAAATAGACATGTTTGGGTCACATAACATGTAATTTTCGTGCTACACTCCATGATTGATCTATGTCATTTGGTTATATGGGTGTACGTGACCATTGATGGATTTAGTCACGTTAAATGTGACGAAAATCGCTTTGATCCTACATCGATATGACTAATGGACGAGATTGTTTGAAATACCCGTAATAATAATAATAGCAAAAAAATTTTGAGCTCATAAAGGTTGTGCACATTTGAAAGGTTACACATATGGCCCAGTGGGAGATTGTTGGAATATTTTAGCAATTTGGGGCCACATGTAACATATTAAAAATGTGTGTGCTATTATCTAAAGTAAATTAGTCATTAGAGTGATCCACTAAAGATAAAGTTTGACTAATGGGTATTGAATTTCGTGGAATTAAAGTGTAGAGACCGGAAGTTTGTTTTAAATTGTTGAGGTGCCGGTTTAAAACAAATGAAAGATAATGAATGGTCATTATCTTATATATGGGTTATGGTCCCCATTTGAGTGTGTTCTTCAAGGTTTCTACATCCCCATCCATAGAAATCAAGATTGAAGTGAAGTTCACAAATCAAATTGGAAGATCGTGATCCTTTCAGGCTAACAATCAAGATCGTGATCCTTTCAGGCTAACAATCTAATTATCATGGATTCAGGTATGTTTTATGTTTATGTTCATTTTTCAGATATCAATATGGATATGGATCTAGGGTTTTATGTGAAAAGGATTTGAATAAAGTTCGTTATTCCTTTTCAATTTTCTATCATTTAACTCCAACATGGTCCAAAGTGAAACTACGAACTCTATCTTCACAAAAAAAAGGATGCCCATTAAAATATTAAAATTATGTTATGCATTATGTGAAAATTCAATTGCTTTAAATGCAACGATTTTTCATGAACACATATATGTTTTATGGTTTATTTTCGGACAAAATATTCGAAGTAAATGATATGAAGTCAGTAATTTGTGATTTTCTATGATTGTGCATATTTGTAGAATCATAATGGCATTCCTCCACTAGTAAGTTTGTTAATTGTCTTAAACATTTCTATATGAATTTCGTCAATTGCATGCTTTCTATCGTGCATAGTTACAACTCTGTACTGACTACAAACATTACCATGTCTTCTACATCGTTCGTGGATTGTTAATCTAGTTTGCAAGAGTTTCGCTAGAACGCTATTTTCCATCACCAAATTGGAGTTGCATATGCCTACTATTGATAACTTGTGTTCTCAACACATTTTTTGTAATGCCTGTTGCACTCAAAAGTGCCAATTAGGTGCCCAAACAATTCACAGTGATTGCAATATGCTTTCCAGGATGTTTCTCTATTCTCAACAAACTTCTTTTTCTAATTTACCTACGTATATTCATAGCATGACGAACATGGGGATTAAAGATTCACGAATGATGATATTGAAATCTTACTAGAAAAATGTGAAGTGTTGCCAATGTTCACAAGTATTTTCAGAAGTCTTTCCCTTCTTTATTGAATTTGTAGATACCGCTTCCTCTTTCAAAATGTCATTGAGATCTATTGTTGTTTATCATTATCAGGAATTGGAATATAGTTCAAATCGGATAATCAATGTAAGAGTATTAGAACTACAAAGGAAGAAGTTAACATTGTCATCGACATTCAAATTGTCCATTGTAATCCATTACAAAATTTGTAAAAATATATAGGAAAAAGCAATAACTAGTAGAATAATGCTATTTGTACACATTGAATGGATAGATGGGCATAGAACAGAGAGAACTTATAATAACTGAATTTCTTTTTTTTTTTTTTTTTTCCTTCACTCATGATAAGAACATTTTAAACACTTATTCGATGCCTAAAATATCGATATTTGGCAATTATTTTGATAAAATATATCCTAAATTGTTGTATTTTATGTTATATAGGTTAAACTCAATGGTTGAATGAGGAATTGGAAGAAACAAAATAAAATCCAGGAAAATGGCAAAATCAAAAGTTTGAGGACCAAATTGCAAATTCAATAGTTGATTCGGACCACGAGATGATACTTTGAAGATTGATAGGAGACAATTGGATGGAATTAGAACTCAAAAAGGAATGGATTATGATCAAAATATTATTACAATCAATGTCAAATCGTACAAGTTATATTCCAGATTTTTAGGCGAATATTGATACCCATTTTTGGCACTGTAAACGTTCGAATTGGAAATTTTCTATCTAGAAAAGTTGTAACCCTTTGAGCCATATTTCCAACTCACATTGAATTTCTCCAATCGGATATGAGGAGAGAAAGTTATAGCCAAAATACTGACAGCTGTACATAGACAAAAAAATCTGCACGCGAATGAAATTTTCCTTATTCGATTAAAACTATTTTGGAAACCAAATTGGACGTGATTTTCAATCAATTTTCGACATCTACAAATACAGAATTACAGAATACATGAAGAAGGAAATGTGAGAAGACTTTTAAGAGAAGAAAAGAGGTAAGAACGCGAAGATCAACTCCAAGAATACGAAGATCCAATTCAAGAATCAATTGGTGATGTCGTTCTTTATTTATTTTTCTGATTTTCTTCTTCTCACCATGCTATACTAGATTAATTCTATACTAGAGTTAGCCTTTGAGCCATATTTCCAACTCACATTGAATTTCTCCAATCGGATATGAGGAGAGAAAGTTATAGCCAAAATACTGACAGCTGTACATAGACAAAAAAATCTGCACGCGAATGAAATTTTCCTTATTCGATTAAAACTATTTTGGAAACCAAATTGGACGTGATTTTCAATCAATTTTCGACATCTACAAATACAGAACAACAGAATACATGAAGAAGGAAATGTGAGAAGACTTTTAAGAGAAGAAAAGAGGTAAGAACGCGAAGATCAACTCTAAGAATACGAAGATCCAATTCAAGAATCAATTGGTGATGTCGTTTTTTATTTATTTTTCTGATTTTTTTCTTCTCACCATGCTATACTAGATTAATTCTATACTAGAGTTAGATGAACTATGTAATATGATTTTTATTTCTTAGTTTTACATTCTTGACAACTAAAAATACGTTTTGGAATATTTGAATGATTTATATGAATTTATTTTTCTTCACAATTATATGCGCGAATGATTGTGTGAGTTTGGTGGCTTATTTCATGTATTCGAAAGAAGGGGAATATGTTCGACATATATAAGTCATCATAGGGTACGATAAGGGATAGAAATATACCGCTATGCCTTATTTGAATCTTTAAGTGTTTATAAAAACTCATACATTCTTAAATGTTTGCATCCGTCATAGAGATATAGTTGGGTCACATATTTGAATAGGTTTAACTCTACTCGGGAGAGATTGTTAAATAATTTTGGAGCATTGATTCTTCAATACTTCAACCGTGTGAATATCTTTAATTGATGCTAGACGAGCCGAGCTCGTGTAAGTAAGACCCGAATTGACTTGGCTCGGTCCATTGTCATCCCTACCTACCCCATTACGAATATCTTTCCTACCGCAAACTATATCTCTACAAATACAAAAAGAACTCACTTTCTCTCTACGAAGGTCAAATTTGTTATGAGGTTTTTTTTTTGCATTGTCTTCTCAGAAAAGAAAAGCCCTTTATATTTGCTATAACATTTCTTCGATCAATCTGTTTATACATATATTTGAGTGATTCTATGGGTTGCGAAAGGGTGTCGTGTGGTTGGGGAAATATTTTACTACCGAAGTTGCAAATGAAGCTCATGACGACGACAACTGTAGTGGCGATGGTGCTGTTGTTGGCTGTGGCATTGTAGTGGTGCGACCCTATAGGGGAGAGAGATGTGGATCTAAAGGTTGCTTGACGGGGCTGTGGTCCATCGACTGGTAGATTTGGAAGTGTGGGATAAAGTGGTAGGTGATAGAGTGGGTGAGGAAGATTTGATGTGGTGGTTGTGGATTTCAAGGGAACGTGGTGGTGGGTTGTGGATTTGAGGTGATGACGTCGATTTGGGTAGTACCAACAATAGTGGAGTAGGGTGGAGTGAGGTGAGGTGAGGTGAAGAGTGATTGTGACCAGTTAATTGAGTAATTTGTGACTAATAAATATTATGTAACCTATTAAAAATGTGATTTGGACTAAATATCCAATTGTAACTAATTGGGTGAATTCCCGAGTGTATGGGATCGTTGAGTTGAGAATATCACCCCAAAAAAAATAAATTTCAATTCAAGTTTATTAGTTTTGTATGAAATTAGAAGTATTTAAACAAATGAATTTTGATTTATAATTATTTTAACATAATCTAAGAAATATTGGAAAAAAACTAAGGTTTGTATCAAATTAAGGATTATTGTATTGGATTTAGAGTTCGGCTATTGCTAACTATTTCAATTCTCAATTGTGTAATTTAATTCATTCATGCATTATTGACAATCGATAAAGTTATTATATTTAACTTTCTTTTCCAAGATAAATTAATTCTAGTCTAAATACGATCCGAGTTTGTTCTTAGTATGAATTCGAATGATTAGAACGTATTAAATTTCAGATTATCTCTATGATTGCACATGCAATACTGTTATTCCTAACATTTATTACCCGTGTGTTAACCTTGCACATTCTTAACTTGTTGTGAATTTCCCAACACTACAACAAACAAATAATTATCTAATTGATTATCAAGCAATTAAATAATGCACTGGGAATGTAAAACTAATCAAGAAATGCAAGAACTATTAAATTACTAGTTTTGAATTGAAATAAAAAATAATATGGTTTATCTTCATCCAATATAAAAATAGATCCAGCTTAGCATGATTTTTGTCGTGATAGATGATTTAGGTGGTTTGTGATCGCTGCTGGGTGAAGAACAACGACGTTAGTGCGGTGCGGTGGTCATTTTGTGTAACGCCCCGACCCGCAGGGATCGAAACATCACTAGATTAACTATAGTTTAGCCGTTGACTTAATAGAATTAACCTTACCCTTAGCGAAAAGTTTAAACATTTAATTTATGAAATTTAAATCAACATAATTTGTTAAAAGAAAATAATTCAATACTATAAAAAAAAATTCAAAAATGTCTTTAGAATATCTTCCGTGCATGCATCCACAATTGACGTCAAATTTTAGGCAAAACTTTAAAAATAATGTTGCTGTTTTTTTTCTATCTCATATGGGTAGTGACAAAATAAATTCGTTTGCATAACTATCGATCTCGAAACTTCGTGAACCTTTACTACAAGGTAGAAAACTCTTGATAAAATGACATATCCAAAAATTGGGCTCCGTCGGCAACAGATAGGGCATTAAAATATTTTTTGAAACCACACAGCAACTCCGGTTGGGAGGAAACCCAGCACAGTTCACTTAAAATATCATATAAAATTTTACACAAATCGAACTGACATGAATTTAGTTATATCCAGTAGCTAGCCCCTGAGACTATCATATCCAATTTCTTTTGTCCAAAAACATCAAGTAACGGGTGAGATATAAATTTTTGAAGCCAAAAGCAGAAACTGAAAAACAGCAACACTCACCTGTGCAATTTACTTAACATGACATATAAAATCCTACTAACATTAGATTGACATGATTTCAAGTTCATTCAGTAGCTAACATGTAAGTTTATCCAATGCCGCTGATTTTGTCTCAAATTTTCAAATAATGAGTGAGTTATGATTGCTTGAAATCAACTACAGAAACTGGAAACCCAACAACACTTTCTAGTGCAGTTTACTCTAAGTGACCTATAATATTTTACTGACATTGGATTGACTTGATTCCAAGTTTATTTTGTAGCTAACCTATGAGGCTATCAAACGCCACTAGTTTCATTGAAAAATTCCAATTAACAACTAAGTTACGGATTTTTGAAGTCAAGTCAGAAACGAAATTTCTAGAAAAATAGCAACGTTACTTTGCTAACATCTTTTTTTTTAAAAATATAAACCAGCGACTTGTAAGATAATTTCCATAATGCATAACTTATTCATAAATAAATGTGTTTAGAATAGTTCCATAAACAACATTTCATAGGAAACAAATGATTTAAAGTAAACATTTTCGTAGTAAAATTGAAAACATTAAATCACCGGCCTCTCCATAGCACGTTGCATCATTCTTTACCATCATCCATGTCCCAAGCAAATCATATCAAATCAAACTGTAGAGAGAGAATTAACCCATGAGTTTGAAACTCAATAGATGTCATTGGTGCGTTTCGTTAACAAATTATAAAATTTCGAACTATAGATTCATACCGTCGCACGTAGATGGATTTCCGGCAAAATCCAATTTCTGTGGAGTTATGATTTAACATAACACATAGAACCGGAGAATGATCATTCAAACTATAGTAGTGTCATAACACCGTACCCGAAGGTACCATTACATTCATACTTTTAAATGGAAAAATCATAACTTGAAAACGAAACCAACACTTGCACCTCTTTCTACCTTTGTTAAAAGCTTTTGAAAGGATAATGTTGGATGATTGTTGTTGCTTCTGACTGCATTTAACTTTTAGAAATATGCTCCTCTCCTATTCTTTTGAAAATCTTTTTTTTTCCTTGATCAAAGTGTGCACTCTCCTTCACACCCTTGCTATTCTTCAAACTTTACTTAACATAAAGATTTTTTTTAGAGAAAATAAGTGTAATTTCGGATTTGAGGAAAGATGTAGTTAAAAAATGCTTTTCCTCTTCTTGTAACCTCCCTTTTTAATGAAAAACTAAATGAAAGAGTTATATTATCATTAATCTTGTTAAATTGAGTCTTTAACTAGAAATTTGAAGAGTTTTAAGCCCAACAAATAATTTTATAAAAAATACTTCATAAAAACATTTGCATGATGATTTAAACTTGGGTGGCCAATAGGAAATATCATGCAGATGACCATTGTGGCAACCCAGTTATTCATTAAATCTTTGAAATCAAATTTACTTAAATTTAATGTCTTAAAGTATTGAGCTTATAAATAACTTATGACTTGTACTTTCATAACCCTAAATGGGCCGAGATTCCATAATTTATTTCTTAAATGGGCTACACCAACCAAATTAAGACTATAAAATCTGGGACATTACATTTTGCATAATTTCAAACGATGCTATGTTTGTGGTATTGTGGTGTAGTAATGGTGGGTTGTGCAGTGGCTGTGACAGTGCAGTGAGGTGGTGGTGCTTTGCAGTACAATGGTGGTGTTAGCGAGGTGGTGGTGGTTCTAGCTGCAGCGTCGACAACGATTGTGGTGGTAGTGCTAGAGGCGGCGACGATGGTATCGGTGCTGGTGAGGTTGGGTAGAGTTTGGTTGGTGTCGGTGGTGGAATGCAGTGGGATAAAGAGTGTTTGTGACCAGTAAATAATATGTGATCTTAAAAAAGTAAGATTGCGATTAAATTTGTAATCATGATACATATTTTTAAAAATTTTGATAAATTAATTTCATTGAGAAATAATTTATGATCAATTAATTTATTATTATTTTTACTATGAATTAAATTGTGAGATTAAATTTGTGATTTCTGACCAAAAAATAATATGTAGTATATGTACAAGAAAAATAATAATAAACATTAGTCATCTATTCTAAAAAATAATTATTATTATTATGGCAAGTTTATTAATCCCTGGTAGAGCATATAATAACGAGACAATAGAAAGCTAAAGCAACAGCTCACATTGATTTCACCTTAATTTGTTGCATAGAAACTACATATGAAAGGTTAAAGTCTATCCAATATATATTAGATAAATAAAGAAGAGTAATTAAAAATTTCATGTCATACATCAACTGCGTAGTGAACAAAAACTTCAAAATGATAACCATCCGTAAAATTCTTCCACAATCAAAAGTAGATCCACCCTTTCCTATATGGGCTTGCTACCTGCATCATTTTAACCCCCGTCTTTACAGTAGATATCAAAGCAAGCCATGTAATCACCTCCGTTGCTTGAAATGCAAAATGTCCCTCTGTATCATGAAGCCAACTAAATGAAGTCAAACCATTAGATAATTTGTGATCGGTAAATTAATTGTGACCTATAAAATTTGTGATTGAGAAATAATGTGTGACCAATTAATTTAATAATTTATGATCAATAACTAAGGTGCGATTTATAAAAATTGTGATTTGTGACTGTGACATTTTGAGATTGTAACCAAGTAATTGTGACCATAAATTATATAGTATTCTGACCTTATTATATTTAATTATCTATTTTAATTAATAAAACTTAATTATGACCTGTTTTTTAAGTTTTAAAACATGTTTGTTAATTTTAAACGTGTATGGTTCCCCTTCTCTTTTTAATCGAACAATGTTTGAAGCCCAAGCAGATAAGCCAATTTCAGTCCATCAGACCAGAAAGTAACTTGGTCCATTCCATTGAAAGATGGCCCAGATTAATATTCATAATCTCACTGTGTAATAGTTGTATTAAATCCACCCGAAGGATTATTTTTATTTCCAATAATTTTTTTTGCTTCTCTATTAAGTTTATTAACTAGAATATTTAATAATATCTTTGTCAATAAGATCATTAATAAAATTACATTAGTTTTGGTCTATCTTAACCACTTGCCATTTATTTACTCTCGATTCGCGTTCTCTCTAGTTGTTATTGTATTATGTATATCATCATTTCTTACCGAATCAATCTTGTTCTTGTATAGTCATACATAAAAGTATTTACTTTTATCATATTGTCATTTTAAGTTTTAAAAGCTTTCGTAATGAAAGAACCATGCTCGACTTGAAGATTCGCTTCCTCTCAAATAATAAGAGTTTACTCTGTGCAATTTAAAAGAAACAATGTTGTCATTGATTGCCAATAGCATATCACGTGTGAATGAGCCATAAATAGTCTTCGTGAATGAAACATCTAGTACTGGGATGGGATAGGCGCATGTGAATTTCAAATAAAAAGACTGCAATTAGCTAAGTACATGATTATGAATGTACACAAACTTGTCACTCTCTCTATATGGTTTACTGATCGGCATATAAATAGGGTGGTACCCATGTCGGGTGGACTACGGGTCAGCATAGCCGGCCGACAAAAAATATGAATTTCAACTATGATCTTTGAAATCGCCTGACTATTTTACCATTCTATGCTTGTCCAATCACACTTCACATATTTTCTTCCATAGGGTTTTATTTTTCAATTTTGATACACTTACATTCTGATTGACGTTTTGGTTTACATTCTTTATTTTTAACATAAGGCTTTCCTAACTCGTTTATAATTAATATTTTTGAACAATCGAATTTTATTTAATTTCCTGCTAGAACAACATTAACTTAAGCACTGAAGTCGAATCAATTACCTATATGTATGCTCTCGGTATTTAGTGCTAGGGCTCGCTAACTAATGTGTATTTTGTTGTATCGAAAAATATAAGGGTGCGTTTGATTGCAATGGTGGAAAATAGGTGGAAAGAAAATGTTTTACAGGGAAAAGATTTGCCTAAAAAATGTTTTGCAGGGAAAATGATTTCAAGTGTGTTTGATTAATATAATTTTCCACCCGAAATTTTTTTAAAATTTTGGATCTTTTTGTTCACGTTTGACTTTATTTTACATGAAAATTGTTCATTAAAATAATTTTTTTTTTACAATTAGTTATGAAATTTGTTATGTAAAAAAAAAAGTTTGCTCGAAAACTATTTTTTCACCATTTTTTATCAATGTTTAGTGTTCGTTTGTTTTGTTTTACATGACAATTATCCATTAAAGTGAATTTTTTTTTTTTTTACAATTGGCTATAAAATTTATTACCATTGCCCCAAAAAAAAAAAGGTGGCCAGACTTGGAATTCATTTTCCCACCAAAGTGGTGGGAAAACATTTTCAGCCAAAAAGTGGAAATGGGCGCGTGGAGGAGTGGGAGGGAAAACATTTTCCTTGAAAAATTTGTGCTGTCAAACAGCACAAAAGTGGGAAAATGAAAAATATTTCCCAATTTTCACCGAGTCTCACATATATAACTTTATGAAATTTTTCTTCTCAACTTGGACAGATGTCTCACAATTTGACAATTTATTGAAGATTTCGACATTTTCATCCTTGCATATTGATTGGACAACCTTAATGAAAGTTTGATATCCAACTTATTATTAGCTAAAAGATTATGATTTGATTAAAAAATAGAGTTTAGATAGAAGAATATACTTCAATAAGGTTTGCAATAATTGTGACAAATGACATGGGACTTATTCGCCCAACTTCTATCCACATTAAAGATGAGGGCAGTTGATGGGTCATGTTTGTCGACCCGAATCCAACTTGGCTCCTTGTCTATCGAGAAAGATTGATTAGAGTTCACAATTTTGGCTTGAATTCATTTGCAAAGAAACAAGGAAATTGAGACTTGAAGATAAATATTATACAGATGAACTTTGTCATATTTTGATCCAATTTTATTTTTTGTCTGTAGCATTCCATGACTCCAAATTCACAACAAATTTTTAATGCATCTCCTATTTTCCTCCCGCCTTGAAATAGTGAAGGTGCACTTCAATTAATGTACAAGGGCTTTCTCTTTAATTGTGAATCCCCTATTTAATCATTATATTCATTTTCATCCTCTAAAAGACATTACCTTTTCTTGAATGTGGACAAACACTCACTTTTCTCCTACTCTTTAGACTTTCCAAACATAAATATATAATTTGTTTTAAGTTTTGGTTAATATTATATGGATTGGACTTGACTTGAGTAGACAATTTAATAGAAAAATTAAAAAAAAATTGCTAGAATGATCTCGAAACTGGCCGGTTTTATGAAGAAATTTATTTATTTGTTTATTTTGTCCACGTGCTTGACCTTAGTTTACAAATAAACGCTTGAGCCGATTTTCAAAATATTGGTTGATGAAATCATATATTTACTACCTCATTGTCTTGTTTAGCACGAAAGGTACATAACTGAAGGAAATTAAGGACAAAAAAGATTTAAATTTTATCGTTATACCGTATGCTAACCTTGCATTGGTAATTTTTGTTGTGACTCGACCTCTGTATTGAAATCATTAACTCACTACGTATTGTTTGCTTTGAAAGAACATCTGTCCATCTTACCCTCTCATAGTTTTCTGTCGCGTCGAGAGTTAAATCGATTTCTAGTACCAATTGGACAATAAAAATTCGTGAGGGATAAGATGACAGATGCTTACGATCAGGTCTTTGTGTCAAAATCTTTATATCATACGTAGTGTTTACTTTGAGAGAGTTTAAGTTCATCTATCCTCGATCCTCCAGAATTCAAACTCAAGAGCTTTGCCTAATGAGAGATTTAAATTAAATTTTAGTATCAACTGAGCAACTTGATCAATTGATATTAGGATTCAACTTATATAACATAATGGTTTGGTCATATAGGGTGGATTGTTAGAAATTTAACTTCATATTTTTATTTATTTTTATTGTTAAAGCTTCATGGATCAATGATTATTCAATAATTGTTCGATTAATATTGAAGTGGCCAACCAAGTTCGAAAAATCACGAGTTTAGAAAATAATTGGAAGACATACAAATATGGACATGAATAATTACCTTGTCTCCAAATGGTTTTGAATTATAATTATATATTTTACACAAAAAAATTATTGACTATTGAATCTTTGATACATGCAGTAAGAACTTTTTATGCTTGTTTTCTCTATATATAAATATATAAATTATTGATTTCAATTCCTAATGACTTTATCACCCACAAAATGCAGTTCGAGAATATCAAATAACACCAGCAAACGAGAGTACAAATCAAAAGGATCGGTGGAGAAATTTTTGTTTAAAATTTTGCATCAAACTTTCATTTTCACATGGCTCCTAAATGATAAAAGAAAGAAGAAAAATACTTAGATTCTTAAGTCATGACTATAATTATATTGCCTAAAATTTCAGAAACTTAATTTATTGGCGAAGTCATGAAATAGTGTCAATAACAATTATTATACAATTAAAAACTTCTCACTATTGACGTGACAAGAGAATCTTAAGGTCCTCTTATCATGTTAGCAGTTGGAAATTTAAATCCTGCCAACTGAGGATAGTTGATCAATTTCACTATACAAGATACTTTTGTACGGTGAAAATGCTAATATGGCCCACCAGCATGTCGGTGAGGGTGGACTATTTATTAGTGGCCTAATTTGGATCTTTTCTTACCATATCAGTAATGATAAGTTTTTATCACATGAGGACATGAGATCTATTTCACAATAAAAGATACCTTTTATGGTGAAAATGCTAGTATGGCCCACCAGCATGTCAGCGAGGGTGGACTATTAACCGGTGGCCTAATCTGGATTTGATAATGAGGAAATTACACTAGACCATATGTTTAGTTTTAACTTTCTAAAAATCAGGTTTTGACTTTTTTAATCAAAAATCAGGTTTTATTATTTTTAATTAATAATAATGTTATAAAATAAAAATAATATATTATACCCACCCTACTACCTACCCCCACCAATAAAATCCGAACTCTATTCAAACCCTAACATAATCCATTTCATTTCTCTCAACTTTTTTCTCCACCGCTGCCGCCTCCACCGTTGCCGCCCGCCACTTCCCTTCTCCTCTCCCTCCACACCTCTGCTGCGAGACGCTGCGGCCGAACGGCGGCAGCGTCGCCATCATGCTGCTACGGTTCTGCAGCAGCGTCGCCGTCACGCTGCTGCGAATCACAACAGCATCACAGCGACACTGCTGCGATTTGCAACAGCATTCCCTTCCCCTTCCCTTCCCTTCCCCTCCCTTGCCCCAACCCCTCCCCTTCCCCTCACAGCGACTCTAATGCCATTTGGCAGCAGTGTCCCCTCCCCCTCGTTTCCCCCAACCCAACCCCTCCCCCTTCCTCCCTTCTCCCTCTGTCGACGGTCTAATTTCAGCTTGATGGCCTGAGTGTTGTGTCAGAAGAAACGGCAGGAAAATCAATTTTCACTGAATGATAATCACAGGTTTTGCAGCAAATTGATCTTGCAACATGTTTACCTTTGATTTCAACGGTGGTAACGAATAAGGAAATGAAGGAGGCCGACGGTGGTTTGGTGATCTACAGAGGAGTGACAGGGCCAAAGTCAATCAAAACCCGGTTTACCTCGCACCAGATCTAACAAATGTGAGCCCCGGTAGTGGTGGGATTGGCGTTTTTAGTTGGGGTGTTTTTGGTTGTTGGAGTGGTGGTTATTATTTTTACGTTTTGGTCGTGTTGGAACTGTTGTGGTGATGGTTGTGTGTTGTTGTGACGGGTCAACTGCAGTGGTCGTGTTGGTCGTGTTGGAACTGTTGTGGTGATGGTCGTGTTGGAACTGTTGTTGTGATGGTTGTGTGTTGTTGCGAGTCTTTGTGACCTAGGTAGGTGTCTGTGACTTAGGAATTGTGACAGTGACTCACTGAAATAGAGTTGCGACAAGTAAAAGTTTTGATTTTTTTAATCTGTGACCTAAGTGGGTGTCCGTGACCTAGAAATTGAGATTGTGACTCGTTGAAATAGAGCTGTGACCCGTACAAGTTTTGAATTTTTTTAATCTGGACCTATAAAAAATTACTTGTGACCTTAAAATTCTTTATTTGTGACCTACGAAGTTAACTGTGACCTATAATTTTTTTATCAGTTTTGATCTGTGACCTTGAAAGATTCCGTGACCCACCTCCATATATCTGTGACCTTAACAATTGTCGGAATTGGAGTAGCCGCCGAAATTAAGTGTGGCCGGAGAACGGTCGCCGGAGTAGTCCACAGAATTCAATGCGGTCGGAGAATAGTCGCTAGAGCAATGGGGGTGATGGAGATGGAGTTTGATGGGATATGGTTAATTATATTATATTATAGTTAAATATTTAATTTAGTATAATAATTGTGAAATATAATTAATTAATTCAAAAAAAACCTGATTTTTGCAATTTTAAACATTGGGACCTGATTTTTGATTTCCTAAAAGTAAATTTCTGAACCATGAATTTTTCCCATTTGATAATTGGGGTCCTCCATTTGGGCCCACTGCATGTGAGGGGTTTAATGGGCTACCACAAAACACAACTTCCATCTGATCCGGTCCACTAGAAATCTTACCATTTTCTTTTTATTGCAATTAAAAGACGTACTAAGATATGCTTAAATATTTTGAAGAGTGATTAGGTTTTAATAAAGGATAATTTTGCGAAGCATTTATTGAAATACTAGTGTTTGCACGTGCCTTGCACGTGTAGTGGTAGTGCAGTGTAAGTGATAATGTTTACATTTGGATATATGGTCTTTCAATGAATAATGGAATCTGTTTGCAGGAAGGAAGCTTATATTGTTTTATGGATACTTGCATTTGTGACAGTAATATAAAGCAGAACACAAAAGAGCTTATATGCCATACTGGATACATAGGTTTTAACAAGTCTATGTACAATCAACAAAATTTGGTATGACAAATAGTGCTAGAGATTTAGGCAGTAGACTCTAGCTATAACGATGCAAAAGAGATTCAAAATACATATTTTGAACTTGTGGACTATTACTCTTGCTTTTGTTTTTTGGTTGGATGTTTGTCAGCTTCTTCTGTAAAGGATGTCTCCATTGTTGAGCTGCTTGGTGTAGTGTTTGCATTTGGAGGTTGAGATGTTTGTGATGTGGTTTTTTGTATCATGTTGGTAGCCATTTGATGTTGCAGTTGAGAGTCGAGGATAAAGATGACTTCATATGGAGCTTTGTTGGTCGTAGCTTCTACATTTACACTTTTTATGTATAAGATGTGCTCTTGAGTAGTAGCTGTCTGAATTTTAGAGTTGTTCTCCATGGGTTCCTGTTGAAATGTTTATGAAAAGTAGTTAACAATACATTCAAGGGGGAAACTCATACGTGTGTAGAGAAATTTAATTTTTGGATTTATACCTGAGCAGTTTGTTTCATCAGTTCTTTTGCTGGGCATTTGAAGAATGTTTCAGCTGGATTTCCAATAATTGATGCTGTTATCGAGCCTGTGGAATCTTGTAGTTCAACGGTTGCTCTTGCTCTGTTGACATGAAAGTGAAATTGTTAGTGTTGGATGGTTTATGATCATTAGATAATATGTAATGCTTAGATTGATATAAATGATGTGGTTGTGACATGATTATAATCATACCTTGGAGTTGGTGTAGCGTAATTGTGTTTGCAAAATCTACAGAAATATGTTTCATTTACACTTGCACTTGCTGATTTATTGCAATTGTCACATGATAGATACCATAGTGGTTGGTTTAATGGAACTAATGTGACATTTGCTTTTGTCCAGAAGTGTTTTTGCTGCAATGTATAAAATAAGTGAAAAAAATGAGTTAGTGGTTGGTGTGAAGTGTTATCCAAGTGAGGAGTAGTAGTTTAGTGTACCATATGTTGGAGTTGTTGTATGTGTCTGATGTTGAGCAATTTTTGTTCTGGTGGACAAGAAATTGTGGCGGACGTGGGGAAGATATAATCTTTTCTTGCCACAATTTCATTTACTGTGGTTATGTTGGTTTCCAACCTAATATGCATGTAAGATTTGAATTGTTAGAAAGAGTAAGGAAATGAAGAATAATAATGAAAATAGATATAAGTATGTAAGTTAATTGAGGGAGGGAGAGAATATACCAATTCTTTAGTTGAAGAACTTGCTCAAATGGGGGATTAATGAGCACTGATGAGTTCAATTTTGTAGAGACAGATATGCCTGAATAGTTATTGAATTTAGGTTTCATGTATGAGGTTTAAATTGGTATGTGATTGTGTAGCAAGATGAGTGAATTTACCATTGAAAGAGGTTACTTTTAGTCTCACGCCCACAAGAACTGGTTTTTTTGTGATGGTGTTGCAAACGGTATGACATTCATTTGACACGAAATTGTCCCACATTTGTAGAATTCGTGTTTCGAACCTGTAAGGTTTTAGTCGTATTTAATATCTAGTTGAAAAAGTAATTTTAGCGTAGGCAATAGTTTCTAACCTTTCGTTCATGAGGATCACGTCTTGCACTGTTGATTGGTTGTCATGAACTTGAATTACTCTTTTGGGGAAGATGTCGATTGCGATTCCAATGATGTCTACAGGAAGTAAATTGTGTTTGTAATTAGTATGAGCTGTAGTGTATGTTCAAAATAGAGGTAATGAAGTGTAGGATGCTGAATAGGATTGCAAATACTCACCAATTTCTGTCTTTGTGTCCATGTATAGCTGAAGGTTTTGGAATGATATGAAGGTGTAAGTTGATGAGAGGACAGAGTTGAATTGTTCATTAATTTCAACAATTTTGGTTTTCGCGTTTATTGTCCATCGAATGTTACCAAGTTGGGCGGCATAGTTTTTATCGGTTTCTTTAACTTGTGCATTAGAGATGAGGTATGTTTTTTGTGGTAGTAAGGTGTCTTCAAATGCTGTGATGGCATTGTCGAATAGTGTAGCTTGAACTTTGTTCCCCTGGAAGAAAATGAAGTTGAAAGATGTTATAGTTAGATTTTATAAGAGAAGAAAGATGAGAAGTTAAATGAGTAATAGTATGGATTTGTATAGTAAGACAAAGGATGGAAATTCAGTGACCAGAATATTATGTTCAATAAAACCACCTAAATATGACTACCAACATGATACAACAAAACACATCACAGAAATCTCAACTACAAAAGGTTGGAGAGTTTATATAGGAAAGTACACATAAAAAATGCACATCTGAATCAGTAATGCAGACATCCTATTTAAGATGAATGGAGTAAATGAATATTAGCACTCAGCTCAGTTCGAACTTTAATTTCCTTCTCTGTACAGAAATTTCTTTCCCCTTGCTTTCCTTGCCACACTTAATTTTTGCTCACCCAAAAGCAAGTTCACAATAGAGAACTCAAGTTGTAAATTACTGGGAACCATTTTAATAATCTTTGAATAATGTTTATAAGGTTTATTTTACTTTTTATGATGAATATGCATGTAGGAACTCTAGAATGAAAACATTGGTGAAATAACTACCTAAGCCATCCAATTATGAGTTAGAGGCAGGGCTGAGAAAATGGTGGAGATAAAGGTTATTTTCTCTTGATGACAAATGCACATGAAACAAATAGAAAATCTCCTTCAACTTCAAGATAAAATCTTCTGTACTTTCAAATAATTATTGTTCATTTAAGGAACACAAGAAGGATACATGTGACAAAACATTTTAAATTTGATGACTTTCTTTCAACAATCAGATGTGATGTAGGTAGAGAAGAACAAATATGTACACTGAAATAATGTTACTACAGAAATAGAGATTCCTAAGTTTTTGAAGACTGAGTAATTTTTTGACAGTAATCTGTTGTATTCTAAATAAATAAATCAAGCAACATTCATATATGAAATCATTAAAAAGCAAAATTGATGCAGGAAAGTTTGAGGAGTATTGTAAGATGCTGTTAAACAAGGTTTTGATTTATTTTAGATCTAAGTTTAAAATAATGGAATTTAAACTATGTGAGAAGATTTACCTTAGGATCCATTAACCAAATGTGTTGGTATTTCAATGGGCTGTTCCGAGCTTTGTTGGGAGAGCATTTTTCTGAAACTACTGCTTTCACAGTCCAGCCAAACTCTCCTGGTTTGATGTCAGGTATGAGTTTGTATTCTGTGGCCATTTGTACCTGCAAGGAATTTTATTTGATTAGTAGATGAGGATGGGTACAAATACAAGAGTGAAAATGGAACATAAATATTGATGAATATATAAGAAGATGTATTTAAAAATGTTTGAAGTTAATGTATCCTATTTGGTGAAAGAGGAGAAAATACCTGGCTGAAGTTAATAGTGAGCAAATGAAACTGAAGAAGGTTAACAGCAGGAAGGTTGAATTTGGTTTGTTGTATGTTGAGAGATGAGGAAGTAGTGGGAAGAGAGTTAGATTTCTATTATAGAGAGAAGAAAATGTTTAGTGGTAAGCAAAAATTTATGTTTACTGTTATTATAGGCAGAAGTTTGTAGGGAATGGCTGTTGGAAGTAGGTTGCCAGGTGCCGTGTATTTGGGTTTTTGGAATTATGGATGGTGGTCTGTTACAGAAAGGAAGAAAGGAAATTAGAAGGTTAATAATGTTAAAATGGCACAAATGAAGGTGGAGAAGATAAAATGGGAAGAGATTTTTAGTAGTGTTTTATATGTTGGGAGATGAGAAATGGTAGTGGATGGAAATGATGAAAATTTAAAATAAGTGCAGGGGAAGTTGGATGTCTATCCTCAATGCGGAATGGAAACCTTTTGGTGGCAGGCAAAAATTTTTGTTCAATATTGTAAGTAAAGGGTTTTGGAAAATGATGCAAGAAGTGGGTTGTCAGGGTGAGTATGTGATTTTTGGTAGAGGACAGGTGTCCTTTTGGTTGAATTAGTGGGTGGCGGTGAAGTTAAAACAATTTTGGAAATTTTGTATTGACGTGAAGAAGGGAAATTCTAATTTTCTTCCTCTGTGTAGCTGATTCAGATGTGCTCAATTGGAAGAAGTCAATACCTGCATTTAATTTTCAGACAAAACATTCAGTGAGATACTTGAAATTGTAAAAATAATGGAAGTACTTTGCTAACCATTATTAAAAAATGAAAAAAATAATGATTACCTACAAACTTGAGCCTTAATTTTTCTGTCTGTATTGCATATTTTCCTCTATAGGACTCTGCCATTAGATGAAGAAGACTATTTTGGAGGCTGTCATCTAACTAAAAATTTGTATGAACAATGTAGTTAAATGATTTGCAGATTCAACATAAGAGCAGATTTTTATAGTGTTATAGATCATTTTTCTTTTAAATGTATGTGGTGCTTAAGATAACAATTACCTGTGCAGTCAGTTCATGATGCATAGTGAGCCCAACACTTCCAATTCTTTGGACACTGGCACTAAGTGGGTTGCAAGTGTTGTTGATGTGTTTTTTACAGGGGACAGATGTTGGTATAGTAAAAATACTGGGTTGTAGTGATGGAAGAAAAATAAAAATAAATGGGCTTTCTATAAGAGCTCATTTCTGCATTTTGAGAAAGGAACCTGATCACAATTTCTGTAAAATAAATGAAACCCTAATAAAAATAATCACCATGAAATGACATCGAAAAAATTATCAGGAAGCAGCATCCTTGACCAAATAATATATAGTAGAGGTATCCCCATTTGAAAAAATGATTTAAATGAATACAAGCTTTGGTAAACAGAGAGAATTTAATTGCATCTGTGTAGAATATAGGATTCATGACAATGCAACCAAAAAAAAAAAAAAAACACCCAAAGCCAAGAAGAAACTGAAAAAGACGGCAGTCATAAGATGGCCTGGTGTTTTTTACTGTACCAGGGGAGGTCGTTTGCTAAGAATAAAATAAAGAATTACCCTTTTTATTGATCAATTAACCTAGGAGGTAAATGCTAGAAACAAGAGGAGGAATGGACGATGCTAAATTCTTAGTGTCCAATAGTGCCAAAGATCAACACCAAGCACCAGCTTCAACACAAAATCAACAATAAACAAATAGCTAACACACAAACTTATCTTCTCCCCATAAAAGGAAAGAAAATAGAAAGCATGCATTAGTAGCAAAAGAAGAAGAAAACACTAAATGTTTATTTTATACAACCAAGAAGTCAAGCGATCAGTATTTGGTGGATGAAATTGATATGCATACATCTGAAATGAGACCATTGTGTTACTTAGTTCGGCTTAAAAAGGCATTAAGCCGAATTTGGTGCACAAGTCATGGAAGCATCTTTCTGCAATCAAAATAAAAGATATTAATTCTCTTACCCAGTGAATTTGTTGAAGTTTATCAGCAGTTCCTCTCTCAAAATATCCTCCAACATCTTCGTTCACTTTACGTATTCTAGTTCCGAGCATCTAAATATCTCTTCAAGCACGCGTGACTGCAATACTACAACTTATGGCCTGAAAGTGGTCCCAGAGCATATTTAAGCTCGTTCATCTGTATGTAGATCTTAATCGGATCATTTGCAAGCATTTAAACAGTAAAGATGTAGTTGAAAAATCTAATGTTAATCATTACTTGTTAAGAAATCAACCTCAATATTTTACTGTTCAAAGATTTTGGTAATCGGAGAAGATAACATACTGGCTAGTGGCTACCTATTTTAAATCTCCTTTCATTTGCAAAATACTAAATAGAGTACACAAAAGACAAAATTATTAGTCTATAAGTAAATTTGGTGTTCATACAGTTAGATAGAAATTAGAATTCTAGTTAAACTAACATTCACTTATATTTCAATGACTTCAACTATCTAACATGTAATCAAATCAAAGTAACTCATAAGCCATATGCATTCACAAAAATGAAGCTATACGAAGCCGGGTTATCTTCAAATCTGGTTCAGAAACCCTTGAAAGGGGCTCATACGACGTACCATCTGAAACTCGAACCTGTGGTGGACATTTAAGCGATTAAGTGCCACAAACAGATAGCTCACTTTCATGTAAGTGATCCGGGAGATCAAGTGCGTGTATTATTTCAACAACATGGTCACAATGAAAAAAGAAATAATAATGGGCATGGTTGAAGACAGTGAGACACAAAAACATATTAAATTCAGACTCAGGAAACTGCATGTAAGTCTGTTTTCTATCATCAAACATATTCCACCTTTAGATTTTTCCAAAGCACTTAAATAGGTTAACAGAATTTTCCCAAACAACGATTTTAAAACATATTACTCAGAACATAGGAGGGAAAAAATAACAATTACCAAACACATTAGCGACAGTAAAGTACCAGAAACAGTTGTACTTGTGAAAGAAAGTAGATGGGGCAGAAATGTATACCACATGGCGGAAGGCATCATTATCAACATCCATGTTGGAATCAGAAACAGGAGGAACTTGTTCACTTGGCATTGCACGAAGATAGTTTGCTTCCCTTGCTAAGAGGATAGTGTTCACCGTTCCTAGGTTACTACTGACAAAAGGTCGATGCTCATCATGTCGCCATTCACCATCGACAACAAACTTGTACTGCGCGTAAAGTAACAATAATTCCAAAAGCTACAGTTAATGAGAAATCAGCAAACAATTCAAATGCTCTATTAAAATATCAACAGTCACCAAATTTTCACTTGCAAATACTTGATTTATTGAGATTTCTGATAATCACTCCATTCTAATAAAAAAAAAAATGTTTCTCCTCTATCAGAAATTAAATAATATAGTTCAACCCAGCACTGCATCTTAGGTTTAGCATTTTTTCCCCTTGTTAATCTCGAAAAGGTCTAAGAACGTGTCTTGTAAAATTAATATTGATAAAAATTATATATATAAAAAAAGAAGGATATTAGTTTAAAATGGGGATTTTAGGAAGAAAATAAATTGGTTTGCTTAGGTAAGGGAACAATAATTTGAGATAGTTGGAAGGACAACCAAAAAAGAGGCTAAAGATAGGAGCATCACATAAATCAGATACATAGATGTTATAGACGTGAGAAATGTGAAGGATGATTGTTCTTGTAGTCGCTTATTTGTTTGCCAGCAACCTCTTAGCAAAAACACCTGCCTACCATATAGTATTTTTTCACAGCTATTATGATCAGTGACAATTTCATAGCATTTATGTTTACTTGACAATACTTATTTCCTTCGAACTTCATTCAATTCACGAGTCAATTTTCTTCATTATCTAAAATTTCAACAGTAACAAAATTATAAATCAATCCTCGTGCCGCTTTTTACCTTGAGCTCCCAGATATCTTCTTTTCCAATATCACAAAAATAAATAAATAAAGAAATAAAATACTTAATGTTTAATGGTAAATCCATTCTCAAAGACAAATACACAATCAATTGGTCATAATGTAGGTCAACGAAGGCCAAAAAATAATGAGATAACAATAAATAAGGGAGGTCCTGATTAAGTATCATCTTGCAAGTCAAAATTGGTAGATCGCAGATGATTTTAACAGATAGATCTAAAGCAGATGTAGCACGTGGCAAAACATATCATTCCCCAAATAACAAACTGAGTGCAAATCAACACATAATGCAGGCCACTTTTCATAATGCATTTATTTCAGTCAAACTAAATCATCCTAAAAGACATCAAATTCAAAATATCTTTTGATCATATCTAACAATCATGTGCAAATCATCAATGTAGGCCATTTCTATAAAGCATTTATTTTTGTCAAATAAATTATCATAACAGACATCAAACCTGATGATAACCCGGTGGTAGGCTACATATTGTCTGAAACACTGTAGGGCATCCCTCAACCGGAGCCATTGGCAGTTGTGTCCACCTTTTCCCCAAAAAAAAAAAAAAGTTCAATCAAGTAGACACTAACAATTTAGCATAGAGAACATCATCAAAATCATCCAGAAGACAACAAAAATAAGGTACAAATTCAATAAAACACGCATAAAGATATAGTTTCTCCAATACTGATGAATTCTTACCCAGTAAATGAGCCACTGATTTGTACATTTCTCCCACCATAAGGCCACACAAAACGTGTGGGAATCAACATCGTGCCACTCTCGCGGGCAAAATCCATATCAGAAGGATACATTCACTCTAAAATATTAATAAATTTCCCAAAGGAATCCCCAAGAAGGACCCAAAACCCTAGAACATTTATGTTATAATGTAACAGAGCCAAGAGCAAAAAAAGATTTACAAAATAAATCAATTACTGAAAGACCCAGTGAATTATTAAGCTCCTTTAAACTCCCAAACAGTTCAAAATCGAATTTCCCCTAAAAAGATAAAACCAAATAACAATAATGTGCTTTTCAGTTGACAAGTAAATCAGGAAAAATGAGAAATTCATGATGTATTATATAAGAGCAGTTGGTTATATATACAAGCAAAATTCGTGTAGAAAAATAGACAAATATACTGGAATTTAACCTTTGACTTTCGACATTTTTTATTGGTAGTTAAAAACAAGAAAAGTGGAAATCATGAATGTTTGTAGTCTAACTATTAATATATATCACATAGCAAATATAGAGGAATAAAGAAGGATTCTTCCTTTTTTGTATCATTACCTCACGAACATCTTCTGAATGTCGCGTCTATGATAATGAAAGAAAATCAATTTTATTCTGAATACTCCATGTGCTAATAATCTGAAGTAAAATCAAAATACAGTAAAGTTAAAATTACATCTATTAAAGGAAAACATAAAAGAGAGTGGGGAAGAACCATCAAGCAGGGTTGTCAATGAGCGAGGAATCAGGAATTATTTGTTTGTGCTTTGAGAGTAATAAAAATTAGAAACTTTTTCACTGAAAAATTAGTACCTCCCAATGAAGAACTGTGTCCCTAACTTGAATCTGTTCAATATAAAATAATAGAGTAAATACACTACAGTGTATGAGAAAATGATCGTCAGTCAAAATAACCAGACATATAGAGGAAATAGAAAAAGAGACTATACAATTATATACAATACAGTAAACATCATACCAAAAAAAAAAAAGGTTCAATTTTAGAAGTTCTTCATTGACAAAACTGGAAATCACTAATCTACTATTTTCCGTTAAAAAAACGCTTTCCTCATCTAAACTCGAATAGAAGTAGATGGAAGCGAACACGGTGTTAGAAAATATGAGAAAATCAAGAAGAGTACTTGAAGAAAAATGGAGGAAGTAAGAAAAAATAGGAGAATGTAAGGATGACCAAGATTGCAAATAACTTTTAAATTGAATGTGAATATATCTGCTAAAGATACTGAGTTTGTTTAAAAAGAAAACTGAAATTGAGGGAAGACTGCAAGGACCTGATCAAGTGAACCGAATTCTATATCATGACATTGCAAGATATTAACATAATCAAGCTGCAACTTTTCCAAGCTCTCATCAATGTTCCTTGTCACTCTCTTAGCACTGAAATCACCATACACAGAAAGAGAAAAAAGTGGAACACAAAAGCAACAGGGTTAAAGGAAATGGAACAACCATACAGAAAAAGAGGAAAATCACCATTTTCCTGCATAATGCTGTCATGTAGTGATTTGTGACTAAATCCAATGAAATTGAATATATATGAAATTGAACATAGACTATAGACAAGAACGAAAAATGTAGTAGTTGAAAACCATTTAGCTCCCTAAAAGAATAGGAAAGAAGAGTGGGACCAGGTTCAGGAGTAGTACTGATAATAAATGCAGAAAATGGTAAATTTCAACCAAATGTCACTAAGGGAAAATCATTATGAACATGGAGTTAATAACATGAGAAATGAACTAAATTTTATAACATTGGTCTACGTGGACCTATCAGTAGAGAACAAGATTTGATGTCAACAAATGAATTTTTTTTTTTGCATATTATCGTCAAAATGCTTGATTTTCAAATGCAAAAGCATTTATTAACCCTCTTAATAGTGCTTTACTAAACAGAACACATGAGGTTATTGTGAAGAGGATTCAATTAAGCCTTTGTTTGGGACTCCATTAAAAATGTATTTTGGTAAAAAACAAAGTATTTTTAAATAGTGATATTTTGAAGAATGTGTTATTAAAAAATAAGGAAAAGTTTTAAATTTACGTGTAATATTATTTTATTGAAGAATTAACATTCCAATAGATTTATTGAAGAATTAACATTCCAATAGATTTAAAAACAGGAAAATTACCTTTCTCTAGTAGGAAGATGAAAACTATCAACATTGCACAGGTGATATTTGATCAAAAATTGAAAGATCTGTCGCAGCAGCATTCCATGTACATAAGGAAAAAAAAAAATAAACGCCAAGTTTCAAAAATGTCCACAACTAAAATACAGAAACAAAAAACATTAACATTGTCGTAGATTTAAAAACAGAAAAATTACCTTTTCTTAGTAGGAAGATGAAAACTATCGAGATTCCACAGGTGCACACTTCAGAAAAATATTAATAATAAGCTAATTCTCAAGGCAACTTCAAAACAAATTTAACGACAATAGAGAAAGTTGAAAACCAAGGAAAGCAGGTAATAAAATTTTTAACAAAGATATTGAGTAAAAAAAAAAAAGCAATGTCCAAATTGTGAATATAGAAGACAATGTACGTATCAGAAAATTAAAGGCAAAACCCATAAAAATAAGACCCAATATTCACAGATCAGGCATAAAATAATATTTAAATCTAATCTTTTACTTCAATAACAAACTGAAATAAACCTCATAAAAAGGCGACCCGCTGTGCCAGGCTGTAAGATAGAGCTGTTGTACTGCTTGACTGGTAAGAAAGAAACATTTAGTGAGACAGTTGAAATTGTAAAAATAATGGAAGTACTTTGCTAACCATTATTAAAAAATGAGAAAAATAATGATTACTTACAAATTTGAGCCTTAATTTTGCTGCCTGTATTGCATATTTTCCTTCATAAGACTCTGCCATTACATTAAGAGGACTATTTTGGAGGCTGTCATCTAACTAAAAATTTGTATGAAAAATGTAGTTAAATCATTTGCAGATTCAACATAAGAGCAGATTTTTATAATCTTACAGATCATTTCTTTTTTAAATATATGTGGTGCTTAAGATAACAATTACCTGTGCAGTCAGTTCATGATGTATAGTGAGCCGAACATCTCCAATTCTTTAGACACTGGCACTAAGTTCGTCCAATTCTTTATCCTGCTGCCTGCGTTCTAATCAAAATCAGAAAAATTGAAACGCCAGAAGGGAATTTTTCTTTGACGTGTGGGAGTGATTTTGGGCGTGTTTGAGGAGCACAAAAAAAACCAAGGAAAAAAACCATAGTCGACTTCAAAAAATTTATTAGCAAAGGTAAAAATTGTTAGTTAATGGCTGAAGAGCTGAACAAAAATTGAACAATATATATGAAGAATTAAAAGAAACTAATAAAAAGTCTATCGAACATTTCCTGCTCTTCTGGTTCTAAACACAGAAACCTTCTCGTTAGCCCTTGCTAAGGATACTGCATATTTGCCAAACAAAAGTTTACTACCACTGGGAAAAAAAAAATTCTCCGTGCGTGGTGTAAACTACTGAAAATGTTTAATTATTAAACCAAATTTAAAAACTGAATTTTGAAACACGCTAACCAAGCAATCGATTATTTTGAAGATTTTATGAGTGCAGACATATGCTAATTCTTCAGATATAAACGACATAGAAATCATGCAGAAAAATAAATTCTTATATAAGATAATGCTGCTTCTAAAATGCAACCTGACACTGGAAATCATTTAGCACAGATCCTTAATTCTTCTTTCCTAATTCTAGAGTGAACCATTTTTTTGTGGAAATTTGGAATTGCTCATTTTAAAACGCATTTTCTGGATATTCAAACATAAACATAAATGAATAAAATATACAAATGAAAATATAATTTTGTGGCTATTAAAAGTCTGAGATGTCAGAAAAGCTTTGCTATTTAATAAAACCTATAAAATCTAAACAGAGCAAGACTCCATTCTGATTTTGGATTGAAGAGAAAAAAAATGGAAAAAGAAGAAGAAGGAGCAACATTCTGATATCTTAAAATAAGCACAATGATTGGTCAAGTTTTAGGCAGCTGTTGCAGATTATCAATCTCAAATTGAAATGGACCACAAGTTGACACTAAGCAGTTTCCCAACACTAATAAACGTCAATAAGTTACTCTAGACTGATGGATGCAGCATGAAAATGCAAAAGTGAGATGCTCACCTTAAACCTGTCATACAGAGGGGAAAAAAAGTTTTGTTGAAAAATTGTAACTAATATAAACTGCCAACTTGAAAAGAGAAGAAGATAAGGGAACATCAAAATCTTATGTATAGAGATGTACATACAGCATTTAGAAAAATAAGTGCATGGGAACCAAGCATATAAAAATACCAAGAAGCATATCTTACTGTTGAATAAAGACAGCGGTTATTCGGGTTCCTCCACCAGCCTTCCTTGCAATAATTGTCTTCTGAAATGTGCACATAGAATAATCAATACAGAAGGGAACCAAAAGTTACAAAGAAAATATAAACCTTACGTCCTATATATAATGTAGTTATATGAACTTGCTACCTCATTGTTTCCTTAAACATTTGCTTTTGACAGGGAACCAGATTGTGTTTTTGAAAACCTGCAAAATAATGTTGGACACTCATCAGGCTTTGTTAGAGCATATATAGTTTTCAATTTTTTATTAAATAAAAGATAAATAAGTTGAACAAAATATGTAGTATTTGTTCCATATAAGAACAAACTATAACTATGATTTGGCTTATTTTTTACAAAAAAAAAAAAAGAATTGAATTTGATGAAGTTAAGATTTTGCTTGTTTGACATTCTAAGAAGAACTTCCATTAAAATTAAGTACTGTTTTGAAAAATAAGGAAAGAAAAAATAACATTATTACATCCAAGAAAACTTCAACTGCATATAGCCAAAAGAGGTGGGACTGAAGAAAATATGATGTTTCTTCAATAAATTAGCATTTTCTTTCTATATCCTCAATTTATCCATGGTAAAATAGTACTACGAATTACAGTTTGTTAACAAGAAACTGGATGATGACAATTATTATGGAATAAGTTCTGGTAATTTAAGAACCCCACATTTTTTAAATAAGGCCTGTGGTGATGAAGGCCACATATAACTTGTTGCTATCCAATCTTGAGCCAAGTTTTTTTGCTCAAATGGGTAAAAAATTACTGCAACAGTTCAACAAAAGTAGTTCTTCAATTGATTGAAAAAAATGATGGTATTTGTTATTTGCATGTGAAGTTCGTTGTGTACAGGAAAAATTGATAAAACTTCGATTACCAAGTATGATCACTAAATCAGGAAAAATGATTTTAAAAAATAAAAAAGGAAATCAACAAAATTCCCAAATTATTTCTTTATTTATGCAGTGCGTTAGAATGATCTTACCTAAGTGGTTCATAAAATGAATTGTGATAATGCTTAATGTCAAAAGTAAATGGCAAATGAAGATATAATCCATTTAACATCACCGATTCCAGTGCTTAAACAGGAACCATTAAAATGAGCCCAATTAAGAATTTCTGCTCCTGAAATGAAAGAAATAGCAAGCCAATTAACTCTGGAACATTATAAGAGAGACAAAGCACTATCCTAAGTAGAATAAAAGCAGTAACACAAACAATTGTTTTCTCATGTTTAAGAACTATTGGCAAAATGCATAAATGATTAAACCATTCTCCATTACCTTCATTCTTTCAAGTGCTCTAGATCAATATGTACCAAACTCAAACTAAATAAATATATTTATATAATCGGAATATTTGAGAAAAGTTTTCTCCAATCAATTTCATAGGTGCTAATTGACAGAAAATATAATATATTCGAACAAGGTTCACAAGGAGGCTGAAGTTATTTCCTCAAAGGTAAATAATAACCTACTATATAAAGCATTTTAAATAAGAGTATTAAAGTTAAAATGTTTGCATAATATACCTTTTATACTAATGAGAAGAACTTCTTAGCCTCATTAGGACTATAATGAGTAGCCATTGATGCTAACATCCTTAGAACAAAACATGGAGTTTATCTAAGCTAACATCATTTGCAGTTTCAAAGCTGAAGTGGAAACTTAATTCCTTTAACTGTTAGATTCCACGGTAGGTTGTGGTGGGGATAGGTCGAAATTGGTGGGTTGAATTAGTATAAATATTTCCATATGGGTAAAAATAACAAAGGTAAAATGTGGTTTGTAATGATTATTAGGAAATGTAAATGATAATAGACTGTTATGTATTTACCATTGCTAAAATTTCATCGTAAACAACATTTTTAGTACATTTAATATGTGATTTTTGGATTGTTCTTGGTTTGATAAGAACTTTAATAGATTTGCTAGTTTTTGCTCGAGACAAAGCAACATATAATTGTCCATGGGAAAATACTGGTTCAGGAAGATATAAACCAACAAAATCAAGTGTTTGTCCTTGAGATTTATTGATTGTCATTGCAAAACATGGACGAATTGGAAATTGTGTTCTTTTGAAAGGGAAAGGATTTTTGTCGTTTTGAAGTGGAATGAAAGGGATCCTAGGAAGAAATACATTTTTTTCTTTATAATCTCCAACTACGATCTCAGCATGTATAATATTTCTTCGAAAACTTTTACAAATGAGCCTAGTTCCATTACATAGACCCTCTGAAGGATTAATGTTTCTAAGTAATATGACAGGACAATTTGGTTTTAGTATTAGTTCATGTGGAGGAACACCATTTGGAGTTAAAGTATTTAAAAAGTCTTCCTGCATGCTTTGGTCAGATGTATCAATAGTTTCATCAAAACTAAAATAGGTAAAACATTCTCCAGGAAGTTGACTAATCAACAAAGTATTGATTTCATCAACGTATTCATTTCTCGGAGTTAAAATAACTCTATCAATTATGTAATGAAGATTGTCAAAGATAATGATTTAAATCTGGGTAAACTATATCTATTAATGTCTGTAAAGAGGTAATATGTTCTTCAAAATCTATAGTTATGTCAGGCGAAAGTTGTATCATATTACATGAATGTTTCTTTTCAATTCCATCTCCAATATTGAGTAAATATTTAGAAAATGATGTGTCTAATCGAGCTCTCATGTTTTCACTTAATCTTAGTTTTGTAAATAATGGCCATAAGTAAGAGCTAACAAGACTTACTGCTATTACTTCGTCTTTACTACCTCTTTGAACTACAGGTAAGATTTGACGAAAATCTCCTCCTAAGACAACAACTTTACCTCCGAATGGGAATTCATTATTGTTAACATCTCTTAACATTTTATCTAATGCTTCAACTGCGTATCGATTCACCATTGGAGCTTCATCCCATATGATTAGTTTTGTCAGTCGGAAAAGTTCAGCAAGAGCACTCTGTTTACTAATGTTACATATTGTGTCACTACAAATCTCTAGAGGTATTTTAAATTTAGAATGTGCTGTTTGTCCACCAGGCAAAAGACCTGTTGCAACACCAGAAGATGCTGTTACTAAAGCAATCATTTGTCTTGATCTAACATTACCTAGTAAAGCACGGTATAAAAAAGTTTTTCCTGTTCCACCAGGGCCATCAATAAAGAACATGCCACTAACATTAGCATCTACTTTATTTAGAATTGTATTATATGCTGCTTTTTGTTCAGTATTAAGTTGATGTGCACACATAATATCTACTTCTGAGACATTAATGCTTAGTTCGTCATTTATTACTCTAGCAGCATGTTCATCTTCTTGTAGGTTTACATTGTATGATACAAATCCATAACTATTAATAGATTTACCAGAAAGCTCTAAAATTGTATGAATTTCTAAAAGAGCTTTATGTTCAGCAGTTTGTATAGACATACCAGTGTGTATGAAATCCTCTATCATAAATATTTTGAATTTGTTCCACAAACTTTTCGGATCATTTGGAGCGCACAAAGTTAGAATTGTTGCAAAAAGACGACGAAATGGATTAGGCATTTGATACTCTGAAGCTTCCTGCAAGCATAAATCACAATTAGCATCTCCATTAAGTAAACCATGTAAAAGTGCAGCTTCTCGAAAAGATGAAGTTTCAACACCATTTACAATTTTCAAAGATTGATATGATGTTGCACCTCTAACATGATTTAATAAAAGACGTAAGTAATATCTCTCTCCTTCCTTTGGACTGGCTGCAACTATTCTACCAATACAAATACCTTGTTTTCTACGACTCCAACATCTACTATGTGAGTCCCAAACAAAAAATTCTGGAAATTGTTTATATAAAAGAGTTGTAGCCTTTTTATCTACAAGATTCATGTAAAAAAATTCCGTTAACATAGTTTTTTTCGAAAATTCTGTACGCACAATTTTCTCAAGATTGTCGGAACTTTTGTATGTAACTAAATTATTATTTTCTAGGTGTAATTGAAGAGTAACAACTGGAGGATTTATTTTAGAAAGAATGAAACCAAAAATTCTCCACAATGCTTCAGGAGGGGAAATCCATCTAGCTGTTTGGAAATTTTTAATTTCATCAACCACAGCTTCTTCAGAATGTATTGAGAAAGCAATTTTATCATGTCCTTTGTATACATATTTATACAAATATTTCACAGCTTTGATAGTAGAACAAATTTCTACGTTTATATGACAATTAAATTTAGCCAAGAGATATGGATTATAAGGCACAATCCACCTATTATCTAACAAGTGTCCTCTAACTTTCACTTTTCTACCATTATTTAAACGTCTATACTTTGGGTATGAAGATTCACCTAGTATCGTTTCCAAGGTATAATCTTTTGGAAAATGACTTCGACATTGTTTATTTCTATTCATGCATACGTTTGTTGGATTTAAAATGCCACAAGGACCATGTATCATGTGAGCAACAACAACAGAGTATAAATGAGGGTAAAGTCGTTTGTCTGGAATTTCAGCACTAACAATTTTGTCTATAGATTCAGGAGCAATGATCTTGTATGCACGTTCTAAAATGATTAAAAAATGAGCATGTGGTAAACCTCTTTTTTGGAATTCTATGACATATATACATGCAGCTGCAGGGCCAAAAATTTTATTTTTTAATACATCAGTTTTTAGTTCTTCTAATTTAGCTCTAAAGATTCGAGTTAAAAGATCAGGTCTATTTTGTGGTTCGTCATTGTATTTTAATTGATCTTTTATTTCAGGCCAATTTGGATTACAAGTAATTGTTAAGAAAATATCAGGTTTACCAAACTTTTGAACTAATGCCATTCCATCCATATATCTTTTGTTCATATCCCTTGGACCACCAGTAAAAGACGACGGCAAAATAATTCTTTGACCACCATAGTCGCTCGAGTTTCACCAGATTTAACACAATCTACAATTCCTTCGTAAAGTTCAGCACGTATTTCATTTTGATTATTACGAAAATAATCTAATATAGATGTCTCGATCTTTACATACATATCCACAACATATTGTTGTAACAAACGTCCAGCATGTAGTAAAATTGATTTCTGTGAAGGTCTAACCTGTAACTTGTACGAATAGTATTCTCTACATGATACTTGTGCTCTTGTTTTATTCTTTTGTGCAACTGAAAAAAAGTACACAACGAAAAAATGTGTTATGAAATTTTAAACGTATGTACTAAACGTAAGTAAATTGTTTACCTGTATTTTCAACTGCAATAATTTCTGTAGCAGAATTTAATTGATGAACATCAAATAAATTTTCATCTGTGCATGTATGTTGTCTTCTGCGTTTGTCAATTCTAACAATACCTTGGTGCCAACCGCCACCAAATGGAAACAAGAAGGGGTACATCAAGAGGATCATAACAACCAAAATAATAATGTACTTGATGTTTTTCTCCAGAATTGCAAGAAACAATTATATCACGAACTCGATCATTAGTATTAAAATCATCATCAACCCAAATAGCAGCAACTTGAGATACACATGGTGTATTATATACTCTTTGATCTAATCCACAATCAGATCTAATTTTAAGAGTATGAGAATTCAAATTTGGAATATTTGTCAAACTTCGGAAAAATTTTACGTATGGATTAAGTTCCATCACTTGTACAAGCTTCAAAAGTATAGATTCTGTCAACTTCTCAGAAATTTGTAATCGATGCTCTATTTCATTTCCAGTGTCAAAAAAATAGAGTTGCATATAAGAAGGGCGACTGTTTTTTACAAGAATGTCATTTATAAAATGATATATTTGACCTTGAATTCTAAAAGTGTAAATACCTTTATTTCTTTTACACAAATCCTTATCATAATGGACACCAAATGAAGTGAATGAGAAATTGCTATTGTAAGTTCGTACGTAAGTTTTAAACTCAATAGATTCGGCAGAATTTGATGTAAATAAATGGTATAATTGATCTGGGGTATCATTTGTTTTCAATTTAACAGCTCCATCACAACAACAGAACCCTTTAGGTTCATTTTTAAATTTCAAAGCTCCAAAATATTCACATAACACAGGGCATGGTAACACGTGTGATTTGTTTGGTATCGAAAACAAACCTTCATTTCCTGCAGACATCAATAGCATTTGTTGTGAATGAACACGAAGCTCATAGCTATAAGTCAAAAAACAGCTATCTATCATTGAAATTACCGTAAAACGTAAAAAACCAAAACATGTGCATAAAAAAAGCAAAAAGTGCTTATAAAATAAATTTTGACGAGACAAATATGGCAGATAAACTAACTTGGTCTAACACTATTGTTACAAACTTCATTAGAACAAGGAATACTAAATACAAAAACATTTCCTGTATAATTGGAAAAAAAACTTATATTTAAAAAAAATTAACCACAAGCATTTAAACTACAATTAAAAAAACGTAGGCTTAAAAAAAAAAGGCAAAAGCAATTAAACAAACTAAATAAAAATTAAAAAGGAATTCATTTCATGACATACAATACATGAAACTTATTTTTAGTTATTTTTATGTATCATTATCTGGATCCTTATCTTGATAATAATACCCAACACTTTCAAATAAACAAACATAATCTTAATGGTTAGAAGTACTTGCATAGCAAAGAAAAAATAGAAAACATAATAACGAAGTTGGACAAAAAATTGAGAAGATTACAAATAAATGGAAAACTTTCTTTAAATGGGGCATCTAATTTTAGCAATTGGACATCTTTACGAAATGATCTAATATGAATGTGTCAAGAAAAAAGCAAAAAATATACACAACATAAATTGAACATGATAAAGAAATTGTATTCTATATCTAAATAAAACATGATTTTTTTCACTATGAAAAGCAATACGTAATCAATATAAATGAGTTGAATATTTTATTACCTGCTTCATTTTCAGAACCAGGAAAAAATGAACTTGAATCTGAATTGGTGACGCCAACAGTTGCAAAATTCTCATTTTGCGAATTTTCAGAACCAGGAAAAAATGAACTTGAATCTGAATTGGTGACGGCAACAGTTGCAAAATTCTCATTTTGCGAAATTGTTTCAGATGTTAAAGCTACACAAGATAAAAGAAATAATACAAACATTGTGTTGAAATTGTGTAGGTAATAAAGGCAAAAGCTCTACAAAAAATCTACAATTTTGTACGTGAAACATAAAATAGTAAAATCTTTGAGAAAGTACTTGACTTTAAAAAGGAAAGAAAGAATAGAGGAAAAAAGAAAGTTTTTGTTTTCTCAAAATACTTGTTGCTTGTGAGAATAAATTATAAAAAACAAATAACATATACTATAGTAATATGTTGAATAAGCAGAAATACAGTATTCAAACACAATAGTTTATACGTTTAGTTATCGAAATAGAAAAGTATAAATAAAAGAAGAAACTGACACAAGTTATAAGAGAAGGCGCAAAGAATATCCTTTAAAATGTCATTACAAATATATTTTCTCGTCACTGACACAAGTTATAAGAGAAGGCGCAAAGAATATCTTTTAAAATGTCATTACAAATATATTTCCTCGTCATTAGATATAAATACCTTCCAATTGAACAAAACGTTGGGATTTTCTCTTCGGCGTCGATACGTTGATATCAAATTTAGTACTGTCAATCCACTCTTCTCTTCGTCTTTTATTTTTCTTAGATGTTGAAGCCATTTTTCTACTTCAGTTCGAAATATATGATCCCTGTGTAAGTTAGACAGGAATAAACATAAATAAATTCAATATTGTAAAAAAAGTTCAAAGAAATGTCCTAGATTCCCATTCATATTCATGCCTAAAGTATCTCTCTCATAGTCTCCCATCATATATTTGGTATATAATTATATTTAGATATATAAACAATATTCCTCTACAAAGAATATTAATAAGATACCTAACGCACAAAACAAGAATTGATGACCAAATGCTACTAATAACATGAAGTAAAATAGTAATGTACTATATGTATTTGCTTGGACTTCAGTTGAGGAAGTTGACCTCTCACAGGATGTGCAGCAGTGGGAAAATCTATCTAAATCTGAAAAGCACTTTGTAAGTCATGTGCTGGCATTTTTTGCTGCATCAGATGGGATTGTCTTAGAAAATTTGGCTGCCAGATTTCTAAGTCATGTCCAGATTCCAGAGGTTAATATCTCGACTGTTTTCCATCTAAAGACATATTGTAACACGAGAAGGACTACTGTTTTGGCATTTTCTATTTTTTCTTTCACAGTTTGATCTTTCATTCGTGTTTCTGTTTGTCCTCAATTTATGGATTTGACCTTAGATCTAAATCTCTAGCCTCGACTGTATGGATGCTTTTGAGACCTATTATCCTTTTTACTGGTATGTGCCTTTCTGGGCAGTTTACCTATCAACTTTAGTAATCAGTTGGAATTTTTTTTAAGCAAACAAATCAGATGCACTTTTAAACGATGTTCGTTGTTACTATGCTTATGATTGTGTAATGGAAAAAGTGAAGGTTGGAGATTTTGAGGAGGTGGGAGTAGACATTGTTTTAGTTGTTTAATTCTTGTTATGACATTGTTTTAGTTGTTTAATTCTTGTTATAAAGATTTTTGCTTTAGGTGAGGAAGATTTATGGATATTTCTCAATTCACTGGGTGCTAAATTGAGGGCTTCTAATAAGACGATTTCCCCCCCTTTCTTCTTCAGGATAAATCTGATTATTTATTCAATAATGTTTTGGACAGCGTAAAGCTAAGCTGAGTGAAAACCCTGCTAGCCACAGTAGAAAAGGATTTTATTTTAATACCGTCCATTACTTCTTTCACTCGGATTCCCTGTCGGCCTATCCAAGCATGGTATTTTTTCATTCAAGTCGAACATAGATTTAATGGTTTAGAGGCATCCTTTGTTCCCCATAGGAACTGGGGATAAAAGAAAATAGCTGCAAGGTGTACGGTGATTCCTCGGTGGAAATCCCTTGTAGGAATATGTTGTTCAGAGTGAATTTAGCCATGAATTTCTAACTAAAAGTGTGTCTGAATAATAAAGAACAGTGATTTCCCAAGGTTTAGGTGAAAACTTACTAAACTTTCAAATTGGGTGAGCATCCTTGAAGCAAACAAAACAGAGATGGCTTAACACTAATGCAAGGCAGTTGCTTCAGGCCTTTAAATTTTAAAAGCTTACAAATTTTGTTCATTTTTCCATTCATTGAAAAGCTCCCGCCTAATTACTTGAACATCATGAGAATAGATTCACGAAATTACAAAAGAAATAAAAACATTACAAAAAAACAAGAAAATTACCGACAACCCACGAAAATGACGACTCTGAGACTGGAAAAAACTATAACCACTTCGAAAACCTGCAGATCGAAGAGCCCGAGGCCGGAGCCCAGGTCGAGGTTCAGATTCTTACATATGAAGAGGAAATTACAGAAAAATAAAGAAATTACCGACAACCCACGAAAATGACAACTCCGAAACTCGAAAAAACTATAAACGCTTCAAAAACCTGCAAATCGAAGAGCTCGAAGCGGGAGCCGAGGTCCAGCGCTCGAGGGTTGCTACCGACGGAGAGGTCGAAGAGGCTGTGTGTGTGAGAAACTTCCTGCCGGTGAAGAGGCACGAGGTTCAGATTCTTACACATAACGAGGAAATTACAGATAAATAAGGAAATTACCGACAACCCACGAAAATGACAACTCCAAAACTGGAAAAAACTATAACCACTTCAAAAACCAGCAAATCGAGGAGCTCAAAGCGAGATCTGAGGTCGAGCGCTCGAGGCTTGCTACCGGCGAAGAAGTCGGAGAGGCTGTGCGTGCGGAGAAGTCGGAGAGGCTGTGCGTGCGAGAACCTTACTGCCGGTGAAGAGGCACAAATTTCATAATTTTATGCGAGATTAATCTTGAATATAGAAGAAAGATCTACGAAAGAGAGAACAAGAGAGAGAAAATGAAAAGGCAGAAATGAGAATAACTGAAGGCTCTAGAAACCGGGAGACATTATGAACAAATCCCAATGGCTGAGCCGACGGCTCGGCTTCATGGGACGGCTGCACAAAGTTAGATAACTAAACCGGCTTGTGAACAGTACATGGTCAAGTGCCTCTTTTATTTTTTAGTTAGATATAGTTATATCTCTCAATACATTTTGGTATTCAAGAAATAAAGATTCCACAAAAATAAATAAATAAATCATGCCTTTTTCACTACAAAAAAGACGCGAACATTTAATGAAAATGCTAGGTTATCGAGGATTGATATCAGCGGCTGTTAATATATAATTCAGAAATGATCTAATGAGCACCGGTGCTCATCTTATCCTAAGCACCGATGAGTTGGCACATTAATTCATTGGTGGATTGGAACTCACAAAATCTTTATCCACCAATGAATTAATGTGCCAACTCATCGGTGCTTAGGATAAGATGAGCACCGGTGCTCATTAGATCATTTCTGATATATAATTAGTGATAGTCTTACTTAACTTTTCTTAATAAATACGATGTAGTCGACATCACGACAGCAATCTTTTAGCCTCCATTAATTATACTTGGGGTCCAATTTTTTATCTTCTAAGAATAATTGATTTGAAGAATGGATCATTTTATAGCCTAACTTTGACCTCAAGATTAGACAGCTCCTGGGATAATGCCTCATTCAACATTTCAAACTTCAATTTTGGATTTTGATGAAAAATATTTCCATAGGTTCATACTTGCAACTCAACTTTCGGGTCCTTCTAGGATCCGTAAACAGAGGGTCGTGGGACATATGAGGCAAAGTTTGAATGCTAGTCGTAATACTAAGCCCCTATTTGGTAGAATTTAATCTCAATCTTAGTCAACAACTAATTTTAATCATATATTTTATGAAATTTACAACTTTTTAACTGCAGATTTCTTCAATTTTTATCAAAACTGGTTTTAATCTTTATCAAATAGGGGCTAAATAATATTACAAGAGAAATCTTTACATGTCATGCATGGCTCGACAAGCAATAAACATGAATCTTGTTCGCCAATTTCAAAAAGTTTTGACGAATGATATTTTTTCTACATCGTTTTCTATAGGTTCATGAGAGTTGTCGAAATGAAGCACCTTTCCTCTTCACACACTAAATACAGTGAATGTACCGAAAGAGACGCATCATATTATGACAAAGAGAGTAGAGGTGAAATGGAAATTATGGAAAAAGAAAGCTCATAGACTACGAACAAATAGTTGAAATTACTAAAAATTATGGAAAAATTAAAATTTTCGGCTGTTGCCCAACAGGTTTTGAAAGGGAGATTCTTGGACCTTTTTAGATGAAAGATTAACGATTGTGGTCTCGCTCGGTACGGATGAGGTTCATTGCATGTACTATTGTGCAAGGCCGACCCTCATTAAATGTGAGTGCGGTTAAAGGGCATCTTCAACTTCAAACCACACCATATTTCATCATTTTGCACCAAAAACTTGGTTTTACTGTCCAACCCAACATATTCTGGTGCAAAGAAAAAAGTTCAATTATGCTTTTCTTTTCTTAATTGAACAAATTTTTTTTTCCCTTTGTATCCCTTTTTGTTATACAACAAATTTTAATTCTTAATTTACTTTAATTTAATTATTATTACTACCGCGTGCATTTGTAATAAATTTTAATCATGTAATCAATAATAATTAAGGAATAAATTAAAATAAAAGTACTTAAAGTTTATCAATGAATTCAATATTTTCGTTAACTAGATATAAATATCAGATGTTAGTAATTTATGTGGTAATAAATAAATAAATTTTGAGATAAATGAAATGTTAAGAGTTACAAAAATGAACACTGTTCATTTGGTGCAATTTTTGGCATATTGGATTGGAGATTATTTTTGGTGCATGCATTGGAGATGCCATAATATTTAT
This sequence comes from Fraxinus americana, assembly GCA_035079005.1. Classification (NCBI taxonomy): domain Eukaryota; kingdom Viridiplantae; phylum Streptophyta; class Magnoliopsida; order Lamiales; family Oleaceae; genus Fraxinus; species Fraxinus americana. Next base: position 19,097,499 of record CM068714.1, read on the forward strand.
AGATGTTTATAAAGGAGATAAACATAAACAACTGTTTTTCAATGCACACACTCTAACCAGTGGAATTACACACAGTGGATGTGCCAAAACTCAAAAGATCAATGGTTACTACTTCACATCATTGATCGTCTTATTATAAAGACAGCAATTATGGAATGGAAATTATTGAAAAAGAAAGCCCATAGAATATAAACAAATAATTGGAATTACAAACAGTGGACAGTACCAATTTTGTCCTCTTTACATTATCTTCCTCATTTTTTTTTTTTTACATTACAGTGGTGCGGCATGCGCGGACTTGAAGAGTCCGTTTTAATCAAGCCTGTCAGAATCGTGCCAAGAAACTCGTTTAAGCTACCCTAATTCTAGATTATTGACATAACTTTGCACATCTACACATGAGGGAACAATCACTTAGCCACTGTTTGACGACCATTAAAACAATTCTTTTCTTCTCAAATTTATTTTTCAACTATACATTCATACAACAAAATGATCTATATGTAAACTCAATTTTTTCCTACTTTTTGACTACAAATTCTTCAAAAATTCATTATCCTATAAATCAATTTTTTTTTTTCGAGATTGAAAATTAATTGTAACAATTCAATAGATGACTTTTAAGATAGATGTAGATGAACAATTGGCCCCTAGTTTGATTTAACTCTCTTAGAGTATTTTTAAGAGACTCTTTATTTATTAAAAAAAAAAAAATTACGCATTACAAAGAGCACATTTAAATTTAGTGAATTAAAATTTTTATGCACTCCAACAATACTCTTTATTTTGACTTTTCATTTTATTCTTTTCAAGAAATATTTATTGATTTCTCCTCATATTTTATTTAACATAACTTTTTATATTTCAATGACCAATCAATTTAAATGTACTTTATATAGTTTAAAAAGTATAGTATTTAAATATTTGATTTATTAAATATAATCATTATACATTAAAAATAGAGAATGAGTTTGACTCTCTAAATATAAAGAGAACTCAATCTCTATTTTAAAAAGTTATAATAAAGAGTCTCTTAAAACTTATTTTTCAATATTAACTCTTTAAAATAGAGTATTTTCTATTTAAAAGATCTCTTGGAGATGTTCTCATACATATTTCTTATCAAGAGAGGGTAGTTTTAATACTTTTTTCAAGTTTAGTTTCTATATTATGCCCTTGTCTGAACCCCAATTTTTCATCAAAATGCATTCTTAAACACAGATTTGACCCTATTACAATTACGCATTTTTCAATAAAATAATATTATACGCAAACTCAAAATTTTCCTTACTTTTTAACCACACATTCTTCATCATAAAACTATTGCAAAATGAATTTTTTTTGCAAAAAATAAAAAATAAAAGGGCTTCAAACAAGCCTTATGGCCCTATTTGGTAGGATTAAAATATAGATTTAAATTTAAGTTAAAGTCAACAATAAATTTCACTAAAATATATAATGACTATTTCATAAAAATTCTAAAAAAAACACATAATAATATTTTCAGTCCACGTCTGCAATTTTTATTTTTCTTTCATATATTTTGAACTCAATTATCATATATTTTTCATTTTAATTTTCTAGCAAGAAAAAGTATTGAAAGATGACCAACTTTAAAACGTATATATTACTTTATAATATATTAACATAATTTTTTTTTTACTGAATAATCAAATTTCATTAAATAAAATGTCATAATATGATTTTTCAAAATTTCAAATCATAAGGGGAAAATTAAATATTATACTAATTTTACATTAGTATAGCTTTCACCTTCCTCGTGAAGTCACATAATTTTTCATTTGAAACTTCACTTTATTATTGTTTACTCCTTTACGAAACATAAGTCTTGTTACTTCTCGTAACAAATATTGATTATCTTTGTTACATCTTTTCCGATGAGGCTTCAAGCTCATCCACGTGGCAGCCGCATATGGAGCAAACCTGTGCGAGCACTCCAACGAACCTAGTCTTGTACTCAATGTTATCCTGCTTATGTGGCATTCTGGCTGAGAGGTTGAACTCATATAACTGTCAAACCCTCATGAACGAGATGAGGCTGTACGGGAATCTATAGAAAATCTTCCATGCAATCTTCAATGAGTGATTGATATGACAATTCACTACAACCACCGCCCCTCTAAGCCAATAGGTCAAGTCCAAGCCCAATGTGTCAGGTTTAAGGTAACAAAATGGTATGAGTATTAAATGCATATGATTGATTGATACCTATGATAAGAGGCCTCAAACATCTGGATTAGGCTACGCGTCTCATCATCCAACGATTCCTATTCATCATCTTTTACTATAAAAGCTCACACAGTGTGACATTCAAAAGGTAATGCAAGTTTAGACTATTTAAGCTATAACTTTGCACTTTTTTTAACTCTCTAAGAATACCCGAAGCTGACTTGCCCTTTTACATATGAGGCGCGAGTCTAAAGCACCTCCCATAGTCAAAACACATATAATATCAATTGGAAAACTGCTTTTACATTATTTGGCTTTCTCTTCAAAGGCTATAAATTCAGTACTTATAAGGGAAGGAGATCTCCAATTGCCTGTCTATTATGTGAGCATGGCCCTGTTATATGCAAAAACTTATTATTTAGATATGGAAAAACCTACCTTTTTCCTCGTCACCTTTTCAAGAAAACTTAGGCCATACTTCAAAACCCATAGTATACACGTACTGACAAATTTCCCAATCATGCAAGTGTTCTGAAATTAGATACTTCGGGAAGATTGATGAGGTGGGTGAAACCAAACGCTTTAGGAAGATTGATGAAGTGAGCAGTGGAATTAAGTGAATTTGATGTCATCTACAAATCAAGGGTGTTATCAAAAGGCAAGCCATTGCAGACTATATAGCAGAATTTGCCACTATCACTGAACAAGAGGTGGCGATGGAACCTGTAGAGCCCCCCACTTGGAGCCTTTTGTAGACAGCTCCTCTAGTCTTATTCAATCTTTAAGGGTACAAATTTAACTATACAATGAGATTTAGATTCAAAGCATCCAATAATGCACGGAGTATAAGGCATTATTGGCTAGCCTCAGAGTATCTAAAGATATGCAAGTGAGAAAGCTGCTTCTTAGGAGTGATTCACAATTGGTGGTGAGCCACATCAATGGCAACTTCAATGCTACAGACAAAGTCATGGCAGCCTACCTCAAACAAGTTATGGATTTCCTTTCATCTTTTGAAAAGTTTGAGTTACCACAAATCCCCTGTGTTGAAAACGTCCACGTCGATGCTCTATCAAAATTAGCCAGTAGTAAAGACTCCGAACTATTCAAAGTGGTCCCAATTGAGCACCTCGCTAGGCTTTTTATCTCAAAGGGGAAGAAATAATGTGGATTGAAGGAACTCCTCCTTGAATGCAGCCTATAATAGAGTTCCTTAAGGGTAATGTTCTTCTTGAAGATAAAAAAGAGGCCCACAAACTTAGAAGAAGAGTCGCACATTTTGTGCTAGGGATGATGAGCTTTACAAGAAATGATTCTTTTTACCTCTTCGTCGGTGCGCTGGAGGACAAGAAGATAATTATATTCTTCGAGAAATTCATAAAGGGGTGTGTGGAAACCATACTGGAGGACCAGCACATGTACATGCACATAAGATGCTTATACAGTGGTACTACTAGCCTACTATCAAGAAAGATGCACTTCAGTTCATGTAAAAATATGATAAGTGTCACCACTTCGCCACTATTCAGAGGCAACCATCACATAAGCTTACAGTTTTTTCAAGTCCTTGGCCATTTGCTAAGTGGGGTATTGATATAATATCACTGAGGTCAACACCTCTAGGTTCATTTGGAAGAGTATCATCTGTAGATTCAAAATTCCTCACTCGATAGTATCAGACAATAGCAGACAACTTGAAAATAAAAAGGTTAGGGACCTCTTGAAGAGTTAGGGATTAAGAAACATTTTTCTATGCCCCATCATCCTCAATAAAATGGCCAAGTAGAAGCTGTCAACACAACCATCAAGTATACCCTGAAAAGGAAACTTGGCGTATTTAAGAGAGCTTAGGTTGATGAACTCTCACAAGTATTATGGGCAATTCGCACCACAAGTTGAACCTTTACTGGTGAAACTCCCTTTTCATTGGCATATGGGACATAAGCTATGAGCCTAGTAGAGGTAGGGTTGCCTTCACCTTGACACGTGCACTTTAATTAAGTATCATGATGAATTGAGGAGGTGCGAATTTGACTTTCGTGGAGAAAAGAGAGTTGATTCCCATATAAAGCTTGCATTGTATTAAAGGAAAATGGCCTAGTACTACAATACAAAAGTAAAGAAAATTTCATTTCGCTGAGATGACTTGTGTTGAGAAAGGTTTTCCTATCTTCAAAAGAACCGGGTGTAGGAAAACTATGCCCCAATTGGGAAAGTCCCTATCGAACTCTAAAAATCTATGACTTGACACGTATAGAATTGAAGACAGGATGAAAATGCATAACCTCATTGATGGAATATCAAGCATTTGAGGATGTATTACTGGAGAGCAAGGCTCATCAATTTGGCTAGATGCTTTCTCCTAACTTATGTACTTATTCTCTTAATGTAAAGGAATTTAGAACCTAATGGTTATGCTATCATCGAACTCCTTCCATAGATGGTTCAAACAACATGGAAGAAGTCTTTGTACAGAAGAGTCACCTCCCTTGCAAAGAAATAAAAAGTCTCGAAAGAAGAGATAAGATGCACCCATACAGGGCCTACCTTAAATCTATGAGTTGAACCCTTTTTGTAGATGGACCAAATACCATGAAAAAATTCTTTGCATGGAAGAGCTACCTCCTTTACAAAGAAATAAAAATGCTCATGTGAAAGGTTTCTAACAAGCGAAAACTCGCATGATTCTGTTTTTGTCGATTTCTCATAGACGAACGACACTAACCCGAACCTATATGGAGCATCGAACTTCATATTATTGTTTAAAAGGTCAGATTACACTCGCATGGATGAACTCTTTATACTTAGAAATTATTTCAAGAATTTTCTTAAATAAACTTTTTTGAGGAAGAAACCAATTCATAATGATATTTACCATAAGAAAATGTGTCTATTCCATAGTCCTGTTATTCCAGTGGAGGCAGTTTGGGTCTACTTTAAATAATCATATTGATCCAAGTTAAAGGGGTCGATCCAAGTTACTAATCAGTTCTGATTATTAACTTAACTCAATATTAAATGTCAATGTCAATTTGTATTATTCATCGAGGCCTCAACACTTGTACAAATTGAAGAAACATATAACAATACAAAGATGATAAACAAAGAGTTCGTTCATTAAGCAAAATAAGCTATTATAGAGGAGGAGGCAAAAGCCTCAGAAATTACAAAACATAAATAGATAAGAAAACAAAAAGCTCCATTTCAAACATGAGGCATTATCTTGCTAAGGTTGTTGCTGGTCGTCTTCCAATTCTTCAACAGAGTCCTCTATGGCATCCTCTATCGGGGTGGCTGTTTCTTCTGGAAGAAACCCATCCCTTATTGAAGCCAAGTCCACTTGGAGATGCAGCTGAGCCATCATTTTTAGTCGTTTCATGGAAGTGCTCCAAATATTCAGCCACTGTTGCCTCTTATGCCCCTTTTACTTCTTGCCTTAGACTAGCAAGCTCGGCATTCAACTAAACCAATTTGGACCTCGGCTTTGCTTTCTCCTTGTTTACAGCCTCCAAAGCTATCTTTCGTAGATTATCAGAATTCTCCACTCACTTCGTCAAAGTATTTACTTCAACTTTGCAAAGGTGGACATCTTCATTCAAATTTTCATTTTCAATAGTAATGAGTCCCAATGTGGACTCCGCCTCAACAGACTTTATCTTAGCAACTTCGATAACTTCAACTTTGGATGCATTAGATTTTAGCTTTTTTTTACCTCTGCCTCTGCATCACTCGCCTTTTGAAAGAATTCTATTTTGTTTAGCCTCTACAGCCTCTTCATCTCCATTTGAGCATTTTAGAAAAAACCTTATGAGCTAGCCTGCAAGGCAATCCCCATCTCCATCATATCAATAGAGTTATAGGTCTCGGCATAAGAAGAGTATTTTTCAGTCCAGTACATATGATGGACTCTTGCAGCCACATGGACTTTGGTAGGAAGCATCTCTGAAATGGCTAAGGCTAACTAATCAGACTATAACCAAAGGAAGTTCTGAGCTTTTCCTTCAAAAGGGCCCCCTTAGAAACCTTTTTCACCCTTCTTCTTTTAATTAGGCTAGCCTTTTCTTTTGGTAGAGGTGGAGGTTCGATGTTTCTTGTTATTACTACCCTCATCTTTTGGGGTCTCTTCCTCTAGTGCTCCATTTTTTCTTTCCATTCTTTTCATGGAAGATGATGAGGGTTCAACTTCAACAGACAAGATGATGAGGAGGTTCACCCTTGTCTCTGAGCTGGTAGGAGCCACAGCTAAGTTCAGTTGCGGTGATCAATCAGTTCCTCGTTGACAATCTCACTCCTCATCATTTCTACCAAAGCATCATAAGAAGTAGAATTCTTGTTTCGTACGTCCCTCCAAAATAAGGTGTTCATGTTGAGACCTTTTCTTAGAGAAGAAAAGGGCCTCTCTATCTGTAACTTTTTCACAATAGGTTATCTCGTCCGTGAAGCGAGTCAAATAGTTTTTCAAAGTCTCACTTGCTTGCTGCCTCATGTCTTGCAGCCTTTGGATGGGGGTCCCCTTCTTTGGTAGACAAGTATTGGTTCAAAAATGCCTTTTTAAGATCTAATCAGCTCTTAATATTGCCGGTTGTGATACGATTGTACTAAATCTCTACAGCCCCAGTTAATAAGATATGGAAAGCTTTGCACTTTAGCATTGGTGAACCTCCTCGTAGAGGTATATGTGTCTTGTAATTGTTGAGGTGCTTCGCTGGATCACCACGTCCTTCATATTTCGGTATTTTTGGTAGCACGAATTGGCTTGGAACTGGGGCGTTTCTCAACTCTTGGGAGAAGGGTAGACTTTCTTCATCATCATCTAACTCAAAGGATCTGTATGGACCGTCAAAATATCTTTCTTTACATGATATCGAGGGGATAGTGATGTTTTCACTTGAGCCTTTTCTCTTTTCTCCCGTCTATTTCTAGGTGGAGGAGCCCCCCAAGGTTCATATTTTTTATATTGTTATGGCTCCATTTGAATGGGAGGAGGATGGTGGGACCTATTTCTAAGCCTTGATGGTCTAATTCGACCAAAAACACTGGTAGATCTTTAGGGTTCACGTTCTTGAGCATATTATGGGAGGAAGTTTCCCCCCTGCATGTTACCACCGGGTCGGCTAGTAGCATAGTTGGTGGAGGTGTCCATTTCCACCTCCTTCTCCGTTGGACTGATCTCCCTTTTGTTCGTTTTGGTGTAGGCCGCCTTGTCATTTTCCTATTGCATGGTAGCATTTTGCTGGGCCATGTTTCTCATATTTGCAGCCATCTCCCCTAATTTCTTGGCTAAGCGCGCGGTGGTACCGCCTCACCTGTATTGGTGGTAGGGATGACATAAGTTCAAATTTGTTAGGAGGGCCTCTTCTTCAGAAGTCTTATGTTGTCTATTTCTACCCTATGACTCATAGTGGCTAGAACACATAATTAGTTGTGGCAATCGAGCTGAGCGACTTGTCAGCTCTTACTGTAGAAGCCGAGGAGCCACTCGGACTCGTCAAAAGACGAGCCCGAGCACAAGCCGCTCGGCTCGTGGGCTGGTTTTTAAAAGAAAATTGGCAAAAAGCCAAAAATTCAGTGACGAGAACGGTCACTGAATTTTTTTTAATTTTTTTCTCTATAAATGCTCACCCCCTAATCAACATTTTTTCCCACCAATTCTCTCATTTTCTACTATATTCTCTACAATTTACAAATTATCAACATTCAACAATATCATTCATTCATTTCATTCTATTATCATCTTCATCTTCTACATTTTTTTACATTATTATCTTGATTTTACTTTTACAATTCATTTTATATACTACTACATAATTTTCATTCACTTCTCAATTCTACATTTCTATTTTCTACATTCTACTTCAAATCTTCAATATTCAATTTCTATTATTAGCAAATGGATCCACGAACATTTGTTGAAAACTTGTTCGGTATGAAAGGCGAAACACCTGTCCAAAATCAAATTGGGAATGAATTCGCCGGTCTCAATGAATTACCAATTCCAGAAAACATTTAAGATTTCGACTTTCGTAATGGTAGTCATCCAACTGATTTGGATGATATTGATGTTGATCCTAGTGTTCCAATTGATTTAAAACAAGATGAAGTACCTATATTAAATATTTCCGATGCAAGAGGGAAGAAAAAGGGGAAGAAGCATGCAAAATATTGGGACCATTTCAAATTGGTTCACACTGGTAGTGCAGTCGATGGACTTCAAGAAACCAAAAAAGTATGTAAATACTGCCAACAACGACTGACATGGAAAAAGGTATTGGAACTACCCACCTCAATCGTCACTACAAAAACTGTGCGGCCAAATATAGGCTTCTTCCGACTGGTTAAACGTAACTACAGTTTGGTACTACAGGCGCCGGTACTACTACTACGCTACTTTCTACGTGAATGTATTCGGAGGAGGAAGCTCGAACAGGAATGATAAAGTTCATTGTCGCGGCGGAATTGTCACTAGCAATAGCAAACAACCAACATTTCGTAAATTACGTCAAACAATATCTTCAATTGAGGTACGTTGGGGTAAGTCAAAATACTCTTCGGTCTGATACAATTGAATATTTTCTTAATTCAAAGAAATTATTGATTGCAAATTTAGAAACATATGAGGGTATGATATCTTTAACTTCGGATATATGGGAATGGATTAATAAGAGAGGTTATATAGTTGCAATTGCACACTATATAGACCCACTTTGGATCGTGCATAAAAAAATTATTGTTTTTAAAATTGTTGAGTATCCGCACAACGCTCAAACTATATTTAATGCTATTATATTAATAATTAGAGAATATAAATGTTAGAGTAAAATTCGTTCTTTTACGTTCGACAACGCTACTGTAAAGAAGGTTGTTATCAATAAATTGTATAGATTACTTCAACCTGATTTTGGTGGTTATTTATTTCATACTCGATGTGTGTGCCATATTTTTAATTTAATAGTACAAGATGGTTTAAAACATGTTAATGATGAAATTAATTGAATTAAGAATACACTTATATATATATTACGTTTACACCTAGTAGAAAACAAGCATTTGAGGAATTTTGTGAGGAAGGTGGGAAAACACATACAAAAACATTTATTACTGATGTAGGCCATGGATGTAACTCAACTTACTTATTATTAAAATCATGTGAAAGTTTTTAAACGTTTATTACTGAATTTTATAATAGGCATGTGGTTCCTCTAGTAGTAGTAGTAGTAGTAGTAGTAGTTTGTCTTCCACTGTATGTACTCAAACTTCAAGTACTAGTCCAAATGCGTTGCCATCTGAATTAATTGATTACTTTAGTTATACTTTTCCTAATAACAAATCAGTTAGGAAAAGTTCAAAAGAGGTCATTGAATTCTGGCGAAATAACGAAGACCGATGGCCAATAGTTTCTGCAATTGCAAAAAATCTATTAGCACCTCCGATTAGCATTGTAGCTTCGGAGTCTGCTTTTAGTGCAGGGAAGAGGGTTCTCTCCGAGGTCAGGAGTCGACTAAAATAAGATATTTTGGAAGCGTTAATGTGCGTAAAGAATTGAGAAGACGCTAATTATCGAATTCAAGATAAATATGCCGAAATTGCTTGTAATAAGTAAGTGATATTTAATTTCACCGCATTCATCACAAAATTTTATTTTCATACATTTATAATTTTTTTAAAAAAATTGTACACGTAACAAGTTGTTCGTGTACAATTTTTAACTCCGCCTACTCGAAATTGAAATAGCCGGTCCCAAACCCGGATAAAAGAGGATGATTTATCTTTTTGTAAAAAAAAAATATTTTGAAAAATGTATATTTAAATCTTTATATAGTATAAAAGGACAAAAAAAAAACTTAACAAATAAATTTTTTTTCTTATTATTTTAAAAATTATAAATGTTTTGAAAAATGTATATTTAAAAAAAATTAGAAAATGTGTATATATATATTTTTTGAATTTCAGGTTTAGTTTAGTAGTGTAGTAAAAATAAAAAATAAAAAAGATGAGCTAGCTAGCCGAGCGGCTCGTTTTGGGCGAGCTTGCCCAAAAACCAACGAGCGGTCACGAGCCACGAGCTCGGCTCATGCTCGTTGGCATGGGTTGAGCCGGCTCGACCCATTGTCACCACTACTCATAATGTGTATTTGACTTCAAGCTAAAAACAGGTATTTTAGGTGCTTTCTTTTTGCAGCAGTTTTTTCTTCAAGAACCGGGCTTATCTTCAAGGTTCTTCTTTCAATGATCTTCACCACAAGGATGTTCGTGGTTATAGTGTCGAAGTTTCCACAGAAGGCGTCAATCTGTTAAGCCCAAAAATGTACCAATGAGGTAGCTAACAGATCTCAAGGCCTCTCACGTCCACGTAAATTGGATTCATGCACACTTGGACAAACCGTTAGGCACACGTGGCCTTCTCTTAAAGGGGCGGAGTTGGCCGCGCGAATTCCTACGGTCAAGTCAATTCGAGAAACAATTATGGGTGTGAGAGAGTTTAAAACGTGAGCCTCCAATGAACAAAAATGGGGTCGGCTTTGGGGGATAAATGAGTTAAATGTATGGCAAGAATAAAACTTTGAGAGTCTAAATTTGTATTACCTTTGAATGGTACTAAATGTGAACTTTTATACTGGGGTACGACGGATAAGGGTCGTTAGATGGCGATGCTTGTGGCCACATCTAAATGACTGACCTCTCTTGTCATATATATCAATCAATCACAACTTTAAATGCGGCCTAGCTTGCGGCCGTGGACTTGACCAAATATGTTGGCAGTGACGGCAATGACAGTGACTTGTCTTGTCAATCACATACTACAAGATCTGCTTAAGATCTTCTCACGCCTCGCTTCGGACCGGCTCTTCCCATGGGGTCTACATGTTATAAAGTGATATGAAGTAAGATCTGAGTAGTAACATGAGTATGCTCTGCAGTTGCACCTTCATGGTGAACCTCTGCATCAGAAAGTGCTCTACTGACTATATGATCCGTCCGGGGTTACAGTGATTCACAGCAAGTCCGAAAGTCAGGCCCTTTGTTGAAGCCCAGTGAGGCTGTGTGTGGGCTAGAATACCGTGATTTGCTGTAGGTTGCTGTCACTCCGCCTATTTGGTATCAGAGCCATGTTGTTATCTTACTCATATCATGATAGTTTATGGTTACTAAGTACTGGAAGAAATTAAGGAAGAACGTCTCTTAAACATGTCTTCTCCAGAAAGCTTTAATCCTTTATCTTTACTTAAATCTTGTCCAGGATCCTCTTCTTCATCTACTTCCCTTAAAAAATCTGATGCCTCTAAAATGGAATATCTCTATGAAATATCCTATCTTCCTGAATCTGATAAAGTTCCACTCGCGTATCTACCTCTTGTAAATCCATATCTTCCCTATACAAAACCTCGTCGCGCCTATCTCTAAAACTCGTCCGTAGCCTTATCTCTCCTCAAAAATTTCAAGCCAAAGAATTTGTCCAAGCTTCAAAGTTTGATCAACATCTTCTCGCTCGCTACGTAAAAGGAGCAGCTTTGTCACACTTGAACCGCCTTCTCATCTTCCAAAAGTATGGTTGTCCGAAGGATATACTCATCTCCATTTTGGAGTCGTTAGATTTGCCTTAACCCTTCATGGAAGAAAAGGTCTTCCTACGCTTTCAAGAATTGCTTTATTAGATACTCGTTTCTCGGAGTATCAACATGCTTGCATAGGAACCGTAGAAACAACTCTTAATGTCGGAACTGCTCGATCACGATGTTCCCGAATTTCAACATGCCCATATCGGATCCAGCCATTACTCTCGCCTTGAAAGTACAAGTTCAAATTGTTGGAGCTGTACCATCTTCTGTTACATATGCAGCCACTCTTCATTATCAGATGGTGTACAGAATACAAAATCATTCCCTTGATTTTGCACAATCTCAAGGAACTGATGATGCTCTACTTCTCCATGTAGAGTCAGACCATGTTCCCAGTTGTACGTATGTTCCCTGTGCATTCCTCGAGCAGAGTTACTTAAGCTCATTCCAGAGACATGGATTACAAGTTATGAACAAGCTCACAAAGAGAACAAAAATTCTGCTCCAATACAATCCACAGAGCCCTTTTTCAAGAAAAGGTCCAACGGAGATGTGGAAATTGCTTTCAAAAGGGATGTTGTCTCAAAAAGGCCATCATGTTTTCCCACCCAGTTTGCTTATGCAAAAGAAGAAGTCCCTGTCTATGCTTTTGATGCAAATGGGAGGCCAATATACAACAGAACAGATGACACAGGACATATCTTCTGGGATGTTTGCTCATGCTCTAGTTGCTTATCAGCAGATATTGATGATGACCCTCCTGTTAGAAGAAGGAAATCCAAGCGAAGCAGTCAAAGAAAGTTACATAAAGCTTTCTATGATAATGATCCAGAAGTTGGATTACTTGGCGAGCCATCAGGAAAATTTGACTACTATGTCAAATACACAGCACCACCCAGGAATGATGATCCTATAATTCCTACTGGATGGGATGATGATGATGATGATTGCAGCAGATATTATAAGAAATGGGATTGGGATGATAATCCACCCCCATCTTCTTATCCTATGGCGATGTTCCATCCTCCTACTCAAGAAAGTTTCCCTCCTCTTGAAACCTTTGAAAAGGATCACTCTACTCATTCTTGGAAAATCAAAAACTCAATCACTAGAAGATCAGATGGATCAAGATAACCTCTCTCACAGTTGTATGCTTTAAACTGGCATTCAGAAAATGCAGTACAACAAAATGTTTTGTTGAAAAAGATTGAGCAAGGTCAGCAGAGGATTGAACAAACTTTACAACAGCAGACTCAGACTCTCTTAACCCCTCTTCAAGCCTGTAGACAAAGAATCGAAATCCTACACAATGATATCCTAAACCGTCTAAAAAACCAGATACCCTTTGATGATCAAGAAAGAGAAATCAAAAACCTGAAAGTTCAACTTGCTTATCTTGAGTCAAATCCAATGATTCCACCTTCAACACCATATTACCCATCTATCTTTTCCAATACACAATCTTCCCAAACAGGACCTTTATACTCCTCCACCTATGAAGGATCTACCTCCACTCTCTTCACTCCTGAAGAGTGGGAACAAAAGAAAAGACCTTACATACCCTCAAAAAAGATCACACCCGTTACTACCCGTCAAACACAATTCTCCTCTTCTCAAGAACCTTTATCACAAGACCCTTCAAAACAGCCTCAAATGATGATCAAAAATCCTATTTCTACCTTCCTTCAACAAACTCAAAACCAAGCCACATACTCTCCTCCTGTCCATACTATAACAGAAGAAACCAGTTCTGATTCTGAATCTATTGATACATCAGAAAACCTCTCTGATGAGTCTGAAAAAGATAATCCTCCTCTCTATATGGCTGATCAAGCAGGACATTCTTATACTCAACATCCAGATGAACCTACTGTTGATGAACCAGAAGTACTTGATGATGATATGGCTGAAGCTCGTGTCACTAATCATTATTATTCTTCAAATGGTACTTCTTCACCCAAGTTCACTTTTGATGATATTCCACCATCAAGATGGAAGTACAGACTACAAGAAATGAAAGCTTGGTGTACAGCAGAACTTCAAAAACCAAATATGACTCATACAAAGGTCATTAAAGCTTTCTTAGCAAGGATAACCGGTTTTCTCAGAGACTGGTATGATTCTATGGGGGAATACAGACAATTACAATTTACCCAGGAGTCAAATACTACAGATTCTTTCATAAATTCCTTATATTGGGAATTTTGTGGAAAATCTGATCATGACAAGGAGATTGCCAGAGAAGAATTTTTCAAGCTAAAGTGTTGCTCATACAATCCAAAAGATCTTGAAAAACACTTCAGAAATGCTGCACAACGGTACTATCTTATTGGTGGCATGGATGATACCAATACCAAGCAAGCTTACCTGGAATCAATTCCTCAACCTCTTGGTCAAGAAACTTTGAGAACAATGGAAATGAGAGGTCAACCTTTGAATGCTACATCTTTCGGTGAACTCCATAATTGGGTCATGAAGACGTTAAAGAAGCTTTGCAATCAAAATGCTTTCCTCAAAGATATTAACGCCACAGGAAAGAAATTGGAGAAAGCTTGTGATAAGCCTTATTTGCAGATCAAATGCAGTCGTTCTATGAAAAATTGTGATTGCAGAGGAAAGAAAAAATTTCACAAAAGGAGAATGAAGTTTTATCGGAAGGAGGCTCCCCTTAATCCTTTTCGGAAAAAGAAAAGATTTTTCAGGCGCAAATTCTCAAAGAAAAAAGGAAACAGGTGTTTTATCTGTGGAAAGAAAGGTCACTTTGCAAAAGCCTGTCCTGACAAAAAGAAGGAGAAAATTCTTCACTGCATTTTCACGGCCACAAAGATTGACTATGAGGACGATGATCTAGAATCTCTATTCTCCGAAGAAGATGAACAAACACAAGAAACCATCTTCGCTCTTGAATATGATTCTGATGAAGCCTTTTCAGATGATTTTGATAATGATGAAGAATGCTATGGCATGCAAATTGTTACTCCAACCTTCTCATCTATTCCAGTGCCAATGATTGAAGTGAAACTTTTTACAGGAAAATATGAAAGGCCCATAACAGTTGCCGCACTATTTGACACTGGCGCAAAGATGCTCAATTCTCAATCCCGCCATTCTTCCCGATCATATGTGGAAAAATCATAAACAAATCTTCCAAGCAAAGAAATGGAGACAAGCTTTCTCAACTGAAATAATCAGCAAGCCTGTCACGATTCAGTCCTTCCCATAACTTGGTATTTCTCACAAGTTACTAGGATCTTCTTTACCTGGTAAATATATTAACATTGCATGGGATATTATCGAGTAATTGTGGGAAAAAATGGTATTCCACGCCCAAATGGTCTCAGATATAAATCCTACTTTCAGCCCTACATACACCTGACCTCATACTTTACCATGACCATTCCAAATATCACAGATATATTAACCGAGATTGTTGTGCAGAATCTCACTCAGATTTTCTCATTAAATGCACAAACCCACTTTCGAAAAACCCAGACTTTTTCATTTCTCTTCCATTCAAGAAAAATGAAGATGTCAATCATACAAAAGCTAGCCATTTTGGAATGAACCTAGAACACTTCAATTAGCCACTAAAAAACTTGCTTAACTCCAAGTTGAAGGTCTTATTGAACCAACAACCTCACAGTGGGCGTGTCAAGCATTTTATGTTAACAAAAGAAGTGAACAAGTTCGAGGAAAACTCAGATTGGTTATTGATTACAAGCCGTTGAATGCTTTTCTCGTAGATGATAAATTTCCTCTTCCAGATAGAAAAACTATGTTTGCAAATCATTCCAAAGCAAAGATTTACTCAAAGTTTGATCTTAAAGCAGGTTTTTGGCAGTTGGGAATCAGATCTGAAGACAGACACAAAACAGCATTTTGCATTCCAAATCATCATTACCAATGGACTGTTATGCCCTTTGGTTTAAAGACGGCACCTTCTCTTTTCCAGAAAGCTATGACGAGAATCTTTGATCCATTATTACATACACTTTGGTTTACATTGATGACATCTTATTATTCTCTCAAGATGAAGATTCTCATGCCGATTTGCTATCAAAATTCACAGATCTTGTTAAGCATTATGGTATTATGCTTTCTCAAAGGAAAATGGTGATTGGAGTCAAAGAAGCTGATTTCTTGGGTATGCATATTAAAGATGGTCAAGATTCTCTTCAACCTCATGTTGGCCAGGAACTTCTCAAGTTTCCGGATGAAAATTTGACGAAAAAGAAGTTCAACAATTTCTTGGAATTGTTAATTACATGGCAGATTTTATCGATCATCTTTCAAAGAATAATCAAGCCGTTGCAACTCATGCTCAAACAAAACTCTCCTCTACGGTCGTCGGCTCAAACTCGTGCTATCAAAACTATTAAACAGAAAATCAATGATCTTCCCCGCTTCCGCAAATTCCTACAGATGGAAAACGCATCCTTCAAACGATGCAAGTGATTGTTTTTGGTCACAGAAATTCTACTTGAGGAAAAAAATGGCAAAAGAAGAATTTGTGGATATAAAAGTGGTTCATTTTCAGAATCGGAGAAGCACTATCATTCTACCTTCAAGGAGATACTTGCGGTTAAAAGGGGAATTGAAAAATTCCAGTTCCATCTTATTGGTCATAAATTCTTGGTAGAAATGGACATGACAAATTTTTCCAAAAATGCTCTCTTTTAAGAGAAAGCAAATTCCAAACTCTCAACTTCTCGTGTGGGCGTAATGGTTCTCAAACTTTGACTTTGACGTCAAACATATCAAAGGAAAAACAACCCGTTACTGCACCTCCTCTCCGCACTCAAAAATCTCTTTGATCATTCCTCCATCTATCCCAATCATCTACATGATGGAATCCCAATCTTCCAATCCTTATCCTCACATTGAAGTCTTTCCTCCTGAACTCAATGAGCTCATAAGAACCAAAACTCTCAAATCCAGATCCAAAGATCTCATGCTCAGATATCAATCTATCGTGATAAGGAAAACAGGAATTGAAACACTTGGTGGTCTTGGATTTCATCCAGATTACCCATTTTTCACACTTTTCCGATTTGATCCAAAACTCTCTCCACTGAGATTTTCAAAAGAAACTCTTTGTTTTCTTTGGTATCTTTTGGAACTGTGGCAAATTGGAATTTCTTTCCATGTTACAGATACAATTGATACACTTTGTCAAATGAATTTGGATTTTCCTTACATAACAATCGATCATTTTGCAAAAAAGTTTTTTGAATGGTTTTATCCACTTTCACATTGGATAAAGATGTTTAAAGCTTTTTCTTTGAAATTTAAAGATCTTCGAACTTCTCGAGATAGTGTTTATGTGACTTTAATTTTTCAAAGACAAGGTTATTTCATCAAGCAGAACATATGCTCATTTCTCTCATGTCAAGGAATATGCGGTACATCCATTCAACATGCATCAAAATTGGGAGCATTATCCAAAAGAATTTCGTGAATTTCAAAGGCGCATGGCGGAAATTAATCAGACAATTCCTCCGCAGATTTGGCCAGCTTATGAAGATGATGCACCATGGGAAGCTCTACCAGTGGAATATACTCAGAGAATTCAACAAGATATTCAAGTCTATCAGGAAACACATTTCCAGAGATTTCGCACTGTGTATGATTCAGACTATGACTATGCATTTGACTGGCAATGGGGACAATTATTTCAGGGAAGACCGACACAAAGCCTTGGTGAAACATCAAGCTTTTCAGAAAAGACACCACAAGGAAGACAACAAAGGGAAAAGCAGTTGGAAATTTCAAATAAACTTTTACAAAATTTGAATCGTAGCGTACAAAAAGAAAAGGAGTTTCTTGAAAAAGAAATTAAAAGAATTGAAAAGGAACTACAAGCAGACACTTGGTGGAGTTCTACAACAAAAGCAGAATCTAGCAAAAGAAAATCACAAGATGAAGGACCAAGTCAAACAAATGAAACAGATGACAGTCTTTTCCAGGATTCACAAGATCCATGGCCAAGTGAAAAAGACGTTAATACCCCTTGGTTAAATCAACACGGTTTACCATCGCAACCAGAAGATTCCATGAATTTGGACGCACCATGACAAAGGCGATAATGTTCTGACAAAGACATCAGTATCACTTTAATAAAGTTACTTTATTAAAGTTACTTTATTAAAGCTACTTTATTAAAGTAGTTTGTCCTTTTGTAATAAAGTTTTAGCTTCTTAGTTAAGCTTTTGTAATATCGGGACATGTGTAAAGTGTGTGGGTCCCGTATGAATATTTTAATATTTTCCCTCCTCTATATAAGGAGGACTCCTCTTCATTGTAAATCATCCTTGAACTATCGGAAGTTCAATCTATAAAATCTAGTCAAGGGTTTGAATTAATGTCAAATTAATAATAAATCAATAAATAAAAAGAACTTTTTGCCGTGGCCGGATTGATGTAAGAGTGAATCAGCCGGTTTAAAGGTGAAACAACCCATTTTTTTCACAAACAAATCGGATTTAGTTATGAACCAACTGGTTCTCCAATAATTTTAACCATTAAAATTTTAATATTTCACTAATAATCAAACCGAATTCTCAATTTTCCTAGTTAAATCAGCTAGTCATTTGATAACACAATAAAATAGCATGGAAAAATGAAAAGTAGGATAACATTTCATAATGAAGTAAAATAATAAGCTATCTCGTTGTTTGATGAAGACTGAAATCAGATTTTTAATAAATATTAATAAAATAAAAAATGGTAAAATGTATGATTAAAATAATCCCATAAAATATTGGGAAAAAAAAATCATAAATCAGGTGTATAATTTACACCAATTCACAAATCAGGTTTATAGTTTGAAAATTCAAAATTCAGGTATTTATATTATTAATTAAATATAATAATGGTCACATATACATAAATATAGGCCACAATTTATTTACTGGTCACATATTATCAAATTTTTTATAAGTCACGGATTATTTCGAGGTTACAAATTAAAATTTTATTGGTCACAAATCAAAAAAATTATAGGTCACGATTTATCTATTGGTCACAGATTTCAAGATTTGTTGGTCACAAATTACTTTTCAAGTCACATGTTATCAAATTTTAAAGACACAGTTTAATCTTGGTCACACGTTACCAAGTAATTGGTCAAGTGGTCACACACCACCGTCATCAACACTATCGCCACTGCCTCCACCCGTCTTCGCAGCCGCGAGATCGACCACCATCCCCGTCACTGTTGCCACCACCACCGACACCACATCGCCACCACCAACAAATCACCATTTGCAACTACAAACCACCACTGTTACTACCAGATCCACTGCCAGATTCAACAAAAATCACCCAAACTGTCAGATCCACCACCTCAGTCGCCACCATCAACAAAAATTTCAGCCACCATCAGTCCAACAAAACCACCGTGCTACCTCAAGTTCCTACAGAAAAAATCACCGCCGCCTCCAAACCACCACCGTCGCATCCAACCACATAAAAACACCACAACCGCCGCCGGATGACTATCAACACCACCACCAACCACGCTGCTGTGCACAAAACACCACCACGCCACCGTTCATGCGACGCTGCTGCTTGCTGCAGTTCGCGACAGCATCGACTTTGCTGCGCGAACGGCGTTGAGACGCTGCTGCAGCGTCGAGACACCGCGAACTGAGTAGCGTCATCGCGACACTGCCGGCAGAGAGAGGCGAGGGGGAGAGGGGTAGGGGAAGGAGGGAGAGAGGTATGAGGGAAGGAGGTGAGAGAGGGGGGTAGAGGAGGGTAGAGGAGGGGGGGAGGGATGAGAGATAAATTAGATTATGAATTAGGGTTTTAATATAGTTCTGATTTTTGAATAAATAAATTGTAGACCTAATTTTTAAAAACCAATAATTAAACACCTGATTTTTTGTAATTTCCCTAAAATATTTAGTTAAAATTAATTATTGACTTTGATTTAAATTAAAATCTTAATTTTAATCCTATCAAACATGGCAGATTTATTATTTATATAGATGGATTATTCTATAAGTTGTGAGTCACATTAAATAAGTGACAAAATGCTTAAAAACCAAAATTCACCGTCTCCAAGAAAATATACAAACAAATTAATTTCAAAAGGTCACAAGTTAAATCAGGTTCAGAGCCATACACGCAAATGCTTGTTTACCCAATTGAATCAACTTAAGGGTGCACTTGAGTCAATACCCGAACCACCACCCTTACAATCGGCATCACCATCACACGGGGCAGCACCACCATCTCGCAAGGGTTGTTTTTAAGTGAGGTTCGTTCTTGACTCATCCCCTCCTACACCTCAAGAAAATTCATTCTGCCCCCCACATGTTTAGCTATACAGTGACGGACATGGATATAGACACTGACACAATAAATATTCAATTGATTATTTATTTTTATTAACTTTCACAATTAAGGGCAGCCTTGATTTTCTGCACAGTGCACGAGATAAGATTATTAACAGTCTCCACAGATTCCACCGTGAGCTTGGCCGCAGGCAGGCTATTGACCAAAATTTGAAACGCCACGGTCAACAACGACCCACTTGTCCTATTGCCTGGACCCCCATTCATCATCGGTCCACGAGAACCCGGCCCATCAGGCATGATAGCAAATCCGGACGGCAACAACGCTACGTAAGCCGAATCCCCACCGTTCATCACCACGTGCATTGCCGGGATGTCAACCGGCGCGTAAACCACAAGTGACCCAGCCGGGCCTATGCACGTCTCCTGGAGTATCAGCATGCTCCTCTGGTTTGCATTCATGGCCTACAAAATGACAAAAACAACCTCAGCAATTCATCAAATTTTCACCAAATTGCCACTACTGTAAAAAATCAGATATCAGACGTCAGATTCGTTACAGTGTAACAGTCAACCATTTTCATCAAGAAAGTGACGTCAAGGGCCCCACTGGGCTGACTCAAAAAGTTGATGGATGTGTTTTGACTTTTTATATTAATAATTAAAAAGTTTGGACCAGTCCATTGGATCTCAAATAAATCGTCCTTTTTACTTTTTAGATGCTTCCAAAATTCCAGTTTTGTCCTTTACAATCTTTCCCCTTTTTCTGAAAACTAGAGAAACTGAATCACCTAAAGATTCTGGGCACATGCTTCATGTAGCCATTTTTTACAATATTTTGAAAATCCGTTCAAACAGGAAAAGATAAACGATCAAGAGCACTTACACTTGCACGTAGGAGGGAAACACAATTGCCTTGATATTGGCCTTTGGCAATGTGTGCCATTTCTTGCATTGGGCCACCATTGGATAATATGTCCCACTCGCTCCGAAGACGTTCGTCACGCAGGAAGTCGAACAGTCTCTGAGGGGAAACCGGTAGCCAAACTGAAGTAGATGCACTCAGGACGATACCCGGTGGCTCGCCCGGGTCGTCTACGCTTTTCCGGGTCATGACCCGGACATCTTCATCAACATTTCCGGTGGAGAAATTGCTCCATTCGTGAACTGTGGATGCGCAAACACCGGCACAGAAGTTGTCAGTCATCCGCTGGGCAAGCTTCAACATGCTTCTTCTCCCACTTGGAGTTATTGCTGCTGCTGGCAGGTGAAGTAGAAATTAATTTCCATTCACAAGAATTTTAAGGGTTTGTAATTCACATGATATGACTGAAATTTGTTTCTTTACCCGTATGATCTCGGCTCGTAACGGTGGAGGACATTAGAATGGCAAGACATTCACATTGTTGTTGAAGGGTTGTAACCCACCTCTGTGCTCCAAATCCCATGCCGGCACTAATCAAAGGCCGATAGAGCCGATGAACCACATTCTCATCATATTCAGCATGTTCGACCCATGTAACCTGCTCATTCATGAGTAATGTAACTAAGTACAATATAACAAAAAATGTACTTAAAAACAGTCAATGGCTTCAAAGATCTCTTCCTTTTTCTTTTCTCCGGGTCAGCAAGTCACACAAAATTCTGCAAGATTTGGAGGCACGAGGTGGGTGGGTGAGACATAGAAATCCGTATTAGGAGTCTGCTCAGAATGCCCACGTGAAAATAGAAATATAGCCCAGCCAGTCTAAGGGTTTGACTATACGGTCTTGTATAAGTAGAAAAATCAACACATCATGTGGCTGGAACCAGATAATACACAGACAATGTGAGGTTGGGTGGGGTGGGGTGGGGTGGGGGCCAGCATCAGAGATTGGAATAGAAACATCAAATATTTAGTTTTATTCTACCAATGTTGTTGAAGATTGCCAGCATTAATTTCTAAATCATATGGAAAATTAATGTGTCCCAAGGAGCAAAAATAGGACTAATAGTGGCTTCTAATGATTTAATTAATAGGGTCAACCTCGATTAGAATAATGTCCAAGATTCCATACAGATCTTAAGCAATCTCGATTTCAAAAAATTTGTTAAAATATGTTTTGCAGCATGCAAGATTTGAAAATTTCAAGTCAAGAAGATTCGCACCAAATGTTCGGGTTTGATGAGTTGAACTATACAGGACAAAACATAAAGAGGATGAAAATGCTAGCATAGCGAGGCTTTTGAACGAGGGTCGAGCATTGAACCAAGAAAAGTAAAGGTCAAAGCAAGTGGCTGGGTTGACCTAGTACCGGCTAGTTCCCAACTGATTTTATAACAATGGCAATTAGGTATATTGGTGAATTAAATGCCTCCAACAAAGATCCAAAGGTGCAGTTGTATCACCAAACCTATTTAACACAAAAGGGAAATGGACAACAACTAGGAGAGACTCAACAAATGTGAAGAAAAATAAGTTCGTTGGCCAACAAAACAATGTATATTGGGAGGAACAATGCTTACTTTTGAGTAGCCATTGGGCATATCTTGCACCACACAGCCAGACGGAAGCCTTCTGCAGTTTGGAAATGTTGGTGCACCTGCAGCTTCTCTAATGGCATCAATCGACACATCCGCGACTGCCCAAATGCCCTCTGCGTGCTGCTTGCAAAACCGGAGAAAATCAACTTTTCGAACTGGGACCAGTGGCGATAGTACTTGTAGTTCAGCGTGAATCTAACAACAACAATATAGACAGAAATATCAGTAATTTTGGTACATAGGACTCAAGAGAGCGATTGACGAGATTTTTAAAACTAGTTTCTATTGTTTAATACTTACAAGCTGAAGTGCACCATTTCTGGTCCCTCCCATGCCATTTGATATTACATCAGTAGTTGAGGTTCTGGCAATTATACATGGGAACATTTCTTGCCATTTATTCTATAAAAATTAATCAGTCACTGCCTTAATCATCATCATATAAGAAAAGAGAATTGAAAACATATTACTAATAAAGCATCCCAACTAACAGGAGTATAGTCCAATATTAAGTACTGAACGTGCCATAAGATATTCCAGAAATATTCGCTCACCGAGTCCATTAAGGTCTCAACGAGTGCTAGACTGTTGATGATCACCATCCCGGTCTCCCTCGAAGCTTCAGTCACAAAACCATTGGGCTTCATACTAATGCAAGGAGTAAAAGTTCTTATATATTCTTCATGGTTGAGTATTTCCTTTCCATTTTCCAAGTTCCTTAGCCAAAGGGGTTCATCAGTTTGCGCCATTTTAACGAGTTCGTCCATTGCTGTTAAAGCAAGCTCCAAATACATCGATCTCTCCAATGATCTCTCGATGGGTGTTACATTCATTGCGGTCTTAGTTTGAGGCATAACCGGCAAAGGACTCGAATTTCCAACACAAAAATCATGAGGCCCTAAAGGCAGTGTAGTCGGAACAACGTTCAAGTCTCCAAATCCATTGCTTCCAAATCCAAATTCCAAACTTGAGTTCGGCATTGGAGGTCCCATCGTAGAGGCTGCTAACGATGAACTCGGACGGCCTAAAAACTTTCCTGCTAGCGCACAAACGCGATCTAGTTCATCCTTTAGCCTAGCATTCTCAATTCTTAGGTGCTGCTCTTCAAGTGATATTTCGCCAATTATGGCAGAACCACCACAGTTGTTGCAGATAGGATTCTTCATCGCATCCCTAATCGACATATTCTCAGCTCGTAACTTGTCATTCTCTTGCCTAAGTATCGAATTCTCGTGGCGCTCGAGTTGTGTCTGGTGCAATCAAGAATAAAAATCTCTCAATAAACCCAAAATCAAACACACAAGTCTTATAATCTATACCTTCATTTGAGTTCTTCTATTCTGAAACCAAAACTTCACTTGTCTAGTCTCCAAGCAAAGCCTCCTGCTAAGCTCTAATCTTTGCTTTTCATCTGGATGTGGACACTCCTTGAAAAGACTAAAACAAATTCAAAAACCCACAAAATCAGGCCCCCCCAAAAAATAAAAAAGTAATAAGCAATCCTGGTGAATAAATTGAGAAAGTAAGAAAAAGGTATTTCTTGATAATAATCAAAAACATGAAAAATTAGAAGAATGAAAACAAATTCGAAAAAAAAAATGCATACGCTTCAAGTTCTTGAATTTGCTGAGGTGTGTGTCGGTGGTATCTTTTCTTCCTCGGAGGTTTGTCTGAAGCATCTTGATCATCACCTGATGCACCCTCCATGTTATCACTACCAGATCTGCTCTCATGTTCTTCATCCCTACTTCTTCTGCAACCAACAATGCTTGATTCATAATTTTCCCCCATTCTAGCCACCTCTCCTTGCCCCTCCAAGCCTGTTTGCTGCCAAATTAACAACCCACAAAAAAATCAGCAGATAAAAACTAATTATATACATGTGCGTATATAAATTATTGACAGAGAGAGGGTGCATGTACAAGGGCAAGAGAGAGTCCAGGTGAGTTGAACATGGGCTTGGTGGAGAGAGACTGAGATACAAGGTGTAGCTGAGCTATGGCGCCAGTGGGCATGTTGTCGTTCCCGTTGCTATAGGGTATATCGGTAGCAATTCTTGCGCTATCACCACCGCCGTCACTACAACCGCCGCCGCCGGAATTGTTATCAAGGAAACCCCCAAAATTCATGAAATAATACCCTCTTCGAATTTTTTGTCCTTCTTTCACTCACTTTCTATACATATACCCTTCTTCTGCACCAAAAAGAAAGTTGCCTTCTTAAGAATTTTTTCCTTGTAACAAATGCATTCATTAGAAAATCACTCCAATTTATGCGTTACAAATAAAAAAGTAGAAAAATTGCTGGATCATGGACTAAACTTCAAGCAGATAAGTGAAAAATGAGAGGAAAATAAGTGATTATTTTCTAGAAAAAGCTTAATAACGGGATAGAGAGAGGTAGAGGAGACACAATGCTTAAATCAAAATGTCTCAACTGCCTCTCTACAGAGCTTTACCGAGAGAAAGAAAGAGAAAGAAGGCAAGCCCAAAAAAACCCTTCACTTTTGCTGCTTAGCTCTTCCTTCTCTATCCCTCTCTCTCTAAGAAATTCCTCTCTCCCTCTCTCTTTCGGATTCAATGTGAAGTAGAGTAAGACCGAGCCAAAATGTTTCAAGAAAACCCTAGTTTTGAGGGCTTTTTCTTTATTTTCTTTTATCTAGATCTGCATGCTTGACTTGCAAAAAGCAGAATAATTAGAGAGAGAAAAAGGGGTTTAAAAGTGTGTGTTATTTTGCTCAGAGAAGAGTTGAGAGAGAAACAAAACCAAACAACTGTGAATGAAAGAAAGGGAGAAGGAAGATAATACCTGCAATACTATGTGGAGTCTTCGAAGCCCACATATGCATACGACCAAAAAAGCACAGAAAAGGTTAAGGTCGGTTGACTCTCTCTCTTTCTTAAAATTTTCTTTCAAAACAGTGAAAAATGTGACTTCCTTTTAAACCCTTCTCCGAGTAAATAATCCGAATCAGATTTGCAAACATAGAAGGAAAAGACAGTGACTGAGTTCAGATCCTTAGCTTTTTATTTTTCTTTTACTACCTCAGCCCCACCCAATATTATTATATGCACACGATAAAATTTATCTGTCCAATTAACTTACGACATTACAAATTTTGAATCATTCAAATCATGACAATTCAAACGATATGACTCATTGGACACCCTCCTCATCCCGAGAATACGTTGACTTATGCCTACCGATAAAACTTATATAATCAATCAAATCACAACACGTCAAAACTTTCTCTCTACGACTTGCTAGGCTTCCCCACTCCCAGCCGTAATATACACTCACCCATAATATACACTCACATATGTACATCCAGTAAGACTTACCTATTTAATTAAAACATTTTACTTCAAATTTTGAACACTCAAGAAATGATAACTCGTATATCCCCACCATATTTTTCTCCATGACTTACTAGACGAATGGAATATCACGATTTAATTGGTCCAATGTTTGAAATGTCGTGTCCAAATTCTTGATAGAAGGTAAGTTTTCTACAAAATCTTGTTTTTGTTAATATGTTGTGTTTAATATATGATTTGAAAGAAATTAGATTTTTCAAACAATTAGTAAATATTTGTTGTAATATTATTGGAGCATTTTAAAATCAAATTTATACATATATTGTTTTGTGTTCCTCAAACATGGTGTTATAGCCTATTTAAATAACTTTGATACATGCATTTGCAATGGTAGTTATGTATTGACATTACCATTAATAATGGAATGCATTCTTTGCAGAAGTAGTGGTTGAAGTTGAAGAAGATGATAAATGCATATGGTGAAATGTACGACTGACAATTAAATGTCGAGAACGACACTTTAAAAGTTATTCTTGATATTGTTTCAATTGTCGTGAATTATGTTACAAACTTAGCTAAATTACAGAACATTTTTTGTTTAACATTGACCATATTGCTTGCAGGTAGCATTTTGTTTTAAGTATTTGTGTTAGTTAATTTTATCTGCGTTGATGACATGAAGATATGAGAGATGTTCTGAGATTCGTTGTTTTGTATGGTGGTACATTCGTCAACATGGAGGATAAGTAGTTCTTCTTTGGAAACCAAGCGTAAATTGTTATTCAAAATGATAGTAGATATGAAAAGTTTGTCATTAAATTAATTGAAAAGCTTAATCTTGACAAAATGAAATTTCAAATCCGCCTGAAATTTAAAGTTCCGAATATGAATGTACCCTCCCGCTAATGTAGTCGACAACGATGTCTTGCAATGGTACATTTCTATTTACACATAAGTAGGCTTGTGTGTAATTGTAGATCAATATGATATCGGAGAGCAAGAGGTGAATGTCGGAGTTGATCATTTATCACAAATAAAAGATACATTGTATGGGCATGAAAAAGTTGGTGTGCCCGAACTAGAAGAACCACAAATGATCCCTGATATGAATGTTGGCCTAGGTAAAAGAAATCCATATATTGGAAATGCAAAGCAGTTGGGAGATCAAGGGAAAATTGCGAAGAATCAAATCTTCTTTAACAAGAAATAACTACACACAAGATTTCGACTATAGGCTTTGACCAAGAAGTTTTATTTCAAAGTTAAAAAGTCGAATATCAGATCTCTCATTGTATGCTATACCAACTATCATATGCTATTACGAACTTCCAAGATAAAAAATTCAGATATATTTAAGGTTTGGAGATACATTCTTGAGCACACATGTTCTTTAAATGTTCTGCAAAATGCACAAGTGGATGTAACCAGTGCCCTAATTGGGCAACATATAATACGGTGATTGGATGATGCAAACTAATCATACTTTTTGACAGTAATTATTAGGGATATGGAACATGAGTTTAGCGTACGAATTAGCTACAACAAAGATTGTAGAGGTAAGAGAAGGGTCTTGAATAGTTCCGTGGTTCACCTGAAGAGAGATTTAAAAATTTTCCTTCATACTGTCACATATTAATTGAGAGATATCCCAAAATTGTTGCACATATTGAGTTTGACAAAAAGCATTTGGGACGAGCATACGTGGCTTTCGAGATTATATGAGATCGAACATTTGTATTGATGGGAGTCATTTGAAGGGCCAGTACAAGGGAATACTATTAGTTGCTGCAGCTCAGGATGCCAATATGCAGATATATCCTATTGTTCGGGTGATTGTCGATGAAAAATAAATGTATCGTGGAATTGGTTCTTTACAAAATTCAAAGATGTGATTGATGCCTCAGAACAACTCGTATGTTTTATAAGACATGAAGAAGAGCATTAAGCGGACAATATCCAAGTTGTACCCACTTTCTTACCATGGTACTTTCATGTGGTATATCGAGAAAAATCATATCGCTAGGTATAGCAGTAGCAATGACGTGTTCTTTTTAAGCGTGCAACACTAGCATATAGCATATCAGAATTAGAGCAGTTAATTAGATAAGTTAGAACCATCCGAGTAGCAGTTGCTTCTTATTTGGAACGTTTTGGTATATCTTCATGGTCATATGCAAATTTTGGTGGTAACCGGACCAACATTATAACAAACAACAGTGCAGAGTCCTTAACTCAGTCCACAGACAACAACGACGTTTCCCTGTAACTCGTTGGTCGACAACATTAGGTCGTTGATGCAATAGTGGTGTTTTGATAGGAAAATCTCATCGACCAAATGTCAAAGTGCCTTGACATCCAAAATGGAGGGGAAATTGAGAAAATTATTTGATGTCGGTGCAACATTACAAGTATGTCACTTGGATGAACTTTTGTTGAGGATTAGTGTAGGCATGAACGTGTTTACTGTTGACCTTATATGTAACACATGCTCATGTCAAGAGTTTTAGATGTGATAGATACCATGTACATATGCATCCCAAGCAACTTGCGTACAAGAAAAATCACTTTATGAATTGTGTTCTGGTAAGCTGTATATAACGAAGTCATTCACCCAATTGGAATGGAGTCCGATTAGATTGTTCCTTATGTGTTTCGTTCCATCCATGTTTCACCCCCAAACATACACAGACCACTAAGACAATCTCCTACCCAATGTAAACGGTCAAGACATGGAAGGTCGACAAACAAGCGAAATGTGGACGATACGGTGGTTACGGATACAAAAGGCAAACATGTTGGAACCCAGGACCATTGACTAACATGCCCACTTGAGTGTTTTGTGTATTCATATTGATATGAAACTTGTCATTCACAAATAATAAAACAATCTTCAACAAAACAATATACTTTTGTATTTCTACGTTATTTTATTAGTTTATTTCAACACTTAGTAGTCATTCGAAAAGCAATGCAAAATATAAAACATAAATCATGCCAATGCAATGAGTTTTTTATTTGAAATGTTCATAAAATGAATGTACGAAGACATCTACTCGTCCTTAACAACAGAGAGATAAAATAGATCACTACCATCGTCGTCATCGGAGCTTGTGACGATAACATCTCCCACATGGGGACCTGTCCATTATCATCGACGTACTGAATGCCAAACAAAATATGGTGTTCGATCAAGACGATCTCACGATCGACAATACGATCATCAACTCTAAGTTTGCTTGGCTCACCTTCGTATCTAGAATTGCGAAATGGAATTGGATAAACACTCACCCGATGGTGGCAGTTCTCTGGTTGAGGAACATAGAGAACGACATGCATGTGTTCATGTCTACTGAAGACCCGGGCGGGGAGAGGTTCATAACAATATCAATATGATGAGTTTTTTTCGATTGAAGAAGATATAGTTAAAGAAAGAAGTTTACTCTTAAGAGTTGCGGTGTGGATCAAGAAATTCATTAATGAACTTCGAGTAGTTACTAACATTGTTGATCATATATCTTTCAATTGTGATAACAATGGAGCAATCGCATAAGCGAAATAACTAAGGTCTCATCAATGATCCAAATATGTGTTAAGACGGTATCATCTCATCAGAGAGATAATATAAATAAATGACGTACAGAAAGAACGAATTCTCACAATTGATAATATTGTAGATCCACTGACAAAGAGTTGTTGCAGTATAAACATGATTGTCATGTAGAATTTTATGATATTAGATACATAAGTGATTAAATCTAGTGTAAGTAGGAGTTTGTAAGTGTTATGTCCTTCATCCAATCAACTTTGAACATAAACATTTATAATATACAAATGATGCATTTTTATGACAGATCTATTATTTAATTAGCATTCAACTAAATTAAATAATAGAGCCTGTAGATTCAAATCATAGTAATTTGTTATTTATAAGGAGTTGTGATCTTGAGATATAAATTACATATAACTAAATCTTAAATCATCCATGATTGTAAATAATAACAAGATACGGCTATCATCATTATGGATAGACCATCACGTGTGACATTTATTACGTTTGAAGTAAATAACCGATCTCACAAGTTAAACTATGATGACACTTAAATGAACATATTGATCTTGTTATAGAACAAAACATTAGAGATAGGGATGGTAAAAAAACTCGACAAACCCGACACCCGCGGGGCCCCGCCCCGAACGGGGCGGGCATAACCGCTTAATCGGGTATTCAGGGCGGGTTCGAGGTGGGGACGGGTAACGGGGGCCCCGCCCCGTTAATTTTTTTTATTTTTTTTAGAACTCAATACTTTAAATGAAAATTTTCATTAGTTCTAATAGAAAATAGAAACTAAAATTATTTGTCTAAATCTAATGAATATGGATAATAAAAATAAATTATCAAAAACTAAAAAAAAAAAAAATTAAACAGGTAGTAAACGGGGAAAGGACCCCACCCCACCTTAAACAGGTAACGGGGCGGGGACGGGGGATAGGGAGGGCCTCCCGCCTCATTGCCATCCCTAATTAGAGACCTATTCGAGAGATTCCACATGGATAATTATTCGAGAGTCAATTGTTAATCTCTAACGTTTGGTAGTGTAATTGGTCCTTCGACTTGATATTATCATAGTGCCTTATATGATGACAGTCATACTTTGATAATGTTGGATGTTGCTTTGCCAAGGGTAACTAATATGGCATTGTTCGGGTACGTCAAGAATCATCTGAAAGTTGTGAATAATCAATAGAAGATTCGTCACTCTTAGATAGTAAAAGATTATGATTTACATTTCATTCAATTAAGTTGATAATAAAATCATTGGCCAAGGTCTACTCATAAATTAAAAATGAGTTTTCGACTTACATTGACTTAATAGTGGGATAAAATATATGATTGATAATTGATACTGACACATATTCTTATCTCGTAACTGATTTGATCATATTAAAGAAAGGATTATAGTTTCACAGTAAACGAACAAACTTGATTTTATCATACCACGTGACATTTCTAGATGTCAATCTGGGATGATGGATATGAATTGATGACAAATGAAAATGGGGTATTTTAATTTAGGAATGTGATCCACTAATTAATTAATTAACAAGTATTGGACAATTAATTAATTGAGTTGCTTGTTAATATGCCCGAATTAATTAATCTATTTAATTAGACCGGGTCAAGATTAACATATGTACCAAGTCCACTTGAACTTATATTAATAAACTATTGGGGTTTCAAAAAATCAGAACACGAATTCATATAGTACAAGAAAAGAGAAATTCTAATTCTCTTAATCTTATTCCATGTGTAGGTTTCCATTGGAGGTTGGACGGTTGGACACCTGTAGATTGCAAATCGTGATTGTGTTGAAATTTGGTTTAGAGAATGAAATTAAGTATGGAAAAGTGACTTTCGTGTCAATTTCGACCAAATATTCGGATTTGATTCGATAGTCAAATTATGAATATAAATAGATTAACTAGTTCCACTCGTTGAGTAGATCATCATTGTATATTTGAAACCTCAAAATCAATTCCGGATGAATGAGAACTTGCGGTCCAAAGTTGAATAGAAAAGATGAAATACGGATTAGAAAAATGACTATCTCCATCGTTCGAGCGATAGGCTAGCGAGAGAAGCTCTGATGAAAATGTGTCATTGTCGTTCAAGAGAGAGACCAGCGACAGCAAATGTTGCGACCTTTGGCAAATGTTGTTGAGTTTGGGGGGCGATATTTCAC
Source organism: Fraxinus americana (assembly GCA_035079005.1). Taxonomy (NCBI): domain Eukaryota; kingdom Viridiplantae; phylum Streptophyta; class Magnoliopsida; order Lamiales; family Oleaceae; genus Fraxinus; species Fraxinus americana. Next base: position 19,129,127 of record CM068714.1, read on the forward strand.
TCACAACCTATTATCTTTTATATAAAAGGACCTTTTAGACGTCCATTAAGCATCCCATATCATTTGAATTGAACATTACATCAAAAAATCTTGCAAAATACACTCCAAAAGTCATTCTAAAACCATTTTCATGTAGAGAAAATATTCTAAACCGTTTTTTGTGGCTGTTGTTGTTACGACAATAAGCTTTTGTGTGCTATTCATGCTTTTGTTATTTTGTACATTGAACTTCTGGTTATAATAACAATGAATACTGTTGAGACTACTTCGAGTTAAACAACAAATGGTATGAACCATGTGATTTCACCTTTGGCCATACCTATATCAAACTCTCACATCCCACATGGGGAAAAATCGAAAAAGTTCGCAGATGTGGATTTTAAAAGATTGCAACAAAAGATATTGTTTTATCTCACTACTTTGAATTTGGTAAAGTTCATAAAAGAAAAGGGCTCCTGCTGTACAAGACGGAGAAAATAATCGTGAATCGATTATTGCATTGGATGCATGGAAGCATTCAGATTCCCTTTACAAAAATTATATCTTAAATGGATTGGACAATACACTTTATGGAGTGTATATTTCAATGGATTCACATGATAAGTCAAGTACAAGAACTTCAAGTTCTACTTCATGATATACATGTTGAAAAAATGGAATTGAGTGAGTCATTCCAAGTTGCAGCCATCATTGAGAAACTCCCTCCTATGTGAAGAGATTTCAAGAACTATCTCAAGCACAAACGCAATGAAATGAATTTGGAGGAATTGACAGTTCGATTGAGGATCGAGGAAGATAATAAAAACATTGAAGGAAATCTATTGTTCAACTTGGAGCAAATTTTGTTGAAACTGGTTCGAATGTTGTTAAAAAGAAATGTAAGATCTCCGATGTTGTACCAAAAAGAGATAACTCTAAAAATGCCAAGAAGTTTAAAGGCAACTGTTACAATTGTGGAAAAGCTGTACGTCGTTCTAATGAATATTGAAAGCCTAAGAAGAACGCACAAGCAAATGTGGTTGAAAAAGACACCCTTTCTGAAGGGATATAATAGATGAATCTTTCAGCGATTGTTTCTGAATGTAACAATGTTGGAAATTCAAGGGAATGGTGGGTTGATACTGGTACTACCCGTCACATATGTGCAGGCAAGACTATGTTCTCTAACCACAAAGAGTTAAATGGAAAACAATTTTTTATGGAAAATTCTTTTTGTTCTAAAGTTGAAGGACATGAGAAAGTTATTTTGAAGATGACATCTGGTAAAGAACTCATCCTCAACATTATCCTACATGTATCGAACATTCGTAAAAATCTTTTTTTCGGGTCTCTACTTCACAAAAATAACTTTAAACTTGTATTTGCATCCGATAAATTTGTACTCATTAAGAATGAGACGTTTGTTAGTAAAGGATACTTATGTGATGGAATTATCAAAATAAATGTTCTTACAATTGTACCAAAACAAAACATTATGAATAAAACTTTGAATTCTATTTATATGCTTGAGTTGTCTTGTTTATGGCAGAATCCACTCGTCAATTATAAATCTATGTGCAAATTTATGAATCAAAGTTTAATTCCGATGCTTAAGAATTATCCTAATCATAAGTGTGAAGTATGTGTTGAAGCAAAGTTGACCAAAACACATTTTCACTCAATTCAAAGGAACACGACACCTTTAGAGTTAATACATAGTGATATATGTGACTTGAAATTTGTTCAAACTGAAGGTGGTAAGAAATACTTTATAACTTTCATTGATGATTGTACAAATTATTGTTATGTCTTTCTACTACTACGTAAAGACGAAGTCTTAGATGTCTTTAAACATTATAAGACGGAAGTTGAAAATCAATTTGCTAAATGAATAAAATGTATTCGTATTCATAGAGGGGGTGAATACGGAGCACCGTTTGAAGAATATTGTTTTGAGCATGAAATCATTCATCAAACAATGACACCTTACGCATCCCAATCAAATGGTGCTGCTGAACGAAAAAATCAAAATTTTAAAGAGATGATGAACTCAATGTTGATAAATTCAGGTCTACCTCAAAATTTGTGGAGAGAAACTATTCTATCGGCATATAACATTCTTAATAAAATATCCCTTAAGATAATGGAAAAACTCTATATGAACTATGTAAATGATATTTTCCTTCTTAACAATACTTTAAAGTGTGGGGTGTGTTTGGCTAAGGTTGAAGTACCAAGCCTAAACAAGTAAAAATATGTCCTAAGATGATTGGTTGCATGTTAATTAGGTATGTCAATAATAGTAGTGCATATCATTTACTTGTACATAAATCTGAAATTCAAGATGTACATGAATGAACAATAATTAAATCAAGAGATGCATCATTTTTTGAAAATATTTTTCCATATAAAAGCAAAGAAAATGCAAGTTCAAATAAAATAACTTATGACACTACATATGACACTTTACATGAGGAAAAACTAATGCGTAATAAAAGTGTTAGAATATCTACTTCGTTTGGTCCAGATTTTCTAACCTATATAGTAAAAAATGAACTAAAGATTTTAGATGGAGTAATGTTAACACCGAAAGTACCGCAGTGGAAAGAATCTATCAATAGTGAGATAGATTCTATAATGCAAAACCATACTTGAGAGTTAGTTGATTTACCTCATGGGAACAAGCTTTTAGAGTGTAAATGGATTTTCAAAAGGAAACTTAAATCGGATGGATCCATTGACAAATATAAGGCTAGAATGGTTGCCAATGGATATAGATAAAAGAAGGATTTGACTTCTATGATACCTACTCACCAGTAACTAGAAGCACATTGATAATGTTGTTAATTGCTATTGCAGCATTACATAACCTTGAAATTCATTAAATGGATGTAAAGACGGCATTCCTAAATGGTGAGTTAGAAGATGAGATATATATGGAACAACCTGAAGGGTTCGTCTCTTCTAATCACAAATAAAAAGTTTGTAAGTTAGTTGAATCCTTATATAGATTGAAACAAGCCCCTAAACAATGACATCAAAAATTTGACAAAAAAATGTTATCTAATGACTTTAAGATAAATGAGTGTGACAAGTGTGTATATTTTAAACATACACCAAAGGCCTACATGATTATATGTCTATATGTAGACGACATGTCTATAATGGCCAATAGTCACGAAAAAAATGCTAAACACCAAGAGAATGTTAACAAAATATTTTGACATGAAAGACTTGAGTGTGGCTGGTGTAATATTAGGGATTAAGATCTCTAAAATATCAGAAGAAATTATACTTTCTCAATCTCACTACAATGAGAGTATACTTAAAAGGTATAATGTACTTGAGGAATGTCTCGCAAAAATCCCTATTGACACAAGTTTACACTTAGTCAAAAATACGGGTGAATATGTTCACAACTAAAGTATTCACAGGTTATAGGTAGTCTTATGTATATTACAAACTGTACCCGACCAGACATAACATTTGCTGTGAATAAACTTAGTAGATTCACAAGTAATCCAAGTCATGATCACCGGAAGGCTTTAACAAGAGTTCTTAGATATTTGAAGTATACTTTAACCTATGAATTATACTTCACAAAATCCCGAAGTATTAGAATGATATTGTGATACGAATTGGATATCTGATATAAAGGGTTCTAAGTCTTATATATTTACAATTGGTGGAGTTGCTATATCATGGAAATCGACAAAATAAACGTGTATTGCTCAATCAACAATGGAATTAGAGTTTATTGCTTTGGACAAAGCTGGAGAAGAAGCATAATGACTTTGTAACTTCTTGGAAGATATTCCATGTTGGCCTAAGCTGGTACCTGCAATTAGTATACATTTTGATAGTTAATAGGCCATTGGAAGAGTTCAAAGTAGCATATATAATGGTAAGTCTAGACATATACGTCATAGACATAATACCATTAAGCAACTGATCTCTAATGGTTTCATTTTCATAGATTATGTAAAATCAAAGAAGAATATCTCAAATCCAATTACTAAAGGTTTACCAAGAGATCAAGTACGTTACCTATCTAAAGGAATGAGATTAAAGCCTACTACATAATAATTTTTGTAATGGTAACCCTACCTTGTTGATTGGAGATCCTAAGATCTTGGTTTAAAGGGACAACTAAGTTATGACGTGTATATTTTCTATTACGGCTTCTATCTACATAAAGAAGATCCTTGGTGGGAATTAAATTTTTTTTTCGCTGTACATGTTAAGTAAATTCCCAACAATGGTATCAGAATTGAACAAAAACAGATTATTTGAAACTTTGTCAACATATTGTGCTTAGTAGTTAGCAGGAGAAGAATAGTTATTATAAACATTAACAAAACCGGATGATAGAGTTAGGACATGACTTGTGGAATTACAACGTACCTCTAAATTATATGATTGCTTCCTATGATTGCTTCCGTATATGAATGCTGGAGTTGTCTTTTGTATATTTACTTTTATAGGGACTTTTAAATAATATGGAGAAACAATGCCTTCTACTTCCAGTGCACGCAAAAAAGCTGAGCACAAATAGTTTGTTGTCTTCTCTCGCTTTTGTTGTTAATCATCTAATATAACTAGGTAGCCAACTCTTTCTTCATATATAGATCAACTGAAAATGATATTTTTACGGAAAAATATATGGAAAAAGGTATTTTTTATGTAATAGGGAAAATATCTTGAAAGGAACAGGTTTTAATTTTTTAAATAATTTTTGAGTTGTCGTCTTGATTTTATTCTGTCTTGCACTCAATGAACATGCATGAACTAAATGACTTATTCCTTCCTATAGTTAGGCAGTTTCAAGAATCCTTTATATATATATATATACACACACACACACACACACACACAGATATCCTATTCATATTCTTGAGTGAAAGTCTTTTTATTTCCAACAATTGTAATCTAGAACTCTGAAAGATTGCTATTTATCACTGATTCAGAAAATTAGTGAAAAAGTCGTGCTAAATTTTTGATTGCATGTTCAAATGGAATTCTTAGATGAAAGGGCTATTGTGGCTTTCGATCATGCTAAGTGTCCTTCACCAGAAAATAAATGTATTATTCACTTGATATTGTTGTAAAATTGATTTGTTTTTCTTGGATTTAGCGGTGACCACTTCTACAGTTTTAGTTACAATAATCTATGTACATTCTATTTTTATGACAAATCTTTTGTTCATGTAATAGTTGAAGTAACTTAAAATTTAAAACCCAATACTAGAAAAGTTGTATGCTTTCGCAAAAAAATGGTTCCTTTAAGGTGGAGGCATTTCTCATGACTTTTTTATTGCTTCACTACCTAAGTAACCATTTTCAACTCCTCCTTTAATACACAAATATGAGTTTTTCACATTCTCTCCAGTCTTCAACGTTCTAATGTCGAAATGGTTGCATTTTCTTTTTATGCTTATACTTTTTATGTAATGGATTACGACACTAATATAAAATGTAATATTTGCATTGTGTTTATGGACTAAGAGAGTGGGATTCATGAAAGACATAATGGAATACAACGAGAGGTGCATTCTCCCAATAAATAATTGGAATAATTAGTGAATCAAATTTTTTGGTTCATTCGTTTCATTTGTACCGCATCCGTTTAATGAACCGCCTTGTTATTTGTCGGTCTTCTTAGATCATTTTATTTGCATCTATGTTGTGTATGCAGTTCTTTTATTTCCATAACAGGTTTTCATATTCTCAAGAAAGTGCAGTTTGGGGGTGGGGTGAGGGAGATCTTTTGAAGAATTATTAAGTCGACATAATTTAGCTTGTTGAATTTGGATGCTGAGAAGATAGAAGTGAATTATAGGTATAGTCTTGTATGGGGATAGATATGTCAATATTAAGATTCATGTTTAGGAGCTTGGTATCTCTCAACCTCCGTCAATATTAAGATTATGCTCTTTTATCTACTGCTTGTTGTTTTACGTGTCAGGGTGAATTGAAGCTTGAAACAGACATAAAGATCATAAACAATGTTCTTTTATAAATCTTAAATCTTTGCTAGAAATAGTTAAATTTTAATTTCTTACATTTTGTTGAATTTGTACACTATGCTTTATGGGTACCTATTTGATTAGAGTAATCATTTTCAATGGTTAATTGGTTTCATAAATTTCTTAGGTCATTTTATTCCCTTAGTAGGTTCTTATATTATTTCATTTGTTCATTTTTTGAATTTGTAAATGACATCCTCACATAGATATAAAATTTCGGAACAAGAATGTATTCCTGCACAAATATCACATGTCAACAACACCCGATACATTACAGTTGTACTGGACAAATTTTATGCACAACAAAAGAGTCAGTTCGAGGACAGCTGCATAGGGCACGTTGGAAAATTGTCGGAGCTCAAACTATCTGCGCAATTGATTTATGAAATGGTGAATAGATATGTTGTATACCCAAAACGTTTCGAGGCTTGGTTCAAGATGAACAAAAGGTTTGTAAGATCTGAATTACCAGATTTTGCATTAATCACTGACTTGAAGTGTGGTCAAGTGCCTACATGTACTAAGCCAACAAAATCCCATAGAAAACCCGATTATGGCACAAAACGTTTACTAATAGAGACTGGGTAACTTGTAGCGACCTGGAGAAGATTTTCTTGAAATGTGCCATTGTAATGATCGATACAAGCATGGGTTGTCACTAATTATGGAAAGATTATTCAATTCAAGAGACTGAAATGTAGGATACATCCTGACACTCTTCATCGTAGACGACTTGGAGTTCTTCAATACCTACCCATGGAGGACAATATGTTTTAAACTTCTAATCAAATCACTGCTACATGGATGAGAAAGAAAGGAAAACTTGGCAAAGGTCACGATTGTGACTGATGTCTTACACGTTGTATGGATTTCCTCTTATTATTCAGCTATATGTGTGTCCGTATTTATTTGATTTCTATTCATTGCATACTATTATGTATTTTTGTATATGGTAACCAATGTTATATATGTTAGGTAGTTGTGGGTGTACGAGGTGATCCCGGAGTTGGGAGCTCGATTCTCTATTAAGATTAGTGACGACCTTTTGAGGATGTTGCGATGGTCTAGCATAAAGTAACCTCAATCCAGAATCTATTCAGATTTTTTTTTACAAGACACATGTAAGCAATTTACATGTATAATGGCACCTACAATTTTGGAATATATAATAATTCATTTTAATGTTTTTTCTCCCTTTGTAGGTGCACTTGTGATGAACACTGCACACTACTGCTGAAGAAGAATTGTAGCCATACTTTACTAATTTAGTTCCTTTGGAAGACGCAATAGACCATGTTCTGGACAATCTTGTTTTTCTATCAACTGAAATAAATGATTGTCCACGTGAAGGTGAATTGATATGGAACAATGAGAAGAACAATTGAGGTAAAAAATTGATATAAGTGGAGAGGGATTTCAGTTATGTTGAAGGTAGAGAAGAAGAGCATTGTTATTCGTCAACGACTTGCCATTGACTTTTAGCTAGGGCCATCGTCCACCAGTGTGGTATGTGTCTTTAAATGAGATAAGAACTCTGTTGATTGAACATGGGGAAATGATTGAGATCAGGCTAGGCGAATTTAGGGATGAAATAAATGTGAGGTTCACGGTATCGAAAAAGAAATGAAGGATCATGTGTATAGTATGATGGAACATGTGTCCGCGAATGTAGGTTTGACGATGTAGCTACAGAAATTGGGGGACGCAAGGTGAGTGATGAGTACAATGGATTTGGTTGTGATGACGGTAGTAGAGATATGCCCATATGTGATGATTACGATGATTTTTCATTGCCTAACCAGCGGACAAACAATGTGTTGAGCCAATTGAAGCAATTGTTGCCAATATCGATGACTTGTCTAGACAGTCCGCTGATGTGGTTAAATTCCAATGATCGGGTGATTTTGATTGTGCTAGTGCAAAAAAGGTACCACACATTGTAGGTCCAGTTGATGTCTCCATTTTGTAATCCATCGAATGATGTTTCCACCATCACAGATCCCCCTAATGTCAATGCTCTATCTCCATCCTGACCTCGATCCCTAAGGGTGAAGTTGGCCAGTGCAAGTAGGAGGACTCATTTCTTATGCTCCAACCATAAAAAAGGTAAGAAAGGTGTAGTTCGTTTAAAATGTTGTTGGAGTATAGCATTTTCTATTTGGAAAAACATTTGTAACGTCATTTTGTGTACCATAATTAGGTAGATTTTTAATTGATGGTATAGTTCAGTGATTCGATGTAAAATTGAAATCGAGGCAATACTATGGTTGTTCAGAGTAGCATATTATTTAGCTCTTGTATCGAGTTATCATTTTCAAACTGTCGTTCCTGACAATTGAAATATCAGTTGTCGAGATTAATAGGTATTTAAGGTCAGAACAACACTTCAAATATCAAGAAATGCAAGAAATATATAGAACTCTCATGATCGGAATGAAATCTCATCTACATAAATGAAGTGTCAAATGTTGAGATAAATATGATCCAAATATCGATAACAAATTTTCAAATGATGAGAACGACGTGAAATGTCAAGAAAAAACTCAATCAATTAATGGACTAGTAAAATGACAATTAAATTAAAAAGAGTTAAAACCAACAAATTGGACGTACACGCTCCTCAATATGATTTCGATCAAATGTGTGTTATAAATCAATCATTTGAAATAATGTAATGATGAATATAGTATTTTGTTGAAATCACAAGCAGGTTGGTAATAAATACAACTTCACATTTGAGATGACAAGCACAAGGTCTAAAACCTATGTTGTCTAGCAAATGTTAGTCAATTGTAATTACATAAAGTATGAGTTGGTGTGTAGTCTTGTAATGCAATTACACCATGCTTACTCCTCTATATAAACATGCATATAGCTTTAAATACAATATTCAAACTTAATTATTGTATAAAGAAATTCCTAGCTAAAAGAAAAACCATATCTTAATTGAGATTCACTATCATTCTAGTCTGACTAGAAGTTAACATCGGTGTATATATGAACTTTTAATTCATTTTCTCCATATAAAATCTTGATAATATTGATTGAGATGAGTTAAATAATATTTTAAATATATCTCTATAGATCAAGTTGCTTTTTCCATATCTTTCATGAAGAAACTATTTGACAACCATAATTTCAACTATTGAAATACGGGGACATCATTTCCTCTTAATAATAGATCTTATGCATATAATATCAGGAATATGGCAATGCTTCCACTAACTTCTTGTAAACACATGAACTGTCTTTGTTTTTGATAAAACTAAACCTTCTTTATTTTCTCATCAAAGCATAAATTCCAATTCCAAGAGGATTGCTTCAATCCAGTATAGATTGATCGAACTTGCATACCTTGTAAGTATATTTGGATTCAAAACTTTTGAGTTGTGTTTTGTACACTTTCTCTTGCAAGTTCTTGTTAAGGAATGAAGTTTTAACACCCATTTGCCATAACTTATAGTCATGGTATGAAGTTATTGTAAGCAAAATCCGAATGGACTTTAACATGGCTATAACTTAAGAGGTTTCATCAAAGTTTTGCTACTAGCATTACTTTGTGTGTATAGATGTTCCCATCCACGTCGACCCTTTTTTGGTAAACCCATTTACAATATATGGGTTTTATCCCATCAGGAGGGTCGACCAAGGTTCAAACATTGTTTGTATACATTGAGTTCATTTCGGATTCCATGGCCTCCTGCCATTTCATTGAATCAACACTTGATTTTGTTTCTGTAAAATTCATAGGTTCATCATCCTCGATTAGTGATACAAGATTAGTAATCGTGAATTTGTACATTCTACGAGTCGAATGGTCCTACTTGATTTACGTTGAGCCGGAGTGTCCTCACGAATCTCTATATTTTGATTAAGAGTTTGTCATTCAGCAGGTATGAGATTAGACTCCAGTTCATCTAATTGATCAACAATATCTGTGGATTCATGAACTTCTTCAAGTTCTAATTTGCTTCAACTACCTTCTTCTAAAATAAACTCTTTCTCTAGAAATATGACATATCTTGAGATGAACATATTATTCTCAACGGGATTATAGAATTGATATCCAATTGTCTCTTTTGAGCATCCCACAAATATATATTTATCGAATTTAGTTCCAAGTTTATCTGATTCAGTGCACTTCACATAAGCGTCGCAGCCCCATACTTTCATATGATATAAGTTGGGCCTTCTTCCTTTCCATAACTCGTATGGAGTTTTGTCAACCAATTTAGATGGGACACGATTTAATGTATAGCATGAAACAATTAGTGTATGACCCTAAAAAGATTTTGGGAGGTTCGCATGGCTCATCATTGATCATACCATTTCTAATAATGTACGGTTCCTCAATTCAGATACACCATTATGTTGCGATGTATGTGGTGTAGCTCACTGCGAGAGAATCTCACTGCGAGGGAATTTGGTCATTATGCCTAACATACATGATTCGCATTTGTCAAATTTTTCAAAATCACTTGACCCAAATATACATCTTTATGTAATTTTGGAATCGCATTCTTATTTATGTGACCAAGTATGCAATGCCAGATATAAGTGTTATTCAAATTATCATTTGTATTCATTTCAATTTCTATACTTATTATAGAATAATCAGTATTTAGAATATAAATATTATTTTATAATTTATCATAACTATTAAGATCTTATCAAGTTAAAAATGAACAAAATTGTCCTTAGCATTAAAATAATTCACGTCGAAACATGAAATTCAAATAATATTCCTGGTAATGGTGAGAATAGAATAACATTTCTCTAATTGTAATACTAAACTTAAAGGCAATGGCAAGAAGTATGCTCTTATAGGCAATGCAGTAACCACTGTTTATTTCAACGTGTAAGTCAACTTCTCCCTCTTACAATTGTCTAATTCTATTTAATTTTCGCACATTTATAAATATGAGATCCATATTCGGTATCTAATACCCAAAAAGCTAATGAAGAAAACATATGCATTGTAGTTTCCTTTCCAATGACCCATCATTCCAAAATGATAACAATGGTCATTAGATTTGATATTGTCATTTTTCGCTTTGATTGTTTAGCTATCGTGGATGCTTTCCTAAATCATCATTTAGACTTCTTCTTAGTGCCGTTAGAGGAGTCAACAGCCAAAACTTGCCCACTACTAGCTTTGATGTTGGACTTAACAGCCTTAAACATGTTTAGCAATTCAGGGAATGTGCACTAAAGCTTATTCACATTTAAAATTCATAATTAGTTATGATAGCTCTATGGCTGAGATTGTAGAGCCAAGTCAATACTTCGTTCATGGTCCATGATTGAATTCAATTGAGGAAATTTCTCAATATAGCCAATCATCTTCAGTACATGAGCACTAATTGAAAATTCTTCTACCATTATGCACGAGTATAGTTGTTAGGAAATTTCATATATTTCCACACGTGATTGTTCATCATTCAACCCCTTGAGATGAAAAATCATTATGTTAGCATTTATATCCTCACGTTGCTTTTATTACTTCAGTGACATAGTTGCAAGAATCACACATGTTGTAGTACTATCGTCATCACTATATTTATTATAGTAGTCATCTCTTCCTTAATCGAGCCATCAGCATGTATCTCTAAAAAAGGATACTAAAGGATATAACTAATTTTCTCATGCCTGAGAACAATTTTCAAGTTATGATGCAAATCAAGAAAATTTGATTTGATTGTTGGCATCTGGTATGCCTTTCAAAAACATATGTTTACTCATAATTCAATACATGTAAATGATGAAAACAAAAGAATAATATATAAAGTGCATCGCTTAATTTAACATGGTATTTTATTAAATTAATCACGCTCCCACTGCTTAACTTAAATTTATGACCCCTCACATAAATTTATAGAATCTATACTTGACTCCTAGTAGGCTGAAATCCCTTTTGTTATATTAAGATCTTAAGTGTACTCAACAAACTTTAATAAAACATTTGAGTATATGCTATTATCAATTATATCTTCATACAACTTTCAAATCATTAAACTAACAACTCTTTATCCGCACAGATCATATGTGATAGTTTAGCATGCCTTTAGAATTATTTCATTGATTGTACTCAACAAAAGATAAATTTTAGTTAAATCAAACTCATCATTCAAGAAATATCTATTATTTCACAGTATCAAACATGTCAATAATAGATCAGCCTTAAGTGTACTCAACAAGTTGAGATCGATTGAAGACTCTGATTTTTCACTATAATGATGGAAGACAAACATCAATTTGACTTAATATTTTAATGAGGGTTTTATCGTGCATAGGTTTCATCACACACGCACACACACACACACACACACATATATATATAATAGCGTGGACGATTATGGACTTTTACTATCTAATTTTTTTGAGCCATAAAGAAGATTAGTTGGTCAGTTCCTATGGGGTATTGAATTGATTCATACAATGCTCCATCTCTATGGCCTCCTCTTATTTTTTCTTTCTTCAATTAGTTCAGCTGTAACCTATATCCTATACTAGTTGGCACGTAAAACTAAATAATTGGATGCATATGCCCATAAAATTACATCAGACTCGCATGTCCAAAATAAATAAGAGCTCACAGTACCATAAAACTAACCATTCAACACATCTACATGTACGATGCCATAATCATCAACTAATAAAACATTGATCATATAAATGCTTTCTTATATAATATCTAATATTATATACATATATGTTTCAAGTTTCTTGCAATTAAGACCGTTTAAACTAATTTAGATAAATAGATCGGAACAATTAAAAAAATCAATTAAACAATTAATTTAATGAGCGGGGTTATTTAATTAAAATCAAATTTTAATTAGATGCCGAACTAGAATCAAACTCTAATTCCACAATTATAAAGCGGACTTATTTAATTAAAATCAAATTTTAATTAAATACCAAATTAGAGTTCAACCCTAATTCAAGAAAAAATTTAGGGTGTGACAATTTAATTAAAATAAAATTATAATTAAATGTCAAATTAGAGTCTAACTCTAATTTCAAGAATATATTAGAGTGGATAATTTAATTAAATACTAAATTAGAGTCCAACTCTAATTATAATTGAATTAACATTTTAATTTATGATAAAACTCCCAAATAAAATAAATCAATTATGGTCTAAATTTAATATTTAAGTTGAAATCCAATTTTAACTAAAATATAAAAATTGTCAATTTTAAATATAATTTTAATTGGGTCAAAGTTAAAATTTCTGATCAAAATTAAAAGTTTGGTCAAACCTTATTCGAAAATCAAATTTAAAATTTAAATTCAAAACTACTTTTGAAAATTGACCCCTGAAGATAAAATTGCAAGCATGGGCTTGTAATCTCATAAATTGCAACACAAGTCCACGTCCCTAATCAAACCACCTGAAACCCTAAAAAAATAAAATTCTCATTCCGTTACAACGTCGACAACTGGCTTAGCTATGTGTGGTTTAAACGACAGCGTGCCGCCGCTATTCCCGGACTACTTTTGTACCAAAATTGAGCGTTGCTGCAATATACGGCAAGCAGCGCCATGTTGCATTTTATAGCAGCATGAGCATCGTCACTGCATGCACTCAACCTCGCGCACTACAGAAACGCTGCTGTCGCTGAAATAGTCTGCCAGCTCGTTGCCTGTGCCTGTGTATATACCCGCGCTGTCGATTATACCTGATCCATTTTTCGACCTTTTTTTATTTTTTAAAATTAGATTTCTAGAAACAAGAAATCAACAATCAACTTTTCATTGTTCAAACATGCAAAATAGATTCTAACAAGCACAATATATGCTTTGATACCATTGTTGAGAATTTATTTAACATACAAAACGGAAAACAAAAATAATTTCAATTTCCACCAATGATCTTCTTTGTGTTTAGATATAAATCGTGATAGAAAATATACATTTGCTGAATTATGCAAACTCATTTGCTTGTCTTGAACATGAAAAATTACTATCTACAATCTACAGCTATCCAATTGTCCAACCTCTAATGAAAATCCACACAGAGAATAAGAATAAGAGAATTAGGGTTTCTCTTTTTTTGTACTAGTAAAAATACGAATCGTGTTCTAATTTTCTGAAAACTTAATAGGTTATTAATATAAGTCCAAGTGAGCTTGACTCATCTCTTAATCTTAATCCGGTTCAATATTTAATTAATCGAATTAATTAAATTTGGTCCATGAATTAATTAATTCAATTAATTAATTCGGGCCTATTAATAAGTAACTAAATTTATTAATTATCCAACACTTGTCAATTAATTAATTTGTAAATCTCATTCTTCTAGTTCTCTTTTGTGTGTGACCAATTATGTTCCCGATCACGATATCTAATGACATGAATTATTATTTTGATCTAATAAAAAATTGATAAATTAAAACACCCCATTTAATTTATCACTAATTCACATTCGTCGTCCCACATTGACATCTAGCAATGTGTCGGACAATACATGTGATGGGAAATGTCACGTAGTATGACAAAATCAAACTTGTTCGTTTACCGTGAAACTACAATCATTTCGTTAATATGATCCGATCAATTATGAGATATGGATATGTGTCAATCTCAATTATGGATCATATCTTTTATCCCACTGTTAAGTCAATGTAAGTCAAAAACTCCTTTTCGACTTATGAGTTCACCTTGGCAAATGATTTCATTATCAACTTAACTGGATAAAATGTAGATCATAATCTCTTACTATCTAAGAGTTATGAATCCTCTATCGATCATTCACAACCTTCATAATATTTTGGACATACCCGAACGACTAACACTCAGATAGTTATCCATGTGAAATCTCCCAGCGGGTCTCCATTGTTTTGTTCTATAACAAAACATCCACATGTTCATTCAAGTGTCATCACACTTTAGCTTGTGAAATCAACTACTTACTTCACAAGTAAGAATGCTACACGTGATGGTCTATTTGTAATATTGATATGAGTGTCTCGTTATTACTTCGACTACAGACGATTTAAGATTCAGTCATATGCAATTTGTATATCACAATCACAACTCCCTGTGATTAACAAATCACCAAGATTTGAATCTACGGATTCTATTACTTAATTCATTAGAACATTAATTCAATTAAATAATAGATATTACCATAAATATGGATCGATTATATATATATATATATATATATATATATATATATATATATATATATATATATATATATATATATATATATATTTAAAGTGTTTATGTCCAAAGTTGATTGGACCTAAGGCATAACACTTACAAACTCCCACTTGCACTAAATCCAATCACTTATGTATATTATACCATAAGAGTCTACATGACGATCATGTTTATACTGCGACAACTCTTTGTTCGTGGATCTGCAATTTAATAACTTGTGGGAATTCGTTCTTTCTTTACGTCATTTCATTGTATTATCTTTCCGATGAGATAATACTGCCTTAACACATGTTTAGATCGTTGATGAGACCTTAGTTCCTTCGCTTGCACATGGCTCCATTGTTATT
Source organism: Fraxinus americana (assembly GCA_035079005.1). NCBI lineage: Eukaryota > Viridiplantae > Streptophyta > Magnoliopsida > Lamiales > Oleaceae > Fraxinus > Fraxinus americana. The sequence continues at coordinate 19,144,653 of CM068714.1, forward strand.
ACAATGCAGAAGTGTGTGATCAACAATGTTAGGAACTATCCCAAGTTCATTAATGAACTTCCCGATCCAAACCACAACTTTTGTTGCTTTCTAAAGCAATGATGTATAAGGTTTCCATTATTAAATCAACGGTTATTTCCGATTTGGAACCTTTCCAACATACCGCTTAAGAGTAAGCCAATATCCTATTTGATATATGCTATTATTCAACTCACTAGAAGTTAGTATCAAGGTATCCATGAACTCTCAGTTCATTTTCTCCATATAAAATCTTCTCGAGATTTTATGTATATAGATTGGGATGAGTTAAATAATCCTTTAGATCTATCTCTATAAATCAACTTGCTTCTCCCATATCTATTACGGAGAAATATTTAACAGCCATAATTTCAACATTTGAAATATAAGGACGTTGTTTCCTATAATATGTCTCATATATATAATATTAGGAATGCGCCAATGCTCTCACTATCTTCTTGTGAACGTACAATTCGTCTTCACTTTTGATAAAATCAAACATTTTGACTTTCACATCAAATCGAAGATTTCAGCTCCAGGAGGCTTGTTTCAATCCATATTGACATTTTCTTGTAAACTCATTTACAACCTATGGGTTCTAATTCATTAGGCAGGTCAACCAAGGTCCAAACCTTGGTTACATTCATCAAGTCCATCTCAGATTTCCATGGCCTCTTGCCATTTCTTTAAGTTAACACTTGACTTCATTTCTGCTTAATTAGTAAGTTCATTATCCTTGATTAGTAATGTCTGATTAGTAATCATGGATTCTTACCTTCTAACAGGTCGAATGATCCTACAAGATTTACAATGAGCTAACGTGTCCTCAGAAGTCTCAACTTCTTGATCAAGAGTATGTCTCTCAGCAGGTGTGGGATTAGACTCAGGTTCATCTATTAGGTCAATTATATTCGTGGGCTCATGAACTCCTTCAAGATTTATTCCGCTCCCACGTCTCTCCTAGAATAAACACTTTCTCTAGGAGTATGACACGTCTTGAGACGAACATCTTCTTCTCAACGGGATTATAGAATTAATATCCAATTGTCTCTTGGATATCCCACAAATATATATTTATCGGATTTAGTCTAAAACTTATCCAATTCAATGCGCTTCACAAAAGCGTCATAGCCCAAACTTTCATATGAGATAAGTTAGGCCTTTCGATAACTCGTATGTAATTTTGTCAACCGATTTAGATGGGACACGATTTGGTACGTAGCACGTGGCAATCCGTGCATGACTTCAAAACGATTTTGGAATGTTTGCATGGCTTGTTCTTAATTGTACTATATCTAGTAGTGTACAATTCCTTAATCCAGACACCCCATTATATTGCAATGTATGTGGAGGAATCCACTGCGTGAAAATCGCATTCTCTCTTAGATAATCTAAAATTCTACCTTTTGGATATTCTCCACATCGATCATATCTTAGTGTGAGAATATATTTACATATTTGTTTCTCTACTTCCACCTTGAATCTCTTGAACATTTTAAAAGTTTCATACTTGAATTTTATCAAATATACATGACCATTTCTGAAATGGTCATTAGTAAATGTGATGAGATAAGATAAACTTCTCGTAACATTAATTGATATGAGTCTCTACATACATACTATGTATTAGACCTAGTAATTGTGCAGATTTTTCTCATTTTCAAGTAAAATGAGATATGGTCACTGTGCCTAACATGCATGATTCGCATTTGTCAAATGATTCAAAATCATTTGACCCAAATATACATCTCCATGTAAGTTTGAAATTACATTTTCATTTATGTGACCAAATCTGCAATGCCTGATATATGTGTTATCCAGATTATCATTTTTTGCCTTTCAATTTCTATACTCATTATACAATACTCAATATTTAGAATATAAATGTCATTTTGTAATTTACCATAACCATTAAGATCTTATCAAGATAAAAATGAACAACAATTGTTCTTAACATTAAAATAATTCATGCCAAAATATGAAATTTATTTAATACTCTTGGTAATGGTGAGAACAAAAATAATATTTCTCTAATTCTAATATTAAGCCTAAAGGCAATGACAAGAAATATACTTCTATGCAACAACCTTTGCTCATTTTCAACATGTATGTCAACTTCTCCATTCTGCAGCGATCTACTTTTATTTAGTTTCTGCATATTTATACAAATATGAGATCCATATTTAGTATCTAATACCCATGAAACTAATGAAGTGAATATAAGTCTTACAATTTCATTTCCAATGACCTACCATTCCAAAATGATAATGAGGGTCATTAAATTTGGTATTGTCCTTTTTCACTTTAACTGTCTTAGACATCTTGGTTGCTTTCCTAAAGCATCCTTTAGACTTCCCTAGAGGAATATATGACTAAGATTTGCCCACTACAAGCACAGATGTTGGGCTTAACAGTTTTAAGCATGTTCAACAACTCAATGAGCGTGTATTCGAGTTTATTCATGTTAAATTTATAATTAGTTATGAATAACTCTCTCGCAGATATTGCAGAACCAAGTTTATACTTAGTTCGTTGTTTATGATTGAATGCAATTGAGACAACTTCTCAAAGTAGTCAGTATCTTCAGTACACAAGCACTGACTGAAGATTCTTCTGCCACTATGCACTGGTATAGTTGCAAGAAAATATCATATATTTCCACATGTGATTGTTCATCATTCAACACCTTGAAATGGAAAATCATGTGTTAACAATATACTCTTATGTTGCTTTGTAACTCAAGTGATATAGTCGTAAACATCACATATGTCGCAGTACTATCGTCATCACTGTATTAATTATAACAGCCACTCTTCCTTTGTCGAGTCATCAACATGTGTCTCTAGAAAAGGCTACTTAAGGACACAATCAATTTTCTCATGCCTGAGAACAATTCCCAGATTGCGGTGCCAATCAAGAAAAATTTGTTTGGTTGTTGGCATTCAGTATGCCTTTCAAATATATATGGTTACTCATGATTCAATAAATGTAAACGATGAAAAGTAAAAGAATAATATATATAATGCATCAATTAATTTAACATGGCCTTATTAAATTAATTTCCCTCCCACTGTTTAACTCAAATTTATAACCTTCTCGCATAAATTTATGGAATCCATACTTGACTCCCAATGGGCTGGGTTCACATTTGTTATATTAAAACTTTGAGTGTACTCAACAAGCCTTAATAAAACATTTGTGTAGATACTATTATCAATTGCATCTCCATACAACTCCCAGATCATTACACACATCTTATGTGTTAGCTTAACATACCTCTAAAATTTATTTCCTTGAGTGTACTCAACAAATGATAATTTTTTGTTAAATCAAATCCATCATTCAGAAATATCAAATATTTCATAGTGTCAAACATATCCCTAATTGATCAGTCTTGAGTGTACTCAACAAGTTGAGATCGATTTAGGACTCTCGTTTTTCATTATAATGATGGAAGGCGAATATAAGATCGAGTCGAACATGTAATAAAACGAACGAGTAGAGTGTCATTTCATGAGATTGTCTTTCATTAATTACTGAAATTAACTAATCCTAAAATTATTTCAATAGACTGAATTCAAGTGCTTGAATGATGAAATTCGTAGACAAATCAAGATATAGAACACTAGAGCATTAGGATTGTTGACGTTAAAAATGTAGGATCAGTTTAAGTCAACTTTGAAAGCAAAATAAAATGAAATTCAAGATTTTTATTGATAATCACTTCTAAGTTACAAGTGTTCTATCAAGAGAAATATTTTTAAAGATTCCAGTCTCCTTCTTCTTTTCCAAAGATAGCTCAAACCCTTTTATAGGTAAAGAAAATCCAGTATCACCCCTGTTCTGTCTTGTCAATCGCCAGTGCCGAACTGAAAATTACATACTAGCATTTCTACATTGGTCGCTGAGGTCGGCTTGACAGGTTATCATGAAACCTTCCTTCAAGTGGGTCCCCAACAATTAATGAGCTAGTGAGTAAGCGAAGCTACATCATATGATTGGCGAAATAAGTGGGCACTGACTTGAGTTCTGGATGCAGTAATTAATTTGATTGGATGTTTTATCAGTATGAAAGGACTCTATAATCATTATATTCCTTCGAACCTCGGCAATACGACCTGACTTTATGAAACCAATCTCAGATTGAGATACACTAAGTGTATGTAACAATCGGTCTTAATTAGGTCCCAGGTCGGATGTTAACAGTCACCCCCAAGTCAGTTCTTGCCTAGGTGACGGACTGACCTTGGACATAATTGGCTCGTTTTTCCATATTTCTTTTATTACAACAATAACTAGACTGGACATGTGTCACTTTCTGCTCTGAATGAGCTGTCGCGCACAAATTAGCTTCCTTCGGAAGCTTTGCAAAAAACTACGCCGTTTTAGTGTGGCAAGATCTTGGCTATTGATTTTCCCTCCCATTTTCCCATCTGACGATCTAGGATGCGTCTCTTCATCTCCTATCTCTTTATATGTGTTTTTTCCTTTCATTTTCTCACATTCTCTTTCAAAGAAGTAAAAGATTTTCTCCAACAACTCTTTTTATTAAGCCTTGTTTATTTTCTGAGTGTGGTAGTCTGTTCCCAGGTATTCTTTTTAATAGAAAGTACCTTTCTTTTTACTGCATTTCCACCTCGATCGATTGCATGAGTTCGGACGAATCTAGGGTTCATTCCTGGGGCAACGAACATGAATACGTAGTATCTTCTTCATCTACATCTTCTACAAGTTCGAACTGTCAAGAGATTTTAACTCCAGTCCCAATTTTCACCATATACCCAAAACATTTAGGCCAGATAAAAATATGGAACAAAATGTCGAGAGGGAAGAGGTTGAGTCTCATGAGGGGATAAGGGAAGTTCGCAGGAGTGGGGGGCAGATTCGTAAAAATCAATAGTGTAGGGGGATATGTTAGCGAGTTTGAGGGCGAAATATAATATTCCTAGCTTAGTAGAACTAATAATTCCCACCTCACGTGACCGAGCTAATGCTCCTCCAGTAGGATGCATAACTTTAAATTCAGCTATCCTTAACGTCGGGCTTAGACTCCTATTTCCCCGGATTATTCGTAAATTCCTCTGTTCTTGGGAAATAACTCCTACTCAATTATGTCCCAATGGCTGGAGGACATTAGTTGCCACTTTGATTTTATGGAGTAAATTAGGTCATCCTGAGCTAAGTGTGGCACAATTCAACTCCATTTTCACCTTTAAAAAGGATGGGAAAAACACCGGCTGGTGGTATGCTAGTGTTAGGCCTAGGACGGTTGGTCCTTTAGTACTAGATTTTCCTTTCTCAATAAAGAAGTGGAAATATGAGTTCTTCTTTGTGTTGGGAGAGTGGCGGTTCCACCCTGCCGAGGTGAATAGAGAGGATGTAGTTCCTACTCTTTATCACCCACTATGTAAGTGATCATCACAACTTCAATATTTCTGTGTTCGTTTTGTAAGCACATTCTTAATTTACTTAATTTTTATCTACAGTCTACAAGAAGGCAACCTTAACCTCAGAAATCCAGAAGTTAGCTGACGCGTCGAAACTCTTCTAAAGAAGCAGAGGTCTTGCAAATTCATCATCTCTGATTCCAATCTCTTCAAGTGGGGTTGTTCCAATCTCTCCATCTGACTTTTACCTCGGGCAGAGCTCCTACAACTGTCCCAACCTCTTCTAGTGAGTATCTTATTTAATATCTCCATTAATGTTTACCCTAGACATACTTAACACGTGTTTGTTGTTCCTTTTACTCCAGCCCCAACCGTTGACATTACAAAGTGTAAGGATTAATTTAAGTCAACTTTGAAAGCAAAATGAAGAGAAACTCAGGATTTTTATTGATAATCACTTCTAAGTTACAAGTGTTTCATCAAAAGAAATATTTTTAAAGATCCAGTCTTCTCCACAGGTTCTCCCTCTTTGACTTTTAGACGTGGGTCTAATGAGCCAAAGCCGGTCTCCATCGGACGTGCCATATAAATTCCTGGGGAAGTATATGCCTCCACCTTGTTGGACAATCTTCACTTGGCATTTCTCATCAATGTCCCTATTTCCCTTAACTTGACCTACGCCATAAGGCATAGGGAATTTTAGAGTGTAGTAGTACAGGACACAATTGCCCTGAGGTTGAACAGCAAAGGCTGTCCCATAATGGCTTCATAAGATGAAGTAGAATCTAGTATCACTGACTCAGTGTTTAACTTAATTTGGCATGGGACTTTCCAACCTCAACAGAGAGCTTAATCAATATGAAAATTTAATGGAATAACCAATATGAAAGCATAAAGGATGTTGAGAGAATTCCATGTATCTACTAAAACTTTGGTAATGATGACCCTTGCAATAGGTATTGAAACCATCAGGATTCCAGGATAAGGATGTTGATCTGTCTCCTTATCATCGAACGAAAGTTGGTCATCCATTATTTTTCTTCGGTGTTTCTCAGTGATATTAAATCTCACTGAGGTCGGCTACAATGGTTCTCTTTAATCTAGCTTCCTTCGCTCGATCATCCTGCCGGTTCCTTAATATTTGGACCTGAGGACTAGGTAAATCAACATTGCAGGCCCTGACCTCGGCTTAATTTCCACGCACTACTCCAACTCCGTCTAGAGTGAAAAACTTTATATAATAGTGATATATTGAAGTGGTAGCATGTAGATCGTATAATATAGGTCTTCCTAGTATAGTGTTATAATTGGAAGGCAAGTCAACAATCAAAAAACCTGCTAGGATCCTTCTCTGGCAAGGGACCTCGCCTAGCTCCACGATCGTTCTTGGATTTTGTTTTGCTTTATAGTTCAAGAATACAACACATTGACCGAACTTCCATTGTCTACAAGAGTTCGATGTGTTATTACCAACGCGTCACTTTGGTCCTGCAAAATTCCATGCGAATCTTCTTCTAAAAATCCAAACCGTTCTGATAATGATTCCATACCATTATCAGGCTTTTGCCATTCTACATCGTTATTCTGGTAAATGCGTCCATCTCGTGCTTGTTTGAGCATTACCCTCCTGGATCCTTCGATGTACTGGTTTCCACCTACTAACATTCTGATTTCAGCTTGAGGTGGGGGGTTGCGAGCTTGGTGAGTCGGCTGAACTCGTTGAATCTTCCATGTTGGTGAGGTTTTTTATTAGACACCTGATTCGTTTATGCAGGTTTAGCTACAAACTCCTGCAAATGACCTCGCCGAATTAAGGACTCCACATCTTCCTTCAAATTTCTACAATCATATGTGTTGTGCCCTGTCGACCGGTGATATCGATAGTATTTTCCTTGGTTCTTCCTCAATGGATCCTTTTTCTGATGTGGAGTATCTGCGAAATGCCTCTTTTTCTCCTGTTTGTAGGAAGACCTCTCCCAAGGTAGTGTTTAATGGATGATATTCACAGAATCTTTCCAGATAAGACCTTGGATGATCTTTTTCCCTTCAGTCTTTTCTATTTTCATGATTTTTTCCCTTGTTGGATTGGAGGAGTGTTTATCCCGACTTCTTCCTAATCTGAAGTGGGTTCCTCCACATTTATACGTTTTTCAGCTCGATTGAGGAACTCGTGGTATGTTAGAGGCATGTCTTCATGTACAGACCACCAACACCTCGTTCTAGGCCTTAGCCCTGATAGAACTGCCATGAGTACAGCATTATCAGAGATTTTTTCAACCTCCATGGATTGTTTGTTAAACCCGTTGAGGTAAATTTTAAACGATTTACTTTTCCCTTGCTTGATGCTTACCAAACGTTCTTTGGGGTATGGTTTTTACTTTAGAACCCATGAACTAAGCTAGGAATGATGTGGTAAGGTCCTTCCAGTTATTTATGGACCTCTGATGTCACCTTCTAAACCATCTTTGAGCTTTATCTCCCAACGTTAATGGAAAGGTACAACACATAATAGCATCACCTATTCCTTGCAGCTCCATCCAGGAAGTGTAGGTATAAATGACTAATGGAATCTCCTTCTCTCTCGTACCTAGTTAGTTGTGACATTTTCAACATTTCGAGTAGAGGTTCAATGAGAATATCTTCAGTGAAAGGAGAATGGCGCTTAGTAAGACACTCCTTCGTACCTCCTTCATTCTTGGCTTCTAGGTTAGCAATGCGCTTTTTTAGGGCGTTCATTTCGGGTTCAGCCTGTTCCAAAAGAAACTTCGCACGGGGTTCAATACTTGCTCTAAGGTGTTAGGGAGCGCTGAGACCCCAACCTATCGAACACACTGCTAGTTTTCCTTGTACCCGGCTCCGCTGCTATGGGAGAACTCCTCATTTCTTCAATTTGACCTTTAGATGATTCTTCTCCTGAAAAGTGGAAAGTCCTCCTAGTGGAAGGTCGTCTAGCCCATTTCCTTTGTGGGGACTTTACTTCAGTATTAGGTAGGTGAAGTGGGTTTGGTTTTGCTCCAATTTGTTGACTACATTCGTCAACTTTTCGGTAGTTTCTCTCATGAAAGTCATGTGATGGTCACCAATTTCATTCTGACCTCGACTTTTTCCAATATTTAGTGGAATATCGGCTTGTTCGAAATAGGTATGAGATTGATTTCTTGATGCCGAAATATCATCCATAACATGCTTTTGTAAGGGATTTTTTTTTGGAGCAAACATGGTTGATTATTCAAGTAAGGGCAAGGCCAATTTCATCCTACATTCGATCAATTTATGGTTGAAGTTCAAGTTTTATGTGAAAAATTCGGAGCAAAGGAATTTGATGAATCAATGTTGCTCCAAATGTTCAACTCTGTTAGGAAAATTTCAATTGAGGATGGAATAACTATGAGTCATCAATTAATTGAGCCGATTGATAGCCAAAATTTGGAAAGAAATTTAATAGGGATGCATGTGCGCGATGAAGGTCTAACTATTCCAATTGGGACTGTTTCTGATGATATTGATCCAAATTCAACTAGCATAACTGTAATTGAGGGTCACAAGATCATGGGTAATTTGCCAATTGAAGGAATCGATGTTCAATTGAGCCCCAATTTCGTCCCTCCAAACACGACAGCTGAGCTTCCTTCAATTGCAAATTCGGGTAATTTGGTTCCTTCAATTGACATGGCATAACAAACATTGAAACCTGCTCCTACTAGTACAATTTCGATGCCAATGAAATCGACTAATAGCTTGACGAAACTTACATCCAATTTTGATCCACCTCCACGGGTTTTTTCTCAAAACTGATCATGCAACCTCCAAATTTGCAAATGGACCACATATTTGGACTCAGTAGGCCTGAAATGTGCAGAATAGATTGGGTTCCTCCTTGCCGGACGTTTCACGCGCCATCGGGCCTTCGGCGCTTAACTTCCACCTACTGTTTCCAACGCTCCGATCTCATTTAGACCATTTGTTCCTTTATTTGGTATTTGTACTACTACTCAGGCTCCATGATCTTATGATGCAATGCTTAATTGTCGACCAACTATTACTCAAGCTGAAAGGAATTAGAAGAAATCATTCGCGCATGTCCTTTGAGCACCTGAAGATTCTGGACATCTTAGTTTGGTTTCTAAGGAACCATACATCCATCATGGTGAGCCTACTATCTTCTTTGTTGAGGTAGATAAAGAATTTTTGGTAGAGGTTTGTAGGTTTACTCTTGTTTGTAAATTTGTGCATCGCAAACCTTCTATGACCAAGATACGCGAAAATTTTATCTGCTTTGGTTTTATTGGTACTTATGAGATTGGCCTTATTGATGATGCACATATTATTAATCATATGGTGCACGAGGATGATTATTCCTCAAACCCACTAGGTATATTGATGGTTGTCCCATGCGGGTTTTTAAGTGGACCCCATTTTTGTCCTAAGCATGAGGTTCCTATTGCTCCAGTTTAGGCTTCATTTCCTTTGCTCCCTATTCATTTTCAGGCTAAAAGCGTATTATTTACTATAGCTAAGGCTATTGGGCTCCCATTTCGTATTGACAAAGCAACTTCTGATCTTCGACGACCTAGTAAGGTGCGAGTATATATTGAGGTTGATCTAAAATGTAAACTCCCCGATAGAGTATGGATTGAGAAAGAGAAGATGGGGACATATTGGCAGCCTTTTGTTTATGATAAGGTGTCGGACTTTTGCTTTCGATAAAGACACTTCGGACATTCGGACGAGAGTTGTTGACCCCACTTATAGGACTAATCCAGTTTTGGCTAAGGATAATGGTAAGGTAAAGGAGGTTGTGACTACGCTTCGCCAAAGATGGACACCTATTAAGAGAAATAAAAAAAGACAACACAGTACATTATATGTGATTTCTCATTCTACTCTTCAGACTGTTACAACTATTGCTCCTATTATCCCCATCGCTATAGTTACTACATCACAGACAGCTGCTAATCACATGTCTCCTAGTCTTTATACTACTCTACCTATTATTAGCAATATTGCTCCACATATTACTACTTCTATTCCATCAGGTCATTCTACAGTTGCTCCCATTAGGGTGGATACTCAGAGTTCTCTTGTTATTACCTCAGCTTCTCATTTATCAGTTCAGTCTCTGGATCCCATCAGGAGTGCTCCTGTGATGGTTAGTTCTACATATTTTGATCCTCTATTGGTGGATAAGTTAGAGATGTCACATGGTTATATGGAGCCAGATGTTCCTATTATCTCTGCACCTTGTTGACAGAATATGAAGGCTTTTTTATCTACAGATCAGTCAGATTCTAATTTTTTTCTCATATTGAAGTTTGTCAATAGGGTTCATATCGTCGATCTTCTGCTGATGACTTGGTAGTTATGGCTGGTAGGACAGATGATGATATTTTGTCCCAGTTAGTCGGAAAAGAAATTCGAAAACCACTGATACTTCATTTCCTAGGATGGTGACCAGAAGTCGATCACATGATACCTCTTCACGAACATCCGATGAGTGCCATCATATGGAATGCGAGAGGTGTATCTAGTGTAGTTACTCGTCGATGCCTGAAGAGACTTATATAGTTTCATCAGGTTTATCTTTTGGTCATATTGCAGCCTTTTGTTCTTCAACATAGATTTTCATATATTTGATGCTATCTGTGCTTTGATACAGGAGTTCAAAATGTGTCAAACAAGATCTGGTTGTTTGGGAACGTGGGGACTACTGTTACTGTTATTGTTGATCATCCTCAGTTCCTTCACGCTAGAGTTGAGGATCCCAGACTAACGCGTCCCATCTATCTGACTCCTGTCTATGCTTTATATGACATAGATATCGTGAGGGTGGAAGGGGCTTCACCACATTTCCCTCGATATGGATGACCCTTGGTTAGTTGGGTGAGACTTTAACATACACATGATGGTGAGTGTACTGGACATAATACTCGTAATCAAGGCACTACTACTTTCTTTGATATAATGTTAGATTGTGGTTTGGAGGACGCTGGTTTCCTTAGGAATCAGTATACTTGGACCAACAGTTGAGTAAAAAAGAGATTGAATAGGGTACTCATTAATTCTACAGCTGCATCATTCTATAGTGAGGCACTTGAATCGGACTTCGCCTGATCATTCGCCTTTATTACTTTAGTAGGTTTTTGATGATGATTCGGGGCCTAGACCTTTCACATTCCTCAACGTTTGGACCCAGCATCATGATTTTTCATCATTTGTCGCTCAGAAATGGTCGCTCCCTACTCATCTTATGGGGATAGCTGCTCTTTGGGAAAAGTTCTTTAGGCCAAAACATGGACTGCACTGGTAGAATCGTCATGTGTTTGGAGATGTTTTCTGAAGGTTGCGAAATGCTGAGAATAGGGTGGATGAAGTAAAGATGGTATATGATAGAGACCCTACACTGGAGCATCGTGACCTATTACATCATGCGCAGGTAGTTTTGAACCAGACCTTATCTATTGAGGAGGAGTTTTGGAAGCAAAAGACTGGTTCACGTTGGGTATGTGAAGGAGATCACAATATTTCTTATTTCCATACGATGGTTCAGGGACGTCAGATCAAATCGCGTATTAGGTCTATCAACACGCAGGCAGGAAAAGTTTTAGCTACTCCTGCAGACATTCAGACTTCAGCTATTACATTCTATCAGGATCTTCTCTATGCTTCTACATAGTCATTGGACCCCATTCATTCGGATATCATCCCCAGACTTTTGACGGAAGATGATAATTTGGCATTAAACCGAATCTCTTTGACTCATGAGGTACATGAGGTGGTGTTTAGTATAGATGCTGATAGTGCTGCCGGACTGGATGTAATCTCATCCCTATTCTTTTAGCATTGCTGGGACATTATTTAGGACAATGTATACATGGTTGTCTTGAACTTCTTTGATGGTGGCCATCTTCCACGGGGTTTTATTGATACTACTACAATATTGTTCCCTAATAGAGACGGTGCTTCTAGATGGACCGACTTCAGACCCATCAGTTTATGTACAGTGTTCGGTAAGCTTATTACTAAGCTTTTGAACACTAGATTAAGTACACTATTACCGCTCATTATCTTTCCTTAACAGAACGGGTTCATACCTGGTAGCCTAATTGGGGACAATATTTTATTGGTTCAGGAGCTTCTCCATACTTTGGATGATAGAGTTAGACATGGCTAAAGTATATGATCGCATGGATTGGGGCTTCATTTATTCTGTATTAGAGGCCTTTGGATTTGATCAGATCTGGATCGATAGGATCATGCGGTACATCTCAAAGTGTCGTTTTTCTCTACTCTTAAATGGCCGCCCACGTGATTTTTCCTCTTCTCACGAGGGATCAGACAGGGAAATCCTATCTCGCCATCTTTATTCATCATAGCTGCAGATTACTTCTCACGCCTGCTCACTCAGAGGTTTCACGAGTATCTCAGTATGTGTTATCGACATGGAATAAGTATTCTTGTCTCACACCTTTCATTTGCTGATGATATGATCATCTTCGCCAACTGTCAAAATAGTCTATCAGGAGAATTCCTAGTTATCTGGAGCATTATACGGGGGTTTCTGGTCAGTTGGTGAACAGAGACAAGAGTGGACTTATACTACCCAGACGGGCATCTATTAGTCAGATCAGAAGATTGGAGATTTTGACTGGTTTTCGATGCCAGCAACAGCCTTTCACTTATCTAGGAGTCTCCTTATTTCAGGGGACCAAGAGGAGCTTCATTTATGATGACTTTATCCAGAAGGTCAGGGATAGGATCTCAGGTTGAGCTTCACGACTTTTATCATATGGGGGCTGTATTACCTTGCTGAGGTCAGTGCTCTTTTTCATGCCATTACACCTTCTTCAAATCATGCAGCCCCCTAAGGCTATCCTGAAGAAACTTAGAACATCTTTTGTGCGATTCTTGTGGGATTCAAAAGAATAGGCATGCCTTTTACATTGGTGGAAATTGAAGGAGATTTGCCTTCCTACTGATGAGGGTGGTCTAGGCTATACGAGATTACAGGATGTGGTGGACACCTTCTCTATGAAGCTCTGGTGGTTGTTTCGTTCTCAGAGATCTCTTTAGGCCCAGTTCTTATGGGGTAAGTATTGTATGGGGGCACATCCTTTACTCGCAAAAGTTTCTTACTCAGCATCTCCTATCTAGAAAAGGCTGAAATTAGTTGGGCCCCAGACAGAGATATACATTGCATGACACCTTGGTGCAGGTCAGATTTTCTTTTATCGCGATTGCTGGATGGGTAAGACCACATTGGCATCCTTATTCCCACACAGACAACACACATCTATGGTGCAGGATTTCTAACATGATACTGGGTGGGATATATAACATTTATTATAGGTTCTCCCTCCTCTTATGGCGAAGCAGATAGTCGCTATACCTTTATGTACAGATGCCCCAGATCTAATTTTTTGGCGGAATACATCGGATGGTAGCTTTATTACCAAGTCAGCATGGCAGCTCATACATTCAGAATGCCAGTATTAGGATTCGTACCAGCTACTATGGAGCTCTATTTTGCCCGTCACTATTTTATGTTGCTGCTGGAGATTAGGTAGTGCCTCATTCCAATAGATATGGTTATTCAGAGGAGGATTGGATGCCAGTTGGCTTCTCACTGTCAGTGTTGTTCCGAGATTGAAAATATTAGTCATATTTTCACCTGCAGTAGCATCTCCAATCAGGTTTGACAAAATTTTGAGGATACTTTTCAAATAACTATGAGTTCAGGAGAGAGAGTCAAACAGAGATTCCAGAGATGAAGGTATTCTGGACAGTATGTTCATTGTGGACACATTCGGATTATCATTCCTCTACTGATATTTTGGTACCTATAGACCGTGAGAAATGATGCGAAGCATAGGAGGAGTCGCATGGTAGCCAGACGTATAATTTGGAGGGTCTATCGTATAATTTCTTACCTTTATATGGCAGGACTGCTTCGAGTGGTGCAATGGCGTGGATTTCATACTTGCACCCATATTTGGTATTTTTATGGACCTTGCATCCCCATTTCTCCCTATTTTGGTTTGGTGGCGCATTCCATCAATCAGGTCTGTCAAGATCAATACTGATGGATGCGTCAAGATGGTTATACGAATGGGGGAGGCATAATCAAAGATCACACAAGATACTGTATCAAGGCTTTCTCAGCTATGTTTGGACCATGTATCATATTAGACGCAGAGCTCCGGGCTATTCTTGATGGGATTTTACTTGCTCAAGGACTGGGTTATTCAGTGATTTGGGTTGAGTCAGATTCTACATTGACTATTCAATGCATCACTAGAGGAGGAGGACCATGAACTATTCAGGACATACTTAGACGTATCATATACATCATATCCTTCGACAAAAATACAGTCTCCCACATTTACACAGAAGGAAACCAGGTTGCAGATGCTCTTGCTGCTGAAGGTTGGGATCATCGACGATATGAAGTATATGGACCACTTGACCTACCACAACATATTAGGGCATTAGTACAAGTTGACAGACATGGATTGTCCAGTATCATAGTTTGAATTTTATTTTAACTTTCAATACTTATTCTTTGTCTTTTTTTTTTTTTACATTAGTTCTTATTATAAATGTAGTATTTCCTTGTTTATTACTTTATTCTTCGTTATTTACTTTCATTGTAAGTGAAGTAGTACTTCCTCATTTACTGTTCTCCTTATTTTCATGTAACCACGGTATTCCTCCGCCACAAGTGAAGGCATATTAATAAAATCTCGGAGGTACCGCCCTCCTTTAACTGAAAAAAAAAACCTCTTTTGTGTCATAGGCACGATGTACATTACATATATTAAAAACTCGAATCACGCATTTAAAAATGCCAAAATTGCCCTAAAAAGGCATATCAAATAGTAGTGAACATATTTCTGTCACCCAATCGTGCAAGCATATTTGCCTTGAAGCGCTTCCACAAGCAAGCACATACAGTGAATTTTTCAACAGTAGCTCGTACAAGCGAGTAGCTCCACTATGTTTTTCTCTTTGTTTTTGAATTAACCCCTATTTGGTAGGGATTAAATCTATATTTTAATCTCAATCAAAGTCAACAATTAATTTTAATTAATATTATATCAGACCTACAACTCACATATTTCATCAACTTTTATCAAAATCTGATTTTAATTCCCACCAAACATAGGCTTAGTTTGCTCTTTATAACTCTTTTTTTTCCTCACCAATGCATTGCTTGAGCTTGAATGTTTGTTAAAATGAGAAAATACGTGTAATGAGTAAAATTGGCCCCAAAAAAAACTAATATCTAGAGATCACTCATCTCTTAATGACATTATGTGTTGATGGTTACTATATACATTTTCTCCATGGAGATAATTTTGCTATATATATCTTTTATAAATAAAATTTATGTTAATCTATGCCATTTGTATAACCTTATAAACACTTATGTAATTTAATGAAATCTGAGTTGAGTTCATAAATTTTCTAATGTTTTACCATTCTCTAGACGTTATTAGAGCTATTATAACGAGGAAATCATTGTCAAGTAAAACCCAATCACATCTTTGATATTCTACCATTCCCTACATGGTATCAAAGTCACACTTCAACAAGAAAATCGTCGTAAAATAAAATCCAAACATATCTTCCATCATAGCTGATCCAAATAACACCAACATACTCAACCTAGTGTTGTCCGTATTCTCACAAACATAGCCAACTTCAATAGGATCTCTCGTGCCAATCAATATTGTTGATCAAATTTTCCTCAAATTAACCACCACAAGTTATTTATCTTGGATTTGATCTTATTAGCCACCTCAAATTCTGCTCAAATCAACCACCTTACTCATAGTACACGATCGTATGGGATTTGTTTGTAGTACTCGGCCATGCCCTCCGAAAGTTATGAATGTGACCCAACTTACACCTGGAGGGGGCGAATAGGTGTTTGTATGCAGAATTTAAATTTATTAATTAATAACGATAGCAGATCATAATTATTAATTTTATCCAGATGAATTCACATGCAATACTATCCTAAGTTGAATTACCGTAGTTGATAAATTGCATAAAAATAAACAACACCATGAAATTTTTGATGGGGAAAACCCCTCGCGTGATAAAAACTCCGGACCTAAGTTAGTAGTATCCACTATAAACAATAAAGACTTACAAGCTATTCAGACTAACTAAACATTAGTATTTTATGACCTCCTGACTGTAATCACTACGGCCCTCCTGGACTGCGTACTCCTACACCAGCTCCCAACCTTTTGGAATTGTTTATCTCATGTGAATCAACTGAGAACTCCTGTTCTCCTTTAACCATAACTCCAGTCACCTTTCTCGATCTTTAAAACTCTGGCAGATTATGCAAAAGTTGGATTTTGGTGTTTTGATTCTATGAATTTGATGTTTCAATGATTTTGGTTGAATCAATAGAGATTGAATAATATAGGTAGGATGTGATAAAAGCAATCTCTCGGATAAAATAATATTCAGCACCGTCTTTTCACGAAGTGAGGCTTGAGAATTTTGAGTATTTAGGTTTTTGGGTAGTATATAATAGATATGATTCTTGAAAAACATAAATTAAGGTTTCATGATTAGCACGTTGCTCAAGCGAGAGTCCAGCGGTAGGCGAGTGACAAGATATCGACATTCTAGCGAATGTGTTTCTATTTTGGACACTCAAGCAACAACTTGACGGTAGGCTAGCAAAAATCTGACAACTTTTTCTTCTGGTTTCATAACAGAACACAAGTACTCCCAAATCGTCTATACAACCTACCAATTGACTCTTTGAATTTTAAAACTCTTTTACAACTACATTTTTGTCTAAAGATTGCCAAAATCTATAAAATCTAACAAACATCCCCTTTGGTATTCTATGACAAAAACATGTATTACAAATCAAAGAAAATCAAACTAAACTACCCAAAATTAACTAACTCAACTGAAGCTTGCATTTTTTTTTCTTGTCAAACCAGTTTCCTGAAATAACAACTCAAATTTCAAGTGTAAAAGCACGTGAAACAGTAAAGAAATTAAAGCTATTGACATAGTTATCAATATGCTCAAAATAATGCTAGCTAAATTAAGATACAATATCAATGTTAATCAATACACTAAATATAAACATCGATATTACCAAACATCAAAAATTAATCCAGCTAAGCAAGAAATATATCATATAAATCTCAAATATCATATTTACAAAAATAGAAACAGCTGTTTACTCTCCCTTTTGTCACAAATGATAAAGGAACACCTAACAACTAATCACCAGTAGCATCATCTCCATCAGTCCCCTCATTGGAATCAACATCATCCCAATGTCACCTGATCCAACGTAATCCTCATTGAAGATAACCAATAGTACCTCGAAGTGTAGTGATAAGTGCATTTTTACACACTTATTTTACTGTCAAATATGAAAAATTATTGGTTAATATGTTGGAATATGGCTTAATTCTATACAATTTATGTTTTGTAGGACAATATGATAAATGTAGTGGAATTGGGAAGAAATAAGGAAAATTAGACCAAAATGAAAGAAAATGAAAGTTTGATGACCAAATTGAAAATACTCAATAGTTGGTTCAAACCACAAGAAGATATTTTGAAAATTGCTAGGAGACAATTAGATGTAATTGAGACTCAAAAAGGAATGGAATATGATCAAAATATTATCAAAATCTATTTTCAATTCGTACAAGATATATTCCAGATTTTTTGCCAAAGATTGAGACCCATTTTTTGCATAGCAAACGTTCGAATTGAAAGAAATCTATTGCTATTAAAGCTGTAGACATTTGAGTTATATTTGTAACTACTTTGAATAGCCTAAATCGAATATCAAGAGAGAAAGTTATGACCAAAATACTAATTACTGTGCAGAGATAAAAAATCCACGCGTGATTGCAACTTTCCGTATTCGATTGGAATTCTTTTGATAACCAATTTGGACGTGGTTTTCATTTAATTTTTGACTCCTACAAATACTTAGCAGTAGAATACATATTGAGAATGTCTTCATACATTTTGCTCTCATCTTTTGGCTCAAGAACTCCATGAAGAACTAAACAATTTGGTGAAACAAGGGAGAAACTCATTAGATTTGGTGATTTCACGTCTTTTATTTATGTAATTTATTATTTTTCTTGTTAAACAATTAAAGATTTAGATTTTTTCTTCATAAATTTATTTTGAAATTGGCTTAACTCTTATTAGATTTTTCATAGACATTAGTCATGCTTTTTCTATCGAACGATTGACATACTTGCTAAATTTCAATTTCATTTATTTTATTGGTGTGATTATTTACTGTCTTATGCTTGATGTATATAGTTGATTTATAATCTGATTTCAATAAATAATTGGGAGAAATTGTTAGAGAAAATCTTGATTCCAGGGTTACATTTTAATTAAATTTGTTTTTAACGATAAATCTTCCGATTATAGTGCCAGATGAAAGCCTCTAATTGAGTTATAAAAAATAAAATAATCGAAGTTGAATGATCCGATCCAATTGAGGGAATTTCGAAATTTCACCGTTTTAACTCATTGCTTTTAATTTCATTACTTGATCCATTAATATTTAAATTTTATTTCGAAAAACAAATCATTTTTAAACAATTCACGAAAAACTCTAATTTGTTGAACCCTTGAGTATTTTTCTATCCCCCGTGGAATTGACACCCCAAAGTTGTGCTATAATTACCGTGTTATTTTTTAGGTGTAATCAAATTTTGGCGCCGTTTTCAGGGAGACGGTACCAAAAACTTAGGGATCGACTAAAAATGGTGACATCGTTCATTTACTGTTGTTTTTAGTTAATTTAATTTTCTTATTTCTTATTTTTATTTTATTCTCGTATAGTTCTATTTTTAATCGTATTTTATAAGTAGGGATCAAGAGGAGTAAGGAAGCTCTACGGAAGGACCTTTTCCAGTGTTTGGATCTCCTTTTAACCCTATCTTTGATACTGTATCTATTGCCACGAACGTCACACTACACAACACCATGACTGGAGTGAACATGGCGATATGCCTTTTAGGACTTTATAGGATTATCTTCACTCCACACGCACATCCACACCATCATGCATAATGTTTCCACCTAATATGTCACGTATGGATCTTAAATCGGGAATACTCAACTTCTTCCCAATTTTCACGGACTCAAAAGTGAAAATCCATACATGCACATTAGGGAATTTGAGGAGTGGTAGCAACCTTCCACAATCAACATGGTACAACGACGCAGTTAGACTTAAATTTTTCAAATTTTCACTTAAAGAAAGAGCAAAAAGCTGGCTGTACTCCTTGAAACCACGTTCGATGGGGACTTGGGCCGAAATGACTCAAGCGTTCTTTAATAAATATTTTCCCCACCATAAGACTACTGGCCTTAAGAAGAAAATCTCATCATTATCTCAAAAGGATAGTGAGATCTTATACCAAGATTGGGAAAGATATAAAGAACTACATGCCCTTTGCCCCTACCACGGTTATGAGAGTTGGAGTATCGTGAGCTATTTCTATAAGGGATTAACACCTAAAGAACGTCAATTCATAGAGATGATATGTGATGGTGAATTTCTACAAAAAGATCCTGATGAGGCTATAGAATACCTAGATGACCTAGTGGAAAAATCTCATAATTGGACTGGACCTAGTGCCACTGAGAGTACGAATAGGTCACGAATCACAGGGAATTAAACTAGCACATGTATCTATCATCTTAGGGAGGAGGAAAACCTTAGAGCCAAATTAGAAGCCCTTACTAGAGAACTAGAAACCCTACGAGCTAAGGACTTAAAATCTACACAGAATGTATCCCGTGTTGAGTCTCTATGACTCTACTTTGTGTGTGTTGGAACTGATCATCTAGTGCAAGAGTGTAGTACGTTTACTGACATGAGGGGGGTTTATGAGGTATACTGTAATGCCTTAGGCACAGACAAAAAGCCCTATACCCCATTTTCGAAAACCTACAATCCTTGGCGGAGGAATCATCCCAATTTTAGCTAGAAATCTGAAAACCAGCAACCTGTCCAGCCACGTAGGACTTTTAATACACACTCATATCAGCCTACAACTTCTAGGAGCTCTTTAGAAGACACTTTACATGCTTTTATAGAGGCGCAAGGTAAGATAAATAAAAAATTTAAGACTAAGATCACCCAGATAGTTGAGGAAAATAAAGTGATAACGAATCATATGTCTAAACTAACTAATGCCTTAGCTGTAGGGGAGTGTGAAATTTTCAACTCAAACTCAACCAAATCCTGAAGGGCAATATATGGCACAAACCTCAAGATCGGAAGAAAACAACCTTAGGGAAGTGAATGCCATAACCACTAGATTAGGGAAAATCATAGAACCAATCTCCAAGCCTAGAGAACTTAAAAAGGAGTCTAGTGAGTCTAAGGAGAGCGACCCTAATGAAGAAGTGGTGGAAAAAACCAGATTATAGTACCTTTTCCTCAAGCTTTTAAGCCTACATCGAAGTCTGCCAGTCAACATAGTGAAATCCTAGAACACCTTAGGCAAGTAAAAATCAATCCGCCTATCTTGCATGTGATTTCTCTGGTTCTTGCATATGCTAAAGTCCTTAAGGACTTTTACACTATGAAGGGAAAGCACCATGTCAAGAAAACTACTTTCTTGACTAAGCAAGTGAGTACGGTGATTGAGCAAAAAAGATCCCACCGAAGTATAAGGACCCTGGTTGTCCTACTATGTCTTGTGTCATTGGGAACCATGAGTTTGCACAAGCTCTTATTGATTTAGGGATGAGTATAAATCTCAAGCCTTATGAAATTTACTTGTTGTTATGTTTAGGTGAGATAAAACCGAATTCCTTGGTCTTACAGTTAGCTTATAGGTCCAACATTAGGCCTAGAGGGTAATCGAGGATGTATTTGTCCGAATTGACAAATTTTACTATCCTATTGACTTCTTGGTTTTGGATGTGAAAGGTTGATGTAAATATTAATTCCAAAATCCCTATTATTCTTGGTATACCTTTTCTTGCTACAGCTAACACTCTTATAAACTGCAACAACGGTTTAATGAAACTTTCTTTTGGGAACACGACTTTAGCAATCAATATTTTTCACATCACAAAGCAGCCAAAGAGGATGATGAGTGTTATCAAACATTCATGATTGACACTCACTCAGGAGTAAACGCCTGCAAACACCAACTTCAACCCTCTGAACTCATTTTTCTTAAATTCTGAATCCCAGTTGGTTTTGATGATGAAGATTATTCTAATATTTGTGCTATGCTTGCAAAATTACAGGATTACAGAGCATCACCATGGCAACCTAAGTTTGAAGAGTTACCAGAAAGGACCGGAGGATAGAAGCCATCAAGCATGAAGAGTCCTAAACCAGAATTGAAACATTTGCCTCCATGACTAAAACATGAATTTCTTGGACAAGGTGATATGTTTCCTGTATTTATTTCTTCGAACTTGAATGCATGGAAATGTAAGCAAATGTTGAACATTCTGAATGAGCATCGATCTGCATTAGGCTGGACCATAGCTGACATTAAAGGTATTAGCCCTTTAATTTGCTCACATATGATTCATCTAGAAGAAATAACTAATCCTAGGAGAGACCCATAACGTAGGCTAAACCCCACAATGAAAGATGTAGTGAAAAATGAGGTGTTTAAATTGTTAGATGTAGGTATCATTTATCGTATTACAGATAGTAAATAGGTTAATCCTATACATGTAGTCCCTAAAAAGTCAGGAGTCACGGTAGTGAAAAATGAATTAGGTGAAATGGTTCCGGCAAAAATAGTAACTGGTTGCCATATGTGTATAGATTATTGGAAACTAAATGCTGCCACCCATAAGGATCATTTTCCTCTTCCCTTTATAGATGCGGCGGGCCATCATTTTTACTGTTTTCTTGATGGCTACTTTGATTACAATCAAATTGAAATTGTATTAGAGGACCAGAAAAAGATCACATTTACTTGCCCTTTTGGCACTTATGCCTGTTGTAGGATGCTATTTGGACTTTGTAATGCTCCTGCGACATCCCAAAAATTCATGCCTAGTATATTTAGTGACATGGTAGAGAACTGCATGGAAGTGTTCATGAATGACCTGACCATGTTTGGAATTTCTTTTGATTCATATCTATTAAATTTGAAGAGAGTTTTGACACGATGTGAAGAAAAATGATTAGTTTTAAATTGGGAAAAGTGTCATTTCATGGTACCTTCGGGAACCGTTTTAGGGCATGTAATTTCGTCTAAGGGGATAGAAGTTGACAAGTCTAAAATTGAACTCATGTCTAAATTGCCCATACCTAAGACAATAAAAGATGTTAGATCATTTTTAGGTAATCTAGGCTTCTATAGAAGGTTTATACAAAAAATTTCATCCATCTCTAGACCACTGTGTAGCCTTCTAAACAATGATGCCACTTTTGAATGGACTTCCAAATGTCATGATGCATTTAAAACACTAATTGACAAACTTACTTCAGCACACATCGTGCAACCACCTGATTGGGCACTACCGTTTGAAATCATGTGTAATGATAGTGATTACGCGATAGGTACAATTCTAGGGCAATACAGAGAAGGTAAGCCTTTTGTGATTTACTATGCTAGTAGAACTTTTAACAGTGCTCAAATGCACTATTCCACTACTAAAAAAGAGTTACTAGCTGTAGTCTTTGCGCTCGATAAGTTTAGGTCTTATTTGATCGGCTCTCCCATCACAATCTTCACAGATCATACAACCCTTAAATACCTTTTTACAAAAAAGGATGCTAAGGTGCGATTGATACTTACTTTTGCAGGAATTTGACATCACCAGTAAAGACAAGAAGGGAGTGGAGAATGTGGTAGCCGACCATTCATCAAGGCTAACTTTCGAGGACAACACAATCACATTGCCAATTAGAGATGAATTTCCAGATGAGAATTTGTTTTCTGTCTCTTTTTTACCATGGTTTGCTCACATTGTGAATTATTTGGCTATAGGTGAGATTCCTAAAGAGTAGAGCGCACAGGACATGAGGAAGTTCTTGGTTGAGGTACTTAATTTTTATTGAGATGATCCATGTCTATTTAAATACTACCCCGACCAAATTTTAAGACGCCATGGTCTGAATAAGGAGATACCTAGTGTGCTAAGTTTTTTTCATACCCAAGCATGTGGAGGCCACTTTTCTATAAAAAAGACTGCTGCAAAAATTTTACAGTGTGGTTTCTACTGGCCTACCTTATTTAAGAACACTAATGAATACTATAGATCTTCTGAAAGATGCCAAAAATTAGGTGTTTTGTCCTGATGTAACATGATGCCCCTAAATCCCATTTTGGTAATTGAAATATTTGACTGTTGGGAAATTGATTTTATGGGACCTTTTCCACCCTCTTTTGGTTATTTATACATCATTTATTACATGTCTAAATAGGCAGAAACTTATGCTTGTAGGGCTAATGACAATAAAATGGCTGTTAAGTTTCTGAAAGAAAACGTTTTATCTCGATTTGGCACACCATGAGTTATTATTAGTGATAGAGGCACACACTTTTGCAACCGTTCTTTCGAAGCACTCATGAAAAAGTATGGGGTCATTCATAAAATTTTTAGTGCTTATCATACCCAAACTAGTGGATAGGTAGAACTGGCTAATAGTGAAATTACACAAATTTTGGAGAAAACGGTGAACCCTAATTGTAAAGATTGGTCTTTAAGACTGAACGATGCATTTTGGGCTTATCGCACGGCTTTTAAAACTTCCCTAGGCATGTCACCATATCGTCTCATTTTTGGAAGGCCTTGCCATTTACATCTTGAGCTTGATCTTCGAGCCTATTGGGCTATTAAACATTTTAATTTCTATCTGGAATAGGGTAGTAAGCTTAGAAAATTTCAATTGAATGAGTTGGAAAAATTGAAGAATGACGTTTATGATAGTTCTAGAATCAATAAGGCAAAAATGAAAGCTTTTCATGATAAAAACATTCTTAGAAAGACATTTGAACAAAATCAAAAAGTGTACTTGTATGATTCTAGACTTCATAAGCACCCAAGAAAACTTTGATCTAGATGGACTTGCCCTTTTGTGGTGAAACAAGTTTTTCGATCATGGGGCCGTTAAAATTGAGGATCCTAATGATGGTAGGGTGTTCAAAGTGAATAGATAGCATTTGAAAATAGCATATGGGCAACAAGTGCATGCGGTGGAAGAAATTCTCCTTGCAGACCCTATTTACCACCTTTGACGTTCTCCAGGTACGTTCTTCACTTTACTTTTCTGTATATCAATTTTAGAATTTTTCTTTTGGTTTGTTTTGCACTTATGTTATCATGGAATTTAAAAAAAAAAATTGTACATAGTCTATTCGACCGGTTTCTATCCCCCACCTTCATACTGATCAGTAGAGTACTTTGAACCCCATTTTCTTTTCAGTTGTGCTATTTGTGGTTATCTAAACA
The DNA here is from genome assembly GCA_035079005.1 of Fraxinus americana. Lineage (NCBI taxonomy): Eukaryota > Viridiplantae > Streptophyta > Magnoliopsida > Lamiales > Oleaceae > Fraxinus > Fraxinus americana. Next base: position 19,169,525 of record CM068714.1, read on the forward strand.
TTGAGGACAATGTTCCAAATAAGTTTGGGGGTGGGCGTTTATGCGTTCATCATTATATCTGCAATTTTTTTTTTTGTGACTTTGTGTGTTTAAAAAAAAAAGATTTTACAGTTTTTATTTATTTATTTTCAATTTATTTTTAATTTTTTCTAGCATTAGATTACAGATTTAGTTTTGTGTACTTGTGTGAGTTTGATGATTGTGGGCTATCATGTGATTATTGGAATATATATCGGCTGTGAATAATGAAAATAGTGTAGTGTTAGATTAGTCAAAACCTGTTTGTGTGAAACCTGACATCCTCTATGAACATTACTCATGTTTCATTATTGAGTTAGTGATGTAATTCAGTGTTTAGAAAATAGTTGAACATAATAAGTGAAACCGAACAACCTCTATAGTATTGATCCATAATCCAAATATAGAGTAGTTTGGAGATGTTTGAGCTGTTACAAAGTAACATTGAGATGAGCAGGGATTTCGTGATTGAAAATCTTGTGTGGATTGTCTAAAACCCAATGAGACGAAGATGATGTGAAAGTTTTAAGGTAGACGTTAGTTTTAGAAACTGAATGTCTAAAAGAAAAAAGGCATTGCACTAATCTTTGAGTGAATAAAAGCATTTTTTCGAGCATGTATAGCTCGGGTGATTAAGCCTGTAAGGGTGATTTAAAACCTGGAGCCTTATGGTCATCTGATTTGGGAGTCATCTGCTTAAAGCTCGCTACATAGGTTATAGAAAGAAAATGAAAAGATATTCGAAAAAAAGAAAGAAATATGGAGAAAATATGAAAAATGAAAAGTAAAAAAAATACACATGTACATAGATTGAGTTCCAGACATTCAGTTGATAAAGCCAAACATTTGATGAGAAGCAAGTAACCCACTTTATTCTTACGTGTTGAAGTAATCAAAACTATAGGAGAATCTCGACTTGTTGAAATGTGAGCTTGTAATAGTGAGATTTATCCAAACTAAGAGAGGGTAAAGAATAGAATTGAAAAGTTTAACTTAGAATGCACATAGGAAAAATTGAGTGAAAAGCATAAGCTGGGAGGGTGTATTTCTCGAGTAAAGTAAGGATATATTTGACTGTTATGGGTCATGTGTTGAACCAATCACAATCTGACTATGTTGACATGAGTTTTCATACATACACATCGAGGACGCATGTAACAGGTGGAGATTGATTTAATTTTTACACTGTTGTAAGTGTTCATTTGTTTGATTACTGAATTTCAATCCTGAGACACGGCACGTTATCAAACCACGTTCTGTGTAGAGTTAAGCTACATTTTTGTTTGAGGACAAACAATAATTAAAGTTTGTGGGAGTTTGATAAGTGCGTCTTTACACACTTATTTTACTGTAAAAACATAAAAATTATTGGTTAATATATTGGAATATGGCTTAATTCTATGCAAATTATGTTTGCAGGACAACACGATGAATGTAATGGAATTGGGAAGAAATAAGGAAAATTGGACCAAAATGAAAGAAAATGAAAGTTTGAGGACCAAATTGTAAATACTCAATAGTTGATTTGAATCACAAGAAGATACTTTGAAGATTTTTACGAGACAATTGGATGGAATTTGAACTCAAAAAAGAATGGAATATGATCAAAATATTATCAAAATTAATTTTCAATTTGCACAAGATATTTTCCAGATGTTTAGCCGAAGATTGAGACCAATCTTTGGCATAGTAAGCGTCTGAATTAGAAGAAATCTATTTCTATAAAAGTTGTAGCCCTTTGATTTATCGTTTTAACTCAGTTTGAATCGCCTAAATAGAATGTCGAGAGATAAAATTATAACCAAAATATTTACTATTGTGCAGAGACAAAAAATCTACACGCGAATGCAACTTTCCTTATTCGATTGGAGCTCTTTTGAAAATCAATTTGGACGTGATTTTCATCCAATTTTTGACTCCTACAAATATTTAACAGCAAAATATATATTGGGAACACTTCCATACACTTTTCTCTCATCTTTTGGATCAAGAACTCCATGAAGAACTTTACAATTTGGTAAAGCAATGGAGGAACTTATTGGATTTGGTGATTTCACATCTTTTATTCTAAACAATTTATTATTTTTCTTGTTAAATAATTTTAGGTTTATATTTTCCCTTCATAAATTTATTTTGAAATTAGTTTAACTCTTTTTAGATTTTTCATAGACATTAGTCATACTTTTTCTATCGAATGATCGAAATACTTGTTGAATTTTAATTTCATTTATTTTATTGGTGTGATTATTTACTGCCTTATACTTGATGTATATGGTCGATTTATAATCTGATTTCAATAAATAATTGTGAGAAATTGTTAGAGAAAATCTAGATTCTATGGTTACATTTGAATAAATTGGTTTTTAACGATAAATCTTCTGATTAGAGTATCAGGATGAAAGTCTCTAATTGAGTTATAAAAAATAAGTAATTGACGTTGAATGATTATTTCCAATTGAGGAAATTCCAACGCTTTACTATTTTAACTCATTGATTTTAATTTCATTAATTGATCCATTGATATTTAAATTTTATTTCGAAAAATAAATCATTTTCAAACAATTCACGAAAAACCTTAATTTGTTGAACGCTTGAGTATATTTCCATCTCCCTGTGGAATCGACACCCCAAATCTGTGCTACAATTACCGCGTCACTCTTTGGGCATAATCATGTAGCAAAGTCTATTATGTGGTGGTCAGTGGTCACTCCCAGTTGTGTAATATCTGCCTTCATATGAGACCGATGTTCGATCAACATAGACATCTGTCTTATAAGTGCTATCAAAGGATTAACAAAAATAGAAGTAGATGGTGGACTAGGATCAGCATGTGGTGGTGGTGGTGGTGGTGGTGGTGGAGTAGAAGTAGAAGATGATGGAATATCAGTGGTGGAAGTAGACCGAGTGGATGAATATCAGATGGATCAATAGAAAACAGATCACGAATAGGATCAGCTGGCACAGTTGGATCCATTGGCTCAGCTAGCTCAGAACAAGCATGGGATCTACTGTGTGAAATAATAGTATGGACAATAGGTCGGGTAACCCTCTCCGTAGTCTTATTTGGAAAGCTAGCCCCAAGACCTGTCACGAACCGATGAATCAGGCAGGCATATGGAAGACCAATCCTAGTAGTTGCCATGTAAAATAGCATAATGAAATCTGGCCTTATCCATGGGTAAGGAAGAGGTATGGAAAATTGGCCGCAGATTTGTGTACACAATACGCAATAAAATTTGTTGGTCAGTCGGAAGGGATCTAGTAAAAATTACAGTCGGACCCCCTCCCAAAGGGTTGTTAAAAAGTGTGGGATGAATAAGAGAGTCCGTAGGGAGGGTCTCAACTGACAAATATGGGAATAATGGGTAGACAACCTGTGGAATGTAGATAATACTGTATATGATATCAGGACTGATCTTAAGTGTCTTACCCCTAAGAAAGACCTTAAAACTCACCATTAATATTGTGAATATTAGCATAGAACTCCGGGACAAGGAGACTATGCAGGGGAGATAACTCAATAAGTAAAGGCTCTCATCCCATGAAGTGAATATGACAGCCAGATCGGGGAAAAGATCAGAAAGGATTACCTCATGCTCTACTAGTATAGGGCGTAAGGAAAACTAATTCCCAAAGACATCCTGAGCAGTAGGCGAGATGAATCTAGACCTACTATAAGATGTCGAAATACTAGATGTCTTTACGATAGTTCTAGCTCTCTTATGCAACATCTATGACGAGTTTTCAATACAAACATATCAATTGATGTAACTAAAGATACTATATACCATGATGAAAAAACTAACTAATGATAGGCAAATAGGCCATACATTCGCTAAACAGTACAAAAGTATACATACACCAAAATCTAGACAAACATGCCATGAGCACGCAAACTGATACAAAACTATCTACTGCTTTCAAAATGAAGCAAAACTCTCCAATTCATACAAAATGATGGAAAATTGTCCAATGCATGCAAAATGATGGAAAACGACATTATATAACTAGTGAATATAGGCGACTAAGTGATGTGAGACATGGACGAAGGTGCCATGGTGCCTTGATATAAGGGTGATTTAATGCCTTGACATCGTGTGAACGAAGGGCAACCGTGTGTGATATTGTGTCAACACTAAATTCCAAAGTAAACTTAGTCAAAAGTGTAATTTAAGGACCAAAATGTGTTCAAGTGTGTGAATGTGCAATGTTTATGAAATATGATGGAAAAAATCGACGAAGAACGTCAATGTGTCATTTTATCGAACACGTGGCGTACAATGACAACTTCTTAATGCACAATAGGCTTCCAACTAAGAAAAATTCACCACATTCAACACACCATTAAGCCAACATCTAATCCTATCCATCCTCTATCAAAAGTGAATCCAATTCAAGAAAAAATCCTAAAAGAAAAACGTGAAGAACCCTAATCGCGAGTTTAAGCTTCAAACTCAAAACCTTCGGAGATAAATGATGATATTATGGGAACACATTAAAAATTCGAAAAGGCATAAGTTGGGGATTTTCGTTTTACTGTCGAAATTCATGGGAATTGGATGATTATTTGAAGTTACTCAACTAAAATGTTGATGCAGGACGTCTAATGAGTGAAGGAAAGCACGGATTGGTGATGGATTCCAAGATTTTGAGAGAGAAAATCACGAAAAAGGAGAGATAATGATGAAAAAATGACTTCTGGGATTAGGCGTTTTAATTCAAAAATTGGCATGTCACTTGAGCGAGAGTAAGAGTGCTAAGCGAGTGAAAAAACTTCTACTTTTAGTGCTCGAGCGATGGCTCGGCGTTAAGCGGACGAAAACTTATTGACAAAAATAACACCTTATTTTTGAAAATTTCAAAATATAGCATTTTTTAAATCATGGAATGCACTCCAACATATATGTTAACACAAAAATGCAATTGATTACAAGTAAGGTATAATCAATGAATAGAAAAAAATTTCCACATACTCATATCAAGCTTCAATGGAGTCAAATATATAAGTGTTCATGTGTGAAAAGTGCCACTAATTCTCTGTGAGCAAGACTCCAAACCTCAAATTTGTGAGAAAGGACATGCTAAAAATCACTACAGAGTAAGTATTTTACTCGATTAATAAAAGTCAAACCCACTAGGACCTATTGAACAATGTAGCTCTTATTTTCATATAAATTTTTCGAATCTCCCCTTGAAGTGAAGCATATATAATAATTTTATTATTGTTAGAAAAAATTTTCTTATATGCATTTTATGTACAGACTCTTTTCCATTAAACAACTAAGATGATACATGTAACAATCTTTGGACCGATGACTCCAAGTAAGTTGATCATAGGGCATTATGTTTTGAGAAACCCCATGACTTAATTGCTCAAGTCAAATAGGCTTCGAAAAAGAGTATTAGGTGAATCATTTTTTTAAATTTAAGGGAATATGCAATCTTAGGTCAACTAGTTAACGACCAATTCATGTACTAGGTCACCTCACCAACAGATGACTGTCATACCAAAAATCACACACATTAGACCTTTGAGTTCGAATTATCGTTCCCATGAGGACTATATTTTAGGACATAATCTAATTTTTCTTACTCCTATTTGGCAAAAGCAAATAAATAATAATGATGGTTGTAATTATTTTTCCTTACTTTTCTAACTAATGAAAAATATAAAATGATTGCAAATAACGGATAATTAAAAATTCAAATATGTAATGAATATTAGGGCATAACAATTTCATCTATTGATCACCTTTATTTTTAATTTAAGATTCATAACCTAATGTAGTGTTTGATCGAATTTTTCTATTGTATTCAATTTACCCCTCTAGAGTTTTCATTGAACCTATTTAACTAATTCAATTACATATCTCTATATGAATCAACTTTAGTTAAATGAAACACTAGTTTCAAGAATTCAAATTATGACCGCAATAATTGGTATAGGTATCTCCACACGTTATACTAATTTATAGAATTTTATTATATGGTATAAATCTCAAACTCACTTCTCGATTCGTAAAATACTAACATAATCATCAAATTATTGATGAGATAATTTAATGCATTAAACTCATAATAAAACCAACACATAAATAAATAAATCACAAAATTCTTGAATATAAATATAAAGGATCACAAGTCGACTACATTGTTTTCCATAATATAAAAATTAGTTATTCATATTGTAAAAATAAAAACGTTTAATGCAGTTTCCTTTTCTTTTTCTTTTTCATTTTCTCTTTCTACTCCCTGCGCCGTTTTCCTTCCTTTTTCCTTTTGACATTTTTCTTTTCTTCTTCTTTTCTCTTTTTCCTTCTCTCTCTTCTCTCTTTCTTTTTCTTTTCTTTTTTTTTCATCTTTTCCTAGATTTTCTGTCTCTGTGTCTGCTGCTTGTCCTACGTCTCAATTCTACGTGTTTCTCTTCTGTCTATCTAGGTTTTCTCTCTCTCTCTTTCTCTCTCTCTCTCTCTCTCTCTCTCTCTCTCTCTCTCTCTCTATATATATATATATATATATATATATATATCTCCAATGTTTCATTTTTGAATTTTGCCATTTTCGCTATTTTTACATTCTTTTCTCCAATTCTTCATTAAACAAAAAGTTTTACCTACAAAACACAATATAACATAAATTATGTAGAACTTAATCCAAAAGACAATAAAATATCATAATTTAGGGCCATGAATAAGTGTATAAACTACACTTATCACACCCCCCCAAACTTGAATCTTTGTTTGTCCTCAACGAAAATTAAAATACAAACACACAAACAAGTAATGTTAATTACCTAATTGGTGGTCAGTCAATCAAGTAAAGCAACAAGTTTAGTTAGCTAACCTGGCTTTTTATCTCGGGATTGAACTCATGATAACAAATGCACAGTTTCAAAATCACAATGCAAAAATTAAAATCCACTTTTTCAATATAAAATCGATGTGTGTGTGTGTGTGTGTGAAGAATTAAGTGAATTCGTAAGTTGTTTCAATTCCTAGCCCTCAATGGTCAATTAGGTCTTTCATCACTCGTAAGATTCACACACCCCCAAACTTATTATTTTCATTCTTTTCCAATGTGTGAACTAAGGTTTGATTTTTTTACTATCCTCACCTTTCTAGTTTGGCATAATTTCATCAATTGCAGTTCAACATTTCAATAAACAAGGATTCTCCATTAAGTTTTATTGCTTCAATCTCTAGGACTTAACCAGGGTAATAATCTATTATCAAAAGTCAAATGTTCTTAAACAAGTATTTGAGACTTAACCAAATCATTTGGTGCGTCTTCTGTTTCATGTACCTTCTTTTTCTGATTTTTTTTTTCGTATGAGTAATTTTTTTCATTATTTGAAGCATTTTCTCCCTTAAACTTTCTAAATGACCCATGCAACAAGATTTCAGCCGATGACTCCCAAGTTAGATGACCATACGACACCAGATTTTAAAGACCCTTGCAGACTTAATTGCTCGAGTCATAAAAGTTACGAAGAGAAATTTTCTAATAAATTTTGTTTAATGCCTTGATTAGTGTAATGTCACTCATTTAACACAAATTCAAGTAAAACGACCTCCAACTTGAGATTTTCACCTAATTGCATCCTATTGATCTTAGACAATCCACACAATATTTTTAATTTCACATATGGAATCCCTATTTATCTCAACATCTTCCTACAACAGTGAAATCCCTCCAAACTATTCTAAATTTGGTCCAATGATGTCAAATTTAGTGATTTTGAGTTTAACATCTATGGTCCACTATTTCAATCTATTCAATTATGAAATCAATTCATTCCTCTACAATGCTTAACTTAATTTATGTGCTCAATATATATCAAATTTCAGGTGGAAAAGCAAAAATTAATCTAACCATGTAACTTATTCACCATTCATATATCAATTCATGATTCAATGTATTTATCATTGCTAGCCAGACCAACTAACTAACATAAGCCCACAAAAGAATTTATTTATTTTTACTAAAACAATAGAAGCACACAAAAACACATAAAAAAAATAAAAACTCATATTTTTCACCCTCAAACTTAAACAGGCATTGTCATCAATGTCTTTAATCCTAAATCCGCATATAAAAGGGTAGGGAAGAAAATGAAGAAAAGACTCCCCTGACATGACTTGTAATTCAATGGCTAGCTTTCCTATTAATCCCGTTATCTCCTTGGTCAATTTTGGTTTAAATGTTCCGCGACGTCATGTTAATGAAAAACTAAATAAATCATTATGATCAAATAATTGGAACAAGTGTTACTTAGCTCCAACATCTAATATACCAACTAACATATCGAAGATATAAGGGGAAAAGGGATATGGATAAGGAGTCACAAATAAACTTAAAATAAATTAAATTATCCTAAAACTCAAAAATAAAATAAATTAAAGAAAGAAAAAATTTGGGTTGCCTCCCAAAAAACGCTTTTTTAACGTTATTAGCTTGATTATGTGCCGTGTTTGATCATGGTGGCTCGAACCAAGTTATGCCATCATTGCACTTTGTGCAATTTTCATTTATGCACCCCTTTTTTTGCTCTCCATATTTTGATATTTCCATTTTCATCCCTACCAAAAAGTCTACTGAAATTTGATTTTCTATTCTGACAGCTCGTTGATCAGGTGGCTATTCTTCGTCAATTCTACAGCAATTATTGTTGTTGAAAGATTTCTCAAGTGGGGTATAACTATTAAATATCTCTTGCTTGTCATCCACCCTCAATATTAACTCATCGTTCTCCATGTCAATTAGAGTTCGACCAGTTGCTAAGAATGGCCAACCCAATATAATTGGAATGCTTCGATCTTCTGGTATGTCCAGCACTATAAAGTCCACAGGAAATATTAAATTTCCTACTTTTATGAGCACATCCTCAACTTTGCCACGTGACTTTGAAATTGTTGTATCGGCTAGTTATAGCTTTATTGATGTTGATTTGACTTCACCCAATTCCAATTTCCTATTAGCAGAATATGACTTTAGATTTATACTAGCACCTGTGTCACACAAAGCATTAATAGCACAAGAATTTCCAATTGAAATAGGCAAAGTAAAACTTCCTGGATCTTTCAACATGAGAGGCAATTTATTTTGTACTTTTGCACTACTTTCCTCCGTTAATGCCACAATTTCAAATTTCGGAAGCCTTATTTTCCTTGTTAACATATCTTTCAAAAAATTTGTGTGGCTTGGAATTTATAACATTGCATCAATCAACAGAATATTGATTTGGAGCTTCTTGAGAACATCGAGAAAATTTTCAAATTTTGTATCTTATTTGTTCTTCTTGAGCCTTTGAGGAAAAGGGATCGGAGTCACGTAAGCCTTAACTAGACTTGGTGCCTTGGCGTAGATGCTTCTGTACCTTCTTCATTCTCAATTGAGGCGGGTATAGATTTTTCTTCCATTATAGTTTTATCAACATCTTTCTGGTCCTCTTTTCTTTCTGGTCGTTTCACAGGAATCTCTGGTAATTGTATATCACTCATTGTAGTTATAGAATGAATATTTTCTTCCATCGACTTCTTTCGAAGTCTTCGGGAAATCGAAGTGGAGGTACATATGCTTTAACTTTTATAGGAGCTTTGGGCGGATCGTTTTCCATTACTCTTATTGTCATCACTTACTTTTTAGGATTTATCATTGTATTGCTTGGCAATGATTCCTGTGGACGTTCTGTAAGTTGTTGAGCTATTTGACCAATCTGTGTCTCCAACTTCTTGATAGATGTTTGCTGATTTTGAAAATTAGTATCAATCTGTTGGAATACTATGTCCATTTTTTCACATATTAATGAAACATCTCTCCTAAACTTGGTTTGTTCTGCTGCCAGGCATTATTTGAACTATTCCATTGTTGATTATCTAACCATCTGAAGTTCGAATGCTGTTTCCATCCTAGGTTATATGTTTGTGAATATGGGTTAAAATTGTGGGAGCCATTCTGAATGAAGTTGACTTGTTCCTCGAAAAATCCCATAGACACAAATTTCTGTCAAATGGTTACCTCCATAGTTTTCACATGATGGACATCCCATCACTGCATGTACTCCTCTCATTTGTGATTTCACCAATAACTCCACCTGCTTTGTCAAAGCTGCTATCTGCGCGTTCGTAGATGATGCGCTATTTAATTCATACATCCTAGATGCTCTCGGTAGTACCATCATTTCTGATGAAAACATTGAACATGTAGTAGCAATTAACTCAAATAAATCCATGGCTTGTTGCATTGATTTTCCTATGTTCGATCCACTAGCAGAGGAATCCACTTGAGATTTTGATAGCAGTGAGAGTCCGGTGTAGAAGTACTGCACTTGATTACCTATTGTGATTCCATGACTTGGACACTTTCACATCAGTTTTTTGAATCTATTCCATACCTAGTGATAGCTCTCTCCATCTTTCTGTTGGAAAGTTTGAATTTTTAATTTGATTTTAGCTACTTTCGCTGGTGGGAAGAATTTGTTGCATAATTTTCTGATCGGTTCTTTCCATGTAGTAATGCTTCCATGAGGTTCGACGTCTAACCACTCCAATGCGACATCTCTTAGTGTACATGGAAATAATCACAACTTAATAGCATCTTCATTAACCTCCAGAGTATGGAAGTTCTGAAAATTTCTGAGAAATCTGGATATATGTGTGTTCGGATTTTCTTGAGGTAGCCCGTAAAATTGGAAAATGTTGCTCATCAAATTGATAATCTCTGATCTTCTCTGAAAATTATTTATCCTGAAATCTGGATACACAATACTGAAACGCGCAGGCACGGCTATGGGCATCAAGAATATTGAAACTGGCAAGTCTCCTTCGTTTATTTTCCCTCGCTCCTGCTGCTGATCCAGTAACACCTCTACTATTGCAGCCACATGTCCAATTGAATGAATATGAATAGGAATATTTGACCGTCAGCCATTTGATATTGTTGTTTTTATTTGTGTTCTTTGCTTCTTCGTCTGAAAGTACGTTTTATTTCCGAATCAAATGGTTCAAGATCGTCGCCTTGCGTACGGAGCACACAACAAACACTCTTTTTTCGTTTTTAAATAAAAGAAAGTGAAATCAAATCAAATCAAATAACAGTTAAAAATTAAATAAACTAAGACTAAAAGTAAATAGTCTCCGGCAACGGCACCAAAAACTTGTTGCCTTTTATTGATATCGTAACAAGTAATATAGTGGACATTTGAGTCCGGATTATCATTCCCACGAGAACTATACTTTAGGATTTAATCTAATTTTTCTTACTCCTATTTGACAAAAGCAAATAAATAATTATGATGATTGTAATTATTTTTCCTAACTACTTTTAACTAATGAAAAATATAAAATGATTGCAAACAACGAACAATTAAAAATTCAAATATGTGATGAATATTAGGGCATAACAATTTCATCTATTGATCACATTTATTCTTAATTCAAGATTCATAACTTAATGTAGTGTTCAATCGAATTCTTCTATTGTATTCAATTTACCCCTATCGAGTTCTCATTGAGCCTATTTAACTAATTCAATTCCATATTTTTATGTCAATCAACTTTAGTTAAACGAAACAATAGTTATAAGAATTCATATTATACCGCAATAATTAGTATATGTATCTCTACATGTTATACTAATTTATCGAATTTTATTATATAGTCTAAATCTAAAACTTACCTCTCGATTCGTAAGAGACTCACATAATCATCAAATTATTGACCAGGTAATTTAATCCATTAAACTCATGATAAAACTAACACATAAACAAATAAATTACAGAATTCTTGAATAGAAAAATAAAGGATCACAAGTCGACTACATTGTTTTTCTTAATATAAAAATTAGTTATTCATATTGTGAAAATAAAAACGCGCAAAAGTGGAAAGAAATCACCAAAAAGTGACCAAACGTGAAAATTTCTGGTATTTGCAGTTTCCTTTTCTTTTTCCTTTTCTCTTTCTCCTCTCTGCGCCGTTTTCCTTCTTTTTTCCTTTGACTTTTTTCTTTTCTTCTTCTTTTCTCTTTTTCCTTGTCTCTCCTCTCTTTCTTTTTCTTTTCTTTTTTCTTCTTTTCCTGGATTTTCTTTCTCTGCATCTGCTGCTTGCCCTGTGCCTCAATTCTACGTGTTTCTCTTTTGTCTATCTCTCCCTCTCTCTCTCTCTCTCTCTCTCTCTCTCTATATATATATATATATATATATATATATATAATTTGGACTTCCAATTAAAATTTCAATCCAAGTCTATTGAAACCCATTTAACTCGAACTCATTTAATGTAATATTTCTCTCCAAGGTTTCATTTTTGAATTTTGCCATTTTTCGCCATTTTTGCATCTTTTCTCCAATTATTCATTAAACATAAAGTTTTACCTACAAAACACAATATAACATAAATTAGGTAGAATTTAATCAAAAAAATAAATTATCATAATTTAGGATCACGAATTAGTGTATAAACTACGCTTATCAACAAACACCCACCAAGTTCAAGCAATGTTCAAACTTAGCAATAGGAAGTGGTTTTGTCATCATTTCAACATGATTATCCTTGGTATCAACCTTGCTCACTACAATATCACCACGAGCAATCACATCACGCACAAAATGATACTTCACATCAATGTACTTAGTCCTCTCATGAAACATCTGATCATTAGTCAAGAAAATTGCACTCTGACTATCATAGAATACTGTAATAAAGGATCATAAGTCTTCACTGATTTCACAAATCAATTCTCTCAGCCATATAGCCTCCTTACATGCCTCTGTAATGACCATATATTCCACTTCTGTTGTAGACAAAGCTACTATATTTTGCAAAGTAGTTTTTCAGCTAATAGCACAGCCTCCAAGGGTAAACACATACCCTGTAAGTAATCTCCTTTTATCAAGATCCTCTGCATAATCTAAATTCACATTCCTAATAACTCTACCTAAATTTCTACCAAAATGCAAACAAATATTAGAAGAGCCCCTCATGTATCTACTAACTGCACTAACTACATGTGCCAAATCAAGTCTTGTACAAATCATAGTATACATAAATGAACCAACTACACTGGAATAAAGAACCAAAGACATGTAATCAATATCTTCATCTGGCCGAGGACACAAGTTAGATGATAATTTAAAATGAACAGCCAAGGAAATACTGATAGCCTTTATATTCACCATATTGAATCTTTCAAGCACCTTCTCAATATACCATTTCTTACTCATTTACAATCTGCCAGCCTTTCTATCCATTAAAATTTCCATACCAAAAATCTTTTTTGTTGTACCCAAATCCTTCATATCAAACTCCTTACTGAATTGAAACTTCACTTTTCTGACATCTATTTTATATTTGACTGATGGGTGTATCATCAACATATAATAATAAATACGTAGTCGATCTAATATCTTCATTTCCGAAGTATTCACAACTATCATAATTACATCTAAAGAAACTATGAGTAGTCATAAATGAATCAAACATCTTATATCACTGCATTAGTGACTGCTTTAGTCCATACAAGGACTTCTTCAACAAGCACACACAGTCTTATTTCCCAGAGATTGTGAACCCCTCTGGTTGTTGCATGTAAATGCTCTCCCAAATCCCCTATGTAAGAATGCTATCTTGACATCCATCTGCTCAACCTCCAAGTCATTCTTAGCCACCACTCCAAGTAAAGTCCAGATAGAACTATGATTCACAATTGGTAAGAACACATCTGTAAAATCAACACCTGGAATCTGACTATAGCCATTTGCCACCAATCTAGCTTTGTATCAAGCATCTTTAATCCCTGATGTCTCTTCCTTTCTTTTGAACACCAATTCGCAGCGGACAACCTTTTTACCTCTAGGTAATTTCATCAAATCTCAAGTGCTATTTTTTTCTCAATGACTCCATCTCCTCTTGTATAGCAATCATCTATCTGCTAAAATCACTGCAACTGATTGCCTCTAAATATGTAGCGGCTTCTTAATGGAATCAATGTTTTCAGCTAATCAATGTTCTCAGCTACACTTAATGCATAAGCTAACAAATCTGGTTCCACATACTTCGGTGGAGGTCTAAATTGTCTGCGAGGTCTATCATTAGTCATTAAATACTGCAGTACTGTGGTGTAGGCAAAATACTACTATTTGTCAACCTCGAACTAGAATGATATGTACTAGACTGTTTTGTAACATCTGATTGTTCCTCTGAACCAATTTCCAACTCCACCTAAGTTGAATGATTATGCTCCTCAGTTTTATCAAAATCCCCAAGAGGTGAACGAAAAATCATAGCAAGTTCATCAAATACTACATCCCTACTAACAACCACATTTCTTATCTCATAACACCACAATTTATACCCCTTCACACCTAATTTATACCCAAGAAACATGTACTTTATAAATCTAGGCTCCAACTTTCCATTATCCACATGAGAATAAGCAGGATGCCCAAAAATATTCAAATCAAAATAACAATAAGGTTTACCAGAATATACCTCTTCTAGTGTCTTTTTATCATGAGCAATTAAGTGTGAGCAACTAATCAAAAAAACAAGCTGTAGTAGCAGTTTCAACTCAAAATGTCTTGGGCAACCCAGAATTAAAAAGCATACAACGAACATTTTTCATCAAAATTCTATTCATCTATTCTGTCACACTATTCTGTTGAGGAGTTCTAGGCACTGTCAAGTGTCTTAAGATGTCTTTAGCCCTGCAGAAGCTATTGAATTCATCTGAACAAAACTAACCTACTATTTGTGAGTAGACATTTTACCTGTTTTTCAATCTGCTTTTCTACCAATGTTTTCCATTCTTTGAAGGTCCCAAACACATCACTCTTCTACTTCAAGAAGAATACCCAAATTTTCCAGAGAAATCATCAATCACTGTCAACAAGTAATAATAGTCTCCTTTTGAAGGTACCTTGGCTGGTCCCCAAAGATCTAAATGGATATATTCAAGTGTTCCCTTCGTGTTATGCCTTCCTTTTGGTGAATCTGACTCTCTTCTGTTTCTCAAATACACAATGCTTACAAAAATTTATTTTGCTGGTCTTCTGCC
The DNA here is from genome assembly GCA_035079005.1 of Fraxinus americana. Classification (NCBI taxonomy): domain Eukaryota; kingdom Viridiplantae; phylum Streptophyta; class Magnoliopsida; order Lamiales; family Oleaceae; genus Fraxinus; species Fraxinus americana. The sequence continues at coordinate 19,184,594 of CM068714.1, forward strand.
CATCAAGAAGTCCCCTTCTATTCAAATCTGTCATGCCATTCTCTCTCATATGCCCAAGCCACATATGCCAAAGTTTTATAATTTCATCATCTGTCAAAGAAGAAGTAGAAACTGCTACATTCCCAATTACTGTGGAACCATGCAAAATGTACAACTGTGTAGAGCTTTTATGTCCCTTCATGACAACAAGAGTGCCATGGCTCACCTTCAAAACTCCACCATCAACAATGTATCTATAGCCCTTTGAGTCAAGTGCACTCAAAGATATGGGATTCCGTTTCAGATCTGGAACATGTCTTACATCTATATGTATTCAGATTGCCCCATCGAACATTCTGATTCTGACCGTACCAACTTCAACAATTGTACAAGGCATGTTGTTTCTCATAATAACTACACCTCTGGAAACTCTTTCATAAGTTGAAAATCAGTCCCAGTTGGGACACATATGAAAAGTGCAAGAAAAATTTAACTCCACTCACCTGATATTCGTGTAATTTGGATAAATGTAAATTTGATACATTTTATTCATAATTTAGATTTTAACCAAAAATAAATAAATGGAAAGAAAAATGCACTCATCGTATCATACCACCATCCTTTAATTGTTCCTTTGACCAATTTCATAATGCTCACGATAGCAATGATGTTGTCGATGGAGTTTACTTTGCCTTCTTGCATTGGTTATTTGTGATGTCTGCAATTCTAAGCATAATGGCTGGGTTTTACCACACACATAACAAGAACCTTGAATTTCTTCTTGTTTTTATTATCTTTGTTGGGGTTTGAGAATTTCATTTTCTTGGTATTCTTGTTGTATTTGTTTGGTTGATCTGCGTCATGGGCTTTGGAAGTGCCCTCATGAGAATGGTCATTTCCATCTCGTGCTCTTGACTCTTCCTCAATGCGAAAATACTTTTGAATCTCTTCCAAAGAATAATCTTTAAAACCGTGAAGAATTTTCTTCCTATATTCCTTTCACGATTATGGTAATTTTGCAATGATTGCACTAACTTGGAAAGTTTCGGGAAGATCAATCTTCACAATCTTCATTTTATTGACAATAACTTTCAATTCATGGACTTATCCTAACAAAGGCAAGTTATCCAAAAATTTGAAATCGAAATACTTAGAAATCAAAAACTTGTTGGTCCTCAGCCTTGTACTTTTTTTTCAACGATTCCCCGACATCATTATCAAGGTGTTGTTTGTATAAATACCATAGAGATGATTGAAAAGAGTGTTCAGAATATCACTTTTTCTTTTGTCCTTATTGCATATGTGTCATTTGTGGTTGATTCCGGTAATGGTGCCAAGTCTGGATTCAAGATATAGAAATTTTTAATGTTGTAAGAAGAAACTTCAACTTGTCTTCCATCTGGTAAAGTTCGATCAGTCAAATCTATCGAGCTTCGCAAGTTTGTAGCCATGGTTGTCTCATTCTCCATGTTAAGAATATTGTTTGATATTGTTGTGAAAAGTTGATGAAGAACAATGATGATCATCAACAAGAAATTGTCAAAATGGAAAGTTTGAACACAATTATGAATTGCTGTCCTCAAACAATATTTGCCGTCACTGGGACAAATGTTTGAAGGCTTTAAAAGGTAAATATTTTCCAGGAGTAATCAAAATTTTAATCCAAGTTTGAATCAAATAAAAACAAAACTTGTAAACGAACTTTTAGAACAAATATTGGAACTTTGTTTGATCTTTGATTTCATGTTAATGGTATAGAATTGATGTTAACAATGTGTTTCCCAACATGAAAACCATTTCTATATATAGTACTACAACCACCATGTACGAAAAAATTTCAAAAATGAAGCTGAAAAGGTATAAAGCTCTTCAAAATGACACCATAATTTCAAAATCCAATCGGAAAAAATTGTACTGGACGATCAATCATTACAAAACCGGGCGATCACCCAATTCATATCAATTTCTTCTGCAATTGATGTTTGAAGCCGGGGGATTACCCAATTTCGTCTAACTTTTTTTTCTTTGGTTTTGATTTTTTTGCTTTCATTTTGGTTTTCACATGGTTAATTTAAATGAACATATGAATGTTTTGTTAGAAGAACAAAAATTTGGAGACCTGCTGGAGAGATTTCACATGGATAATTATCTAAGTGTCATGGTTAATCTCTAACATTTGGTTATAGAATTGGTTATTTAACTTGAGGTTATCATAGTACCTTATATAGGATAGTTGTACTTTAGTGATGTTGGATGTTGCTATGCTAGAGTCGCTAATACAGCATTATTTGGTCACGTCAAGAACAGTATAAAGGTTGTAAATGATCATAGACGATTTGTCACTCTGAGATAGTAAGTAATTATGGTCTACATTTCGTTAAGTTAAGTTGATAACAAAATCATTTGCCAAAGTATACTCATAAGTTGAAAAAATTTTCGACTTACATTGACTTAATAGTGGAAAGAAATATATGATTTATAATCAAGATTAGCACACTTCATATTTCGTAAATGATAGAAACATATTGATGAAATGATTAAAGTTTCACGGTAAACGAATAAGTTTGGTTTGTCATACCATTTGACATTTTTCGTCATATGTATTGCCATGACATATTACTAGATGTCAATTTGGGACGACAAGTGTGAATTAATAATAAATTAAAAGAAAATTTAATTTATTGATTCTGATTGGATCAAAAAAATAACTCATGTCATTAAAAATAATGATCGAGAACCTAATGGGTCACACACAAAAGGAGAATTAGAAGAATTAAATATACTAATCAATTAATTGACAATGGACAATTAATTAATTTATGAACCAAGCTTAAGTAATTAGATTAATTAAATACTGGACCAGGTTAAGTGTAAGTGACGGGCCAAGTCCACTTGAACTTCTATTAGTAAGTTGTTAGGATTAAAAAACAAATAACACAATTATTATCTTGTGTTGCTAGAATAAGAAAAGAGAAATCTTAATTCTCTCGTTCTTGTTGTCTTTTATTGGAGGCTGAATAATTGGACGGTCGTGAATTGCATATCGTGATTGTTCTTCGTAGAATTAATTAAAGGTATAATTCTTATCACGGTTTCTATTGAAATTGATTTAAATTTCGTTATGCATGATTAATTAAATTCCAACACAAATCAATGTGATGAATTCTGTATGTAGTGTATCTATATGAAACGAAACTATACCAAATGTGTTCTTGTTTTTGCCGTTCACAAAATTTCACCAGTCAAACAAGGTTTGCTTTATATGACATTTTTTTAACTTCCTGAATTTCCTGTCGTTTCACTTCCTGGCTTTTCCAATATATTCAACAACATCAGGACAGTCTCATGCTGACAGTTTTCTAAGAATATGGTAAAGGACAATATGCATTTCAAACACCGCAATGAATATGATGTGATAATAGCAGCATAAATTTGTTTTTTACTCTTCATTATCAAAACTAAGGAGTTTTTTCTAATTTGAGCTGTAAATTTGAATGAGAACATAAGGTGTTTGATTTTCTTTATTCATTTTTCAACTTTTAAACCACAAGACCCACTATCACAAATTATGATGTAGGCTCCACTTGGGCCGACCTTAGGTGGGTGTCCCTCCAAAGTACAATGGAGGTCCCCCAACCTAGGCCATGAGCCTTCTGTAAGTGTTATACCCTAAATCTAATAAATTTTGGATATAAACACTTTTAATATATATAATCGATGCATATTTATGGAAAGATATATTATTTAATTGAATTAATATTCAAATAAATTAAATAATAGAATCTGTATATTCAAGTCTTTGTGATTTGTTAATCACATGGAGTTGTGATTGTGAGATAAAAATTACATATAAGTGAATCTTAAATCGTCGTGGTCGTATGTAATAACAAGATACGGATATCATTATTACGGATAGATCATCACGTGTAGCATTTCTTACTTGTGGAGTAAGTAGCTGATCTCACAAACTAAAGTGTGGTGACACTTGAATAAACACGTGGATATTTTGTTATAGAATAAAATATTAGAGACCCACTGGGAGATTCCACATAGATAACTATATGAGTATCAGTAGTTAATCTATAACGTTTGGTAGTAGAATTAGTCATTTAACTTAAGGTCATGATAGTGCCTTATATGAGGATAGTCATATTTTAGTGATGTTGGATGTTGCTCTGCCAAGGATCGCCAATACGGCATTGTTCGAGTATGTCAAGAATCATATGAAAGTTGTGAATGATCAATAGATGATTAATCACTTTTAGATAGTAAGAGATTATGATCTACATTTCATTCAATTAAGTTGATAACGAAATCGTTGGCCAATGTGCACTCATAAGTTGAAAATGAGTTTTCGACTTACATTGACTTAATGGTGTGATGAAAGATATGATCGATAATTGTGATTGACACATATACATATCCCCTAATTGATCGACATATTGACGAATGGGTTATAGTTTCACGGTAAACACCAAATTTGGTTTTGTCATACCACTTGACATTTCCCGTCACATGTATTGCCGTAACACATTGCTAGATGTTAATTTGGGACGACGAATATGAATTGGTGATAAATTAAAGTGGGTATTTTAATTTATCGATTTTAATTAGATCAAAATAATAATTTACGTCGTTAGGCATCGTGATCGGGAACCTATTAGGTCCACACAAAAGGAGAACCAAAAAAATGAGAATCACCAATTAATTATTTAATTAACAAGTGTTGGACAATTAATTAATTGGGTTGCTTGTTAATACGCCTGAATTAATTAATTCGATTAATTCATGGAACAAATTTAATTAATTTGATTAATTAAATATTGGATCGGGTTGAATTGAAGAGACGAGTCAAACTCACTTGGACTTATATTAATAAGTTATGAGGGTTTCACAAAAAAGTGAACATGACGTAATTCATATTCTTGCTAACACAAGAAAAGAGAAACTCTAAGTCTCCCGTTCTTATTCCCTATGTGGATTTTCATTGGAGGCTGGACAATTGGACAGCTGTAGATTGCAAATCGTGATTATTCGTGTTCCAAGATCAGCAAAGGAGTTTGCAGAATTCATCAAGAGCCCGTTTGGTACACATTAAAATGAGAGAATGCATTTTTTTAAAGTGATGTGATGGAGAATGTGTGGTTGAAAAAGAAGGAAAAATTATTGATGTGATGGAAAATATTATTTTATTGAAGAATGTGTGGTTGAAAATGAGTAGAAGAATGGGAATGAAAAAAATAATGTGGCCCAAATAGGGGCCAAAGGTATTATTCTAAACACAGTTTCTATCTAACACAAAACAGATCCGGGGTGGGAATTGAAAAAATATTTTCATTATGCATGTTAAGTAAATTCCCAACACCTTCTTCATCTCTTATTGACCCAGTCATTCAGGAGTTCGATTTATGAGCTTGGGAATTTAGGCCAATCTGAAGATAGTGTCAATCTATGCCCCTGTTTGAAACCCATTTTGGGAGAAATAGAAATTTTAGAATAGTGATTGATGTGAGAATGTGTGGTGAAAAAGTGATGAAAAGTTTTTGATTTGTGTGTAATATTATTTTATTAGGAGAATGTGTGGTTGAAATGAAGAATGAGAATGAAAATGAGAAATAGAAAGAGAAATTAATGGGTGTCAAACGGGGGCTATAATTTTATCTGTCGATCATGTTTACGCGTTAACCAATATATTTTATTAGTTTGTATAAGAAGTTTCTTTTCCTTTATGTTTACTCCTTTTTTGTACTTTACTGATATTTGATAGCTTTGACAATCTAACAACAAATGAAGCCAAATATGGCCTGCATAATAGATTACTCCTAATCCAAGAGAGGAGCTCTTTTTAAATACGGAGATTATAACAATGTTACATTTTGTTTCTTTGGCCAATGAGGTTGTAATAATAGGACAATTTGGAGAACTATCCCCATTCTATTGAGCCTGAACTATGCCTTACCCATATTTTTAGGGAAAGGTCCTCCAAACGTTTGTGAGCTCTATAGCAACATGTTTTTAGCCTCTGTTTGGATTTGATTATTATTAACTTTTTAGGAGGAATAGTAGTGAGGATCACAAACTGTACGGAAACTAATGAGTATTATTTTTGAACTTATGGTTGAGATTAAAGTTCGACTTTGATTGGATAGAAAAAGTAGAATATAAGTAAAATGGAATGAAAGACAAACCTAGGCTTAATCTTCAGGAACTAATACGATGTGTTGACTAGTTCCAGTTCATTTCTTACAATGACTAAGTTCTAACAGATTATTTATGAATAAGTTGCTAGAATCAGTTGCTATTAAAGAGAAGGGGTTGCAATTATCCCACAAAAAACTGAATGCCAAGCGGCAAGATGGTAGCTGGATCAGAGCGGGAGTTTTATCATCATATATACAAGTTCTCTGGAGGAATGAACTTCTTGTTACTTCAGCTGTCAATTGCCCTTCTTCTGATTCCCTCTTTAAGTACCGAACAAAATTCGACTGATGGCATAATGAATTTTCAAGTTGGTGTAGTTCTTGATTTAAAGTCACCAGTAGGGCGTATAGGCCAGAGCTGCTTGTCCATGGCTCTTTCTGATTTTTATTCAGTACACACCAACTATACAACTAAGCTGGTTCTCCATCTGAGGGACTCGAATGACAGCGTTATTGATGCTGCTGCTGGTGGTATGTTTTTTACCGGTCCTTCATATCAGAGTCTGGTTTAATTTATTCATGTTGTTAATGTCTCTAAAATTCAAAACATTGAATCCTGAAGAAAATAACTGAGAAAACAGATTCTCACTATACGATAAACGAATAAATTATTTCTCTTTCAAGCATGCCAAATCTATATTTGACAAGGAAAATAGTAATATAAACGGGCACAAAGAAATTATTGGTATTACCAATATCAGCATGACCCTATAAATAATTAAGATGTTTTGATGGTTGTGATTGGCTCGTTCATACTTTATGCGATCGATGCAGCTCTTGATTTGCTGAGAGATGTTGAGGTGGATGCTATTATTGGACCTCAAAAAGCTACACAGGTCAACTTTGTGATGGATATCGGAGATATAGCTCATGTACCAATTATTTCGTTCTCTGCAACAAGCCCTTTTCTCATCCCACGAACTCCTTATTTTGTTCAGACAGCGCAAAGTGACGCTGATCAGGTTGAGGCCATTGCTTCCATTGTTAAAGCTTTCCAGTGGAGCCAGGTTGCCATTATTTATGAAGATACAGAATATGGTACTGGCATTATCCCCTATCTGTCCAACTCGTTACAAGATGTCAGTGCTCGAGTTTTGTATAGAAGTGCTTTGCCAAAATCAGCCAGTAGTGATCTTTTAAGCAAAGAACTATATAAAATGATGACCATGCAGACAAGAGTCTTTGTGGTGCACATGCCACTGCTTCTTGGTTCTAGGCTCTTTCTAAAATCAAAGGAGCTAGGAATGATGAATCATGGCTATGCCTGGATTGTTACCAGTGGCTTGACAGATCTATTCAGTTTGATGGATTTAGACGTTGTCGAAGCTATGCAAGGTGTTTTGGGTGTAAAACATCAAATCCCAAAATCTAAAGAGCTCGACTCTTTCACTAATAGATGGAAAAGGATGTTTAATCAGCTTTATGAAGACATCAAACCGACAGAAGTAAGTATTTATGGCCTTTGGGCATACGATACCCTATGGGCCCTTGCTATGGCAGCAGAAAGAGTTGGATATAAGCAGCTGAATGGAATAAAGAATGCTTCTGGTTTCAATTCAGCAGTCTCATTTCCTCTAGGGATTTCTGAAAGCGGTCCTGAACTTCTCAAAGAAATTTTAGAAACAAGGTTTCGAGGGCTCGCTGGAGACTTTTATCTTCGTAATGGACATCTGGAGCGAAAATCGTATCAAATAGTTAATATTGTTGGGAAAGCTGAAAGAGTGGTAGGAATTTGGACACCGTCCCACGGAATTTCCAAGGAATTCAATCTGAATGTGAACAATTCTTACTCAACCTCAAAGGAAAATTTCAAGAGTATCATTTGGCCAGGGGACTCAGTAACAGCACCAAAGGATGGGAATCTCCAGTTAGTGGTAAAAAGCTAAGAGTTGGAGTGCCAGAAAAATCTGGTTTTAATGAATTCCTGAAAGTGGAAAAGGATCCTCAAACTAATGCTACAAAAGTTAGTGGATACTTTAAAGAGGTGTTCGATTCTGTCATGGCAGCGTTACCATATGCTGTGCCATATGAATACGTTCTTTATCCCTTTGAAAACTCTGACGGTTCAAGTGTTGGAAGTTACAATGATCTCATATATGAAGTTTCTCTGCAGGTTAATCATACATTTATTTATTTTTCTTATGATTACGTAGTTCTCTTCTACTCTGCAAAATTTTTATTTCTTTTACGTGGTATTCATTGGTTTTTGTTCCATTTTTCTTTGCCGAGAACAGGAGAAATATGATGCTGCTCTGGGAGATATAACAATTACTGCTAACCGATCAATTTATGTGGACTTTACTTTGCCATATGCAGAAGGAGGAATTACTAGTATTGTGCCAATTACATATGAGGATGCAAATGATAAGTGGACGTTTTTAGAGCCTCTGAATAAAGAGCTGTGGCTAATATCAGCTATGTTTTATATCTTTACCGGTCTGGCACTGTGGATACTTGGAAAAAGGATTGACACCAGTTCCCGGGGTTCTGCCGGTCAACATGCTGGCATGATTTGTTATTTTCCCTTCTTTCCTGGTGATCTATCTCCTCTTCTTGACATTAGTGTTTACATAGTGAAAATTTACTATATCTTTTTACCATTATTTAAACAGATTATTCATTTTACCTTGTATCACTCTTGCGATAAATTTCTGACGGAACTTGTGTCAACATGTAGGTCAAGGAATTGAAGGCGCTTTAATATGTCTTATTTTAGTGGGATGGGCATTTGTTGCAAGTTTGCTAACCTCGACCTATACTGCTAGCTTATCATCGAGGTTAACTTTGCAAAGGCTTCAACCAGCTGTCACAGATATGAAGGAACTTATTAGGAGTGGAGATTATGTTGGGTGTCAACAAGGATCCTTTCTTGTTGATTTCTTGAATGGTTTAGGATTTGAAGAATCAAAAATCAGGACATATAAGTCTGCTCATGATTGCGACGAAGCTTTATCAATGGGAAGTAGTAATGGAGGTATATCAGCCTATTTTGATGTTATGCCTCACATCAGCGCTTTATTATTTGAATTCTGCAAGAAATACAAGATACTTGGCCCTACCTATCGTACAGATGGATTTTCTTTCGTAAGTATTTTTCCTTTCATGATACTATACTAGTTTCCATCAAGCCTTGGCCCAATCTATCTCCTGTACTACCCTGTTATGGAGTTTGGCATTCAGCACGGGTAGACGATGCTTTTAGTCGTCTACCACGTGTTGGTCCAACAGGGTCGAGTAAACTCCTCGATCTGGTCACTCATGTTACTGATCATCTCATATTCTTTTTAAATCAACAGGCTTTTCCTAAAAGCTCGCCCATAGTTGCTGATGTCTCCCGTGCCATAATTGAATTGACAGAAAATGGCAGAATATTCGAGATTTCTCAGCTGAAGTCTAGTAATCCAACATGCGTAGGACCAGATAATTCTATCACCCCAAGCAGTGTTACATTGCGAAGCTTTCAAGTTCTCTTTGCCATCACAGGGTGCGTTACAGTGTCATGCCTCCTTGTTTCCTTGCTTATGTACCTATATCAGAACCCCAGTTTTCTTCAAAGAATCTCGGATTTTAATGTGAAAATCTGGTCAAGAATTCACACATTATGCATATACTTCAAACGAATTGACCTCTCTTCTCATTCCAAGGCTGGAGATGCTGAAAAAAACATTCCTGTAAGTTCATGAAATTGTTTCTCCATAGATTCCAAATGCCCTTCATGTCTGAGACAAAATCTCCGTGAGCTTAATTGACCCCGTTTTGTCAGAAGAAAAGATTGATGCCTCCTTGGCCATTGCTCTGAACTCTAGATTTCAAACATCTGCTGACAGACTTGACTTGTAAGTTAGACGATAATGGTATACGGTATTTTATAATTGTCATATAACTCAAAACAGATAGGATTTTGCATAGAAATTGTTTTAACTTTTGAAAACAGATAGGATTTTGCATAGAAATTGTTTTAACTTTTGTTCAGAACTGTGTGTATGATTTACCATAACTCAAAAGTCCCATATGTTAGTGGGTTGTGATTAATTGCTACAACCAATGGACCCCTATTTGTGTAGTTATTACAATCTAGATATTATGAAAATCTTACTGCAAGTTCTAGGTGGAAGTTAAATTTGAGGGGTTGCTCAATTGGTGAGACCTTGGGTTTACTCTCCAATGGTCACCAGTTCGAATCTCCTCAGGGCCACTAAGGTGAGTACCCAGCCGTAAACTTTAGGGCCCCGTGGGATTAGTCGAAGTGTGCGTAAGCTGGCCCGGACATCCACGATTATAAAAAAAAAAAAGTTCTAGGTGGAAGCTGACTTGACTTCATACGGAAGTAACGTACTATTAAGAGATAAATCGTACTTCATAGGATTGTGATTTGGAGTTCTGTATTTTATGATATACGACCAAAGGACCACATGTATATATATGTACGTGACTCCAACATGTAGCACAGTGCCACTCAGAGTGGTTTTGATCTTGCGGGGTTCAAAAATGATGCAGTGATGTGAACAATTAGTCAAAGGAACATAGCTTAGAGCTGATACTTTGTATCAGATTAGTAAAGCACACTCAGTAAAATGTGTAATTTTCGTAGGAAAATCAGCTTAAGCCATTAGGTGTAGGCGCTTTCCAGAGGTGGAATCTTCTAGTTCTTCCTATTTGACCCGAAACCGATCGATCTAGCCATGAGCAGGTTGAAGAGAGCTCTAACAGGCATTGGATGACCGAAAGCACTAATGTTGCAAGAAATTTTTCTTATATTCTGTTTTGGTCTTTAGTACACACACTGTCACCTTCATATGAATCGTATCTGCTGCAAATTTCTTAATAGAACAGTGAAATTTGTGACTTCTGCTGCACTTCTGATCTTTGGTGCCTTTCATCCTACTGTATGGGCAGTGGTGCTGCCGGTGCTCTTCTTGGTCGTCTCTGCAGCATTCAATAGTAATAACATAGCTGGAGGTGGGTGAGTTTAGCTATTACCAGCAAAACCCAAAGGTTCCTGTAAGAACAAGTGAACCCATTGTAGCGTAATAAGCAAGACGAGAAGTAAGACATGAACTCGTATCAGTGGAAGTAGTTCGAGTGCTTTGCTAAGGAAAAGAAGATTTTATTTTACTTGTAATGAAACTTTAGGTAGGAGATACAATAGAAGCAATTCGACTAGTCGCTACAGAGATTTTTTTTTTTTTTTTAATTTTATTCCTAATACTAATTAATGCATTAATTTGTATGAATATAAAAGTATGTACTTCATTGTACAACAAGATCAATGCTTTCCTGCTACTTGCTAAAGAGGCTTTTCAATTTCCCTCTTTCCAGACGCTCGATGAGTTTCTCGGCTCCTGGAATCTCCATCTCGTTAAGCTTCTTGAGATAACCAATAGCCCCATACGAAATCATCAGCTTCTTGCATTTCTTGCTCGAGGAGAGCAATGAAAGGCAGGAAACAGCATATTTTTTGGCCGTGTTTTGGGGGCTCGGATCAAGCAATGCGACGAGATTTGGCACGCTCTTATCGTCTCGTTTTACTTCTCTCCTATTACATGAATAGGTCATCAAGCTAGAAATTGCTTGTGCAGCAACCTCCCTTGCATCATTAGCTTTAGCCTCCAGCATTCTTACAAGAAGAGGAATGCATCCCGTTTCTCCTACTAGTTTTTTCATTTCAGTCAAGCTGCAGATTCGACAAATCGCTGAAGCTGCTGCTTGCTGCGAGATAAGAGACCCCGATTTAAGTACTTGCACCAACCTCTGGACAATGCCTAACGAAATGAAAACTTCGTTTGAGATAAAACCGACCAAATTTCTCAACGTCCCGACCGCAGATTCTTGAGGCAGTGGACCGTCTAAATAAGCTAACAGGCTTCTTATCCCACCTTCTTCGATTACAGACCTTCGGAGGTTGTCATTGGTGGATGTGAGATTTTGCAAGCATTCTGCTGCATACTCTTTAGATCCCAATAGAATTCCACAATCAAGAAGATTGATCATCACCTTAATAATCCCTTCTTCAGCTAGTGTTTGTCGAACCTCTGGCACGGAAGAAATATTTTTTAAGGTACAAGCTGCGGCTGCTTGTGAAACAGAATCACCAGTTCGACAGATCTCAACCAGAGGCCCAACCCCACCATGCCCGACTATCAAATGAGCTGTTTCTGATGAAATGGACAACCTCTGGAGAGAAATTGTAGCCTTCTCTTTACTTACAGCACTACCAAATTCAACTAGCCGTATAAGGGGAGGAAGAACGCCTTCAGAAACAAGCCAATTCTCGTAATTTCCAGATTCTACGAGAGAACAAATGACAGTCACGGTTTTTTCTCTGATTCGAGGAGAAGTAGCTGTAAGCAATTGAACTAATGCTGCAATATTGGTTCGTCCCAGAACGGCCAGCAAGCTCTTCTCGTCCTCTTTCATGACTTTAACAAGGTTGTCAAGAGATCTATGTTTAGCCTCCAAGTGACCAATCTGAAGTCTCGCAAGCAATTCTCGTACATTGCCAAGACTTGCAGCTTCCGGTTCGGTCGAAGTGCTTCCTGCGGTCAATGGCAAAGTAACCTCACCGAGCACTTTGGTTTTGATCAAGAGCCCACAATCTCGTAAATTCAAATCCAGATTCCCCAATAGTGCATCGAGATCACTTTGCATTTGAAGTTTCCCTTCGTACTTCAGTTTCATGCACAAATCCGCAAGCTCAATTGCTTTATTCAATGTCTTCAAAACACCTAGCAATTGCTCTATACAAAGCGCATTTTTCGAAAAGCAAGGATGGCAAGAAAAGTCCGATAATCGTGAGGGAATCTGATCCAGTTTTTCGATTATCATCTTCCACCTACCCGGGAAACCTTTAACCTCCCGTGCCTTCTCTATTGCCACCGGAACAAGTCCCTGTGCACGAGATAGCCATTCTTCAGCCGACAGGTTATCTACTACAACTTCTTGTACACCATCATCGACCATGATGGAGAAAGGTACAGATCAAACTTTTACCAGAGCTAAAACAACAGAAATGCACAAAAATCAAACCTATATAACAATAATGCAAAAGAGATACATATTTTCAAAAATCAGATTCTTTACCTTACTAACAACTCGAAAACTACGAGAAATCAAAGATTTTCACATCAAAATCATCCACAAGGGAGAAAACGACTTCAGACGAACAACAACCTTTCCACTTGCGCCTGAAATGAGCAAAATGTTGGCAAAAATCACTTTTTTTCATAGAAAATCTAAAGACATGGAGCAGTTGCAATCATCAAAGATAAATTATATAATAAGCATTAAAAAACTGCATTAAATTAATAAAAGAGGGGTTAGGAATTGAGCCTTCAAGAATCTTGCATGATCATTAACCCATAAAAAATGCAAATGGCCTTTAAAAATTAATACCAAATTAATCACTTATAAATAAGCTAATTTTTATATGCAAATGACAGCTGATCAAAGCAAAGGAAGGAACTTTCCAACCTCCATCACTACTGTCCAATCAAAAATGGTGCGAGATATAAGTGAAATGTCCATAATGCCCTTGGAAAATGAAGTAGAAAAAAGGAATCACGAGACAATCTTAAAGGTCAATTCTAGTAAAGAAAGATAAAAGCAGGTAGGTATACTTTTCAATCTGGAAATTACTGCATTTTTCTACAAGATTTGGAGAATTTGGATTTAATCTAATCCAATGGCTGAAAATTTTTTAATGTTATCTTGACATGTATGGAAGTGGAAAGAGACTTTGCTTTGAAGAGAAGATAGGAGTCTCCATCTCCAGTTGTACGTATACATATGTACATGGTGGAAAGTATATTTCAGAAATGGGACCAACCACTCCACCCCACTAAGAAATACTTACACGAATGGTCATGTACAATCGTGCTATACAAATAAGTTCAGTGACAGGAATTAAAAACAGGGGGAAGTGTGGTGTAACATCACTGGACTGGTCGAAAAAAAAATAGCCACAAAGCACCTATCCAAAACCCTATTTTTAATCCATGTTTGAGTAGCATTATTCTAGTCATATATGTACACATGACAGAGTACAGAATTGTCTACTCGAATAATGATACATTGAATTCTTAACCCCCAAGTCACATATTTCGAAATCGAAGTGGGTTTGTCAACCGAGTTAACATCCACAGTGTCGTAACTTAAGTGACAATCCTACCACGTATGTATGCATATAAGATCCTTACTTAAGTTTTTTCTTATTTCAAGAAAAATAGATGCAATGAATGTATATAAAAAGTTGAATAGTACCTCAAACTGATTTGTGTTTTGCCTACCATTCAAGGCACTCAAAATCTTTATCAGCCACCAAACACCATTCCACTAATGTTTTTGCAAGCAAAAATCAAAGGTTAGAAGAGTCAATCCAATCAATGATAGAGCAATAATTATTAATCTAGATTTCAAATGAAAATCCCAGTAGCAATTTTTTTGGAATCAGTACAAGTACAAAAAATTTGTGCAGAATTAGTACAAAAATTTGAAATTGACAACACAGATTTCCTGCGCCACAACAGCATCTTGTACAAATTCTGTGAGTTATTCCTTGTGCTTGGGGAATAGAATAATGCTAAGAGTACATCACCCATTACATAAGGGGTGACATAACAGCCAAGTGGCTCCTCCTCATTGGAGGAGTGCCGAGGCCCCACATGTGGGCCGATGCGCCCCTCCAATGAGGAGGCGTCACTTGACTATTATGTCACCCTTTATGTAAGAGGTGATGTACTTGTAGTAAGACCGTAGGGAATAACTCATTTTTTTGTGGGTATGGGGGGAAAATAAATAAATAAAATTTCTTATCACCATCTTGAAATAAGTATTGGAGAATTGGAGAGACAGAAAAGACAAGATAAGCAACATTTTATACTTACAAGAATTCAAACCTTTTCTCCTGAAAGTAAACACATCAATCTCTTTCTCTATCATAGAATTCTCTCTCTACACTCACATAGTTTTAACGTGTACGCATGAAAACTCTTATAAACGACAGCATGTTAGTAATCGACGTGTAGTGTGTCGTGTAAATATCGACACTTCTCGAAAATGTCATGTCACTCATGATGTTGGTTTCTATTATAAATATATTTAAATTCTCACCGATCAAGAGATATTTTATTTATATTCTTTCTTACAACTATTTTGCATGACATGTAGCATGTATTAGAAAGCAGAAAAATAAAAAATATAGTATATAAATTTAAATTCTAAAAACTTAAAATAACCTGTCTACGTGCTACTTTAAAAGAATAATGCTATGTGTACACAAACTTTCACACAATCTTTTACAATATAGTATATAAATTGAAATTCTAAAAACTTAAAATAACCTGTCTACGTGCTATTTTAAAAGAATAATGCTATGTGTACACAAACTTTCACACAATCTTTTACACCCTCCTCACATGGAGGGGGGTCCACACATAATAAAATAATCGTGGGCCCCCCTCCATGTGAGGGGGGTGTAAAAGATTGTGTGAAAATTTGTGGGTACATGTAGCATCACCCACTTTAAAAACACACATATCGATGTGTCCAACTATTGTCGTGTTTGTATCTTGTGTCCAATGTTTGAGCAACTTTAGGTTGACATTCAAAAATGAAGGGAATTCAAAATTCAAAATCATATCTCCATGTCAGAGTTGTCTCACTGTCAGTCATTGATTCTCTTCCTACATGTGTTTCATGTTTGGTTTACAATTATGTATGACAATTTTGTTGATAACATGTCAAGTAACAAACTGTCATTGGACAATTTGAAAAGTAACTTATTTTTGCAATCAACACTTTTTCGACAATTCATATATTATTAACGATATTGTCATTCATGATTGTACAAATAGATTAATCCGTATGAGTATATGTGAATTAAGTTAGTTGTACAATGAATTTGTACAATTAGTTTGACAATGTGTGAGTTAGTAGAGATCCTATCCATCTAAAATTCCTGTCAACTATCACATTGTCAAAAGAGTTGTACAAGTAGTATGATTGCATTTATAAGTAGTATCTTAACTATAATAGAGAACGTTTTTAAATTTAGAGAGTGAAATTTTTTATACACTTCAATAACACTCTCTAATTTATTTTTGCAAAAAATATTTATTGATTTTTCTTAATCTTTTATATATTTTTATATGTCAATGATCAATAATTCAATTATGATTTTGAAATTTTAAGAAATGGAGTAATGAATTCTATAGATTATTACATCCTATCATAATAAGAAAAAATAGAATGTGAGTTTGACTATTTTCGAGAGATAAATATACCCTCTATTTGTCAAAATAAAATAGAGAGATTTTGTTGTTTATTTTTAAACATTGGCTTTTTATAATTGTTGACACACAAAATATACAGTCCAATTCAAATGGCCCAAGAGAAGAAGTCCATTTAGAGAGATCAGAGTAAAAGCCCAACAAAAAATGTCATTAAATATGATGAAAGCCCAAAAATAAAGGTGCGTCGTCGCCCAAGCCTGCAGAACGCCCAGATGTTGAGCGAATGAAACATCCTATAATCACCCAAAGTAGAAGACCAATTGTCGCCCAAAATGCTAAGTTTCCCAGAATCTCAGCAATAATTAAAGCTTGTTGTTATCCAAAATCACGATCTAAGACGGTTTGAGCACATCACAATTACACCCCACGATTTGAGAAAGTTGGTGACAAGCAGTTATGAAGAAGACGTGGTGATAGGAGTTACACACGGTGATTATTGGCCTAGTTGACCATTATGAAAGAAGTTGGTAGTTACAAACAGTTTTTTAATAATAAGAAACTGCACAAGCCGTATAAAAGAAAGAAAAAGACAACGAAGACATCCGAACAAAATTCACTCTCAAACAGAAAATATGTAATTTACTTTCCTTAAATTAATTTTAATTACTTTAATTCCCTTGTACTTGTGTGCTTGCACCCCTTGGAGGTATCTTGTTCGTATCCAAACTGTAATCTTCATATTCAATAAACACCCCTTTTTGGGTCTTTGTTCCAAGAGGTTTGTCCCTTACACAATCGTCTGATCCCTTTTTAATTGTTAGCGAGTAAAACGCGCAAAATAATTTGGCACGCCCAGTAGGACAGTTGGTGTTTGAAGATGCAAAAGGAAAACATTATGCCTCATAAAAGTTCTGATAAAGCACCAGCAAGTCACGGAGTAGTCCAGTCTGTGATTGAGCGATACGAGGAGCAGCAACATTCTCCTCAGACGGAACGACAGACTCCAAGTAGTCGCAGTCATTATGAACCAATGACAGAGTTGAGTCCTCGAACCATACGTGCATTGCTTGGAGAACTCACACAAGATGTCGTCAAATAGGTAAATTTACGAAGCGTCCATAACATGGAAAAATTGACCCAGAATGGAAATGTTCACTATGATAACATAGCCAAACAATTAAGTGCTTTAAATGATCTTATGAGCAAATTAGTAGGCCAAATATGTCAACCAACCATACCCATAGGAAGTCATTTCCAAACCAGGACGATTGTGGGACATGCTTCACCACACAATTCCCCTGATTTGAACCCAGGTTCAGGTCTAGAAACACTTTTCGGTCCTTCCACCTCAAACCAGGGGGTTAATGGAGTGCCAAATTTGAATGGTGATAATGTGACTACCAACCTGGGGGTAATCTAAACATAAGGGATAATGTCCTGAATGGTGGACATAATTTACCTCGTGTTAATGAAGGAGTAAATACTCAATATAATGGGTATAATGGTCTGAACAATGGCACTTTCCCTGCCAATCAAGGACCAAACATCATGCCGCCTCAAGTAAACCAACAAGTGAACCAACCCATAGGAGTCCTATATGATCCAAATGTTTTGTTGAGGAATCAAATTGCAGAAATAGTACAAGATCAAATGGCTGTTGGGGTACGTCCTGTCATCAGGCCGACTTACACTAAACCATATCCTGATTGGGTGGATCAAGCATATCCATGGCCTAGAGGGTATAAAGTGCCCGAATTCTCGTTGTTCACTGGTTTAGGAGAAGTATCCACTCTGGAGCATGTAGGACGATTCACATTACAGAGTGGCGAGGTGACCGATTACCATAAAATGAGACTATTCCCTAGTTCATTAACAGGAGTAGCCTTTTCGTGGTTTATTAACTTGCCAACAAATTCCGTTCAGACATGGCAACAAATGGAACAGTTGTTCCATGCTCAGTTTTATAAAACAGAATCTGAGGTTACACTGGCCGATTTGGCGAATTTACGTCAAATGCCAAATGAATGGGCAGAAGGTTTCATTCAAAGGTTCAAAACAGCCAAGAGTAAATGCTTTGTACCTCTACCTGAAAAAGAATTTGTCAAAATCGCTCAAACATGTTTAAGTTTTGATTTAAAGAAAAAGTTCTAGGATAGGGAATTGTCTGACCTGTCCCAACTTAGTGCGAACGTGATTAGGTACGAACGTTTGATAAGAGAAGAAGAGCAAGTAAAAAATTCTAACAAAGTGACTTATTACAAAGACCCAAACTTTGGCTTTCATACTATAAGCGATGAATTTTATGATCAAACTGAAATATGTTTATTTGAACTAACCAAAGTGGATGCGTATATTTGTCCCATAATGGCTAAGCCTAAGGATTTAGCCAGAGATGAGCCTATGAAAGGAGAAAACAAAAAGAGCAGAACGTTCTCGTTCGACGTAACTAAAGCTGACCTTATATTTGATAAATTGTATAAGGTTAAGCAGATAAAGTTGAGCGATAAACATAAGTTGCCAAGCCCTGAGCAAATTAAGGGTAAAAAATATTGTAAATGGCATAATGCATGGTCACATATGACTAATTATTGCTTGGTTTTCCGTCATGTTTTACAGGACGCTATTGAGTCAGGACGAATCACGTTCGAAGACAAAAAGAAAATGGCAGTGGATGAAAATCCTTTCCTACAGCCACTTGAAGTGAATATGGTGACGACCAATCTCAAAAATAAGTTGCCAAGGTTCAAGTTAGTCATCGATGATGAGGAAGACCCTGAGAAACATGCCAGCATGTTCGAACGTATTAGGGGAAAAGAACCCATGAAGAACGAAGAAGTCTTGTGTGCAGATGTAAAGGAGAAATGAGAGCAAACACTGGGAAACCGGAAGTATGGCAGAATCACCATCCCCCTTAGTTTGTTCCAAACAGGAGGCAAGACACATCGTTCTATAAAGGACCGCCTTTGGAAAGGCAGTTCAGGCCAGTAAGGCATGAGAGATCGTTCAGACCACAGCCTTGCAAGCCTAATGTGTAGCACTCATATCAGTATAATGCAAAACGTGTTGTGCCTTTTAATGAAATGACCAGGACTCAGGAAAGACGATTTCAATGGAATTATGGACGAATGATGAGGCAGCAACAAGAAATGCCACGTCCTAAAGCACCAAGAGTACTGGAAATAGTTAATCAAAATGCTCTCGAACATAGTAAAGAGACTGGCACTGGGGAATCAATGAGAGAAATGCCAGAAAGTTCTTCTGGGAGGTCGAAGTTTGATCGAAGCAAAAGAGACGAAGAAGATACAGAACCACCCCTTACAATCCAGTTCGGCACCTTACTTCCCGTCATGGCTAATAATTATTTGTTGGCCAATGAATTCAAGAATAAGGAGGAAGAAGGAGAAAACGAGAAAGAAGCGTATGTGTTGGAATGTGGAGGTGGTCAGACGTCTCAAGAAATACAAGGTGAAGAGGATGATGGTATGACTGATATTGAGGAAAAAATCGATTTAGAAGAAGAAAGGAGAAAGAGAGGAGTGTCGCGTAACACTTTGCTGAAACAATTGCATCGGGAAGGGATCCGTGAAGTAGATTTGTTGGAAGAACCATCTGGGCGTTCTTTCAATTTCTACGTACTATATGGAACACCCAAGAAGTAGAAAAGGGTACCTCGTTCTGAGAAATACGGATCTCCTCCAAGGACACTGCCTCCCTCAACGGCTGGGTAGCTGCTGGAGAAATACTGAAGGATGAAGATGGTGCCCCACAGACAAATATTCAGCCCGAGGTATTGCAAGTTGAGTTATCACAAGGGGATAAGTCGACAGGGGATAAACATGAGGTAGAAATTGATGCAGCAGAAAAAGTCGTCTTCAAAAAACCCACTATGAAACTGACCAAGCATTTAAGGCCACTTTATGTGAAGGCCTTGGTCAATGGCATACCCGTGGTAAAGGTGCTTATTGATAATGGAGCGGCCATAAACACTATCCCATTAAGGATGATGAGGAAATTCGTGAAGATAGAGGATGACATGATCCCAACGGAAGTCATTCTCACAAACTTTAATGGGGG
This sequence comes from Fraxinus americana, assembly GCA_035079005.1. Taxonomy (NCBI): domain Eukaryota; kingdom Viridiplantae; phylum Streptophyta; class Magnoliopsida; order Lamiales; family Oleaceae; genus Fraxinus; species Fraxinus americana. The sequence goes on from CM068714.1 coordinate 19,205,076, forward strand.
AGCAACTTCGGCCAAGGGAGTAATGCCAGTAGATATAACAGTGGGAACAACTACGAGGACCACAATCTTTTTCATTATTGATGGTCCTACTAGTTACAACATACTATTAGGACGAGACTGGATCCATGGAAGTCGCTGTATACCATCATCGCTCCACCAGTGCTTAGTTTTCTGGAATGACCAAGGCAAAGTAGATGTGGTACAGGCAGATCATAGGCCTTTTGTTGCCGAAGCTAACTCGGTGGAAAGATTCATGTACGAAGGAAACTACAGACCTGTCTGGATAATCCAAGATGGAGAAGAAACTCAAGTCGTCGCACAGAGTGAAGAACCATTTTCGGTAGAAGCACTCGCTGAAATGTTCAGTCAAATGAGGCTAAACATAGTGGCCCTAGAAGAGCCAGTGATTGGCAAAAGGACAATCAAAAAATATTGATGAGTTGGCAACCAAAAGAGCATGTGGCCGAAATCCAGGCCTTTAAAGCTAGACTGGTGGCTTTTAATAAAGAATGTCAAGAGAAAATAAAAAAAGAAGTAGCATTGAAAACATTGGGAGACAAATTGGCAGTATTCAAATTGAAGCAAAGTGTTGACCAAGAAGTCAATAAGGTGGATTGCCTAGAAGAAGAAGTGCCTACAAAGGATATGGATGATGAAGTAATGAGGATCAACAAGCTTGGGAACTCTCAAGCACAAGACCCTTTGGTCAAAGTAAACATTGGCGACGTGGGAGAAGATCGCCCAACATTTATCAGCCAGATGCTTGGTCATCATTAACTGCTTTGTTAAAAGAATATAAAGACTGCTTTGCGTGGGAGTATGAACATATGCCTGGTTTAGATAAAAATTTAGTGGAACATAGACTGCCAACTAAATTAAATTTTAAGCCCCATAAACAGCCTCCTAGACGTTTTGCTCCTAACGTGTTACCTGAAATTAAGAAAGAGATTGAGCGATTATTAAGAGCAGGCTTCATCAGGACAGCTAGATATGTTGAATGGTTATCTAATATTGTGCCAGTGTTAAAAAAGAATGGTAAATTAAGGGTGTGCATAGACTTTAGAAATCTGAATTTAGCGACACCTAAGGATGAGTATCCAATGCCCACGGTAGACTCTTTAGTTGATTCCACTGCCGGACATGTCATGTGTTCCTTTATGGAAGGGTATTCAGGATATAACCAAATATATATAGTTGAAGAAGACATACACAAAATTGCCTTTAGGGTGTTACGAATGGGTAGTTATGCCTTTCGGCCTGAAAAATGCGGGGGTGACTTATCAAAGAGCAATGAATCTAATCTTTCATGATATGATAGGGAAGTTTGTTGAGGTGTATGTGGATGATATTGTAGTCAAATCTGTTAAAGAGGAAGATCACTTCGAACAACTGAAACGCTCATTTGAGTGAATGAGACAGTATAAGCTGAAATTGAATCCTTTGAAGTGTGCGTTTGGTGTCAATGCCTGTAATTTCCTTGGCTTTTTAGTACACCAAAGAGGAATCGAACTCGATAAGAATAAAGCAAAGGTCATTTTAGAGGCCAAACCGCCTAGCAACAAAAAATAATTGCAACGATTTCTAGGTCAAGTCAACTTCTTAAGGCGATTTATCTTTAATTGTGCAGGGCGAACAAAAACTTTTTCGCATATCCTAAAGTTGAAAAATCAGGACGAACTAGTCTGAAAAGAAGACCATCAAAAGGCCTTTGATAGCCTAAAGACGTATTTGTCAAATCCGCCAGTGTTGGTGTCACCTATCCAAGGACGGCCAATGAAGGTGTATATATCGGCCGAACAAGAATCGATAGCTGGAATGGTCGCGCAAGAAGACCAATTTGGTGAAGAAAGGGCAATATATTATTTAAGTAGACGTTTGACAAAATGCGAATGTAATTATTCTGCTATCGAGAAACTATGTCTCGCTTTATATTTCACATGTACTAAGTTAAGGGCTTATTTACGGCCTGTAACAGTTTATCTAATTTCTAAAGTAAATTTAGTGAAGTACATGTTTTCTCGCCTGGTTTTATACCAAAGGATAGACCTTTGGACTTTGGCATTATCCGAGTTTGAAATACAATATGTGCCACAGAAAGCGGTAAAAAATCAAGCATTGGCTAATTTCTTGGCCGATCACCCGTGCCTTGATATGCCTGAAGAAATTAAATTGGAAATAGACTCATTCGAGTTCAAACCATGGATCCTATATTTTGATGGATCAAAAACTTCCAAAGGTGCAGGGGTAGGAATAGCTTGATAAATCCTCTAGGAGTTTGTTATAAATACGCCTTCACATTGGACAGAATGTGCACCAATAACCAGGCTGAATATGAAGCATTGATTGTCGGCCTAGAGCTACTAATTGAAATGGAAGTAAAAAACGTAATTATTAGGGACGATTCCCAGTTGGTGATTTACCAACTCACTGGCGATTTTAAATGTTGAAGCGAATCAGTCATAAGCCAGTATGAAGTCGCCCAAGAATTGCTGGAAGAGTTCGACCAAGTAGAACTCCAATATGTCAATAGAATGTACAATGACATAGCAAACGAACTAGCCCAAACGGCCTCAGGTTACTTAAAAATCTTAGATATAGAACCCATTTGTGAATATGGAACAATTTTGCCCATTATACAAAGGAGGGCAAATAGGATTGGAATTCATTGCATACAAGGAGGGGACGCAATAGATTGGAGGGCAGAAATAAAAGAGTTCTTGAAAGAACCATGTAAAAAGAACGATAGAAACATAAGGCTACAATCGTTAAACTACACATTGATTGAAGGCGAATTACTTAAGAAACGCCCAGATGGGGTGTTGTTAAAGTGTGTAAGCTTACAAGAAGTTAAGGTGATTATGGCTGAAACACATGAAGGAATTTGTGGAGCCCACCAAGCTGACCAAAGGATGAGGTGGTTAATTATTAGGAATGAATATTTTTGGCCTAAGATGGGAGAAATGTGTGTCCAATATGCAAAAAGTTGTCGGCATGTTAAAAGCATGGGCCAATTCAGAGAGCGCCAGCTAGAGAAATGGTACCTATCATTAAGCCATGGCCGTTTAGAGGTTGGGCAATAGACTTAATAGGGAAGATTTATCCACCATCGTCCAAGCAACATACGTTCATTATAGTGGCAACAGATTTCTTCACCAAGTGGGTAGAGGCAATACCTCTAAAAGAGATATCTCAGAAAAGTGTTATAGAGTTCATTCGCGATCATATCATCTATAGGTTTGGAATCCCATAAACCCTGATGGTGGATCATGGGACTTCCTTGAATGGGGATCAAGTAAATGAATTTTTGAGCGAATTTGGGGTCAAATTGGTAAATTTCACGCCTTACTACGCTCAATCCAATGGTCAGGCTGAATCATCTAACAAGATTTTGAAGAATATCGTAAGAAAGATGATAAGTGAAAACACCAGGGATTGGCACGAGTGTTTGAATCAAGCTTTGTGGGCCTATAGAACGTCGCCACGCACAAGCACTAAAGTTACCCCTTTTCAGCTAACATATGGGCAAGACGCAGTGCTACCCGTGGAAATCAACGTGTAGTCAATAAGATAACCTGGGCGACAACGAACGCGCAGAGTTACTCGTCCAAAATTTGTTGGAATTGAACGAATTAAGGTTGGACGTCCTGGATAGATTGCAAGTCCAGAAACAAAAAATGGCTAAGTTTTACAACAAAAAGGTCATAGCCAAGTCCTTTAGTTTGGGCGACTTAGTTTGGAAAACGATACTCCCTTTGGATAGTAAAGACCCAAAGTACGGTAAATGGTCACCAAATTGGGAAGGACCATACAAGGTGAAAAGTATGTTGCCTAATGGAGCCTACCATTTAGAAAATTTAGATGGTACTAATCACGTGAGGTTCATCAATGGCAAATATTTGAAAAAATATGTTCCTTCCTTATGGGAAGACGAACAAATAAAAACTTAAGCATAAAAGTTCTACTGAACGATGATAGCCAAATAAAATAAAGGACAAAACTCGTCCAAATAAAACTTTTATTAAGTAAATATTGGTTACATCAACAGAATATGAAACGTGCAAAGCTTCCTATAAGCGAGAATATGAAATCTCCTACAAGTTACAACTGAGGATAAACAATTATGGTCCTTTTAGCAGCAACGGTGAAAATTGTGGATTGGGACCAGCCACATCCTTAAAAGCATTGCTGCAATGGCGAGCAAAAAGGCTGAGAAGCATTCTCAGCAAGCAAAGTGGCTCAGAAGCGTTCCTTCCCACCATTGGTAGATGGGAAGAATTTTGCTGCTGGCCAAGAAACATTTCCTATATCTCCCATACCAACAGACGTGTTAAATTGGATGATACACAGAATGGATCAACGGACCCATTTCTACGGAAAAATGAATTTGGAGAAAGTATCGAGATGCTGGACGATGGTAGCAAGATAATTCTTGGAGAAGAACTACGAATGGAGATGATAAGTGTTGAAGGCACAAACGTATTTATAAGGGAACGAATATGAAAAGTCAGAATATGAAAGGCCACGTACATTAAATGGCCCAAAATCTGAAGGGTGAGGAAATTGATATGCATGAACTTTAGCATAAAAATAATCAACTGCTTGAAGGGTTGATGATTTAAAAGAGGAACGTCAATTAATATTCGAGCATACAAAACAATTGTTCATTAAAGGCAGATACTGCTGTTACTGTTGAAAAGTGACTATGATGAATAGTTCATGAATTTACAAAGAAAAAGACATCAAAATGTCTCAATTACAGTTCACCCCAAACAGATCGCATATATTCCCTAAGCTTCGCCCAATCCTCATCCTGCCTTGAAGAAGCAGTGTCTATATCGGTCACAACGTCATCGTCAACCTTCAGCTGTTGGTAACACTCAAATGGTCCGCTCTACCTCTTGGGAAGCATGACGCTCTTTAGCAGCCATCCTGACCTTGCAATCGTCCATCCTTGCTTGAAGCTCCTTCATCTCTGCAGCCAAGGTCGTCATTAGGGGATCTTCAGCCTTAATTTCAGAAGAGATTTCATTCAATCCAGTCTTGGCTTTGTTGATCTCCTGAATCAAAGATTCTTTTTCAAAAGAGGCACGAAAATACTGAGTACTTTTGGCCTTCAACTCGGCACATCTAGCAAACAGAGAAACGACTTCAGAACGAATGGCCCTCAATGTTGCCTTGAATTTGGGAGAAACATTGAGCGACGGAAGTGTAAGTGCTTGTGCCAACTTCGTGCTCAAAAGGTCAAATTTATCCTTCTGTGTGGTAGCACTGGCCGTGCAAACATCCATATCCATGAAGGCAACATACTCAAGCCTTGATTGTCTAAGAATCTCCATGTTTGCCTCTGAGGAGTCAGAAGGATGGCCAGAAGAAGGGCAGGACGTTTCCATTTGTTCCCAAGAGGAAAACAAGTCTTGGATGGAGTGCACAACAGTATTAGTGCACTGAAAGAAAATGCCAATGTTAAAATGTGAATGCAACAAATCAAGCAAAGCAAAAGAGTGAAGGAGGAACATGAGCTACCTCATCAGAGACCTTCAAATGTTTGGGATCATCATCAATTGGCCCCACTATTCATGAAGACTTCCCTTTCTCTGAATAGGATGAACTTACTGCAACGGGCAGGTCTGTAGAAACACCTGATGTATACAGAAGAAAACAAGTCAAAGACTGCTAAATCAACAAGTGTAATGAAAGTGCCAAGAGACGTCCTACCTGCTGGTTCAGTAATTGGGAGATAGATATCTTGGGAAGTTTGCAACACCTCAGAGGGTTGCGATAAGTTTCTGACACCAAAGGTTGTTCTTTGGGTGGAATCCCTTCATCAGATGATCCTGTTGAGATGGTTATAACAGTAGGAATTGGAGCAGGAGAGGCTGTGACCAAGGCTTCTGAATGAGAAGGTGAGCCTTTTTTAAACCGTCAAATGGAACAGTTAAATGAAGTACCAGTTCATGAATATCAATAGGTCATGGTTAAATAAAGCCATTACCTTTCTTTTGTGGATGAGGGGAACATCAATGTCATCACCACCATCATCTTCAGCGTTGTCTTGCAAGACTGGAGAAGCTGTGGCTGGCCGTTTCCGGCTGGAAATGCCTTTGGCAGCAATGGCATGGGTAGTTGGGGAAGCAGATGGAAGACTTGAGCGTTTCTGGGAAGCTGATGGTGATTTGGAAGGGCCCTTAATGGACAGGGGAGTAGTAAGACTAGGGGAAGAAGAGAGAGTCTTTGAGCGATCCAACGAGTGAAATACACGATTAGCATTGACTGAAAAGAGCCTACGCTTCACAGACGGCCACAGTTGGTTGAAAAGAGGATGCGTAACAGCAATAGAATTGAAAGGAACAAAAGAAAAGCCGTCAGCCAAGTGTTTATTACAAGCATCAATGGCCCCAGCCTCAGCCTTACTAATAAGGTGAAAACACTCTGCGATATTCTTGGAATAACAAGGAGGAACAAGCCAAGTTTGGCCAAAACCAAGCTGACGGGCAAAGAAATGAGGAGCATATATCTCGACTCCAGCTTTAGCATTCGTTCCCGTCACGATATCATGAAACAATTCTCTCCCAATTAAAAATTCAACCCACATGGACAAAGATGTGTTCGCCTCATCCATGGTGGAAGGAAGACGAACAAAAATAGGAATCTGATGAGCAGGAAAAGGGAAGAATGAAGGGATTGAATTCAAATTATAAAAAAACGTAAAAACTTCTCTGGCAGACATATTTACAGGGTCCAATTGATGAATGAATAACCCATAGCAGGTAACCGACTTAGGAGGAGAAGGCACAGCACCAAGTTGTGGAAAATACGCCCTCAACCATAATTGGGCTAACTAAAGAGGCCCGCTGCCTGTACGGGAGGCACCATTCTTTAGTTGGAATTGGAGGGAGGCCATGCCTCTATAAAGAGCGGCCAAAAATAATGAACATAAATTCAGGGATCGGCCACGTGCTAGTTCATGTGATATGGGCAGATAGCTCGTAGAAGGCTTCAGACTAGGGACGCAGAGGACATATTTACATAGCCAAATGTGAAGGAAAGCTACACGCTCAACATGGTTAGGTTCAGAAATAGAAACAGTATAAAGGCTTCCAATGCTCGAATAAGACTCAGTAATTTTCTTATCAAACTTCGGAGCAGCGCTAGTAACCAAGATACCAGGAAATATGGTATCGCCCAGAGGTGGGAGGTTTACTAAAGCCCCTACGTCCCTCAGAGTAATAGACATCGGGCCAAGAGGAAAGACAAAAGTATTATACTCTGAAGACCAAAAACTTAGTGCGATTGGGAAAAGTACTGAATCGTAAATTGGGGGATGGATGGTAATCTCCAACAAGTTAGAAATCCGTGCACGATCAAAAAGTACTTTTGTGGGACCATGTTTCACCAAACGTGCATGCCAAAAACGAAAGGAAGAATCAGCCTTAGGCCAAGTATGAATACCTCGCTGCTGGATGGGCTTCAACGGTAGCGAGTTCAGAAAAGGGAGGTTCTCCGTGCAAGGGAACACTTGACCCGCCACTTTCTCTATAGATGCAGCATCATTGAACATTGGACCAAGATAAAACTCATTCCAGTTTGGATTAGCCGGTGCAAGATAAGAAGTGTTTACATACGGCCTGGTAAGGAGGTTTTGGAAATCTTCGAAACCAAAAGGGTATCCGAACGGGTTTGAGAGGTCGCCATTGAATGCAAAATACGAGTTTATCTGAGTTTGCTTGAGAAACGTAGAGGAGAAGCAAGACGATGAACAATAAAATAGTGGGGAGAAGACGCGAAGTATGAAGACGTGGTTTAGTGGTGCAACGAAGTAGCGCGATTTTTGGGCTTAGAAGGGTTGTAACGTCACACCGTTCCAGACAATTAGAAGAAAGTGGTGATTGAAAAACCTTGGGAATTTCAAACGTTGCTGGAAGACACAAAGATGAATATGGTGAAAATTAAAATTAATTCCGCCATATTGGGGGATAATTGTTGACACACAAAATATACAGCCCAATTCAAATAGCCCAAGAGAGGAAATGGCCCAAGAGAAGAAGCCCATTTAGAGAGATCGGGGTAAAAACCCAATCAGAAATGTCATTAAATATGATAAAAGCCCAAAAACAAAGGTACGTCGTTGCCCAAGTCTGCAGAACGCCTAGATGTTGAGCGAATGAAACATCCTATAATCGCCCAAAGCAAGAGCAAAAGACCAATTGTCGCCCAAAATGCTGAGTTGCCCAGAATCCCAACAATAACTAAAGCTTGTTGTTATCCAAAGTCACGATCTAAGACGGTTTGAGCACATCACAATTACACCCCACAATTTGAGAAAGTTGGTGACAAGCAGTTATGAAGAAGACGTGGTGATAGGAGTTACACACGGTGGTTATTGGTCAAGTCGGCCATTATGAAAGAAGTGGGTAGTTACAAATAGTTTTTAAACAATTATAAACTACCCAAACCGTATAAAAGAAAGAAGAAGACAACAAAGACACCCGGACAAAATTCACTCTCAAACAGAGAATATGTAATTTATTTTCCCTTAGATTAATTTTAATTACTTCAATTCCCTTGTACTTGTGTGCTTGCGCCCCTTGGAGGCATCTTGTTCGTATCCAAACTGTAATCTTCATATTCAATAAACACCCCTTTTTGGGACTTTGTTCCAAGAGGTTTGTCCCTTACACAATCGTTTGATCCATTTTTAATTGTTAGCGAGTAAAATGCGCGAAACAATAATAGAAAGTATCTTAAATTTAAAGAGTTACTTAAAAATGTTCTATTATGAAAATTTGACGGTTGGCAAGTAGTCATTGTAGTATTTCAAAAAGTTAGCCCCTGTTTGGTACACATTAAAATTCTCATTCTCATTATTCTACTCATTTTCAACCATACATTTTTCAATAAAATAATATTTTCCATCACATCAATAACTTTTCTTTCTTTTTCAACCACACATTCTCCATCAATCTACTATTTCAGAATACATTCTTCCAAAATAATGTGACGTAAACACTAACATTTTGTCCAAAATAGTCTAGATAGCAAAGTCATTTATTTTTTCCCTTTTTTTTTTCGATAAAGTTGTACATGAATTGTGACTTTTTAAGGAAAAAACTTTAACCCCAAACTTATTTTTCTGTCCAACAAAATCCGTATAAATCCACTTGAAGAAAATGTTGGTTGTGGATGAAATTGCGATTCAATGACTAAATCGAGATTTTAACAAAACTTCAGTGAAAAAAAAAATTAAAAACCAACTTGAGTGACGTTTTTTTAACCCAAGTAAACCATGCCCGTCCTGTGTTTGTGGGGCTTGGAAATGGGTGATAAATGTCGAGCTAGTTACGAAATCGATGGTTCTAGTAAGGCTTACAATAGCGGTTCTGGCGGTTACGATTGAATGAAATTTTTAAGGTGTTTTGATGAATTCGAGGAGGGTATATGATATCGGGCATCATTGTGCCACGATTAAGGTAAAGATGGCTTTAGTTGTGACTTTCCAAAATTTTTCAGGTTTTAAGTTGGGTTTTGCTTGCACGTGTTGGAAGGAAATTTGTCTTGTTAATTATCTATGTTTGACCCCCATTTTTACAAAAACTCATTTTTCATCAAATATTTTTTCATAAAATAATTTTACACTTAAAATGAAATTATTTCCTTATTTTTTAATCACGCACATTTCAAAAAAATCACTATTTCAAAATGCATGTTCTTATCAACGAGCCTCAAACAACCATAATTTTCTTTTTCTCGATGAACTACCTAATTTTTAGGTATATTAGAAATTATAAATATTTGTTCATTGTATCACTTATGTTTCCAACTTTTCTTGTCACATTCTTCTTTAAATTTCCATTAATTAGCACTTTCAATACAAAAAGTCTGTTAGGTGGCATATAAAGACTTATTTACCTTTCATATTTTTATTAGCAAAAACAACATATATAAAAAGTGTGACATAATGTTTTCCAGTTGATATTACCAAAAATCGTACATGTTGGTTTCCGAACTTGACCACTGAGAATGAGCATGAACGAGATATTCCGGTACCTAAAACAAAGACATCAAGATGTGTCCTCGTCGCCCTTCTGATACTTAAGTCAGAGAGAATTTGAGAAAATATATGTGCTGAAAATTATGTAAAAACGTACATTGATAATAAATTGGAATGATGTATTTATAGAGGTAGATAGTGAATTCCTAATAGGATTATACTGTTGAAATCCCTAAGAGTTCTATCGTGATTGGAAGTTGCAACTTGATTGATTTTGTATCACCCATGTGTTTGGATAAAGATAGGACTCTGGTCGTAGAATCCTTTTGGGATGAGGTAACATATTATCAGCATGACTCTATTTCCTAGGATAAGCCTTGACAGAAGGCGAGTCCTAATAAGTTAAGGACTGCATGGAACAAGGTTTAGCTGTGATCTCGAGGAATACATAGCGGGACAATGATTCTTCAATCCTGAGGAACTTGCTTGAGGAGGTTACGAGAGTCGTGGCCAAATTGGCAAAGTACTCATCGGGCCTCGTACTCGAGCTCAACCAATATTGGGATTATCATTGGCCCCCATGCATCCATGCTAGAGCCTCGCACTCGAGATTCTAGGATGTGATGCACATTGCAACATAGTAGGAATGACTCACCTTTCGTGAGCACGATTAGCCCGGGAAAAAGATGGACAGTTTTGGGAGTGGATCCGAACAAGGCTGTCCAGCCTTTGAAACTAGACTGATCAGCCTTGGAAAGGGGCTTATCAGCCTTTGAAATTGGCCTTACCAGCAATGAAAAAAGGCTTATTAGCCTTTGAAATTGATTGATCGGCCTTGAAAATGGGCGAATCAACCTCCGGAACAGGACTGACCAGCCTTGGAATGGGGCGGTCATCCTACGGTGTGTGGTAGTGTGCCAAGTGGCTTCGATATTCGAGCCAATGATTTCTCTAGGAGGATGGATGTTTGCCACATGGCAAAATGAAGGGCTAGGATTGAGAGACATTTGGCCTTCTTTAAAATCCTATAAATACCCCCCCCCCCTCCCCCCATTTATCACCTTTCTCCTTCTCAAACCTCCTAGGACAACCTCAAGCTTTGTGTTCATTTAAGGTAAGACCTCGAGACTTGTAGATAACTTTAAGTTTCCATCTTCTTAGATATGTCTTTGGATAGTTCGTCTGCCTCAGGTTCAACGCCCGAGGATGCTGGCCATTCTATAAAATTTTAAAACAAATTATGCTACAAGGAGTTCATTCATAGATTCTTGACATATATACAAATATCATTTTTCATTGGCAATTAACAAAAATAAATAAATAATTCAACCCATCAATCAGGTGTTGTGGAAAAAAAGCATGTACATATGGCTTTTTACCTAAAATAAATGAATAAAACTGCTTGCCCTGGCCATCCAGAGCGCCACATGTGCCATATAGCAGAAAATAAATTACGTTGACAAGTAGTCAACCATTTGTCTTGGGTGGCATGTACGAAGGAAATTACCATCAGAATGTATTTAAACCGGATTTATAGCCTTCAAGAATTTAACCCAAAGCTTTTGTCAGGCCCAGCCCCTCTCTCACTGATTTCAGAGAAAATTAGATACAATACTCTAAAAAGAAAAAAAAACTGATTAATACACTTAAACCAAATTAAAATTTTACAAACCGCAATTATTATGTCCACTAAAAATATAAAACACTTGAAAGTCAGCAAAATCATTACAAGGACTAACAACAGCACTTCCCATATGATATTTTTCACTCTCTAAATTTTTCATTATTAAAAAGTTTTCGTTTGATACTGTATTTTTTTCTACTGTTATCCATTTTAAGCGACTTAAAATCGATTAAAAAGCTTGTAATGCAGCCATAATAATATATGTTACGGACGAAGTCTAAATGTCAAAAATTATTTTGCATGAATTATTGAACACAAAATAAATTGAACTATTAACTTCATTTCTCACGACATTTTTGACTAGGGATCGCAATTCGAACTGTTAAAATCGAAAATCGCGGTTAACCGAACCGAATAGGGCTAAAAAAATCGAACCGATGGTGTAATGAGGCGGTTATGGTTTTGATTTTAATGAACCGCTTCATTTAAGGGCGGGTATGGTATTTAGCGATGGTGCACCACCCCGAACTGATTACCCGTTAAAAAAAATTTAATTGGACTTTCCATCATTCTTTTCCAAAATTAATTAGGCAATTTTGAGAATTGGACATCCCAAAATTCTAGCCCAATTAACATTAAGTAAACCAATAATGAATAACCTAACACTATTTATAGTTTTTAACCCAGTCCACTGCCGAGATAGTTCAATTTAAATATACAACCTACATGTTAAAAGTTAAAACCATGTCCTATGACTCCAGTTGTAATTCTACAGTCTCCACTTCTCTTCCACTCAAATCTGTCGCCGCTCTGCCTCAGCTCGCCCTCACCATCACCGCTCGCCATTGAGAAGGTATCGATTAAGAATTGACGGGCTATATTTCCTCAACTGCTTCTCGCTGCACTTAGATAGCATGAGATGTTTCTTCTTTCTATAGTGGCAGCTTTGAGAAGCGACAAGGAAAATCCCGCCCTCTTTCTCGAAGAAGGATCCTTACATCCCTCACAAGGAAAATCTTGCCCTCTTTCCCGTAAGTGTCGATTTCTTCCTCCCTAGTTTCGGGGTGATTATGAGTATTCTTGATTATTCTGATGTTTAGTTTTTGGAATTGTACATGTTTGAGATCTTGAGATTTATTTAATTTAGCAGTATTTCTATTGATTCCGCAATGGTTAATGAAGAAGAATCTATGAAGTTTGGTTTTCAATTAACATTGGTAGTTTAATGATTAATTTTGGTTTTTTCTCCAGTTACCCCAATTCCGGTCAATTTTGAGTTTTCATGATGCATACGAGCTTTATTTTTCACAATTTATCATGTTTAAAATCTTGGGATACGTTTGATTTAGCAATCTTTTGGTTGAATTTGTAATGGGCATTACATAAATATTGATAAAGATTTGTTTATGAATAACATTGATAGCCTTATGATTAGTTTTGATTTCTCTCCAGTTTCTCCAATTTCATATCGATTTAAGTCTTCAAGGTGATTCAGGTGTTTAGTTTTCTTTTTTTAATGGAGCATGTTTGAGATCTTGGGATTTATTTAATTAAGCATGCTTTCTGTTGAAGTTGAACATGTGATGTGCATTGAAGAATGACCTATTAAGATTTGTTTTTCAGCCAAATTGAATATATCTATGTTGATTTTGTCTTTCTTTTATGTTTTTTAATGGCCAAGATTACATGAAATCACAAATTCTCCAGCCTTCTGCTGCTTTCAGGAGGTGATTGTGGATTCTGATTAGATAAAACTGCCGAACTCAAACTACTATCTCTAAATATGTTCAATGGATGTGTTTTATTTTTAGATGTCTTGACATGTTGTACATACGGGTACATTGTTTTGAATAAATTCTGAGCCTTGTTTTGAGAATCTATTACTTAGTGTTATTGGATTTTCTTGATTCTTGGTGAATCGTTGTTGTCTGCTTCCGTTGATTCTTGAGGCTCATATCCTTTCAAGTGGTATCAGGGCGTGTGTAAGGCGTTCTGGAGTCTTTGATTGATGGCTTTATCACTGGGAAATTGATTTTCAGTTGATACTTTAAAATTGATTGAAATCACAGAAACCCTAACCCTAATTTTTTTTCCTTTCTGATTCGGTCTCTGATCCGTCTCTATTTTGTGTTTCTTGATAGGACCTTGATTCTTGGTGAACCTGGTTGGATTGGCGGACTTCGAGTTGTCTGTTACTAGTTGCTGGAACCTGCTTAGTGCTTGATTCTTCGAACCAGCCTTGGTGAAATACTTCTTAAACCCCCCATGCATTCCTTGATTCTTGATTGTGTTATTACTACATCTTGAATATTGTCATTTTCCCCGATTTTCCCTGTAAATTGTGTTCCTTGGTATTAGGATTGAGCCTTGACCTAAGGTCTTGAGCCTCATGGAATCCTGGTGAATAACACCTGAAATTGTTAGTATTTTGATTATTAGTCTGTTCAATTTCAGTTTTCTTAATTCTGTGTGATTTTTTTTGTGATAGTTGGCCTGTTTTAATCACATTGCTTATCTTCTGTTGATTCACTAAGTTTATTAAAACTGCTTATTATCACTGGTTATTGAGTTGTAAGCCTGTTTTGAATTGATACTTTCATCCCTTTTTTTTTGTTTTTGCACTGAGAAGTTGTGTGACTCTAAATTGGTTGTGTTGAAGTATCTGTTTCATGTCTTTTTCCTGTGGGACTGTGACCTCAAAAATCTTTTATGTTGATTAAAAACTTCAAACGACAATGGAAACATTTGGACTTGGAGTTTCTAATGGAAAAGGGAATTTTTCCATTTGGTAGCAAAAAATGAGAGGGGTCTTAGTTCAACAGAAAGTCTCTAAGGCTATAATTGGTGAATTTCCTGCTAGTATGACTGATGATCAAAAACTTGAATCTGATGAACTTGCTTATACTTCTATAATTCTTCATTTGTCTGATCAAGTGTTGAGGAAAATTGGTAAACTTGATAATGCTAAAGATTTGTGGGAAAAGTTAGAAGAACAATACATGTCTAAGAGTCTGTCTAATAAACTCTTCCTTTTAGAGATGTTCTTTAACTTTAAGATTGATATGTCTAAAGACTTAGATGATAATCTTAATACTTTTAATAAATTTGTTCAAGATATCAATAATACTGGGGAGAAAGTTTCTAAAGAATATAAAGTTGTTATCCTCTTGAATGCTATATCTAATGTATATAAGGATGTTAAGTATGCTATTAAGTATGGTAGAGATACCTTAACTCCGGACATAGTGATCAATTCTTTAAGAAGTAAAGATTTAGAGCTTAAGGTTGATAGAACTGGGAAGGATTTTGAGAGTTTTTCTGTGAAAGGTAGACCTATGGATAGGCAAGTCAATGGTCAGAGTTATCAATGGAGCAATTATAACAATTCTAAGAAGAATGGGAAATGGAGCTCTAGATCTAAGTCTAGGAATGTAATTAGGAAGTGCTATGGATGTGGAGAGACAGAACATTTTATAAATGACTGTTATAAGAAGAGGAATGAATAGAGAGAGATGGGAGTAGATGAGAGAAATGTTGTTGAACCCCTAGATGAGAGGCTTGATGATGTGTATGTGGTGACACAACCCACTTCTAATTTGAATTCTGGATTCAGGGTATACATTCCATATGACCTCTAGAAGACCTTGGTTAGAGAACTTTAAGGATCTTGATGGTGGAGAGGTGGTTATGGGTAACAATGTAGCTTGTAGCATTAAAGGAATTGGTAGTGTGACTTTGAAGTTTGACAATAGATATACCTTTACTTTAGAAAGAGTAAGGTATATTCTTGATTTGAATAGGAACTTGATTTCTATGGGTAATCTAGATGACATAGGCCTACAAGGCCGGATTGGTAATGGTTCTTTGAAAGTAATTAAGGGTTCCTTAGTTATTTTTCAAAGGTACCAGAAGAATGGTATATATGTTACTAGAGCCAGTGTAGTTCAGAGTTACATTGATGAGTCCTCTAGTTCTGATATTGATGATACCCTGAAGTGGTATAATAGACTAGCTTATGTGAGTGGAAAGGGCTTGCATATTTTGAGTAAGAGAGGGGCATTTGATAAGAATGTGACATTTAATGAAGTTGATATGCTTTATTTGAGTAAGAAAATCTCTAATGTTGTTCCCAAGAGGGATGATGATGAGGAGACTAGGATGCAAGTTAGATTAGGTCATTCTCCTAGACTTGTTGAGGAGGAACAAGTTGAGAATGAGGTTGATGAGGAGAATGATGGTGTCACTGGTTCTCATGAAGCTGTTGAAGGTGGTGAACATGACTTAGTAGGTGATGTAGTTGATCATCTAAGTGATTTATCAACTTGCTCGTCATAGAGCTAGGAGGGAGATTAAGGAACCCACTAGAATGGGTAATTATCAATCCTTTGCTGTTTTGACATATCAAGACTTAGTTTTCAAGTAGCCTAAATCTTATCAAGAGGTTTTGAGTTGTCGACAATCTAATAAGTGGCTAGGTGTAGCGACCGAGAACTTTTAAATGATATAAAATTATTTCTCGAAAAACGTGTCGCTAAACCTTAACCCTAATTTTAAAGAAATAGCGAGTTCGTCTAGTCGTTATAAATGAATTTAAATTATTTCGAATCAAATCCAATATCGAGTAATCATTTTAATTTCAATTCGAATTTATTTTATTTGAATCCAATTTTAATAATTCAAGTCCAATATTTAGAGCCCAATATTTAAGTCCAATTATACAAGTCCAACAACGAAATCATTTTAACCCAATTACCTTAGGCCCAAATTAGAATATTTCCAAAAGCCCAACTGCTTGGCCCAATTACCCACCTAGAAATTTGTGCCCTAAATTTACTATTTTATTTACCATCATTTCCCTCCACTCCTCACCTCACGCAGCCAACTCAAAAATGGTAAGAAAACATTCCTTTCTCTCAATTTGGAAACTCACCATTGATGCTAGAACATCAATTTCTAGCATCAACAACATCCCAGGTGAATGGAAACTCACCATTGATGCTAGAATATCAATTTCTAGCATTTAATAGTTCACCATTCACCAACATCACTCAAAACCGAGACCACCAAGTCAAACCAAGTTCACTGCCCAAACCATCTCCTCACCCAGCAGCCTGCAAACCATCGAACCACCACTGCAACACCCCCACCTTCACTAGCAGACACCACCATTCCACTCAGCAGCAGCTCAAACCCAGTTCAACACACACACGAGCTGAAAAATCAAAACACCAACACCAAGCTCACCACCCAACTTCACCAACCCGACTGCAAACCCAAGCTTGCACCATCACTACCCAAACCATGACCTCTACTAACCACCAAGTCCACAGCCAACGCCCAAACAACTCCACCAACCTCAACACTTATCTCAAAACCGAGACCAACACCACCCAAGACCGACACCAAAGCCGCCAGTCGACAGCCCCTATAGCACCCAAAATCAACACCAAAATCAACCCCCAAAAGCCCCAAAAATCAAGATAACACAAGCCCATGAACTTACCTTACTCCTCGAAACTGAATCACCTAGGAAATCGAAGGAATGTTCGAGCCCATCCTCGGTTTCGACCCTTTTCACGCGAAATAAACCCCCCCAACTTACCTGACCGCTGGCGCCACCTCAGGTGGTGGCGCTGCCACCAACCGCCGCCGGCGGTGGTGGAATCGGAGGAGGGGCAAAGCCCCTCCCATCGTCTCTCTCTCTCTCTCTCTCGGTTTCGAATGAGAGAGAGTGTGTGAGATTTGATTTTTAATTTCTAAAAGTTATGTTTTAGCCCCCAAGTTTTAATTTGTTTTAAGTTAGTCCCTATGATTTATGTTTAGTTTATTGTATCAATTTATTATTTCGAATTTAGAATTTGCCCCTTAAGCCCCCACATTTTAAAAGTGTTATTTAAGTACTATGTTTTAAATATTTTAATTTTAGTCCTTTAAATTTATTTTCAGTTTTTAGAAAATGTTCAATTTAGCCCCTAGTTTCTGTAAAAGTTTATTTCAGTCCTTAATATTTTATTCTCAGTTTTAACAGATTTTCAATTAAGTCCTTAAATTCTGAAAATGTTTAATTTCAGCCTTTTTGTTTTATTTTCAGTTTTAATATATTTACAGTTTAGTCCCTAACTTTTAAAAGTTACTATTTCAGCCCTAAACTCTTATTTTCAGCTTTATTAAATTTACAGTTTAGTCCTTAACTTATAAAAGTTCAATTTCAGCCCTTAAACTTTTATTTCCAGTTTCAATAGTTTCCAATTAAGTCCCTAGAATTCCTATTTTTCACATTTAGCCCCAATACTTTGAAAATAGTATTTTCAACCCTTAGATTTGTCAAATTCAATTTCGATAACTTCCAATTTAGTCCATAAACTTTATTGTATCACTTTAAAGCCTTAAATATTTAGAATACTAATTCAAACTTATTTTCTATTTTGGCTAGACGATACGTACGAACAATTAGGAGATTGAGATTTCATCTCGCTCCACTTTTCACGCAAATCGAGACATTTGAGGTAGACTCGCCACCATTAATTAGTTTAAATTATAATTGCATGTCTTATGTGAGTTTACGTGAATTATATGCTTAATTGTATGAGAAGAGAATATGTCATATGAGATATATGATATTGTTATGCTTGCCATAACTTATATGCTTAATTGCATGAGAAAGAAGAGAATCTCTTATGAGATAAGATGAGAATGTTATGCATAACTTATGTGCTTACATGCACGAGACGAGACTACCCTCAGCCTATGTTTTTAAAGAGCCTATGATTTTCAAGAAAATGAACCAAAGATGATGATGATGATATCACGTTGTATATTGCATAAGTATGTATTCAATTATTCTGTAAATTAATTATCGGCGATGAGTCTACTGAGTATTTCTTTGAAATACTCACCCCGTTATTTTAACAATATTTACAGACTTCGGAGGCGATCGTGATTGATGGGCAGTGTGGCAACAATTTAATGAATTTAGTTATTTATATTTGAAAATTTCGTATTTGAATGCTATTAATGTACTTTGTTATTTCAGTATTTCAAAAACTCGAGATTTGAAATTTAATCAATTTTCTTAAGTTATTAAAATGAGTTTTGTTGTCGACGAGATTTCTACCGTTATAAATGCAAAGTTTGAAATTTAGTTATTTTCCACAAAACTTTTTAGTTAAATCAGTTATAGAAGACGATGACGTGGCAATTCGGGTTAACGGAACTCGAGGCGCTACACTAGGTGCTATGGAAGAAGAGATGAAGTCTCTTGTGAAGAATAATACTTGGAAATTAGTTCCTAGACCTAAGGATAAGTCCTTGGTGGACTGTAAGTGGGTTTATAGTATTAAGGAGGGTAGTTCTTCTAAAGAGCCTCTTAGGTTTAAGGCTAGACTTGTTACAAAGGGGTTTGCTCAGAAACTTGGTATTGATAATAATGATATTATCTCTCCTGTTGTGAAATATACTACTATAAGAGTCATGCTTGCTTTGGTTGCTCAATATGTTTTAGAGCTAGAACAAATTGATGTTATAACTGCCTTTTTGCATGGTGATTTGGATGAAACTATTTATATGGTACAACCTCAAGATTTTGTTGATTCTAGAAAGCCTAATCATGTTTGTTTGCTTAATAGATCTTTGTATGGTTTGAAACAATCACCTAGGTAATGATATATTAGATTTGACAATTATGTGTCCTATATTGGCTTTGTGCGAAGTGTATTTGGTCATTGTCTTTATTTTTAAAAGAAATGATTAGAACGATGTGATTGTTTACTTACTTTTGTATGTTGATGATATGTTGTTGGTTTGATATAAAATGAGTGATATAAATGACATTAAGAAGGATTTAAGTGCTGAATTTGAAATGAATACTTTGCATCTTGCTTGTCATTTTAAATTGAGTAAAGAACAATGTCCATAAGATGAATCTGATATTAAATATATGCAAAAGGTGTCTTACGCTTAGGGATGGCAACAGGGCGGGTATGAGACGGGTCGATCATTTCCACCCCAACCCCATCGGGTATTTTTGTTGCCTTTCCCCATCCCCATACCCGTTTAAAGCGGGACGGGGCGGGTTCGGGGCAAGATAGAGGCAAGACTGGGCAGGTCATTTGCCCCATTTATCGCCCCATTTATTTTTTCTTTTTATTTTTTATTTATTTTATTTTTTGCTTTTATTATTTTTATATCTTTACTTAATGAATATTATTACTTTTTTACCAATCTATTAGAAACAGCTTATGTTCTCTTTTGAAAATATGATAAATCTATTATTTTTATTTGATAAAAAACTTAAATTTAAAATTAACTTTAAATGGGACGGGTAGCGGGGCGGGGACTATGATTCCCGTACCCGCCCCGTACCCGCTTCGGGGCAATGACCCCCACCCCATCCCCGTCCCGTTTACCCAATTAGGCGGGTAATCCCCGCCCCATTTAGGGCAGGGCCCCACAAATTTAGGGTTGAACGAGTTTTTTTGTCATTCCTACTTATGCTAATGCTTTTGTATCTGTTATATATACAATGGTGTGTACTTATCCTGATGTTGCATATGCTATTAGCATTTTGAGTATATTTATGGCAAACTATGGTCCTGTACATTGGACTGCATTAAAATGGTTTTTTAAGATACTTGAAAAGGTTCTGCAGACTTGGGATTGCATTTTAAATCTTGTAAAGATGGAGTTATTGTGTTGAAAGGGTATGTGGATTCTGATTATGTTAGTAATAAGGACAATTGAAAATCAACAACTACATATGTGTTTACTTTGTGTGGTACTTGCATTAGTTGGAAGTCTCAATTGCAGTCTATTGTTGTCTTATCTACTACTGAAACTATAAAAAAGTCTTTGTGGCTTAAATGCTTGTTATGTGAGCTAAATGAATTGCATGATCCTGTTGTGGTTTATTGTGATAGTCAAAGTGCTATTCATTTATGTAAAAAATGTCGTTTTTCATTATAGGACTAAACATATAGATATTAGGATGCATTTCATTAGAGATATAGTTCATAAAGAATCTATTTTGCTTAAAAAAATCCCTACACAATTTAATGCCGCGGATATGGGAAGAAAGGTACTTCCTCTTTCCAAGTTTAAATCTTGCTTACAAATTCTAAAAATTGATTTTGGGTGAATTTTGTGTTTCTGCAGGTGGTGACCTTCTTGGTGTTGGTGTTATTAAACACTAATATGTTTGGTGGTTTATGACATTGGCATCAAGTGGGAGATTTGTTGGAATGTGATGTTATTTATGTCATTAGCTTTCTAACTATTTTGGGCTATGATGAAAAGGAAAAGGGCTCAGCCCATTGCTGAATAAGTTTCAGTCATTGCCCAATAACTCAAAAGGAAAAAGCCCAAGACCCAGCCCAACTTAAATGCCAAGTGTGTTGCTCTGGTTCGTTAGATCTTCAGCCTAATCTACGGTGGTGTGGTCGCCTATATATAAGAAGTTGGATGGCCATTTACAAGAGAATTATTCATTCTGTTTCTTTCTGGCTTGGTGCGAGAAGGCTTCTGGGTTCTCTGTCCTCTCTGTTCTTTCACTCGATTCTTTGTGATATTGATTATCTTTGTGATTCTAGTCTTGGTGATTGTTCGATTGAGATATTAGGGGTGTTAGATTGGTTGTAAGGTTTAAAACCATTGAGTAGCTGCTTTGTGCATTTTGTGTTAGGGTTTGTGGTCTTTGTGGCTTGTTCCTTTTGTACAAACGGGTAAAATGTTTTGAATAAATTCTGAGCCCTGTTTTGAGAATCTATTACTTAGTGTTATTGGATTTTCTAGATTCTTGGTGAATCGTTGTTGTCTGGTTCCATTGATTTTTGAGGCTCATATCCTTACAGATTACATCAGTTTTATGGGTTTACTTCCAACAAGGGCTACGCAAATATCCCAATCTCCTGCACCCATTGGTTCTTCTAAATCAGGTTTTGCTGCATGAAGCCATTTACCTCCACTAATAGGCAAAGTTTTCCTCCACCATTTACACTTCCCTTGGCTCCTTCATTGCCAACGATGGTCAATCCTAGTTCACCCCCATTTGGACCCCATTTACCTCCATGTAATCCATCTTGTGATGCTGGTTCAGCTGCTGCACTTATAGCAGCAGGGGTGCAAAATGGAGAAAAGCAGCGGTAGATGCCAGAAAATGGAGAGAAGTAGAGGTAGAATATTCCCTTTTTATTTTATTTTTTTTCTTTTTGATATTAAATTACTGTTTTGCCCTTTTAAAATTGATTAAAATGTGGTCAAAATTAATTTTTTGGGTCAACTAACGACAAATTGGATGGAAACTGTCCATTGGAGCCTCAACTGTTACGATTTGAAAGATTTGGGGTGATGGCTGCAGCGATTGAAAGCTTAGAAGAAAGTCTACCGCTGTTTGAAAGGTTTAGGGCCTCAACTGCAATTATCACTTTAATAAAACTAATTAAAGTTGAACGTGTGTTGTACATTATTTTGAAATATTTTATAAGTATTATGAAAGTAATATTTGACCCTGCATTAATATACGTCCACGTAAATAATGAAATGCATACTATAATATAAGTATTAGAATTACAACTAAATACATAAATGAAAATAGATGACAAATATGATACGTGATTTAAAGTGAATCTCAATTAGTTTAAAATAATTATCAAAGAATATATACGTGAGAATGAATGTTAACTTATTTATATTAAATGAATATAATTTAACTTTTAATTAAGTGAAACTTTATGCTATTAGCATATATGTACGTGAATAATGAACTAAATTCTTGAATGTGAAATTCTGATTAATATTAATTAAGAATTTGAATGTTAATTAATTGTTAATAACAAGGACATGGATGGGAATGTGAATGTGAAATTTTAATTAATATTAATTAATTAAATGAATGAATGTGAATGTTAATTAATTAAGAATTAATTATAGTATTTATTATAGTTTGTAAATTAAATACATATTGAAAAAAAAAATATTATTGAAATAATTGAATTGTAGTATGGTTATAATCATCCAAAAAATAATTATAATGTGATATTTAATATATTATAGATGTGAATGTTAATTAATTGTTAATAATAGGGATATGGATGTAAATGTGAATGTGAATGTGAATGTGAATGTGAATGCGAAATTCTAATTAATATTAAGTAAATGAATGTTAATGTTAATTAATTGTTAATAATAGGGACATGAAATGTAAGATTTTAATTAATATTAATTAAATGAATGTGAATATTAATTAATTGAGAATTAATTATAGATTGTAAATTAAATATATATTGAAAAATGAAAAATAATGTATTATCGAAATAATTGAATTGTTGTAGGGTTATAATCGTTCAAAAGATTTATTCTCACTTGATGTGATATTTAATATATTATAGATTTAAAAGTTAATTTACAGTTAATTTATAATTGATTAAACTTCAATTTCAATACACGTATTCCTATTTATTTATAAGTTAAATTATTTAAAAATTCTTTCCAGAATTCCCACAGTGCTTAGTCAAATATTTTTCTTAATCAGTCCCTCGTATTTGTAATTGATGACAAAGATCATTGATTGTGTTCCAACTAAATCTAAATCATATGCCACTATTATAATGAGCCTAACTACATCACAACAAAATATGTCAATTCCATTGAAGAAATCAATTTAGTTTTATTTTAATTTTACCTCTTTAACTTTGTTGCAAAAACATGAGTGAAATGTTTCAAAAATTAATGAACACATGCATTGCTCACGGACTACTTATTAAACTATAAAAATACTTCAAAATGCTCACTAAATTTAATCCGTTTACACTCCATCCATCACTCCCATAAATCCATTAAAATTATTGCTGATGCAATGGACGATTTTTCTTGTGTGGCTTACTAACGATGTGCCATGTCATGTAAAATATCCTAGTCACATTTTAAATTATTTTAAAACAAAAAAAATGGAAATTGAATCCGGGAACACATTTTTACCATATTAAAAAAAAAAGTCCATAAAACACAAATCAAAATCGAAAGTCGAAACCACGACTTCAAAAACCGAATTGAAACAAACTCTTTCATTTCCAAGTCATCCCAAATCACGAACCCTAAGACCCAAATTCACTACTCCCAAATTCTTCTTCTCCACGATCCATATTCACCCAATGTAGTCCATAACCCAACATGTTACTTACTCGACTAGTTTGTCGCCCGACGTCGCTTTTACACATATTGGACTGTTGAACGCATTTTAGTTGCAGTAACAATGTCTGAAGCATCTAGACAGAGAGGTGTTCGAAGTTTCTGCTATTGTGGTCACTTGGGATGTGTGAGGACTTCATAGACAGAGACGAACCCCAGATGGAGGTTTATTGAATGCCGCTTCTACGGGAAGCCTAATGCCTGCAATTTCTTCGATTGGGTCGTGGACTCGAAGAGTCACCGGATGATAGGTACAACCTTGTAATAAATGGGCTTTTACGTTCAAAGAAAGACTCGAAGAAGAAAAAAGAAAAACAAAGGGCATAATTCTGAAATTGTAAGATGCTGGATTCTGGGCAGTCCTCGTGCTGCTTCTATTTACTTTGTTGGTATGATCGTGTTCGTTGGTGCAGTGCAGTTCGTAGTATGTAAGTGAATTAAGTTGAAGTTTGTAGCTTGGAGTTGAATTATAGAATGTTGTAGTATGTTGAAATGTAGACCATGACCATTCTGGGCAGTTTGGAGTTGAAAGTAATGTAGTATGTTGTTTTGTTTTACCATTATCTTTCTCTTATTGAAGTTGAAATCCAAAGATTCGAATGGATAATTTAGTTTTAGGAAATCATCGTTCGTTGGCACTGAGATTTGAAGTTGAAATCAATCCTCTCTAACCAAGTTTTAGGAAATATTTAAGAGTGTTTTAGTTCATCATCGACTGCTATTCACAAAGCTTGAAAAACTCGTGTTGCCGTCTTAATCCAACCTCGCCTGTCTCCTATTTAAATATTAGATACTAGTTTACTTACTATGCTATAAACATAACATAACTTAAAATAATAAACTAGCTTGTCGAAAAATAAACATTTCCATAATTTCCAAAAAAGTTCACTTCGACATTCAAAAACTACAATCCATAAACATTGAGCACCTTACAAAGAGTTGTTTCATCTATACTGCATGTTTACATTCCATTGATGCACACATTGACACAAAATTAATAGCTCTCTACAATTCAATTACGGGTCTCGATTGCATGTGTGCTCTGGAGTATAAGACTTAACTTGGAGACTACCTGTTAGTCTTACGCTAGTCTAACGCTGGATGCCCATATCCTCCAATTACAACCTCGTTTGCATATTCCATGCACTCCTTTCTCATCGTTAGTTAGCCTTAAATCTGATTTCGGAACTCTACAACATCCCTAAATAGCTTACCAACAACGAATTGTGGACTACGCATATCAGCCTTCGCCTGAAACTGTGAAAATCAACACTCAATGTCATCGTCGAACGGACAATAAGACACAAGCTCCTCGGAGGACGGGTATTCTAAATCAGCAATTTGAGCTTCAACTTGAACATCGTGTTCATTTACAACCTCTGGTTCAACCACATTCGAACCTACCTCAATTCCATCTGTCACGTTACGTTCATACAAATTATCATCCACTTCGGAGTCCAAATCGTATCCAGAATCATTGAAATCGGGGTCCTCACCCGAGCAATATTCAGTCTCATTTGGGGTGTTTCCATCTACATTAAAAAATTGACAACATCAGACTATGAGGCGGCAAACATAATTGCAGACAATGAAGGTAGCAAAAATGATGAAAAACTTAGACCACAACATATTAAACCGTCAATACAAATCAAAAATCAGACATTGAGTCGGTCAAAAAATAAGGAAATAATAATATATTTGTAGCCTATAACCATAAAGCGGACAATCGTCACACAAAATGACACATATGTAACCGACACCACACGCGCAAATAGCCAAAGAAAAAGAAAATGTTCGTGGTTACCTTCGTGTGGTACTTCCATGTGCGTGTTCCTCAATTATTGAAGATGTGGGGTCGATCAAGTGAAAGAAAATGGGATTTGAGGGTTACAGTTCGTGAAGGAATTTGGGTTTTAGGGTTCGTGATTTGGGATGAATTGGAAATGAAAGAGTTTGTTTCAATTTGGTTTCTGAAGTCGTGGTTTTGATTTTGATTTGTGTTTTTTTGTTTTTTTTTGTTTTTTGTTATATGGTAAAAACGTGTTCCCACATTCAATTTCTTTTTTCTCAATTTCCCTTTTTTTTTCGTTTTAAAATAATTTAAAATGTGATTAGGATATTTTGGATGACGTGGCACGTCATTATTCGCCTCGCAAGAAAACTGTTCGTCGCTTCAACAATAAATTTAATAGATTTTTGGGAGACATGGATAGAGTGCAACCTAATCAAGTTCAGTGAGTATTATAAAGCATTTTATAGTTCAATGAATAATTCGTGACCAATGTATAAGTTCAACGATTTTTGAAACATTTGACTCCAGAAACATTGGGAAAATCTTCCCTCAAATCATGAGGATAATTGAATTCATAGAAATTATACATTTATTATTATATTAAAAAATTGTGCAAAGCTTATCTCCCAAACTTCAGAATGAAGTTATGGATTTTTTACTAATTTAATTGTGTGATTTTAGATTTTCACTTGATGGATACACTCAATATGACGTGAAGATCTTGTTAAATCTATGAATTTAGGTCATAGCTTTAAATCTTTATCGATTTTCCCCTTCAACTTTACATTATCAGCTTGTGTCAGGTGATGCTTTTACGTAGAGAAGTGTATTCAATTGGAATTTTAAAAGATTTCTATAAACTTTTTAAAGTGGGTGACTTTTGTGGATTTTATGGACTTTTAAGTGACTTCTATGAATTTATTAAGAATTAATAAAAGTATTTCATAAACATTCGTAGACTTTGATTAAAGATTTTTGAAAACTTTTCAATCTTGCAAATTCATTATATACTTGGAAAATTACAATATTTCTTATTACTTAATTAACATTTTCGAGAACCATGATGCCCACAAAATTTTCTTGGATAAAGTCACTAGTCACGGTTTAACGGGTTACCTTTCTTCTTAGCACATAAAGGGACACCGTGCGGCAGTAGTCTGCTCCGCTAGACTACCTTCCGCCTTCTCTCGGTCGTTTCAGGACGAAATGAAATTTGATTACAATTTAAAGAAAACTTGCAACATGAAATTGAAATATATTGAACATAACTTGATCATTGATTACTTGAAAGTTAGAAATTACAATAGACGAAAGCAGGAAATTGTAATGGCGAGTGTAGGGAGCGAACACTAGAAAGTTTGAAACACTAATACCCATATAATAGACTTAGCAAGAAAAATCCATCTGACGGGCATAGACGTTTAAAGTCTCTAGATTCATACTTAAATTTTCTAATTTTCAACTATTTTACAATTAAATGAAATATTTACAATGTGCGGTCGAAGTTGGGCAAACTACGATTGCGATAAGGTCACGGGGCTTAAGTAAAGCTGCGGTCCGTGACATTCTCCTCCATTTATTTTGGTGACGTCCTCGGAGCCCTCAATGAATGATATGCTTGATGGTTTCAAGGTCTTTTCCATTTGCCCAGTTATTCTCCTCGCTGTTGCATCCACTCCATTTGATCAAGTACTCTTGAAGGTAGTTCCTAGAAGCTCGAGTAGTTCGATGGCCAAGAATCTCTTTAGTATGAGGGAGTAACGGTTGCTCGCCAGTAGTGATCTCGAAGGAACTCTTATTGGGAGAAGAGCTCTTTTGAGCATTGAAACACATGTGAGCCGGATCCAAAAGTTTTACCCAAGTTTTCTGCGAAGCAGAGATAAGGTGTCAAAAATAGTCTTCCAGCATAACATTGAAACGATACATCTGTCCGTCAGATTGTAGATGAAAACTCAAGTCCATGCTCGAAGTTGAACCAAAAAGTTTGAACAACTAGGTCCAAAGTATGCCAGTAAATCGAGAATTCCGATCACTGACGATGTTCATAGGCAGTCCCCAGTATTTAACAATATGTTTGAAGAAGAGTTGGGCTGTCTCTTCAGCTGATACATACTTGGGCGCTGTAGTGAAATTTGTCTCTTTAGATAAGAAGTCTATCACGACAATAATCGTGTCAAAGTCTCCAAATTTTGGCAATCCACTAATGTAGTCCATCGACACATTCTCGAATGATCTGTTTGGGACGAAAAAGGGCTCCAGTAAGCCTGCCTTTTTCTGATGATTCATCATATCTTGCGTACAACCAAGACAAGTTTTCACATAACTTGAATTGTCACCCCGCCTTTGAGGCTAGTAGTATACATGTTGTAGTTGTGCGGAAGTGCACTCCACAGTAGTCTCACTTCCCAACATTTTTCCCAATTGTTTCTGAGGCTCTTCAAGCTCCGACTGAGATACAGTATGGTGACCTGGTGGGAAGTTTGGCACCCAGAACAAGTTCAATCTCACGATCAATTGCTCTCCTTGGTGGCAATTTCTTTGGTAATTCCTTCGGCTTGATATCCTCAAATTCCTTAACAAGTCTTCTGACAGGTTTTGGAATCGGACTAGTCGCCTCTTCGATCTCCTCTAATAGAAGAGTGCACAAAAACGAGGGTTCATTCCTCTTGAAACCCTTACTATATTGCATGGTCGAGATACCATGCTCGCCAATTTTCCAAACTTGTGTGGGGATAATGCATGGTTTACTACCCATCATTATTAACGAGTCGGAATGCGGCAACACTGTTGTTCTTGTATCTTGAAGAAATTCCAATCCCAAAATGAGCTTGAAATCATCCATCTGAACTGTCGACAAGTTCGACATAGATTTTGCTACTCCTGCTATTGGTTGAGCAGCGAAGTTGATTGCTTTAACTTTCCCCTTACCTCTCTCCAAAGTAAGTCCGAGCCGCTCTACTTCGGCAATTGCGAGGTAGTTGTGGGTAGCACCAGTATCTATCATATCCCTAATTGGCTTCCCATTGATCTTCACATCAATGTACATTAGGCCTTTCGCCATACGATTGTGAGCCTTCGATTCTTCCATCTTCGGCTCTTTCGAGGGACCATCTTCCCTTTTAGTAACTCAGTGCGATAGTATATTTCACCAATGTGAGAATGCGCGAACACGTCATCATCTTCTTCGGAGTCGATCTCGCCATGACAGCTAGCTTGTGAGGTACCTTGCTTTGATTTGGTTTCACGACTTGCTAGTTGGCAATAGGCATTCACCATTCGTTTCTGAGGACACTCCGCCACTTGATGGGGTCCTTCACATAAAAAGCACTTCAATTTAGGACTGGCATCAGATATGCCCTCCTTTGCTTTTCCTTGGTTCCAGTTGTTACCCTGACGGTTGCCTTGATAGGCTCCTCCCCGATTCTGAGAGTAATGCTCTCTCCCATTTGAATTCGAACTGGGTCTATGGGGTCTATTTCCACCTCCAATAGACTAACTATTTCCTGAAGGTCGATACTCTCTCGATTTCGGTTGATAATCACTCAAACATTCGGCAGCTCCCATAGCTGCGCTTAAATCACGACCTTCTGTCTCTGAAGTTCCGTGCGTGTCCACGGTTCCAACCCTTCCATGAAGGTGAACAGCTTATCCTTTTCCGACATATCTCGAATATTCAGAATATGTCCTAAAAAGGCTTTCACATATTCCTTGATGGAGCTTGTGTGTTTCAGTTCTCGTAAGGCCCGACGTGCCTCATATTCCACATTCTCTGGAAAAAAATTGAGATTTGATTGCTTCCTTGAGAAGATCCCAAGAATCTATTCGGACCCTATTGACTTGAATATCAGCATACTTCATCCGCCACCATAGTTTTACATCTCCACCTAGATACATGGTAGCTGTTGTAACCATTCTCGCTTCGTCTTGAATCGAAGCCGCAAGAAAGTATTGTTCCATATCGAACGAGTAGTTCTCAACTTCTTTAGCATGCGTGCCCCTCCATAGGTACAAGATTCTGGAATTCTGAGCCTATGTATAGACTCTTGTGCGGTGGCATACCCATTTCCAACCGCGCGTTGAAGCACTAGTAACTGAGCTCTCAACGTTCTCATCTCTTCCTGCAGATCAGGTATGATAGCAACAACTTCAATCATTGTTGTGCAAGCTATTCGGCTTTCACCCAGTTGGGTGTTTAATTCATGAATCTCTGCCTCTGCCGCCTCAACTCCTCCGTTGATATTCTCCGCAGCATAGAACAACCTAGCAGTTGTCATCTCAAGCGCATCCACGCGCTGTTTCGTGTTCCTCTTTTGAGGATCTACTATCTTTGTGGCGTTCGATTCCATTGTATCCATAGCTTTCTTATTAAGGGTTTTGAGCAGTAGCTCTGATACCAACTTTCACGGGTTACCTTTCTTCTTAGCACAGAAAGGGACACCGTCTGGCAATAGTCTGCTCCGCTAGACTACCTTTAGCCTTCTCTCGGTCGTTTCGGGACGAAAGGAAATTTGATCACAATTTAAAGAAAACTTGCAACATAAAATTGAAATGCATTGAACATAACTTAATCATTGATTGCTTGAAAGCTAGAAATTATAATAGACGAAAGCAGGAAGTTATAATGGCTAGTGCAGAGAGCGAACACTAGAAAGCTTGAAAAATATTTGAAAGACTAATACCCCCTATAATAGATTTAGCAACAAAAATCCATCTGACGGGAATAGACGTTTAAAGTCTCTAGAAGCATACTAGAATTTTCTAATTTCCAACTATTTTACAATTAAATGAAATATTTACAATGTGCGGTCGAAGTTGGGCGTCACGTGGGCTTAAGTAAAGATGCAGTCCATGACACATGGCTAAGTCATTCAATTTTAGCGAAAATAAAATAATAAAAAACTTTTACATCAATTTCTAAGAACATAATCAATTTTTTTTTTACGAAATTAACATAAATTCTAAGAACGTAAATTGTTCTTAAACAACATAAATAAATAAATAAATCGATTACATGGAATTCTACATTTTGAAACAATTGCATATAATTTCAATTCTAAATTAATTATGTACATATAGAATAATCATAAATTGATTATAGCAAATGAATTTAGGAGATCAAAAAATCTTAGAATTGAAAGAAAAAAAGACTTCATTTCTTCTTCTTCTTCTTCTTCTTCTTTTTTTTTTGTTTTTTTGGTTCTGAAATCTTCATAAATCTCAGAGTATATGAGAGATTTTCTTTGATATTTTCTATTTATATTTTTCACCAAAAAGCCCTCAAAAGTCTAGTGAATAGAAAATCCTCTAAAAGTCATAGTCTATTTGAATACATCATGACTTATAGAGAATTTTAAAAAGTTTAAATTGAAAACCCGTGACTTTTAGAGGCTTTTTGGAAGTCTATGGAAGTCCCGATTGAATACAACTAAACTTTTAGAAAGTCTTTAAAAGTCTCAATTGAGTACATATAAATTTTTGAAATCTTTAAAAGTTTTTAAAAGTCTCAAATGAATATACCAATTTTATAGATTTAAGCCCATGTTTGATGATGATTAAAATAATTTTTTTAGTAGATTTTAATAAAAGTTGATGAAGTATATAGTTAAAATGTTGTGAATCTCATGAAATATATGATTAAAATTAATTATTGAATTTAATTAAAATTAAAATTTTAAGTTACGTCGAACAAGGGTTAAATAAGTTAAAACACTAATAACTTCCCTTTTAAAGGTTGAAATGCCAAAATCCACTAATTAAAAGGGGTACTTACAAAAATACCCTTAAAATTAGGGGTGTTTTGAAAAATCATATGAAAGGTTTTTAGGAAGTAAAAAATTCTGTGTAAAATGAAAAAGTGACACAATGTCACATTTTTATAAAAATTGTCACTTTTTTACTTTTTAAAAAAAAACATGACACGAACTAAAAAAAAGTGACACACACACACTCATTCAAAAAGTTATACAAATTCAAAATAGTGACAAATACTTAAAAAAGTGATAAAACACCAATCAAAGCCTATGTTTGTTATTCAAAAAAGTCATAGAAATTTTTAAAATGTAACAAACAATAAAAAGTGAAAAAAATTCAGAAAAGTGGCAAAAAAAAAGTGACAAACACTCAAAAAATAGTTACAAACACACAAAAAAGTAATAAAATTGTCACTTTTTTAAAAAAAGTGGCACAATGTCACTTTTAAAAGTTTAGTGTCATTTTTTATTATACAATCTAACTTTTATTAAAAAGTAACGTTTGTTACCAAAAAGCGATAGAAATCTCAAAAAAAGTGACAAACACTAAAAATAAAGTGACAAATTTGAAAATTGCTAAAAATAATTGATGTTTCTAGTTCCAGACATTGCTAAAAAACAAGAAGCATCAATACCTTAACAACAAATACACGAGGTACTTACAAATTTAAATATTTTAGCACAATATTCAACTTCCCATATATCTTAATTGCAAGGAGAAATATTCAATTACGAATACATCTTGATGACTGTCTAATTTGCATCAAATTAAACCCAAAAAAAAAAAAAGAAAATCATATTGAATGCAGAAAAAGATCACCATTTGGCACGAGCAGTAAACTTCAAGTCTTCAATGCAAATGGCTGGGGAGCAATATACGGTCCCTTGGTTGCAATTTTATGCAATCCATAAAGAATTATGCTACTACAACTCGTTTCGACAACTTCTGAGCCGTCTTATCTGCTGCAGTAGCTGCCATAAAAGCTATTGCCGCACTAAATTTCTCGTCCAACTCACTACTCTCCACATCCTCCAAGTCATCATGAACTTAAACCCAGTTTTATATCATACCCTTGAAAAAATTTGAAACAATCAAGAGCTGATTATACTAAAAACATAATGGAGCTATTAAAGTAAACTTTTTATTCATACTTCGACGCATTCAACTAAGATATCAAATTTAAGGCAACGCGAAAATGATAACTAAGTGGTAACTACTTTTTCCCAACTTCCTTATCCTCATCCTCATTCCAACAGCGATGCTGAATTGATTTGGGAAACCCGCAACTATTGAGAGTGAAGCTACTATACATGATCGGTCCACCATTGCCAATCACTTCACAGCTCCTTTCTCCACGTCAAAAGTGAACTCCGAATCCACTTCCATCCCACAGATATTAGAGTGCAAAGCTACAGAAAACTTAGCTGGTTGGAAGCAAGACAGTAGTACCCTCTCGAGCAGTTGAGTCAAATCCACCAGTTTGAAATCATATCCAACTGCTTCAAAACTTGCATAGCTGAAGCCATCTTCTGGTGGGACGTGAACAGTAAAGACAGTATCCAAAACTCTTTTTCCTCCATAACCTCAGGCGATGAAGTCTGAATTTCTTCAGGTTTGAATTTCAAATCGAATGTATCATAATAGTGACATTAATTGGGTGAGAGGATTTCCTTTGGGAGCTTTTTGGAAATTGGGACTGATAGTTTTTGGAGTAAAGGGTAAGGGGTTGAGGGGTTTGATAGTTTTGGAACATATTAAATACGTGGCTAAATCATTTAGTTAGTTAATTGTGTATTAGTCAAATTAGTAAATCTTTTAGGGTATTGGGCCTAATTATCCCTAATTAAAATGCCCGAAGGCCCATCTCAAAATTAAGGTTAAATTTAAGGAAAATTATAGCAGCGGTCCCTAACTTTTTTCAGTTTTTGCAGACTTTACTCTACGTGCGATGCTCTTTCATGCTAGGCATCGATGTGCAGTATCTTTACGAAATGTTGGAGTGTAAGAGGTGGTGAGCTGTGGAGATTGCAAAGATAGGTGATTGTCAGAGTGGCGATGTCACGGATTTTTGGCAGTGGATATTGCATCAGTTTGCTATGGGTGTAGGTTGAGGTAGAAATGGGACAGTGGTGAATGGCAGTGTTTGTAACATCAGAAATCGGTAATACAAGGAAACGGAGGTGCGTTGCAACAATAGGTATTGTGATTGATGATATTGTGATGCCGGCAAGGAGGTGACTGGCGAAGTTAATGGCACCAAAGGTGGAGGTGGTTGTAGAGTGATGAAGGGATGATGACCATGTTTGGGAAAGAAATTTTCGGACTTGGTTTGACCTGGTATTGGCGGCGAGATTATAGAAGTCAATGAACTAGAGACTGACAGAATTGATTGAACATACTAATTTTCTGGTGCTATTGGATTGTTGATGAGAACGACGTGGCGTGAAAGATTTGTGAAGGACTGGCTGCCGACGAGGTGAAGAATATTCGTGGTGGAATGTATAACCGATAGCTTCTGCATTAAGGGTAGAGGTGTCAAGACGGACAGGCAGGCCAAACTCGTGAAAACCGACCCGGATCGACCCGGGACCGCGGGCCGACCCGTGACCCAAGCGGGCGGTTCACGGGTCAAGGAGGTGTGACCCGCGGGCTTCGTGGGTTGCACCTTCAAGGGCCGCGGTTAACCCGCTGGCCCGTGAAATTTTTTTTTTAAATTTGAAAAAAAAAAAGAAGGGAGAAAGTCAACCTAATTGGGATGTACTTAAATTATAAATTATAATAAAAGTAGGTGTCAACCTAATTAGGATGTACTTATGTTATAAATATTTGATAATAGTAATTAGAAATACATTTAGTTGTTATTTGTTCAAATTAAATTTAACTTTGTAAAGTTATAAATAATTCATGTAATATTAAATTTGAATTCTATATAAACATTTCTTGATATAAATATGAATTTATCATTTTGTTCAATTTTTAGTTTACATTTAACAAAAAAAAATATTTTTTGCTATAAATATGAATTTTTTTATATTTTTATAATTTTATTTATACAATAATATGGGCCAAATCAGAACAAACCACGACCCGCACGACCCGTGACCCGTATGGGCGCGATCTGGATGGGTCAGCGGGCGGACATGGGTTGTAGTCCAAAATTTGTGGGCCGACCCGGAACCGGCCCGGAACCCGTAACGGGCCGGCTTTTTTCACTCGGGCCGTTACCGGGCTCATATGTTGACGGGCCAACCAGACCCGGACCACCCGGATTGACACCTCTAATTAAGGGTATATGGTGGAAGTCTGATGAGATTTAGATGAGTAGGGTCAAGTTTCTGATTTGTTGGATGTGGGTGAATATGGTTTTCCAAATGGTGGTGGTGGTGGTGAGTAGGATGAAGAGTATTTGTGACTAATTATTTGGGTGATTATAACTAATAATTGGTTAATTTGTGACCGATAAATGGATATTTTGTAACCAATAAAAAATATGTGACCCAAAATGTAAGATTGTGACTAAATTTATAATCGTGACTCATAATTTGTTAAGTTATGATTACTTTATTTAATAATTTTTGACCTATAAAATTAGTTATTTGTGATCGAGAAATAATACATGATCTATTAATTTGATAATTTGTAACCGATAAATAAATTGTATCCAATGAAATTTATGATTTGTGACCCAAAAATAAAACATGATTGATTAATTTGACAATTTGTGATTAATAAATAAGTTGTGGCATGTAAAATCTATAATCGAACATTATGTGATTGTGGCTAATACTTAACTATGACCATAAATTGTATAATATTATGACCTTAATATATTGGTACACATTCTTTCAAAATTCATTTTCAACAGTATGATTTTTCTTGATGCATGATTTAAAATATTTTATTCGGGATTGTACCATATTTTTTAAGTTCCTACTGAGTATTCATATGTACTCACCATTTTCCCTACTCCACATAGATTAGAACGAGTCGTTGGTTGGCGGGCGATGAAGTGCAGTCGTTGTACCAGACGTTTGGAACTAATAAATCGAATCCGGTGTAACATATCTTGAATTCTAAATTTTAGCAGAAACCTTAGTTTTTTAATTTATTTTTTTTGAATCGTTCATTTAGCCCCTGTTTGACACCCATTTTTTATCTCATTCTCATTCTCATTTTTCTACAGTACTCATTTCTAACCACACATTCTTCAAATAAAATAATATTACACATAAACCCAAAAATTCTTCTTACTTTTTAACCACACATTCTTTACATCAATCACTATTCAAAAACTCATTTTTCAAAATAATGGGTGTCAAACGGGGCCTTAATTTGAAATCCAGAACAAATTTATTTGGACATGAAATTTCGTTTGATGACTTGAAAATTTTAACTTGTTTATGGTATTTGGTGTTTATCTTGCTATTTACGTTTTCTGCATAGACACGTCAAATTAGAGAGTTAAATATGAAGCAGCTTTGGAATTTGATTGACAAATTACCATGCATGTCTAATAAATGCAATGTACTATAATGATTTATAAATGGGTAGACCTTGAGACATGTCTCACTCACCGAAGAAAGAAGAAATATATCATGCCTTGGAATTTTGAGGTTGCTAGTGAGATGATTTGGTTACTGCATATGTACACGTAAATATATACATATATATATAAAAACAAATAGATTTTTTTTTATATACATGTAATATGATTTTGCCTCTAATTTGTAGATTTAATCTATGTGATTATTCCAAATGTATACGTTTAAGATATGTCGTGGAAAAATGTTTGATTTTTTTTTTTGTAATTTATTTGCTAATAATCCATCTCTATTTGAGTTTCCAAGAATTTGCAACTTAGTAGTTTTAAATTTGGTGAATTATATAAGATGTGTAGATCAAAATGAAATTTGATATTTCCTTATAAATAGTTTTGGTAGCAATTTAAATTCTTAAAATTTGGGTTGTTATAGTCCATGTCACATAGTAGAATCTAGAAAAATCTAGAGAGGAAAAGTTTGGGGCTAAATTCATTTTAATGTAATAGAATCACAATGTCTGTGGAGCTGGGAAGAATGTAATGTACAAGCAATGAAGCACGAGATGCAGCATCATGTTTTTGTAAATTTCAGATTAATACATGGATCTGGTGTGCCCGTAAGACCCAGAAAATGTAGACTATGTAAGAAACATATTTGGAAAGGATTTTAGAAAACAATCATGCTTAGATGTACGTCATCTTTAAACTATTTCTTACATTTTGTCAAGTGACAATATATCTGTTGACACACAAAAGGTGCAGCCCAAGCAGAAGGCCTAAAAGAGCAAGGCCCAATCGAGATCCCAGTATCTGAAGAGCGGAGCCCAATTGAAGGTTCAGTATGAGAGCCTGAATAAAAGTGTGGGCAAGTGACGTAAAAGCCCACGAAACAAAAGCAATGCTATCGCCCAAGCCTGCAGAATGCCCAGAGGCTGAGCGAGTAAAAGACCCTGCAGTCGCCCAAAGGTATAAATCCGTCATCGCCCAAACGGTTTAAGTTACCCAAAGGCCCCAGTGGAAATAACGTCCTGCCACTATCCAAGGCAATGGCTTTAAGCGGTTTAAGTACATCCATGATCTAAGAACCTCAAGAATATGGAGTCGTGCGGTGATAAGTTATGAACGGCAGTTTTAACACATTTGCCATGATGAAGAAAATGGGTGGTTTCAAGCAGTTCTTAAGCAGTTGAAGGCCGTCTAAGCAGTATAAAAGAAAGAAGAAGATAATGAGATAAGCCCGACAAAATTGACTCTCAAATAGAGAATATGTAATTTCCTTTTATTAGATTTAGTTTTAATTAACTTCGATTCCCCTGCACTTGTGTGCTTGCGCCCCTTGGAGGCATCTTATTCACGTCCAAGCTTGTAATCTTCATATTCAATAAACACCCCTTTTTGGGACTTTGTTCCAAGAGGTTTGTCCCTTACACAATTGTCTGATCCCCTTTTAATTGTTAGCGAGCGAACCCGCGCGAAACAATTTGGCACGCCAAAGGGGACAATGGTGTTTGAAGATACAAAAAGGAAAAACATTATGCCTCATAAAAATCCCGATAAAGCACCAAAGAAGTCACGGAGTAGTCCAGTCTTTGATCGAGCAAGCACGAGGAGCAACAATGTATCCTCGTAAGGCGACGACTCCGAGGCCACAATCGTTACGAACCAATGACAGAATTGAGTCCTCGAACCATGCGTGCATTGCTTGGAGAACTCACGCAAGATGTTGTTGAACAGGTAAATTTACGAAATGTCCATAATATGGAAAAATTTACCTAGAATGGAAACGTTCACTATGACAACATGGCCAAACAGTTAAATGTTTTGAATGATCTTATGAGCAAATTAGTAGGCCAAGTATGTCAACCAGCTATACCCGTGGGGAATCATTTCCAAACCAGGACGATTGTGGGACATACTTCACCAAACAATTCCCCTGGTTTGAACCCAGGTTTAGAAGCGTTTTTTGGCCCTTCCACCTCAAATCAGGGGGCTAATGGAATGCCAAATTTAAATGGTGGTAATGCGACTACTAACCTGGGGGGTAATTTGAACATAAAAGATAATATGCCGAATAACGGTCATGATTTACCCCGTGTAAACGAGGGGGGAAATACTCAGTATAATGGGTATAATGGTCTAAACAATGGCACTTTCCATGCCAATCAGGGACCAAATGTCAGGCCGACTCAAGTGAACCAACAGGTAAATCAACCCATAGGAGTCCCATATGATCCAAATGTGCTGTTGAGAAATCAAATTGCAGAAATAGTACAAGATCAAATGGCTGTTAGGGTGCGTCCTGTTATCAGGCCGACTTACACTAAGCCATATCCTGATTGGATAGACCAGGTATATCCATGGCCTAGAGGATATAAAGTGCCTGAATTCTCGTTGTTCACTGGTTTAGGAGAAGTATCCACTCTAGAACACATAGGACGATTCACATTACGTAGTGGTGAAGTGACCGATTACCATAAGATGAGACTATTCCCAAGTTCTTTAACAGTGAGTAGCCTTTTCATGGTTTATCAATTTGCCACAAAATTCCCGTTCGTACATGGCAACAAATGGAACAAGCTTGTTCCATGCTCGCTTACAAAACAGTCCGAGGTTACACCGCCGATTTGGCGAATTTACGTCAAATGCCAAATGAATGGGCGTAAGGCTTCCTTCAAAAGTTCAAAACAACAGGAGTAAATGTTTTGTACCCTTGCCCGAAAAAGAATTTGTCAAAATTGCTCAGTGTCGTTTAAGTTTTGACTTAAAGAAAAAATTCCAAGATAGGGAATTCCCCGACTTGTTCCAACCCGCGAACGTGATTAGGTACGAACGTTTGATAAGAGAGGAAGAGCAAGTGAAAAATTCTAGTAAAGGGACTTACTATAAAGACCCAAACTTTGGCATCCATGCCATAAATGATTAATTTTACGATCAAACTGAAATATGTTTGGCCGAATTAACCAAAGGGGACGCGTATACTTGCCCCATAATGGCTAAACCTAGAGATTTAGCCAGCAATGAGCCTATGGAAAGAGAAAATAAGAAGAATAGAACGTTCTCGTTCGATGTAACTAAGGCTGACCTCATATTTGACAAATTGTATAAGGATAAACAGATAAAGTTGAGCGATAAGCATAAATTGCCAAGCCCTGAGCAAATCAAGTGTAAAAAATATTGTAAATGGCACAATGCATGGTCACACATGACTAATTATTGCTTGGTTTTCCGTCATGTTTTACAGGATGCTATTGAGTCAGGACGAATCACGTTTGAAGACAAAAAGAAAATGGCAGTGGACGAAAATCCTTTCCCACAGCCACTTGAAGTGAATATGGTGACGACGACCAATCTTAAAAATAAGTTGCCAAGATTCAAGTTGGTTATCGACGATGAAGAAGACCCAGAGAAACATGCTAGTGTGTTTGAACGCATCAGAGGAAAAGAACCCATGAAGGATGAGCAAATTTTGTGTGCCAGGTGTAAAGGGGAAGTGAAAACAAATACTTGGAGACCAGAAGTGTGGCAGAATCACCATCGCCCTGGTTTTGATCCAAGCAGGAGGCAGGGAACATCGTTCTATAGAGAACCGCCTCCGGAAAGGCAGTTCAATCCAGTAAGGCATATAAGATCATTCAGACCACAGCCTCGCCAGCCTAATGTGTGGTACTCATATCAGCATAATACGAAACATGTTGTGCCTTTTAATGAGATGACCAGGACTCAACAAAGAAGATTCCAGCGGAATTATGGACGGATGATGAGACAACAACAAGAAAAGCCACGTCCTAAAGCACCAAGAGTACTAGAAAGAGCTAATCAAAACGCTCTTGAGGATAGTGAAGAAACTGGCACTGGGGAGTCAATGGGAAAAATGCCAGAAAGTTCTTCTGGGAGGTCGAAATTTGATCGAAGCAAAGGAGACGAAGACGATACAGAACCACCCCTTACTATCCAGTTTGGTACTTTACCTCCAGTCATGGCTAATAACTATCTGTTGGCCAACGAATTCAAGAAAAAAGATAAAGAAGAAAGAAATGAAGAAGAAGCGCAGGCTGAGTGTGAAGAGGGTCACTCATCTCAAGAAATACAAAGCGAAGAGGATGACGGGATGACCGATATTGAGGAAGAAATTGATCTAGAAGAAGAAAGGAGAAGGAGAGGAGTATCGCGCAACACTGGCCGAAGCAATTGCACGGAAGGAGTCCGTGAAGTAGACTTGTTGGGAGAACCATCTCGGGCGTTCTTTCACTACTACGTGTTATATGGAACACCCAAAAGGAAGAAAAGGGTACCGGTCCGAAAAGTACGGATCTCCCCCAAGGATATTACCTCCCCAACAAAGTTGGGTAGTTACGGGAGAAACACCAGTAGAATGAAGATAGTGCCCAACTAGCGAGTATCCACTCGAGGTATTGCAAGTTGGTGCATCTCAAAGGGATAGGTCGACAGGAGACAAACAGGAAGTAGAAATTGATGCAGCAGAAAAAGTCGTCTTCAGAAAACCCACTGTGAAACTAACTAAGCATTTAAGGCCACTTTACGTGGGGCTTTAGTCAATGGCATACCGGTGGTGAAGGTGCTCATTGACAATGGGGCAGCCATAAATGCTATCCCATTAAGGATGATGAGGAAATTCGCAAAGCCATTTAAGATGACATGATCCCAACCGTAGGTCATTCTTACAAGCTTTAATGGGGGAACAACTTCGCCAAAGGAGTGATGCCACTAGATATAACGGGTGGGAACGACTACTAGGACCACGCTCTCTTTATTATTGATGGTCCTACTAGTTACAATATACTTCTAGGGCGAGATTGATCCACGGAAGTCGTATACCATCATCGGCTTCACTTGTGTTTAGTATTCGGGAATGACCAAGGTAAAGCGTATGGTACAAGCGCTGCATCATAGGCCTTTTGTTGCGTAAGCTAACCTGGGAAAGATTCATGTACGAGGGAAACTATGGACCTGTTAGAATAATCCGGATGGAAATGAAGCTCAGGTCATCGCACAGAGTGAAGAACCATTTTCGGTAGATGCACTCGCTGAGATGTTCAGTCAAATGAGGCCAAATATAGTGGTCCTAGAAGAGGCAGTGATTGGCAAAAGGACAATCGAAGAATTCTGATGAGTGGGCGACCGAAAGAACACGTGGCCGAGATCTGGGCCTTCAAAGCCAGATTAGTGGCTTTCAATAAAGAATGTCAAGAGAAAACCAAAAAAGAGGTAGCATTGAAAACATTGGGAAACAAGTTGCGTATTCGCCAGAGCAAAGTGTTGACCAAGAAGTCAACAAGGTGGATTGCCTAGAAGAAGAAATGCCTACAAGGGACATGGATGGCGAAGTGATGAGAATCAACAAGCCTGGGAACGCTCAAGCACAAGACCCTTTAGTCAAAATAAACATTGGCGACGTGGGAGAAGATCGCCCAACGTTCATCAGCCAGATGCTCAGTCAAGAGGTTAGTACAACTTTAATCGCTTTATTAAAAGAGTATAAAGATTGTTTTGCCTTGGAATATGAGCACATGCCTGGTTTAGATAAAAATTTAGTGGAACATAGATTGCCAACTAAGTCAAATTTTAAGCCCCATAAACAGCCTCCTAGACGCTTTGCCCCTAACGTGTTACCTGAAATTAAGGAAGAGATTGAGCGATTACTAAGGGCAGGCTTCATTAGGATGGCTAGGTATGTTGAATGGTTATCCAATATCGTGCCAGTATTAAAAAAGAACGGTAAATTAAGGGTGTGCATAGATTTTAGAAATCTGAATTTAGCAACACCTAAAGATGAGTACCCCATGCCTACGGTAGATTCTTTAGTCGATTCCACTGCCGGACACGTTATGTATTCCTTCATGGATGGGTATTCAGGATATAACCAAATTTATATAGCTGAAGAAGACATAAACAAAACTGGCTTTAGATGTCCAGGGGCCTTGGGGTGTTACGAATGGGTAGTTATGCCTTTCGGCCTAAAAAATGCGGGAGCAACTTATCAAAGGGCAATGAATCTAATTTTTCATGATATGATAGGCAAATTTGTTGAAGTGTATGTGGATGATATTGTTGTCAAATTTGTTAAAGAGGAAGATCATTTCGAACAATTGAAACACTCATTTGAGCGAATGAGACAATATAAGTTGAAGTTGAACCCTTTGAAATGTGCGTTTGGTGTCAATGCCGGTAACTTCCTCGGCTTTCTAGTACACCAAAGGGGAATCGAACTTGATAAGAATAAAGCAAAGACCATTTTTGAGGCCAAACCGCCTAACAACAAGAAAGAATTGCAACGATTTCTGCGTCAAGTAAATTTCTTAAGGCGTTTTATCTCTAATTGTGCAGGGCGAACAAAAGCTTTTTCGCCTCTACTGAAATTGAAAAACCAGGACGAACTCGTCTGGAAGGAAGAACATCAAAAGGCTTTTGATAGCTTGAAGGTGTATTTATCTAACCCGCCAGTGTTGGTGTCACCTATCCAAGGACGGCCAATGAAGGTATATATATCGGCCAAACAAGAATCGATAGCTGGAATGGTCGCGCAAGAAGACCAATTTGGTGAAGAAAGGGCAATATATTATTTGAGTATGGGATTGACAAAATGTGAATGTAATTATTCTGCCATTGAAAAATTATGTCTCGCTTTATATTTCACATGTACCAAATTAAAGGCCTACCTACGGCCTGTAACAGTTTATTTAATTTCCAAGGTAAATTTA
This sequence comes from Fraxinus americana, assembly GCA_035079005.1. Taxonomy (NCBI): domain Eukaryota; kingdom Viridiplantae; phylum Streptophyta; class Magnoliopsida; order Lamiales; family Oleaceae; genus Fraxinus; species Fraxinus americana. The sequence goes on from CM068714.1 coordinate 19,247,670, forward strand.
GTAAAGTACATGTTTTCTCGCCCTATCTTACACCAAAGGATAGGCCTTTGGACTTTGGCACTATCCGAAATTGAGATACAATATATACCACAGAAGGCAGTAAAAAATCAAGCGTTAGCTAATTTCTTGGCCGATCACCCGTGCCTCGATATGCCCGAAGAAATTAAACTGGAAATAGACTCATTTGAGTTAAAACCATGGATCCTATACTTCGACGGATCAAAAACTTCCAAAGGTCCAGGGGTAGGAATAGCCTTGATAAATCCTTTAGAGGTTTGTTACAAATTCGCTTTCACATTGGACAGAATGTGCACCAATAATCAGGCCGAATACGAAGCATTGATTGTCGGCCTAGAGTTGTTGATTGAAATGGAGGTGAAAAATGTGATTATTAGGGGTGATTCCCAACTGGTAATTTACCAACTTACTGGTGATTTCAGATGTCAAAGTGAATCCATCATAAGCCAGTACGAGGTCGCTCAAGAACTGCTAGAGGAGTTTGACCAAGTAGAACTTCAATATGTCAACAGGATATACAATGACATAGCAAACGAACTAGCTCAAACTGCCTCAGGTTACTTGAAAATTTTAAGTATGGAACCTACTTGTGAATACGGAACAATATTGCCTGTTGTGCAAATGAGGGCAAATAGAATCGGAATTCATTGCATACAAGAAGGAGAGGCAATGTATTGGAGGATGGAAATAAAGGAGTTCTTGAAAGAACCATGGAGGAAGAATGATAGAAGGACAAAGCTACGGTCGCTAAATTACACATTGATTGAAGGCGAATTACATAAGAAACGTTCGGATGGGATTTTACTGAAATGTGTGAGTTTACAAGAAGCCAGGTAATTATGGCTGAAACACATGAAGGAATCTGTGGAGCCCACCAAGATGGTCAAAAAATGAGGTGGTTAATTATTAGGAATGGGTATTTTTGGCCTAAGATGGGAGAAATGTGCGTCCAACATGCAAAAGGTTGTTTAGCATGTCAAAAACACGGGCTGATTCAGAGAGCGCCAGCAAGGGAGATGGCACCAATCGTTAAGCCATGGCCGTTCAGAGGCGGGCGATAGACTTAATGGGAAAGATTTACCCACCATCGTCCAAGCAGCACACGTTCATTATAGTAGCAACGGATTTCTTCACTAAGTGGGTAGAGGCAATACCTCTAAAAGAAATATCTCAGAAGAATGTCATAGAGTTCATCCGTGATCATATCATTTACAGATTTGGCATTCCCCAAACCCTGATGGTTGGTCATGGGACTTCCCTGAATGGTGATCAAGTGAAAGAATATCTGAACGAATTTGGGATCAAGTTAGTAAATTCCACGCCTTATTACGCCCAATCTAATGGTCAGGCTAAATCATCTAACAAAATTCTAAAGAACATTGTAAGAAAAATGAAAAATGAGAATGCCAGAAATTGGCACGAATGTTTGAATCAAGCTTTGTGGGCCTATAGAACGTCGCCAAGCACAAGCACTAAAGTCACTCCTTTTCAACTAACATACGGGCAAGACGCGGTATTACCCATGGAAATCAACGTCCAGTCAATGAGAGTATGTTCACAAAATGATTTGGGCGACAGCGAACGTGCAGAGTTACTTATCCAAAATCTGTTGGAGTTGGACGAGTTAAGGTTAGACGTCCTAGATAGACTGCAAATTCAGAAACAAAAGATCGCTAAGTTCTACAACAAGAAGGTCGTAGCCAAATCTTTCAGTTTAGGCGATTTAGTTTGGAAAACAATACTTCCGTTGGACAGCAAGGACCCAAAGTACGGTAAATGGTCACCAAATTGGGAGGGACCGTATAGGGTAAAAAGAGTGTTGCCTAATGGAGCCTACCATTTAGAGAATTTAGATAGTACCAATCACATGAGGTTCATCGACGGCAAATATTTGAAGAAATATGTCCCTTCCTTGTGGGAAGACGAACAAGCAAAAGTTTAAACATACAAAAAGCGATGATAGTCAGGTAAAACAAAGAACGAATTACGTTCAAGTGAAATTTTATTAAATAAGTGTTGGTTACATCTGCGAAGTACAAAAATACAAAAATCCCTACAGAAAACAATCAGGGGCAAACTATTACAATCCGCCAAGGAAGACGGTGAAAATTGTGGACTAGTCCCAGCCGCCTCCCTAAATACATCGCTGCAGTGGTAGACGGAGAGACTGGGAAGCACTCTCACCCAGCAAAATGGCCCAGAAACGTTTCTCCCCTCCATAGATAGATGGGAAGAATTTTGCTGCCGGCCAAGAAAAATTTCCTATATCTCCCATACCAAGAAAAGAAAAATCGAGACGTTTCCGTCATCAAAGGGGAACGAAGGGTCGATCATACGAAATGCCAAAATGATGGCAGTAGTTTAGTCGAGGAAGAAAGGAACGAGATATGAGGATAACGACGAGTGTAGAAGATTGAACGTATTTATAAGGGACGAATATGAAACGTCAGAAATATCAAAAGCCATATACATTAAATGGCTCAAAAATCTGAAAGGCGGGGAAGTTGATGTGCATGAATGTTAGCGTCGGACTGATCAGATGCTTTGGAGGTTTGACGAGTTAAGAGAGGAACGTCAATTAATGCACGAACATATAAAAACAATTGTTCTTTAAAGGCAAGTACTGCTATTACAATGAAAAATGATCGTGTTAGCAAATTCATAAAGTTGAAAAGAAAAGGATATTAAGTGTCCCAATTACAACTCCTCCCAAACCGATCGCATTAACTCCCTCATCTTTCCCCAATCTTCACCTTGCTTGGCAGAGAAGAAATTCAATTCAAGCCATCGAGTCACTATCAACCTCCAGTGTTTTTACACTGCTCGCCGAGATTTAGCATGTTCAAATTCTTAGGCAAAGATTACGTTTCTTGGCTATTATCCTCGCCTTGCGTCGTCCATTTTTGCTTGAAGCTCCTTCATCTCTGCATACCCAATTTGGTCATCAAGGAGTCCTCAACCATGATATCGGAAGAAATTTCTGCTCAACTTGTTCTCGGCTTTGCCGACTTCTAATAATAATAATTTCTTCTCGCAGGAAGCACGAAGGTATTGGGTCTTTTTGGCCTTGAGTTCGGCTGCTCTTGGCCGCAATGAAGGAACCTCGTAATGAACAACTTTCGCCGTTTGGGTCAATATAAATATTGAGCGATGGAAGTGCAAGCGCTTGAGCCAAATTCACGTTTAGGTGTTCAAATTTATCCTTCTGGTTGGCGGCATTGGCTCGACCAATATCCATATCCATAAAAGACACGTATTCAAACACTGCCTGTTTGAGAACTTTCGTGTTTTCCTCAGAAAAAGCAGAATGACTGATGGAAGTAGGGCGAGTTGTCTTTATTTGCTCTAAAGAAGCACACCACTCCCGAATGGAGCGCAGAATGTCGTCGACACCCTACAAGGAAGGACACCCACTTTTGAGACTCATCATCACAGCATGTAAAGCAAAAGACGGAGAACAAGATAAGAAATAACCTCATCAGCAATTTCAGAAAAGCCAGATGTACCACCAACTGGTTCAACTACTTCTGAAGACTTTCCCTTGTCTGGACGAGAAGACTCTGCCACAGTAGGCAAGTTTGTGAGAGTTTCTGCATGAATCAAAAGCAGAGAGTCAAAAGTCGGTGGCATGAGCAAAGTTAAAGCAATCAAAGGAGGTGTCACCTTCTGGCTCAAGGTTTGGGGGTCAGCAGGTTGAGAGGAAAATGGCTCCTTTGGCGAAGTCGTTGGTACCATAGGTATTTCTTCGAGTATAGCCCCTTCGTCAGCGGATTTGGGCGAAGAAGTCGCAGTAAGGGGCGATGAGGCAGGAACTGCCGAGACTGAAGCTTTTGAAGGAGAATTCACGCTCTTCTGAAATGCAAGAAAACTATTGGTACGGTGTGAAGGGTGAAATTGTGGATAAACAAATCTTGTTACCTTTCTCCGAAGGACGAGAGGAGCGTCATCATCCTCTTCAACATCGTCCGGCAAGACGGAAGACACTGAAGCTGGCCGTTTACGGCTAGATGCACTCGTGGCTATAATGGCTTTAATAGGTTGAGAAGCCAAAGGAAGGGTTGGACGTTTAGCACGAGGAGGTGAAGAAGGATTCCTAATTGACGCAGGGGTCGCTGAATGAGAAGAAGTAGAGGAAGTACCAGACCGATCCAGCGAATGAAAGGCAATATTAGCATCGGCTGCGAATAGCCTACGTTGTACCGACGGCCATAATTGCTCGAATAAAGGATGGATGGCAGAACTAGAGTTAAAGGGGGCCAATGAAAATTTGCTGGTCAAAAGGAGATTGCTAGCATCTATAGCTTGGGCCTCAACTTTATTGATGGTATGGAAACGATCTATCAAATTTTTGGAGTAACAAGGAGGGACAGGCCAAGTCTGGCCAAAGCCAAGTTGGCGGGCAAAGAACTGAGGAGCATATATCTCTACCCCAGCCTTAGCATTGGTTCCAAGGAAATGTCGTGAAATAGTTCCCTCCTACCAAGAATTGAACCCAAATAAGCAAAGAAGCACTTGCACTCTCTAGTGAAGTTGGGGGATGTACGTAACTGAGTCAAATGGGCAGGGAAAGGAAAGAAAGAAGGAATAGAGGTCAGTATAAAAGAATGAAAAAATGTCTCTGCTAGACATACGTACAGTGCCCATTGAGTTAATATCCAGCCCGTAGCAGCTTGCAGAATGACGGGAAATAGAGGGAGCACCCAATGATGGAAATATGCTCTCAACCACAATTGAGCAAGCCAAAGGGGACCAATCGCCAAAGTGGGAGACGCACCATTCTCCACCGGAAATTGAAGAGAAGCCATGCCTCTCAGCAAAGCGCCTAGAACAAAGGAACATAAATTCAAAGGCCTACCACGAGCCAACTCATGTGCTATAAGCGTATAGCTCATGGAAAGTTTCAGACTTAACGCAGAGGACATATTTACAAAGCGACTGGAGGAAGGCTACTGCTCAAGCATGACTAGGCTAAAACACGGACGCAGTATAGGTACCCGTCAGACTAGAGTAAGATTCAGAGAGCCTTTTGTCAAATTGTGGGGCAGCGCTAGAAATTAATATGCCAGGGAAAATAGTATCGCCCGAAGCGGGAAGATTTACCAAAGCCCCTACGTCCCTCAAGGTAATAGACATAGGACCAAGTGGAAAAACAAAGATATTATATTCAGAAGACCAGAAACTTAAAGCGATTGGAAATAATACAGGGTCATAGATTGGGGAGAGCAATTTCTAATAGGTCGAAAATCCTTGCACGATCAAAAAGGGCTTTAGTGGGGCCATGTTTAGTAAGGCGTGCATGCCATCTACGAAAATTATTATCAGCTTTGGGCCAAGTACGAATACCTTTCTCGCGAATCGACTTCAATGGTAGTAAACTCAAAAACGGAGGGCCCTGAGTGCAAGGGAAGAGCTGGCCTGCCGCCGTTCATTCAATGGCTTCAGCATTGTTGAATGATGGCCCCAGATAGAATTCATCAGAGCCAATGTTGGTTTGTGAGAGAAAGCTGGGGTTTACATATGGTTTGGCAAGAAGGTCCTGAAAATCTTCGAAACTGAAAGGAGCGTCAGATTGGGTGCGCGAAGTAGCCATTAGATTACAATGTTGTTAAAGTTTGCCCATGAAGCGTAGTGGAGAAGAAAGAAAGTGAACAGTGGTAATGGCAGGGAAGAAGCGCGAAGAAACAGAGACGTGAGATAGTTGCACTGTGAAATGGCGTGTCTTTCGGAAGGGTTAAGGGCTTGTAAAGTCGCACTCCCTCAAGACAAGAGCGATCCTTGGGAAATTCAAATATTGCTAGAAAAACGCGAAATTGAATATGGCAAAAATTAATAATCGGTATTAATTCTGCCATATTGGGGGGTAATTGTTGACACTCAAAAGGTGCAGTCCAAGCAGAAGGCCCAAAAGAGCAAGGCCCAATCGAGGTCCCAGTATCTGAAAAGCGGAGCCCAATTGAAGGTCCAGTATGAGAGCCTGAATAAAAGTGTGGGCAAGTGACGTAAAAGCCCACGAAACAAAAGCAATGCTATCGCCCAAACCTGCAGAACGCCCAGAGGCTGAGCGAGTAAAAGACCCTGCAGTCGCCCAAAGGTATAAATCCGTCATCGCCCAAACGGTTTAAGTTACCCAAAGGCCCCAGTGGAAATAACGTCCTGCCATCATCCAAGGCAACGACTTTAAGCGGTTTAAGTACATCCATGATCTAAGAACCTCAAGAATATGGAGTCGTGCGGTGATAAGTTATGAACGGCAGTTTTAACACATTGGCCATGATGAAGAAAATGGGTGGTTTCAAGCGCTTCTAAGCGCTTGAAGGCCGTCTACAAAGATAAAAGAAAGAAGAAGATAATGAGATAAGCCTGACAAAATTGACTCTCAAACAGAGAATATGTAATTTCCTTTTATTAGATTTAGTTTTAATTAACTTCGATTCCCCTGTACTTGTGTATTTACGCCCCTTGGAGGCATCTTGTCCACGTCCAAGCTTGTAATCTTCATATTCAATAAACATCCCTTTTTGGAATTTTGTTCCAAGAGGTTTGTCCCTTACACAATCGTCTGATCCCCTTTTAATTGTTAGCGAGCGAACCCGCGCGAAACAATATCATTTCACAGTTTAAAAAAATAAATAATTTTCTCTCCAATCATTTTTCTACAACACGTCAAATGTCAACTAAGATGTATGATATTTTTTGTTTACAAAATTCAATCTAAATCTGACCATAGATTTTTCTGGGAATTGGGCTTTGCATTTTGGATTTTCAATCTTGACTTATGGTTTAATGGAGGCAACAGCGGCAGTGGTGGATGTGGAAGAGAAATGAGGAAGAGGAAGAAAAAGTGATTTTTATTTTTTAATTATTTATTTAGGATTGATTTGTATTTTTTAAAAAAAAATTGGAGCTATATTTGCAATTAATTCTTCATTTTTCTTTTTTGGTTTAAATGGGTTTCATTGCTTTTTATTGAAAAATTGGATGAAAAAGATATTTTGCATAATCAAATCTATAATTAATATTATTTAATTAAATATTTATAAACGATCTCACTATTAAGGCAATTTATTGTCGACGATCAACGGTCAACGGACAACGGTCAACGTTCGCTCCAACTGATTTACAATCTTGATTTGTAACTGTATGAGTGACATTTCCATTATATTGATAATATAATATTTTGACATGGTTGCTGTAATTTATGCAAAAATAAACCTGAATAAATATGTGCATTTGGTAAAGTGGGGGAATTGATGGTGGCCGTGGTAAGGACGGAGGTGGTAGTGGTGACAAGGGTTAAGGGAAGTCCGATTATTAACATATATCAATCTTTCAAAACACCTTTCTTCCATCCTATGGTTGTTTGATCTGGTGGGGTGGGGTGGAGTGGGGTAATATCTTCCTTTTCTCTTTCTTTTGTTTCATATATTTAATTACTTTAATTGTTTTAAGTTGAAATGTAGAATTATCATTTTGTCCTTATCAAAATTGATCAAATCAAAATCAAATGCTTCAATTCTGATCCACTGACAATTTTTTAGACGAAAATCGTCTAAATGTCATTCTACTGCACATTTTTAAGGTTTTGGAACGTATTTTCTAAGATTTAAAGGTTTGGTATTGCCTTGCACTTTTTTCTACAAGTTCGAAATCTTTCGATACAAATTTTTCTTATTAAATACAGACTGGACTATGCCCCTGATTGGTTTAAATAAAAATTAATTTTTTAGTAAATTTTGATAAAGTTGATGGAATGTGTGGTTGAAGAGCCGTGGATTCCATTAAACGTATGATTAAAATTAATTGTTAACTTTGACTTCAATTTTATTCAAAACTTTTAGCTGAACCAAACTTGAGATATATATTTTGAATCCAGAGAGCTACATTCATTTTATTTTAAAAACATTAATAGTTGTACTAAATTCAATTCAAAAGAAATAAAAGTAATTTATTTTAAGAGTATTCACATTCTATTTTCTTCCTAATGCTTTAAACTAAAATAAATGCAATATAAAATTTCACTTAGGCCTGGACATTTTAATCGGAACCGAAATCGAACCGGAATCGGAGGTTTTGGTCCGATTCCAAAAAAATAAATTAGGAGCCAAAACTGAGAACCGACTGGTTCCATTCGATTTTTGGTTTTTGGACTAGAACCGTGGGCACTTGAGTGGAACCGATTTTTATATAATTTTTAATTTACAATTTATAGGCTATATATATATATATATATATATATATATATATATATATATATATATATATATATATATATATATATATAAAGCTTAAAATTTCTAATTTTGATAGTAATTAGTCTAAAACTTTAGATTCTAATCCAAAAAATAAGACAGACTCTTATTTTTTTACATTTCACCTCACATCATATTGTTACATTATAGAGGTTATTATAACATCTTTACAATTTAAGTTTTTTATGAATCAAAAAGTTCAAGTTAAGTCGAGGTGTAAGTTGATAAATAAAAGTTTTCATTTTTTTGGAATTCGAGTTTTTTACATTCTTGCATTGTTTACAAATTTTAGTGATTTTTTAAATTTTTATAATACATGACGATTGAATTTGATATATTCATTGCTTGGATTGTGGTGTACCTTTTTTGTTATCTTGGGTTCATAGTTTTCCTTTTAAATACAATATTTCATTTTTTATTTAAATAAAGCGAGTTTAATATGTGGACTGTAATTTTTGATAATATGTAGTTATGTATCTAAATAGTATTTTTTTTTTTATATATATCAGCTCGTTTTAAGAGTAGAAGAATTTAAGTACTGTTCATAATAATTATATGCTTTAGTATTGGGTCGAATAAGATTTATTCTTAGATTATAATTTAATTTTTTATGTTTTAGTTTTCTTTTATTTTCATTGTTTTAACTATCCACTATTTTTATTCTTGAAAAATTTTTAGCTGAATTTTTTTCATTGCACAAATATTGTTGAGTAATAGCGTGTTCATAAATATACTAAAAGAGCCTATATGGAAAATGTTTATTAACTATATATAAAAAATATTATGGATAGAATAGAAATCGAATCGGTACCAACGATTAGGGTTTGTGTTTGGTTCCAGTATTTGTAAGGACCTGAATGGTTCCATTTTTCGAAATACCCAAACGGTTCCATTTTTGAAACACCCGAAGTATAATGGGTGGTTCCAAGTATTGAAATATCCAGATTGACCCATTCGACCCTAACCTAATTTCACTTATTAAATATAAGACAATAGTATGTATATCTTGGAACCACAGAGTAGTGGAGGAGGTGAAACAATTTTCTTCAGGAAGGAATATGAAATGGTAGAATATATTATCATTTCATTGTCTCATCATTTTATGGTTATCAACAATAACTTTCATGTTTATTTTGAAATTATATATTGTTAAATGACTTGAGTTTACTTTATGTGTATCCAAAGCACATTTGTCCATGCATGAATTATCGAGCAAGATTGTTGTGAATTAAGCCTAAGATTTATTCCTTGGCTATTTTCATATTTAACTTTTGAAATTGTGTACGAAGAATTTGGCGAATGTTTATTTAAGTTGAAGTGGTGCGTGTTGGAATTTTATTAAAACTTAAACTTTATGAACTTGCCAAAATTTTCATGTCAAATCATCAAGAAACTGAATTAACGCAGAAAATACCTTAATCCATTGATTTCTGACTTGAATAATGAATCTTAAATCTTGATCAGTAAATCTTCAATTTGGTTGCTTCAAACCTCCTTCTTGATTCCTGATTGTGGGTTTATGGATCTTCCTCTTCATATATTTTCTATTATATTCTTGTGTTGATGGGATGTCAGATAGAATGAGAAAATCACATATGAATTGGGGACCATAACCCTTTATATAGTTCTATATGTATTCAGTTCATCGTCAAATACAAACCCTAATGGATCCGGTCTCTACACATATAGTTCGGCCCACACTTTATTTAGATACTTAAAGCCCAATTACTTAATTCCTTATTAGATCACTTTAATTTTGGGCTTAACTTTAAGATAACATTTATACACAGTTAATTACATATGTCAGCCCATCATGATAAATTAAATAATTTCCCAACAATTTCCCACTTGGGCCACATATGTTACCGTATAAATGTGTATAACATTATCAGCTCAAAACTTTTGCTATCGTAATCAAAAGTATCTTCGAATAATCTCGTCCATTGATTATATCAACATAGGATCAAAGCGGTCTTTGTTATAAGTAACATAACTAAACCCATCAATGGTCACGTAAATCAATACAATCAAATGACATAGATCAAGTGTGGATGTGTAGTATAGAAATTATATGTAATGTGATCTAACCATGCCTATTTCCAACTGGTCCTACCTTATTCCTTAATACCTTATGAGATTAACCATAAACTTTAATCAGAGTGGAATTGAATTGAATACTTTATTTCTGAAATGAACTGAATGTGCACAACCAAAATTATGTGTCAAAAGACAATATCCAAAATACAAACTCCCACTAAACTGGCATATCATCAAAATATGCAACACCCATGTGAGCTTTATGCTCATGAAAGACCTTGGGTGGTAGCCATTTAGTAAATGGATCCATGATTATAGAGTTTGTCCTTAAATGCTTTATAAAAACCTAACCACTCTAAATTCTTTCTTTGACAACTAGGAACTTAATGTCTATAAACTTTGACATCGTCATGTTCCTCTTGAAATACAAGACTGTTATTGTCACAAAATAACTTAAGTGGTCTTTCATTTCCATAAAAAAATATGTAGCCTTGTGACAATATTTTACAGTCAAATTCCATAATAAAAATCAGAATATCTAACGATCTCCAATTAGTCTGATTTTCCTGAATGTGATCATGTAATTCTTTGTTCTCCATAGATACCGAATAACCTGATGGCTGCTTTCCAAATTTCCATCGCAAAGTTAATTAAATATCTGCATAACATTCCAACAATGAATGCTATATCCGGATGTGTGCAAACCCGAGTATACATTAAATTCTCAATTGCTAAAGCACAGAGAATTTGATGTATATCCTTTTCCTTTAAATTTATCATTAGGGCATCAATTTAGACTAGAGTTGTCTTGATTTTCATATCTGTATTTCAAATATTTTAAGAACCTTATCGATATAACCCTTTTGTGATAATCCAAAAATACACCAAGAACAATTCTTGTGTATCTATATCCTTAATACAAAAGAGGTATCACCAAGATTTGCTTACTCCCACTGAACTTGTGATATCCACAATCATCAACTGAATGCATCTCGAAACCAAATGAGATAATTATTTGATAAAATTGTGATACCATTTCGGGAAACCAGCTTAAGCCCATAGATGGATTTCTTTAATTTGTAAACCATCTAATGTAACTTAAAATCAAAATGTCACATATGTCATATTTGTCCTAAAAGAGTTTTCATAGAAACCGAAGAAAAATCTCTTTATGCATGGCATCAATCCACTCTTTAGAATTATTCATTTGCATGGCTTGATGAAAGTTGATTGATAAGTTCTTCTTTCGTCAATCAATATCATCCTTATTTTGTTGGAGAAAGACTAAAAGTTATCCAAAATTGTCTTTCTTCTTTTATAGTGGATTTCCTTAATGATATTTGTTCTTGAGGTTGTTGAGTTTGTTTTTCTAGAATAATCTCTTGATTGTGTATGGGGGATTTTGTAATATTTTCTTGATCCGAAATTGTTTCTTAAACAAGATCTGGAGCAAGAATTTGTCCCTGAACCAAATCATTGTCAATTGTAACAGAAGGAATATATAGGCCCTGTTTGGCACGCATTATTTTTTTCATTCTCATTCTTCTACTCATTTTCAACCACACATTCTTCAATAAAATAATATTTTTCATCACATCAATAGCTTTTCCTTCATTTTTAACCACAAATTCTCCATCAATCTACTATTCAATAATACATTCTTTCAAAAGAATGTGTACCAAACACACTCATAAATATTCTTCATCTAAGACAAAATCATAACCTTATAACCTTATTTCCCCTCACAAACTCTACATCCTCAAGAAATCGAACATTTCCTGTTTCGAAAATTGACCTGATAGTGGGACCTTTAAAAAATTTGTAACCCCTTAACAATTACTTTACTTGGAACTTTGTTGAAATTTTAAGCTGCAGTCTTTAGTGCTTATACTTAGGAGCATCCTGATGTACTGTGGGTAAATTCCACATTCCTTTAGGAATATTGGGAAAGGCCCTGGACATTGTTCTCCTGATTCGTCATATCTTTCATAGTATTCACCACTATTGTAAGATTTGACTTGTTAAATTCTTTTACTGAGTCGATTTTCGAACTCAGTCTTGTATGCCTTGAACATGTCCAGTGTTTGGAATTTCTCATAGATGAAATATAGGTAGCCATATTGAGAAAAAAATCGTCTATGAACGTAATAAATGACTGTTGACCATTCCAAGAAGTCGAAGGGAATGATCCACAAATATCCGTATGAATTAGTTCTAAGACGTTCGAAGTTCTATTGACACCTAATCTCCTTATGTTTGTTTGTTTTCCTTTAATATAATTTACTTAAATCTGAAAATATCAAGGGAATCAAGAATTCTTTTTGACATAAATCTTTCCAATCTCTTTTGAGAGATGCGACCTTATCGCTTGTGCCATAACAAAACAGAATTCCCATTGGTTAATTTATGCTAATACCATGTGAATCCACATACAAGATTTCTTTATAAGAGGCAACCGTATTAAGCAAATATAGGTTATTGTAACCGGATAAAGAACTGATACCCACAATATTTGAATTAAGAAAAAGATCAAACTGGCTATTTCTAATTGAACAAGAGTAATCAAAGTTGCCCAATGTAGAAATAGAAACCAAATTCCATCCAAAAGGACGGTACTGTAAATATTTCTTTCAAATTCAAATAATGATCAGTCTTTAATGATAACCTAAATTCTCTAAAGCCTCAACCTTAACTGATTTGCCATCGCCCCAGATAGATGAATCTTTCAGCATCAATTGGGTTTGGCAGCTTAGAAAACCCCGCATAGACACACTTATGTTAGTGGTGGTACCGAAATTTATCCACCAAGTGTGTTTAGGTATTGACATTAAATTTATCTCAAAACAAACCAAAGTGAGAAATGTACTTTTCTTTACACACCAGCGTGGTATTTAGCACAATCTCTCGTTATATATCCCAGATTTTCACAAAAGTTATAGATAAATTTATTTCGCTGCTAATTTTGAACCTAATCGGATGCAGCTTTCTTATTCTTTCTTTTTTTGAACTTGTCTTTAGAGGTACTAGCCAAGTGAGCACTTTCAGTCCTTTCTTGTTTCAACATTTTTTCTTCTTGCACACAGTATGAAATGAGCTCATTTAGAGTCTATTTTCCCCTTTGACAGTTATAACTGACCTTGAATTGTGCAGGAAGAGAAATTAAAACCAGATGCATGAGCAAATCATCATATTGCTTCAAGCTTACCTTAGTGAAACTAAGTATGCCAAAAGCATACTAGTTTCAGCCTTATCGCTCTTTATAAAACGTTTTTTCAATTTCAGCAAGAAATTTCTTGGCAGTAATTACCTTATCGAACACAGTGCCCTTGAATGATTATGGAATACCATGTTTCATGATCATAAGACTCATGCGGTTTGAACAATTCCACTTATCAAAGTCCTTGTTTTCATCAACAGAAACTTTTATCTGTATATGCAGCGGGTTGTTCAGTCCTTAACACAAGGTCTAAGTCCATGCAGCTAAGAACGATCAGAACGTTCTCTTTCCAGTCCTTAAAATTGGTTCCATTTAGCACAGGGTTGGAGTTGATGTTGGCAGATATTATGGAAGTTGATGGATTAACTGAATAGAGAATCTACATGTTCACATAAGAATCAATATTAAACAATTAATTAATTCAAATAATGGTAAACCCCATCACAAGAGACTGAGCACAACATTGATATTTAGTCTTTGGGCAGAAATACTAACTTGTAAGTGGTACTCTTGGAATAGTAATCAAATATTGACAATAAACCATGTCAAACAATAAACCTATCTTCGAACCGATTTATTGTTCACATAAAATAAAATCTTATAATTGTCACATATTTATTACCACGGGTATGTAAATAATTCGGTCAAATATTAACCTTCATTTGGGCCGATCAATACCCGCATGAATTACGTACACACAACCTTTCTAATATTTCAAATAAATTAATCTAGGCAAGAGATGTCATTTTGGTGACATGTTGCTTTAATCAATTCATTTAGAAAAATTAGTAATCCAAAATAAATACCAAAACTTGAATTATAATTGTTAATCCTTAAGTCCTTTATTTTGAAACTTTAAGGGCCTAGGGTTAATAATTCAGAACTTTGGGGACCCAAAAATAATTAGCCAGAACTTTAGGGGTCAATAATTAATTATTGAAAACTTTATGCGTAAAAAAATTAATTATTCAAAACTTTAAGGATCCAAAAATTAATTATTGAAAAAAATTTAGGAGTCAAAAATTAATTATTCAAAACTTTAGGGGCCGAATTTTAAAAATTTAAAACCTTTGGGGCCAATTAGAACAAAATCAGAAACTTTGAGACTTTAATTACAGAATTGAAACTTTAAATGGCCCAAAAATAATTAATTTTAAAACTCCAGAGGTTGAATTATCAAAACCTATAACCTTAAGGCCCAACTTGAATGAATTTTAAACTTTAGTGGCTGAATAACCAAAGTTGCAAACTGCAGGGGCTTAAACATTAAAATTAAAACTTTAATGGTCCAAAAATAATTAATTTTTAAACTTGAGGGAATGAATTATTAAACCCAATTGGATGAATTTTTAACCTTAGGGGGCTGAAATACCAAAATCTTAAACTTAATGGGCTGAATCCTTAAAATAAAACCCTAATTTGAAATTGCAAACTAGGACCTCAAAACTTCAAATTTTCAACCTAAACCCCCAAAATTCATCCAAACCCTAAAAAAAATTAGGGCTTCTCACCTCAACCCTTGGCGGAGCCGGAATGCGCCGCCAGGCCACATGTGGTCGGGGCTGCCGTCCCCGGCCACCCATGCTGCAATAATGCAGCGTGCATCGCCATCGTAGATAACGAAATGCCCAGTAGCCGTTGCATTGCCTCTAGTGGCGGCACCCGAGATAGCCGCCGGCGTCGCCCACCAAAAAAAATATTTTTATTTTTAAAAAGACTGAAATTCTGGAAATCTTTAAAATCAATTGAATTATTTTCAAATTTAATAAATCTAAATCCGAAATTATTAAATTTGAAAAACATGAATATATACAAGAACCAAATTAAAAATATTTGATTCCCAATGATTTAACATGAATATGCTCTGATACTATTTGTTGGAACTTTATTAAAACTTAGACTTTACGAACTTGCCAAGATCTTCATGTCAAATCATCAAGAAACTGAATTAATGCGGAACATACCTTAATCCATTGATTTCTGACTTGAATAATGAATCTTAAATTTTGATCTGTAAATCTAAATTTGGTTGCTTCAAACCTCCTTCTTGATTCCTGATTGTGAGTTTATGGATCTTCATCTTCATATGTTTTCTCTTGTATTCTTGTGTTGATGGGATGTCACATAGAATGAGAAAATCACATATGAATTGGGGACCATAACCCTTTATATAGTTCCATATGTATTCGGCCCATCGTCAAATATAAACCCTAATGGATCCGGTCTCTACACATATAGTCCGGCCCACACTTTATTTAGATGCTTAAAGCCCAATTACTTAATTCCTTATTAGATCACTTTAATTTTGGGCTTAACTTTAAGATAGCATTTATACATAGTTAATTACATATGTCGGCCCATCATGGCAAATTAAATAATTTCCCAACAGTGCGTGTTCAGCATTCACTATGATGGAATCAAAGAATCGGTGGCTACTTATTTAAGATGGCGTGAAACCATCCATTTGAATTACATAGGCCAGTTGTGTGAGATGGACGATTTACCGGTTGATCGCCCATTGCAAATTTTTGTTACCGTTGGCTTTTTGTGCTTGATTTTTGCACATTTTCGTGCATGGAGGTTTTAGTATTATATGTATGGATGGTTTTTATGTTGGTAAACATATCTTTAATATCAAGTTCATATCACTTGTATTCAAATCAAAGATCAAACCAAGTTTTATATTTTGTTCTTAAATTCCATTTCCAAATTTTGTTTTGATTCAAACTTGGATTAAGGTTTTGATTACTCCTACAAACTATTGTCATAAAAGCCTTCAAACACTTATCTTGGTGGCAGAAAATATCGTTTAAGAATAGCGATTCATAATTGTGTTCAAACCTTCCATTTTGACGAAATGGAAAATCAATTAAATAGAAATATTAAAATTCTTAGTAGTAATAGGGGAGGTAAATACTTCTCTAGTAAATTTAATTTAATTTTTTTTAAAACATGGCATAATACATAAATATAGTGTATCTAGAATATCCAAACAAAATGTTTTGGTTGAGAGAATTTGATACTAGTTAAAATGATAAATGCTATGTTATTAAGTGTTAAGTTGCCAACTAACTTATGTGTTGAAGCTTTATTAATTGTTTGTCACATAGTTAATAGGTTTCATTCTAAAAGATTTAAAGTTTTTCCCTATAAATTGTGGAAAGGAAGAAGATCGAACATTGATTATTTCAAAGTGTGGCAGTGTCTTATTTATAGTAAGAACACGGAGCCTAAAACGACTAGAGGAATCAAATGTGCTTTTGTATATGCCCAAAATAACAAGGCATATCGTTTATTAAATTTGGAAACCAATGTTATTATTGAATCCCGTGAAATAGAGTTCTTTAATAATATGCTATCTTCATATAATAATTTTTTAAGAGAACCTCGAGTGGGGATTCCGAATTCTACAAGATCACAAGTAGAAACATTTTTCAAGGATGTTAAACAAGAGAACTTCTTAGAAGCAAAAGAGCTTGAAAGAAGAAAGTGCTAGGACCACAAGAATTTGACTCTCAACTTATTTCCTTCTATTTGGTTGAGAGAAATTAAAAGAGTGTCACAAGAACTACTTCGTATGTTTTTCAAGTGGAAATTGATCCTAAAATTTATTAAGAAGCAATATCATCTAGAGATACTATTTTTTTAAAAGATGTTATAAATGATGAAAAGATGCTAGTTGGATATCAAGTGTAGGTAAGATAAATTCACCTCAAGTTAGGTATTTACTCTTGAAGGGATTCGATTTCTTGGAAATTCAAGAAACAAACATGTATTACTCACTCAACTATGAAATCCAAATTTGTGGCATTGACTGAAACTTGAAATGAAGTTGAATGGCTCATGGATTTAATGTATGAAATCCCATTGGGAGAAATGAATAATTTTTTCATATCTATAGTCAAGCCACTTTAGCTAAAGCATACAAAAAAGTGAGTGATTTTGAAAGTAATAGAAGTTATCAACCATGAAAAAAACAAGCGAAAACAAAATGAGAAGAAAAACAGTGGAGGCCGAAAAATGGCTTGGGTAATTGCCTGGCCTAGAATTTGAATTACATAGGCCAATTGTGTGAATTGACCGATCGCCCAATACAAATTTTTGTTACCGTTGGCTTTTAAATTTTGGTGCCGTTTTGAAGGGTTTCACAGATTTTTTGCTTGGTTCTTACACCTCTTTGTGCATGAAGGTTGTAATATTATATATATAGATGGTTTCATGTTGGAAAACGTATCTTTAACATCAAATTCATATCACTTGTATCCAAATCAAAGATAAAACCAAGTTTTATATTTTGTTCTTAAGTTCTTTTTTCTGGTTTTGTTTTGCTTGATTCAAACTTGAATTAAGGTTTTGATTATTCCTACAAACTATGCGTCATAAAAGCTTTTCAGGACTTATCCCGATAATGGCAAATGTCGTTTGAGGCAATGAAACATAATCATGTTCAAACCTCCCATATTAACGATTTCTTGTTATTGATTTTATTTTCGTTCTTCATCAACTTTTCATAACAAAAATTTTATATTCTTTCAATAATTCTTGATATGCTTTATTGAGTTCGTAACAATATTGTTCAATTAATAGTTATTGAACAACTGATAAGAGTGTGAGAAAAATTACAAGGTAAAATCAAGGGAACGTGTAGGTATTATTTATATTCATGATTGTCATTGATGTTGCTCTTTTGCTTCTATTCTTCTTTTCTTTTACAAAAATATCTATCATTAACTAGCATTTCAAGACTCTCTAAATATAAATTATTCTTTATTTTACAAAGCATTAAAAAATAAGCTCAAGGAGACTCCATTTTAACTTTTTAAACTAGAGAGTGAATTTTGACTCTTTAAATTTAGTCCTCGTTTGGTAGAGATTAAAGTATAGGTAAAATGTTGATAAAAGTTGATAAAATGTGTGGTTAAAAAGTTGTGGGTCCCATTAAATATGTGATTAAAATTAATTGTTAACTTTAACTTCAAATTTTAATTGAATTTAATCCGGACCAAACACGGGCATAATAACCATTTCTTTTCTTAAAATAGAATGATTGCATTTAATAAGTCACATATTTCAATATTCTAGTTCTTAAACTATTCAAACGATATTTAGATTGATTGACCATTGACATATAAAAATTATATTAAATAAAATATGAATAGAAATTAATAAATGTTTCATAAGAAAAGTAAATGAATAGCCAAAATAAAAACAATTGTTGAAGTGTATAAAAATTGACTCTCTAAATTTAAAGATATTTTTTATAATGCATAAAATGTTCATTATAAATAAAAGGCTATCTTAAAGATACTTCTATTTTCGATTTCGATTTTGAAATCACTAGGAGTTCTACCATGATTGGAAGTTGCAACTTGATTGGTTTTGTATCACCCATGTGTTTGGATAAAGATGGAACTCTGATGGTAGGATCTTTTCAGGATAATGTAACATATTATCAGCAAGACTCATTTTTTTAGAGTTGGATAAGCCTTGACATGAAGGAGAGTCCTACTAAATCAAGGAGTACATGGCACGTGGTTTGACCGTAAACTCGAGGAAGACCTAATGGGGCGAGGAAAAGCAATCCCGAGGAGACATGACCAAAGAGATCATAGGGTCACGATGGTCGAATGGACAATGCACTCCTCAAGCTTAGACCTCGAGCTCGACCTAAATTGGACTCATCACTGGCTCCCGTGCATCCATGCCAGAGGCTCGTGCTCGAGATTCTGGGGTGAGATGCATATTCCAACATCAGGAACGAGCAACGCTAGACATAAGATAGCCAGAGGCATGATTAGCCTCATAGAAAGGCGTGATCAGTCTAATGGAAAGGCATGATTAGCCTATGGAAAGACATGATCAGCCTTTTGACTAGGCATGATCAGCCATGATTAGGCTCATGCCTTGAGACTAGGCATGATCAGCCTCATGGAAAGGCACGATCAGCATTTTGATTAGGTATGATCAGTCTTTTGATTAGGTATGACTAGCCTTGAAAATATGCATGATCAACCTTTTGATTAGGCATGATCAGCCTGATCAGATTAAGCATGATCAGCCTTTTGATTAAGCATGATCAACATTGAGACTAGGCATGATCAGCCTTTTAATAGTCATGGTCAGTCTTTTGATTATGCAAGATCAGACTTGAAAATAAGCATGATCAGCCTTGAAAATAGGAATGATCGGCATTTTGATTAGGCGGCCTTTTGATTAGGCATGATTAGCCTGATCAGATTAGGCATGATCAACCTTTTGATTGAGCATGATCAGCATTGAGACTACGCATGATCAACCTTTTGATTAGACATAATCAGCCTTGAAAATATGAATGATAAGCATTTTGATTAGGCATGATCAACCTAATCAGATTAGGCATGACCAGCCTTGCAAATAGGCATGACCAGCCTTTTGATTAGCCATAATCAGCCTTGAGACTAGGCATGACCAATCTTTTGATTAGGCATGATCAACCTTGAGACTAGGCATCATCAGCCTTGAAAATAGACATGATCAGCCTTGAGATGAGGCATGATCAGCCTTGGGACTAGGGATAATCAGCCTTGAAAATAGGCATGAGCAGCCTTTTGATTAGGCATGATCAACCTTGAAAATATGCACGATCAGCCTAGATTAGGCACGATTAGCCTTTTGATTAAGAAGATGAAGATGATGTTAACAGGCCCCCGACCAATGACCTTGACTAGGCTTAATCCCACCCCGATCATTGTTCTATATTTTTCATTGTTTGTTTAATACACGTCCAATCATTTGTATTTGTATTGAACTTGAGCTTTGAGCTGCAAAGTTTGAGCAACTTTTTAGAAAATAATCTAATAAACAAGTTAGAAGCTCTATGTGTATACCCGAGCTATATAATATAGTCAGTAATCTTGAGCAATAATATTTTTAGACTATCAAGTTACGGACTCGATGTACATACCCGAGCAACATAGTATACCCATTAATCTTGAGCATTAATCTAGAGGAGATGGTCACTCGAGTGCTCGGGCCATATGGTGGGGAAATGCTTTGATTTGCTTGTATGTAGCAAGGCTTTGAGGTGCTTACTCGGGGCAAGACTTTGAGGTGCTAGAACGAGGCAATGCTTTGATTTTTCTTGCACAGGGTAAGGCTTTGAGTGCTTGCGTGGAGCAAGGCTTTGACGTGCTTCCGCGGGGCAATGCTTTGAGGTGCTTGTAGGGGCAAGGCTTTGATTTACTTGCATGAGGCAAGGCTTTGACTGCTTGCATGGGGCAAAGCTTTGAGGTACTTGCACAGGGCAAGGCTTTGAGGTGCTTGCACGAGGCAAGATTTTGAGATACATGTGCAGGGCAAGACTTTGATTTACTTGCACGAGGCAATGCTTTGAATGATTGCATGGGGCAAGGCTGTGACGTGCTTGCACGGGGAAATGCTTTGATTTACTTGCATAGGGCAAGACTTTGAATGATTGCACGGAGCAAAGCTTTGACGAGCTATTCGAAATGGAAAAAAAAAAAGCTTTATTGGGATATAATCCCGACTCTGAATAATCAAAACAAACTCATCCTACTTAAAAATTGAATGTGAGCACACAAGCCCGACCAACCGAAAGGTAAAAAGACATAGGGCATGGAAGCCCGACAAACCAAATAAAAGAGCAAAAAAGAAAAATCAACAAATAAAAGTAAAACAAACTACTTATAATAAATCTTCAAATTATCAGCATTCCACGGCCTGGAGAGTGGTCTTATCGTGATGTCTCTTAGGCTGTATGCTCCTGGGTTAATATTAAGTTTGTGGACCGCTACGGTGGGGTCTATCTTGGGCATGTCCTCTACATTCCAGGTGAACTCATCAATATTGCAGATCAGGCAGTTTATAAGCACATACATGAATGTGCATCAAGATCTCATCCAATCGTCATTTTTTTATCGTGCTCGAGCTCGACCTCTACCAATTCTTCCACAGGAGCAAATCTTCCTCTAAGGTTGGGCTCGAGTTCGGATGACAAGATTTTCATGACGTTGGTGTTTATTTCCCGAACATTAGTAATATAGCACTGTCTAGCAGCTAATTGGTCTCCACGCACCACCTTTGCACCATTATTTGTAGGGAACTTCATAGCAAGGTGAAAAGTAGAAACAATAGCTTTGATCTTGTTGAGTAATGGTATTGTAAGCCATTGAAGCACGGACTACTTGAAATGATGTAATTTCAGTCACTTGCTTTTGATTCAATCCCAAGGTAAGGAGAATATTAACGACTCCCTCCGGAATGATCGTACTGCCTCCAAGTCTTTGAAGTGGGGTTTTAACTGCTTTGAGCTGTTCAGCCGAAATCCCCATCCTAGAGTATGCCTCATGAGAAAGTATGTTAGTTGTGCTTCCATTGTCAACCAGAATCCTTTTCACCTCAAAGTTGGCTATGATCGCTGATGTGATCAAAGCATCATCGTGTGGATGTGATAAGCCCTCCAAATCCTATGACCCGAATGTGATTTCTTCTATGTCATCAGAAATTTACCTTAAGCTCGGGATATACTGCCTGCTATACTGATTACGCCCACTATTCGAGTCTCATCCTGATGCTATACCTCTGACAATAATGTTAATGGTTCCTACCGTAGGCTTGTCATTCCCTCTTCCTTCGGGACCTTTTCCCTTGTCTCGATCGTTCCTTGAATGCTTATCATAACTGACATATGAACTTAGGAATCCCCTATTTATTATAGCATCAATCTCTTGACTTTGCAGTTCTCTGTTGTGTGCCCATGATTCTGATGATAATTACAGTACTTGTTTCTATCTCAAATATTAGTATGGGACTGCATCCATGAAGGCCATTGAAGTTCTTTCATATCCTTAATCTCTATTAGAATGTTAGACCTGGAAGTGTTCAGTTGGGTGAATGACGTCGACTGTGTCTCCTATCTCTGCTTGCTCCTATGAGCTTCCGGACGAAGATTAGAATCGTGTTATCTTTTGTGTTCAGGTTTTTCCGAGGTAGGATGAGAATTTCTCCTCGGGTTCAATGTTTCCTCCATATTAATATATTTTTCAGCTCAGGTGAGGAGCTCGGTCATTGACTTTGGCGGGGTTTTTGACAGATATTTTGAAGGCCTCGCACCTTATGGAATATGTGAGGGCGGAGATTACTGTTGTTATGTGAAGGTTGGGTTGTCATGAAGTTACGTAGGGTTTCGTTCGGTCCTTAACGAAGCTACATAAAGGAAGCGACTATTTTCTTGATGTGTTTACTACTAGCAAAAAAGGCGGAAAACTTATCGGCCAAATCAGAGAATGAAACGATGAAATTGGGCTCAAGGGTAGAGAACCAATCCCTGGCAACGTTAGTCAAAGTTTGTGGAAAAGCTTTACACATCACAGAATCTGGTGCCACATATAGATTCATGACACCCGTATATACATTGTGGTGATTGATGGAGTCAGTGGTCCCATCATACTCTTTTATGCGGGGGAGTTTGAACCTGTCTGGAAGCGAAAAGGAAAGCACTTCTGGCTTGAAATGAGTGTTAGAGGTAAATCATGTAGTCCCATGGGTGTTCTGTTGTAGTCCAGTAGTGATCCCATCTTGTATGATCCGGGTGACTTTGCTTGAGTCCATAGTAACCAACCTCAAGGTCACTGGAGGTACGACCGCGGCCCTGGATCCACCATTGTCTCGAGCATTGGCCATGAATCCCCCTGGTTGTCCTGTTGTTGGTGCCGACGTCTGCGCTAGATGAGGATTCCTCTAGCTTAGTAATTGAGTCAACGTTGCAACATGTTGATGGAGTTCTTCGAAGGCTCCTGTGGTAACCACTTGTGGTTGATGAGCTGGTATTGCTGATAATTCTCCTTGATGAGCTAGGGGCTCTGCAATAAGAGGAGGGTCATGTGAAGATGGGCTTATTGGAGGAAGACCTGAACATGTGTTGACCATGACTTTTGGTTGCGTTTCCCACTGACGGTGCCAATGATGCTACCTAAAATTGCACCTGTTGATTTTCGAGCTTGACGACTGAGAATGAGCACGAACGAGATTTTCTACACCTGAAACAAAGGTGTCGAGGTGTGTCCTCGTCTCCCCTCCGATGCTTAAGTGAGAGAGAGAATTTGTGAAATGATATGTGCTGAAAATTATGTAAAAATGTACCTTGATAATGTGCTGGAATGATGTATTTATAGAAGTAGGTAGTGCATTCCTAGTAGGATTATACTATTGAAATCCCTCGGAGTTCTACCATGATTGGAAGTTGCAATTTGATTGGTTTTGTATCACCTATGTGTTTGGATAAGGATAGAACTCTGGTGGTAGGATCCTTTCAGGATATGGTAACATATTATCAGCAGGCTCAATTTCTTAGAGTTAGATAAGCTTTGACATGAAGGAGAGTCTTACTAAATCAAGGAGTACATGGCACGTGGTTTGGGCATAAACTCGAGGAAGACCAAATGGGGCGAGAAGAAGCAATCCCAAGAATACATGACCGAGGAGATCATGGGGTCAGGATGGCTGAATGGACAAAGCACTCCTCGGGCTTAGACCTTGAGCTCGACCTAAATTGGACTCATTAGTATCTATTATGGATAATTTTTTTTCCTTTTCTACAAGAAAGTGTCATAGAAGAAAATAATCTATAAATATAGCTAATAGAAATGTATATTTTTCTTTTAAAATTTAAAATAGAAAAAACTTTATTTAAATGATGCTCGGCTGAATGATAGTTTATAGATGTATAGAATAATGAGAAATTTTAAAAAATTTAACTTTTTATATGAAAATGAAATAGTAATAGATTTTTGAAAAAAAAAATTATTATGTTATGCTCTTGTTTGGTGGGGGTTAAAATCAAATTATTAGTATATTTCGATAAAAGTTGATGAAATGCGCATTTGAAAAATTGTGGGATCCAAAAAATATATGGTTAATATTAATGGTTGACTTTGACATAAATTAAAATGGTAGTATAATGTAATAGAAATGATGATTTATTACTTTCAATTATGGGTATTTTGGTCTATTTAACTATTTTTAGTGATAATTTTTCAACTTTTTGAAAGTCTTTTTTTACCATATTTTAAAATGTAAAGTATAAATTCAGAAAATACAGTGTAAAGTGTAAATACACCCTAAAACAAAACATGTATTTTGTAAGTTTCCCTAGAATATACTATTAACCACATACAACTTGTGCATTTTTCTAATATAATGTGACAGCAAACAAAATATAACTGCAACATTTTAATCCACTTTATTACAACTTTTTTGTTCCTCCACTTTATGATGAAAAATATTGTTCAAAATCAATAAACATGCGAGTGGAATAGAAATGGAATTGGAAACCAAAACTTTGTTCCATGCGACCGCATACATTCAGCCTATGCGGTCGCATGATGGTGTACAGGGTCTTAAGGCCCCACTATGGAAATAACCATGCGGTCGCATGAGATTGGCCTATGCGACCGCATGGGGTTAAAAACTAGCCGTTAGGCAGTTTTTTAGTTTGAAACTTGGTGGCTTTTGGAGGGTATTTTGGTGCTTTTTCCACTTGTTTTGGCACCAATTCGTGGGGTATAGATGGTAACATATATATAGGTGATAAAATGATCAATACAAATATTGAAAAACATATGTGAAATATTATTCATTCCACAAAAATAAGAAAATCAAGTTTTCTTCATCCATATTCATTTTTCTCCTTGTGTTCTCAAGTTTGGGTAGAAATACTTAGTGCTTTTGTATTTCTACGACAAGACTTGATTAATCCTACAAACCATTTGCCGAAAAATCCTTAAGCATCTCAATCAACTGGAGTGGGGACAAATATAGTTTGAGGATAGCTATCACGCGTTTGGGCCTTTAATATTTGATTCCGGTTTGTTCGTGTTTTGTTCATCTTCTTCCTGCATGTTTTGGTGAGTTTCTTCTCCAACCCCGGTGGTGTTTCCAACAATCTTAAACAATATTTCTGCGATGGAGAATGGAATCACCAAGGCTATAATCACGTGATGAATCTATATTCATGAAGTCGAATCCGGTAAATGATTGATTTGTCTTCTCAGCAATTTCGGTAAGTCAAATTCTATTTTCGATTTCATGAGTATAAATGGTGCGCATTAAAACAATTATAATATGCACATTATCGGTGAAATATTCCCTAAAATCTTAAGATGGAATTTTTTATTGTGCATGTTTGATTTTGGTTACACAATTTACGTGAGTTTGAATGCATATTAAATCTGATTTTGATATATGAAAAAGACAAAACTCACTTAATGGACATTAAAATATGTGCCGTGTATTATACTTTAATGATCAAACGGAGGCTGCTAATGAAAAGAATATATAAATTAAATGCATACTTTACTATAATGTGGAATGGTGAATTGATGCATGACTTTTGGTCATAATTTGCGCATTCTGGTTTGAATTTAATTTTTATATAGTCAGAAACTAAGGATATGAATATGGAAGTTTTCATTTCCACAGTTTGTTTTACATGTTCTTTTGCCGGAATTTGTAAACATTGGTAGTTTGTGGTTTGGCACCTTTTCAATCCAATTATTGTATTTTACAAGCAACGCCTTTGTAGAAAACTGGAAGTTGGTTTATGCTTGAAAAGCATTGTTGGTTTATGTAAAGAACTTGATTAAATTGTGTATGATCAAGATTAAATGTGGTTGAATTGAAGTACATTGTATGTAACTTCATAAAATTGTGGATTGATGATCACTATTTTAAAAGTGTTTAAACTTTCACGAAATATTCAATAAGGACATTATCTATTTGATAATGAATTGAACTATGAGAGAGTTGATAAACTCTAAGTTCAAAAGTATAACCCAAAAATGTGGGGATTAATATTAATACTTGTGAACTTATATGAGAAGTTCATAGCTTGTGGATGCAACATTACTAGTTGAACATGGATTCATAATTGAGGATTTGTGGGGGTAATTTATTTTTAAAAGTTATAGATACCTTTTAATCATAGAAAGAAAATTATGAATGAGAAAAGGTAGAAATCTCTTATACAATTATAAGGATGATAAATTTAAAGTGGATGGAAATGGGTGAAAAGCCAATTATGGCGTTTGCTTGGATATGCAATAACATTTGGAATATTTGAAAAATATTCATATAATTGAAGATCATTGTAATAATTCAATGATGAGAATTGAATATCCATACATGAGATCCACTAGTGAAAGTGGTTGACTAGTGTAATAATTTGATAGAAATCCTCCAACCGGGTTTATAAATCAACAAAGCTTTAGATAAAGCTAATGAGAAGCATGTAGCTTCATAAAAAAGATTTCTTGGTGGTGACAAGTTGTATCTATTAAATGAATTGATCGTTGGCTAGCTAAATTTAATAAGATACTAAGTCACATATAATCGAAAGTCTAGACTTATGAGTCTAAGACATGATTACATAAGGAAATTAATCAAAAGGAATAATTTCCTTAAATTATGTAATGTCAATCGAGAATTTGGCTGATACTCTAACTAAAACTCTAAATAGAGATTTAGTGAATTCTATTTCGAGTGGGATGGAGTTGAAACTCTCGAACTAAAAAGGTCCACCAATGACGGCAACCCTACCTGTCATTACCCAAAAGGTAATCCACGAGTTCAAATGGTAACAACAAGTCATTCGATATGTGGACAGTTTCAGCATTATTCAAATCCACGATAACCCTATCTAGTCAAAATAATGCTGGTTGTTACTGAAGAGAGGATTAAGTTTTAAACTCTTAATGCAGTTCAGTACTAAGTACAAATATATCTAAAAGTAATAAAGATACTGGAAGAACTTCATCTAAACAACCTTCGAGGTGGTGCCACCTCAATAGAGAGTTAGAATTTCTCTCTTAAAAGTTTGTTGAAAAGGATGAGCGCAAGGCCATAATAGCACTAAGCAAGTTTGAGAAACTTAAGAACACGTGATACTCGCGTGTGTTCTTACTGGTATTGTCACATGGAATAACTGGTTCAAAGCTTCACGCTACCTTTGACTTGGACCTTACTTTTTTTGAATTATATTATGGTTAGATTCAAATTGAAATATATATAATCCTTATGCATGAATATTGTTTACTTTGAATATGAGAGTTTATTGAATTTTGAACGAGTGGGAAATTGATAAAAAAATGTTGTTCAAAATCAATAAACATGCAAGTGGAATAGAAATGGAATTGGAAGCTAAAACTTTGTTCCATGGGACCGCATACATTCAGCCTATGCGGTCCCATGATGGTGTACAGGGTCTTAAGGCCCTGCTATGGAAATAACCATGTGGTCGCATGGAATTGGCCTAGGCGACCGCATGGGGTTACAAACTAGCCATTAGGCAGTTTTTTAGTTTGAAACTTGGTGGCTGTTGGAGGGTATTTTGGTGCTTTTTCCACTTGTTTTCGCACCAATTCGTGGGGTATTGATGGTAACCTATATATAGGTGATAAAATGATCAATGCAAACATTGAAAAACATATGTGAAATATTATTCATTCCACAAAAATAAGAAAATCAAGTTTTCTTCATCCATATTCATTTTCCTCCTTGTGTTCTCAAGGTTGGGTAGAAATACTTAGTGCTTTGGTATTTCTACGACAAGACTTAAGTAATTCTACAAAAAATTTGTCGAAAAATCTTTAAGCATCTCAATCAATTGGAGTAGGGGCAAATATAGTTTGAGGATAGCGATCATGCGTTTGAGCCTTCAATATTTGATTCCGATTTGTTAGTGTTTTGTTCACCTTCTTCCTGCATGTTTTGGTGAGTTTCTTCTCCAACCCCGGTGGTGTTTCCAACACTTAATTACTATCTATGCCCAACATATCGCTCACCTCCAAACAAGGTTCACATTTTTGTCTAACATCTGATATTAAATTTTCATAATAGAGCAACAATGAAACAAGATTCACATTTTTTACTTTTCATAATTTTTTTTACAATAATTTTAAGCGAATATCAGACATGATATTTGATGAGTTATTAAAAAATGTTTGGAAGAAAATTTGTTTATTTTTTTTAAACTCTCCAATAGTGTATTGCCACGTAACAAAATGTAAAAAATGATGTATATATAACTTAATTTATTTTTTTATATATTAATGATCAATCAATTCAAATACGATTTGAATAATTAAAGAAAAATAATACTGAAATTCACAACTTATCAAATACAATGTTTATAAAGTACAATTGTAAAGTGGATTGGACTCTTCAAATTTGAAACTTAATTTTAATAAACTTTTTTCAGAGTTACTTGGATATTCCCTCAAGTAGGGATGGCAACGGGGCGGGTTCGGGGCGGGGGTGCCCCGCCCGCCCCGCCCCGCCAAGCCATCACCCCACCCCGCCCCGTGCCCCGCCACGCCTTGGGTGGGGCGGGGCGCGGGCTTGCCCCGTTAAACCGCCCCGTTTAATTTTTTTTTTATTTTTTTATTTTTTTTTCCTTAAAAAATCCACATATATATTTATTTATTTTTTTTAAATCTTTCACGGGCCGGGTTCGGGGCGGGGCATCCCCACCCCGCCCCGTGCCCCGCCCCGCAACGGGGCACCCCGCCCCGCCCCGCCCCGCCAACCCCGTCGGGGCGGTTTTTTTCGCCCCATTCGGGGCGGGGCGGGGCGGGGCGGGGCGGGGTTTTTTTTGCCATCCCTACCCTCAAGTCTCTTGAAGAAGCCTGCATTGAAATTCAATACAAATGGTACCCCGAAAATGAATTGAAAAAAGCCTCTTACGAAGCACCTATATATAGAACCGAACCATTTCCTGAATCCGAGCACAAACACCCACTTGATCAATGACCAAAGATCAGAAAAACTAAAAACAGATTGTCACGAAAGACAGTGATTCAACATTTAAGTTCCCACAAATTACAAAATGTAAATCGTACATAAATCGCATGCCAGTAACTCAAATCTGAAGTTTTTCTGCTTTATAACATTAAAAAGCAGTGCAAATCTTCTACCAGAAGCATGCCAATGACTAGCAGGTTAACCTTGTTCAAATAAAGTATTACAGCTAGCACCGGAAGAAAGAAATCAACGGTAGATAACAAAGCTGGTAGAAAATGCAAGGAACTCTTCTTACACCCTTCTCAGGATCGAAATCTTTCATGAGGGGACGGTGAACGGCCGCCTGGTGAAATCAACGGAAGATAACAAAGATGGCAGAAAATGCAAGGAACTCTTCTTACATCCTTCTCAGGATCGAAATCTTTCACGAGGGGATGGTGAACGGCTGATGGTAAACGATGTAGTATGGTGTTAATATTCAGCCACAGAAACCACAATGCATAAATAAATAAATAAGAGGTAAAAGAACAGGAGGGTAGGAAAAATGTTAACCCATTGTATCTGTCATTGACAAGGCTTCCTGCTTTGCGATAATCAGGACTTGGACTTAGCTTGGATCTAGCATCAGGGACTGATCCATGTCCATAATCAGGACTACTCCTATCCCTACGATAAGGACTAGGGGAACGTCCCACACCATAGCTTCTTCTATCGGGGGAGACATCACGACCTCTTCTATCAGGGCTGTGTCCATTTCTTCTGTCATCATCATCACGAATAGCATACTCCACTGAAATAACTCGATCCATGAACTTGCTGTCAGCGCGAGTCGGAAGAACCAAAGTAAAATCATTAAGCGTCTGATAATAACCATAAAATTATAAGAGGAAGCAAATGATTAAACTGAGGTGAGAAGATTCGTGCATCGAGAAACGTCTGGAATACGAATAGTCAGTACTATAGGCAGCCCAGCAAGGAATTAATGAAAGGAATAGGAGGTGGATAACAAGAGATGATTGCTGCCTTGAGATTATAAAAAAGAATAGTGCTTTAGACTCAAGAAGTCTTCATTAACCAATGATCTCAGCATGAAAGTCTGAACATGCATTTAACCTTTCCTTTCTTGAAGTTTCTTGTAAGATATTCACAGTAGTTGACTTGACTCTGTGACAACATTGTCTTTCTATAAATAAAACCTATTTGGCACATATATACTAAGATCATTACAAGTTCGTATCTGCTGTCGATCAGTCATTTCAAATAATACAATAACATGCAAATCTGACAAACCTGTTGTCAGTTGCTTCTAATGCACGGGTAGCATCCTCCTCCAACTCAAATTGCATAAATGCAAAATTCCTTCGAATCCTAACGTTTGATATCTTTCCATATGGTTCAAAATGCCTTTCAAGATCTCTGGTCCTGGTATTGATAGGATCAAAGTTGATGATGAACAAAGTTTTTGTTGGCCTTGTGTTAGCTGCAGATCTTCTAGATCTATCATGCTTCCTGCCACCCCGTTCTTGCTGCTAATCAAATCGATAGCTTAGTTTTTGTGCTAAAATTCAGAAAGATCAACATATGATTAGATTTCAATGCAATCGAAGTTGTAGTATGTTATCAGTTGTATTGCACTCAAACTGCATCAAATCAAGGCACTGCCTATATATATATATACCTTTGTCCGTTCAACACGAAGTCGGCGACTTTTTCTACCAAACTCTATCCTGTCAAGTCTCCGGATAGCATCCTCCTCATCACGCTCATCTTCCATATAGACAAAAGCAAAGCCTATAAAACCCAAAAAGTTAAAAGAAAACAAGTCAAATCATTTAAGTTGGCAGAAAAAATAAAAATACTTCTAAGTCAACATTTCTCCAGCAAAGACACTAAATTTAGCACATTTTTGACTAAACAATTGTTACCACCCAAAACCCCAGCAAATCAAAGGGTGGGGGGAAACATAAAATCTGTATGGAGGAAACACAACACCTGCCACTGGATCCGAGATGAACTTTATATCTATGTTGGAACAAGACAGAAATTGAATACTGAGCAAAGACAGGAGAAATGCAAAGGCAATGGACTCAGGAAATTGTAGGATAGTAGGACCATCGCAGAGCCTATTGGTTCTTTTGAACAAACACAAGAACATGTATCTTGGGTACAAGTCACTAAATAAATACAGAGAACCATCCATCCAGGAAGATCATGGAATTTCCAAGTGATCCTGCGCCAAAGAAACTATTGAGCTTGGGGGTTTCACTAAAAAGGAAAAAAAAAAAAAGGCTCTTTTCTCACAGGAAAATATCAAGCACAAAATATTTGATATTTAAGAATTAGAAAACAGAACAATTAGCCCTTCACATCAGCTGAGGGCTTTCTTCAAAGGAGTTGGATGCCATAGGGAAACAAACAATTCCAAAATAAATCCCTATAGCCTAGCATAATCTTAAGCTAATCGGAATGGAACCCACCTATCAAATTTAAGCACTTGCATAGGACTTGTCAGTGTGTACTTGGGCTGGTACCAGAAGGGGTCAACAAGCTGTTCTTGGATTTATAATTTATTAAATTTTGACTGGACCCCAATGTTACTCAACTTGTGGTATCATTATTACGTCTCCATGCAAATATGTAAATCAAATGGAGTCTCTATGACAGCATCATCCCAATTGAACTCACCTAATCATTGTGAATGCTCTGATGAGTCAACGTCCCATGATTGATAGGATGAGATTAATCATAACTATTCTAGCACAACATTAGTCGTTACTTTATGCTGCATTTGTTCATCACAAGAATAGGCAAATGCTTAGGCCATCAACCATCTTAGAGGCGACAAGTATTGTAACAATCCGGCCTCTATGCCCAACTTATTATCTTACGTACTGTCCGCTTTGGAAGAATCTGAACCCATTTTAGCCTCCAAGGATTTCTATCACGTTCTCTGGATTCAAACCCTTAACCTTTCCCTTAAGAGAAAGTTAAGTTGAATCTTGTTACCCAGGGACAAATCCAGAATTTTTTATAGGGGGCTGAAAGTACTTAACAAAGTCAATGTAATAAAATTTACATGTACTAAAAAAATTCATTAAAGAACATTATTTATTTAAGTCGTTCCCGACGAGAATTTTAGGGGGCTGTATTCAATTGAGACTTTTAATGACTTTTGGAGACTTTTTAAAGTGGGTGATTTTTGGAGACTTTGTGAACTTTTAAGTGATTTCGATGGATTTGGTAAGATTTAGTAAAAGTTTTCCATGAACTTTTGGAGACTTTCATTGGAAACTTTTAAAGACTTTTGGAGACTTTTATTTTTTTAAAAAAAATATAAACATATATAATGTAATATTTTAAACAACTTTTTATATGTTCAAATCATCCACAACTCATATAGTTGAAAATGCAAAGCAATAAATCAAAATTTTCATGTCAATTTTTTTTCAAAAAAAAATAAATAAATAAAATTCAAGCTGCATCAAGTAACAAATAATCAAAATACCAAAAAAAAAAAAAAATTAATAGTAAATAATTAAAAAAAATAAATATTAACATTCCCAACATCATTCCACAATTTCCACCTATCAGCTAAATATGGTCCCTTCTCTTGAATAATACGAACCAACTTGTTTCCCAGAGCCTCGATCTCAAGTGTGAACTTCAGTGCCTGGAAATTGACACAACATCTGAGTTTCTGAACTTCATACACTACAAGAATCTAATGACCTTCCTTGTCTGTTCAACCCATGAATCAAAATGTTGAATGGAATTCTGTTGGCCATCCTGTCTTCGTGAATTAGCACAAAACTGACAATGCCTTGTCAACCTCTCCATAGATAGAAAGTGCTGGGAATACAACAATGAACGTACTCGGAGAATATTCAGTCCTAATCATCTCGTATAAAATCTCAAAACGCCTTATCATTATCTTTTTCATTGCAAAAGGCTACAATCACTAGATTATATGTACAAGAGTATATAGCACAATCCTCATGCTTCATTTTCTCAAACACTTCATACACAATCATTCAACAGCAGCAGTCTTTTTGCGAACTCCTGCACAACCGTCTCGACAAGGTGTTTGTCATCCTCTCATCAACTTGAAAACAAATCTCGATCATCTCCTTGTACATCCCCAAGCTGCATTAGTTTTATCTCATTTCAACGTTCCATGTAACAAAGTACTATAACTTGCAAAATCCACATAAATTCCTCTCCTACATTTGCTTCAACAAACAAATACCATCCAACGGCCTTCCCTCCTTAAAGTAACCATTAAACAGTGTATTATAAGCGACTGCATTTGGTGTCAATCCCATTTCTAAAGCTTCATCAAACAATTATAACATTAATGCTAGCTGAAGAGAGTTAAAAAATCTGTTTCTGGAAAAAAAAGAAAGAGATGGGGTGGGGTGGGGTGGGGTGGGGTGGGGCGGGGTGGGGGGCGGTTGGGAAATCTCTCGTGGGAGGAGAGATTTGTTTTGAGAATTTTCCTTTGTATTTTTTAACAAAAAGTCTCCAGAAATCTCACAAGTTATAAAGTCTCCAAAAGTCATTCTCAGTTGAATACCCCGTAACTTATAGAAAGTCTCCAAAAGTCTCAATTGAATACACCCAAACTTTCAGAGAGTCTCCAAAAGTCTCAATTGAATACCCCTAAACTTTTCAAGTCTCCAAAAGTCTCTAAAAGTCTCAATTAAATACACCCCCCTTAAACTTAATATTCATATATCTAGATCGATTTTCTCAGCAAGTTATCTTTCTATAAAAAGTATTATACAATCAGCAAGAAAGTCATCCTCCATTTAGTTGCAAAGTGTCGTCTTCACATATTTCATTGCTGAAAATGCTCGCTCAGTGCTAGGGGTAAAAACAAGTAATGTCAATACAAGAAGAATCAATCTAATCACCATAATGTAACTCTCTGACCTTCCACTCTCAGTCAACTGTCTGGATAACTCAACAAATGTAGATATTTGAAATCGAGACTCGCCCTTCATATCTAACTCATAATGTGGTAACTCAAATTCTATAGTAATAATATCTTGCATTAAAAAATCTTGTAGATAGAATTTCTCTACAGGTGTGCAAATCAACATAGTGACTCAAACTTATTCCACCTACATCAATAAAAAGTAAAAACCAAGCAAAATCATTCCATTTCCATTATTTCAAATCAAATAACACCAAACAGAATATTTATATACCCACTAAATAACATTTGTATTATTAAATTTAAATGAAAAGAAAATTCAGTCCTACAACAAATAATAATATTTAAAGTGTTACCACTCACCATTTAAACAAAACTTAGCTCTTTCATGGTGGAAACTGCCAAACAGGAATGCCAGCCATTTGAAAGCTCAGAAATTGAGAAAAAAACTATCATAATTGACTGATTAATATAGATTTCTACTTCAAAGAACTAAAATAATTAGATTCTTAAATCTAAATCATTCTCAGCACAAAACCCTTCCGACTTCACCCAATGAACAAAACCAGCATGGAAAAATACTAAATATAAATATAAAATACTAAACTAGTAAGAAAAAATACCAACCTGCAGGCAAACCTTCGTAGAGAGTTGACGAGAGAAGGTTTGAGGTATATGTGAATTGCAATTTCAATTTAATTTTTAGGGCTAATCTTTGAAGAAATGACAATTCAGAATTTGACATAATGAGACTAGGGTTGGGTTATAAAAAAAATTGGATTGGACTTTCAATTCAATATCTAGCAATTGGGTTCTAAAAAAAATGATGGTTTAGTTGGAATTGGCTGAATTTTCTAAGTGGGCTTGAGCAAAAAATAATAATAATAACTTTGATTTAGGCTGGACCTAGAACAGACTACAACCTGGTCTAGCCCCCCTAAATCCGTCTCTGTTGATACAAATTTGGGCAACTTTTGGTATTAGGAAGTTTGAATCCTAGAAACATGATAGAAATTCGTGAGAAGTAAGATGGACTCACGCTCTCCTATAGCGGATAGTACGCAAGTGGCTTGGGCAGAGAGGTCGAGTCGTTACAAAAATACCAAGATTCAACTTAAATCTCGACCATGTGTTCGAGTCCTGGGGACGACAGAAATTTGTGAAGGGTAAGATGGACTAGCCTTTCCCAGGGCGAATAATACATAAGTTAACGATTTCGACACAAATGCCAGGTCGTTAGAAATACCACAGTACTTGCTATATAAATACAGTGACCAAAAGTTGAAATTCTAAAGATGCATATAAAAAGGTTGCTGCAAACACAATCTAGATCTTACTTCTAATCGTTGCACCAGTCCACTATGCTATTTTTCAATTTCTTTTTTTATATTTTTATTGTTGATAAACCCCAAGCAGGGCGAATCACAAAATACAAAATGCTACTAAGCACGTTAAAGAAAGGCTATTTTAAGTTCAAGGTGCTTTTCCTGCGAGACTAGAGGCACTTTGATACCTTGGCCTTAAATAAATCAATAAAATAATTCTATATTTACTAAAGTACAAAATTATAATTTATACAGATAATAAACCATAATCTACAAAATTCATATTTCATATTAAAACGTTTCAACATGATTAAAAGTCTAATTTGCTACTCAAAAATTAAATAGTTCAACAAAGAGTTCAAATAATAAGCTCCTGTTTGGTAAACATTCTTTCAAATTCATTTTCAACAGCACATTCTTCAATAAAATAATATTTTTCATTAAATCAATAACTTTTCCTTACTTTTTAACCACATATATCTCATTATATCACTATTTAAAATCATTCTTTTCTCAATAATATCTATCAAACACACCCTAAATTAAAAAATGTAGCGATCACATAATAGGAACCCTTAATCCACAACATAAATTAAAAAAGTGTTCAAGAGTTTTGTTTGCTTTAATGTTAAAAATGAAATAAACAAGAGAAAATATAAGGAAAAAAAAAGAAGACAAAAACAGTAAATATAAAAGAAGAACGGGATGGAGTTACATTCGCTAGGCCTCTCTGTTTACCCCTAAAAGTTGCAACTTCAGTTAGAAGAGGGTTTTCTTGCACGTCAATCATAGGAGGCTATGCATGCTACTTCAACTTGTTCTCTTTTCTATGCTCCAATTCTATTTTTCTAGTTTGCAGGGTGAGGTGGTGTTGGAAAAAATCCTAAAACCCCTCCAAGCATTCTAAGGCACGAAGTATCAACCGAAAAAAGCTAAGGCCAAAAATGAAAATCCCCAAATGGGAAAGACTAGCAAGTCCACACCTCAGTCCTCTCAAGGCTCAAGTCTTGACAACAAGACTCAAAGTGTAAGCTTTGAGGTGATTAATGATAAGCCAAAGTGTAAGCTTTGAGGTGATTAATGACAGGCCTCAAGGGAGGACAGTGCTACTAAGGGACTCATTGGGTACAAAAAAGCTCATCTTTCAGTTGTTTAGAAATAGAGTGGCTAATCTAAGGAAAATAAAGCTTTGAATTACCAGATTTCATATCCACCCTCTCAACCCTTCCATATCTTCTGAAAAGACGTTCAACATCAGACTGGCGAGCATCAAAGTCCAGGTTACCACAAAAGATGGGCATTGTGTTCCTGAAAGCTCCCTGCAAGTTAATATTCTTCACTCTCAAATTAAAGATTTTTTAAAGCAAACAATTTTCATCTAGAGATACCTCTAATCACAAGCACATAAAACTCATGGAATAAGCTCTCGAACTGGCACACAGAAGAATACAATTGGATTTTTGCACGGTAAATTTCAATCAATTTTATTATGACTCAGGACCTAAATATTACCAGAAATCTTGGAATCACATCTTGCATTCCCAAACAAAAACCATAAAGAAACAATACCATCTTTTCCACAGGGACATGACAGGTAAACAGTTGTCTCCCCTTGCTTGCAACTATTCATATAAATTCTTAAAAAAAAAAAAATTGCTATGGAAACAAATTTCTCTCTTTCTTTCCTTTTTCTTGGAACCTTTCTGATTGTTATGCTTTCTCTTTATTCTCCCTTCTCCATGAAAACATCAAATTCAGCATTCAAATATAACTCAAAAATCTCAAATCAACAACTTAAAAGGGCAGTTTCCAGACATTTGCTTGTGTCAGTATATCAGCCCTCCCCCTTTTTCATAACTATTCTGTGCACAGATTCCGTGGATAAAGTAAAAGAAAATAAAATAAATTGTCTCAACAAAAATTGTTGAATTGAACACTAAAAACCAAATATACTATTAGCTAAGCTTAAAAATAACTATTAAGTAACTTTTTGTTTCGGTTTCCTCAAATAAATTTCATTACTGTAAAAAAAAAAGTAACTTACTTTTAATTTTGATTGATAATAAAATTACTTATTTACGTCTTTTCATTAAAGATACAGTATACCTCCGTTGAACTTGACAAAATAAAGAGTTAAATTAAAACCAAAATCAGAAGCAGTATCGAGAGAGAAATAAATCAGATCTGAGAAAATGTGTTCATTTGCATTCATTAAAAACATGCACACACATAATTTATTCAAACAGATTAATAGAGAGAAGAATTTGAAGTTCTTACACTGAAGCCTTAGCAGAGTTGAGTAAAACCCTATAGAGAGAGAGTTTGAACACGTGTAGTAGAAAAGAAAATTTGAACTGGATCATAAAACGACAGAGTTTGTCTCACATTGATGAGGGTGGGCTTTAGAGATTTGGGCTATGCAAAAGCCCAACGTGCCTATAATAGTTGCGGGGGAAAAGTTCATAGATCAGGTATTAATTTTGACATTTGTAAAAATCAGGTGCTAAAAATTTAAAATTACAAAAATCAGATTTTTATTTTTTATTAATTAATTAAATATTTAATTGTTCAATTTGGTCACAGATATCTTATTAATTAGTTAAAAATTAATTTCAGGTCACAGCTTATCAAAAAAGGAAAATTTATGGGTCACAATTTTTTTATCGATCACAGATCAAAAAATTTTTAGATCACAGATTATTTCGAGGTCACGAATTTAAAATTTTATAGGTCACAGATTATTTTATTGATCACAGATCAAAAAAATTATATATTACAGGTCACATATTTTCAAATTGATTGGTCACAGATTCAATAGTCAGGTCACAGACAAAAAAAAAAACCACCACCACCGTTGACCTCGCCACCAAATAATTTTGCCGCCACCACCACCTCCACCACACTGCCACTGCCACCGCCACCACATAAACACTCATCACCACCAACACCACAAAATGGCCACTACAAAAACACCATCATCACCACCACACAGAACCGTCCAAACCCACCCCCAACCGCCAGATCCACCACCAAAAAACCATCCTGAAGTCCAGCAAAAATATCATTGTCAGCCTCCATACTTGGTGAAGTCCTGCTCCTATCAAACCACGACGCACTCCTCACAAATTCTAGGTTCCAATCTGAATCATGATTTTTGGAAGACCCAGTTCCTTCCTCTATAGAATTTTTTACCCCATCAAGTTATATTCATCAGAATACCTTCTCCTACCAGGACCTACATCCACAACAGCAATCCTCAAACGTGAATGAGCTGATGTAAGACTGTCCATATGAATCTGCATAAAATCCTCCATCTAGTTCTTTCAGTCTCCATTTTGCCACTTTCCTGAAAGTGCATTTGGAGGTAGGATCACTTTAGTAACTAAATATTCAGCTGCTAGCTTACCAGCTTCCATAAATATGTCAGTCTCGTGAAGAATATCATCGATCCATCGATCGACGACCGATCAATGACTGATGGATCGCCGGCAAAGAATATCATCGATCGATCCATTAGTCGCCGCTCGCAAGGAGACAGAGGGAGACGAGAGAGAGGGAGAGGGGAAGAGGAGTGGCCGGCCGACCGGTGATGGCTCAGTACCGCTCCAGGGAGAGAGAGAGGGACGAGAGAAATAGAGAGGGGGGAAGATTAGTAAATTATGGTTTGATAAATTAGGGTTTTAATATAGTACATGAGTTTTGCAAAAATAAACTTGAAACTTGATTTTTTAAAAGGAATACCTGATTTTTAAAAAGGTAAAACTAAATCCCTAGTTTTATGTAATTTCCCTAGTTGCGGTTTGTACATACTTTTGCCTAGATATTTGCAGTAAATTGGGCTGGGTTCGAGTTAGATGATCAAATTTTAGGTTGGATTAGGTTGGGTTACGGGTTATCCATTCAAAATTGAACTTAACTCAGTCCGACCCAATTAATAAAAAATATTGAAAAATTAAAAAAAAATTATTTACTAAACCTAAGAAATCCCTAAAATCGATTTATAATTTTAGTCTTCTCTCTCTTGTCTTCTCTTGTCACCCACTTCCAACCAACTTACCGTTGTCGAAGGGAAAGATGTGGCATTGAAGAATAGGGGTGTCCAAAAGTCCCGAACCGAATCGGACCGAATCGAACCCGAACCGAACCGAGCGGTTCTTCATAAATTAAATACCCGAACGGGTACCCGAATCGAGAACCGATGGGTTTGGGTCGGGTCTCGGGTCTAGACCAAGAACCGAACAAGAACCGAAACTAAATAATTTTTTTATTTTTTATATTGAATTAATTAAATTATTTTATTTTTTTCCTATACAAATTAGCAAATAAATTGAATAAATTATATTATTTCATAATTTTAATTTTTAAGCCCAAATCATTTTAAAATCCATTAGCCCATTTTAATTTAAAGCAAATGAATATACTTTATGTAGTTTTGCTGTAATATTAATATCTACTTTTTGGTATTTGTATGCATTGAATTAATCTTATTGGACGGCTAGTTTTGTATGTTTTTTTGAATTGGGCTACGTTAATTTGTAAAAGTTACGAATGAAATGTTATTAATTGTATTTATGTAGTGTTGCTGAAAATATTAAAAAATTTAATTATGGTACGGAACCGAACGGAACCGAACCGACCCGAACCGAACGGAACTGAACCCGAACGGTTCCATAATTATATTTAGACCCGACGGGTCCATTTATTAAATACCCGAAAGTTTTGGGTCGGTTCGGGTATCTTCAGAACCGAACCGAACCGATCCATGGACAGCCCTATTGAAGAATGGTGGGAATGAGAATGGTAATTCCATTAACCATGATGTCGTCAATTTCCCTAGTCAAATGAGTCCACTGAAGTTCTCCAACCATAGCTTTGTTAAGAATAGATATTGAGGATAATTAGAAAGTGGAAGGGTTGGGAAATACTCCCATTTATAGGAACTCTATGACAACTCGATAAAAGTTTATTTTTTATCTCATTGTAGTCGTACCCATAGAAGGAAAACTGACTGTGAGTTATATTGATTTTATTTTTTGAGTCGTGTAGTGTTGAAAGTATCCATAAGAAAGAAATGTAACATGACTTTATGATAGTGTCCTTGACTTGATTCCTTAATACTTTCTATTATGTTATGTGATTTTTGTTTAATTTATGTTAATTAATAATGTCACACAAATCACTCATTTTTCCTCAACAATTTAAATTCATGTTTATGGTAGTATTTAGAGAGATGTGTGTAGTGGCAGAGCCAGAACCCGCTGAGGTCTGGTGGCCACCCGTGATACTCAGCCGATAGTAAAATTTTTTGGCCTTTTAAAAAATAAATGAATAAATACAGCATGGCCAGACACACATGCAACAACTTTTTTATTTAAAAAAAATTTGGGCTTGGAGCACAATTCTGATGTTCTTGAAAAAAGTTGTTCCAAAGAAGAAGGATGGTGATTGGCTGGGCAAATTTTGGATTTCCTCTTATTCCCTACTCCTATTTCAAGCCTGCTTCTTTTAGTCTTTCATGTTCACCAAAGGTTCATGAAAAAAAAAAAATTCTACAACTGCATTGGTAAATAGGGAATATCAAAAACTTGGCATTCTTCTGGCCCATGTCCTCAAATTGCTCTTTCTAAAAGGGCGTATTTGATTGACTTTCTTTTCCATGGAATTAGGAAAATATTTTTCATTTTCCATCTTTTGCGCTGTTTGATAGCCTAAATTTTCCCCGAAAAATATTTTCCCACTCCACCCGCCACGTCAGCATTTTTCTTGATTTCCTTGAAAATATTTTCCCAACATTCCAACCGGCTAATGCAATTTTTTTTTTTTTTGTAATGGAAACAAATATCATAATCAATTGTAAAAAAAAAAAAAAAATCACTTTAATGGACAATTTTCATATAAAACAAAGTCAAACGAACACTAAATTTTGATAAAAAAAATGATTTTTTAGGAAACAATTTTTTTT
This sequence comes from Fraxinus americana, assembly GCA_035079005.1. Classification (NCBI taxonomy): domain Eukaryota; kingdom Viridiplantae; phylum Streptophyta; class Magnoliopsida; order Lamiales; family Oleaceae; genus Fraxinus; species Fraxinus americana. The sequence continues at coordinate 19,289,209 of CM068714.1, forward strand.
TTCGATTTTTTTTTTTTTTACTTTTTGGCAATGAAAACAAATTTTATAACCAATTGTAAAAAAAAAATATCACTTTAATGGACAATTTCTATATAAAACAAAGCCAAATGAATAGAAAATTTTAAAATTTTTCGGGTGGAAAATTATACCAATCAAACACACTCGAAATCATTTTTCCTACAAAACATTTTCTAAACAAATCTTTTTCCTGTAAAACATTTTCTTTCCACCCATTTTTCACCCTTCCAATCAAATGCATCCTAAAAGAAGAATAATGTATCTTGAAAATGTTGCTGAAAATATTCTCCCTGTTTATTTAGTTAATATTACTACTATAAATTGCCAACGAATTTTTCCTTCAGCCTTTTTTAGTTTCTCAAGGATTTACCTGAAATTCTAGTCATGTTATTATAAATATCAATGTTATCTATATAGACCCTATAGTTTTGTCTAGTTGTTCTGAAACCTATGTACAGCTGGTGCGTGGCATTTTTATGTTTAGAACTCGTATTTTTTTTTTGCCATACATCTAATTAAAGTCTTTGAATTACCGTTTATTTAAGATATAATGATTATTGGAGCGACTTGCGCAACAAAATGGAAGATGACTGATTGAATGATATGTAAGTGTTATGCCCAATCAACTTTGAATATAAATACTTCTAATATATAATTGTTGCATATTTATGGTAAGATTTATTATTTAATTGAATTAATGTCATAATAAATTAAATATTTGAATCCGTAAATTCAAATCTTGATAATTTGTTAATCACAAAGAATTGTGATTGTGATATACAAATTACATATGACTGAATCTTAAATCATTCGCGGTCGTAAGTAATAACAAGATACGGATATCGTTATTACTGATAGACTATCACGTGTGACATTTCTTACTTGTGAAATAAGTAACTGATCTCACAAGTTAAAATATTATGACACTTAAATGAACACGTGAATGTTTTGTTATAGAACAAAACATTAAAGACCCATTGGGGAGATTCCACATGGATGACTAATTGAATGTCAGTGGTTAATCTCTAACTTCGATAATGGAATTAGTTCTTTGACTCGAGATCATCATAGTACCTTATACGAGGACAATTATTCTTTGGTGATATTGGATGTTGCTTTGCCAAGGGTAGCTAATACAGTATTGTTCGAATATGTCAAGAATTATATAAAGGTTGTGAATGATCAATAGATGATTCTTCACTCTAAGATAGTAAAAGATTATGATCTACATTTCATTCAATTAAGTTGATAATGAATTCTTGGTCAATGTGTACTCATAAGTCAAAAATGAGTTTTCAACATATATTGACTTAATAATGGGATGAACATATAATCAATAATTGAGATTGACACACATTCATATCTCATAATTGATCTGTCTTATTGACGAAGAGATCATAGTTTTACGATAAACGAATAAGTTTGGTTTTGTCATACCACATGACATTTCACATCACATGTATTGACTCGATACATTATTAGATGTCAATTTGGGACGACGGGCGTGAATTGATAATAAATTAAAAGAGATATTTTAATTTATCGATTTTGATTAGGTCAAAATAATAATTCACATTGTTAAATATTGTGATTGGGAACCTGATGACCACGCAAAGAAGGAGAACCGAAGAATGAGATTCACCAATTAATTAATTAACAAGTGTTTGACAATTAATTTATTGGGTTGCTTATTAATTGGCTCGAATTAATTAATTCATGGATCAAATTTAATTAATTGAATTAATTAAATATTAGACCGGGGTACGTTTATAATGGGCCAAGCCCACTTGAACTTATATTAATAAGCCATTTGGGTTTTAGAAAAATACAACAGAACATAATTCATTATCTTGCTAGTACAAGGAAAGAGAAACCCTAATTCTCTCATTCTTGTTCCTTTTGTTGATTTCTATTGGAGGTTGGACAATTGGACAGTTGTAGATTGCAGATCGTAATTGTTCGTGTTCCAAAATCAGTAAAGGAGTTTGCAAAATCTAAAAAATGTATAATTTCTATCACGATTTCTTTCCAAATACAAATAAGATCTTTGATGAGAATTGAAATTTGTTTTATTTTCCACTGTACAAGTTATGTAAATTCCCCACATGACAATCTGGTAGGTACATAGAGCAAGAGATTTTGGAAAAATTGAGAATGTTTGCAGTGCTTTCAAAATATGAGACTCTGAAAAATGTAGTTGTCTGAACTTACAGTTACGGAGTAAGATTGTATCATGTATTTTTCTTATTATTTTGGGTTATTGATAAGTGTTAATTTTACATTTATTTCAGCCACCAAAAGTGATTTTTATTGGTATTATTATGAATTTGATACTTAATTATTTGTGTTTTTGGAATTATGTAGAAGAAAACTCGGATTGGCACAATTATTGATGAAGAAAGACGAAAGTGTGTGAAATCTACAAATTTGGGATCAAATTCCACACTTTGAAAATTCAAAGGATTGATTTGCATGAATTGGAAGATATGAAGCATTGATGCAATTATAATCAAAGTGGATGGCAAAAAAAAAAAAAAAATGATTGAAGTCAAATTAAGCTTTGGAATGGAAATTGGAAAAAGAATCAACTTCAAAAGGGAAGTAGTGGATTGGGAATCTAATAGAGGCTAAAAATAAGGAAAGAAAAGGAAGGGAAAAAGAGGAGAAAAGGAAGGAAGAAAAGAAAAAAGAACAGCATGAAAGAAAAATGAGAAGGAATAAAAGAAAAGAGAGAGAGAGAGAGAGAGAGAGAGAGAGAAGGGGGCGAAAGAAAATAATTGGGAGGATAAATTTATCACTTTCGTTATCGTTACAGCCGGGAGATTTATACCACGCAAGGAAGGAGACAAAGAATATTGTTAGAATTCGTGTGGCAAAGAATAACAATAGCTCGGAGGATTTTTATCTTGTTGAGTGTAATTAAACCCGGTGATGTTTTCCAAGTTTTATTTGTTTGATTTCAACGTTATGAGTGGTTAAATACTTTTTATGTTAGGATGGATGACGTAGCTTAAGGTTTTTATTATATGTTTAACTTCATGATTTTCATGCCACTTTAATACTTGTTAATTAATTATTGTGTGTTTAATGTTTCAATTGTTTGCGCAACAATTGATTGATTTAAGGATAATACTGAGACCGAGAGGTGATGTATGATTCTAGCTCATGCAATAATTAATATAGACATTATAAGAGATCGAGAGATAATTATAGGCTATGCGATCCTATAGATTAATGTGTTCATGTGTGTGAATTCATATAGAGATATAGTAAGGTCGGACATATGAATATAATTAGTGTTGCTCGAGAGAGATCACTAACTATAATAGGTTATTTCGATCGTTAGCATGTACGAAAAGATGATTGAATGAATTGGAACTAGATATATGTTAAATAATCTAAGTGAAATCGAAAATCCTAACTACTTAATCGCATAATCTTATCTATTGTGTTAATTTTGATTTTATTATTTAATTTATTAGAACTTTATTGAGGAAACATAAAATGATTTAATAATTAGTGACCATTTTAATTTAAATTGAAGTTAGGTAAGTTTGAAAATTTATAGTAGATAATAGTTTCTGTAGGACAATATTCGGACATGATAAATCCACTTTATTACTTGTCACGATCCGTACACTCATGGAATTTAACGAACAAGTTTTTGGCGCCTTTGCCGATGCCTATTTTATTTGCTTTAATTTTTTAATTAATTCTAGTTTTAATTTAATTTTTTGTTCTTGTTTTCATTTTTTTCAAGTCACTTTGCACGCAAAGTTTGAGAGTCGGTGATCTCGTACCCTTTGATTAAAAAATCGAATGCTCTTTTGACTAGAGAATTAAGCAACTATGAGAGAACATCATGGTAGAACAGAATAGAGAATTACAACCGGCAAAGGTTGAACAGCCAGTCGAAATTGATGAAGATGATTTGCCACTTGGACAATTCATCACACCAATTGTTGCACCAAATCAGTTAAGCATTGTTTATCCTCCATTTGGGCAACCAAACTTTCAACTGAGGACATACATCATTTTATTGTTCCAAAATGGAGTATCATTTTATGGGAAATCTCATGAGAATCCACATAATTACATCTCACACCTTTTGGACATCTACCAAAATTACAATTTCCATGGAGTATCTGATGAAGCAATCAAGTTGAAACTCTTCCTACATACACTCAGAGATGGAGTAAGAGAATGGTTGGATTACCTACCCGCTAGAAGCATTATGACCCGGAATGATCTCATACAAAAATTCGTTACAAAGTACTTTCCACTGTCGAAGGTAACTAAAATAAGACACGAGATATCCACATTTCAGCACGACGAATTAGAAAGTTTTCACGAAGCATGGGAAAGATTTAAAGACTTGATCAGTAAGTGTCCTAACCACGGTATTAAGAAAAATTTGCTTGTACTTCTACACTGGTTTAAACCCAGCATGTCGTATATCGATGGATGTAGCTTCAAATGGATGTAGCACATTAAAGTCACGCAATGATGTTGATGAAGTATATAAGATAATGGCAGTCAACAATGCCTTATAGCCTCCCAAAAGATCCATACATAAGAAGCACATAGGTATACATGAGGTAGATGCTTTCTCGGCATTATCATCACATATGTCAGCTTTAGAGAAAAAGGTGATAGATCACTTGACTACGAGAAATTCAGCAAAAGCAGTTCAAATGAAATTTTTGGTTTGTGGTATATGTAGTGGAGCTCACAATAGTGGGGAATGCCATATTGTATCTCAAAAGATAGAGGAAGTTAACTATGCACAAAATTATCAATACCAACATAACAATGCATTTAGCAATACGTACAACCATGGTTGGCGTAATCACCATAACTTCTCCTGGAGGAACAACTAAAATAACCAGCAGCAGCTTCCTCCAGGTTTTAAACAGCAAGAGAAAAATTTATCTTTAGAAGATATCTTGGGTAAATTTATACAGAACACCGAATAATATATGGCAAAGATCGAAACAACTTTGCAAAATCATTCAGCAGCCATAATGGGGTTGGAAACACAAATAAGTCAGTTGGCCCACACTATCTCAGAAAGACCACAAGAAGCCCTACCTAGAAACACAAACTAATCCAAAGGGACATGTGCAAACAATTCTGTAAAAAAATTATAGTAAAAAGACCAGTAGCAGAGACAAATAAAGTGCTTACTTCAAATGAGGAGCAAGTGGAGGAATCTGAAAAATCAACTGAGAAATTTTTTGAAAGAGAATTTAGACATACCACAGGCTAAGGCGGCTGTTTCTATTAGAGAATATGTACCCCCATTCCATTTCTACAGAGATTGCATAAATATAAACTAGATAAATAGTTCCCCAAGTTCACTGAAGTGGTTAAAAAGCTGCACATTAACATTTCATTCATGGATGCTCTAGCACAAATACCCAGCTACACAAAATTCAGGAAGAAAATTCAGCTACATAAATATGAGATCGTGATGCTAACTGAGGAGTGCGGTGCACTTCTACAGAATAAATTGCCCCTAATCTTAAGGATTTAGAGAGTTTTACTATATCTTGTACCATAGGAGATAAATATTTTGAACATATTTTTTGCGATCTTGGCGCGAGTATAAATTTAATGCCAATGTCTTTGTATAGGAAACTAGGAATTGGAGAGGCCAAAACAACCACAATATCATAGCAGCTAGTTAACCGCTCCATAAAGCATCCAAAGGGATGCTTAAGATTTTCAGTCTCAGTTTGAGACCCATTTTTGGCATAGGAAACATTCGAACTAGAAACATTGTACTTCTAGACTATTTTTATCCTTTTGAGTTATCTTTTCAATGTATCTTGAATCTCCTCAATCTGATATCGGAAGAGAAAGATATGACCAAAATAATGAAGGCTGTCTGATAGAAGTAGATAAAGCTATGCGGTCGCGAATGGTACTACAGGGAATTCAAAGGCTGAACAAAACTCTTCTATGTGACCACATGCATTTGTACTGTGCGGTCGCACAGTAAACTTTCGAGGCAAAAATTCTAGTTTCTGAATTTGACTCAAACACTTATGGAAACATATTTTAAAAATGCTTTTTAAACCCTAAAATCGTGCAAAAGAGATGGAAACGCCTCCATTCCCCCTTTTCTCTGTTTTGCTCTTAGAATTCTTCATGAGTAGTTAAATTTTTGTAATTGGTCGAAAGAAACTAAAGCCTCAGAACCAATCCAACCGTGAGATCTACATTATTTTCATTATTTAATTCATGTTTTGAGTATTGAATGTTCTTCTGCACTTATTTTCATGATTGTTGTGTTTAATTGTTAGGAGGCCTACTAGTTTATTATTTGTTGCAATCTATCACTAAGTTAAATATCAAATCTGTAATTGTTTGATCTCTTTAATTTATGAAACAACTAGGGTTTAATGATTTGTTGCGTTAGATATTATTAAATCTTGGGAATAACGTTTGACTAGATTAAATACAACCGCTTGTGATTGTGTTATTTAGTTTAATCGATTTCTCTAATTAATAAGGCGGTTACTAGATTAAATCCATAGCGTTTGTTTTGAGTTGTTTAGTAATTAGGGTTAATTGGATCGCTTGTTTTCTAATTAACTACAATTAAGGAGAAATAGGAAAATAAATCCAACAGTGAATATTAAAAGTGAAAATTAATATATATTTGTATCTATGATCAGTTGTGAAATTCCAATGGTGAATGTAGACTTAGACTAAGGTTTGTTCTTTTAATTGTTTTCGTTATTTTAATTTGAGTTATTCATTAGTTGATTTATTTAAAACTGTTTGCGTAAAATCAAAACACCCAAATCATCGTTTACATAGCATAAAATTGATTATTCACTCTTCGTGGGATCGACCATTGCTTCTACTACTACATTTGTTTTTAGAAGTTAATGTTTTATTTTTGGGTGCCTGCGATAGCACACCAAATTTTTGGCGCCGTTGCCAAGGAGTGATTTAGTTTATTTTTGTGCTTCTTATTTGTTTATTTCATTCAAAAAAAATAAAATAACAATAACAATAATAATTCTTTAGTTTTCAATAACTGTATTTAGTATAGGATTTTTGTTAGTTTTATTATTCTAGCTTTTTTTCACTAAGTGTTTTTTTTTTTTTCATTTTTTTAGAGCTTCCTTGATTGTTTTCCCCCGCAACTTGATTTTTTAATCAATGTAATTTGCAGTACGATCAAGAAATAGAGAGAACTTTGAGCAGGTTAAGGATTGGCACTCTGTGGAATTTTGAAGAGAATAATCTCGATCCTGATCTCCTATTTGCTAGAGATTCTAATTCGGAGGAGAAAGAAGTCATGGGTGGAAATCGAACTTTGAAAGAATTTGCATTCCCCAATTTGAATCAACAACCATTATGCATAACGTTTCTACTTTATATGCTACTACTACCTTTGAACTAAATTTTGGACTAATACATCTCTTGCCCTTTTTTCATAGTCTTGCAGGTGAAGATCCTCATAAGTATCTAAAGGAGTTTCATATGGTTTTCATGAGCATGAAACCCATAGGAATGACTGAAGAGCATATTAAATTAAAAGCCTTTCCGTTTTCTTTGAAGGATTCGGCTAAGGATTGACTATATTATCTACCCTCCGGAAGTATTACTACATGGGACGAGATGAAGATGTTGTTTTTAGAGAAATATTTTCCAGTTTCAAGGGCAGCCAACATCTGAAAAGAAATCTATGGTGTAAGACAGGACAATAGAGAATCCCTACATGCATACTGGGAGCATTTTAAGAAATTATGTGTAAGTTGCCCCCATCATTAAATTAGTGAATAAATTCTCATCCAATATTTCTATGAAGGCCTTCTACCTACTGATAAGAGTATGATTGATACTTTTAGTGGAGGAGTTTTGGTAGATAAAACTCCCGAGGGCGCAAGGAGCTTAATTACAAACATGGCATCCAACTCTCAACAATTTGGCACTAGACTCGACCTTCATTCTAAACATGTTAATGAAGTAAATGTCTCATCCATTGAACAACAAATTGAGAGTCTAAACATGTTAATGAGGTAATATACAGACATCAAAGGCTTGTGGGATTTGTTCAGTAGTGGGACATTCAACCGAGATGTGTCCAATTCTTCAAGATGAACACATTGAACAAGTTAATGCGACATGTGGCTTTCCTGGACAACTGCAAATGAACTATGATCCCTATTTGAACACGTATAACCAAGGATGAAGGGATCATCCTAATCTTAACTATGGGAATCCACAAGTAAATCAGCTCGTAACTCAAAATAGCCCAAGTTTTCAGCAATATAAGCAGCCATACCCTCCCAGACAACAATCGTGCCAAACTTCCAATTTAGGTATGTTGTTAGAAGATATTTGTAATGTACCAAATTTTATATTCTTAATTTGGTTGATATAGCCCATTTAAGAAACGAACTATGGAAGCTTGGCCCCATTTAAGGTTATGAAAGTACAAGCCATAAGTTATTTATAAGCCCAATAATTTAAGACATTAAATTTAAGTAAATTTGATAACAAAGATTTAATGAATAACTGGGTTGCCACAATGGTCATCTATATGGTATTTCATATAGGCAATCTAGGTTCGAATCACTCTACAGATGTTTTTATAAAGTATTTTATAAAATTAATTTTGAAAAAAAAAAAAAATAAACTCCTTATTGTTGCACATTAAGAACAATTATACCAAGCCAATTGGATGGAATAGTTATTTTATTAGTGAGCATTCATAGAGATAAGTTACAATCATATGAATAGTTCATTTTCTTAATTTTTTTTTATTTAATTGTTTTATAAAACTTTTTATAAGAATTTTTTATGGGCTTAAAACTCTTTAAATTCCTAGTTAAAAACTCAATTTAACAAGATTAATGATAATATAACTCTCGCATTTAGTTTTTCACTAAAAATGGAGGTTACAAAATGAGGAAAATCATTTTTTAACTACACCTCCCCTCAAATTCGAAAATTACTCTTATCTTAAAAATAAAAAAAAATAAAAATAAAAAAAAAAAAAATATATATATATATATATATATATATATATATATATATATATATATATATATATATATATATATATATATATATATATATATATATATCTTTATGTTAAGTAAAGTTTAAAAGAATAGCAAGGGTGTGAAGGAGAAAGTGCACACTTTGATTAAGGAAAAATATTTTCAAAAGAAAGAGAAACATAGGAGAGGAGTTGATTTCTTAAAGTTTCGGGTGCCGTTGGGAAACAATATTCACCGTCCAAATTTATCCATTTCAAAGTTTCAAATTAAGGTAGGTAGAGGTGCAAGTGTTTGTTCCGTTTTCAAATTATGATTTTTCATTAAATGTTTAAATGAATTGGTACCTCCGGGCACGGTGCTTCGACAATACTATAGTTTGAATGATCATTCTCCGGCTCTACGTATTATGATAATGCTATAGAAATCAAATTTTGCTGGAAATCCCTCTACGTGCGACGGTATGAATCTACAATTCGAAATTTCTAATTTGATAACGAAATGCACCGACGATATCTATTGAGTTTCAAACTCATGGTTTAATTCCCTTCCTAAAGGTTGATTTGATATGCTTGGTGCGTGGATGATGGTAGATTATGATGCAACATGCTATGGAGATGCCGATGACTTAACGTTTTTAATTCGATTATGCAACATTTATATTTTTCTTTATTTGATTTCTATGAACATCATATGTGGAACTATTTTAAGAATATTTTTATGAATAAGTTATGTTTAAAAGTAGTTATGTGTTATAGAAATTAACTTACAAGTCACCATTTACTACAAAAGAAAGTGTTAGCGATTTAGTGTTGCTGTTTTTCTAAATTTTCAGCTTCTGCCTTGAAATTCAAAAATTCATAACTCAATCGTTACTTGGAATTTTTTGACAAAATTAGTGGCATTTGATAGCCTCATAGGTTATATACTGAATAAACTTGGAATCATGTCAATTCGATGTTGGTAGAATTTTATATGTTCCTTAAAGTAAACTGCACTGGGTAGTGTTGCTGTTTTCAGCTTCTGCCCTTGACTTTAAAAATTCGTAACTCAGTCGTTATTTATAATTTTTGGACAAAACAAGTGGAATTCGATAGCCTCATGGATTAGATACAGAATAAAGTTGAAATCATGTTGATCCGACATCTATAGAATTTTATATGTCATTTTAAGTAAACTGGGCTGGGTTACCTTCTCAACCGAGTCATTGCAGGGTTTTGAAAAATATTTTAATACCTCATATGTTTCCAAAGGAAGCTGATTTTTGGATATGTCATGATATAAATAATTTAATACTTTATTATAAAATTTCATGAAGTTTCGAGGTTGATAGCTATGCAAGCGAATTTATTTTGAAATTGTCACTCACATAGAAAACAAAAACAGCAACGTTTAATTTTCAGTTTTTTCCCTAGAATTTCACATCAATAACATGACTTTATTTTTAATAAATTATTAGATAATCCCTTAATATGAAATGATGTTATTTAGAATTAAATAATTATCGAATTAAATTCTTAAGTTAAATTTTATGCTTTCCGCTAAAAATATAGTTAATTATTTTATTAAATTTATGGTCTACGGGTAAAGTAAATTTAATCTAGTGACGTTTCGATCCATACGGGTTGGGACGTCATAATATTGTTAATTCCCTTGCCACCAACACTTTGTAATTCCAACATGAGAAAAACAATTTCAACAAGAGGCCAGGGCCAGTATTCAAAGTTTGGACAATCACATAGGCCAGATAGAAACTACAATTGGTCGGCTAGAAGCGCAAACTTCGAGGAAATTACGCTCTCAAACAATAGTGAATCTAGAGAAAATGCAAGCATATTCATCCTGAGAAGTGGTAAAGAGGTTGAGATTTCGGTAAAGGCAGCCACTGCATCATCAGAGCAAGAAAAAGGAAAAAATGTTGTTGCAGACGCAAATGTTCCAAATGACAATGACGTACCAAAGTGTAAGTTTTCACCTCTTTCTGATTATAAATCAGTACCCCCATTTTCCTCAAACTTTAGCATAATCTAGGAAATATGAACAAAATCAAGATCTATATGAAACTTTTCGTAGATGCGAGGTGAATATTCCACAGTTAGATGCTATTAAAAAAATACCTCGTTATGCTAAATGTTTGAAAGAATTGTGCACAATTAAGAGAAAACAGAAACTTAACGGATGTGAAAAGGTAAGAGTTAAGGAGAATGTATCTGCAATTATTCAAAGAAAGCTCCCTGTAAATTGTAAAGATCCATGTATGTTTACTATCCCTTGTACGATAGGTGAACTAGATTCGAGAAGGCCATGTTAGATTTAGGAGCTTCTATTAATGTTGTGTCATATTCTATATATGCTTCATTGAAACTTGGACCTTTGAATAAAACTGGTGTTGTGATTCAATTGGCTGATAGATCTAATACATATCCTAAGGGTGTAGTTGAGGATGTCCTTGTACAAGTTAATGGTTTGGTTTTTCCCGCTGATTTCTATGTGCTTGATATGGAAAATAGTGATCAAACTACCCCTATTTTTTTGGAAAGACCATTCTTAAAGATATCCAAAACTAAGATAGATGTTCATAATGGTACACTTATTTTGGAATTTGATGGTGAAATTATTAAATTTAATATTTATGATGCCATGAATTATCCTGAAGATGATAATTCTGTTTATTCTATTGATGTGATTGATCATTTAGCACATGAAGTTTTTGAGCTTGATGGAAAAGATGGATTGGAAGTTGCCATTAGTAAGAACCTTGAGAAAGAGAATGATGAAGTGACCATGAATACTGTCTTGCAGAAAACCATTGTAGCATTGATATTTTGCATTATCGGTTTCTAATGAGAGGCCTTTACCCCCTGTGTTGAAGGTTCATGGTCAGTTGAAATTCAAAGTTTAGCAATTTCCAAGGTGTTCAAGGTGAACGGACATAGACTTAAACCTTTCTATGAATGTTTCCAAGTGGAGAAAGTGATAACTTTAGACCTTGATGATCCAATTGATGCAGGTTGAACAAGTGACAATAAACAAAAGCACTACTTAGGAGGTAACCCAAGGGGAGTTCGTTCTTTTATCTTTTTATTTTTGCATTTATATTGTGGTTATTTTTGTTCTTTTCTTTGCATTTCAACTTACATTAAGAACAATGTAAGTTTTAAGTGTGGGAGAGAGGATTTAGATTTAGGTTATGTTTGAGTTGTTTTCATATTAATGTGAGTTTGAATTAAAAAAAAAAGAAAAAATAAGAATAAAAATAAAAATTCGAAAAAAAAGTGGTGGTTTTAAAATATTTTTGGTTGTGTATGCTATTTGCTAGATTCAATTAAACTTTTGAAGAACTCTATTCTTCCATGGATTTGGTTCTCTAGAACTTGCCTTACTTCTCTCCAATGCCATATTGATACATGCATGCATGAACATGTTAAGGCCATCTTTGTTATATAAGTTAGCTACCTAAGCCAGCACCTTGTAATTATTTTTTCCTTTTGTTGAAGCCATTTGAACTTGATTGCCTTTTCATTTTTTTAAACCTACGTTACAAGCTTTAACCCGGAAAAACAATGTCTTTACCTAAGCTACAGAGCTAGTGGAGTATTATTCATCATTATGATATGCATGGGTGCACAAGAAATAAGTGTGAGAGTGTATGGAGTTATGGTAGGACTATGAATGGTGAATTGGAATATGATTTTCATTCTCAATTCACAAGTTCCATTGTTGCCGTAATTAAAAAAATGCTAAAAGAAAAAAAAGGATGGTTGAGAAAAAAAATAAAGAAGAAAAGAATGTGATTGAGTAAATGACGTTAGTGTTACAAACTTGTCCATAATTCCTCCTAAAATGCTAAGAAAGGAATTTATTTATACGGGATAGATGCAAATTGAAGGAACTACTGAGTGGAGTGATGTGCTTTACATGTCTTATATATGTGAGCTTGAGTTGATCCATGTTTGCTCCACTAGTTTCGATGGCTTTTGAGCTAAATTCTCTAATATTTCCCACCTTGACCCTAAACCCCGTTACAACATTTGAAAAGTCCTTATGATTTATGTTATGCATGTGGTCTAATTGGTGGAGAATGAGAAGATATGCAAGCATATGGTTGATCGTCTCCATTGAAATGAACTTGAGCGAAACACATAATCTTCAAACACATGAGAGTCGAGTGCTTATTTCTGTGAGGGTCTACGTGTTTGGTTTACTCCATCTTCATATGAAAATGCTCGCTAATTGATTATAAGTTGTGTGAGAATGTTTGTTCATGATATGTTATATGTTTTAATGAGTTTGGTTGTTCTATGTTTATGGCGTTACAACCTTGGTATTTTTGAGGAAAGTAAAAATTGAGTTTTGCTCGAGGACGAACAAAAGCTAAGTATGGGGGAATTTGATGAGAATGTAAAATGCTATATTTTTCATCCCTTCATTGTATGCTTTTATGATTAATTAATGTTTAAGTGTACTCAGTATTCTTATATTTTGATTTATGTTGCAATTGGATGAATATGGTGGAATTTAGAAAAAACAAGTGAAAATGACTAAAATGGAAGAAATACAAAGTTTGGATACTAAAATGCAAATACTTAAAAGTTATGTCGAACCTCACGATGTAGATTTGAGAGTGTTAGGTATGAATTGGATGAGGAAAGAAGCCAAATGGATAAATATAGTCAAAGTACTATCACATATCAACTCCCAACCGAAAAAGTTATGCTTCAAATTTTCAGTCTCAGTTTGAGACCCATTTTTGGCATAGGAAACGTCTGAATTGGAAACATTGTATTTTCAAAAAGGAATCATAGATTATTATTCTTCTTATATAATTCTCATGTATATGAATACAACTGGACTACTTGTATCCCTTAGAGTTATCTTTCCAACACATCTTGAATCTCTTCAATCGGATATCGGAAGAGAAAGATATGACCAAAATACTGAAAGCTGTCTGGTAGAAGTAGATAAAACTATGCGGTCGCGAATGGTGCTGTAGGGAGTTCAAAGGTTGAACAAAACTCTTATATGCAATCGCATGAATTTGTACTATGCGGTCGCATAGTACACTTTTGAGGCAAAAATTCTAGTTTCCGAATTTGACTCAAACATTTATGGGAACATATTTCAAAACGCTTTTTAAACCCTAAAACCGTGCAAAAGAGATGGAGATGCCCCCATTTCCCATTCTCTCTCTTTTGTTCTTAGAATTCTTCATGAGTAGCTAAATTCTTGTACTTGGTCGAAGGAAACTGAAGCCTCGCAACCAATCCAATTGTGAGAGCTAAATTATTTTCATTATTTAATTTATGTTTTGAGTATTGAATGTTTTTCTACACCTATTTTCATGATTGTTGTGTTTAATTGTTATGAGGCCTACTAGTTTATTATTTGTTGCAATCTATCACTAAGTTAAATATCAAATCCGTAATTATTTGATCTCTTTAATTTATAAAGCAACTAGGGTTTAATGATTTGCTGCATTAGAAATTATTAAATCTTGGGAATAATGTTTGACTAGATTAAATACAACTGCTTGTGATTGTGTTATTTAGTTTCATCGATTTCTCTAATTAATAAGGCGGTTACTAGATTAAATCCATAGCACTTGTCTTGAGTTGTTTAGTAACTAGGGTAAATTGGATCACTTATTTTCTAATTAACTACAATTAAGGAGAAATAGGAAAATAAATCTAACGGTGAATATTCAAAGTGTTAATTAATATATATTTGTATCTATGATGAGTTGTGAAATTCCAATGGTGGATGTAGAGTTAGACCAAGGTTTGTTCTTTTGATTACTTTCGTTATTTTGATTTGAGTTATTCATTAATTGATTTGTTTAAAGTTATTTGAGTATAATCAAAAAGCCCCAATCATCGTTTGCATAGCATAAAATTAGATTAATCACTTTTCATGGGATCGACCCCTGCTTCAACTACTACATTTGTTTTTAGAAGTTAATATTTTATTTTTGGGTGTCTGGGACAGCACACCACCTGCTAAACCATTGCCATCTATTCAACATCCACCAACTCTTAAGCTGAAACCTCTACTAGCGCATTTGAGGTATGCCTATGTGGGGGAAGCTTCTACATTGTCACTCATCATTGCAACCTCTATAACAGAGAAGGAGGAAAAGAAATTACTTAGGGTGCTCAGAGAACACAAAACTGCAATTGGATGGTCCATAGCTGACATAAAGGGTATCAGTCCATTATTACACATGCATAAGATTCTTATGGAAGATAACTTCAAACCATCAGTTGAGCATCAAAGGAGATTGAATCCCAGTATGAAAGATGTCGTTTGGGCTGAAGTACTTAACCTTTTGGATGCATGTATTATATATCTTATTTTACGATTGTACATGGGTGAGTCCAGTGTAAGTAGTACCAAAGAAAGGAAGACATCACAGTGGTGAATGAGAACAACGAACTCATACCTACCAGAATAGTAACAAGATGGAGGGTCTGCATTGATTATCGAAACTTAAACACTACTATGAGAAAAGATCACTTTCTTCTACCATTTATCAACTAGATGCTGTAAAGACTAGCAGGACATTCTCATTATTGCTTTCTAGGTAGATACTCGGGATACAACCAGATACCAATTGCTCCTGAAGATCAAGAGAAGACAACGTTTACATGTCCATATGAAACCTTTGCTTTCAGGAGGATGCCATTTGGTTTATGTAATGCACCTGCCACATTTTAGAGATATATGATGGCAATCTTCTCAGACATGGTTGAAAATTTTATTGAGGTATTTATGGATGACTTTTCAATTTTTGGGTCTTCATTTGATACATATCTCAAGAATCTAACTTTAGTTCTACAAAGGTGTGAAGAAAGCAATCTTGTGCTAAATTGGGATAAGTGTCACTTTATGGTTTAGGAGGGTATTGTATTGGGTCATCGAGTATCAGGTAAAGGTATTGAGGTTGACAATGTGAAAATTCTGGTAATTGAAAAACTGCCTCCACCTACTTCAGTAATTGGAATAATAAGTTTTCTAGGTCATGCAGGATTCTACATAAGGTTTATCAAGGATTTCTCGAAGATTGTTAAATCATTATGTGATTTGCTTGAGAAAGATGTCCCATTTTAGTTTACTGAGGAGTGTTTGACAGCATTCAACATACTTAAGGAAAAGTTGATAACTGCATCTATCATTGTACCACCAATTGGATCTACTTTTCGAACTCATGTCTGATGTGAGTGATTTTGTAGTTAGAGCAGTAATAGGTCAGAGAATAAATAAGATACTTCATGTGATCTACTATGCCAGTCGAACCCTCAACGATGCTCAAATCAATTATGCCACTACTAAAAAGAGCTGCAGGCAGTGGTGTTTGCATTTGACAAATTTCAATCATATCTTATTGGGTTGAAAGTCATAGTTTACACTAATCATGCAGCCCTTAGACATCTACTAGCCAAGAAAGATGCTAAGCCTAGACTTATCTGATGTATACTACTTTTACAAGAGTTTGACTTGGAAATTCAGGACAAAATGGAACATAAAATGTAGTGGCAAACCACCTATCTAGATTGGAGAAGATCACACTAGCAAGGGATGATGAGATCAATGAATTCTTTCCAGATGAACAGTTGCTCACTTTACTTGAGGTCCCATGTTATGTAGATATAGTCAACTACCACGCAAGCAACAATTTACCTCCTGACACTACCCACCAACAGAGGAAGAAATTCTTTTTCAATTTGAAATATTACTTTTGGGAGGATCCATATCTATACAGGCATGGTCCATATCAAATCATTAGAAGGTGTGTCCCTGAAGCAGAAATGGTTGAAATCTTACGGTAATGCCATTCCTCACCATATAGAAGGCATTTTGGAGGAACAAAAATAACTGCTAGGGTATTTCTGTAGCGCCCCGAGTTCTGTTAACCCGGATTGCCACGTCATCGTCTTTTGCCCTAATTTTGTCAATCAATTTTGCGGAAGTGACCTAATTTTTAAAATCATATTTGAAATTGAAAACTACTTCGACAATTAAAATACATTGGATAATTGTTCAAAATTTAAATATCGTGTTTTTGGGATAGCGGAAACGAAAATACGTTAACAGTGTTTCAATACATAAGTTCGGAAACTTAATAAATTCGATAATCAAATTTTATATTGCCACCACTGCCGGATCAATCACGCTCGCCTCCGAAGTCTGCATATATTGTTAAAATAGCAGAATGAGTATTTCGAAGAAATACTCAGTAGACTCATCGCCGATAATTAATTTACAGAATAATTGAAAACACACTCATGCAATATACAATGTGATATCATCTTTGGTTCATTTTCTTGAAATCATAGGCTCTTTAAAAACATGGGCTGTGGGTAGTCTTTCTTTCTTGTGCGGATGAAGCACATAAGTTATGCATAACATTCTTTCTTATCTCATAAGAGATTCTTTCTTTCTTTCTTTCTTTCTCATGCAATTAAGCATATAAGTTATGACAAGCATAACAATATCATATATCGCATATGACACATTCTCATCCTATGCAATAAGCATATAAATCACGTAATTCACATAAAGCATGCAATTATAATTTAAACTAATTAATGGTGGCGAGTCTACCTCAATTGTTTCGAGTTGCGTGAAAAGTGAGCGGGAAAATAACTTCAAGCTCCTAATTGCTCGTACGTATCGTCTAGCCAAAAATAGAAAATAAGGTTGAATTAGTATTTCGAACTTTAAAGTTTTAAAGTGTTGAAATTAAGTTTAAGGGCTTAATTGAAAATTATTGGAATTGAAATAAATGGCTTAAAATGATAAAATAAAGTTTAGGGCTAAATTGGAAGTTTATTAAATCTGAAAATAAAAGTTTAAGGGCTAAAATAGTAATTTTCATAAGTTTAGGGACTAAGCGTAAATATAATAAAACTGAAAATAAAAGTTAAAAACTGAAATAATAACTTTTAATAGTTTAAGGACTAAGTAAGTATTTTAAAGCTGAAAATAAAATTTAAAGATGAAATAATAATTTCTATACATTAGGGACTCAATTGAAAATATAATAAAGCTGAAATAAAACTTAAAAGCTGAATTAAATAACTTATATAAGTTTAAGGACTAAACTGTAAATAAAATAAAGCTGGAAATAAAGTTAAATGCTGAAATAAATAACTTATTTAAACTAGGGACTAAATTGAAATTTCTTAAAACTGTAAATAAAGAATCTAGGACTGAAATAAAAACAATTAAAAACTTAGGGACTGAAATAAAACAACTTAGAACTTGGGGGCTAAAATTTATCAATTGAATTTGATATATACCTAAACTAATCTAACTAAACTAAAACAAAACAAAACAAAATAAAATTAAAATCAAAATCAAAACAAATCAAATAAATACAAATATCCCTCATTTCTCTCTCTCTCTCATTCGACAGAGAGATAGAGAAGCGATGGAGGGGCTTTTGCCCCTCCTCCGATCCCACCACCGCCGGCGGCGGTTGGTGGCAGCGCCACCACCTGAGGTGGCGCCGGTGGTCAGGTAGGGGAGGGGTTCGATTTGGGCTTTCGATGTGCGTGGGTTGGAAGTTAACCGAGGCTAGCGGGTTCGATTTTCAGTTGGATTTCTTGGTGTAAACGTTCTGGAAATGGGTCGAAGAACGAGATAAGGTAATGGGCTTTTCCTTTTTCTTGATTTTGTGGGTGATTAAGATGGATTTTGGGTGGAATTTGGATGGTTTGATTTCGGGTTTGAGGCGGTTTTGGGTGTGCTCGACTTCGGGCTTTGCTCCCGGTTTGGTGGTTGTGTGGAGTTGGCTTTTGAGCTTGATTTGGGTTGGTCTCGGGTTTGGGGTGTTTTGGGTGGAGTTTGATTTCTGCTGGAGTTCGAGAAATGGGTTTGAGCTGGGAGTTGGGTGGCTGTTGGTTGAGTTCTGGGTTTTTGGGGTGTTTGCAGTGACTCGAGCTGGATTCTGCAGTAGTGGCTTGAGGTGAAAACGAGGCTGGTTCGGTTGTTTGCAGCTTGGGTTTTCTGTTGGAGTTGTTTGGGTTTGGAGTAAGTTGTGGGGTTGAGGTTTGGCAGTGTGGTTCGAATGGTATGGACCGTTCGAAATGGGTGGCTGCAATCTGGGCGTTGGTTTGGTGGTAGCTTGGTGGTTTCGATTTTGGACAGTGAAGTTGGTGGTCTGGTGGTGAGCTTGGTCTCGTAAGGGTGTTAGGCAGTGATGGTTGGTGGTGGTTTTGAGGTGAGCTTCGGTTTGGTGATGGTGAGCTTGGCCATTGAGGGTGCAGCTGATTGGAAACAATATCTTGTTGGTGCTAGAAATTAAAGTTCTAGCATCAATATGATTTTCCAGTGGAATGAATTGAAGAACAAATGAAGTTTCCTTACCAAAGATTGCTGCTGCGTGAATTGTGGAAATGGAGAGGGAGAATGAAGTTGATATATGAATAGTGATTATTAGGGCACAGATTTCAAGGTGGGTAATTGGGTTAGGAAATAGTTGGGCCTCACATTTGAGCTGTAGGTTTTTTTTTTTCTAAATTGGGCTCATGGTAATTGGACTTGAAATAATTTTCTTGTTGGACTTAAGTGGAATTGGACTTATATAATTGGGCCTAAAAATTGGGTTTTAATTATTGGAAAATAAATATTGGGCTCTAAAAATTGGGTTTATGTAATTGGACTTGAATTTAATAATAATTGGATTTAAATAAAATAAATCCGAATTGAAATAAAAATAATTATTCAATATTCGATTCGATTCGATAAAATTTAAATTCATATTTATACGGCTAGACGAACACGTTTCTCTAGAGAATTAGGGTTACGTTTTAGCGACACGTTTTTCGAGAAAATTAATTTATAAAATTTAAAAGTTCGCGGTCGCTACAACCTTACCCCCTTAAAATAATTTCGTCCTCGAAATTTAAACTTACTTGATCTAATATATCTGGATACTTGGCCAGAATCTCTTCCTCTTTCTCCCAGGTAGCTTCATCGCTATCCTGTCTACCCCATTGGACTTTGACTAAAGGAATCTCTTTGTTTCTTAAGACATGGACTTTTCTTTCTATAATGCACATAGGTGTCTCCTCATAGGACAGATTCCTCTGAATCGAAATAGTCTGAAAATTTACCACGTGACTTGGGTCGTGGATATACTTTCTCAATAGGGAAACGTGAAAAACGTTGTGTACGGCCGATAGCTCGGGCGGCAACGCCAAACGATAAGCCACGTTACCCACTTTCTCTAATATCTCGAATGGTCCGATAAAACGAGGTCTTAACTTTCCTCTCTTGCCGAAGCGAATAGTTCCTTTCATAGGAGCTACTTTCAAAAATACTTTCTCTCCAATTTCAAATTCTAAGTCTTTTCTCCTTTGATCGGCATAACTTTTCTGTCTATCTTGAGCGGCTTTGATTCGCAGTCTGATCTTATCAATAGTCTTAACTGTCTTCTCAATCAATTCTGGACCTAAAATTCTTCTCTCGCCTACTTCATCCCAATAGACTGGTGATCGACATCGTCGTCCATAAAGTGCCTCATATGGTGCCATACCAATAGTAGCCTGGAAACTATTATTGTAGGCAAATTCCACTAATGGGAGGTGAGTCTCCCAATTACCACTCAAATCTAGTACGCAAGCTCTAAGCATATCTTCTAATGTCTGAATAGTGCGTTCAGACTGTCCATCGGTCTGGGGATGGTAAGCAGTACTAAAATTTAATTTAGTACCCATCGCTACTTGTAAACTCTTCCAGAATCTCGATGTAAATCTCGGGTCTCTATCTGATACAATAGAAGCTGGTACTCCATGAAGTCGAACAATCTCTCTAACATACAACTGGGATAACTGATCCACATTGAGAGTCATTCTGATGGGTAGGAAATGAGCTGACTTCGTAAGTCGATCTACGATAACCCAAATAGCGTCATGTCCTTTCACTGATTTCGGTAACCCTGTTACGAAATCCATGGAAATTTTCTCCCATTTCCATTCTGGTATATCCAAGGGATTTAACAATCCTGATGGTCTCTGATGTTCAGCCTTTACTTGCTGACACGTCATGCATCGAGAGACAAACTTTGCAATACAACCCTTCATGTTTCTCCACCAAAAGGTATTGCGCAAATCACGATACATCTTTGTCCCTCCTGGGTGGCACGCATAAGGTCTTTGAATGAGCTTCTGTCAAAATCTCATTCTGGATATGTTCATCCTTCGGTACACAGAGACGTCCTCTGAATATAAGTGCCTTATCAGAGGCGATCTCGAAACCTATTCTCTTGCCAGTTCCGACTTCGGATCTGATCTTTTCCAAAAATTTATCTCCAGCTTGAGCTGTTATAATCCGACCTCTCAAGTCTGGTTTAACGCTCAGATTTGCCAATCTAGAAGATCCTTGGACTGATGGGGTTCGCACTTCGATTCTTAGATTCCTCAAATCTCGAATTAACTGATCTTGCGTCGTTCCCAAAGCTGATAACTGTCCGGCGTCCTTTCTGCTCAAAGCGTCGGCAACCTTATTTGCTTTACCTGGGTGGTAAAGAATGGTACAGTCATAATCTTTTACTAGCTCTAGCCATCGTCGTTGTCTCATGTTCAGTTCCTTCTGAGTGAAGAAATACTTGAGACTCTTGTGATCGGTGTAAATCTCACATTTACTCCCGTACAGATAGTGTCTCCAAATCTTAAGAGCGTGCACAATGTAAATGCGAGCTCTAAATCATGTGTCGGGTAATTCTTCTCATGTGGCTTCAACTGTCTTGAAGCATATGCTATCACTTTGCCATTTTGCATCAAAACACAACCTAAACCATGTTTGGATGCATCGCTGTAAATAACGAAACCTTCAGATCCATCTGGTATAGTCAAGAGCTGGTCTTGAGACGAGTCCGTCTCTAAGCTCGGAAGCTTTGTTCACATTGTTCTGTCCACTGAAATTTAACTCCCTTCCTGGTCAACTGAGTCATAGAACCTGCTATTTTAGAAAAACCCTCTATGAATCGCCGATAATATCCAGCTAATCCAAGAAAGCTTCTCACATCTCCAACATTTGCAGGTGTTGGCCAATTCGTTACAGTCTCAACCTTAGAAGGATCAACCTCGATACCTTTAGCTGTAACAATATGACCTAAGAAACCTACTCTTTCAAGCCAAAATTCACATTTCTTGAACTTGGCGTACAGCTTTTCTGCTCTCAGCGTTTCCAACACAGTCCTCAAATGTTCTTCATGTTGTGCGGAATCCCTGGAGTAGATCAGTATATCATCGATAAAAACAATAACGAATTTATCAAGATACTGATGGAAAACTCGGTTCATCATATCCATAACATTTGGTGCGTTCGTAAGACCGAACGCATCATTGTGAACTCATAATGTCCATATCGTGTCCCGAGTATTTGTCTTTAGTACGTCGGTGGCGAAACCTTTAGCCGATGGTACCCGGATCTCAAATCAATCTTCGAGAAGATTGCGGTACCTTTCAACCGATCGAATAAGTCTTCGATCCTGGGTAGATACTTATTCCTTATCGTCAACTTGTTAAGTTCTCGATAGTCGATACACATCCTCATGCTTTCGTCCTTCTTCTTTACAAAATGACACAGTGCTCCCCACGGAGATACACTTGGCCTCGATGAAACCCTTCTCTAGCAATTCCTCTAATTGCACCTTCGATTCTTGCAACTCTTTCGGTGCCATGCACGGAGCTTTAGAAACGGGGCGCTCCTGGTACCAAATCGATGGAAAATTCCACTTGCCTATCCGGCGGAGTGCCGGGTAGATCGTCTGGAAAAACGTCACCATATTCACATACTACTGGCACTGAATCCAGAGTAATCTCATCTACGGGTTTGTCTTGAAGACTAACCAAATAGCCATGACAACTATCCTTGGCTAATAGCTTCTCCGCTTGTAAAGCCGAAATCAGGCGAGGAAGTGCTTTAATCCTCGTCCCATAAAATCTGAATACTTCTTCACCATCTTTACGAAAAATAACCTCCTTCTCGTGGCACATAATTGCAGCACGGTTGGCGCTGAGCCAATCCATACCTAGAATAATATCGAAATCTTTCATTCGGATAATATTCAGGTCTGCCTCCAAAACTTGACCATCAAAATCGATTTGTACTGCCTTGACTATCTTATTAGTATCGAGGGTTTCTCCTGACGGCAAACTAACTTCAAGGGTACTACCAGTCTCTATGTCTATTAGGTTCAGTCTTTCTAAGCATGTTTCTGATATAAATGAATGTGTGGCTCCCGAGTCTATCAGAACATATACAGGTATCCCAGAAATAGATAGTATACCTGATATCATATTATCATGCTTAATATGGGAAGGAAAATACGGTATGGAAAGCAATTAAGACATGTACAAGGGTACTAGGATAACTAGTATACCTGCAATCACGTCGGAGTCCTGGACTGCATCCATAGCGAATACCCTGGCTGTCCCCTTCCGGTTCTGGACTGGGTTCATCTTCTGATTAGAACCCTGGGCGGGCTGAGCACGACAGTCCGTTGCAAAGTGACCTGACTGGCCACACTTATAGCAGACTCCCTTCCCGAACAGGCATTCTCCCTTGTGCATCCTCTGGCACTTAGGGCAGGGAGAAATGACATTGGGCATCTGTCTCCCTGTTGGCCCTGGATTGGGCCTCTTGACGAACGGCTGGTTTCTGTTCTGGTTCTGGTTGCGGCTCGGACCTTGCCACTTTCTCTTGCCCAGGTTTCTCTGCTCATACTGAGGTCCCTGGCTTACCGTCCTCCCACCGGCATAGGCTACTGCTTGAGCCTTTTTTACTACTTCCCGGTAGGTTGGCAGCTCATGTGAACTGACAATTTGTCGGACATCGGAGCGTAGACCTCTCTCAAATCTACGGGCCTTTTTGAACTCAGTCTCCACCAGATGTGGAGCGTAACGTGATAGCTCTTCAAACCTCCTTTCATACTCGACTATATCCATATCTCCTTGCACTAGTCGAAGAAATTCGGCCTCCTTGTGATCTCGAAGAGCTTGTGGGAAAAACTTGTCCCTGATCTCTTCCTTGAAATCATCCCAAGTTAGGGCTGCCTGTTGTTCCTCGCTTCTCGTGCGGGATGCAGATTCCCACCAAAAACCAGCTCTTCCGATCAACATGA
The DNA here is from genome assembly GCA_035079005.1 of Fraxinus americana. Taxonomy (NCBI): domain Eukaryota; kingdom Viridiplantae; phylum Streptophyta; class Magnoliopsida; order Lamiales; family Oleaceae; genus Fraxinus; species Fraxinus americana. Next base: position 19,313,380 of record CM068714.1, read on the forward strand.
ACTCGGCACATCCCACTTTCTTGAATTCCGGGCAGGCTATGTGCTTAAAAATTTTTTCAATGGCCTGGAGCCATTCTTCCACTGCCAATGGCCCATTTCCGCCGTCAAACGTAGGCGGATCGTACTTTCGAATTGTTCGATCACCGGAACAATAGGGTTGGGGTTTTCTTGGCTGCGGAATGTTTGTCTCATTTCCTGCACTGCCTTGAGTAATTCCCTGATAACGTCGGCTTGGTTCGGTGGTGCCATAACCTTCATAAATTTAAAGGCAGTTTGTAATAGTTGACTAGGAGTACTAACAAAGCGAACAGTAAGGATATCTCGAAAATTAAGTTTCAAATTTCATTTCATTCATAATTCAACTTCTTTTCAAGTAGGTACATCGGGTGGCGTGTATGCCAACATTTGATTAAAACAAAATGTTAATCCTACTCTAACTCCTATCATCTATTCTCCTTCGGTTACGCATGATTCGGCGTCCGAGAATTCTCCCAACGCTGGATCAGCGTCTTCCTCTGGTTCTTCTTCTTCAGGGTCTTCTTCGGGATCTTCTTCTTCTTCTGGGTCTTCCTCGGGATCTTCTTCCTCTTCTGGGTCTTCCTCGGGATCTTCTTCCTCTTCTGGTTCCTCCTCGGGATCTTCTTCCTCTTCTGGTTCCCCCTCGGGATTGCCCTCGGGTGCTAACTCATCTTCTTGCACCTGTTCAGGCTCAGGCATTGGCTCATGTTCTGGCTCCCCTTCAGGTACAACCCCAAAGCGGTGCTCAAAATACATGGGCCAATATGCCACAAATCTCAAGCAGAATGCGTCATAATCCATATCCACGTTAGGTGACGTGAGGGCATCCATGTATATGCTACGAGCTACTTCCGCATAGTCGGCCCGGAAGGTCGAGAGCAAATGATGGATCGATCGGTAATCATTAGTCACATAGCCATGCTGTATGGCCCGATCGCGTACAATATTCAGCTGCTCGATGTGTTGGGCTATAGCCCAATCGAGTCTGGGCCTGAAACGGTCGTAGTCTCTAGCAGCTTGTTCTACGTCGCTGGGTGCATTTCTACGAATGGGTGGCATGTCCTAAACCATTTATGCAAAGTCCAATTAGGTGGGGTTATTCATCTCTTCTTAGTTAAAATTTACGAGGACGTAAAAATTTAGAAAATTATTTCCAATTATGCTCAAACTCGTCTTTCTTTTCTTTCTTTTCTTTCTTTTCTTTTCTTTTCTTTTCTTTCTTTCTAATTCGGATACACTTTCTTTCTCTTTCTTCTAAGTCTCGTAAATCGTAAAACAGTATCCGAAATAACATAACAGTAAACTTCAATAACTTCTTTACCTTCGGAGTCGACGGATTGAATGGTAGCAGTGGCAACTTTCATTAATGATAATTAAACAATTTAGAACGTCTCTTTGAAAAATTTTATTTTTTTTGAAAATTTTGCCAGTCTACAGAAACGCAGACCAGCTCTGATACCAAGCTGTAGCGCCCCGAGTTCTGTTAACCCGGATTGCCACGTCATCGTCTTTTGCCCTAATTTTGTCAATCAATTTTGCGGAAATGACCTAATTTTTAAAATCATATTTGAAATTGAAAACTACTTCGACAATTAAAATACATTGGATAATTGTTCAAAATTTAAATATCGTGTTTTTGGGATAGCGGAAACGAAAATACGTTAACAGTGTTTCAATACATAAGTTCGGAAACTTAATAAATTCGATAATCAAATTTTATATTGCCACCACCTTGCTCTGGATCAATCACGCTCGCCTCCGAAGTCTGCATATATTGTTAAAATAGCAGAATGAGTATTTCGAAGAAATACTCAGTAGACTCATCGCCGATAATTAATTTACAGAATAATTGAAAACACACTCATGCAATATACAATGTGATATCATCTTTGGTTCATTTTCTTGAAATCATAGGCTCTTTAAAAACATGGGCTGTGGGTAGTCTTTCTTTCTTGTGCGGATGAAGCACATAAGTTATGCATAACATTCTTTCTTATCTCATAAGAGATTCTTTCTTTCTTTCTTTCTTTCTCATGCAATTAAGCATATAAGTTATGACAAGCATAACAATATCATATATCGCATATGACACATTCTCATCCTATGCAATAAGCATATAAATCACGTAATTCACATAAAGCATGCAATTATAATTTAAACTAATTAATGGTGGCGAGTCTACCTCAATTGTTTCGAGTTGCGTGAAAAGTGAGCGGGAAAATAACTTCAAGCTCCTAATTGCTCGTACGTATCGTCTAGCCAAAAATAGAAAATAAGGTTGAATTAGTATTTCGAACTTTAAAGTTTTAAAGTGTTGAAATTAAGTTTAAGGGCTTAATTGAAAATTATTGGAATTGAAATAAATGGCTTAAAATGATAAAATAAAGTTTAGGGCTAAATTGGAAGTTTATTAAATCTGAAAATAAAAGTTTAAGGGCTAAAATAGTAATTTTCATAAGTTTAGGGACTAAACTGTAAATATAATAAAACTGAAAATAAAAGTTAAAAACTGAAATAATAACTTTTAATAGTTTAAGGACTAAGCTGTAAGTATTTTAAAGCTGAAAATAAAATTTAAAGACTGAAATAATAATTTCTATACATTAGGGACTCAATTGAAAATATAATAAAGCTGAAATAAAACTTAAAAGCTGAATTAAATAACTTATATAAGTTTAAGGACTAAACTGTAAATAAAATAAAGCTGGAAATAAAGTTAAATGCTGAAATAAATAACTTATTTAAACTAGGGACTAAATTGAAATTTCTTAAAACTGTAAATAAAGAATCTAGGACTGAAATAAAAACAATTAAAAACTTAGGGACTGAAATAAAACAACTTAGAACTTGGGGGCTAAAATTTATCAATTGAATTTGATATATACCTAAACTAATCTAACTAAACTAAAACAAAACAAAACAAAATAAAATTAAAATCAAAATCAAAACAAATCAAATAAATACAAATATCCCTCATTTCTCTCTCTCTCTCATTCGACAGAGAGATAGAGAAGCGATGGAGGGGCTTTTGCCCCTCCTCCGATCCCACCACCGCCGGCGGCGGTGGCGCGCCACCACCCGAGGTGGCGCCGGTGGTCGTGGGGGAGGGGTTCGATTCTGGGCTTTCGATGTGCGTGGGTTGGAAGTTAACCGAGGCTGGTGTTCGATTTTCAGTTGGATTTCTTGGTGTAAACGTTCGAAATGGGTCGAAGAACGAGATAAGGTAATGGGCTTTTCCTTTTTCTTGATTTTGTGGGTGATTAAGATGGATTTTGGGTGGAATTTGGATGGTTTGATTTCGGGTTTGAGGCGGTTTTGGGGTGTGCTCGACTTCGGGCTTTGCTCCCGGTTTGGTGGTTGTGTGGAGTTGGCTTTTGAGCTTGATTTGGGTTGGTCTCGGGGTTGGGGTGTTTTGGGTGGAGTTTGATTTCTGCTGGAGTTCGAGAAATGGGTTTGAGCTGGGAGTTGGGTGGCTGTTGGTTGAGTTGTGGGTTTTTGGGGTGTTTGCAGTGACTCGAGCTGGATTCTGCAGTAGTGGTTTGAGGTGAAAACGAGGCTGGTTCGGTTGTTTGCAGCTTGGGTTTTCTGTTGGAGTTGTTTGGGTTTGGAGTAAGTTGTGGGGTTGAGGTTTGGCAGTGTGGTTTGAATGGTATGGACCGTTCGAAATGGGTGGCTGCAATCTGGGCGTTGGTTTGGTGGTAGCTTGGTGGTTTCGATTTTGGACAGTGAAGTTGGTGGTTGAGCTTGGTCTCGTAAGGGTGTTAGGCAGTGATGGTTGGTGGTGGTTTTGAGGTGAGCTTCGGTTTGGTGATGGTGAGCTTGGCCATTGAGGGTGCAGCTGATTGGAAACAATATCTTGTTGGTGCTAGAAATTAAAGTTCTAGCATCAATATGATTTTCCAGTGGAATGAATTGAAGAACAAATGAAGTTTCCTTACCAAAGATTGCTGCTGCGTGAATTGTGGAAATGGAGAGGGAGAATGAAGTTGATATATGAATAGTGATTATTAGGGCACAGATTTCAAGGTGGGTAATTGGGTTAGGAAATAGTTGGGCCTCACATTTGGGCTGTAGGTTTTTTTTTTTCTAAATTGGGCTCATGGTAATTGGACTTGAAATAATTTTCTTGTTGGACTTAAGTGGAATTGGACTTATATAATTGAGCCTAAAAATTGGGTTTTAATTATTGGAAAATAAATATTGAGCTCTAAAAATTGGGTTTATGTAATTGGACTTGAATTTAATAATAATTGGATTTAAATAAAATAAATCCGAATTGAAATAAAAATAATTATTCAATATTCGATTCGATTCGATAAAATTTAAATTCATATTTATACGGCTAGACGAACACGTTTCTCTAGAGAATTAGGGTTACGTTTTAGCGACACGTTTTTCGAGAAAATTAATTTATAAAATTTAAAAGTTCGCGGTCGCTACAATTTCAGTCTGGATTCTATTGACCAGCTCTTTTTAAAGATTCCCATAGCGTAGTTAATACATGTGATCGATGCTAAAGAACTAGAAACATCTCTAGGTGAAATGAGATGCCTTTGAACACCATACTTGAAGTGGAGATCTTTGATGTTTGGGGTATAGATTTCATGGGTCATTCCCATCATCTTATTCATGTCAGTACATCTTGGTGGCAATAGATTATGTCTCTAAGTGGGTTGAAGCAATTGCTACACCAACCAATGATTCTCAGGTAGTCATAATTTTTTTGAAGAAAAATATTTTCAGTCAATTTGGAACACAAAGGGCACTCATTAGTAACAGTGGCAAAAACTTTTACAATAGGATGTTGGATTCGATTTTATCAAAATCTAGAGTAAAGCACTGCATTGCTACAACTTAATACCCACAAACAAGTGGTCCAGTGGAAATCTCCAACCGGAAGATCAAACGGATCTTAGAAACAACAGTTAATGCAACGAGAAAAGATTGGGCAAAGAAGTTAGATAACGCTCTCTGGGCATATAGAACAGCATTTAAAACACCTATTGAGATGTCCCTATATCGATTGGTGTATGGAAAGGCTTGTCACTTACCTGTAGAGTTGGAGCACGAAGCATACTGGGAAGTGAACAAACTAAATTTTGATATGCAGCAAGGTAGAGGAAAAAGACTTCTACAGCTCAATGAGATGGATGAGTTTAGGAATGATGCCTATGAAAATGCCCACATCTACAAAGAACGAACAAAGCGATGGCATGATAAATTCATTCGAGGAGAAGAATTTCGGGTGGGGGAGAAAGTGCTGCTCTACAATTCTCGACTAAGGCTCTTTCCTGAAAAATTAAAATCTCGATGGGCTAGACCTTTTACAATGGTGAAAGTATATCCTTATGGGACAATTGAGCTACAACATCCAGAAAAGGGTAATTTCAAAATTAATGGTCAAAGGTTGAAGCGGTATTTGGAAGGAGAATTCTTGAAAGAAAAGTCCGCCATTCTATTAGATGAACCAAAATAATCACCACTGCAGTCGAGCTCGAGACGATAAATTGAGCATTTAACGAGAGACAACTCGTTTTCTTAACCTTAACTTTATTTTATTTTATTTTTCTTTGAATCATGCATCGTACATTTAAATCTTCATTAATTCTTGCATTCATTTAAAAAAATGACCTTGGTCAATTGTGGGTTGCAAAATCGCGTCTGACTGCAGTCCGAGGGATTTTGTGTTTGCCACGGTAGACCGCAGCTTTGCAAACCGCAGTCGACCGCGGTCGAAGAAGCTATTTTTTAAAAAAAAAATTCATTTCATTTTATTTTATCTTACAAAAAAAGGTGAAACCTTTTCCCACTATAATATCACTTTCAATTTTTTTTTTCCTTTCTTCAAAACCCTTTTCCTCCAACTTTTTATATTTCAACTTCAAAACGTTTCACCACTTCCATTATTGGGGACATCAATTTAAGAGTGCATCTTGGTTTTCCATTCTCAGCATTGTCTTGAATAATCTAACCTAGCTTTTGTGAAAGTTACATTCTTCAAGTTTTCTTGCTATTCTCTTGGGTGCTAATAGAAATTAAGGTATTTGCATGAAATTTTGGGTTATATATTGTCATTAATTGGAAAATATATGAATTAACATATGGATAATGAATGACAATAGAAAGTTTGGCCCTTTTATATGTTGTTACACATTGTACTCAAGGTGTTTGATGAAAATCCTCAATCAAACTTATACATCCCACACCTTTAGTTGCTTGGACATATTACCATCATTGGACACCCACATCACGAGGATGAATCTTGTTGAATATATATGACATAAGACATTGCATTCATTCATTTTAAAACATATTTTCTCTTTTGCTAAATTTCTAAAGGACACGTGTCTAATGTGTGGTTTTACTTGTGCAGGATAACTACATATCAATAATGCCTTCAAGAGTCTCATCTACAAGAAAAGGAAAAGAGATAGCCGAGCCTTCTAATATGGAAAAGTGAGCCTGGTCCGAACCACTCCCATATGATATATATATATATATCAGACGTGGCCGAACAACGATTGATCATCTTTAATAGATGGGCTCATCTACTAGAGACGGAAGTCAATTTGGAAAGTTTACAAAATTTCAGTATACCCGTGGTCATAATGGGATTTGCTTGGACAAAACTATGCACTAAACCACACAAAATATATATGGCGGTGGTCAAGGAATTCATGGCAAATTTCAATGGAGACATCACCAATGAGCAAAGTAAACATCATCATGAGACATGTGCGGGGAGTATGGGTCCCTTTTAGCCCAGAGATTATCAGATATTTTTATAATGTTGTCGAGGGATCAGATCCACAAAAAATTACAAATTGGGAGGAAGTGGTTCAATTCATTTACCCTTTGGACAAGCAAGAGTCATGGCCCAGAAGAAATGTTGTACAACATGGAGAAATGAAGCATAAGTTGCCGTTCTTTCATCATGTCTTCTCAGCTAATATAGTTCCAACATCACATACAACTGAAATTTAATAGGCTAGGATGACTGTGTTGTATCGGCTTGCCATGGGACACAACTTAAATTATGGGGCCCAAATCCTTAACATAATTAAAGATATGGCCCTCCATCCAGGAAGTCGAACAAAGCTCCTATTACCAAGTCTCATTTCAGCTCTATGCAAGAGAGCTCGAATCGTAATGATGCTATCGTAATCTGAAAAAAAAAGGCACTAGTCTTGCACCTAACAACAATTAGAAGGTCCGAATGGAAAGTCACAAAACACAGAAATGAGGCCTTTAATGAATGCAGAAGAGGAATCTGAAGAAGAGAATGAAGAGAACATTCACAATCAAGAAGAAGCACATGTTGACATGCCATCCCCACTTCCACCAAGAATTGGTCGACGGGGAGGGGCGAACTTCGAGCCCACATTGAGATCAATCCATACAACACAAGAAGTGTACAGTAGAGCGATTCAACAATTGCAGGATGGACCTGAAGTTATGAATGCTACTCTCAGTTCCATGAATGCCACCATCATGGCCGAACGACAGCAGCTCGAACATGAAGAACTATTGATGCTATGTGTTTTCCTTTTTTTTTTTTGGTGTCATAGTACGTAGTCCATGTTTTGCATAAGGATCAGCTTAGTACATTATTTAATTAAAAAAATTCATTGTGTTAGAATTTACATGGTAGTGCGTCAACTTAATGTGAAGAATGTAATTCATATCCAATGATGATATTGTGCAAATCCTTGAGCAAAATTTGGATCGGTATATGTGGACACTTGAATTTTTAATTATTTATGCATCCCATCATCTTATAATTAGCTTTTGAACCATTCGAGCATATAATCATTCTTGATTGCAATTATGGTTGACTATGAGTTGAGTCATGTGAGTCAGCAACCTTAGAATCTTTTAAGAACTTGGAACATATTTATTACCTTAATCACCCCGTTAGAACCAAATTGAGACCTCTTAGAATATGTTTAGGGTTGATTAAATCCTTCTAAAACCAAGAACATCGCCACTTGATTGTCTTTTAGTTCTTATCGTTAGTCGAAAAAAGTGAAAGACATTGCACTAGCCGAGCATGTAGGAAAATAATTACCTATATTTTAGTGTGGAGCTAGTCTTGAGTAAATTGACCCTATTCATGAAAAATGTTTAGGAGATAATCTACCAAGAAAGAAGGCTGTCTACAATGTAGAGTGAAAACTATCTTTGAAAACCTGAAAGATCCCAAAAATATAAGAATGGACAAAATAAACAGAAAAGTAAGACACACCAAAGTGTGTTGAAGAATAAGCAAAACAACTATAAGTGCTACCTCTGTCCTGCTAAGTCTTGGTCATCAATTAGGAATTGAAAGGTAATTGAGTGGTTGAAAATAAGTGAAAATAAGCCATATCTCATTGTTAGTTTGCCTTCGGGGAGAAATTGAAAAACAAAGAGAACAACACGAACAACGATAGGATGCATTGACATTACTGGGATTTTATTTTGTTTGGGAAAATGGACTTTGGAAGTTGAATTACAAGGACAAGATTCGAGTAGCATCGGTGGAATTGAGAATGTTTAACACACACACACACACACACACTCAAGAGCTAGATATACGATATGTGGGATTCTAAAATAATTTTTAATTCCTGTATCTCATTAACTTGTTTAAATTTTGTGATTGTGATATAAATTTTGAGGAGACATTGAGTTACTTATATCGAGTTAAGTCTGATTGTTTAGAGTGTAGTTAAATGTCTATTATGTTTTATTCAAGGATGAATAAAAGTTCAAGTGTGGGGGCGTTGATAAGTGTTAAATTTGCATTTATTCATGCCACCAAAAACGATTTTTTTATTTGTATTATTATGAATTTGATACTTAATTATTTGTGTTTTTGGGATTATGTAGAAGACAATTCGGATTGGCGCAATTATTGATGAAGAAGGACGAAAGTGTATGTAATCTACAAATTTGGGATCAAATTTCACACTTTGAAAATTCAAAGGATTGATTTGTTTGCATGAATGGGAAGATATGAAGCATTGATGCAATTATAATCAAAGTGGATGGAAAAAAGAAATGTGATTGAATTCAAATTAAGCTTTGGAATGGAAATTGGAAAAAGAATCAACTTCAAAAGGGAAGTAGTGGATTGGGAATCTAATATGGGCTGAAAATAAGGAAGGAAAAGGAAGGGAAAAGGTGGAAAAGGAAGGGAAAAAGGTAGAAAACAAGGGCAAGAAAGAAAAAATGGGAGAAGGAATAAGAGAAGAGAGAGAGAGAAGGCGCATGAAAAGAATTGGGAGGAGAAATCTATCACATTCGTCGTCGTTACAGCCGGAAGATTTATACCATGCAAGGAAGGAGACAAAGAATATTGTTAGAATTCATGGGGTGACGAATAACAATAGCTCAGAGGATTTCTATCTTGTTGAGTGTAATTAAACCCGATGATGTTTTCCAATTTTTGTTTGTTTGATTTCAACGTTATGAGTGGTTAAATACTTTTCATGTTAGGATGGATGACGTAGTTTAAAGTTTTTATTATATGTTTAATTTCAAGATTTTTATGCCACTTTAATACTTTTTAATTAATTATTGTGTGTTTAATGTGAGAAGACTATAAATACAACCCTAGAGACCACTTTGAGGAGGATTCAACGAGGTGAAAGGCAAGAAAACAAGAGATTGATCTAGAGGAATAAAAACAACATCAAGGAAGAGAATTCATGCGCCAAATCAGTTTTTCTCATTCTTTTCTTCTCCATGTTCTTAATACTCGATTGGATTATGTCTATTTTCTTATTCATGAACTAAATTATTAGAACTAGGGTATGATGTAACCTACTTGAGACATGATGTTTCGATTTTAATACAGTTGCTTCTATTAGTTTTTCCACGAGTTTATTTGTGTTGATTCATACTTAATGCTTTCAATTACCTGAACAATAAGTGAATGATTTGATACTTTAAATTTCGGCACTCGAAAGAGGAAATTTAGGTTCAATCTAAGAATAACACAACCTAAATTTCGTAGTTTTCAAGAGAAAGTATGAAATCCTTGAAGCATGTTCCACTTAAGAACCATGAACTTGATAACCTCTAGTTTTTAATTTGGAATAGAGATATTTGAATTAAAATATAGAGATAGATTTTATTCGGTACTCAAGAGAGGGAATAAAATTAATTTAGGGTTTTGCTTATAAACTTAGGAAGAATTGATATAACTACCATATCATTTGAGAAATGTTGTTGGTAGTATGGTGAACTCATTCCCAAGGTTCTTTCTCTTTGATAAATTTCTTTTATAACTTGAGTTGACTAAGTTGAATTTGTCACCACATCCCTTTTTAGATTAGTATAAAACCATTGATTGAAAAATCTAATCTTCTAGATAAAATAAAGGCTAAAATAATTATAGTACTCAGTAGGAATTTAATTTCAATCCATGTGGGTTTGACATCTACAATTGATCTTATGTTACAAAATTTAATATCGTACACTTGAGGAATAATTTATGTTGTAGAAAATACATAACAATCTAATTTCCTTAATTAAATAAATCAAATTATAACTACATTCAATCTCTTCACAAACCCTAAAATGAAAAAGATCCATTTTTTTATCATTTGAAAAATAAGATGTATGCAATACAATAAAATTACCAACATTGAGGCGGCAAGCACAATGCGCCCGTCATTAGCACGTGGCGACAGTGGGTGGGAGAACACTGAGAGTCGTTGAGTCAAAGTTCGGGTAGAAGAATAGGGTTTCAAATTCATTGGTGTCTCATATTGGGATTTTTGAAAGTGAAATGTTGTGACTTCTTCTTAAAACTTGGGCAATGGACTATATTTGTTGTGATTTTGGGCAATTATCAAAATTTTGGTTTATCTTCTATTAATGGTCCAATTTTTATTTTTTTTTGAAAAGGCCCATTTTCCCCATTTTTCTAAAACAAAAAAAATGCCCCATTCTCAAACAAAAAAAGCCCAACCCAGTGACTTCCATCTTCC